>CM022398.1:7434189-8780191 GCA_011833715.1 Carcinoscorpius rotundicauda
AACTCTTCGGCTACTCTTTTACCAACCAATAGTGGGATTGACCGTCACATTATACGCCCCCACGGCTGGGAGGGCAAGCATGTTTAGCGCCACGCGGGCGCGAACCCGCGACCCTCGGATTACGAGTCGCATGCCTTACGCGCTTGGCCATGCCGCGCCGGCGAGTAAACACCACAGATGTTGTTTATTTGTTCTAAACTTAATTACAGCCATTACATCAGTCATCAAGCGGTTAAATACAGATATTCGCACAGAAATGTAACTAATCAAATCTCACTCCTTTCAAAGGTTAAGTTTATTATCGCATTCGTGTCTTTTAAGAGAATATAAGTGGGATAACTACACCTCTATCAGCGATAATAAAACTTTTTTAGATCTATTTTACAATTAACAACTGTTTATGAACAAATCTATTCCGTATAACTTTCTCATTATATTATATTATCATTATATTTCAATCAACATTTTATTTATAACTCAAATCTTGATAACCTATATGCATTATATTGCATTTATTAAAATTAAAATCCCTCTGTCGTTTATTTGTCCGACTCATTAAATAACCCAAATCCTTTTGTAAATCAGTAGCGCCCTCTTCACAGCTATCAGTACCAAATAGTTATATATATATATATGCATATATGTATATACATGTATGTATCATCTTCAAATTTAAGTATTTTATTGACTATTCTCTTACTTACACCATTGATGTAAATAATAAAAAAAAATGCTGAAGTACTGTCGCGTGTTAAGGCGTGCAACTCGTAATCTGAGGGTCGCGGGTTCGAATCCCCATCCTACCAAAGATGCTTCCCCTTTCAGCCATGGGGGCGTTATAATTTAACAGCAAATCTCACTCTTCACTGGTAAAAGAGCAGCCCAAGAGTTGGCGGCGGGTAGTGATGACTAGCTGCCTTCCTTCTTGTCTTATATTGCTAAATTAGGGACGGTTAGCGCAGATAGCCTTCCATATAATTTTTTGCCAAACTCAAAAACAAACAAACATAGATAGGAATTATTTTTACAAGCTTTTCCTTCAGCACCTTCTCAAAGTTTTGTTTTTAAAAAATCCAAAGACACCAAATGTAAACCTTTAGTTTCACGTACATAAGCGATAACCTTTTCAAATAAAGTCAAAATGTTTGTAAGACAAGGTTTTTCCTAAATAAAATAGTACTGGCTATCTTATGAAATCCTAAACTTTGTTAACTGTCTTTGCAAGTCATCTTTTAACAGACTATCTAAAACTTGTCCCACAGCTGATGTAAGACAAGCACAATTACTGAGTGATAATATTGTGTAACTGGTAATTATTACCTTCAATGCTCTATTATCATCACGATTCTGTAAAATGAACTTAAAGTTATAAAATGTTTCGAATGATATTACATAACCAAGCGATTTGAAGGCATACGGATGGGTATTGAAACACCTTCACCGTATCTTGCCAAAAGCCAAATGTTAGTTTGTTTACCCGTCAATATACATATATATATATATATATATGTATATACAAGTGTATATTTTCACATCTTTTCGGGACTATGTTTTTCGTGAGTTTCTACCTAACGTTTGAAACGTTCTGCAAATAAATTTGTTCATAAGTGAATGTCATTGTCGTTATTACATCATAAATTATTTTCAATTTTTCTAGAACGTTCATAGCAACACCAGTTTGACAATATGATAAAATTTAGTGAGATTAATATGCACTTTTCTGGATTCTATAAAGAAAACCAGTACCAACACACACACAAATATAGTACCATGTAGTTGGTTTGATGCTGTAAAAATACTGTTCTTTCACCTCTAAATCGTATGGACAAGTGCTTAAACCAGAACATGACAGGATTATTATCAGGGCAGTTTAGAAAACACAAGGACATTATTCAACATTCCAGTTCCAGGCCTCAACTTCACCACATTCCTTGTTCACTTTGTTTTCCAACGCATTTTTCGCTTATATTTGAACAGATACCTAGCTAGTGCTACTTTAAAACCTGTTAGTTTTTGTCACTAAAAAGTTGACTGAAGAGAGAAAATTGTTCGACTGGCAGTAGAAATAACGTATAAAATACTTGAACGTTAAAGTTAGGCAAGAGAGGGTAAAGAAAAATTGATTTACGAATAAACTCACCAATTAAATTATCTTAGCATACAGTGTTTTGGGCCACGCCCTCTCCCTTCTTCAGACTGTGCAATATAGTAATGTTTTGATATCAGATAGTTGGGATTTCCTTCGTTTGGCCCCCTGGTGACAAAATTTGGATTTCAATAAAAAAAAAACTTGATTTTTTGCTCACATCTTAAAATATATTTTATAGATGAAATATCTATATAACTACAACGACATCTAATAACTGTTGCTCTTATATATGCTTGAATAAAACCAGTTAACTAAGAAATTGTAACAAGTTCAATACAAATGTTTCTCTTCAACATTCTTTTTGATTTCTTCACTGTGGGTCCAAATCAAAAATGTGTAAAAATAACGATTACCCGATTTCGATCTGTAACAGACAAAGTAAGAGGAACGTGGGGTGGGGCATCCCGCTTAACTTTTTTTTATAACAAATTTTAAGCCTATGTGTTTTTCAATATTTCGACGTTTAACTGTAGGTAACAAGGCTACTTCAAAACACTGTCATCCTCCCTGCATGCTTTCCATAAGGCAGCTAATGTACAATTTCCCAACACTAGTTTCAATAGTCCGATTCCACGTAAATTCATAGATGCTTCGCCCACTCATTTGATCAGCATACGTTTGTATGGAATAACATGATTATCCCTTTTATTTTACAGTTCATGAGCTATGTAGAGACAGCTTGCGCACACGTGACTTGGCATTCTTCCAGACGAAGATAATTATTGATTATGCTGTGTGCTGTTGCTCGGGGCAATATGCCTTTGCCACTGACCTTTGTGTTCATGTATTCTCACCTGTTGCAAGACTCAACACTTTGTTTACCACAGCTGGAATAAAATGTATTGGGGATATGTTTCTGGATGGTCCTTGTGATCTCAGTTGATCCATTCTCCTTACTTATCCAATGCTTCTTAGTAAAAATAATAATAATATGGAAATTCACAATTCCTGATCTAACGTCATCTTTTTAATCTGAATGTATAAATAGATTTTGGAAGGACTGTTACATGCCTTTCTCAAAGACGTTAAATTTTTGGTGTTATCTCATTATCTATGTAGGAAACGACCAACAATGTCATAGTTTGATTCCGTTATATGTCTTTCCATCACGAGTTTATATTAGCTAGTTTATCACGTGATTATCTAATCTGCATATTAAAATCGTTTTAGTATAATGCAGTGAATCATTTTTATCTGACCATTGTATTTGCTACTGATATTTTAAGCTAGTTAATGGCCCGGCATGGCCAGATGGGTTAAAACGTTCGACTTGTAATCTGAGGGTCCTGGGTTCAAATACCTGTCGCACTAAACACCTTATAGTCGTGGGGGCATTATAATGTGGCGACCAAATCCATTATTCGTTTGTAAAAGAGTTGTCCAAGAGTTGGCGGTAGATGGTGATGACTAGCTGCCTTCCCTCTAGTTCTTACATTACTAAATTAGGGACGGCTAGCGCAGGTAGCTCTCGTATAGTTTTGAGCGAAATTCCAAAAAAAACAAAAGAAAAAGAAACCGCAGTTAATTGTTGAAGTAACTTAGATGCAGCTCTGTATCCCAACCAATACCAAAACGAGAAACAATTAAAACTTTTTTTTTTCAGAAAACCGTTTCCTTTGCGCATGACAATACTTGGTAGAAACAGATTTATCACACTGAAGTTTCTAGTCTCCATTTTCGAGCCAAATCAGTTTCTTTCTCAATCATCTCGGCCCGGCATGGCCAAGCGTGTTAAGGCGTGCGATTCGTAATCTGAGGGTCGCGGGTTCGCATCCCTGTCGCACCAAACATGCTCGCCCTTTCAGCCTTGGGGGCGTTGATATGTGACGGTCAATCCCACTATTCGTTGGTAAAAGAGTAGCCCAAGATTTGGCGGTGGATGATGATGACTAGCTGCCTTCTCTCTAGTCATACACAGCTAAATTAGGGACGGCTAGTGCAGATAGCCCTCAAGTAGCTTTTTGCGAAATTCAAAAAAACAAACAAACTCATTCGTCTCCGTCAATTCATCAATGAATCAAAGGTTTCAAAAATAGTTTTAACTCACAACAAAAAAATCAAAAAGCATGTAGAAAAGATGAACATAATAAAAATATATATTTGATTTTTTAGAGGCGGTGTTAAGGAGAAATTATTTTTTAAATGTTTCAGAATTTTGCGTAAAGTCATAAATTGTTTCTCTGAGCACAGCATTCTTTCGAGCTTAAAAGCTAGGGGTAAGTCAGATTGAAAACAGCACACATCACAAACTCTCAGACTACTATTGTCAGGTAGAACAGCGGATCTCTCTGCCATTATTATGCAACTCCAACGACCACTGAGTCCGGAGAACATTATGGAAGCAGGAGGAGGCGAACCATGAATCGTCGGATTCACAGACCCGGCACGATAATCTCTAGGTCACACCCGGCTAGTTAAGGAACTATTGTCCAGAACTAGGACTACCATGACGATAGTTAGACACATATCCTGATATCATTAATAGAGGATGAGGAGAGATATCCAAAGTGATTTTCCTATTTTTAATTAGACTACAGTTTCGTCGTATGACCATCTAAAAAAGCAAAACACTTTACAGTACAGGGATGATACAACATACAAGAGATTTTTACAACAATAAATGAGTGACATCACTTGAGAACGACCGTGGTCCCATTTCTCATTTCGAAACGGTCCAGCATGGCCAAGTGGTTAAAGCAATCGACTCGTAATACGACGGTCGCAGGCTCGAATCTTTGTCGCACCAAATATGGTCGTCATTTTAGCCGTGGGGGTGTTATAATTTTACGGTCAATCCCACTATGTGTTGATAAAAGAGTAGCCCAAGAGTTGGCTGTGGGTGGTGATGACAAGCTGCTTTCCTTCTTGTCTTACACTGCTAAATTAGGGACGGCTAGCTCAGATAGCCCTCATGTAGTTTTGAATGTAATTTGAATTAACAAGAAAGAGAAATCTCACTATACGTAAGAATGGAAGACAGTTTAATTAAAAAGACCTCCAAGGTAACGTTCTTCTGTGCACAAACGTTTTCTGTTTATAGATTTAAAGTGTTTATACTTGTACAAAGTTATTGTTCTAATTGTGCTTCTTCGTTAAATGATACAAAGAATTCTAGTTTCACGAGCTAATGATTTCGTGCCTTATACGCATGCTCAATAAGTTTTTGAGGTTCGATTCCAGTGGGACAGCGGCAAGGTTACTGATTTATAATACTAAAATCCAAGGTTCGATTTCCCGCGATATACATAGCAGATAGTCCAGTGAGGCATTTCTCTAAAACCGTCACAACCAACAACAACAAACTAACCTTGTGCAGATTGTATCTGGAAACTTTTGCTGAGACAGAACAAGAAAAATAACAAACAGAGCTGCTCTGTAGCCAGTCCTTCGGGGGCTTGAAGAAATAAAGAAGGTCATTAATAGAGGCGCTGCTGTCAAATTTCAGCATAGCTCACCAGGTAGCGTATCAGAGACTAACTGCCTCACCTTGACATATTTATGTTTTTGCTTGCGTCTTACACAAATTCATTTATAAAATTTCCAATTAATATGGTTATATTACTGTGTGGTCTCTTGGCTGTTAGACTGTATAGACTGTTATCAAAAGTTGAGAAAGTTCAGGCTGTATTATCTTGAAAACTCTACATTGCAATCCAGGATTACTGACTCAAAACTGAAAAACTGATCATTAAAATATCAAACGAACACTCGGAACTGTACGTAAGGGTTAGCAATGTGGATAGAGTGAAGCAAATAAGGGCTCAACAACTTGAAATGAACAAGCTTCGAACCCCGTAGTCATTCGATGACGAATCCAAAACACCATTAACTACGCCTTCTTCGCATTGTTGTTAATGACAGTACTTAACGTCTAGAATTTAGAACTAGAATTCCTTCATCAGTCTTCTTCAGTGTTTCTAAACTGAAATTTATCGCAATGTAGGATCTTCAGGATTATCATGCATGTATTTATATGTACTAGTCCTAAACACTGTTTTGCCACTCGATTCACAGGTGGTGACACTGCATCGTGCTGTTCAAAATTTAGTAATTTCGGATAATTAAAATAGTACTAGCCAGTTGGATACACGTGGATAAAACAACCACTTGTAAATAAGGGAAATCTAAGAATAATAATGACAAAAAAGGAACAGTCAGATAAAGGCCAGAAAGGCCTGGCAGTATCGAGTTTTAGACAACTTCTACTAATAGTAAAAAATAAAAATGTTGTTGTTGTTTTGAATTAAGCACAAAGCTACACAATGGGCTATCTGTGCTTTGCCCACCACGGGTATCAAAACCCGGATTTTAGCGTGTAAGTCCGCAGACATACCACTGAGCCACTGGGGGGCAAATAAAAATGAAATAAATGTCTATCTATCTTAATGCCGAGGAACCAACTTGTTAGGAAATAAAAAGTAGAGAGAGTGTGAATGGAGAGTGAAAGAAACGTCACCACAAACGTTTCGTCAAGCTCGTGTTTTCTTGATGACGATAGAAACTTGTCGAAACGTGGTGCATTTGTGATAAACTTTCTTTCGTTGCAAATTCAAACTGTCTCTAAAGTTTAAATTTTTATTATGTTTGTTTCACAGCAGAGCCACATTAGGCTATCTGCTTTATTCGACATAGAGAATCGAACCTCGAATTTTAGTACAGTAAGTCCGTGAGCTTACCACTGTCCCACTGGACGAGTTAATTTCTTTGTACTCATAAATATTTCAGTTTTAATGTCTATCCACAAATTAATAACGTAGCTAATAAAAACAAATATAGGCCTGGCATGGCCAAGCGCGTTAAGGCGTGCGCTCGTAATCCGAGGGTCGCGGGTTCGCGCCCGCGTCGCGCTAAAAATGCTCGCCCTCCCAGCCCTGGGGGTGTATAACGTGACGGTCAATCCCACTATTCGTTGGTAAAAGAGTAGTCCAAGAGTTGGCGGTGGGTGGTGATGACTAGCTGCCTTCCCTCTAGTCTTACACTGCTAAATTAGGGACGGCTAGCACAGATAGCCCTCGAGTAGTTTTGTGCGAAATTTCAAAACAGACTTAAAAAACGATATATATATAGTAGTATTGCGCACACATTAAAAACAATTCTGTTTGTTTCAAATTTGAATGAACAGTTTGCTAAAAATATGTGTGAAACTAATTTCTTCAGGTGTGAACAATCTCAACTGTGAGAAATAATTTTAACGGAAAAATTTATGAACCATGTATGTGTTTAACGCATTAAAAAGTGAAAAATGTGTAGTTAAAGAAGGTTGAGATGGTAATTGGTTGATTTTGTTTGAATTACACGTACGTTACCTATAGTAAGGAATAATTTGACTACTGTGTACGTGTCTATGGTTGTGTGAAGGAATCTAAAAGTGATTATTCTGTAAAAAATGACATCAAGAACCTTTCAACGTGTCCACCATCTTTTCTTAATGACCTCATTGAACATGGAGATATTATTGGACATTCCAAAGTATAACAACCTTCCAGGAGCTTCCTTTGCAATAGCTTCCTTCAGTTTAGGAAAGTTGATGGACGCATCTCCAGGAAGCTTTGTAACCAATAGTAGCTCTTCGGGAAGTGACGTCTGTGGACTCCTTGAACTTGGAATATCGATTGCAACTTTGCGTCTCGAAATGTCTTAACGAATATCTGATGACATTGAGATCTCTGCCATCCACCTCTTGGATCATTTCATCGAAAATATGCAAGGTTTGATACCCCTGTATCACAAATATTTTGATGGTTAAGAGCCTCAAACATGATTCTTTCTTCGAAATTTAGCAGCTTTTATGCCTTCTAGCCCTAAAGACTAATTAACGACTGCCCCTTTCATCATTTCAGCCCGATGTACTTATAATAACTTATAAAACCCTCTAGCGTCCTTTCCATAGATTAATCAAAGACACGTCTCATGATTCATTATATCGGTATGCTAAAATATTTTCGTCTATATATTAGACAGTTCGCCCTACAGTCTGTTCCAAATTTGTATAACAACTACAAATAGTGTAATAAGGTGACGTCACTACTGAATGTACATCTACCGGACTCATTGTAAATTGCAGGGAACCTGTTTTGATAAAAATAAATAAACTCACATACAGCATTATTAATTCGAGTAAGCAACCTCACGTTTTGTTCCTTTCAATGGTAATGACGTCTAATGAATCAGAGTAGATATCTAGAACTACCAACTATGGTGGCCCAGCATGGCCATGTGGATAAGGCACTCGACTCGTAATCCGAGGGTAGCGGGTTCGAATCCCATTCACACCAAACATACTTGCCCTTTCAGTCGTCGGGACTTTATGATGTGACGATCAATCACACTATTCGTTAGTAAAAGAGTAGCACAAAAAGTGGCGGTGAATGGTGATGACTAGCTGCCTTCCCTCTAGTCTTACACTGCTAAATTAGGGTCGGCTAGCGCAGATAGCCCTCGTGCAGCTTTGCGCGAAATTAAAAACAAAACGAATAAAGACCGATCGTCACCACTTTTAGAGCTCCCCAGGAAATGACGTAGAAATGTTTAGCGCGAAAGTTTCCCTTGTGGGTCGTTGTCGTATTGGTGCATCTGTGAAACACGAGTTCCAGAAACGAATCTTAAAATCATATGTGTCAAATAAGATATTATAACAGCATCCTCTTTTTCTTCCAGTTCGTGACTAATCTGGTTACGAGGAAACAAGTATTGTGTTAGTTTGCAAACACACGTTGATTGTGGCCTAATCATGTACTTGATAATGCTTGAAAGAAATATTGTAACAACCAGAAGAAAATATGTGGTATTATGATAACCATCCAAAGACGCCAGTTTCGTGAGTTTTCTTTATTTGTTTCAGTTTGATTCTAATTTGTCTCCAAAAATATAATGACCAACTTCTTTTCTTCTCAGAATATATGTCATGAGAAAATATTTTTTGCCTCTATTTAAATTTTTTTAAAGTGCATTTCCTGGACCTGGTTATACGATGAAGATATAGATATAAACCAAAATATTAATGCTGTGTTCTTCGACTGCTTAATTTATCGACAGTCACGTGCAGACTGCTACGAGTTTTTGTGTGCCTAAGCCTGGTTTTAGTTAAGATCTATTCAACAACCGAGTTATTCGGCAGAATTTCTTTCAACCAGTTCACATCCGATTACCAACTCAATGAGTCACTTTACACAGTCAACTATACTAACCTACACGAAATAAAGTAGTGTTGAAACGAAATGCATTAAAACTATATGGTGACGTTGTTTGGCGTTAGTAAGTTGTGTGATCCTACCAAACATTAGTTGTTTTTTGAAGGATTGTAACAATTCTTTTCAACCAAAAATATGTATACACTTAAATTGTAGATTTATTTTCAGACCGACGATTTACAATTTACCGAAACTAGTTATTCTTTATATCTAATGATACTGGTAAAAAATAAATAGATGGATCAATTGGGAGTACCAGTACCATTATAAAAGGGACTTGCAACAAGTCGCACCCCAGAAATGGTAAGTAAAGTGAGAAACGCTGCAGCATGTGAGAATTGAAGAACACAAATTTTAATGTCAAAAGTTGTTCATGTGTTTCATGCAGTAATATGACCAAGAAGGATTTCCGTCAACAAACAAGTCCAACAAGGTACTAGTTCACAGAGATAAGGCAATCAAGTGATAATTCCCGAAATTCTTTCACATATCTGGAGTAGATAGAGTATACCCGGAAAATCATTTAATGTAATATACTTGACTTAACATAATGTTTGAGTAAGTTCGATTTTTAGGGGGTCCACCTGTATTACTGTAATAAATTTTATAAAAAAATAATTCAACCAGTTTGTCTCAGCTTCTAACACGAATGTTTAACGGTCAAGTCACCTGTTGATTTCTGTGTGATCAGAGCTTTGAAACGTGCGCTCAAAAGCTGTTGCCTTTGTTCATCAGATGGATTATGGAAAGTAAATCAAGGAGAAGTGTTCTGCTTTGGACATGACAGCCCTACGTCAGAGTATTTTGCAATGAAAACTTTGCTGTAAGTCTATTGTCAAGATAAATGACAAAGTAAAAATGACTAATTTTAAACCTTTTTAGCCCACCCCTCACGATGTTAAATTCTTTAACTTCAGTTTATTTCAAGTGTAGCGTAACTAATAGTTGGGTTCGATTACTACTCAGTTCAGTGTTTACTTCTGAAATTAGTTGTTGTGCTGGTCGCCGAGACAATTTTTAGAATACTTGAGTTTTTTATTCTTTGCACTGAGTTAAAACTGATAAACTGAGGTCAAAGTACAACAACCAACGCATGAAACAGTTACCTGATATTGCTGGAGGGAGTAAAAACAGAAATGCTGCCTTGCGGGGAAAGAAATACAATGTAATATACAGGAAGGCGGTGTCCTAGATAAGGAACGCATATGGTGACTTTCTGTAAATTTTAACGTAAGTGTAACAGAACTAGCTTTAAAAAATATGGAAAACTTAACACCATCGCCTATGCTTATTAAAAATCGTTCCCTTACCGCATGTCTTCTGAAAGCGGCTTGTTTCACGAATGTCATTAACATGTACAGTCATGTGAAAAAATTAGAACACCATATGAAAGCCTGAGTACTTTTTGCAACATTTTTGGATATATAAGTATTTAATCTCAATTTCAACAATACTGAGAGATTATAGGAATATAACTAAACAATTAAAACTCAAGCAAAGACTTTTCAAGATCTTCTGTAAATGTAATTCTACAAAAATGCATTTTCTAACTGAGAAAAAGTTAGGACATCCTACCCCTCAATAGCTAGTGTTACCTCATTTGGCTGAAATAGCTGCAGTGAGACGCTTCTTGTAGCCATCTACTAGTTTCTGACATCAATCTGAAGAATGTTTGCCCCACTCCTCAATGCAGAATTCTTTCAGCTGTGAGATGTTTGAGGGGTTTCTTGCATATACAGCCCGTTTCAAGTCACCCCACAGCATCTCAATGGGATTAAGATCTGGGCTTTGATTCTGCCATTCCAGGACTCTCCATTTCTTAGTTTTCAGCCAGTTGTTGATGGATTTACTGGTATGTTTTGGGTCATTGTCTTGTTGCAGGGTCCAGTTCCGCTTCAGCTTTAATTTTCGTACAGATGGTCTCACATGATCCTCAAGCACCCTCTGATACACAGTAGAATTCATGGTGGATTCTATGATTGTGAGCTGTCCAGGTTTTACTGCAGCAAAGCAGCCCCAAACCATGACACTTCCACCTCCATGTTTTACAGTTGGATTGAGGTTTTTTTTCTGGAATGCTGTATTTGTTTTACGCCAAACATTTCCTCTGTTCTGGTGTCCAAATAATTCAATTTTGGACTAATCTGTCCAAAAAACATTATTCCAGAAGTCCTGGTTTCTACCTACATTCTCTCTGGCAAACTTCAGTCTGGCCTTGATGTTTCTCTTAGAGAGCAAAGGTTTCCTCCTTGCACACCTACCATACGACTTAATCTTGTGCAATCTCTTTCTGATTGTAGAGACATGCAAGACATGCACTTTCGGCTAGCAGAGGTAACCTTCGAGTAGCTTTGCGCGAAATTCAAAAACAAACAAACATATTACGAAAAAATATGTTGTATTATTTCATAAATATTTCATTGAGGTTAACGTATGGATTTAAAGTAACATTAATGGGGTTTTTTTCTGTTCTCTTCCAATATCTTGTATTTTCACTGATTTGAAGCCAAAAAAAGTTAAACATTAGATCAAAGTGTTACTTACCAAGTGCTCCTAAAGTAATCTTTATGTTTAATAATGTTTCCGTTTTTATTACGTTAAAAACCTAGAATTTGGTATTATAGTGGTTCTACAATATAAAAATAAACACTCTGCTAATCACACTATGTAAGGACGAGTTTCACCCGTTAATGCCCCCCAGTGGCTCAGCGGTATGTCTGCGGACTTACACGCTAAAATCCGAGTTTCGATACCCGTGGTGGGCAGAGCATAGATAGCCCATTGTGTAGCTTTGTGCTTAATTCAAAACAAACAAACAAACAAACACCCGTTAATGTCGCGGTGATGAGGCTTAGTAGCGGACTGTGGCGCCACGAGCGATGAGTTTAGTAACTATTTAGTTTATTCATATTGTAATTACAACTTGTATAGCGAGATTGTTAAACATTTTAGAACAAATTGGAGAGTCTTGTATATGACAAGAGACCTCAATCTTTTCCTTGACAATGAAAACCCCTTACAAGGAAGCACTTAGGGACAGTCAAGAGACACAAATTTCTGAATATGGATGGTCTAAATGTTCTCAATGAAAGCAAACAGAAACCTTACATCTGAGGGTTTATTATACCAAAGGATTCGTAAACCAATCCCAAAATAAATCAGGAACAGAACCTTAGCTGCAAAGTGATTCCTATGGCTATGTAATGTAACATCTCAACAACCCGTTACGCGTGTTCTGGAGTGTTAACAAGAAGGCTCGGAAGTTTCTGGAAAACCTAGAAGTTAATGGCTTCTGTCATGAGAAAGTTTAAGTCCATGTAAATGAAGAATCTGAGAACTTTGGTCAAAGTATACGCTCTAAATTGACCTTTGGCCTTTCGCAGAAACTTGTTACAGTGAAAATTACACGGTGTAGGAGTACATTGGCATTAGGCTTAGCACGATCTACGACCAAAAAAGTACTTCCAAGGTAACACGGGACCATTATCATTATCATGTATGATTAACCTAATGTTTTAACATGTAATATCGAGTACAAAAATAATCTATAACGACAGGATAAAGACATGTTCACATTTCTATGACTAGTGTAGTGTTATAAGACAACACATTAAAATAGTCTAATGATGTTACGCTATCTATGTTTCTGGCGTTTCGTATTTAAATTCATAACAAACAGAAACGTTTCTTTAAGAATATTTATTGGATTATAATCTTAATACATATCTGTTTTAGTTGGTTTTATAGCTTAATTCGTTTAAAGATGGGTAATGATATTGATACATGTCTGTTTTAGTTGGTTTTATAACTTCATTAGTTTAAAGATGGGTAATGATATTAATACATGTCTATTTTAGCTGGTTTTATAACTTAATTCGTTTAAAGACCGAAAGATATCATGAGTTTGTGCTATATTTTTTCACTCAGTGACTGCAAAAGTATAAATACCAAAGGTTAAACATTTTAAAATGCTTGATTGATACAAACATTACATTTAAGGTAATACTCGAGCCGTTCTACCCAATGAAACAATATTTCGCTATTCTAGTGCCCTGGATTCATAATTTTGAAACAGACAGTGTTTCACATAAACTTGTCAGCCACAAGTTGCGACCAGCGAAAATTTTTACTTGTATTTACTGGGATATCACAGTAAAATGTAGCTTAACAGATCGGTATTGGCTATTTACTGGTATTTACTGGGATATCACAGCAAAATGTAGCTTAACAGATCGGTATTGGCTATTTACTGGTATTTACTGGGATATCACAGCAAAATGTAGCTTAACAGATCGGTATTGGCTATTTACTGGTATTTACTGGGATATCACAGCAAAATGTAGCTTAACAGATCGGTATTAGCTATTTACAACCTAAAAATATATTTCTTTTTTACTTATATAATCCCGTTCACTCTGGTGAAAAATAAAGCTTGAAGGAATTTTATTCAAAATAACTTTAAGTTCGAAAAGTCATTTTCGTACAATAAAAGTCTTTATTGAACAAAAATATCAGCTTCAACAGTGCTCACTGTTCTTTCATACCAGGTGGGTTAAGGCGTGCGACTAGTAACCTGAGGGTCGCGGGTTCGAATCCCTTTCTCACCAAATATGCTCGCCTTTTAAGCTGTGGGAGCGTTATAATTGGATGGTCAATCCACTATTCATTGGGAAAAGAGTAGCCCGAGGGTTGGCGGTGGGTGGTAATGACTACTTGCCCTCCCTCTAGTCTTACACTACTAAATTAGGAACGGCTGGCGCAGATAGCCCTCGTGTAACTTTGCGTGAAATTAAAAATAAACAAACTTTTTTTACTTATATTTTAAATTTTGCTTCAAGTATTTAAAACCTATAAACACCATTTTTATCACAAATGAAACTTTAGGTTCAGTCATTGTAGATTAATGTAATTCCTCTCATTGACACTAGGTTTTGTTTGTTTGTTTGTTTGTTGAATTAAGCACAAAGCTACACAATGGGCTATCTGTGCTCTGCCCACCACGGGTATCGAAACCCGGATTTTAGCGTGTAAGTCCGCAGACATACCGCTGAGCCACTGGGGGGCCATTAGGTTTTGTAGCAATGCACTTTGGGAAATATGACAGCGCCAGAAATACGATAGTAAAGTAATAGCCATCTCTATAACAGAAAAGTTATAAGTGATAAAACATCATTTTAACGTGATAATATTAGATCTCCGTATTGCGATCTATGAGAAGTGTCAAAAGTGATGTTTTTTTTCGTGGTTTTACAATAAATAGTTAAGTTACTTCAAAATTAGTCTGAAGTAAATAATATTAACTTCTTCATCTCAGTTTATCCGTTATATTCATGATCTCACCCTGAATGCCCATCACTTAGGGAGTGTAATGGGTTAACCGATAACAGTCAAACACAAAAAACTGCACTACGGAACTCAGTCACTTGCTGGGTAAGTTTAATTTGTTGTCACAAACGTCTTTGAATCATCTGCAGTGACTTATAGTTTAATTCGTTGTGATAAACGTCTTTGAATCATCTGCAGTGACTTATAGTTTAATTCGTTGTGATAAACGTCTTTGAATCATCTGCAGTGACTTATAGTTTAATTCGTTGTGATAAACGTCTTTGAATCATCTGCAGTGACTTGTGGTTTAATTCGTTGTGATAAACGTTTCTGGATCATATACAGTAATATATTATACTTTATGGACACAACAATATCATGGGTTTGTCGTTAGAATCAAAATAAATCAGATAAAGACACCTGTAAGACCACATAATAAGGGTTAACCATTAACTGGGAAACAGATTTAATAAATGTCAAACAAGCTTTCTCTTTTCCTGTTTATCGATTCATTTTTGGTAACCAATGCACGCGTATAGTCCGTGCTATGACGCAACTCAACTGTTTTCGAGGTCCTTTTTATTCGTAAGCTTCGTTTTGCTTGTTTATATGTTTCAAACACATAGGTCAAAATAGCGAGCAGTTTACATTGGATTTATAAACGTAATGTGCAAATTGGACTAACTTTTCTCAGGAATAGTTTCTTACGTCATGTATCATTTGTCACAAAACATAGAACGTAGGTATCTCTTGTATTAGTATTATTAGCTATATTATTAAACTTTATTTAACATAAACCGTGGTATGTATTCACAAATAACAAGACAGACTGACCGTAAGTAAAACTGTTGAGAGAACATTCATACCCAGAAAAGTAATATAGAGTAAAATGAATGCTTTATAACAACGTGCCGTATAGGGCCCGGCAAGGCCAGGTGGTTAGGGCGCTCGACTCGTAATCTGAGGGTAGCGAGTTCGAATCACCGTTACACTAACCATGTGGGGGCGTTATAATCTAATGATCAATCTCCTAATTCGTTGGCGGTGGGTGGTGATGACTAGCTGCTTTCCCTCTAGTCTTATACTGCTAAATTACGGACAGCTAGCGCAGATAGCCCTCGTGCAGCTTTGCGCGAAATTAAAAACAAACCATTATATGAAGAAATATCCTTCAGATATTGGGGCAATCTGTCATACACAACTTGCGCATTGCGCTACTAAACCAGAGTCCTACATTATTTATTTTGTTTCTTTCTAATATTCAACAAAACCGTCAGGTCAACCTCTGCTCTCTTAACTTGTAGCTGACCTAGAGCACGTGCCTCACACTTGGCGTACTTCATTACAGCGAGTTATTCTCATAACGAACTGTACAGGTATATCTCCAACGAAATAACTGAACAAAACTGAACTGTACTAAATTTAACCAGTACTCCTCTCAAGAACGTGTCTTATTTTTAGTGTAGACTTTTTTGTTGTTCTGGCTAGTAATTAGTTACGGTCATCAGGCACCGTAGACTACTACCACCGGTAGTATTATAACCTGGTTTGAGTCTACTGATCACCAGAATGTTGAGTTAAACAGAGGTCAGCTTTGACACAATGACTCTATTCTAGCACCAGTAGTAAATAAAAATGAAAAAGATCACAAAGATTGGATCAAAAGAGAATCCCCTTTATTTTTTGACCTCTTTAACCCTTGACACAACATTAGGTGAAGCAATGTGGGGACAATACAAGTTATCAGTTGTAAGTAAACTTGCTAAGAGGTTAAAGTCACGACAGATTTGCTCAGTTCTTCAAGGAGGCTATTATACAGACGATGTAAGTCTACTCAACTTATTTCTGATACACTTACAACAGAATTACTTCAGAACTACAGTTTACAAAAAAATACAGTCTTACGGAATATTTTAGTGACGTTAACGTACAAAGATGAAAGTATGTTTGTCTTATAAGATGTCCATACATGATTTAGTTCTGAAACATTTGGTTTATTTTGAAGTTCGCACACAGCTACACTAGGGCTGTCTGTGCTAGCCGTCTCTAATTTAGTAGTGTAAGACTGGAGGGAAGGCAACTAGCTATCACCACCCACCGCCAACTCTTTTACTACTCTTTTACCAACGAATAATGGGATTGACCATAACTTTATAACGCCCCCATGGCTGAAAAAGCGAGCATTTTTGGTGCGATGTGAATTTGAACCCGCGACCCTCAGATTACGAGTCGAGTGTCTTAACCACCTGGCCATGCCGGGACCCTTTTGGAAACGAGATTCGTTGCTTGTTTTGAATGGTTTGTTGTTGTTTTTTTCAGTCTCAAGCTGAAATTATTATAAATGAGTCTGAGACTGCCTCAGACTGCGTTATGAACTGTAACAAATTAAATATATATTGAATTTTAGCTCCATGATTATACATATTACATACAACACGTCTCGTTACCCTAAAGCTTGTGTTGTTCAACCTTCACAAAACTCGACTTGTTCTTCGCTAGAAACTGAAATATTAACCTCAAGGTTTGTGTGATAATTGCTTGTGTTTAAAATACAATATGTTTATTTTTCTCCACAGGTATTCAAGACAAGGTCTTATTTTCAACAATACTAATCTAATTTTATAAAAACTCACATTTGAATTGATATTATTATTAGTTATTTTAGCGTCACCGATGAACAAGAAAATAATGATATCATTAACCAATAATATTAATGAAATATCTACTTTTTCACCTTCCTTATAGACCAGGCGTGACCACGTGTCAGGCAGCAGGCCGGGAAATCTCATGTTCGCTAAAAGTGTCCACTCTTTCACTGTGGTACATAAAAAGAACGGTTTGGTTTGATTTGTTTTGAATTTCGCTCAAAGCTACACGAGGACTACCTGCGCTCGCCGTTCCTAATTTAGCAGTGTAAGACTAGTCATCACCACCCACCGCCAACTCTTGGGCTACTCTTTTATCTTTTATCAATAGTGGGCTTGACTATTACATTAGAAAGCTCTCACGACTGAAAGGGTAAGATCTGGTGATACAGGGTTTCGAACTCACGACCCGTAGACTTTTTTTTGTTGGTAATGAAACGTTTGTTTTGTTTGTTTTTGAATTTCGCGCAAAGCTACACCTGTTATTTGCGCTAGCCGTCCCTAACTTAGCAGTGTAACACCGAAGGAAAGAGAGATAGTCATCACTACCTACCGCCAACTTTCGGGCAACTCTTTTTACCAAAAAATAGTAGGATTGACCGTCACATAATAATAACCACACGTCTGAAAGAGCAAGCACGTTTGAAGCGAATGGGATTCGAACTCGCGACCCTCAGATTACGAGTCAAGTGCCTTAACCATCTGGCCGTGACGGGCCATGGATTTTGATGGTACAGCTAAGTTGTTGCTTTTATTGCTAAGGGACGTTTGCAACATTTTCACTGAAACTACCGAACTCTTTCTACAACATTTACTTTTCTACTCGTTAGGGTGCCGGGTTCAAATCTCCATCATACCAAATATGTTCGCCCTTTCAGCCTTGGCGGGTGGCGTTATAAAGTGACGGTATTTTCCACTATTCTCCGACTTTTTTCCTGATTGCTTATTCATTAATATTCGATCCTTTGGTGGACAATCTGTGTTACTCCAATGTATTATATAAAAATCGATTCAACCAGTTCGTCTCAGCTTGCAACACTAAACAGAGAAATGGACAGCTTTGCTTTATGTGTTTATATAAATATATATGTATATAGTTAAATGTCTGTTTTTTTCTTTTTGCAAAGCCACATCGGGCTATCTGCTGAGCTCACCGAGGGGAACTGAACCTCTTATTTTGCGTTGTAAATCCGTAGACTTACCGCTGTACTACTGGGGGGCATATAGTTAAATCAGAAGAACCATACCTTGGGAGAGCAGTCACCTTTCCACAACTGCCTGCAGGCAGCGAAGGGTGATATAAATGTGGGACGTTATAGAATTCAGCATCCTCACCTCGCTCTCGTAATTTCTATTTCTAATTCCATATCTATTGCTATTTATTTTTATATGAAGCTTGCGTATGGAGGTTAAGACTGATAGAGTGTATCCCTAAACCTATGTAAGTCCTACTTTCCCAGCCACCTCTAAAACCTAAGATAGTTTTATAATCCCACATTGAAGCTTGTTCCCTGGAATCTTTTCAGTCGATGAAGAGTTTTTGTTGTTTAGTTTGTTTTTGTTTGTTCTTGAGTTAAAATAACAAATTAATATGTATATATACTGTTTTACACGACGTCTTAAGTTAAACTTGGGAATATTAGTTAACTAATTAACTATTCTTTATGAAAGAGATGTTAAAGTAAACTGTTAAACACCTTTATTCACTATTGTTAACAGTTCGTTACTTTACATAATAAATTTATAAAAATTTTAACGAAATTAAGTGATTAAAGGCATTTTTAAAATTCCAAACGTCTGCTTTTCTGTGAGTTATAAGTGTAACAGAGCTGGCGTTGAATCAAATATAAAGATCGAAACGTTACTTACCTTCACACTCTAGCCTGTCGTTTACTTCTTGGCTCCAAACTGTAATTCACTTCGAAATTCTGAGCTGTCTTTGACTTTGTGGCTCCAGACAACTATCCATTCCATCTAGAGACTCCAGACTGTCTTTGGCATTGTGGCTCCAGGCTACCATCTATCTGGAGATTCCAGGCTATTATTGTCTTTAGAATACTTAACGACAGAAAATATCATCTGTATAAAAATGTTTAGTTCTGATATTTTTACATTCATATCTACATTTAATTAGAGGTTAAGATAAAACAAATGAATGAATAATGTTCGTAACTTTACATGAAATCCATGCATAATACCAGATGCGACTTTGTCAGTAATCATTTCAAGTTACAATTCACTGATTAAGTGGCGACTCAGTGATAAAGTTAGCAAAATAAAAAATCCACATAAATGTTCAAACACCTAAATGGTCTGGTGTGGTCTGATGATTTAGCATGCCAAGACTGTGAATCCAGAGGTTCACGGTTGCGAAAACACTCGCCCTTTCAGCCGTGGGGTGTTATAAAGTTACGGTCAATCCCACCATTCCCTGGTAAAAGAGTAGCCCGAGAGTTGGAGGGTAGGTGGTGATGACTAGCTACGTTCCCTTCAGTCTTACACTGCCAAATTAGGAACAGCTAGCGTAGATAGCCCTCGAGAAGCTTTGCGCGAAATTCAAAAATAGACAAACAAACAATCTTTTCAGCTCATTCGAATTTACTGTCTCCACAACACCAGAAAAAAAAACTCATTCCATAGGCCAACCACTTGAACTGAAGCCTGCTAAATATATATTTATATATATAAATATATATTCTCTAGTTCTATAATTCTCGCTATTAAATATGAAACGTCTTGGCGCACCACCATTATCACTTCCTTTTACAATCTTAAACACTTCAATCAGATCCCCTTTAACTCTTACTTTGTCAAGAGAAAATAATTTTTAAGTTATTGCACTATCTTCATATAACAACCACTCCCTTTTAGATGCGATTCAACTAGTTGAATGACGAACAGCACATTAATTATTTCAATGTGTTAGAAACACTCGTAAATCCTATAAAGTAATTGATACATTACTTGGAAGTTACACGTTGTTTTCTCATTAATTTCTTAGATTTTAAGCTGATTTTGGCTTATAAGTGTAAAATAAGTGAACTGACAGTTATTGTATCCAAGCGTCATTAAGTATTTTATACAAGTATGTTATATATGTAAAAACGGCTAGTATGAGTAGAGAAAACACTATGTAGAGGGGCGAACAACGTTCCGACCTTCTTCGGTCATCGTCAGCTTCACAAAGAAAGAGGTAAATGACCGATAGCTGGCCACATGTTTGAAGGCGATTGTGTAATTGAGTGTAGAAATGTAGAGGGCGTACTAAGTAAATTTTCTAAAAAATAAATCTAACTGAACAAATTTCCAGAATTAAAGAAAGAAACAACTGATGTGTGTGTTTTTTATTGCAAAGCCATATCGGGTTATCTGTTGAGTCCAACGAAAACAACTGATAAATTTATATAAATAAAACATAACTGTTTGTTGTCTGTCCACGTTACTACTTCGCATGTGTAGATGGATCTTTACCAAATAATATGGAGATTCATTAGGTCCTTGGGTGGTTGGGGGAAGGGGGGTAAAAACAAATTTTGAGTTCGGCATTTTGCAGTTTTTATGGTCGATTCTAATCACTACTTCGCTCCCCATTAATGGATTTTCACCAAATTTAGTATGTAGGTTTGTTGGATAATTTGTAGTTTCACATTTTGTTTTGGCAGTTTTTATTAGCGTTCGTTTTTGTTTTGTTTTTGCACTTACGTATAAAGAAAGCAACTTTCACGTCTCAATGTTGTTGTTGTTGTTTTGAATTAAGCACAAAGCTACACAATGGGCTATCTGTGCTCTGCTTACCACAGGTATCGAAACCCGTATTTTAGCCTGTAAGTCCGCAGACATACCTCTGAGCCACTGGGGGGCACGTCTCAATGTAACCCTTCATTAATCACGAATTTATATAACTTCGGTTTATGGAAAGGGTACTTCAGCTTGTATATTATAATCTAGAATAGAAGTAACTATCGAATTTTTATTAATAGTATTCTCATTGTTAAAAATTTAAATAATAGAAAATAATCAGTGATGTAACACTGCCAAATTGTAAAATTTATAACATGTTACCTAATTTTACACAAAAATGTGTAAATATTCAGTAAATCTAGTTTTATCTTCGTAAGATTCAAGATGTGTATCTTTTTTTAATGTGACATTATCTGCATGTGTGAAATACACAGAATTTAATTATATAAGTAAAACTGTCGTGCGCCTCCTGTCTTTTGAACATTCCGTTTAAAACCCAAAATTGCCAAAACTGGTCGTATCTAAAAGTGTCAGGCTCGTGTGACAATCACTGGTGTGGTAAAAAATTAATTATTCCGAAATAATGTTCGGTAGAAATTAAGAATGTGGTTTCGTTTTTGTTTTTTTTTACGGTTTGATGGTCTATTTATTTGAAACTATTCTCCCTTCTATAATGCATTGTGTTAGTCTTAGCTAAACAATCTAATAGACGCTGTTCAAAAACGTAAATTACTTTGGAAATGTTAGATCTCTAAAAAATGAACGTTAGGCCTTTGTCGAAGTAATAGCGAGGTTTCATAAAATTGGTATATTTAATGTGCACAGATGAAGATGTAAAATAAAATATAATTGAATATAGAATACTGCAACTCTCGCTTTCATGACATAAGGATCTTGTTTTAAAATCGTTGTTGGTTCTTTACTGCAATACGTTTCGGTAACTGTTCTAGCTTAGCCCTAATTTTTGAAGTTGGAACTCATTTATATCCAACATTAAGAACCGTCTTTCAGAGTCTGAATCTTGAACCTGACTGACCAGTCAGTACCCGAGGAACGAACTAATAAATCAATTTATAAGAGATTAGCTGGTCAGTGAATAGTTGAAGGACTGTCCAGTTGAATAACTAAGGAACTAACTGGCCAGTCGATTTCTGAACGTTGAATTGACTATTAAATACCTGAAGAACTGGCTAGCCAGCGGTATCTGAGGGATTGACCGGCCAGTCGATGCCTGAAGAAATAAATTATCAGTGAATAACTGAGGAACTGGCTGATGAATCAATACCTGAAGAACTGACTTATCAATAAATACTCGACGATTTGAGAGACTGACCAAGCAATCAATGTTTAAAGAAATGAGTAATCATTTAGTAGTTGACAAAGTGACTAATTAGTCAATACGTGAGAAATAAACATTGGTGTACAGCTTTGGAACACTGACATTACACCTGATTGTTGTTGTTAATGTTCACCAAAGTAATTATGAACAGTATCCGTCTCAGTGACACCGGGTAACCAACAAAGGTTGAGTCATTTCTGCGTTTCTTCCTCGCGCTAAAGATTTAATCACTTTTAAATAAACTCGCCACTAGCCGCGTGATTCATTTTAAAAAAATATCATTCCTAGAAGACAGGTTTTCTTCTCTGTTAACATGAGTTTATTCTGGTTTTTTTTATAAACAGAACCACGTGGCTTAAATTTTGATCTTTTGGAAAGCTATATAAAGTAAGGGAACATCTTCCTTCTGCTCAGAATATAACTAAGTTGAGACTTGTTCTAATCACGTGGATAGTACCAAATCGGTCCATTACTATAAGATATTATGCAGCAACGTTGTAATTCTAGGTCTTATATTTAGCGTCGTGTAATAACTGAAGATTAAAAATACAAATAATTCATCTTATTCTATGCTTCAGCTATTTGTATCTTCCACATTATTTTTTCTCTGGTTCTATCTAGAACCATTTTGAGGACATCAGTTCCAGACAACTAGTTCTTCCAGCGTAACCGTGTGCAATGGAGATCGTGATGCCATACCTGTATTTCACTGAGCTAGCTTGATATAAACAACATATTTAACTGCGGTTATATTTAGAAGCAGTGTCTAATTGGCTGCAATATAACAGGCCAATAGACAACAAAGAATTATTTTAGTACACCGCATAAATATGTTGTCAACTTTCAAATTGACTATTAATATTATTGTGTTCAGGATTCTAATAAACTTCTTACCATGGACTGTATTCTAAAGGTTTATAGTGGCGGAGTATTCAGAGGTTGTGAACCTGAAGGGGCCATGGTTCGTGTTAGGTTGCAAAACCATTATTCTCCGTGGATATGTTGTAAGAGTAACAGTTAAACCCTCTACGTAATTAGGTCAAGCTAAGAGTTGGCGGTGGGTGCTTCTAATCACTTGCCTTCCGTCTAGTCGATTTAGTTTGAAGTTATATGAAAGAAACTCTCAACCAATTCATTGGAACAATTCAAAATGGCGACCCTAAATTTTAAGTACATAAAGCTTACGAACTATTACAAGCCTTACATCGTAACTGAAGCCACTGTGATATTTTACTTATGTTATAAAACTGAGATAGGTTGGAAAAGTAAAATATTTTCTGTAAAAAAAAAAATCAGTGAAAGTGTTCTAAACTTTGACCTTCTATTGATCAACTGCAAATGCTGTTTACTCGGTTACAGGAGACCATAATGCTATAAGAAAAAAACACACACATAGACCATAATGCATACCTTAAACCACAAAACCAAAAGTCAGTTATGTGAACAAAAAGCTTTGGCAGTTTTACAGAAATTCATGCAAGTATTTTGAATTTCACTTAACAATAAAACTTATTGTTTGTAAAGATATTACGTAAATTGACCATGTGACATGTCTCATTTTCAAACAATTACCTCTGAAAATTGTAGTGTATAGTGACGAACAAATTGATATTTAATAAATAAGCACTCTATCTACCGCACAAGTAGAAGATAAAAACACTAATAAATTTTCTACCACTATTTTACTCAAAGTATTTGAATGTTGATGCTCGTGACTTGCTACTGTGCTGTGATGAAGGCGCTATTTTTCTCTTTGACCAATCGCCTTGAAGGAAAGGCGGGGTACCGACTGTCCTGAAAAGCTAATTGACTGCTTCGATTCGTGAGTAGGCCAATATATAAGACTGAGTTATTACTTATCCATCAGTCTTTGTTAGAAAAATATATGTAGGATGACATCACGTATTGCACGGCTCGTGGTATTGTTGGGTCTGTCTGCAACTGGTAAGGATTTTTTGTTTTCTGTCATCCAGAACAAAAATGAGTTGTTTCTCTCGGAGTTAGATTTTTTTTTAATTTTGTAACTACGACATTCAGTTCATGAAGTATACAATGTGTTGAATATGGCAAAATGTGAATACTTAGGTGTTACAAAGAAGTAATCTTAATTACCTTACCTAAGTTTACGAATGGGTGTATTAGGCACAAAGGGTAAGACTGAGAGCATATAACGCTAAAAACTGGGTTTAGAAACCAGAAGTGGGTAGAATTTAAGTAGCTCATTTGTAGTTTCGTGTTCAACACAAAAAACAAACAAACAATAAAACACTTGAATGTAAATCAGAATAGTTGGTTAATCGTATTTTTTTAAGTAATAGCTATAAACCCGGTAGACAGTAATAAAATTACAATACCATGAAAATTCAATGTATTTAAAAGATGCTGTTGGCCATTTATAGGTCTGGACTTTTGATACATTCGCAGAGCCACTCCCAAAAAGTTTCCAGAGGCTAAAATTTATATTACACTTGTTATGAATTTGACACTCGAAAAAGGTCTTTACCCTAAAATTATATCTTAAAAATTGCTGTTATAATCTAGGCTTAGATTTGCAATTCCAGTTTTCTTTTCTCTCGATTATATCATGCTAAGATATTTGTTGTGTAGACAGAAGCAAGCTATTCTTAAAATGACTTATGTATTACCCTGAGAGTAACAAAAAGAAAATTAATATATTGTATTTGCGATTTACTGAACTCTAGAAGTGAAACTAAACGTTTTACTTACGTTTTCTTTGGAGAAATAAAAAATTGTTCATATTCACTCGATCATATTTTATTTTTAAAATCTTTTGTTTAATTATTCTATAAATACCAAGCACGGAGCGCAAAGCATTGTGGTATTAAATCAGCATTTAATAAAATGTCCGCTAATCTTCACTTCTAGAGAAATTTTCTTTTTTGTTTCGAATTGCGCGCAAAGCTAATCAAGGGCTATCTGCGCTAGCCGTCCCTAATTTAGCAGTGTAAGACTAGAGGGAAGGCAGCTAGTCACAACCACCCTCTATCAACTCTTAAGCTCCGCTTTTACCAGCAATTAGCAGGATTGACCGTCATATTAAAGTGCCCTCACAGCTAAAAGGGCGAGGATGTTTGGTACCACCGGGATTTGAACCCGCAACCCTCAGATTTGGAGTCGAAGGCCTTAACGCACCTGGTCATGGCGAGCCTAGAAAATAACCTCGTTTCCTTTGTATCCATTTTGTTTAGAAAAATACATAATATGCGATTGTATTAATCATCGTATTCTACGCTAATTAAAATTACGTTTGTATTCATGAATGTATTCTGCGGTGCGTGAAATACATTTGTAACGTATTTTTTAGGTATATTTGCTGATGATGTTGCACTGGTAACCAGGATATTTAGTTATTAATAATTTCACCTCAGTTGTTTGACACGCTCACCTTTGGGATGGCTTAGTAAGTTCCTTATATTTGTGTTTTCTAACCTTACGTGTTCACTTACAGATTTATGAAAATGCTGTTTCACACTGATTTAGGGCATTCTGATCAAAACCATTCCTATTGTACTGTCGCCCTTATTTTGAATACCGCAGTTGTCAAAGTATAATCCAGTTCACTGAGCCAGTAGAGTTACCATGAAGGGGGGGGATTTATCCGGAAACCCCAACTAGAGCAACTACGGAGGTGTTTCATAGCTCTCACACAGTAATTGTCTTGTTAGTAACTGGTGTGCACGTGAACGACCAGTTTTTTTTTTGTACAAATTTGACAGTGTAATGCCCTATATCCAGATCAGGGTTGCTTTTTGGCTTTTTCTAGTTTGTTTCGTGGTTGCCCAAGAAAGACACTTAACAAGACTCGAATATGTTTTTTTGTTAGAGCCGGAAAAGCAGGTTTCCAAACCCATGTCAAGGCAGACATGGTTAGACTTAAATGTAGGAACACTCAGTCCCTTGAACACCCTACTAGCTGCTTGTATCATTGCGCCGTACAAGACTAGGAACAAAAAATATTTCCCGTTATAGTTCACAAGGAACTAAATCTCTTGCATTAAAACCGAAAGCAATTAAGAAAAACGGACCCATTTGGAAGCATTTTTCCAACGTCATCAAAGAAATACAAATTTTACGCGTAATGTTACACGATTATTGTAATCACTCTACCAATGTCGGACCAGAAATTCCGTTTTCAATGAGGCTCGAATTTTGTTTTAAATAAAAATATATTTGTCTTCCTTTTTTGTTCCGTTTCACTTTTTGTCAGTTTTGTAAAGCCCTTCACGACTTAGCGGTAAGATTAAAGGCTTATAACGTTTTGTTGTTGTTCGATAACCATGGCAGACACTGGGGGATAATTTATTGTAATGCTTAACGTAAAGCAAAAAAAATAAAAATAAATAAAATAAACTTCGTTTTGCAGGGTTTTTTTTCTTTTCTTGACCCTGCGTCATTGGCACAGTTTATTGCGACACATCACGCAATAAACCAGGTTTCAATACTCGAAGAGGGCAGAACACAAATAGCCAATTCAATTGCGTAGCTTTGTGCTTAATAACAAACAAACTCTTTTTTCAGCAGGTATTTCGATTTCGATAAATCTTGGAGTCAACCAATCCATTTGCGTGCCCTATTCTTCTCTTTCCTCCGCACTTTTAGGCCTTAGGTGCGTGATAAGCAAGGCAGTCAAGTCCAAGTAATCTATTAGAGAAGCACAAAATAACGGACGGCAACAGCAGATGTCCTCAAGTGCAAATTTAAACAATGTCTAATAGGCATTCTTTTTACTAACCTGTTTAGAATATTTTGAAAGGTAATCAGTTATTTTAATGTTTTTTTTATTTTGCGCAAAGCTACACGAGGGCTGTCTGCGCTAGCCTTCTCTGATTTAGCAGTGTAAGACTAGAGGGAAGGCAGCTAGTCATCACCACCCACCGCCAACTCTTGGGCTACTCTTTTACCAACGAATACTGAGATCGACTGTCACATTATAATGCCCTCTATGGCTGAAAGGACGAGCATGTTAGGTGTGACGGGGATTCGAGCCTGCGACTCTCACATTACGAGTCAAGCGCCTTAACCCACCTGTTTATGCCGGTCCTAATTATTTAAATAAATGTGTGTTATTTACAACTCAAACACACACATGATAAAGAACATTTAAAACATTTGACTTTCGTTGGCCCGGCATGGCCGAGCGCGTTAAGCCATGCGCTCGTAATCTGGGGGTTGCGGGTTGGCATCCGAGTCGCGCTAAACATGCTCGCCCTCCCAGCCGTGGGGGCGTGATAATGTGACGGTCGATCTCAGTATTCGTTGGTAAAAGAGTAGCCCAAGAGTTGGCGGTGGGTGGTGATGACTAGCTGCCTTTCCTCTAGTCTTACACTGGTAAATTAGGGACGGCTAGCACAGATAGCCCTCGAGTAGCTTTGTGCAAAAAATTCAAAACAAGCAAAGACCTTCGTTATCGAGGTTGCTAGAACGAGGTCTTTATGAATCTAAAACAGTAAATATTGAAATTACTAAATACCATCTGTATTTAATAATTCAAAAAGTTTTTACTTGTTCCTGAAACACAGTAAAAGGAAATAAAAACGAAACCCAATCTGCCATTCGATTTGTCGGTCGTCGCTTCGTAACATTTCTTATAAATAGGCCAGGTGGTTGAGGCAATCGACTCGTTACTGAATATGCTCGTTTTTTCAGGCGGAGTAGGGGTAAGGGGTGGTTTGTTGTGACATGACGGTCAATCTCATTATTCAATGGTAAAAGAATAGCCTAAGAGTTTGCTGTAGGTGGTGTTAAGTAATTGTCTTTCCTCCAGTCTATCACTTCTAAATTTGAGACGGAAGTTTTGGTTTGGTTTGAATTTCGCACAAAGCGACACGAGGGCTATCTGCGCTAGCCGTCCCTAATTTAGCTGTATAAGACTTGAGGAAAGACAGCTAATCATCGCCATCCATCGCCAACTTTTGGGCTACTCTTTTACCAATGAATAGTGGTATTGACCGTCACATTATATCGCCACCAACACTGAAAGGGCGAGCATGCTTGGTATGACGGGGATTCGAATCCGTGACCCTCGGATTACGAGTAACACTCCTTAACCCACCTGTCCATGCCGGGCCTAGCAGTTTTGTACAAAGTTCAAAGCAAATCAAACTTTATCAATAACTTCGGAAAGGACACAAAAATGTTTCACATGTTGATAGTTTGTGTAAATTATCGTGACCTCTCAGCTGATTTTTACTCACGTTAGTTAGTAAAGAAATACCTTGTACATAATATTTAAATATAAATATTTAGTATCAGTGAATTTCTTTTCCTTGAATATTGTACAATTTATAAACGCTGAGAGCAAGATGAACAAGAGCCTAGTTTATCCAGTGTATTAGGACGCTCGAGTTATGAATATGTGGGTTCACTGCTTTTTCCCACAAGAACGTGCTGCGCACTTTAAGTGCTATTGGTGCATTATTAATGCAACAGTTAAATTCTGCTCTTTGATCACACCAGAATAGCCCAAGAGTTGACGGTGGGCGCTCTTATTAGCTACCCTTTCTCTATTTTAACAACTGCAGGCAACTTTTCGCAAAAGTTTTCAAACAAGCCAACGGAAATTTTATTATGTACTTGTTTGTTTGTTTTTGGTGTGTTTTTTAATTTCTCGCAAAGCTACTCGAGGGCTATCTGCACTAGCCGTCCCTAATTTAGCTGTGTATGACTAGAGGAAAGGCAGCTAGTCATCATCATCCACCGCCAACTCTTGGGCTACTCTTTTACAAACGAACAGTAGGATTGATCGTAATATTATAACGCCCCCACGGCTGAAAGGACGAGCATGTTTGGCGCGACGGGGATGCGAACCCCTGACCCTCAGATTACTTGTCGCACGCCTTAACACGCTTGGGCATGCCGGGCCTATGTTGTGTACTTACAAAAACGACCATGTCGTGAGTTCTGATTATGTAAACAAAAACAAACCGAATAACAATCCGTGATAACATAAGCAGAAAAACAACCAACATTTGGCAAAAATAAGTAACAAAATATGACATTCCAGTTAATACTAAATTTATTCAAAAACCAGGCACAAAACTGAGGTCTATACTATGTAAGAACTACACTGACAAACACCACACCAACATTATTTATAAAATACAATGTGATAACTGCCACGACTTCTATATTGGAGAAACAAGCAGGAAAATGGAAACCAGATTCAAAGAATATAAAAAGTCACCTTCAGACGTTTTCGAACACTGCAAATCAAATAAACACAACATAAGCATAGAAAACACCCAAATGCTAAATAAAAAACAAACATAAACAAACGCAAAATCAAAAAAGCCTTACTTATGCAACAACTCAAGCCCAAAATAAACCAATACAAAGGAACGCCTTTATACCTATATTAATAAATATATCCAACACATGAGCACACCCTATACATTTCTACACTCAATTAACACAACAACCTTCAAACATGTGGTCAGCTATCGGTCGGTAATCCTTTGTTTGTGAGCCTGACGATGATTGAAGAAGGTAGAAACGATGTTCACTCCTCTACACTGTGCTTTCTCTATCCATAACAGCCGTTTTTAAATATATAAAGCAAATAAAAAAAGATGAAATACTGTAGTTTAAAAATAATTGGGACCAACGTTTCAAATATACGATATCGTTAGATGCTGAGAAAGGTGGTTTCGCTGAAACGTTGGTATCTGGGTATTTTGCCCTGGAGGGTCAGGTTCTCTTTGAATTCCGCGCTAAATTGCTCGAGATTTACTACCTGCTTTAATCGTAATTGTTACACAAACAATAAAAATATTTGCAAGCAGTATCATTCACGGACTCCACAGCCAGATCGACTGTTTTATAATGTATTTGTATGTAAGCTATTATTTGTTGGATTTCTTGTTTGAATGGTATTTCAAGTAGATGTAACATTCCTCCGCTTTAGTGCTGGGTGTATCCATAGTCAAGAGGCAGGCAAGTAATGACAATACTGACATCAAAAATGATTCTGACCTGTGCAAAGGTAGATCCGCCCTCGAGTACTTCCGTCTGACAGCAAGCGAGGACTGCAGAGACGTGGTTCGCTGCTCAGTGCAAGGCTTGCTTGCACTTAGATGTTCGACAGGACTTGCTTTCGACATCGAAAAACAGACCTGCCAATGGAAGAACCAAGTAAAGAACTGTGATCAGGTGGAGAAACCTCGCCTGGCCATGCCCCTTCTGTCCACAGAAGAACCCATTTGCAGTGAGAACCAGCTGGCTTGTGGAAACGGTGACTGTATTGAGCGTAAGCTTTTCTGTGATGGAGAACCTCAATGCTCTGATGGATCCGATGAAAACATTTGCAGTAAGCCTATATTTAAGCCTAAAACAACACTTCAGTATTACTTTAGCACTTATTACGAGCCTAATGTTGTTGAAAAAATGAAACGTCTTTTAGGTTTTTGTGAGTTATCGTAAAATCTTATTGTTCCATTATTTGTAAATTTAATAACTTTAACTTAAATCTGTAACTAACTCTTAAAAATAACGTGTTTTTAATAAGAGAAAACTACGGTTTGACTTAAGACAAAAAAATCTAAATTTAAAATAAAACCGAGAGTTGGACTCTGATAGTGAAGAAAAAAGCTTATTTGAAATTAAACTTATAAATAATTGAAATAAACTTCATACTCCTTCAGCTAAAGAAAAAGATCCTAACAGGGCGCCCCCTTGTGACCAGAAACAATGCACCCTGCCAGACTGTTTTTGCTCTCCTGACGGGACTCAGGTTCCTGGTAGGAAAGATCCAACTAATATTCCTCAAATGGTAATGATTACCTTTGATGACGCTGTCAACAACAACAACATTGATATTTATAAAGAACTCTTCAGAGATGGCCGGAATAATCCTAATGGCTGTTCTATCAAAGGTACCTTCTTTGTATCCCACAAATACACCAATTACTCAGCGGTTCAGGACCTTCATCGAAAAGGACATGAAATAGCATCTCATTCTATCACGTGAGTGTTTAATAACTACATTTACTTATTATCATTAAGAAATTAAATGCCTCGGCTTGGCCACGTGGTTTAGGGCTATCGACTCGTAATATGAGGGTCGCGGGTTCAAATCCTCATCTCACCAACAATCCTCATCCTTTTAGCCGTGGGGGCTTTGTAAAGTTATAGCCTAAACGTTGGCGGTGAGTGGTGATGACTAGCTGCCTTCCCTCTAGCCTTACGAAGACAGACCTCACGTAGCTTTGCACGTAATTCAACAAACAAATAAAACCCAAATTGATTTTAAACATTGAAACTGTTCAGGATATTTGAATGTAATCAGATATGTAAATAATTATGAAAAATTAACAACTTCGTTTTTTGTAATTAATGTAATTAAGTTAACGAATGAGGTTTAAGTTTTATCTTTGATATTTGTAAATGAAAGTTCTTATTTATGGGACCCAGCATGGCCAGGAGGTTAAGGCAATCGACTCGTAATCCGAGGGTCGCGGGTTCTAATCCCCGTCGCACCAAACATGATCGCCTTTTTGGCCATGGGGCGTTATATAGTGACAGTAAATTCCACTATTCCTTGGTAAAATAGTAGCCCAACAGTTGGTGGTGAGTAGCGATGACTAGCTGCCTTCCTTCTAGTTTTATTCGACTAAATTAGGAACGGCTAGTGCAGATAGCCCTCGAGCATCTTATTTATTTATAAATAAATGTATATGCATGCTATGTGTAATAAGAGCTATTACGTTACTTGTTTTTATATTAAGTATTTTATTTTTAATATATAGCCATCGTGATGACGAATCATACTGGAGTGGTGCTGATCTTGAAACCTGGGCTAAGGAAATGGCCGGAATGAGGTTAATCCTTGAAAAGTTTGCAAACATCACAGATAATTCTATTGTTGGTGTCCGTACTCCCTACTTACGTTTGGGTGGTAACACCCAGTTTCGTATGATGGAGGAACAAGCCTTTCTGTATGACTCATCCGTCACTGTTCCTTTGTCCAACCCTCCTCTTTGGCCATACACCCTTTATTTCAGCATGCCACACAAATGCCACGGTAATGGGCAGAATTGCCCCACGCGGTCTCACGCCGTGTGGGAGATTCCCATGAACGAACTTGACCGTCGCGAGGATCCAAGGTTCGACGAGAGGTTGGCTGGTTGTGCCATGGTGGACAGTTGCAGCAACCTAATCACTGGAGACCAATTTTATAATTTTCTCAATCACAACCTGGAGAGGCATTACAACACCAACCGTGCTCCTCTTGGACTCTTTTTCCACGCCGGATTTCTGAAGGTGAATCCTGAATTTATGGACGCCTTTATTAGCTGGATTGACGAGATGTTGGACAGAAATGATATTTACTTCTTGACGGTGACTCAGGTCCTTCAATGGATGCAAAATCCAACAGAGCTTAGCAGCATACAAAACTTTTCCCCATGGAAAGAAAAGTGTGATGTCAAAGGTCAGCCTATTTGCAGTATTCCAAATGCTTGTCCACTGACCACTCGTGAGCTTCCTGGAGAAACTATCCGTTTACACACCTGTATGGAATGTCCCCAGAACTACCCGTGGATTGAAGATCCAACTGGAGATTATTTCTCATTCAAGAAATAAGCAATCCCACAAAACTTATTTAAACCAATTTAGTTATATTTAAAACTTAAGTACCATGTTTCACACTTCTCTTATAACTCTCTAGCACATTCAAAATCTCCATTATTTTCTAATTGTGTTTTCTTGAGTACTGTCTTGGCTTCTTCAGATGTGGTAAAGCATATTCGTAAGCACGTTTCTTGGTCGCTTCCTTTCCATCCCTGTTACTCTAATCTGAACGAGAGACAAGACAGCTGTTGTGGACAGTTTTAGGTCTAATTTAGAGTACGCAGTTAACTAAAACAAACAGAGTTGTTAAGAGTAAACCACCGGTTTAAATTGGCTCGACAAACCAGATGGCTGAACGATAGAAAGAAAAACATTTGTTTTTTTTTAAATTTAATTTTGAGTTTCTTTTTCTTGTGACTTCAAGTTTTATTTTATAGTCAAAGCAGGCATAGAGATGTTAAATTGTTTTAATATGCAAAGATTTTGAAATAATATATATATGTGTGTGTTTGTATAATGTTTTTAAGTAACAAGAGTTGTTCCAAGATTGAACTGACTCAATCTATTGCTAAATAAAGTGCCTTTAACAATAGCAGATAGCCCAATATGACTTTGCTATTAAAAACATACTCACACGCGCGCAATTAACAATAAAATAAACAAAAGAAAGAGTACACTTAAAAAAAACGTCAAACAAAACTGTGTCAGATTCCAAATAGTATGCTTTAAAAAAACACCAACGTGATTGTAATATTAAAGAGAGGGCGCTTTCTCCAAGGTTATGACTTTTGTCATGAAGAAAACTGCTTAAAACACAAAGCACTTCCATAAAGCATTTGAAAAAAACACACATTTAGTCGGCATTTATCCCTTTGTTTACGATGTCTAAGACTATTCAGATATTGTAGTGTTGCCAGATAAAGATATAGTTCAGTTCTCGGTTTTGTGGTGGCAATCAATGAAATGAGATTCTTTCGAAAGCAGTTTTGGAATTATATGATTCAAACATGGTTGAATTGTTATGATATCCTTACAAATAAATGTATTAACCGGCACTTGTTTATTTGAATAATATTAAAAATTTGAAAATGATACAGCGATAACTAGTTGCAGTGATTAAAATTTATTATAAAAGGGCACTCCCAGCCGTAGGGGCGTTATAATGTGACGGTCAGTCCCACTTTTCGTTGGTAAAAGAGTAGCCCAAGAGTTGGCGGTGGGTGGTGATGACTAGCTGCCTTCCCTCTAGTCTTACACTACTAAATTCGGGACGGCTCAGTGCAGTGGGCTAACAACCTACACTCTTAAATACCTGTTCGTGAAACCGCAAGTGATTGCGGCCCTGTGTTCCTTGACGGAATCGAGTGGTAGATGATGATGATAAACGGGGCACAGTTCTAAAAAGAAAGTTTCTACACGTTCCATTAGCGTTACACGCCACCAGCATGTTGAGTCTTTCGTTCCAGCTCTGTGCCCTGTTTGTGATCAATCTTATCTGCTGGAACAATTTATCGCTGTTACATTTTCAGGTATTAATACTGTTCTCAGAACTCGTTACTCTTGGGCAGACGGAAAGTAACCGCAACATGTGAATTATCAAAATATGGTGGAAATTCCCATAAATTATCTTCAGATAAATAATCAAATATTGATAAATATGTGAGATCAACAACCATCTTTTATAAGATTTAGTTCAATATCCCTAATGTTAAAGGACAATATTTTTACCAAAATGTCCTCTAAATAGCATTTCCAAGTATTTTTATGCAACATAATGTAAAGACTACAAGTAGCTAATTGGTTTTAATAAAAAATATTTATTTTCTTAGTCAATTCTTTGATGTATTAATTGGTTATTTAAGGTTTAATAATATTACTAGTTATTACACCAAATGTTCTATACGAAAAACTGTGAATCGTTGTATATTTATTTCTCTCTGTTGTGCTTTGATCATTTAACTAAATCCCACTTGTCATCTTCAATTTTAAAGCTAACTCTTAATGCTAAATATATGGTTCGCCACTACTTTATGGCAGTTTCTTCAGCCTTGAACTAAGTTTAACACTGTTTCAGATCATTTTATCTTTTTATGCATAACCAGTTCTATCCAATCATGATGGATATTTAGGTACAATAATCCAGAGGTGGTGACAAATGAAAATTATTTATCTTCGCTTCTTTCTTGGTTTGTTGGTAATTTCAGCAGTTGATATGGTGAAATCTTCTGTCTCTCTGAAGTTTCAAATATGCCTAGATGATTTGCTGTTGGTCAAGCGAGAGGAAGGACAGGATATCAAGATGACAGGAATGGTATTTGCTTTCTTGTTGTTTATGGCTGTAGTGGAGTTAAAGCTTCAAGCCTAACATATACGGTAAATGAATCACGGGCATTGGACAGCTAAAACCCATCTAGAAGCACGTCGCAACCCGTCCAGAAACGACACAGGACCAGAGCAATAATTTACATAATACTGCTTGAATAACAATTACATAGAACATATAAAAGACTCTCTTAATATATAACACTCATATAACAACAGACATTGGGCCTGGCATGACCGAGCACGTTATGACGTTCGACTTGTAATCCGAGGGTCGCGGGTTTGAATTCCGGTCGCACCAAACATGCTCACCCTCCCATCAGGGGGGGCGTCATAATGTGACGGCCAATCCCACTATTCGTTGGTAAGAGAGTAGCTCAAGAGTTGGCGGTGGGTGATGATGACTAGCTGCCTTCCCTCTAGTCTTACACTGCTAAATAAGGGATGGCTAGCGCAGATAGCTCTTGAATAGCTATGCGCGAAATTCAAAAACAAACAAATGAGCAATAGACATTGTTTAATAGAACACGTATGTCGGACAAATTTTAACAATTTTCTGTAACACACGTACAATGATACAAAAACGCTAGTAGTCCACTGTTCGATCCAGTAGGTAAACTCAAAAAGAAAGAGTGAATAGAAGACCAAGGAAAATACTCGAGGTGGATGTTGAAGTGAATGGTGTGTGTTTTGCGAAATGACGAAGTTGAAAGGAGAAATGGATTTCTTCCATGTGACAGGTATTTCTGCGGTCTTGATTAATTTTGTACAGAGGATATTTTTGCATTTGCACTTATCATGAAACATACAAGCAAATGTTGTAAAGTATATTTGGATTATCGTTGATTTATTTGTTTTAAAACGTTATACAACAGGGGGATATAAACAGAAACGGTAGGGTCAGCTTTTTGCTTTTTATTGTGTGGATTGTAACATTTTATATAGATATTCCGGCACGTTATATGTGATAGGCCAACTTTATTCAAGAATTGGCCTAATAAACGCATTATATTTTGTCCAAGAGTTGGCGGTGGGTGGTGATGACTAGCTGCCTTCCTTCTAGTCTTACACTGTTAAATTAGGGACGGCTAGCACTGATAGCCCTCGAGTAGCTTTGTGCGAAATTCCAAAAACAAACAAACAAACTTATATTTTGTCATCATGGTATTGACATTGCAGCCTATGGCGTAATTTCTGAAATTTAAAATATAATTAATCCATTGTTGTATTTTAGTTATTATTTCTGTAAACTGTATGTTCCAGTTTAGCTTTCGATTAAATCCTTGATATTTAATTTTTTCTCGTGAAATTATTTTGAGTGCAGTAAAACTTCAGTATCGCAGTTCTAACTTTTTATTATTTTGCTTTAACCTTTGATAAAACTTAATGGCTAGTGTTTTAGATAGGTTTAACAGGGCGCGCCAGTTCTTACATCATGTAACTATGTGGTTGAGATTGGCTTAAATTTGTTAGCTGCCAGAAGTGGGTTGCGTGAAGTGCTCCATGGGGTGACGGTATTCTTGTATTGTGGGGAGTAAGGCCAGTGATGGGATCTGTTTATAAACCACTGAGCCATGTTTAACACCAGTACTGATCCAAATTGAAGTGATGTACATCATTTGTTGAATATGTGGTGCCTGCCTCATACATTCTGCCCTATATATATATATATCTGTTTCATTACCAGGTGAGGATCACACAGAAGCAGTCCTTTTCCTCACAGGTGTGCTGCACCTTTTTTTTTCTGGCACACCTGTTCAAGTGATTTTTATCTATGTATTAGAATACTGGCACTCCTTCAGAGGCCTCTCCATCTTTCAAGGTGAGATTCTAGCTTTGAGTAAGAATAATCAGAACCGTTTCTGCAGTTAACACATTCCTCAAGTGAAAATGTATTTCCAATATGTACTTACCTTCGATAACCAATTTCCCACCAACCTCCCAACTGATGTGCCACCGTTTTAGTTTGTAACTGACAATTCCAGAAAGTGTAGATTGTGTTAGAATAGTAGAGGTGGTGCAGTGTGATTGGTGAAGGAAGGTCACATGATGTGCACTTTCTGAAGGATTATGAACAGATGAATGTATAATAAACTGATACATTCTCAGTGTAAAGTTTTATAGTAATGCTCATGGATTACATCAAGGTTGAGACAGGTTTGAGTGAAGAGAGACAAGCGTCTATCAGAAACACATTTTAAGTGTAAGAAAATACTTTCATTGGCTAATTATTTCTGTCAAATATATAACAATACAGTAACTGATAAGTGTATATGGTTACATTGTGAAAGTAAATCACAAAAAATATCCTCACTTGAATTATGAAGATTTTCATGTCAACGTATGTAATTGTTATCAAATAACGCTACACAATGTGTCTGGGAGTTTGAGAAATGTGACATTTTGTTTCTCTAAACAACCCCTCTATATGATGACAATGATGTGTAATAGTAACTTTTAACATGATGTATAATGTATATATAAAATTGAGACATAGTTGGACTATTCTCTTTTATCCCAAACAATCTAAGCATTCATTCAACATTTGGTTTATCACCATGTTTGTTATATTAACATCAGAACAACAGGAAGCAGCTGCTAGTTAAATATTTGACACTGAAAACTGTTCACCCTATGTACATTGTTGTTAACATGCATAATATGTTCCAAACCATCTTCAGTCACTTTGTAAGTCTTGTATTGATTTGTAACACTGAGAATGGCTCTTGTGGTACTGAAGCTGCTATGTACCTTTCGTTAGAATTGATTTCAATTGGGTTTCAGTGGGAAAGTGTACACATCAATACTTATTTCTGAACTAGTTTCTCAGATCAGGCCCAACATGGCCAGGTGGGTTGAGGAATGCGACTCGTAATCTGAAGGTTGCGGGTTTGCATCCCCCTGGCATCAAACATGCTTGCCATTTCAGCCATGGGGGCATTATAATGTAACAACCAATCCTACTATTTGTTGATAAAAGAGTAGCCCAAGAGTTGGCGGTTGGTAGTGATGACTAGCTGCTTTCCCTCTGGTCTTACACTGCTAAAATATGGATGGCTAGCACAGATAGCCCTCGGGTAGCTTTGTGCGAAATTCAAAACAAACAAACAAACATTCTCAGATCAGAGGGCTATACCCTTCACTATACATTTCTTTAAATAAGAACCAGACCAACAGTTAACATGAATTATAATTTCTGTACAAGCATGGAAAAACATTGCTTGAAACTTCTGGAACTATATTACAGTATGTTTAGTTCTTATTTTTGTTGTTGTGTGTTTAATAATTTATTTATCTTTAGTATCTGTCAGTGATTGGTGTTCTTGCTACTTGTCTTATATCCTGACTCATTACTGATAGGTTTAAACATCACTGTTTGTTTGTTTTGTTTCCCCTCATTCTTTAGTAGGGTTGTACTTGTTTTCACCTTGTGCAAAGGGCTATAATGTAACAAACAGCAACTGGTAAACAAAAATAGGCCTTACTCTCTCTGGATTGAGAGAGATAGTAAAAAGTTGTGTTTTATTTATAAAATATCTTTGTCAACACTGCATAACACGATGTCTTATTACAGATATTAACCACAACCACACCTTTCTTACAATTACATGGTATTTATAAAATATATCTCAGTATTATGTGAAACAGAAAGTTACACTTCATCATTTATATTACTATAGAACTGACCTCAAGCTCATAGCAAAGATAAACTAACACTTTGTGTGCTGTGTTATGTGTATGTAGTAAACTGGTATTTCAATTCAGTAAACGTTAGTGGTTAATACAGTTAGCTTAAAACAGTGAACAATGTATTTTTTGCCTTATCAATACTGAGAAGCTTTCACAAAGGTTGAGCTGAATATTAAAATGTACAAACATAAAACACGTTTTGTGGATGTCTTCTTGAGTAAATCACATGTAAAAATAAAGAAAAAGCAAATTTTTTTCAGAACAGTTATGACAAATGCAGTTACTGGTCAGTTGTTTTTTGACCAAAGTTAATCCAAACAAAACATCATAGGACAGAAAATTTTCATGTAGCGACTCTATGTTTGGCAATAATATTACCAAATACACTGTCAGTCTGTTCCGATATTAGTTTTCATTACTTCCAAAACAGGCGATACACATAGATAACAAAAATAGTAGAAAGTAAGATGAACATATTTTGTTAGTTCCTAACAACTACAGCTTGTAAATTTGAATGTGGTCTGAGGGTCCCCTGCTTCTCATCCTGATGGCTACAAAACGTGATCCACATTTATGAGCCATGCATGTGTAGTGAGAGAAAGAGTGAAGTCACACTTCCTGATTTGAGTAGACTTGTAGTTTGCAGTGGGTGTCACAGACTAGCTGTCTTTCTGTCACATTACATATTACCTGGCACAGATAGCTCTTGTGGAGCTTTGCGTAGATCTCCAGAATAAATTTTGTGAACATCTTAAAAGTTCTTTGTGAGAAATTCAAGACATGGATAAACAAAAGGATAACATTAAACCTGACAGAGGCCCAGTGATTGTTTTGAGTTGTTTATTGGTGTACTTTGAGAACCAATAATAACTGAAGAAACATTTGATGAAGGAATAACACTCTAACACCCTCCATGTCTCTCCATTTCATTGGTCAGAACACTAAATCTCAGCAGTGCACTGCTTGAATCATTAACATTAAATGTATCGTGAAGTACCTGGAACAAAAGTAATGACATTGTGCCTCCGAAGGTCCAGATCTCAGTTGTTTTTAGTGGGTGAAGTCCTTTTGGTTAGAGAAATAAAAACCACTCTCTAATGTTGAACCTAGTACAATTAGAGATAAAATTTTGGAGAACTTTGTAGCATTTATCCCAAAATGTTTTGAGACAATCATAATATTTAGATGAAGATCAACAAAACAGGACCAAAAGTATTTTAGAAACTTCAACTTTTTTTGTTGCAAGGATCAATAAATAAAAATAAAATCACAGAAAATCTGTTTATCTACTTTCTGAAATGAACATAAAACATAGGTGGACTTACACTTCTGACCAGTACTGTAGTTTATATATTATATGTAAAGTGAACGTTATTAGTTGTTCATTTTACACTTTCATTCATTAAAGTACTAAGTGTTATTTAAACATAAATTTAGTTGGATAAGGGAGGTAAATTACGAATTTCAACCATCGGTCGACCAGAAATAAAGTTAAAGAGTTACAGTTTTGTCAAAGAAAAAATATCAAAAACTGTTTAACACCAAATCACAACTTTGAGTAATAGAACATAAAATAATTTAAAGCAACTTATTACAAGAACATAATGATATATAACTATATGAAAAGAGGTATATATATATGAGGTTAATCATCACTAGGATGACAGAAATTCTTCAACAATCTATCTTTGTGAACTTGATAAATTATAAACATGAATTTTTGAATGGTGACTTTTTTACTTACATATGTACATGTATAACTTCCTATTTACTGGAATGATTTAAACATATACAGCCAAATGTGCTTTGTGGATATACTGGGGGCGTGAAACTATAATGTTAAAAAATGTTAACACAAAGTAAGAGTATTAATTACTATTATGATAATTATATATACTTTTCTCACAGTAGAATATGATAAAGAAAGTGTTTAGGAAGAGAGTCATTACTTTAAAATAATCATTGATAAACTGTACAAACTTAATGCACATCTGAAACATGCATGTAATGTTAACTTCACAATTTAATACAGAAACGAATGGGTTTCTGAAGTTTATTTAACAAATCACAGAGTTTATCAAATTTTGTTTTATAAATTCTACTGTTAGCTCACTTCACTTAATATCAGGTACGTTCAAATAGAAATGTTGGATTTTTAAATGTATCTTTAATAAATTTGAAATATGCTCTCAGTGAATTCATAGAAATGTTAGATTTTTAAATCAGACACAGAATAGATTATTTTAAATATACTTTTAATATTTTGTTGATTAATTTATTTCGTGTACTGGTTAGTTTTACAGTATTTAATAAACTTTGTGTTCAAATTCCGTAAAACGTTTTCCAAGAAAGCAGTATAGATGAATGTGATGCTTTACTGTAATAGTCAGGGTCATTCGATTTGTAATAATGGAATTTTGTTTTCAAAAGCCCAGTGATGAAAAGGTTAAACTGTGTGAACGTGCATTTGATTGGCCCTTCCCTACCAGTATAATTTTGTAGAAATGTTTGGATATCTAGATGATTAACAAGCCCGGAAGTTTTTGCAGTTGTAGAATATATATATCATGTATGAATTCGTAGTTACACAAACAGTTTGTTCGTAAAAGAAACAAAAATCGATACAAACCCATCTTGTCAGGTTTGGTGTATTTAAATTCAAGGTTTAAATGCAAAATAAAAACGATTTTCGCTAAATATTCGCTGTTTGCAATGTCTTTCACCGCTAGGTGGCAGGCGGTTCAAGTAAACGCAACTGTATGTAAAGTGTGGAATGAAAGTCATTGCTAACTTTTTTCTAAAATGTGTTTGAATATTTTACTTTTGTTTTGGGGAAAAAAAATACAAATGTGTGAAAAATTATCTTAGTTCTAAATCCTAAAGGATCTACACAATCTACAGCCTTTGTACGATTGCCGTGTTTAATTAAACTATATTCACGCCATTGCAATAGATATGGTAAAAGCTGTATATAAGAATTTGTCGAAGGAAACGTCAGTATCGCTTCTCGGCCTTTTGGCTAAGATCAAAGTGTAGTATCTGTTCTTATCAGCTTAATATCTGATACGGTTCCCATCGGGGACCATGATATTAAACTTATTTTTGTAAGGCGGCGGGGTGCTTGGAGCTTGCTCCACTCCTGCCACGGGTTGGCCCAGTATTGCAGTACTTCTGGGATCGGCCCACTCTTTATGTAATACTAATAATAGACTCATAATGACGTAAACGAAATATAATATTAATATTACCCATTGTGTTATTATTCAGTTACTTCTATTTGTCTATTATATGATGGCATATTTCACGTAGTATGCTGTGGTATTGGGTATCTTGATAAAGAAAACAGTTTTCAGATTTGAACACAAAATGTATTAAATACTGTAAAACTATCCCAGTACACGAAATAAATTAATCAACAAAATATTAAAAGTATATTTAAAGTAATCTATTCTGTGTCTGATTTAAAAATCTAACATTTCTATGAAATCACTGAGAGCATATTTCAAATTTATTAAAGATACGTTTCTTCTGTGAAATTTTTGTCTCCAGCAATTATTTTGACAAACACTAAACCTGTATTTTAATTATCGACGAAATGAGTGTTCACCGTGTTGTTTTGCAGAAACTATCATATGTTAAGATTAAAACTGTGGCACTAGTTTCTGATGACTTTCACATCTTCTTGAAAGAAGTGAGTGCAATGTTTATCGTTTTTCCACTATAGCAACAACAACAAATACAAAACTTGTGTTGCATTTGATATTAAAATCATACTTAACACATCAGAAAACTTTAAAGGCCATATTAAATAGTAGTTTACACATATTGCAAGAAAAAAAAGGCTTACGTAAAGAAAATAAATTGCAATCAATACACATTCAAAGGCAGAAGCAAAAGGTGAAAGTAAATCTTGTAACACAAACTAAGTGCCACAGAATTACGTTACAAACATTTCAACGTACCTGATATTAAGTGAAGTGAGCTAACAGTAAAATTTATAAAACAAAATTTGATAAACTCTGTGATTTGTTAAATACACTTCAGAAACCCATTGGTTTCAAAATAACAAGTTCCAGTATCACGTTTTGTTAAACCTTTACAAGTAGGGATAGCAAATGTTATTTTTCACTAAATAACACCAAGCAAATAACGCACGCATGTCGACATAAAACACCAAACCTGAACAGCAGACTTACAAAACCTAACTGTGATAACCATCACTATCCATGAAGTATTTCTGAATGTATAAATTACGCTGGGATTGCTTGGAACTCTTGTTTGTTTGTTTTTTTCTGCTCTTAAGTCATGTGGGAGTTGCAATAAGAAAGTTAGTTTTTGACAGCTACAACTACACATTAAATATTGCTGATGGACCATGAAAGAAAACCAAATTGCCCAGAACAAAACCTCCATTTTGCATGTTACAAAAGTTTACCTGAACTGTGTAGCCATTTGTGTGATTACAGATACTTATTGTTGTTGTATTCCACTGAAATAATGGTATCTTTGTAATTTGTTTCAGCTTTCTTTCTTACATTTTGTAAAAGTGGGATATTTTCTTGATGTCAAGAGGAACCATATGGAAACTTGTTAATATTTAGTACTCTCGACCAATACCCATTGTTTGTCTCATGTTATATTGGTTGACAGCAGCTTCTGTCACATTTGTGTGTGGTCAGCTTTTGTTCAATGAACTAGATTGTGGATGTTTGAATTTAACACATATTGTAATGGTGCAACATGGGTGGTTCTATCGCACCACACGTGACTGTTGACTGTGTCTGGGATCACCATTACCTCAGCAGTACATCTCAGTGTAGTTTTAAAACTAGGTTGTCTACAGGATGTCACATGAATTTATAATAAAATTTTTAAGATTGGATTACACCATACATGACAGACATAGCTATTACATTCAGAAACTCTTCTCCAAGTAAGTCATAGAACAGTATTTTGACAGCTGATATATCTGTATCAAATGTGCTCGTAGTTAACAGAAGTGAGTCGGTGGTCAGTTTGTCAATTCTCCGTTACTAATCCATTCTGACACTCTTCTGATTCAAACATGATGTAACCACGTGTGACTCACGTTTTTATCTTTCATTTGTATCTAACTCACCCTGTATTAAATTGTGAAGTTAACATTACATGCGTGTTTCAGATGTGCATTAAGTTTGTACAGTTTATCAATGATTATTTTAAAGTAATGACTCTCTTCCTAAACACTTTCTTTATCATATTCTACTGTGAGAAAAGTATATATAATTATCATAATAACAATTAAAACACTTAATTTGTGTTAACATTTTTTTAACATTATAGTTTCACGCCCCCAGTATATCCACAAAGCACATTTGGCTGTATATGTTTAAATCATTTCAGAAAATAGGAAGTTATACATGTACATATGTAAGTAAAAAAGTCACCATTCTAAAACTTATGTTTATAATTTATCAAGTTCACAAAGATAGATTGCTGAAGAATTTCTGTCATCCTAGTGATAATTAACCTCATATATATATATATATATATATATATATACCTCTTTTCATATAGTTATATATCATTATGTTCTTGTAATAAGTTGCTTTAAATTATTTTATGTTCTATTACTCAAAGTTGTGATTTGGTGTTAAACAGTTTTTGATATTTTTTCTTTGACAAAACTGTAACTCTTTAACTTTATTTCTGGTCGACCGATGGTTGAAATTCGTAATTTACCTCCCTTATCCAACTAAATTTATGTTTAAATAACACTTAGTACTTTAATGAATGAAAGTGTAAAATGAACAACTAATAACGTTCACTTTACATATAATATATAAACTACAGTACTGGTCAGAAGTGTAAGTCCACCTATGTTTTATGTTCATTTCAGAAAGTAGATAAACAGATTTTCTGTGATTTTATTTTTATTTATTGATCCTTGCAACAAAAAAAGTTGAAGTTTCTAAAATACTTTTGGTCCTGTTTTGTTGATCTTCATCTAAATATTATGATTGTCTCAAAACATTTTGGGATAAATGCTACAAAGTTCTCCAAAATTTTATCTCTAATTGTACTAGGTTCAACATTAGAGAGTGGTTTTTATTTCTCTAACCAAAAGGACTTCACCCACTAAAAACAACTGAGATCTGGACCTTCGGAGGCACAATGTCATTACTTTTGTTCCAGGTACTTCACGATACATTTAATGTTAATGATTCAAGCAGTGCACTGCTGAGATTTAGTGTTCTGACCAATGAAATGGAGAGACATGGAGGGTGTTAGAGTGTTATTCCTTCATCAAATGTTTCTTCAGTTATTATTGGTTCTCAAAGTACACCAATAAACAACTCAAAACAATCACTGGGCCTCTGTCAGGTTTAATGTTATCCTTTTGTTTATCCATGTCTTGAATTTCTCACAAAGAACTTTTAAGATGTTCACAAAATTTATTATGGAGATCTACGCAAAGCTCCACGAGAGCTATCTGTGCCAGGTAATATGTAATGTGACAGAAAGACAGCTAGTCTGTGACACCCACTGCAAACTACAAGTCTACTCAAATCAGGAAGTGTGACTTCACTCTTTCTCTCACTACACATGCATGGCTCATAAATGTGAATCACGTTTTGTAGCCATCAGGATGAGAAGCAGGGGACCCTCAGACCACATTCAAATTTACAAGCTGTAGTTGTTAGGAACTAACAAAATATGTTCATCTTACTTTCTACTATTTTTGTTACCTATGTGTATCGTCTGTTTTGGAAGTAATGAAAACTAATATCGGAACAGACTGACAGTGTATTTGGTAATATTATTGCCAAACATAGAGTCGCTACATGAAAATTTTCTGTCCTATGATGTTTTGTTTGGATTAACTTTGGTCAAAAAACAACTGACCAGTAACTGCATTTGTCATAACTGTTCTGAAAAAAATTTTGCTTTTTCTTTATTTTTACATGTGATTTACTCAAGAAGACATCCACAAAACGTGTTTTATGTTTGTACATTTTAATATTCAGCTCAACCTTTGTGAAAGCTTCTCAGTATTGATAAGGCAAAAAATACATTGTTCACTGTTTTAAGCTAACTGTATTAACCACTAACGTTTACTGAATTGAAATACCAGTTTACTACATACACATAACACAGCACACAAAGTGTTAGTTTATCTTTGCTATGAGCTTGAGGTCAATTCTATGGTAATATCAATGATGCAGTGTAACTTTCTGTTTCACATAATACTGAGATATATTTTATAAATACCATGTAATTGTAAGAAAGGTGTGGTTGTGGTTAATATCTGTAATAAGGCAAAGCGTTACACAGTGTTAACAAAGATATTTTATCAATAAAACACAACTTTTTGCTATCTCTGTCACTCCAGAGAGAGTAAGGCCTATTTTTGTTTACCAGTTACTGTTTGTTACATTATAGCCCTTTGCACATGGCAAAAACAAGTACAACCCTACTGAAGAATGAGGGGAAACAAAACAAACAAACAGTGATGTTTAAACCTATCAGTAATGAGTCAGGATATAAGACAAGTAGCAAGAACATCAATCACTGACAGATACTAAAGATAAATAAATTATTAAACACACAACAACAAAAATAAGAACTAAACATACTGTAATATAGTTCCAGAAGTTTCAAGCAATGTTTTTCCATGCTTGTACAGAAATTATAATTCATGTTAACTGTTGGTCTGGTTCTTATTTAAAGAAATGTATAGTGAAGGGTATAGCCCTCTGATCTGAGAATGTTTGTTTGTTTGTTTTGAATTTCGCACAAAGCTACCCGAGGGCTATCTGTGCTAGCCATCCATATTTTAGCAGTGTAAGACCAGAGGGAAAGCAGCTAGTCATCACTACCAACCGCCAACTCTTGGGCTACTCTTTTATCAACAAATAGTAGGATTGGTTGTTACATTATAATGCCCCCATGGCTGAAATGGCAAGCATGTTTGATGCCAGGGGGATGCAAACCCGCAACCTTCAGATTACGAGTCGCATTCCTCCACCCACCTGGCCATGTTGGGCCTGATCTGAGAAACTAGTTCAGAAATAAGTATTGATGTGTACACTTTCCCACTGAAACCCAATTGAAATCAATTCTAACGAAAGGTACATAGCAGCTTCAGTACCACAAGAGCCATTCTCAGTGTTACAAATCAATACAAGACTTACAAAGTGACTGAAGATGGTTTGGAACATATTATGCATGTTAACAACAATCTACATAGGATGAACAGTTTTCAGTGTCAAATATTTAACTAGCAGCTGCTTCCTGTTGTTCTGATGTTAATATAACAAACATGGTGATAAACCAAATGTTGAATGAATGCTTAGATTGTTTGGGATAATAGTGAATAGTCCAACTATGTCTCTATTTTATATATACATTATACATCATGTTAAAAGGACATTTAAAATTTAATGGTTATTAATAACACATTCAGATCAGTGTGTGAGGTACTACACATTGTTCATTATACCTAATCTATGTTTTTATTAAATTCTGTGGTCAAATTAAAATATTTAGAGTTGAGTTCAGTGATATGTTAAGATAAAGTTACAGTTACTTTTACACATCATTGTTATCATATAGAGGGGTTGTTTTGAGAAACAAAATGTCATATTCAGAGTTGAGTTCAGTGATATGTTACAGTGAAGTTACAGTTACTATTACACATCATTGTTATCATATAGAAGGGTTGTTTAGAGAAACAAAATGTCACATTTCTCAAACTCCCAGACACATTGTGTAGCGTTATTTGATAACAATTACATACGTTGACATGAAAATCTTCATAATTCAAGTGAGGATATTTTTTGTGGTTTACTTTCACAATGTAACCATATACACTTATCAGTTACTGTATTGTTATATATTTGACAGAAATAATTAGCCAATAAAAGTATTTTCTTACACTTAAAATGTGTTTCTGATAGACGCTTGTCTCTCTTCACTCAAATCTGTCTCAACCTTGATGTAATCCATGAGCATTACTATAAAACTTTTCACTGAGAGTCCATCAGTTTATTATACATTCATTCTGTTCACACTACTTCAGAAAGTGCACATCATGTGACCTTCCTTCACCAATCACACTGCACCACCTCTACTATTCTAACACAATCTACACTTTCTGGAATTGTCAGTTACAAACTAAAACGGTGGCACATCAGTTGGGAGGTTGGTGGGAAATTGGTTATCGAAGGTAAGTACATATTGGAAATACATTTTCACTTGAGGAATGTGTTAACTGCAGAAACGGTTCTGATTATTCTTACTCAAAGCTAGAATCTCACGTTGAAAGATGGAGAGGCCTCTGAAGGAGTGCCAGTACATAGATAAAAATCACTTGAACAGGTGTGCCAGAAAAAAAAAAAGGTGCAGCACACCTGTGAGGAAAAGGACTGCTTCTGTATCAGGTGTGATCCTCACCTGGTAATGAAACAGTGATATATATATCTGGGGCAGAATGTAAGAGGCAGGCACCACATATTCAACAAATGATGTACATCACTTCAATTTGGATCAGTACTGGTGTTAAACATGGCTCAGCGGTATATGGTGCACTTCACGCAACACACTTCTGGCAGCTAACAGAATTTCAGCCAATCACAACCACATAGTTACATGATGTAAGAAAGGGCGCGCCCTGTTAAACCTATCTAAAACACTAACCTCTGTTTGTTTGTTTTTGAATTTCGCACAAAGCTCCTCGAGGGCTATCTGTGCTAGCCGTCCCTAATTTAGCAGTGTAAGACTAGAAGGAAGGCAGCTAGTCATCACCACCCACCGCCAACTCTTGGACAAAATATAAAGCGTTTATAAGACCAATTTTTGAATAAAGTTGGCCTATCACATATAACGTACCGGAATATATATATAAAATGTTACAATCCACACAATAAAAAGCAAAAAGCTGACCCTACCGTTTCTGTTTATATCCCCCTGTTGTATAACGTTTTAAAATAAATAAATCAACGATAATCCAAATATACTTTACAACATTTGCTTGTATGTTTCATGATAAGTGCAAATGCAAAAATATCCTCTGTACAAAATTGATCAAGACCGCAGAAATACCTGTCACATGGAAGAAATCCATTTCTCCTTTCAACTTCGTCATTTCGCAAAACACACACCATTCACTTCAACATCCACCTCGAGTATCTTACCTTGGTCTTCTATCCACTCTTTCTTTTTAAGTTTATTTACTGGATCGAACAGTGGACTATTAGGGTTTTTGTATCATTGTACGTGTGTTACAGAAAATTGTTAGAATTTGTCAGACATACGTATTCTATTAAACAATGTCTATTGTTTGTTTGTTTGTTTTTGAATTTCGCGCAAAGCTATTCTAGGTCTATCTGTGCTAGCTGTCCCTAATTTAGGAGTGTAAGACTAGAGGGAAGGCAGCTAGTCATCACCACCCACCGCCAACTCTTGAGCTACTCTTTTACCAACGAATAGTGGGATTGACTGTTACATTATAACGCTGAAACGGCGAGCATGTTTGGTCCGACGGGAATGCGAACCTGCGACCCTCAGATTACGAGTCGCAAGCCTAAACACGCTTCTTCATGCTGGGCCAATTTGGTTTGGTTTGGTTTGTTTTGAATTTCGCGGAAAGCCGAAACCTTCGTATAAATACTACCGAACATTTGGAAATTTGTATACTAAGTCCATAAATATATCACTTAACGTAGAATTTTACTATGTAAGTTCTCTGAGTGTTGCGCTAAAGTACAAGTCGTTTCAATTAACTTACTCTTTTGGAATTGAAAATAAATTGAAAATGTACTTCGTGTTTTCCCTACTAGATGGCAACACCAATAGGATGCTTCGGCGTCGAAGGATCCATGTTGTAATTGAAATGCTTTTGATATCAAAATCTGGCCTTCGTTGAAGTTTTGCAATTAGTGTTACTTCAGATTCGCATTGACATTAAATAACCTCAATCAACTTTTAAATATGCTGAAGTTAAAACTGTTACTATAACTTGTTTTTCTTGCTCCATAGTGTATAATTTGTTAATTCTCAAATGCAAAATACAGTGTTAAAAAGGTTAATACCATTAACTCTATACACCACTACTCACATGATGTCAGTCTCACGTTGGTAACCCTGGTAAAAGTTTTCTTTAGTTTGAGGTGTATTATATCACACACCAAAAGACTTATGTTACAATGTGCTGGCCTGGCATGTCCGAGCGCGTTAAGGCGTGCACTCGTAATCCGAGGGTCGCGGGTTCGCGCCCCCGTCGCGCTAAACATGCTCGCCCTCCCAGCCGTGGGGGTGTATAATGTGACGGTCAATCCCACTATTCGTTGGTAAAAGAGTAGCCCAAGAGTTGGCGGTGGGTGGTGATGACTAACTGCCTTCCCTCTAGTCTTACACTGCAAAATTAGGGACGGCTAGCACAGATAGCCCTCGAGTAGCTTTGTGCGAAATTCCAAAACAAACAAATACAATGTGCACTAGTTAAATTTCCTTTGCATGTTATTGTAACATTTACCGAGTAGTTCCAATATATATTATTGTTACGTTTAATCTTGCAGCTATATTCCAGTAACATATTACAATAAAATCTAATTGATGCATGAACTGTTAATGCGCAAGTCCCCCAGTGGCTCAGCGGTACGTCTGCGAACTTGTGCTCTAAAATCCGGGTTTCGATGCTCGTGGTGGGCAGAGCACAGATAACCCATTGTGTAGCTTTGTGCTTAATTCAAAACAACACGTTAATGCGCAAAACACGTTAATTAAGGTTGAAATATTTGAAATAGTGTGTAAACTTTTATTTAAAAATATATCTCATGTCATTTATCTGGAAAAGAAGTGTGAAGCTTCGAATAATTTGCACTGAGTTGATTAATAATTGCGTCATATTTGTAGCTGGGTTTAGAAACGTGGTAATCTGTTTGAGCCTATTTCTTGGTTTGTTTATTTGTAAACAGTATTCAATTTTTGGTCTGGAACTTAACTGTAATTGAGCTATTCGTTTAATTACTTTCTCGTGTGGGAAGTAATAAGATGTACTTTCGTTCATTGAGTGCGTGTGTTTTCTTATAGCAAAGCCACATCGGACTATCTACTGAGTCCACCGAGGAGAATCGAACCCCTGATCATTGACAGTTAGTGAATTGTTTAAGAAATTACCTTGACGTTCCTGCTCATTATGTTGTTGGTGTTGTTTTGAATTAAGCACAAAGCTACACAATGGGCTATCTGTGTTCTGCCCATCACGGATATCGAAACCCCGTTTTCAGTGTTGTAAACCCACAGATATACCGCTGAGCCACTGGGGACTGCTCATCCTTCTATAATGAAAACATTAATATTCTAAATTGTTTGTATTCAACTGAAATTCTGAGAGCATTTTACGCTAAATATCAGGGTTAATTACTCGATGTAGAAAGAAAACAAATAGCCGTTTCACTATATTGCTTTGCGCTTGACAACAAACAAACAGTTGGAACAAATAGCTTTAAATTATTAATTATTTATCCACAACGACATCTATTGTTTTCGCTGTCTTTAAATGGATTAACTGAGGGTTTTTTTATTCCCGAAACGAAACACGAGACCTTGTCATAAAATCAGAAATGGAAAGAGAACATTTATTTGAAATTTGGCGCATATAATAATAATAATAACAAAAATAATAGCAATAACAATAATAATAATGATAATAACAATAATAACAATAAGAAGAATAACAGTAATAACAATAACAATAATAATAACAACAATAATAAGTTAATAATGTTATTCTTGAGCGTAATTTTTTATGCATTTTTATCTGGCGTAAGTTGAAAAGTAAGGGGATTTGGCCCCCTCACTTTCCACGTCATTGTTAAGCTTTATGCGTTTTACATACTACCAGTTTAAATGTAGTTGCTACTTTTTATAACGACAAAAAAGATACACTTGTGTATTATATTTTCTTATTTTAATTTGTAAAAAAGCTCCCTTAGCTCAATCCTACCGCTTAACGATATTCCCTGGTGAGCAAAATAATAATAATGTAAAAACATTCATGTTGTATTTTTTTGTATTTTTTCTTTGCAATTGTTTATCTGTATAAGAATCTGTAAAAATTACGGTTTATCTTTATTCCGAAATATTTTGTTCATGTTAGCTTGCTCTAAGTCGCATGTTCATGTTAGCTTGCTCTAAGTCGCATGTTCATGTTAGCTTGCTCTAAGTCGCATGTTCATGTTAGCTTGCTCTAAGTCGCATGTTCATGTTAGCTTGCTCTAAGTCACATGTTCATGTTAGCTTGCTCTAAGTCGCATGTTCATGTTAGCTTGCTATAAGTCGCATGTTCATGTTAGCTTGCTATAAGTCGCATGTTCATGTTAGTTTGCTGTAAGTCGCATGTTCATGTTAGCTTGCTGTAAGTCGCATGTTCATGTTAACATGAACTGCTGTTCTGTTATGATTTTGTGTTCTGATGATAGTCTTGTGTTTGTTTGTTTGTTTTAAACTCTTCGCGCAAAACTACACAAGTGGTATCCACGTCTCGGCATCTTTAATATAGAAATGATAAACTAGAAAGGAAACAGCGACCCAACAACTTACTTTCTCAACACGAAATTCAGCTACTACACACAAAATTCAGGGTTAAAATGTTAATTTTTTTACATAGTTAACAGTGGATAATTTTTATTAATTTTGATTTTATAATGTAATGTTTTTATTTATTTTTTGTGTGCAAACATGCAATTTTATGGTAATTTTGTAAAATAAAACCAATCGTAAGTAGACTCACATATACAAGGTTAACCATCTCAATTATGTTTATGAATTACTCTTAAAATGGTAAACCTCTTCACGTAATATATCTTTTTGTGAAAGAGAAGAACAAAATAATACCCTCACAAAATGCATTGAGGCTTAGTTTACGTAACGTCTCATAGATGGCAGCCAGCTCGTAGTTAGTCGTCAACTGTATTTGATCGAGTCTGATCTTTTCACTTACAAAGAGTTCTGTGCTTGTACGTGGTAATATTCCAGGATTAAATAACTTATTCTCGCTTTGACCTTGCAGAAGAAAGGTCAACCTTTCTAAAGTGCTCAGGTTACAGAGTTTTTATTATCTTCTATCATAATTTTGTATGCCTTCGTGATTACACACACACATATATATACATAAGAGAGATATATACATAAAACGAGTAAGAAATTTTATTATACATGTACACACACACACACACATATATATATGAATATTAAATACAGACAACCATCTAGAAGTTTCCTTCGAACTTACGTTTCGATATACAGGGTAGTCGCTAGAAAAGCGGAAAATTTGAGGGTCAGATGAGATCATGAATAAAATGCGTGCTTCAGTGATGTCGAGAAACCCACTTGTTGAGAACTTTTATATGCAAAAACGGCTGTTCTGGGCCCAGAAAACACTTCAAATAGAAGAGCGAACAACGTTTCGACCTTCTTCGGTCATCGTAGGTTCACAAAAAAAAACAAAAAAAAACACCTGACGATGACCGAAGAAGGTCGAAACGTTGTTCGCTCTTCTATTTGAAGTGTTTTCTGGGCCCAGAACAGCCGTTTTTGCATATAAAATGCGTGCTTACTCATTTCTATTTTGATTTCTTTACATCATGAATAAAATACATGATTTTAATAATTTTGAGCATCTATGAGTGTAATATAACATATGCCTTTAAAAAAACTTTGTAAAAGTTATTCTTTGTAAAAATAAATAGATGTTTGACAAATTTTCCGCTTTTCTAGCGACCACCCTGTATATCTCATGTTCTGTTTGAGATATAAGAACATAATCGGCCTTGTGATCCTATTTGTTATAGTGTGTGTCTTCAAACAAATGGTATTTTTATGTATTTATATTGTGAATAATTATTTAGACTACGAATGTTTGTTGTTGTTTTCGTATAGAAATATTTTTAGGGTAAATAAAAGTTTAAAAGATATTTGTTTTTTTCATTTTGTTGAAGTTCACAACATGAAAGAAAGCAATGTTGTTTGTCCAGATCCAGGACAATTTCTCACTGACTCTCTCTTTACAACAAACTAACTTATCGTGTTGTTTTTATATTCATAAACGCAGAGTTCTGTAAAAAAATTAGTACTTTGTTGCAAAAGTTTGTCGTTACATTTGTTTGGGAATTTCGCGCAAAGCTACACGAGAGCTATCTGCGCTAGCCGTCCCTAATTTAGCAGTGTATGACTAGAGGGAAGGCAGCTAATCATCACCACCCCCCGCCATCTCTTGGGCTACTCTTTTACCAACGAATAGTGGGATTGACTGTCACATCATAACGCCCCCACGGTTGAAAGGGCGAGCAGGTTTGATGTCAGGGGGATTCGAACCCGGGACCCTCGGGTTACGAGTCGAACGGACAGTAAGACAGTGTCCTTATTCTTGTATATTCTGATATTATTTTAAAATTTACATAGTTTAAATTTACAAACAATTTGAATTTATGTTAGTTCTCGTCGTGTAATATAAATAATATATCACCAAAATAGTTTAAAATTTTCAATATTCTTCATTTATTTTATTCTATATTATAAGCAATATTTTCGATCAAAAATAATCATAAAAAATTGCAACTTTCCTGACTTTTGATCAGTTTCGAACTTGACCAGTTTTTATGATGTAATCAGGGTTTTCCAAGAAACTTACTTGCCACACACATACATATTCCAAAATAACAAGTATTTGTAACAAATACAAAAGAATAATCGTAACGTCTTCCAACCTTTTGACCCTTGTATCCTCGAGCGTTTCTCCTTTGGATGTTTGGGTGGAGACACGCGACCCCTGTAGTTATGGCAGTCACGTGCCAAGTTTCACACACAGATTTGAAATTGACAGAAACTCTTTTGGTATCGAACCGCTTAGCTTTCAGATCACAGTCGAAGTTTAAACAAACATTCTGCGAATTACGACGTAAAATGTAACATTTTCTTCATTTCACCCAACCATACAAACTCTGGCCTGGCATGGCTGAGCGCGTAAGGCGTGCGACTCGTAATCCGAGGGGCGCGGGTTCGCGCCCGCGTCGCACCGAACGTGCTTGCCCTCCTAGTCGTGGGGTGACGATCAATCCCACTATTCGTCGGTAAAAGAGTAGCCCAAGAGTTGGCGGCGGGTGGTGATGACTAGCTTCCTTCCCTCTCGTCTTACACTGCTAAATTAGGGACGGCTAGCACAGATAGCCTTTGAGTAGCTTTGTGCGAAATTCCAAACTATTCACATGTAACGATCTTATACGTGTTTGAAGTTTTGTATTATTTATTTTCAGTTTAAACATTCTCACCATTAAAATTCCTCCAGGAAACTAACGGGTGGTTTTAAAAAAACAGTCTATTACACAGTTATGAACATTCCTGGATTTTCGCCACGTTTTATGTAATTATGATTATTTGTAGTTTACCAAATTGTATGAGTTCTCAAGAGGTGTAGTTTTGTATACACCTCTGCAATTAATTTATTTTCATTTATCTATAATTATGTTGGTATCGTGTTGTACGCCCCCCAGTGACACAGCGGTATGTCTGCGGACTTACACACTAAAAACAGGGTTTCGATACCCGTGGTGGGCAGAGCACAGATAGCCCATTGAGTAGCTTTGTGCTTAATTCTAAACAAACAAACAAACAAACAATCGTGTTGTACGTTGTTAATAAGAAATATAGTTGTATGAACAGCCTCAGGCGTTCACTTGACCTTACTCTGGGTAGAATGGGGCATCTCCAATTATATCTCATTCCTAGGAAGGATTTTTCCTGGAACATGTGAAATGAAACTGATGTGATCTCACAATGCAGATGAAGTAGGTGTTTTAATATATGTTATTATATATACACCGTAACAAAAACTGTTATTTTTACTGCAAGAGAAATGTAAATTTTTTAAAGTAGCATGACGGACACAGCTCAGAATGAAGAGTGAACGTAATGTAGTTTTCTACATGGTAAACTCTTTTGACAATGGTTTACGAGCTAATATCTTTTGTTTGTTTGTTTTTTTTGGAATTTCGCATAAAGCTACTCGAGGGCTATCTGTGCTAGCCGTCCCTAATTTATCAGTGTAAGACTAGAGGGAAGGCAGCTAGTCATCACCACCCACCGCCAATTTTTGGGCTACTCTTTTACCAACGAATAGTGGGATTGACCGTAAAATTATAACGCCCCCACGGCTGGGAGAGCTAGCATGTTTGGCGCGACCGGGGTTCGAACCCGACTAATATCTTTATTCACAATAAATTTCACACTAACTTTCCTCACTTGAAGCGTTTTTAATGAATATTATAAGGTCCATTTCGAAATCCCCCAAGTGTCTCAGCGGTATGTCTGCGAACTTGCAACGCTGAAATCCAAGTTTTGATACCCGTGGTGGGCAGAGGACAGATAGCCCATTGTCCAGTTTTGTGCTTAATTAAAAAAACAACAACAACCTTTTAGAAATATATAGGTTGATTTTGTTCACAACAAAGTGTCCAGACAGCACTTTCTGTACTGGTGAAGTTTATCTAGGCTCACGTAATGATGAACTAAAATCATTCTACTTTTTACTTCGTTTTTATTGTACTCGGCTAAGAAAATTTGTAATAATAACAATAAAGACTCAATACTCTAACTTTAGATTTACTACACAATGTTTAATTTAAATGTGAGACACATATCTTTGAAAAACAACAACTACACAAAACAATAATAATTGTATAAACCAATCCAAACTTATGGTTCAGGCAATATTGTTCAAATTATATTGTTAAAAAACTAAGAATACCACATATTACTGAACAATTATCTGTAAAACACTGATAAACTTGAGAATTAGCGATCTGTCTGTGTCGTTTATTAGCGGCAATACATTTTTATTCTTACTAGTCATGTGTTTCCATCGATGCTTTGATTGTCTCGTATGTTTTCCTAATTAATTTGATTAATTGTTGAGAAACATTCGTAATAGTATACAAGTTATAATAGGAAGAATTAGGTACAACATGGAAGATTCTATCGATGTACAATATGGATAATATTATGTATTGACTCTATCCTTTAAATTTGATCTTCGACTAATTACATTGCAATATATTGGATTAGTGCCATCTATTGGTATAAATTGGTACTAATTGGTTCTGAAGGAATAGCTAACATACTTTTGTATTTGTTATAATTTTAAAAATTATGAGTTATAAATATGCAACAAAAAATAATCACAAAATCAGAATTATAATATTTTACGGCAGAACTTAGTAGCCATGAAAATTATTTATGAATATTTATTTTTAAAACATAAACGTCTGTGACGTACATTAAACAACCCTCTCGTAAGGACTCTGTGACCATTTCAACACACGCGCGTCTTTCTTCAAATGTGGAATTTTGCCACGTACTTATACGTACTCTGTCCAAACATCTTGTAGCCGTACAAACTTTCCAGCCATCTACCACGTATAATTTCACTAAGTAAGCTAATTTTGACAATCAGTTTCCACAAGTGACTTGTTTAGCACTGAAATAAAAGGTGTTACAGTTCGATTTTGTACCGAAATAGAGCTACAGTCTATCAGTTCGTGACTTCAATCTCTTTCAGTTAAGCCCCCCAGTGGCTCAGCGGTACGTCTGCGGACTTACACGCTAAAATCCGCGTTTCGATACCCGTGGTGGGCAGAGCACAGATAGCCCATTGTGTAGCTTTGTGCTTAATTCTAAAACAACAACTCTTTCAATTACAGTTTTGAAAATACCGGTCAGTTCCTGTTTCACGCGATGAAACCTTTCTGAAGGTGTAGCTCTAAAATCATCGGCCTTGCCCATAAACCTGTTGACTGCTAAGTATTACACCTGCTACGGCAACTCTGAACCAAGTTTAGAGTACAATTCTAATGCTTCTTCGTTTTGTAACCTCTTTCGTGACGCCATTTTGGATCGAAAGTGAAACAATATGTAAGTAGGTCAAATGCGTGTATGGTGCTGATATCTAGCGTTGAAGCTAGGTATTATTGAGAACGAATTAATTCGTCCATAGCACTGTGCTACCTGTTGGCTTGGACGAGTTATCTCGTCTACGGCACTGAACAGATTAAATGTTGGTTTACTGCAAAGTAAACTGATTATATAACTTGGAATGTAGCAATAAATAAAAAGCCATTAGTTTTGACCAAAGGCTAAGAAAGTGGAAAAGAACTAACAGAGACGAGTCTTTGACCGTCTAAGAGATCTTACAAAATAAGATAGTTACCTTCAATCCTGGTTATTGTACTGAGATCCTCGGGAACAATTTAATTGTTTGATGCAATGAATGAGCTAATGTTACATAGAAGATTTAACCAATGCCAACTAGACTGATCTCAGGAACAGTGGACTTCATAGGTATAGGTAGAACAGCGAATCACACTACCTATTAATACTCAAGTGATGTCCTGTAGTTTATAATGGAACATGGTCCACTGAGGAAGGAGAACACAATTCAAGGTGGGATGTTGTGGTACTGATTGAAGTTTCTAAGCATACAGTAAAGAAAGTTGCAAATACCAGAGGAGATTCATGAGACTGTGAATAAACTCTGGACTGAAGAAGTGCAGAAAACCCCCACGCAGAACTGAAGCCCCAGATGGCGAATAGGACCCAACATCTTTGAGGCCAAGGTTTTAGCAGAGCCATAGACTCGTAGTCCAGTTTCTATCAAATGAGGGAATAATAGGTCTTTAGAGGTGGAAGAAAAAACGCTGGTGTTCAGAGCCCTTGTACATTTAATGCATAGCTGCTGGATATGAGGAATGAAAGTCAACTTATGGTCAAATCTGAGTCCAAAGAACTTTGCCTGAGAGACCCCATTTTCACCAAGACAAAGCTCAGGATTTTGGGTGAATATCCCATTGATGGCAAAAGTGCATGCAGGCGATTTTAGAGAGAGGAGGTAAAAACATGTGCTGTGATCCACTTCAGTAAATAACTGAAGGCAGTCTTTAGCTGCCGCTAAATAAACTTCATACTTGATGAATAAGATGAGTTGTGGAAATTGTCGACAAAGATTCCATTGGCAACTGTAAGGGAGAGTTGTCCAGTAAGGGCATCATTCTTTATAATGAAAGTGTGATACTAAAAGCACAGCCCTGGTGGACTCCAAGTTTCCGTGGAAAAGTGTCAAACCCACACGAACTTGGAATCACCAGTCCAATAAAATGTTTTTGATAAAAATGGGGAAATAACCACACAATCCATATGAGGGTAAGTCTCGCAATATGCCATACCTCCACGTAGTATCATAAGCTTTCTCCAGGTCGAAAAAACAGAAACAGATGTTGCTTGAGAAAGACATCCCTGATTGAAGTTGCAAGTCGAATCAAGTGGTTCGTATTGGAGCATTCTCGTCAAAACCCACACTAGGTAGGTGATGAAAGATTGTTTGATTCGAGGAATCAAACAGGATGAGCATTAACCATCCTTTATAAGATGTTACAGAGACAGCTCGTCGTAGAAATTGTATGGTAGTTTGAAGGAATCTTGGGATCCTTTCCAGACTTGTATAAATGAAGGACAATAGCCTGGTGCCAAGCATTAAAAAGAGCATTCTCTTGCCGGATCCAGTTTTAAACAACCAGAAAAGTAGCAAGCGATGGTGCATCATCTCGTAGTGAATATCATCAGACTTGACTGATGCACTATCAGACCAATGAAAAGCAGTGTAAAGAGGCAATAACAATCATAGGGACGATCAGCCTTAAAGGAAAGAGACAACTGCTCTGCCCGAGTCTTGGTGGCTAAGAAGGTGTGGGATGCAACAGAAGTGTTTAATGCATGATAAAAGCTTTCACTGAAAGTATTGGCAATGCTCTGGGCATCATTAACTTCCTGGCAATCAGAAAGCAAGTTTGATAGGAGAGCAGAAGTTTTCTGCCCACTGACCTTCCAAATCTTGTCCTACATGACTTGGGAACTGGTGGTAGAAGAGATGCTAGTTGTGTACTTAACCCAAAATTCCTTCTGCCTGTTACCTCTCACCTGTCTTCCATGTGCATGAGCCTGCTGAAAAGTGGTGTGGTTTAAAAGTGTGCAATGCTTACAAAAGGTATCTCAGGTTTACTATGAAAAACGTATCGAGATTTCAGGAACATGCTGAGCAGCTACCTGGATTGTCAGTCACTGCTTCTAAGAAGTCTCCTGATGAAAACATACAGATGATGTCAGGATCAAGTTTTGAAAGAGCAGTGAAGGAGAGCCAGTTGGCCTGGTCCAGTTTTCAACAAGGCACACAGTTTGGGTGGTATCAACCACGGCCAATCTCTCTCAGATTAATAAGAAAATGATCACTGCCTCATGGGTTACTGTCAATCTTCCAGGAAAAGTGAAGTGAAATAGATAGAGATTAATAGCAGCAAGAATGTTTAGATGCATGAAAATAAGTATAAGAACGCGTATTGAAGAGAGAAGGATTGTGATCCAAAAGTACAAGTTCTATTGGAACAACGTCTCCCATAAGTATCAGCTCCATCCCAATGGGATTATGTCCAATTCCACAGAATTTATAAGAGAGACGGTAACTGCTCAACGAGGACATGACGGTCTGACTGATCATAGGTCTTTCCAGGAGATAGTTAGAGATAAGAAATAGTGATGGTACAGCCAAAGGAAACATGGATGGCTGTGGGTTCCAAGGGTGTATCAAGTGAGTGGCAAAGATAGGGCAGGCACATACCGATTAACCAGAAGTGCCATCCATCACACAAGCTGTCATTTCTATACAAATAGAACTGACATCACCAGGCTTCAGAAACGTTTCCTGTGAGGAATGACACAGAATGAAATGATTTAATCCATTCCTTAATGTTATCTATATTTGAACGAAAACCCTGATAGTTCGTTTCACTACATCAAAGTGGCCATTTTTATTTATGTGAAGAAGAATGGGGTGGGGAGCCCTTCTCTTTTTCTTGTCCTGGGTCTCTGTCTGTGGACAAAGATTCCAGCAAATGAATAGTAGTTTTGCATTTCTGGGGTGGAGAAGATGGACCTGAGGAAATGGCAGAACCCAAAACCAAAGGAAGTGGACCCAGGCAGCCAGCTGGAGTGAGGAGGACAGAAAATGGAGTATATGTAGACTTGTCAATTCTTTCAACCCATGACGTGATGCATTTGAGCGATCAAACTGCTGACACTGGAAACACCCGAGTGTTAGAAATGTATGGCCATATCTTACAGTTCAGATAATCTGCCTTGATTGTGGCAAGTGATGCATAGGTCAAAATCAGAATATTAGTAGGTGTCACAGTTCCGTCTTTGCAAATGAAGATTCGGCACATCGTAGAAACGCCTTGGCTAGAAAAACCAGCGAGAATCTGACTCAGGATGTTCTTCAAATTCCTCTCAGTAATAACTCCTCTTGAGTAATCCAGGATAGCATGAGGAGTAACCTCAATGGGCATATTACTTACACTCTTCAAGTTCAGGAGTTTAGTGTGTTGTAAAGATGTTTCTTGAGTGCTATTTCCTCATTGATTCAGTGGAATCAGAAAGTCCCTCTAATCCATTTTGAATGAAAAAAGAAGACATCTGCCCTAAAGATTTCTCAGATAATGGATGGAGAAGATATTGAGTTGAGTCCAACTTTGATGGTGACTGTATAACAGTGGTCGACACACAGTAGTTTTCCAAGAACCTATTTTTGTTTATGAATAGGGATCTTCATAATAAAATATGAACATTTCAGAGCCCATCCACCACACACTACAATGCCAACCAAGAACAATGCAGAAATGCCAGGATTTCATGAACACGATACCAAACACTAGCAACAGCTGTTCAGAACGTCTAACACTAATTTGTTGTCCCTAACTCAAATGGACCAACTGATTAACCCTGTGGCCACACTAAGGACGCCCGGCTACAGGAATTCAAGCTCAAAATGCGTAAGGTTTGAACCCCTCAGCCACCAGGATCCACTCCTCCTCTCCACAGGTCACTATTTACGCCAAACACATTGGTTTGATGTTCAGATCCTAGAGAAAGTAAACTGAAATTACCGAACCTTCTCTAAGAGGTTCCCTCACCACGAGGGGTCAATTAGACGTATTGTCAGAAATGGTTCTTCAGACACTTTACTGCAAAAAGGATAATTGTTGCAGATTTCACAAAATTAAATGCCGGACACTTCAGTACCGTGTAAGAATTTGATTTGGCTTCAACTGTTTTGACGTATGTATGGAAGGTAAGAATAATCGGTCCAAAGGAGTAGTTTTGAACGTTTGGACCATTCATTCCTATTTAGAAATGATGGTAAAAATTAAGATTTGTTTTTGTCAGATGCAAGAAACTACTTGAAAGATGATTAGCTCGTGTGGGTAAACAAATCTAGTCATCACATACGTATTTTTCCTCGGAAAAGTACCGAGGGTAGACATCAAGTTGGCTTTTTCCGTTTAGGATGATGCACAAACTTTTGGATACACGACTTGAAACATGAATCCAGGCTACTTTGTGATGAATAAATTGCATAACATGTGGTTAAAAACTTAAATCACCCAAAGGATAACTAAAACAACTGTATTAAGCCTAATCTTAGTGGTTTAAACCCACTCCATCTTTACTACTAAATTTGCTTAGGAGTAATATTCATTCACTTCCTGGACCCACGGCGCCATGTTGATTTGTCACAACAGTAGGACCAAATGTCGGTATTCCATCTGGTGTCAGCCTAGATTTAGACAATGTGCGTGTGATCTGCGTGGCTGTTGCCAACGAGTAAAATTGATGCCTGTTTCTTTGTCTTCTTTAAATGGCTTTTGAACATCGAACATTTTATAGCACACCTTGCAACAAGCTATTCTTGTACTTGTCATTCTAAACCCATGCATTAATAAATTTACATTTGTCCGACATGTTTGACACAGGTACACATTCAAGTCTACCATAAAACAAAAATAATGACGAAAAAAGTGGATGAATATTCCCGTCGCTAAAGGAATGGCTCATTTGTAAGGTCGTCGCTATTAGATATTATACAATGTAATCTAGGCCTGGCGGCTTAAGGAGTTCGACTCGTAATGCGATGGTCGCGGGTTCGAGTCCTCGTCGCACCAAACATGCTCGCCCTTTCAGTAGTGAGGGCGTTATAATGTAACGGTCAATCCCACTATTCGTCGGTAAAAGAGCAGCCCGAGTTGGCGGTGATGACTAGCTGCCTTCTCTCTGCTCTTACACCGCTAAATTAGGGACAGCTAGCACAGATAACCCTCGAGTAACTTTGTGCGAAATTAAAAAAACAAACAAGCAATGTAATCATAAAATAAAATTAAAAAACATCGTTTTTATAATAATGACAGAAGAAAATTATTGTTCAATCAGATTTACAAAACTCTGGAGTAAATTCTTTTTTCTTTTCCAAAAATCAATACGAATCCTGGTGGAAGGCGGTGAAACTTTCACATTATAAAAGGTAGAGGTTTTTCAGTTTGTGGCAAAAAAATACGTAAATAAATACACGCATGTCTGTAAAAATAGTTTTAATACAATCGATAAATGGAAAACTGGAATATTACAAATTCAAAATATATCGGTAAAAAAACACAACGGACGCATCATGAAACATACATAAACAATACACGAATACAAAAATATACATATGTATCTAGTGCTGTAAACAGCTCTATTTACACTGATCTCTTTACTACAGCACCACATTTTATCATAAACTCAAAAACGGATGATAAAAATAATTGTAGTTAAATGACTAAAACCAGGTTTTCTTTCTTCATGTTAAAAGTTCGTATGAATGATTTATTTGACTAGTAATGATCTTTTATCATAGACGTTTCAAGTTACTTTTGCTCTTTTTACTTCCAATTATATCTTTCTTCGATATCTTACAACAGTTAGAAGTTGGACAAGGATTAGACTCGTGGAATGCAAAGCGACAAAGAGAACAAAAATCAAAGGCACACAACGGTCTAGTGCAGAAAGCTCTATTTTGATGGACATTCACTCGTGATGGTGAACAACACTTAGGGCACTTTGCCAGTCTTTCTCCAGAGTTGAGTTTCTTTGCTTCCTGTAAATAAAAATACAGTAGAAATGGTTATCTTGTTGTTGTTGTTTTTTTTGAGTGAATGAACTATTTTCAATAACACGAAATTATTTTGTAGTAAATTAAAGCAAAAGCTAACGAGTTATTTTAACTTATGAATATTACTTAGATATTATTTTCCTACTGGTTCCTATGTTGCGATTTGTTTAACATTTATAAAGTTATCACTGTTAAAATTGACTCACCCTCTGGAACAACGTGAAGCAGTCTTCTTGTCTGACTTCCACACTGTTTGATGAGGTAGAAAACGATGCAGTATTTTGAATGCTGGTTAATGGGCCTTTACGAACATAAGATTCCTGGAAGGACGTAAGTGACTTGCATCTGAGGTTCTCCTGTAATATGCATTCACGTATTAGTATCTTTTAACACTTTAGGCTTAGCAAATGTTCAGAATTCGAGAATAATGAAACAGCTAACCTGTCGCATGCACAGCACTTTTCAATGGCATGTTGATTACACGCACAATGAAAATATACTTTTACCAATAAACATGCCAGTTCAAGTTATTAGAAAATGTTAAAAATACATCGACAAATCGTGTCAGAAACCACTTTAAACTTTTGGGAACAATTCATTTGAAGTTTATTGGCATCTTGTTCGTGGAAACCAGTTTTTCTAAATTAAAATTTGTATATCATTATCAACATAAACAAATCTATTTGAAATCCTTTATTATTAAATAATAAATAAAATTCCAACTTTCTACCACATTTAATACTTAAATAGGTTATAACCCCCAAACACCAAGATCACCATTATCTTTGGGCAGGATTTATTAAAGGTAAATGTTTATCATATATTTTTGCAGATGTAGTAATATATACGATTTCTGTATTTTCTTTTCACCACTATTATTCTTGGGACAGTTTAGCATAACGTCTACAAGCCAACGTCCCAATTTACATGCTTATTTAGAGCTGTCTTTGCATGTGTCTTAGCCTAGATAAAATGAAAGAAAGGATAATGACTAGATAGTACTTTGGTATCATATAATCTACTGATGAGTTAGGTAGACCATAGCACATTGTCCAAACATCTGAATTTTAATCAAGTAGGAAAAATCAGAAATACAATAGACCTAGTAAAGACAATTTTCTTTATGGAGAAGGATTATATCATTTTAATTTTTCAATTTTTTCTGGGTTAAATGTCACCCAACTTAATTAGCCATAATCATTTTTTTAGAGTTACTTTTAACCTTTGAGGTTGAATAATAAATCTGCTTACAAGAATATTAATTAAACATTTACATCCAACGTGATAGTTACATTACCTTGCCCTTTCTTGCTAACTTCTCTTTGAAATGTTGCAACCAGTTGTTTCTTCTAGCATTGGCAGCTGGATCTTTAATACAGGCATCATTCCATGCATGGCTGACACATGCAACTGAACACAACTCTCTGGCAGATAAGAACCTGAATATATGAGAGATTACACAATAAATATTTCTTTTTGCAAGGTCATGTATAAAGTCCACACATTCTTCTTTTATTTTAGCTCCACCTAGAGGAACGTATGCCTCGAGGTCTTGTTGAAAAGAATACTGTTCAGTTGTTTGCTGACATGTGCTTTTGGGAGTTGCAACATCTCTTTTGTTTCTCAGTGGTTGAACAACAGTTTGTTTTCCAGATGGTGTCTGACCAGTGTTTTCTATATACTTTGGGACTGGGGAAGGAAAACCGTTACACAGCAGTGATTGGCATGCTCGAAACGACTTGGAGACATCAGGTGTCAGGGATATTCCACTATCGTCTCCATTATCACCATAACACCTCCTCGAAAATTCTTTGGGGGTTAAGTTTCCACTGCTAAGCGACTTCTCAGTTCTGTTGCTGCCACTAAAGTAACCACTCTCATTAATTCTAGAAGCAAAAGGTGTGCTGGTTGTGATACAAGGGGTTGATGTGGGATTTCCCTTGTTACAGCTGCTACAAGGCTTTTGAAATTCAAATGGAATTATCTCCATTTCACTGGTGCCTTTAAAGAAATAAGCATACATGTTAACAAAAATATATATGAACAGTGGACAAAGAAAAACAAATTTGGGGGCAATATAGCAGTTTGACATTTAAAATACCACTACTGGGGGCCTTCTTAGATCTTTTAATGAAACATGCATAACATTTGGGAAGTAATTTAACAAGTGTATTATCACTCAAATGATTTGTAAACTGATACCTTCACACCCTGAAAGTTATGGATTGTGACTGGTCTGAAAAGTTGAAAATGTTTCAGTCTCAGTAAGTGTAATGTAATCCACTTTGCAAATGGTCAATTAGCAAAAAATTCTTGACTAAAAACATTTATATTGTGGAGAAATGAAGATTCATGTGATAAATTCATTTAAATCTTTGTGATGCTACTTTTAGTTTGAATTATAGAAAAGTCTTCACAAGAACGGAGAGGCCTTTTATTGTCTGCTAAATTTAAGCGTGATATTTGTACCATAAAACCGATATTAACATGTTGAAAACAAGTAAAGACACAAGAATGAAATTTGAGATTTGAAGACTAACTCTCTTTCACTGAGTACAGTAGATTTTAAACTTACACAAAATGTACACAGAAACTACATAATATAGAAACAATAAGGGGCACCCCACCCCCAATCTGTAAATCTACAAACAGAAAAATTATCACTAATTTCACTCCTGACCCTTAAAGATTTACAGACAATCAACCCTTTTTAACTTATTGTAAAGTATCAGCTTCAACCGTTAGCTAACAACTTGTTCTGGACTTGTCACCCTACTGGCAAAATAAACTGGCTCGGATTTCTTCAACCTCTCCAAACTTTAAATGTCCCTTTATCATACTGTGTCCCAAGAGTTTAACAAAAGATGAAATTCCTTAAGTTAACTTCTTTGGGAATGTTACATTTTGATACCCAAAATGAACAAACCATCCAAATTCTGTCAACTTCACCACTTTTAGTACAATACAGTTTGGAAATTTCATATAAACCAATATTTCAAGATCGTTTTACCTACTTACACACGTTCACCATCTAAGTGATGTATGCAATTTATATTGTGATAGTAAGTAATACGATAAATGTACATAAAACATTAGGACTAGACAATGTTTTCCCCAAGGCTTAGATGGAAATCAAGTAATAGATATGAAAGTATCTCTAACAGTGAACAAGTGCTTTTTGATTGGTGGTTTGCAGTATTAGCCCTCTTAAAGAGAGTGACAAGTTACCATAGAAATGATAGATCAGGTAACGTTACACAAAGTGTGAAGATTTCTGGTCCAATAACAAACTTTGCAAAACCATTTAGGGAATACAGGGTTATAAAGTAAAAAGGTAATATTGATTTAATGAGGAAAATATCTTGTCTTATTAATTTATCTTTGCGAGAAGATTTTCTCTTTTTACTTAAACAATGAAAACTATATGGAGTTGGAATACTATAATATTCACAGAAAGACTTGGTAAAGTGGAACACAGAATATTAGCTGAGAAAACCATGTGGGTAAGAAGCAGGGAAGTGTTTAGACGGAAAGAAGAGATTGTTTTGAATTTTGTGCAAAGCTACACAAGGGCTATCTGCACTAGCCATCTATAATTTAGCAGTGTTATACCAGAGGGAAGGCAGCTTGTCATTACAACTCACTGCCAACTCTTGGGCTATTCTTTTACCATTGAATAGTGGAATTGACCATCACATTATAATTCCCACATGGCTGAAAGGTGAGCATGTTTGGTGTGACAGGTATTCAAACCTGCTACCCTTAGATTATGAGTTGATTGCCTTAACCACCTGTACAAGGGAAATCACAGAATTATACTAATGAAAGCCTAGTCAAACTGGACCTTACTTACTAGCTGTGCCTTGAGGATAAGTGCTCAGGCCTTTTCTGTGGATGTTAACCAAACATGCAGGGTCAGACCATTACCACTAAAGGAATGTTCACTATAATATCAATTTCACTTTGTTTATCTATACATGACAAGCTTTTAATAAAATGTAAATGTCTATAATACACAGAAAACCAGCATTACGAAAATATCTACCCGAGATGTACAAAGTGATGTTCACATGAAGAATAGAAATCGTTTCATTCATAATTAACATGAATCATATTCAGGTTAACAGAAGATGACCTAAAGAGGTCAAAACGTTGTTCTCAGCTTTATTTTAATAAGTTAGTACCCACACTAGCCATCCCGAGATACATTTTTACTTCAAGCGGGTTTCTTGTCATTACACATTTACACATCGTATTTATTATGCACATCTACTTCATATTACATGTTTATTCTAACTGGTGTTAACTATCCTGTATGATACAAACGTAGGGTAAAATTAATAGTTGACAAATACCCACCAAATTGAATGGCATTCTGAGAAAGGCCATGACATACATCTAGGGTCAGTGATACTGGTGAAAATTTACTTATGCTACTGGTGACATTAAACTTCTGCATTTCTTTTATATTAAATTAGAGTAATTCACTTCGATTATCGTAATTTGGATTCTGTGTTTGATGTTGAAGAAACTCTCAAATTTCTATAGCACCTGTAAGACTTTTATGAAGTCGGTTCCTTTTGTATGTTAAAATTTATATTGCAGCGTAATTTTATCTTGCATCCAAAATATACCTTACGAGTTTAATAATTATCTATGAATAGTGATTATACCAAATAGTGTCATTAAAAACTGATACATCAATCAAAGTTAACGTACAATTGGTTAATGTAACAAAAGCAATCAACTAATCATGTCTCCCATTATTACTGTTTTATTTCAACAACTGTTTAATTAGTTAGTATTCAATATTAGAGTTGGATTATTCCAGCAATCAAAATCAATTTCCAGTTATTGCATTTGTTATTCATCTTAATTCACTATTTAGGTTTACCTTAAACTTAAAACTTTCAATGAGAGGCACGTTGGGATATCAACATTGAACATAAGATGGTAGAGATTTGTACAGAGAAAGGTTGACCCTGAAAGGCGATGTTTATTGACCTCTTTACCAATGAAATAATTAGTGTAAGTTTGAAAATGTTATACTTGGGAAATCTTAAAATATCCAAATTATGACATTACACAAACGTTTAATTATTTAAAACTTAAAATTAGGTTTTTCAGTTGTCTACTAGATGAATATTAGATCTTTGGACCAAAGCTATCGACTATTGCTCTAATTGTATTTTGTGAATTTAATCATGTTTCTAGACAGATATATCAGAAATAGTTTGTGATATATCATGCTGTTAAGTTTGTTTTTAACCAGCTCCAATAACATGAACCCACACACACTGACAAACCTCCAGTCTTATCACCCTAAACAATCTATCAAAGAAGGGTACATGACAAACCTAAAATTAACATTTTAAATATGAATGATAAAAATAATATGAACCAGTCTCAACTAACAATCATTAGCCATACTATTAATAGTATAATCTATGCCACTAAACAGATGTATTTTTAAAGTAAATATAAGAGACTTATTTGAAGAAAAATCGGATATAATAATAAACGTAGGCAGTTTAGATGGACAAGAATACCTCATGTTTAACAGTCTTACTCCTAGACAAAGTAACGTTAAAATTACTTGTAATGTAATTATAAATTTTAGAAATCGTTATAATAAATAAAGGCCAAGCATTAAGGTCTAACTTAATAAATTGGTAACAACTTGAACAAGGAACCATGTGGTCCTTCAAAGAAACTGTCCTTGGATAACAAAACTCTACCTTTCAGAAACACGAAATTTAAACATACCCTTATACTTATAGTATTATTACTAGGATAGGAAAACTATTGATTTCCCTTTTAATTTTAAATTATTATTACTACAACTGGTACAAGTGTTGGCCTCCACTACTGTCGACAGCAATTCATTCCATAAGCCACATTTTCTGTCAGAGAATTACAACCGCCTTAACTGACGACTAGATTATCATTCCAGGTCTTAAGTTAATCTGAAAATAAAGGAAACAATTGTATAGACATGTCTATGAATATACCCTAAAATTACTTCACCATCACGATGCAGCGAGTAAAGTCAGGATCTCTTTCCATCCGCCACACTACTGAATGCTTTCTCATCTATGCTTAACTTGTAATCCGAATTATATGAATAACTTAAATAACCTTACACTTACCATAATTACACTTAAAAAAAAAGTTGAAATTCTTTTACAATTTAAGTTCATATAATAATAGCCTTAAGGTTATAGTTATACTACAACTATTATTATTACTGTTTAACTTGAATTAACGTTAAATAAGACTGCAAAATAAAAATTCAGTCTAAGCGAACCTAAAAGTAAAACAATTACCTTGAAATCATAGTTTATACTGAAGTTTGAATAGCACGTCAACAATCAAGTCTCATTCCTCAACCAACATGTAACTATAAAGCTATCTTCTAAATGATGGAACTTCGAAATGTTGCGCTTCTTTGCTAGAGAAAGTTTATTGGTCGAGAGAAACTTCGAATCTTTGTATAAACCAATCAACACTCAACATACGCCATCTATCCGTTTAAAATAAAAGTCGGAGTGGAAATTACATTTTTTTTTTTCAAACTTTACCTGTGTTAATTATATAAAAAATCTAATATATATATATATTTCTATATACATATATATATATGTATGTTAAAATTGTAAAATAATATTCAAAATTAATTAAAAGGATTATCACTGCATTTCTTTTCCGTGTGATTACTATAACTTTTAACAAGTGTGTTAGTAAAGTTAAGCTAAAATGTCCCCGTATGAAATACAGATTTAATATTTCTTCTATAAATACAAACAAAATTTTCTTTATTAAGTACTTTTCGTGGAGGCTAGTAAGAAAGGGAAGAAAAGGAGATACAAATGTGTATTTTAAAAACATATTTAAAAACATAAGTCGTTATGATGTGTAAAATTAACTCCTTATATAATATTTATCATGAAATTACATGTTGCAATGGCTATTTATATTTGCCACACTTATAATAACAAATATATATATATATATACTGTTTTATAAAGCTCTTCTTTTAAACAGACAAATAAACAAAGAACAGGTTGATAGGGTCTTGCATATTATATAAACCTAGTGGGTTGGACAATAAATCCACTGTATATAAGTTAAAATATTTTTTCAGTTATTTATTTTTCGCTCTGTAATGGCAGCAACACGTGGTCCAGAAAGTCGTTAAGATAACCTTGTAGTTGCTTCATTTCTTTGTTCTCTATGCTAGGGGATATTATAGTAACAGACGGATTGGTTGTCCAGCGTTGAAATTACTATGACGTCATTATTGACTCACAACTCCAAACGATCTCTTCTAAGAAAGGGCAGCATTATGGCTTGTTTGGCTGGACATTTATCCTTATATTACAAACTGAACTTTTGGCGGATTATGGTTACTTTACCCAAGAATAACGTGCGAGAAAACATTTAGTAACATCCACTACTTTTGGAAATATGTTTGATTCTCTAAATCAAATATGATTCAAAAACTAAGAACTACTCGCTGACGGTATGTATACCGTTTTCTTTTATTTCGAGCAAACAAATGACCATATTGTGAACAGCTTATAAATGCCAAGTCATATAATCAGCGATCATCTAGGTTGTCAAAACTTCAATATCGGTGAAAGTAAAGGGCTTATTTAGTTTCTTGGTCGATGTGGTGTACATTCTTATCTGAATGAGAAATCACACGTGTATAAATATTCTATCTTAGGACCACAAAGTATATTTGTTCTTTAATTGCACGAAAATAACAACAATAAACAAATTCAGATCATACTGTTTCACATCACAATGCAGTTTAACTTAGCTAATCACCAAATCTGCCACAAAATGTACCACATCTTACTACACCAGGCCTAAAATATTCCCAGATTGTAAAGTTGTACTCTTGTACATATCACACCTATTCTGTCACACGTACATATATGTCGACACAATAATCAATGTATATCTGCAATAAACGATATCATTTGTCAACAGCTAGCTTTGGTTTCCATGGCAACGAAACTAACATTACTGTTAATCGCGCTATCCACGTGAAGTACCGAGTATTAGCTAAAGATTTAGTCCTACTATATCAGTATCACAAGAGTAGTTGCTTGCTTGTTGAATTTTGTGCAAATCTACTTGAGAGCTATCTGCATTTCTTGGCTATAATTTTAAAATAATAGACTAGATAGAGGGCAACTAACTGTGAGATCGATTAGTGTCACTTGACCATCACTCATGTTATTTGTTATTATTTTGGTGGTTTGTTTGTTTGTAGAATTTCGCGCAAAGCTAAACGAGAGCTATCTGCGCTACCCACCCTTAATTTAGCAGTGTAAGACTAGAGGGAAGGCAGATAGTCATCACCACCCACCGCCAATTCTTAGGCTACTCTTTTACCAACGAATAGTAGGATTGATTCTCACATTATAACGCTCCCACGGCTGAAAGGGCGAGCATGTTCGGTGCGACGAGGATTCGAACCCGCAACCCTCAGATTAGGAGTCGAACGCCTTAACCTCCCTGGCCATGCAGCGCCCCCTTTCATCCGAGTCATGAAATTTGCAATTGAAAGAGTTACCCTAAATGCCGACCATTTCCTGACTGATAAGCACTTTCGGAAGTGTCAAGCGCACATTTGTTTAAGAAGAATAAGTATTGTAGGAATAGAGCTAGAATAACCAGAGTTGGCAGTTTTCGTTTCAAAAATTTTAATCAATTCAAAAATTATATTCAAATTCCGCACAGCTCCAGTGAGTTGCTGAAGTAAACAGTATAGAATGTATTTAGAACTTTTCTGCTTATCCTAGGGCACAGATTTTTATCTACTAAGGAATTACGATTGTTTTTTTTAAATTTCAAGATAAGGTTTCTCTTGTTATATTTTCCTCTTTTTATTTGATTTTATTAAAATAGCCTCTTCTTCTTACCATTCCAAACGTCGCATCACGTAATCAGAACAACTTGCTAATCTCAGCTTTAAGAACAATCAGGGGCAAAATTTAAACATCATTCGGCAGATAGTACAGATTTAACTATTTAAGTTAACAAGATGGTGAGAGTAGTTGTTAACGGTTTCGCAGAAGTGTGATCAAGCCTTTTAAAAAAAAACAACAGATTGTAGTGCGATTTTAAAAGGCTTAGGAAAAGACCACAGACTTGGGTTTATTTTTTGAATAGCTTCTTTAGATTTTTTTTAAATTTCGCGCAAAGCTACTCGAGAGCTATCTGCGCTAGCTCTCCCTAATTTAGCAGTGTAAGACTAGAGGAAAAGCAGCTAGTCATTACCACGCACCGCCATCTCTTGGGCTACTCTTTTACCAACGAATAGTGGGATTGACCGTAACATATAACACCTACACAGCTGAAAGGGCGAGCTTGTTTGGTGCGACTAGGCTTCGAACCAGTGACCCTCGGATTACGAGTCGAATGCCTTAATCCATGTTTCTATAGATCCTTTTTCCATTCCTGAAAATGTTATGGGGTTAAATATATTCACATGAAAGCTTTAAAAATTGAAAGACATCAAATAAATTTTATTAACTTTAGAAAGCAATGGAGATAAGAACAATTCCATTTTCCACAGGTTTGAATATTGGGCAAAATTTGTTGAAAACTTTCGCATTCTTTGTCATCCACGTGCTCTAAGGCGTCAAATAACAAGTCTGGGTTTGCTAATGAGTGGTTGATGTTGCACAGAGATCAGACCTATAAGTTTTCAGATGTTTGAGTTGCTCAAAATCACTATAAGCTTTTTTGTTTACAAAGCATCAAAAGTTGCACTATTTCTCACCAGGTTTATCCATTCCAAGCAACAACTTGTATGCAACATAGATTTGGGTAAATGGTCCCAATCCTCTTTTGTTGTTCCCTTAGATATTGGTGATCCTATATGAATTAAATGGCAGTGCTGACAGAGACTTCTACCCCTCGTCAAATTCTTGGATCAAGTCCATATCTAACTGTAGCTTCTTCCATCACATAGTTTCAAAACCGTTCTACCACATTAATCATGAATGAATAACGTTATGGTGTTTCACAGTCAACCGGAAAAAAGAAGTTTAGTTTAAACTCTCTAATAAGGAATTCTATGGTTTTTACGTTTTAACTAACATATGTTATTTAAGTAAAGTGGTGTTTAACAGATAAGTTTAGATTCCCACAGGAATTTAGAGAATAACTCTAGTATGAACAAGTTAACAAATATTTATTAACAATAAAGGTTACATATGACAATGTTTACAAACCTATTTCTCTTCGGCTGTCTATGTTTACACACTGAAGGGGGGTCAAAATGCAACTGAGTGGATGATAGGTACATGTGTAATCTTTACTTATATAAAGGAAAATCATCGCATGTTTATGATATTTAAATGTTTTGCGAAAGAAAATGTATGATTCCTACATGTTGGTAAAGTTCAACATGTTTATTTTTCATTTTATTCATTAAAGTATGATGTAAATCACATCATATCTGTTACATCCAGTACCAACGAGGCCTTTCACCTAGTAACAAAGATGCTATTTATATCAGCAATTAAAGATCTCCAAAATAACAGATCACTTTGCACCATCCACCTTAGTGTGTATTTTGACATCTTAACCTCGGTAACACTCATGAATAACATTTATCAACTTAGTAAAATATCAATACACGAATGCCATTGAAATCTGACAGTTGGGCGTACAGTTATACTTATGAAAAATAATTTAAGTTTAGAACATTATTAACAAACCAAAACATGAACATTTGTACGATACATCCTCCTGATAAATACTGTTTTAGGTTCATCAAGATTTGGATAAAAACATTTTTGATTATCTCACCAGGTAGAAATAATCAATCACAGAAGTCCTAACTATGTAGTTGGGTTGAAAATTTTCAGTAGTTCCTTCAGTCGAGTTTACTTTCAGTTTTCACAAAATCTAAATTTGCTTTGAACAAACTATGCAAAACTTCAATAACCTTTTCAGCCTAAGGATTTGCTCCATTAATCACATGAGAGATTTTAACACAAATAATTATAATGTAAAGAGTTCTAATAGAATGAATTATTTACAAACACATCAGTTGGTTAGAAGTGATTGTTTCTGACATTTTGGATAAGGGGAGGAAAAATCCAAGTGTTTGAAAGACTAGAACATCTAAAACAGATAATAAATTATCTTCTTTTCTTTCTAATGATATCTTATGCAAGTCTAATTAAGTTTTGGCAATGATACATCAATGGCATTTTAAATGTCACCAATAGAAAGATATCTTAGCTTATTTAACATATGCCAAAAAAGAAATTATTAAATTTATTTTAGAAAAACAGTCATCTTTATTAAATGTTTCCATCAACTACACAACTAGTTTGTTTGTTTCAAATTTTGCACAAAGCTACATGAGGGATATCTGCACTAACTGTTCCTAATTTAGTAGTGTGAAACTAGAGGGAAGGCAGCTAGTCATCATCATCTACTGCCAACTGTTGGGCTATTAATTTATTAACAAATAGTGGGATTGACCAATGGATTATAATGAGCCCATGGCTTAAATGGCAAACATGTTTGGTGCGATGGGGAATCAAACCCTTGGCCTTCAGATTGCAAGTGGAGTGCTCTAACTACCCAGTTATGCTGTGCCCAGATAATTGGATTTAGCTGTGTTATGAGTGTAATTCATAAACGTATTTATACAAACAGGCATAAGTATAACATATGACTTCAGAGCATCGGTAAGTATGGAGGATTCTGATGCAATGGGAATAACTGAAACATGATGAAACAAGTTTATTTGAAATACAGAGTTATATACGTAATAACAGGGATAGAGAATTAACAGTTACACCCTCTTTGAGGATATTAAAGGTAATATTAAGGAGGATAAATCCATTTGGGATTTTATTAGTTGATATAAAGAGAAAAGGTTTTTAGTTGGAATTTGTTACATCCATCAAATGATACTGATGAAACTAGTGATAACATTTACAATGACACTAATATTTCAGCTATTAACGAAGTCACAATTATTGGTAATCTTAATTTCAGGCATAAATTGGGAAATGCTGGAGTCAAACCACAAGGGACAAAGGTTTTTGGGAAACTATTGTGGGTGGCTTTCTTGACCAATTGGTGAAGGAACCTCCTAGGAACATTGCTGAGATTAAAATATATAGACAATTAAGAAGGTGGATACTGGGGAAACTTTGGGTGCAAGTGTTCTTTGCTCTATTGGGTTTGATGGTTTGTTGCATATGGAAATGAGTGATATTTTGGTTATATATTTCCAAAAAAAGCAAATTTTGTAGGGATGAAACAAGAATTGCTTGTGTGAATTTGGCAGCTGAATTACTTGGAGATGCTAATTAGATGTGGACATTTTGAAATATTCAAGGTAAACATATTCCTCATACAAAGAAAAGTGTAGATACAAGTAAAAAAAAAAACAGGTTGTCTCAGAAAGAGCTTAACAGACAAAATTAAAAACAAGTATCATTATTTTACGATATTTAAACTTACTGGTACAACAGAAGATTTATAGGATTATTAAATAAAGTTGGTGAAACTAAAAATTAGGACATCAAAAAGGATGAATGAGAAAACGTTCACTAAAAAATGTAAAAAAGTTTCTTTAAATACTTTAAGGGTAAGCAAAATGTTACTTATGTTGAGGATAGAACCTTTGATGGATGATAAAGAAAGGCTAATATCTGAGGGTTATGAAATAGTTGGGTTACTAAAGTTAGATTTTTTTCTTCAGTTTTTACCAATGAAGATTAAAGCAGTATTCCTCATCTTAAAGAGGTGATGAATAGAAACAACATCAAATAAAATGACTGCATTAATTCTGAACTGGTCATGGAAAGAACTGGAAAGTTTACTAAACAACAAGGTTCCTGGGACAGATAATATTTCTACAAAGTTATGAAGGACGTTAAAGATTTGATATACGTGGCACTTCCTACTGTTTTTATCAGTTCTTTAATAGTGAGAAGGTACCAAAGGACTGGTAGTTAGCTAAAGTCACTCGTCTTTTAAGGGTGGCTATAAAAATTGTGCCAATAATAATAGATCCATTAGTTTATTTCAGTTGTAGGAACATTTTGGAAAGTCCAGTAAAATACATTTTCTAAAGTCATTTAACAGAGTTTAGAATTTTATTGGATAGTCAACATGGTTTCTCTAAAGGAAAAATTTTGCCTCTTTTGACATTCTTTGAAAAAGTTACCACTTATGTAGATGAGGGTAATAGTGTGGATTTGATGCATCTGGATTTTCAGAAAGCTTCTGACCAAGTGCCAAATACAAGGCTTATGGAAAAGTTATTTTTGTAGGTGTGGAGGATAAATTAGCCAATTGGATAGAAGTGTAGCTGGATGAAAGAAAGCAGAGGGTTGTTACAAATGGAGATCAATGAAACTAGGTTAACATTACTAGTGAGGTATTGCAGGGCTCAGTCTTATGAACTTTGCTCTGTTTTGGTTTACATCGACAAAGATGAAGTGGTCGATAAATTACTTCAGTTTGCAGATTACATTGAAGTATTGGGTGTTACTAGTTGAGAAGAGGGTGCTGCTGATTTAGAAAAGGGTTTAAATCATTTACTGAGTTAGGCAAACAAATGGCACGTGGGTTTCATTTATAATAAAAGCAAAATAACCTTTGCACGTTATAAGAATTTAAGTTACAAGTTTAAATTGGGTTGGAATAACACTTACAATGCCATGAAAGAAAGAGACCTTGGTATAATGGTTGATCAGTGTCCAAAGCCACCCAAATAGCATGTTGTTGCTTGTGGTACAGCCAATAAGATTATGGGCTATATCTACAGAAGTGTAGATTACAAGTTTAAAGACATTATAGTTTTATTGTACAGATCACTGGTTAGGCCAAATTTGGAACACTGTTTCAATCTTGGACTTCTTACCTTAGGAAAAGACATTGAAATTTTGGAAATGGTACAGAGAATGGTGCCTGGGATGGAAGGGTTGTCATATGAGAGAATGAAATCTCTTAAACTGTTTTCTCTTGAAAAAAGGAATAGTTAGGGTAAATCTGTTTGAGACTGTTAAAGGAATTAAGTGTTGATGCATCACCTTTCTTCATAACTTAATAGTGAGAACAGTAGGACTAGGAGACAAATATAAATTTTGGTAGGGTAAAAATCGTCTTCAGGTAAGGGTTATTTTTCTAACAGGATGGTTGGTCTTGGGGTAAGTTACCTTCAGATGTTGCAGAAGCAATAAATTTGAATTAGTTTAAGAAAAAGCTGGATAAATATATGAAGGATAAATGCTGGCTTTAAGTTACTTTAGAGTGCGGACCAGCTGAGGTGAGCCAACAGGACCCACGTTGTCCCAAAATGCCAAGACAAATTGTTCCTCCCATTACCCAAGATGTAAAAAGAAAACTGTTATTTATTAATATTACATAGCAAATAACATTTGCAATGGACTCCTTATTAAAAAAAAAAGTTGACTGAAAGAAGTGGCATTTATTAAAACAAAATGACTGTCCTTAGGCATTTCAAAAACATTCAGTTTTATCTAATATCTCAATTAAAACCGACTTCAAGAAATTGGGTAACTTCATATGCAAAAGGTGGGAAACAGACTCACAAGAAGTTTTGTTTCTGCTAATATAAAGTTATTTGAAACTAACTTGTATGTTACGCACATTTGTACATCCATAAATAAATACATCGGAAAAACAGAATGAGCTATAGCTAAACAAACGTCACAAATACATCATTCTACTGACTGGGAAAATTAAGGAAGATGTGTTACACATCATATTTATAGAAGGGGAGTTATTCACCAGATTAAATTAACACTTGGTAAGTAGAGATATAAAGAACCCCCATTGAATAGGTATATAGGCCTTTACAAATAACAAAAGACAAACTGTTACATGGTGTAAAACATGTTTTCTCCTGACAGAGATCTGGACAAATTGGGCTTCCTTGAATAAGCTCTGCTGGGCTGTTTATTTTCCAGACATATCTTTTAAATCATTTCATTTTAGCCATTAGCCAATTTTAATATTTCAGATAAATTTATATGCTTGGTATATTACCTTGAAGTTTATTCAGAAACAAAATTATTAGTACAACAAAATGGGTAATTAATAAAGGTGAGGTAATAAAAAAATGGCTTTACATACAGTCTAAAGATTATTCGGTTTATCAGATATGGTTTAATATTTACATAGCACCATAACTAAAAATCAGATGGTGTATGTGTGACATTGTAGACAAGTTATACACTATGTATTAAGATAAAGTATACATGTTTCAGTCATTTTACAATTTAATCATAAGTGTACGTTGTTTTGTATGTAATAATCGTGACTGAACTTTACTAAAACAATAAAATTCTTTATTTTTCTATGAAATCACCTAATGTAGATACACGTTTGTGTCAGCCTCTCTGGTCATATTGTTTAGGTAGGTTTCTGTCAGTGTCCTGTCAGTAATGTCAGTTGGAATATTACTTTAAAATATCATTATATTCTGTACTAATACACCACAAACACAGACAATTAAAAGTAATCTTACAAGCATTAAGTACCATATGAACAAAAAATATTTTAGCATTACGTTGTCAATAGCACTAAACTTTACTGAGTACATAAAAATCTCCAGTCACAAACAATTTTATTTTTAACAGTAAAATCTCAAAATAAAAGTGCATTAAAACTACTCCTACTTAAATGTGATAGAGGAAAAATATCTTAATGGTTTCTTTTAAAACCCGAAAATAAAATCTAGAAAATTCTAAGGCCATAAAACCTTCTAAGAAATTAAAAATAGACACTTTATATTTCACAATTCTTGTTTTATCTGTCAAGAATTATCTCCATACACTTCATACAGTAATCCTTGAACCATATTCCCATAACTTTTAAGGAATAGGTCTTGTTATTATGACTGACATTCAAGTTAAATCATAAATGAACACACGAAATAAACTGATCACCAGTGTCGGTAAAGCCACATTATTCCTTTTAAGAAGAAATAAAGTGCACTCATGGTGTAGAGGATTACTTCTCTGTGTTGTATTTGTTGGTTCTCTTGTTCCACGGCTAGCATGCGACGACTTAAATGATGAACCTGGTTACGAAGGAGAGCGATCTCTTCCTCGGTCGACTTCACTATCAGTCCATCAGGTGGTGGTGAAAATGGTAGTGCAAGACTGGGAAAAAGTGGAAAACAAACAAAATATTTCAAACAAGTTGACAATATAAAAAGTCCATCATAATAAGAATAAACACAAGAGCTGTATTATAGTTTCACATATTCCTGTTTAAAGGTACAGGTTATAAAGCCTATTGTAAGAGTATATATATGTACAAAGATAGTAAACCAATGTTTAGGATACATCCTCACACATTAGAAATATACGAATGCAGTGACACAACTAATCAGGAAACTAAGCACATGAAAACCACACGTTTCTATAGTCAAGAAAGTTTCTACCTTATCATTTCAACTTACTTAGCTAAAAACAAGTAACTTCACAGAAATCACAAACATTTTTACTGGACGATAGCTATACCTAGATTCGATTGGTTTTTGTGGTGAAGATTCGAGATCAATTTTCCGAGACTGACTTTTTTGTTCCGTTTCACTCGTCCCTTCTTCGTATAAAGTAGGGTAGTGATGTTCTTGCAGAGTCAATGTGTGTGGAGGTGAATTTAAGTGAATATTACATCTTTCTTCACCCAGAACACTGGACTCCAGTTTCATTTCTGGTAGAGGTTCTCTACCTTCCACATGGTGATCTCCTCCTAAACGTCAGGTTATTTTAACAAATGCAACAGTTGAATCTGTGGTTTAATGTCAATGATAGGATTTAAAACAGAAGTAAATATTTAAGACGAACCTATGATTACAGATAAAATACTTAGGTAAGTACAAAATAGGAAAATCTTGTATTTTAATTCATTCTGTTTATCAATTGTTATGTATAAGAGGTTTTTCCAACTAGCATTTGATCGTGCACACTGACAACTAGTATTTGATTGTGAACTGGGTTATATTGTGTTTTTACCTACAACTAGAATCCTTTCAGGCACATGCATAAACAGTTTTTCTGGTTCATCTGGCACAACAGACTGGTTCACGGGGGTGTGGTTCTCTTCCATTAAACTAATTTTCTGTGGAACTGTCATTTTTGTACTGATTTCTGCTGTGAAGTCTGGGTTGTAGAATGTATCAAAACTACCCGAAAAACGGTGAGCTGGACTAGTTCCATGGGACATGTTCTATGAAAAGAAACATTAACGTACACTCTAATATATACGATGAAAATGTGTTATTCCAAAGTATTTTATTTTCATTATCTGGACAAAATAATGTGTTTTAGTTTTAAGTTTTTCTGAATATACTTATTTTTAGTTTTCTGATTAATAACAATACATCTGTTGATGCAGTTTTGGACATTTTAATCTCATATTTACAATGATAATAGTAGCACTGCATATGATTAGAGATTACATACAAAAACAAGTACCTACTGGCCCATTTAGGTTATTCTATCCACTATATTGAATTCTAAAATAATTTTAAAGATAAACAATAACTCTTATGATTCAAGTATTTTTCCTTAAACTTCCTTATTAATTACATCTATCACATCTAAATGTAATCAATTTGAAAGGCAGACCACCATGTTTGTAAAATAAAACAATTCTGGTTGAGAAAGGATTCCTATCTTGCTGGAATTTGTTTCTACATCTTGTTCTTCTCACCGTTAAGAATGAAAAAAAGACGATACACCAAGACAATCAACTCTCTTAATAATCACAAACACTTCAATCGAATCCCTTCTATTATCAAGTGGAAACAATTTTGGAAATCATCAAATTAATTTAATATTTAAAATATAAAAAAATGCATGAGAAATTATTAAATTGATTCTTAAGACATAACGACAAGAAAAAAAAATACTAAAATATGAATGATGTGATGTACTCTTATGAATTTACTTTTATGTTATCTACACCTGACAATAAAACTTGGTAAAAGCAAATAAGTATAACTCTGTATTCCAAAAATGTCATGGTATTACAATCCACTTGTAACACAAACTTATTCCCAGCTGCAAGTTTTAATTGAACTATTCAAAAATTTCTTTAATTCCATATTTATGATTTTAATAGATAATCACTTTCATCTGGTATCCGGCCAATTTAGCCATCACGTTGCATGTAAATATCTATTTGGGAGCAGAAGTTTTCACATAACTTAACCTCCTATTGGCAGTAGGAAGTTGTATGTTTATAAATAAAAAAGTAATGAACAATGGGTCGATAAGTTAATAATTTTATTAATGTTAAATGGTAAAAAACACTAAGTTGGAGTTTTTACAGCACAGTTTACAAAAACGATTAAACAAGTAATGTACGTATATCTATTTAATTCTTGGTAGTGAGGAACCCACTTTTTGTAAAAATTTTGAGATGGCTTGACCAGTCAAAGTAGAAACTTTGTTATAAATGTATATTGTTTCGACAAGATTGTCCTCTTCAGTGTTAGTCAAAACGTCGTACATCTATAAATATTCATTACTCGGTCACTTCAAAACTTTTTTCTATTTATTTCTAATAGTTTTCTTATGAAATAATACATTTTAATGTCAAATAAACCAATTTTATCAAACTTACAGAACTTAAATAATTTGGAGAGGTAAAACAGTATCACCTTTAAGTTATAATTTATCATTTTATACCCTTACCAATTAACTCCTACAAACATCCAAGTTCGAAAGTAGTGTTGTTATGAATACCAAATTTTCTTCCACTTGTCACAAACATTTAATAAACCTATGCATCTTTCTACATTCTTTTAAAACGACATCCACATTAATTTATCACATTATGCTTATCACCTATTTCCTAAAAGCACACTGTAATGTCTTCTATAATGTCACTATTACTCACTCAGACGTACCCCTACAAGCTTCGACGCTGAGTATTAAGAACAGTGGTTTGTAAAGACAACTATTTTCTCTTTATATCATAAACATCACCTCAGGAACTCACTGAACAATACTGGCTGAGGTTTATAAGAATCTTTGTGCTGAAAAAGCACTGGTAACATGGCTTTGTTCAGTTTTCAGGACAATAACTACTTTATATCATAAACATCACCTCAGGAACTCACTGAACAATACTGGCTGAGGTTTATAAGAATCTTTGTGCTGAAAAAGCACTGGTAACATGGCTTTGTTCAGTTTTCAGGACAATAACTACTTTCACTGATGACAGAAACATATTTTTCTCATGATCTGTTTGACCAATATTAATTTCACATCACATAATTGTATTTTGTTACATCAATGTCAGGCTCACTCACGAGTCTCCTTTAACCCTTTCGGTGCAGTTGACGACTACAGTCAACTTAAAGGCTCAGCATGACAGGCGATCTTCGTTAACAACATGTAAACATACCCTCGTGGCTAATTATCATAATCACACAGGCCTGTAGACCCACTTGATGCTAGAACCAAGTGTATTCATTGTTTACTTGAGATTCCCAGCAGGTATTTAAACCGAGGGCACGTGATTTTTTTGTTTTCTAGCCTGTGTAGATCATACTGTTCATTGTTTTAGAAGACACTTTCCTTGCATATTCTGTTGATACATGCAGTGTTGTTACAATGCAAAAAGGAAAAGTTTATACCACTAAAGAAGTAATTGATATTATTTTTAACAATGAAGAGTGACAAAGAGTATGAGACAGATGATAATGAAAGCTTACTTGTAACGTATGGGAGTGATAATGAAGACATTCATGACCTGGAATCTGTCCCCACTTTAGGTAAGTACATGGTGTAGTTAGAGTCACATAACTTATTGCATAAACTGACTGACCAAGGTTAGTTCTCTATATTTTAATATACTGTTGATAGGAAAATGTATAACATACATAAATACATGGAACGTCGGCAAAGTGCTATATCTCTATGTACAAGTGACACTGATAATTCTGAAACTGACTGGTTGCCAGACTTTACCACTCACACTGGAGTCCTGATTGATACATCAAATTTCACTCCATTTCAGTATTTCAAACTTTTCCTTCCTGATGAAGCCTTTGAGTTGATTTGTAATGAAACAAATAGATATGCTTTACAGTAATTTGACTGCACCACTGAATTGCCACCTTACTCCCATTTTATGAAATGGATTGAGACCAATGTCAATGAACTCAAAGCACATATATTGCACTACGAATAGCAATGGGGTTGTGCCCGAAATATGAACTGGAAGATTACTGGGGCTCCTTTTGGTTGATTCGTATGTCATTTACAGAGGTACTGCACCGAGATCGTTACAAAATCCTGACATCAATTTTGTATTTTGCTAACAATGAGCATAATCGGCCAAACAGTGGAGATCCAAATTATTATCCACTGTGGAAAAATCGGAATCTGATGAATCTCTGTGAATAAAAATACCTTGCAGTATATGCCCCACAACATGAGCTGTCCATTGATGAAACTACCATCAAATACAAAGGGAGAGTTCATCCCAAACAGTATTTACCATCAAAACCCACAAGATGGAGCATCAAACAATTTGCATTGTGTGAAAACAAATCTGGACATGCTTTGAAATTTATTACATATTGTTAAAAAATACCATAGTAAATGCCATGTTCTGTGTAAAATGACTCATAAATCAAAGACCCAACAAAATATACAAGATGAAACTATTTTGTATTCCACAAAATCTACTTTTAATTCCTTCTCTTTCAAGGATGCTTTCACCATCTCCAATTCAAAATGTATTGCATTATTCACAGGCAATCTATACACTTGTTATGAATGGCTAAATAACACAAAATTTTAGACATTAGCTAAAAGCACTTACATAGAGTAATTATTCTACTGACCTATTGAATGGTGCTGACTATATTGGTCTAACTAGGTTTCAAAAACTGCAGGTCCAAACGTGACAAAAAGGTGAAGAAACAAAAACATGACATTAACACCTATGAGCAAATGTGCAAGAGTGCTAAAGGTAACGCTTCCCCAAGAATATGTTGAAACTTTTGAGGACCTGAAAGGCATCCTGGTAAATTTGTGATAAGGAATTTTTTTTTATTTCATTGTTTTCATTTGTGAAAATGTCTGTGTTACATTACATCTCTTTTAAAAGTTACAGAAATTTTGTGTAATAAAACAAGACATCAGGTTAGTTTTTATGAAGTATGGTGAGCACTGACAAAATTTCGACAGCTCAAATCCTTGATTACTGAATACTATTTTTATTGTATTCAAACAATGTTAATAAATATACTACATTAAAATTTACTGAAAAAAGCCATATTGTTTGATATAAATTATCTTGGTGAAGTCTACAGTTACCTAGGCTGATAAAGGCAACAGTGATGCCATTTGAGATCCAGATTACTAAACGGTATTTGTTTTTACCAAATTGTTTATGATTTATAACTGGAAGCAGTGACTGTTTGTTTAACGAATTTCACGCAAAGCTACACAAGGACTATCTGCACTAGCCGTCCCTAATTTAGCAGTGTAAGACTAGAGGGAAGGTAGCTAGTCATCAGTGCCTGCCGTCTACTTTTGGACTACTCTTTTACCAACAAATAGTGGGATTGACCGTCACATTATAATGCCTCCACGGCTGAAATGGCAAGCATGTTTGGTGTGAAAGGAATTCGAACCTGAGACCCTCAGATTACGAGTGGAATGCCTTAACCCACCTGGCCAGTGACAATTTGAGTTTTAACTAAAGTATTGATAGAAATGTGCTAATTATCACAAAATTGCAGATTACCAACCGTAATATGTAAAATAATTACAGATTATTTTATTATCTCTAGAATAATATCTCATTTTAGAAGAAGCTACAGCTTTTACAGCAAGGGATCATTCTGGATTAACTAAGAAGGTTTTGCATTCTTCTTTCCTGTTCAAAGTTACATGCTTGAGAATGGTCAAACCAGTGACTGAAACACCATACCTGTTTTAATATTTCTTCCTTACTGTAACTTGTCATAAATTAATACTTATAAACCGGTACTCAAACTGAAAATAAAACTATTAAATTCTTAGTTCACATGAAATTGTCCGAGTATGTAAAATGTAACTTCTTGATCAAAACCAGAAAGTTCATTTGTTCATAAGATGAAAAGTTGTATTTTTAATATTCAAAAAGGTTTCACAACCTAAACATAACTGACAGAAAAACTAAATCCAATTATGTAGTTTTAGTTTCTAGACTAGATACTATTTAGTAAATCTATCCGCACTTTCCTTCAAGTTGTTCATATACTGCTGCTGTGAGAAGGCAAAAAGAAAAAAATTCTGTTCTGGGTAGTTTATTGAAAATAATTCTGGTTTTAGTAAGTTTTAAATTATCAAGCATGAGTAAAATAACTACCCCATCTATAGTCAAAAACTGCAAACAATACACAAGATAGCTAAAGCTGAAATTACATACTTAATAAATGGTAAAAGACAAAGATATTTTTCATTTTCTTTGTTAAAGGTAAACATGTTTTAGCTGTAATGAATTTCTCTTTTTTGCTGTTACTTTTGTTGACTATGTCCACATTTTTGCATGTTTTAACTATAAACTGAGAATGACATATGTGGCGTGTCAAAACTCCATCATTATGGAAGTTTATTCCTTGTTCTTTTGCTTCACTTGTGGCTAAAATAACTATTAGTCTTAATATTAGTGGATAGACAATTATTAATCAAACAGTACAATGTACTGCAACTTAGCAAGAATGAGATCTGATCACCATGTGGCATATTTCTGACATTTCTACAGTATTGTGTGTCATCTACCAATTTGTACAGGCTGCAGAGAAAAAACTGGGATGAAACCAAATATAAACTAATAGCCTTGATCTCCGATTGCCTTATCTACTTTGATTTTTACAGCAAACCAAAACTGATATACAAGATTTAAGTGATGGCCAGCTGACTCATCATAAAACATCTTTTGAAGCTGAAAACATTTATATTCACTGTTACACATGAACTTGTCACCCATTCGTCACACTTCACTAACTTCAACGAGGAAAACTTTAAATATTCTGCCATCATTCTTACCCCAATTTCATTTTGGTTATGCAAAATAAACATTTTTCTTTCATTGGATTCCATTCTTATATACAAAATAATTCAGACAGAAACAAAACTGAAGATAAATTTACTGCATTATTTGCCATTACATTATCATTGCTCTTTATTAGCCATAATTTACTGATAAAGAAAGTTTATCCTACAGCATACACATTATGGCATGAATTGCTTTAAATTTGAAAAACTGTCTTCTACTAATACATGTAAAAACAGCTCATTTGGGTTGAGAAAATTTTTTACGTCACTCATCGTCAGGTTGAAACGTTGTTCGCTCCTCTATGTAAAAAAAGTTTCTGAACCCAAATAAGCCATTTTTACATATATATTTTTCTATACTGTCTTTTAATAAGTTAGACAAAAGGTCTTGGTGGCACACAATTGAACTAACTTTTGTACATTACAGATATGATATCAGTATACAAGATACTGTACATTTCAATATGTTTGTATATCTTTTACAAATCTTGTCTTCTTTTTCTCCACACAGAATGTAACATATGTTTAGTATTTTGAAATTTCTCCCAACACAACAGTTTCTCAGATTTCTTGTTCATAATGTTATTTTCAGACTAACTTCTTAATAGTTTATAACAAAAATTCTACCGTTATCTTGGAAATACAATAGTTCTGTATTCATTGTAAGTAAAGGTAGAGGCATCTTAATAAAAAATAATGTATTAACAACAATTAAGTTACTTCCAACATTTCTTGTTTGTCTATCTTAAATATTTCTCTTGTTATCTCAAAACTTTTGAGTACTGAACTGAATGGATGGTCCCAAAACCAATCAATAGTCTCATCTGGTCTTGCCTAACAAACATGGTTTCAAAAATCTTGTTACTTTCCAGAGGCTCTTCACATGATGTGATGTTGAAAACTCCCTCTGGTGTAAAATATGTTTACATTTAAAAAAATCACAGCTTACAACAATATGATGTTTATGACATCATTCTAAGTGCTATGTTTGATTGAATTAAGTGCTGTACTTATCTCATGATACAGAAATCTATTGTGAACATAAAGCTAACATTTTGAACACAATTCCACCAGTGAGTGAAACACAGAAAAATTGTTTCACATTCTATGTTCAGCCCAAAATATTTAACAAACCACACAACTAGTATGTTGGTCCATAAAAGTTGTCCATTTCACTGAAATATAACTTTAAAAAACATAACTCAAAGCCAGCACTTATAATTTTAAAAATGATCAACTGCTTCCTTGAAAGTTAAATCTACTGCACATAATAAACTGAATGTTTGTTTTGAATTTCACACAAAACTACTCGAGGGCAATCTGTGCTAGCCGTTCCTAATTTAGCAGTGTAAGACTAGAGGGAAGGCAGCTAGTCAGCACCACCCACTGCCAACTCTTTTACCAACGAATAATGGGATTGACCGTAACATTATAACCCACGGCTGAAAGGGCGAGCATGTTTGGCTCGACCAGGATGCGAACCTGCGACCCTCATATTACGAGTCGCATGCCTTAACACGCTTAGTCATGCCGGGCCAACCACAATGAATGAATTAAAATAAAAACCAACCATCTTTTAGACATATACACCTGTATCCATTAAAATTACTTCTACCATGCCAAAATATCCCTTTGTCGTACAATCCTCATTATTAAAAGATTAAGTAACCAAAATATGCAACACTACTATCATTGTAAATTCCCATTATAATAAATATCTTAAATACATCAATAAGATGCCCTCTATTATTTTTTCTGGAGCAAACATTTTCCTTGCATGGAAATCCATTCAATCTCAGACTCAAATGCCATCCTAGTTAACTTCTGAACACTTCCTACAAATTAAAAATCATGCCCTTAAAAAGTATGGAACCCAAGACTGAACACAATACTCCAAATTTTAACGAAACCTAACCAGAGACAACTTACATTCAGTTTGGCTGGACACTTGGTGTTGAAATCAGTTACATCAATTACTGACACACAAGTAATTACTGTTAGTAAATCTGAAAAAAAAAATGAAACCCTCAATCAAAATCCTGAATATCCATTTATTTTTGCTATTATTCTATTAGTATTACTAATAATATCAATCAGTTATTACTTATCTTAGCATAGGTTGTTAATTGTACTTACGATTTCTAGTTTTCGTGCTTCACTCATACATTAGCACTATTACTGGTCATCGAGATCTATTATTAATAAAAATAATATCAAATTATTAACAACACAGTGTAAAAAGTAGTCAAACTTCGCCGATTCCGAACAGCATTAGCTCAGGTACTAATAAATTAGTATATGCTAACTAAAGTATATTATTGGTCTATTAAAAAAACAAACGACGATGTGGATAAATAGTAACAAACTTATTACTATTAAAACAACAACACCACTACTATAATTGCTAAAAACTGTAATGTACTTCTAATATCACAATTAGTGTTAACAGGAACTTAGCATATTTGCAAGTGTTCTCTCTATGCCCTCTATTGGATTGCTTTTAAAAAAATAATAACGTTTGTCAACTCTTCAAGAAGGGAGCTTCCACTGAAAACTTTGTGGATTTGGAATTCTAACATTGAACATCCTAAAATATTCTTGAAAAACCAGCTACTTATTCTAACATAAGGCCTAAAGTTACTTTAGTTTATTCAAAAAAATATTTGTTATATAAAGTTCTAACGTTTTCGCCGTTTCTCTAGTATCAGTGAAACTCAGTGTTTAATTTTTATTATCAAATATGAAAAAAGATGAAACTGATGCAAATTACAGAGTAGCATGCTAAAACTAACTACTAAATTTGTAAATAATACAATAAGTTATTTTAGCTCTATCTAAAAAAAACTTTTGTCACGTTGGATCAAAAAGAAACAAAGCTTTAAAAGTGAGATACACTATATTACGCTTCTAACGATTAATGTCGGTTTTTTTTGTTTGTTTTGAATTTCGCAAAAAGCTACACGAGAGCTATCTGCGCTAGCCATCCCTAATTTTGCAGTGTAAGACTAGAGGGAAGGCAGCTAGTCATCACCACCCACCGCCAACTCTTGGGCTACTCTTTTACCAACGAATAGTGGGATTGACCGTCACATTATACACCCCCACGGCTGGGAGGGCGAGCATGTTTTAGCGCGACCCTCGGATTACGAGTGCACGCCTCAACACGCTCGGCTATGTCGGAGTTTAATGCATTTAAGAAAAATAAATACCGTCTTTGAAAATCTATATCGCTTTAAATTACGGTTGGTGTGGTAACAGCTATATTTTTTATCATTTACAAGCTTCAAATAAAATGAAATGGGACAATATATTAAACGAAAACAACAATATTTACCTATTGTTTTAATTCATTTTTCGCACAACAACAAAAAAGTGTTTTGCGCTTTTCTTATGGTAAAGCCACATCGGGCTATCTGCTGACTCCACTGAGGGGAATCGAGCCCCTGATTTTAGCGTTGTAAGTCCGTCGATTTACCGCTGTACTAGCAGGGGCACACAATAAAAAGTATCAGATTGCAAAATGAAATAACAATATAACGCTGATCACTATACCAGTAATTTCTTGGAAAGTTGGATTAGCGTCGCAAAACTAATAATTATATACGCAACAATCAGATATACGTTCCGTCTAAGATAAGTTCATATTTTACAATTTTCAAAATCAGGCTGTTAAAGTGAGATGTTACCTGAAACCGAAGTTAGTATCATTACATTAATACTGAGGTTATTTTAAATCATTTCCAGAGTGCAAAAGCTCCATCCACAATGAGTACAATGAATTTATTGAACAAACAAAGCGTTACATGGTCAACTGAAGTAATCAATAGAAAGATTATGATTTTATAAGGAAAAGCTCCTAATAAAAATAGAAATAACTTATACTGAATGCGCATAGCAAATGAAAAGGCAGATTCCATTTACAACAAAAATCGAACCGGTTTTTCTGTACTATCGACAAAAGGTGGAATGTACTTTTATGTCTATTATGAGGGAGATAAATATAATCTACTGGGTAGGGTTTTCGACTTCCGATGTGTGGAATGCAGGATCAGAACTCGGTGTTGAATATGTTCATCTTTTTATACGTAGGAGCGTTATAATGTTGCATTTAATCCCACTATTTGTTACTACATAGTAGTGATTAGCTAAAGAGTTGATGGTGAATGTTATCGATCATTCAGGTTGGCTTATCTGTGGTCACCAGTTCACAGTTAAGGACAGTGGCAAATAGCCGTAGCAGCTTTGCCATAAATGAAGAATCACAAAATATACACTGTGAGTTGTTATACACACTGCAAGTTTTCACTCGTTATGTAAATCGGCACAAATAACTAACTGAAACTTTATCAACCACATTAAAGTTCAATAACTAGACTATGTAGCTTGAAACGTAGATCAACTCGGGTGCTCGAATTTTAATAAAGGACATAAAATAATTTTGAAAACGTCGAGGGGGAACGTGTTCTCTCAACTTTTTCAGTTATTGCTCTCATGATCTAATGCGAAACTTGTTTACTTTGTTACGACTGGCCAGAGCTTCTCCTGATCTAATTTCAAAATTCATGTGTTAAAAAGAAATGAGTGAATTTTTTCACTGTACAACTATTTCTCTGACCATACTTGTAACTGAATAATGAATTCTCATCATGTAAATATAACATTTGCTGTATTTTTTAGGAATATTTAATGCAGTTTCTCAGAATCAATTTAAGGTTTCAAACTGATGACGTTGTTTTACTAAATAACGGCATTCAAAATTCATCTGGACTATTTGTTTGACCTATGACCTTCTAGATCCATTTGGAATATTAATTTGAACTACAATATCAACTTCATCCTCAAAATTGGCATTACAGTTAAATCTACATGTTGTTAACTGTAGTTGTGCTTCTGTCAGTAGTGTTGTTTGTAACTATTTCGAATCGAGGTCACAGTGCAGTTTTTAAATATGGAAAAATAATTAGTGTTTCATGGTTTAATGGTATTATATCCTACTTTCCCGTGCGAATAAGGACTACTCTAAAACTTTCATATGAAGCAGAGATTGTTCTAGGTGTGTTTCTATAGAAAACATTTTGTTTTGATTTTTCATAAGAGAAAACCATAATCCATGATAATACTTGTAATCTTCATATCTGTTTAAACACATTTTTAGTTTTTCATGATGACGAAAAACCCATTTGAAGTAAAAATTTATTCTAAAGACGGCTGGTGTAGGTCATATCAAAATTAAACAACCATAAAGGAATACCTTTATACCTGTATTAATCAATAACCTAACATCCAACAACAATGGGTCCCTATGGTCTCGCACCAATTTACGCTCATGTCCCTAAGACACGCGCCCAGAAACAGTCAGTTGGAAACTCTCTTTATTAACCCGAAGATGACCTGAGAAGTTCGGAACTTGTTTTGTACTTTAATTAAAGTTTTAACAGCAATACCAGCCGTCTTTATGATTTCATATTTCTAGCGCCTACTTTAATTAATAAATTTACGAGTGCTCTTTTCCTGGTGTCAAATCATTTTATCAAAACATTTCATAAATATCAATCACTTCTTGAGATCAGATGATTCTGCTTCACTGATTGTTTGTTAAAAGGACACAATCTTCATTTTGGTGCTCGGCGACTTTCCACTTGTTGCACAAGAAGACATAACAACAGCTGATATACTCAGAAAAGCTCGAACAGCGCTTTTAACTGTGAAGCGAAAGCCGCGAGTTTGGTTCACAAAACACTTCGAAACAAAATTTTTACTTTTTCTTGTTCTTGGTCAGAAAGTGTTATTCCCCAATTGCTTATGCCTAAAGTAAATGGAAAAGACCTATTTTTATTTTCAAACTTTGCTTTTGTGACCTGGGAGCGTATGACGAAAACATGATGGGAAACAATTTTTGGGACTTGATAAGTGAAAGTGATTTACATTAAAGTCGAAAATCTAAAAAAAACTACTCACTTCCTAACATTTTTTAATCACTTTTTGTATAACTTTAGTATAAATACATGTAAATCTTGATTCATATGTTGTTTTATTCAGACCTCATGTAAATTAAAGTGTGCAAATTTGCCTGCTTTTACATATAAAGTAGGTTAATTTCTAAATTTCATTATCCACGTCACAAAAGCAAAGTTTGAAGGGAATATTGGCCATTTTCTGTACTTTTACAACATAAGTAATTAAGAAACAACACTTACTATCCAGGAACAAAATTTGTGTTACGTAGCGTAATGTAACAATAACACTTTAGCCGACATCAGATATTTGATATGTTTGTGGTGAGAACAATCAACACAATTTACCCCTACACCAATAGTGTAAATAATGGTCTATGAACAAAGTCCAAAGCCTAGTACAGGTATGCGTTAGTTGCGTACCAGATAGGAACACCACCAAATGATCATAAATAAGGATGATAAAATTGTAGGAAGGTATAGTTAACATCACTCAACAGCCTGAGGGAATTATAGGAGAAATTACTCAGAATAGTGTACGTTATTCCAACTGACGTACCTTTCAAACTAGTTGTTCTTTGGTCTTTTATAACAGAACATGAAGATAGGTTTTGGAGATAATAAGGCCCAGCATGGCCTAGCGTGTTAAGGCGTTCGACTCGTAATCTGAGGGTCGCGGGTTCGCATCCCCATGACACCAAAAATGTTCGCCCTCTCAGCCGTGGGGGTGTTATAATGTGACGGTCAATCCAAATATTCGTTGGTAAAAAAGTAGCCCAAGAGTTGGCGGTGATGACTAACTGCCTTCCCTCTAGTCTTACACTGCTAAATTAGGGAACGGCTAGCACAGATAGCCCTCGTGTAGGTTCGCGCGAAATGCAAACAAATTTTCTTTATCCAGGAAACATTTTTCATGTGTGTTTTAGAGAAAAGTTTCTGTCACTTAAAGTTTCATCAGTGAATGATTTACTTCATTATTTTGTAACACATTAGCCCCCCTTTCATAATTACATTGACATCCCCAGTGTATTATGCAACATTTTCCGAGGAACCGTGAGAAGGAAATGTAACCATTGCTTTTTTTTAGTTAATAACTGATGCTAGAATAATCTATTCTGAAATACAACTTCAATTTTTAAGAAATTAACGAAAATGGACCATTATCGTTTTTGTATATCACCCATAAACATGCAGCAGTAGAATGTTAGATATAGGAATCTAACTGTTGTGTCGCAGTATGTCACGGAAACAGTTTTATTTTACTTGAGTTCAAAAAATAGACGAATCACTGCTCGATTTTTTTGAGGCGTTTTTCCTTTTAGCCGCTGCATAAAGGCTCTAAAAATGTTTTTTTTCCCCCAACTACAAAATTTCAATTCGCAAATGACATTTAACATCAATTCAGTTACAAATCACTTAAATCTATATTTAATTAAGAGTTTTTGAAGTCAAACGTCAATAACAAGGCTAGAAGTGTAAAATACATGTAAAAGGTGAAATGATTATATATAAATTGTGAGAACATTTTATCAAAGTTTAAAAATTTAATACTTGTCGATAGATGGCGGTAAATAGCGAGAGACAGTAAATTAAACAGCAAATTTAAAATAGATATACCGAAGTAAATCGAATTATAAAAACCGACACAGAAATGATGGCCAAAAACAGTTAATTCTTGCTACTGTTAAAAAAATAGGCTCAATAAAAACTCGCTTAAATCTATGTAACGTGATTTAACAATTGATGGATAAATTATGTTCCAATTTGAGCTTCTGTCTGTTGAAAGTATTCACGTTTTTCAGTGGTTTGGTAAATCTAATGAGAAAAAATACTTCAAGACTTATTGTATATAGTAAAAATGAAAAATAACACAGCGTCAAATATTTGCATAATAAATAAGATGTATTAAAAACGGGGCACAGCCCTAAAAAGAGAGAAACTAAATGTTTTCTTATGATTATTTGCAGTCTTATGGCTGTATTTATAGTGTAATTATCTAACGTTCCGTTATTTTTTAAATATTTTATGAAATATGTGTACAAGTGCTGTTTGATATATTTATTCACAAAATGTATTGTTTTGCTGTATGAGCTAAATTTAGTTTATCTGTATTATGAGTACGGCGTTAAGTCTTCGTACTTAAAACGATTTGATGGTCGTAAGTGAGCACAGCACAAACTACCCATCGCGTAGTTTGTTGTTTGGTTTGGCGAGTTTTGAATTTCGCGCAAAACTACACGAGGGCTATCTTCGCTAGCCGTCTCCAATTTGGCAGTATAAGACTAGAGGCAAGGCAACTAGTCATCGCCCCCCACCGTCAACTCTTTTTACCAACGAGCAGTGGGATTTACCATTACATTGTAACGCCCCCACCGCTGAAAGGGCGAGCATGTTTGGTGTGACGCAGATTCGAATCCGCAACCTTCGGATAACGAGTCAAGTGCCTTAACCACCTGGCCATGCCGGGGCTCGTACTTTGTGTTTAACAACAACAAACAAACAAACTATATTAGTTGTGACACTTATGTAATTATAATGTCGATCGTCGTATAGTTTTTCGAAATAACCATCATGCACCACGAATCGCTTTCTGTTAAAAAGTAGTTTATTTTTCAGATAAAAGCAAATAACTAATATTAAATAAACCTCAATGTTATAGGTAACAAAATAACAGGCTATATGAATTTTCTAGGAGTTTTACTTTTCTATTTCAATTGGTATATATAATTTTAGTCACTTATTCATCACGGAAAAGTTACATATTAAGTGACTTATTGTCGAAAGAATGAAATAGGGAAACTTTTTACATTTAGAACATTCGATGAAAAGTTTTCAAGTAAAGATAACTCGCTTTTGAAGTAACTTAAGGAGACACCAAACAGTATTAAGTGGTTAAAGTGTAGAATTATTACTTAAAAAGCAGAAGATGTCCGGGCACAAAGACAACATGCTTTAGAATTAAATATAGACTGTAGATAATGCTAACAAAACTAAGTTTGTAGTTTAACAAATAAGATAATAGGCAAAAACCGATCAGCTGTATCTTTCATATATTTCATATAAATTCAACTGTTCGTCGGTTTTATTTCAGTCTCACATAATGAGATAGATTACAGTAGTTGGGAATACATTTTACAAACCAATTATTTACAGCGAAAATCTGTGTTTAGCTGAAAGTAAGGTAGTTTTGACGGATGGGAAAAGACGAAAATAGTGAGTTTTGTAGAGACTACTGAAGCGTTACATGGGTAGCGAAGTGTAACATAGTTGACCGAAACGGTACTGAAACTATAGCTTATCATTCTAGATATAAATAAAAAAAACAATCGAAAACTGGTTTTGAATCTTAGGTCAGGATGGATCCAAAAAATATCCATAATTGATTTTTGGTAATTTAGGATTAAATTCTCTTTGTCAGGACTGCTTGCTGGCTTTTCCGTACAGTTTATAAATAAATGATAATTAGCTTACTGAAATTCATTGTTTGTTTGGGATAAATTATTAATTTGAAACTAATACTTTCGCTAATTCCAGTAAAGAATTAGTTAGTGGGATCATAAATCATTTCCGATTATTATAAAATATCAACTTGTAATATATGAAGCAATCCTTGCGGTGGGAGCACTTAATTGTATACAAGTTTGGTTTGAAACAGTACATCCAAGGCATAAGTATGTATATACACAGTTCATAATTTAGTACAAAGAAACAAACTTCTCATTTCAGCATAATTAAAAGTTTACACGAAACACAGGTTACTACTGGGTTACATAGAAAAGGATTTCGTTCGAACTCCTTCTGCGATTATTGCTGTGCTAAGCGAGTCCCAAAGAGGTTCTCTGTTGTCTGTTTTAGGCTTAGTTTCGGCACGCTTAATCCTGGTCGATGTATAATATGTGCACACAAGGGCCATCTGTCAAACAAATATATCATTACTTTTATTCAAAAAATGGTAAGTACAGTTGAAAATAACTTTCGCAAAATCTATTTTCTGTAAAAAGTTTAGTTGGTTTAGTTAGTAGAAATACGTTTCTAAAATCTCGTTTTGTTTGTTTGTTCATTTGTAATTAATCGCAAAGTTACACAATGGGCTGTCTGTGCTCTGCTCACCACGTGTATCGAAACCCAGTTTCTAATGTTGTAAGTACGAAGACATACCCTGTCGCGCCAAACATGCTCACCCTTTCAGCCATGGGGGCGTTATAATGTTACGGTCAATCCCACTATTCGTTGGTAAAGGAGTAGCCCAAAAGTTGGCGGTGGGCGATGATGAGTAGCTGCCTTCCCTCTAGTCTTACACTACTAAATTGGGGACAGCTAGCACTGATAACCCTCGAGTAGCTTTGTGTGAAATTCAAAATAACAAAACAAACAAACAAACAAAGACATACAACTGGGGGCGTTCCCTTCGGTCGTACTTTTAAAGTCAGAATTTGCCGAAAAAGAAAAATTAACTTTGTTTATAAATTAAATGGATTAGATCATTTCCCAAAACTTTACGAAATTTATATATATTTGAAGTGTTTGGGTTCTTGACCAATAGGGCGCGCCCTAAGAATGATTCACCGCCAACCATTGGCTGTACATTTGCAATCTGGAAACTACTCTGAAGCGAAAAAAAGTTCAGTTTCCACTGTGGCCATGGTGAACAATAACTCTCCACTAATTTCATTGAAGGAAGACCGATCCGAGATTTTAAATAGGCCCAGTGAGAATAAAAACAGAAATATAAGATGTAATTTATTTTCATCACTTGAAATACAGCATGCACGTTATTAAAAGCTTTACGCGATATCCGTCCTAGGAGAACTTTGCGTGTTATATATTTCATACAGAAGTTGTTACCAACCTCTCAGTGGCCTAAAAGTAACTTAGTGGGGGTATAACGCTGAAATCGGTTTTCGACACCCGCGGTGGGATAACACAGACAACTATTCTGTAGCTTTGCATTTGACAACAAACATTTTCTCATAAACTTTATATCACCGATATTTATTTAAATATATATATCAAATTCAAAATTTCAGTCTATAGTTCTTACACGATTGTTTCATTAATAAACCACGTTTGTGACAAATTTTAAAAAACTCGAACACAAAAATGCTACTTTCTTAAACACAAATATAAATGACGCACACGATATCCTATTACTGATCCTAAAATATGCGAAACTTCAGTACTGAGTCAATTTTAACTCATAAAAAATTAGATAAACTAATTTTTAATAACACCTATTACCACAACTTCCTTTCAATCTATTTTACGATGTAAAAGGAACAACAATAATAATAGAGCGTATTACCACGCCCAGCTCGACTCCAAACAATATAGTTGTCCCTTTCCGGAAGCCAATTGTGTCTAACAGGTAGCCACCAACCGTCGGTCCAACAAACGCCCTGAGAAGATAAGTGTTAATATCATTATTGTTGTTGCGTTAAACAATATAAAGTATTGTAAATCTACACATTGTTAATGCATTATCAACAATGCACGGAATTAATTAATTATTATTTTTGCAACAGAATCATATAGTAACAATATTTTTCTTGTTTTTTTATTCATAGGAAAAGAAAACTTTCGATTGCACATTGTAATTATTTATTTTAAAATATCAAACCGTAATAAAAAAAAGCTCATGGTTTTTCTTCTATATTGTTTTATTTTAACATATTTTTTTGTTATTCCAGCTTAGTTATTAAAGCATTCAGTTTTGGTGTTTCGAATGAATAATATTTAAGATAGGCCTTTTATTTTCGTATGAAAGATTAGCTTCGACAGCAAGACTGTAAAAAACAATAACAGAAAAGAAAAAAAAAAGACTTCAGTATCGATGAAATATATTTTAAAGACACTAATTATTTGATATAATTTAAAAATATTTTGAAGAAAACTTTCACCGGACGACGCCATCTTGATTGCTGCTCAGACATTAGTTGATTCCTGAATATTAAAATTGTAAAAAAAAATTTAGTTGCGAAAACATTCGGCGCACCTGCAGTCTCCCAGAATTCTTTTCTTTGCGATCTGCGTTTGTCACTTTGAGTGTTATCTGTATCATTAAACGTTTCAATGTGATAGTTTCACATTATATGGTTTTATGCACTAGTAGTTCTATACCATAAGTTTCTTTAATTGTGTATGTTGAGGATGGGAAGGGGGGTAATAAGTCAAAAAGAAAAAAATTAATCCTTGAAATTTAAAGGCTTAACGAAACAATACTTACCCTAACGCCATGGTAGAAGTAAACATTGACGAAACCAAACCATACGTTGTCAAATCATTTGGAAAACCTCGGTCTCTAATAATGTAAATATTAAAACAAACAAACTTATGTTGATAAATTTATCTCATAGGAAAATAAATACGCTATTAGATGTTTTAGAAATTCTTGGAGATTTTTTGGGGAGAAAAATATTTTCCAAATTAAGCTGTGCACATATTTCATCCAGAAAACTTTTTAAAATAATATTTTAATAAGTAATTACAGATTTCACTAATCCATTTTTTTTTTATAATTACATCAACGCAAGTTAGACAACTTATTTTGTTTCTAATTCTTCGCGCTTAATGGTATATTCTTATATTCTGTCTTTCAAATTTAGAATCAAGTTGATAATTCTTACACTGTGTTTCGTAAAGCACCAATGAACGTAGGTACCAGTTTACTGCCACATGCCAGTCCAAAGATAGAAAGAGAGACCAAGACAAGCCACAGCTGCCTAGAGTAAAATATTATATAAATACTTAAAAGTGGTTTATTAATCTAGTTTAGATAATATGTACAATATACTGATAGTAAGTATACCACGTGAATAAAAGATTTAATTTTTTTCTCGTGCAAACAATTCTTTGTGTGAGTACTACAGAAATTTGATGTTTTTTTCTTTAATAATACAAAAAAACCACCAAAAAACTTAAGTTTATTTGTTCAGGTTGCAAATGTGCGTGTTTTATCAAATAAATTGTTGTTTGTTTGTTTTTTGAATTTCGCGCAAAGCTACTCGAGGGCTATCTGCGCTAGCAGTCCCTAATTTAGCAATGTAAGACTAGAGGGAAAGCAGCTAGTCATCATTACCCACCGCCAACTCTTGGGCTGCTCTTTTACCAACGAATAGTTGAATTGACTGTCACATTATAACGCTCCCACGGCTGAAAGGGCGAGCATGTATGGTGCGACGGGGATTCGAACCCACAACCCTCGGATTACGAGTCGAACGCCTTAACACGCTTAGCCATGTCGGGCCTCATCCAACAAAGGTCAAGAGAATAAACAAAATAATGTTTTTCTGCTCTGATATTTTATCCCAACCCATTTCATTTAGCTTAATATATGTGGTCCAAAATCACACACACACACAATTCTATAGGTAAAAATAATTACAATACCTTGAGCTCAAATGGCTTTGTATTACATTTTTGATATTGAAGTAGTGAAGAAACAACACAGAAACAACTCCACTTAGCTATGAATAATAATTCGACTAGCTAATAGGCGAGATTCTGTTAAAGAGTCCAAGATTCATACATAGATAGAAAGTGAGCGATGTTTTGGTTTATAGAACTGTTAAAAATCAGTTAAACTTTTAAGACAATTATCGTTAAAAAACAGTAAAATTGGGAACTGTATTATTACAGTTACACTGAGGTAATCACCTACTTACGTATCTATTGGTAAGAATGTAACTGGCCCAATGAACAGCTCAACAATACACATAAAGGTGCATCCAATTATTGTCAGGATTCTTGTTGACGTCTATCAAAATTAGAAAAAATAAGAGTTTATTTTCTTACATTTGTGTTTAAACTGAAAGAATGAATTCATTGTCGTAAAGATGAATAAAATTCGAAACATTTTTCTATGGTGTGATCACCTAATCCTAGATGGCGGAACATATAGTCACTACACGACATCAGTATCAGGCCTAATAGTAATGTTTTATGACAAGTATTATTAATTAAAGTTCTATAAATATGCAACAACATTCATGAAGATTTTAAAATTGAAAGACCTCAAAGTACACTCAGATATTCTTATATTAAGGTCATCTGCAGGTTTGACAACATTAGATACATTTGGCGGCTGATTTACAGTTAGGCCTAAAACATGAAAATTTTATCAATACTAAATTGGTTTATCATCGCTCTGTCGTAACACGAGTTGGAACCTCAAGTGACACTGAATGTTTGGTAAGCATGGCCTTAAATTTAAAATAGAAGTTACTGCTACATTTGTTTATTAGACTGATTAATTATCTAGAAATAATAATTTTCAATTAAACGTTTTTGACCTACATTTGGCAAAGTATTAAATAAATAGATTTTTTTGTTTAATTTGTTGATATACATTATTAAAATACTTTTTAGGCCTATTTGTAAGTTACAAGCCTTTTATAATAACGAAAACGTTCATATATCTTCGTACTTTCTACAATAAGACATGGTATAAGAAAACAGTATGGATATAGTTTTTGTTTTTTTTTAAACTGTAATTTTATCAGTTATTTTGGGATGTAAAATATTACAATATTTCCAATAACATATCTAACAATAGTATTGATTTATTAACAGAAATAATATGAATTTACAATTTCTGATGGCAGTAAAATAAGAGAGAAAGAAACAAAGATTTTCACTCTTCAAATAATAGTAATAAAAACTTTGTGACACCAGTCAACGTTTCGCTCTTACAGTTTCTGCTAGTGCGTGAAAGACTTTTTTTTTTTTAACTTTATTGGCAAATTGTCTAAATCCCTTCAATATTGACAAACAATTTCTTTTGTTTTAAATTATTGTTACCAGACAGAGCCTTAATATTTTTGTCTGTCTGCAGGATTGTTGTGACACAAAGGCTTGCGAGCCACGATATGTTCCTGAACACCCTTTGAACATTCAGCTGAGTGAGGGTGTAAGTGTAAGAACCAATACTGATATTTGATTATGGGCAGGTTCGTAGTCGGTGGTGAGGATGAGTCGTTTCCTTCCCTCCGTCTAGTCAATAGTTGTAAACTATTCTCACTCACTCACTCTCTCTGGTATTTGGGTATATTTATGTGTCTATCCAGAAGGGTGAGGTACACTTGACCTGTTCCTCCTGTAAACTACACGAGGGATATCTGCGCTAGCCGTCCCTAATTTAGCAGGGTAAGACTAGAGGGAAGGAGCTAGTCATCACCACCCACCGCCAACTTTTTGGCTACTCTTTTACCAACGAATAGTGGGATTGACCGTCACATTATAACGCTCTCGTGACTGAAAGGGCGAGCATGTTTGGTGCGACGGGGATAGATGGCTATTCTCGAAATTTTGGGTCACTGAGCTTGTTATTTGGTTCTATTCACGATTAAAATGTCAAAATAACGAAAATTACCATTTGCTTCGCATCAAAACTACTCCAGTATAGGAAATTCGAATTAAGGCAAAGCAAATCAAATATAAAATCTCTTACGGGACATAATTTACAGTTTTCAAATCTGAGATGAGTCTAAACTTGGTAAAAAAAATGATTTTATATCAAAGACAACCCGAAATTATGAATAAAGTCTTGTTGACGTCATTACAATGGTCTGGAAATATTTCGATGCAGTTTAGTAAATAATCTGTACCCCAAATAACGGTGTTGGATGTACGATTTGGGACACTGTTAATTACAGAAAACATTTCGGAACATTAAGATAATATATGTTAACAAAAGACGATGTCCTACTTCGAGTGACAAAATAGAGATTGGAATAAAAAAGTTTAAACACAAAATGTTTTTCATAGGAATTTTAATAACCTTTATCATAATTGTATAGCTTCAAGTCTATGGGTATACATCAGGCTGTAGCAATCTACTATCAGAGATATTAACCAAGACCTAAGACATTGGATTATTTTGATAAAATTAAATATACTAATCGACTAAATACCAACAGTTAAGTTGAATATAAGTAATAATATATTGTAAGCTTACTTACGTAACTGGTTACGAATCATGCGTTATGTAGTTCAGTTATTATTAGATGACGTCAGGTTACTCGAACCTTCTAATTCTTATCGTTTGCTTTAAGTGAGTATTGTTACATTATAGTGACTCGTAGTTTGTAGAAAGTTCAGGACCTCAGTAAGGCATTATTTAAACTTCCCAATTTTTTTCTTAACCAGCTCAGAATTAATGCAGTTATTTTATTTGACCTTGTTTCCATCTATTCACTGCAAGATGTAGAATATTAATTAAACCTCCGTTGATGAATAAAAAAGGAAGAAAAATGAAAATTTAATAATCCAGACATGCTATAATAATCAGATACAGCCATCCTGTATTATCCCTCCGGGGTTCTAACTCAATTTTAACATTTTGTTTGCTCTTAATGATAACTTACAGTTTCAAATCACTTACCATCCGATCACACAACCAACCCCAAAAAGGTGCAAATACACCATATACGAATCCGCTGATCATAAAAGTCGAGCCCAAGAGAAATGGCGTAAGATTGAACTAAAATAATAAAATAAAACAAAAATAGATTTTCGACACATACATTGAAATGTTCTTTACTGTAATAACTCTTTAGAAATATCAAATCATTTTCACTGAGAAATTTAAAGGTTTCATTTTTTAAAAGTTTTCGGCGACACGCCTGAAGAGTTATCACTCTGAAAACAAGGACTTCGATGTCTGTGGTGGTCACTGAAAAGTTTTTTTTTTATTAAGCACACAGCTCTAAAAAGGGCTAATTGTACTTTCCCATCACGGGTATCGAAACCCAGTTTGTAGCAATATAAAGAGCAGACATGTCACTGTGCCATGGTAGGGGGCACTGCAAATATAGTGTTGCATAGCTTTGTGTTAACAATAAACAGACAAATAAAATTAAATATATTTGTAAAATATTTAAAAAAATATTTTTAAAAAGTTCTGCAGTGGCTCAGTGGTAAATTCACGGTCTTATATTGCTAGAATTTTACATTCTATCCATAACCCGTGGTGGGCAGAGCGCGGGTAGCCCAACGTGCAGTTTCGTGATAAAAAAACAGCAGAAACTGTCCGTTTCATTAGAACATTAATAAAATGTTAAAGTTTGTTTAAATCTTCCTTTATGTATAAAATAAAGTATTTGAGTAAGCAATAAGCGAAAGTCCGAAGTTTGAATCTCGCGATAGAAACATCAGATAGTCCAATATGGCTTTGCTTCAAATAAAAAAACATGTTTTTTCAGAAAATAAACGAATCGAGCGCTTTAACCACCTGGCCATGGCGGGCTGTGCTATATGGAAAGAATCTAGTCATTACCACCCATCACTAACTCTTGGACTACTCTTTTGCCAACGAATATTGGGGTTGACCGTAACATAATAATGCCCGAGACCCACATATTGAGAACCGAACATTATAACTATGTAGCCTTACTAGGCCTCGAAATAAATATTTTTGAATTAAAAAGTAATATTCTTCACACGATATTTTGGTTCAGTCGTTAATGTATTACTAGTTGTTTTCTTAGGTTATAATATACTGATTTTCAGCAAGTCATGTTTCTAACGCCTTTACCGAAAAGCTTTGAACCATATTTTAAACCAAACATAAACTACCAAATTGGAAACCAAATGTCGGAATAAAAAACAATAGTTACCAGTTTCGCAGCCTAATGCAAAATTTGAAAACTAAAATAGTTTTACAGTCTAATATTACATCATAAAAATGAAACCAAACAACCGTAACAAAAATGTTATGCAGTACTACAAAACAGAACTTCAATTTATAACCGAATACAAAGAAAAAAACGACAAAAAAATTCCCTACATTTTCACAGTCACTGTTATAACATTTCTACCATATACATATATATATATATTCTGATTTCTAATTGTGAAAAGTCTCAAGCGATATAACAAAGAACTTATGTTTCTACCTGACGAAGGTGTGGTTCTAAAGTTGCGTGATTGAATCCAATGCAGTTAAACGTTGTGAACACAACAAGGCAGTCAATACCGATTCCAAAATTTTTGTAAAACTTGAAAAGTTCCCCTGTTTTCTTGGGCATTCTGGAACTATCTGGAAATAAAATCAAAACTCATTATACGAAACAGTATGGTCAACTCTATTATTTTGGAATTGATGTAAACAATAAATAAATGTACGTTTCACAAATGTTTCGTTTGTTACGGCCATGGTATTGCCAATAAAGGACGTGGTGGCTTCACTAGCGAAACATCAACGAAACGTCCAGTTAACCTTACCTTCCGCAGTCCTACCGCTAACAGGCGTTACAAACACTCAATGTGACGTATTAGACACCGCTAACAGGCGTTACAAACACTCAATGTGACGAATTAGACACCGCTAACAGGCGTTACAAACACTCAATGTGACGTATTAGACACCGCTAACAGGCGTTACAAACACTCAATGTGACGTATTAGACACCGCTAACAGGCGTTACAAACACTCAATGTGACGAATTAGACACCGCTAACAGGCGTTACAAACACTCAATGTGACGTATTAGACACCGCTAACAGGCGTTACTAACACTCAATGTGACGTATTAGACACCGCTAACAGGCGTTACAAACACTCAATGTGACGTATTAGACACCTCTAACAGGTTTCACAAACATTTAATGTTACGTATCGGAAAATAGTAAATTCAGGGAGGGTTGAGGGTTGTACGGATATAGCAAGTCAAATATTTCTAACTATAACTCAGTAGTGACTTAAGTTCCATAATTTACTTGTAGCGTAATAAAACAAAGGTTTCATTACCTAATTCAGGAAGGACAAAAAATATCACTACGCTATCTATAAGGAGAGCCACCCCTGCTGTGATGAAAGGAAGTTCATAGCCCCCTACCTGAAAAATTCAGAGATAAAGTAAAGTAAAAAAAAACCCAACAAACTGGTGATAAAATACACGATAAATGACATCTAGGGGACATTTAAAGAAACAAAATCATACTCGTGTTAGTACTCGGAGCGATTTGGTTTGGTTTGTTAAGAATTTCGCGCAAAGCGACCTGAGGGCTATCTGCACTAGGCTTCCCTAATTTAGCAGTGTAAGACTAGAGGGAAGGCAGCTATTCATCACAACCCACCGCCAACTCTTGGGCTACTCTTTTTACCAACGAATAGTGGGATTCGAATCCGCGACCCTCAGATTACGAGTCGAACTCCTTAACCCACCTGGCCATACAGGGCCTACTAGAAGTGAAGCGTCATTTAACGGCATTCCCTGTGGTCGTGTGTTCGAGTTCTGCAAAGTTTAGAGTTCAAATAATAATAAAAACAAATATAATGGGTGTAGTGGCTCGCTTTATACCTTCTAAATACACTTAAAAATAAAATTCAGTTTGTTACTAAAGTATATTATTTTAAAAGCACGAGCATACAAGATCATAGAGTCGTGAACTAAGTCTGGTCATGTCAGTTTGGGAGAAAATAGTGCTAGTCATGTCAGATGGAAGCAAAATATTTCATAGTTATGAACTAATGTTTTAGTGCTAGTCTTTGCATGAACTAAGACCGTTTCACAATTGTAAACTAATAGATTACAGTTCTATTGATATTTGATTTAAATAGCTGACTGGTCTGGAGAGACGCAGATATGGTAATAATGTCTGATAAGAACATTTGTAATTAGGAAATCTGCGATATATTCTTAGTGTGTGTATAACAATAATCAGGGAAGAACATAGAACTTAGTAGAGATACAGACTGTCCCTGTAGGTTTAGAAACAGCGGGACAATGTTTTGACTGCTTTAAGGATGCCTTCTTCAGGTTTTGTTTCAAGTGGACTGTTCCTACAAGTTTAAAAGTAGAGGGACATTTGATATAACACTGAACTTTTAATTTTAACGTCTTTACTTCTGATACCAAAGAAAGAATAAAACAGATTTTTATACAATAACTGACCATGAACCAAATGGTACATACCTGATAAAGTGCGCCGCCAAGGGTAGGTCCTGTAATGAGACCTATTCCTAAACATGTCTCTAATAAAGACTTGAATATAAAAAAAAGAAGTTATAAACAAAATGTTCTGGTGTAGAACTACTAACACGTTCTTACACAACAGAATGTACAATAAAAATAGCTATAAACAAACATGTTCTGGTGTAGAACTACTAACACGTTCTTACACAACAGAATGTACAATAAAAATAGCTATAAACAAACATGTTCTGGTGTAGAACTACTAACACGTTCTTTCACAACAGAATGTACAATAAAAATAGATACAGACAAACATGTTCTGGTGTAGAACTATTAACACATTCTTACACAACAGAATGTACAATAAAAATAGATACAGACAAACATGTTCTGGTGTAGAACTATTAACACATTCTTACACAACAGAATGTACAATAAAAATAGATACAGACAAACATGTTCTGGTGTAGAACTACTAACACGTTCTTACACAACAGAATGTACAATAAAAATAGATATAAACAAACATGTTCTGATGTAGAACTACTAACACATTCTTACACAACAGAATGTACAATAAAAATAGATACAGACAAACATGTTCTGGTGTAGAACTACTAACACATTCTTACACAACAGAATGTACAATAAAAATAGATACAGACAAACATGTTCTGGTGTAGAACTACTAACACGTTCTTACACAACAGAATGTACAATAAAAATAGATACAGACAAACATGTTCTGGTGTAGAACTACTAACACGTTCTTACACAACAGAATGTACAATAAAAATAGATACAGACAAACATGTTCTGGTGTAGAACTACTAACACATTCTTATACAACAGAATGTACAATAAAAATAGATACAGACAAACATGTTCTGGTGTAGAACTACTAACACATTCTTATACAACAGAATGTACAATAAAAATAGATACAGACAAACATGTTCTGGTGTAGAACTACTAACACATTCTTATACAACAGAATGTACAATAAAAATAGATATAAACAAACATGTTCTGGTGAGTCTAGATAATTAAAACTACGAGTTAATTGATACAAACAAACAATTGTTACGAATTTACTGAAAACCAATCTAATGTTTGAACGATGAAATAAGGAAACACTGTTTGCTTTATTTGATTTTTGTTGTTTTAATAGCTCCATAGAGCGCCGAGTTTACCTTTATCATTATTATTTGGCTTTGGTTTGGTTTGTTTTGAATTTCGCGCAAAGCTACACGAGGGCTATCTGTGCTAGCCATCACTGATTTTGCAGTGTAAGACTAGAGGGAAGGCAGCTCGTCATCACCACCCACCGCCAACTGTTGGGCTACTCTTTTATCAACGAATAGTGTGATTGAACGTCATATTATAACGCTTCCAAGGCTGAAAGGGCGAACATGTTTGGTGTGACGAGGAATCGAAGCTGCGTCTCTCGGACTACGAGTCGAATGCCTTAGTCACCTGGCCATGTTGGGCCTTATTCTTCAGAATCACTGGGATAAGTCTTAATATGTCGTTACCGAAACTACATCAACAATTCGTGTTTTACCAATTCTACGTAAAGAATTTTTTGTGTGTATGTTGCTAAGCACAAAAGACACACAATGGGTCACCTTTATGTCAATGGTGTGCGGGGAGGTTTCTTTTTGTTGGGGGTTAGCAAAAGAAGCCTTGAAGATACAGCAAGCGGTAATACGTTTCCAAAACATAACACCCCATGGATTTCGTTTAAAAACAAAACAATGTAGTTTAATTATTTTGATTAGATACTTTTCATAATTTCTTGCTAAAAATATTATTTTCTGAGCCCCCAGTGGCACAGAGGTATATCTCTGGACTTACAACTCTAGAAACTTGGTTTCGATACCTCTGGTGGACAGAGCACCAGGGGTCTTTACGTAGGTTTGTGCGCTTAAATACAAACGAATAAACAACCTTATAAGATTTATACTTTTTTTATTTCGGTTATTCATGTATTTAAAAACTCTCTACAAAAGTAATTTTAAAATCAGTCGCTTTGCGTTGGTATTGTATTGCTTTCAAGAAATTTGATATAATGTTTTGGGTTTTATTGGAAAACTTGTTATCTTAGTTTCACAACTATATCGTATATCATGGAAAACTAATTATATAAAGACGAATGCGGAGTTTTAAAGCGCTTGATGCAATAACAACAAAAAATTTAAAAAACTTTAGATTTAAAAACTGGTTTTGCTGAAATTATATCTGAGCTTTGGCGTATAGAAGTGGTTGTTAAGTGTATATAACAGGTAAGTTTGGTTTGTAGTTAAGCACAATGCTACAGAATGGGCTATCTGTGCTTTGCCAATCCCGGGTATTGAAACTAGGTTTCTGATGTAGATCCAGAGGCATACCATTGTGCCACTGGGGATGGGGTATTTCGTGTGTGTGTGTGTGTGTGTGTCAATGTTCAAAATTACAATAGCTATTACATAACAGAAGTAAATGATGTGTCATTATTTTTCCAACATATTTACAAGAGGTTACGTAGTAAGAAATTTGATATAATGTTTTGGGTTTTATTGGAAAACTTGTTATCTTAGGTACAACCAAAAGAACGAAATTTAAGAAATGCTGTTTCCTATGGGAATTTTGTTAGACATTAACAACAAAATTATGTTATAATCCTTTTCGTTTGTCAGGTAAGAAAAACGAATTGAAACGCGAGAATAACTTACGAATGTTGTTGCCACGGAGTCAGGAAACTCTAAAGCTATAATAGAATAGCTTGACGTTTTAGCCGCAGCAGATCCGACACCTTCAGCTATCCTCACGAATATTGCAAGATAAACGAACGGGTTTCCATTGGGTGCACGGTCAAGGATGCTAAGAAAAGGAGAAATACCTATCAACGATAGGTCCGGTTCGTCATTTCGTTATACGCTGTCTAGCTCAAGTCTAGTATTAAAAACCACGTGTCTAACTGTTACTCTGGTGTCCTATAGTAGTATGTCGATTTTAATTAAGACCCCCCACGTCCAAGTGTTTCTGTACTCCCCTGATAAATCCACAAAGAGAAAAGTTCCATCTTCTAACGGTAATTATTTTCTAAATTATTTTCTTACTCGATAACAGTGACATCTGTCGGTGAATAAAAGAAGTAATATTGTTTTGTTTAGGTAGCACTTCTGAACCAAAGTTGAGGATGGGTTGAGTCTATCGTGAGTACAGTATATAATGATAAAATATCATAGATATCGTATATCATGGAAAACTAATTATATAAAGACGAATGCGGAGTTTTAAAGCGCTTGATGCAATAACAACAAAAAATTTAAAAAACTTTAGATTTAAAAACTGGTTTTGCTGAAATTATATCTGAGCTTTGGCGTATAGAAGTGGTTGTTAAGTGTATATAACAGGTAAGTTTGGTTTGTAGTTAAGCACAATGCTACAGAATGGGCTATCTGTGCTTTGCCAATCCCGGGTATTGAAACTAGGTTTCTGATGTAGATCCAGAGGCATACCATTGTGCCACTGGGGATGGGGTATTTCGTGTGTGTGTGTGTGTCAATGTTCAAAATTACAATAGCTATTACATAACAGAAGTAAATGATGTGTCATTATTTTTCCAACATATTTACAAGAGGTTACGCAGTAAGAGGATCCGTCATCAGAAATATGTGAACATACCCGGACAATAACGAAGAGCCTTTACAGTCAGTCACTAACACAATACGGTGTAACAGATGTGTGAACATACACAACCAACAACAAAACCTGTACAGTCAGTCATTAACACAATACGGTGTAACAGATGTGTGAACATACCCGAACAATATTGACGATACGCCGATAACAGATATTCCGGAGTTTAGCATGAAGGAAGGCGTTACGTGAGAAATCTGTAAAACCAAAACAATTACGATAAAACTCCAGAGTTACACGTTTTACTTTTCTTGACATAATACTTCTTATTTCAATACTAAATGTAATTTTTTCTCTTTACAATCAAACTTAAACGTGACTGTTATGTAAATGTCATGTAAATGTTATGTAAACGACAACCATGTCATGTCGTGTTTGAATTTCCATATTTATATTATGGTTTCAAAGTTCAAACCAATAAAATATGTTGTTATTCATTTAAAATAACATTTAGAAATTTCTAGAATTAGGTAGATCAATCATATGTTTATAAATAATTTGTATAGCGGCCTGGTGTCTAGACCACGAGTCTCGTGCAAAAACAGACATGCGCAGAGTACTCTGGTACTCTGTGGAAGTTACGCGATTGTTGGAGAACACAGTAGGCCTACTAGTATATAAACAGACGACGATGCGAGAAGAAGTAAGTCAGTCATTCGTTTTTACTTTCGATTCAAGAGATATTGTCTCAGTTTGAGAAATTTTCAACGTTTGCTGTGTGTTTATTCAACTTGGATTTGTGACTGGAGCTAGATCTACAGAAGCTGTGATTTTATTTCGTCAATCTTTACGATTCATTCGAATTACTGGTTATACTCAAGGTCAACACGTACAGGACTGTTTAGGGGAGACAGGAAAATTTGGAGAACGACAAATTTGAGACATTCATCGAAAACATCGTAAAAAGAACTTCGTCAAATTTATTGAACTTGAATTGTTTCTGGACTTCTCCATTCAAACTTCGGAATTTCTTCGTGGGACCAAATTCACACCCTAGACTGGAATTTTGGATTTCTGATCTAGACTTTTGGACTTTCATTCTGAATCATTATATATATTGAACACAGGACAGTACCATTTTGTATTGAAATTAATTTTAAACTGAATATCTGTCATTGTTATTATATAATTTATGTTATATCTGTTACGTATATAATAGTTTATTGTAATAAATTATACAAACTGTTATCTGTGTTTTTCTGTTGCGTTCAGTCTACATACATGAAAAACGTAACAGTGACACATGAAAGTGTTTGGAACTATGTAGAAATTGTTACACTAGCGTTTTATAAAACATTTCTTTAAGTTGTTCCTTTGCACATATATTATAATTATACAGCAGTGACCAACAGTTGAACATACAATCGTTCGTTCATGAAAGCTAACATTAAAACAAGTAATGAATACAAACACTAATCAGAAATAGTTATGATTATTTGTAACACACCTGCTTAAACTGTTACAAGTTTAACATAATCCAAGTTTCCGCACTTAACCTCAAATGTTAAGAATTAATAAAAATAACCTCATCATGTTATTTCTATTGATGTACAAACAACGCTTCCCTAAAAACTACAGACTTGATGTTCATTTAAAAGAGAGAGAACTGAAAATGTTTATATACGATTATTAACCTGCGATGTCCTGTTAAATATTTTATGGAATAAATATGTCAACATATTTTACGATAAGTAATGCAGAATGTGACTTGTGCTCTTGTGAAAGGAAAACAGTTTATTATAACACTATGTGATACGAATTTTGTTTCTTAATTGCTTATGTTGTAAAAGTAAATAAAATGACCATTATTCCCTTCAAACTTTGCTTTTATGACCTGAATAATGAAATTTACAAATTAACATATTTTCTGTGTAAAAACAGACAAATTTGCACATTTTTATTTACATAAGGTCTGAATAAAACAACATATGAATCAAGATTTACATGTATTTGTACTAAGTTATACAAAAATGTTTAGAAATGAGTAGGTTTTCGAGATTTGTGACTGTAATGTAAATCACTTTCACGTATCAGTCCCGAAATATAGTCTAACATCATGTTTTCGTTATACGCTCCCAGGTCACAAAAGAAAAGTTTGAAAATAAAAATAGGTCTTTTCCATTCACTTTAGACATAAGCAATTGGGAAATAACACTTTCTGTCCAGGAACAAGAAAAAGTAAAAATTTTGTTACATAGTGTTATATAAGTAATGCATAACCTGACTGGTGTTCCTGTGACAGGATATTATTGTTAATAAACGGTTTAAAAAGAGTTACAGAAGTCACTGGTCAAATGAAAAAGTTACGTTTCTCTTCCATTCTCTGGGCTACAGGTGGCCTAGGCTTTTGTGTGTGTCCTGGTTAACATTTCAAGAATTTGTGGCTCGCGTTTTGTTGTCACAAACACAGGCTTTGTAAATTTGGGCCGTGTGTGCGATATAAGAGTGTCAGCCAAATCGCATTGTTCGGTCAGACGAGAGTAGCCCATGGTTTGGAGGTGCATGCTAGTGACTAAATACAAAATTGACTAAACTTTTCCGGCAGTGTATCAACCCCAAATTAGAGATAAGTATTTGCCCACAGTTCTTATATAGCACTAAGCAAAAACTCTGAAGATGTTTTTGTTTTGAATTAAGCACAAAGCTACACAATTGGCTATCTGTGCTCTGCCCACCACGGGTATCGAAACCCGGATTTTAGCGTTGTAAGTCCGCAGACATACCGCTGAGCCACTGGGAGGCAAGTCCGAAGAAGCAACCAATTAAACACTGCTTGTTAAGATCGTTACACTAGTGAAGTACATAATAACAAAGGTCAAACTGACCTCACGTGACGTGACCAACGAATTCCATGTAAAATGTTCTGACTCGGCCAAACAATCCCAGTGTTCCTCATTATGAATGATCAAGAAACAAGTAGCGCCACCTTTGTGTAATTATACATTCTATACATCTAGTAACAAACGACGCCACCTTTGTGTAATTATACATTCTATAAATTAGGCAACAGATGGCGCCACTTTGGGGAAACATATTCCATACACAAGCGATAGGAAGAGACAGTTTTAGCATGTATCTGGAGGCTTAACATTAGGTAACCTGATCAACTGTTTTTTCCATTTGTCGAGTGACTTCCATTACGCCATTCCCAAATTAATAATAATAAAACAAACACCGATTGTGCTGAAAGCTGTCTTTTATAATTTAACCTGATTTTTTTAGATTAATTGTTCCATAACGTAATATTTGATGTTTATTATACTGGCAATGGTCTGGTTTAGAAATGATATAAATACTGGTCAGCTAAGACTAGGCCTTGACTGCTAATAAAACTTAGTTTATGAAACAACGACGATCAGTATGACTAAATGTTAAACCCTTTTTTATCTTTTGATGACAAAACTGTACATTAAAATTGCGTAACGTGGGTGGAGACAACCTTAACAACGTATGAAAAATGAAATACTTACCACCTTACCACAAATCGGTGCAATAAAAAACATGGTAAGCTGGTACACCCCGAAAACAAACCCATACTCGATTGCACTCGCTCCCTTTCTTTCTGCCTAGTTCCAGTAAAATATATTATCAAATTAAAACAAGATAAACATCCACCATACATTTTTTTTTAAACGAATATAAATGAGAATTTTTAATTTTTTTTCCTTCTGTATATAGAGAAATATTTGTCATTTTTGTCGATTGTAGTTATTTTGCCTCATGGTAGAATGTTTCAAAACATAAGTATTAAAATAAACAAGTTAAATACCTACTGAAAATAATTTTCAAATAAAGCTTATTAGACGTGCAACTCCCCCTACAGGAAAAATACATCCACGAGCAATCTAGTAAATCCACAGACTGGTGCACTTTGTCTATTATATGTACACACATATTAATTAATATTTGATATTAAAACGTTAGGGTGATATCTGGCGTTTCTTTTACTGATACTTGTATTTACTGCAAGTTATAAAACCTATGAATATGAGACTTAAACTTGGATCATACAATCCAGACAGCCCTAACTACGTCACAATCGGTGTCAGAAGAAACACCTATCTATTCAGTTTGTTTCATTCTCGCATTTTAGAAGTTTGTCCAGTGTTTATTATTTTTCTCGCCGAGTTGAGGCATTTAACATAAGTAAACTTGCAATTTTTTTTTAATTTTGCGCAAAGCTACACGAGGGCTATCTGCGCTAGCCGTCTCTAATTTAGCAGTGTAAGACTGGAGCAGTGATTCTCAACCTGTGTGCCGCGAGAGATTGGCAGGTGTGACGCGGTGTTTTTGAAATACATTCAACTCTCATGAGATTTTACAAGCAAGTCGAACACATCAGTTAATAAAAGCTTCTATAGAAGCACTCTGAAACCTTTCAAACCATTTGATGATTTTTCAATGAACTCGAGCACTGAGAAGTTCATACTTAAATTTCATTCTCGACCGCAACGGTTAGACTGTTAGTTTAATTGTGTCGCAACAAGCGTTTCGTACGTCATAAATGATACATCAAACAATCAAACTGCTTTCTGTAACACGTTCTCATTCTGTGGTAAGCCACAGTTACTACACTGTAGGTAGGAATTTTATATCAACTGGAGAACTTCGTGCTTACCGTGTATGAATTAGCTTTATCATTTATCCATGGAAACATATTCAAGTAAGTACGGTGCTGCAAAGGAGAATGTGTTGAATTAAAAACAAGGAATCAAACGAAAGTACAAAAACGAATACATCGAATACGGTTTTATCACTTTGTAATCGGAACATTCTCAGTTACCATTCTGCCTACTCTGCAATGCAGCTTTATCAAACGAGGCGCTTGTTCCTAGCAAAGTGAAGAGACATTTGGAAACAAAACATTCAGCTGTGAAGGATAAACCAAAAGAATGCTTCGAGAATCTCTCGGCTCAACAACACGAACAATAAGGAAGCTTGTGAACTACATAAAGCTGCCCGAAAAAGGATTGATTGTAAGTTATAAGGTTGATCAGTTGTTGATAAAACGCAAACCGAGGTTGAATCAGTCATTACGCCAGCGTTAGTACTCATTGTTGGAACAGATGTCACCAAAAGGTTAAGCAAGTTCCACTGTCCAGTGACACAGTTTCGTGTAGAATTGTAGACTTGTCGTCGGATTTGAAGGATCAGGTTTGTGAACACTTCGAAGTGCCTGAAGATGAATTGTCTCTGTTATGGTCTCTTCAAGTTGATGAATCTTCTGATGTTAGTGGAAAAGCTCAAGTTCTGGCTTTTATTCGATTCATAAAAGATAGAAAAATCGTAAACTAATACTTGTTTTGTAAAGATTAAAAAATACAGCGAAAAGCCAAGACATTTTCGAGTTGGTGAGTGAAAACATTTTGGTCTTCAAATTACATTTGAATAACTGTGTCAGGGTTTGCAGCAATGGCTGTCCTTCAATGTAAGGATAAAGGAAATGATTCGTCGATCTGTTTTCCGTTTTTAATTTAGCAGTGTAAGCCTAGAGGGAAATCACCACCACCCATCGCCAACTCTTGGGGTACTCTTTTACCAACGAATTGTGGGATTGACCGTAACATTATAACGCTTCCACGGCTGGAAAGGCGGGCATGTTTGGTGTGACAAGGATTCGAACTAGCGACTCTCAGAGCAATAAAAATCGCGCCGGTTGGAAAATAACATTACTAATATTTTATAAAAAATACTACCTAGCAATAAATAATTTAAACATCGGAATATTAAAAAATATACAATCAAATTAATTAGCCTTGCATTAGTCTTCAAGAGTCTTTAATGATTACAAATATATTGTACACATTACCATTGACAGATAGCAGCACATACAAGTTTGTTGTTTTCAGTTGCTTCTTTTGTTCAACTAGTTTGAGATAAAATTGTTACATTTCTGTAAAACAGAAGCAAAATAAAAACAACAACAGAAGTTGTAACATTCGGTGTTGATATTTTTTATATCAATAAATAAAAATATGTTGAGTGTTAAGAGTTTTTGTTTTCAAATGTTTTTTGAATTAAGCACAAAGATACTCACTGGGCTATCTGTGCTCTGCCCACCACGGGTATCGAAACCCAGATTTTAGCGTTGTAAGTCCGTAGACATACCGCTGAGCCAATAGGAGGCGTTTTCAAAATAAAGTTTATTACTATTGTTTGATTGTTTTTAATCTAATTTTTGTCATGATAGAAATATGGAGACTTTTTACAGAAAACTAATGCAGGGTTAATCTCAACCTTTGACTAGGAAAACCTACCTACTTAGAGTGAACCTAAAATTCAACGTGGGGGCGTTATAATGTTACAATCAATCCCACAACTCGTTGGTAAAAGTTTGTTTGTTTTGGAATTTCGCACAAAGCTACTCGAAGACTATCTGTGCTAGCCGTCCCTAATTTAGCAATGTAAGACTAGAGGGAAGGCAGCTAGTCATCACCACCCACCGCCAACTCTTGCGGTACTCTTTTACCAACAAATAGTGGGATTGACCGTTACATTATAACGCCCCCACGGCTGGGAGGGCGAACATGTTTGGCGCGACTCGGGCAAACTTTAATAAATAACATCCTTCCGGAATGGGCTAAAATTATTTTTCAGGTTGAATTGCAATATCACGCAAAGTTTTCACAAATACGTTCGCAGTGACGATATTCCAAGTTTTTCACTCAAATTGTACACAGCAGTAAGTTAAATGACGTATGTGTGTTGTTAACTCACCCTCTCAGTTTTTAGGCTCTGAGATCATGTATGGATTGTTGTGTTCTTTAGATATTTTTTCACATTCTTGTTCTTTCTTTTCGGAGGAGTTACGAAGGTCATGACCTCGGGGTCAGTGTGATAATTCTCATCACCTTGATCAATGATACTCGACTGTTTTCAGTGAAGCTCGCTTACAGTAATGCTGAACAGATCGTTCTCCTGATGCTAGCCGAGACCCAGACTTCAATCGACGAAAGCGCCATCTAGCTGTTTCAAAAACTTGGTTCTACAATGTTCAACTTCGCTTTAACTTCTTTGAATGACATCTACTAACACAGCGGTGAGGGTACAGCTTTTCTCTGGCAAAGTTTTTTTGTACATCTTTGGTTGACGAGAAAAGTTTTGTATCATTATATTTTTTACAGATGTCGCTTCCAGTCACGTTAATGAACCATCCGAATCTTTCGGGAGTAAGTGACATGGTACACAGAAACCTTAATATAATCATGTGGAACAACAACAAAAAGATTGTTTTTGTCAAGTACACTGAAACTCGATGTCTTCCGTCATGTTTGACGTCGCTATGTACTTGATACCAAAGGACTGTTGAATTGAATGGATGTTATTCCAAACACCTTGTTGAAGTGATACAACCATGCCACGAATGGTGTCACAAAATCCAAGGAATCCTCAAAAGTATTGCTAGACATTTCACCTTTTTCACCCTCTAGCGAAGTAACACAATTAGTCCATTTCACCTTCATCACCCTCTAGCGGAGTAACACAATTAGTACATTTCACCTTCATCACTCTAATGGAGTAACATAGAGCATAGTCAATACTTCTATCTTCGGGGTTTGCTCTGTGGGTGTTTCTCATCTGCTTTTCATGACATTTTGACCTTTTGGATCTAAACTGTTGCATCCACACTGACATTAAGGACATTTGCTATAAGTACCGCACAAACATACTTTGCACTTAGAAGCCATTTTCACTTTTTCCTATATTAACGTTGCTTTAACAACACAAGATCACATCATTTACTCACTGAATACCGATGATGATTTTGTTTGTAGCAGTGAATCTGGTTTTCACAAAAAGTGTGACAGTCGCCCGCTTTTTATCCAATTGGGTTTTGATAAAAGTGTTACCACGTAAACAAACGACCCGGAATGACTTTAAAAATTTGATTCTGCAAAATTCTGGGTGCGTGGTCCGTGGAGGCACTGTTTAAAATGTTCACGACTTACACATTCGGAATACTAGTTTCCATTTTTGTTATTTTATCTAGGGTCATGTACAGGTCACATGACAATCAGCATTGTGGTGCTACTGTAATAGGCGTTTTTGTTATTCGTTACTTAGGCCTAAAGGAATCATGAACGTATTTATATCTGTTGTTCCTTTATGGGGTTTTTTTTTAAAAAAAAAAAAACAATACAAAAAAACGTTCACGTTTCTTTTCGTTATCAAGACAATGAACAATGGCCGATAAGATGCATCTAGATTTCCATACAATGTTTTGTTTTCAGACAATGAGTATCTTCATCCAAGCGAATTAAACGACATCTATCTTATCAGCGACGTACAGCGGTTTGGTAAAAAAAGCAAAATGTAATTTCGTGTGACGTAATGAATGACACAATAATTTAAATAGCTAAAATCATGTGGATTTTGTTTCACCAGTTTCATCTGAACAAATATAAAAATTATCGCGAAATTAGCTCATTGCCCAAGATACTACGAATTTCTCCAACAACCACGAAACTGGAACCCTAGAGGTTAATACAAACGGGTATTTTGAATAATTTCTAAGCCTAGACTTCAGTACAAACACGATGCTTATAGCTACTTATTAATATCCATTTTCACAGCTTCGAGGTACATCGGTTTATTTGTGGTCAGTTAGTAGATATAACTGTCACTAATTTTACAATATATCGGTCTCAGTAACAGGTCATTTTGTCTGTTTGCAGATAAGAACCACTGTATATTAAAAACAAGAAGTATTGGTAATTAATCATAATATATATCTGGTTTATATATAACTTCAACAAATATTACAAAGAACTGTAATAAACGTTTAATGAGAACAGTTCTCCACTTGTAAACAGTTAACAAAAAGAACAGATAGAACAAAAGAAGCTGGAAATGATATTACCCTCAGTAACGCTTATCCAAGACCACTAAAAATACTGAAATACTAAAAAAAAATTAAAATAATCATTTGTTAGCCGCAAGAAAGTTAATACAAAATACAAATTAGTTCTGAATACGTTTCATCAGTTGAAGAGATAATGGTTCAAGTATTACAATAAAAGTTCAAAACAATTTTTCTGTTGTTAAAAGATAAATTAAGAGAGCAATCGATATTACGTCTTATTAATTTTACGATTTAATTGGACTATTAATATTATTGGAAAATTTTGTATTGTTAATATATGATGGTTTTATCTAGATCGACATATTTCGTCTGTTGAGAAAATAACGTATTAAAAATGACTTTATATTTCGGTCTGGCATGGCCAGGTGGGTTAAGGCGTTTGACTCGTAATCCGAGGGTTGCAGGTTCGAACCCCTCTCGCACCGAACATGCTCACCCTTTCAGCCGTCGAGGCGTTATAATGTGTTGGTCAATTCCGCTATTCGTTGGTAAAAGATTAGCCCAAGAGTTGGCGGTGGGTGGTGATGATAGCTGCTTTCCCTACAGTCTTACACTGCTAAAATAGAGACGGCTATCGCAGATAGCCCTCGAATAGCTTTGCGCGAAATTCCAAAACAAACAAACAGACTTTATATTTTGCTTTCTACCACAGGTAAATGATTTTGGTTACACAATACACATGTGGCTGAATTTCTTGAACCAAAACTAAAATAAATAATTTAACCTGCAAGACTCTCGTGAATTATGTTATATTATAACAAACAAATTTCAAACCGTTGCCAAGGAGGAACTTACCTCCTGGGGGAAAAAAGGAGCTTGGAGAGAAATGCTGGCCCCAATACAAAAGTTTCCGTAAGCGAGGGTGAGGAGTGTGAGCCATTGTACAGACGTGTACTTTTTCTTTTTCTTTGATTCAATGTTCGTGAATTCATCTTTATGGCTAGATTCTGCTTCCGTATCCTGGTTATCTTGTTCTGTTGACTTGTACACTTTAATCTCAACCGAGTTTTCTTCTAGTAGACGAGACTTTTCACCTGTTTCCATGATGGACGGTCTTTTAAGCCTTTTTTTTCAGTATTAATGATTTCTGAGCCCCAATTTCTTTACTGTTGGTTTTTTTATGTGTTAGAAATCAACGTCCACCCAAGACAGATATTTACCAAACGAATTTCGCCTTCAAACCTTTTATACAACCTTTAAATTTGAATCCTACCTAGAAAACAAAAGGATCTTGAAATAACTTGCCTAAATATTTTTAAATATAAATAAATGGATAAAAATAACACAAAATTAATTATTTAAACAGACACACAAAAAATTTAATTATATAAGGCAGATATTTGGATGTTTGAAGAATTTGTGGACCTGGTGCTTAGAGCGCTCGACTCGCGATCTGAGGGTCACGAGTTCGAATTTCCTTCCCAAATGCTTTTTTTTTTTCAGCCATGGGGACGTTATAATGTGCCTATCAATATCATTTATTGTTGGTAAAATAGTAGCCCAAGAGTTGGAGGTAGATGGTGATGACTAACAATCTTTTCTTCAGCTGCTAAATTAGGAACGGCTAGCGCAGATAGTTCTCGCATAGCTTTGCGCGAAATTCAAACCAAACCAAGACAAACAAAACCGAAGAATTCTTTTGTACTGTCTCTCTCTCTCTCAAGATATTTGAATGAAATATCGGGATTTCCACATCTGCTTTTCCACCAAAGTACCATACCACTAAGAGTATTATTTAAGGTACTTTCCAATTATCAGCCAAACGTAGTAATAGAAATATTGAAGTCTACAAGCTAAGTACCTCAGTTCATTTTAAAAATGTAACATTGAAGTTCAAATGACTAAACTGAAGGATGATGTTGATCAAAATTCCATGTAAAGCAGTATAAGAAAACTTGTTTGTTTTTAGAATTTCGCACAAAGCTACTAGAGGGCTATCCGTGCTAGCCGTCCCTAATTTAGCAGTGTAAGACTAGAGGGAAGGCAGCTAGTCATCACCACCTACCGCTAGCTCTTGGGCTACTCTTTTACCAACAAATAGTGGGATTGATCGCACATTATAACGCCTCCACGGCTGAAATGGCGAGCATGTTTGGCGCGACGGGGATGCGAACCCGCGACCCTCAGATTACGAGTCGTCTGCCTTAACACGCTTGGCCATGCCGGACCCATATAAAGAAACTAAAATAACAGATGTTTACATATGGTAGATGTACCTGGATGCTGTGGAAAAATGAGGCTTAAACATATCATTACAGCAGACAATTCTGACGTAATAATTGCACACTGTGAAAGACAAACTCCTGTTCCTTCTATACTGATATAACAAATTGTATCACGTGATAAAAAATGACGTAACTGTGGTTTTGCCACAAAGTAAGCAACTGTTAAGTCGTATGTATTCAAATACATGTGTGCCAGTGTGTTTATGTGTAGCATTTGATCACATCTGTTACACAAACTAAAACGAGCTTGCCGACATCTGTTAATGTATCTTTGAAATAAACTGACCAGGTTACTAACTAGCATGTTTACGTTTGCTTGTTTCTGAATTTCGCGCAAAACCAAAGGCAATCTGCACTAGCCGTCCCACATTTAGCAGTATAAGACCAGAGGAAAGACAGCTAGACATCACCACACTCCGCCAACTCTTGACAGATCCTGCGATGCTATCACGCTTCACGTCGCTATCTTGCAAATCGGTTTTTCTTTAAAAAGTTTGAAACATGGTGCTTCCAGGATCTTCAGGGAGTAAGAAACACCTTACCTTAACATATCCATATTCAAGGTGTTGCACCGTATATGTACGCCCTAGGCCATACCGAGTACACTTGCCATATTTGGTGTTGCTAGCTCCAAATTTTTGGGAGAAGTTCGTGGACAAACCAATTCATAAACACACTACGAGAACTTATACAGGATATTAGAAGTCTGTAGAAATGGTTCAGCTGATTTATTCTTCTAAATTATACAGTATAAAAGCTATTTAAAATGTAACAAAAGTACATATGAAGCCTAATTTACTATTTGATTCCCCACTTGTCACCAAGTTCCACTGTTTTTTGGGAAATTCCAGCCCTTATCGGTAATCTTGGATAATAAAGTGAAAGTTCAAGAGCGGGCTTCTGGTGGGCTGTATACGAACACCGTGTATGGGGGTACATATTCTTCAACTACCATATAGAGATAGGTTCGCTACAGAGAATAAAAGCAAATTAAAAATACCTTTCATAATTCTCACTTAATATCTTCATTAAACGTGTTTACATTTTACTGTGCACTACGCTAGGATTTTGAAGAGTTGAAAGTTTGTCCAGAAATTAATGAACACTAACGTAATATCCTGAACCAGCTATTGTTACCTTTCATCTTCATTAATGCGCCTACGTTAAGAATGTAAAACCGAAACCATGCAATAATTTGCCGATATTTTGGAACGCCACCGATGACAACAAGAGTTAAAAATATAAACGCAGTGTTTATTAGGAATTTTTCGTAGACCTATCGAACAAACCGCTGAAGTTTAATAAACTGTTCAATTAATTATTGTTTTTTTGTTTTTTTTTTACATATTTCATTAAAGAAAAATGGCTGAGCGTGACCAAGAAGTTCTTGTGTCGGACTGTAGTCCTGGACAGTGTGCATCGTTCGCGTTCCTTTACTGAAAAACAATTATCGAATAAAAATTCACGCGTCACACTATAAAGCCGTGGGTGCGTTATCAGAGTGACGGTCAAACCCCATTATTCGATTAGAGTACCTCAAAAGTTAGCAGTAGGTGTCGTCGATTGGCTCCCTCTAATCTATAAATCCAATTCCCCAAATGACACAGCAGTACCTCTACGGACTTAAAGGTCAGAAACCGGTTTTTGGCGAGAGAGCACGTGTAGTTAGTTCCCTTGTGTATCTTTATGCTTAGCTACAGCAAACAAACAAACTATTAATTGAAAATCAGGGGTAGCCAGTGCAGTTAGTCCTCAAATAGCTTTGCGCACCATAAACAAAGGTCAATAACTAACATCTTTCTCCTAGCGTCACACTTGTAAGTCTTAGAGAACCCTGAGAGTGGTTATCCTATCTTACTCACTCCGGTTCTAAGTTCGATTTTGTCTACTATCGCTCTGTTTATTGACACTAACTCAAGTGGTTTACAAACGAGCAGAGGTTCATTTTAGTTATTCCGAATTTCAACGCCAAAACAAGGATAACAGGAGTCTAAGTAAACCGAAAGAGACAACATTTTATACGAATCTTACATTACTTAGTACTTTAGAAAAATTTCACTGGTAAGCGCCAATTTTAAACATTTAAAATAGGTAATTTTTTCTTTGAGAATGCGATAAGAAAAACTATTTAGAATCACACTTATGGATCAGAAAACGACTCCACACTCCAGTATTACAGAGGTAAATTTGAAGGCTTATACTGCTAAGAACCAGGTTTCTCTACCTATGGTGGATACAACACGGTTAGCCCACTGTGTAGCTTTGTGCTAAGCTATTACAAACAAACAAATATCAGAAAATATTTTTTGGCCAAAAGAACTTATTTTTAACTGGCAATCTACAACAATAGCAAAAATATCTTTTATAACAGCATTAAAAATGTAAACTTTACAGCTACACGGTTAACATGAGAACACCCCCCCCCGAAATAAATTAATACGTAAAAATACATCCCGACACTAAAATACATCTCTGTTAATGCATGTACTGAAAAGCAAACAAATTTCGTAATATTTGGAAATTGTTGAAGTGCACAAAGATATAACAGAAACAGGTCACTTGTTTGTCAAGAACCTTGAGACAATTGTTTGTGTGTTATAAAATATAAGTGTCTTTTCATATACAGAAATTAAAGCAAAAAAACTTCGATCGAATATATATTTTGTTACACATATGCATAAGTCTGGCAATTGATTTTTAAAGGGTGTGATTCTTATCTTTACTCACATAACAATAATAATAAATGTATTTTTAGTATAGCTCAGTGAAGGACCTGATTAAATACGCATTTTGACAGTTGATGTTAGCTGGAACTGTCTAGTTGTTTAATACTTTAACAACTGGAAACCATCACTTATCTTTTATTGCCTTCAATTTAATATTAAACTTAACTGTATTAAAGCTCGTATGGTAATTGTAATATAGCTGCAAATTCGAATTTGTTTGAAATAAAGCACAAAGCTCTTTTAGGGTTCCCATATCATTTAAAATAATTTTTTTGTCATTCAAGCTACTTATAACTAATCAAGGCTTTAGATAAAGCTCAAATGTAAATACTTTACGTTATTACAGTTAAAGATTCTACAAGAATTACTCCATATAAAGAGACAGTATAAAAGTTAGAGCGAATTAGGAGTCGATGTTAACCCTAATTAACGTACGTTTTATTTAACTTCTTCACTTCCTATCCTTTTCTCGTCCTTTCTTCTGAAATTAAAATCAACCTACAGTATGAAATATTTTCACACACTAAAAATACAGACTTTCATTACAAAGCGTTTCAATCTCCGGTGTACTTACTGTAAAGTTCACATTTTTCGCATAAGAAGATAGAAATGGAATTGTTGGCGGTTCGACGTCTACTGAAAAATTTTAACACGTTGCACGTTTTATAGTTTTACGGGTGTTATTCCTTATCAAGTGTTGTGTTTGTTTTCGTTGAGTCAATGTGAAGAGACCAGTAAATTCCAAAATTATAACGTTCTCAACTATCGATGGGAAAAAGATAGCCTAAGACAATGGATGACAGCGATTAACTTATCAACCACGAGGACTAGGACTAAAGGTGAAAACAACCAAAACAGTTAACACGCCGTAGTTAAGCCTAATTATATGTTACGGTAGTCTTCACCGTAGTGTTGCAATAAAGGAGACAGAATCGATCTTATCTAAATGTACTAGGAAAACGTAAACACAACTGATGTCACTTTTCTGACACAGCGTTTATTCAGGTCTATTATAATTATAAGCTCTCTTGTATCGCGCTGTATATAAATAATTATACGATACCCGTACTTGAATTTCAATCATGCTTTGCGAGTTGAAATGTCCAGAAATATTGATCGTATTAATATCGTTTTATAAAAACATTAACTTTTGTTATTTTGCGGAGTTCTTCACACAGAAATAAGCATCTTGCTACTATGAGCTAAGTGTCGTAAATTAATCGTTTTTCAATTACATTTTTTTATTTACCTACTATATATGTATATTTAAATATCATGAAAAACAATAAGCAACATAAATAAATTAAAAGATGTTTATACAATGTACATCGCTTAGCTAAATGTTATGTTTTTTAGTGTGGACTGAACGCAACAGAAAGACACAGATAACAGCTTATATAATTTATTACAATAAACTATTATACATGTAACAGATATAACATAAATTATATAATAACAATGACAGATATTCAGTTTCAACCTTCAAAATTAATTTACAATACAAAATGGTACTGGCCTGTGTCCAATGTAATTATCTAGAATGAAAGTCCAGATCAGAAATCCAAAATTCCAGTCTAGGGAGTGAATTTGGTCCCACGAAGAAATTCCGAAGTTTGAATGGAGAAGTCCAGGAACAATTCACAGTTCAATAAATTTGTCGAAGTTCTTTTTACGATGTCTTTGACGAATGTCTCAAATTTGTCGTTTTCCAAATTTTCCTGTCTCCCCTAAGCAGTCCTGTAAGTGTTGACTTTCAGTATAACCAGTAATTCGAATGAATTGTAAAGATTGACGAAATAAAATCACAGTTTTTGTAGATCACAAATCCAAGTTGAATAAACACACAGCAAACGTTGAAAATTTATCAAACGAAGACAATATCTCTTGAATCGAAAATAAACACGAATGACTGACTTCTTTTTCTCTCCTCGCGTCGCCGTCTGTTTTTATACTACAGGGTGGTCGCTAGAAAAGCGGAAAATTTGTCAAACAGCTATTTATTTTTACAAAGAATAACTTTTACAAAGTTTTTTAAAGGCACATGTTATATTACACTCATAGATGCTCAAAATGCATTTTATGACATTAAAATCATACATTTTATTCATGATGTAAAGAAATCAAAATAGAAATGAGTAAGCACGCATTTTATTCATGATCTCATGTGACCCTCAAATTTTCCGCTTTTCTAGCGACCACCCTGTAGTATGCCTGCTGTATTCTCCAACAATCGCGTAACTTCCAGAGAATTCCAGAGTAATCTGTGCATGTCTGTTTTTGCACGAGACTCGTCGTCTAGACACCAGGCCGACATACACATTATTTATAGACATATGATTGATCTACCTAATTCTAGAAATTTCTAAATGATTAATTCTAAATGAATTCTAATTAATTCTAAATGTTATTTTAAATGAATAACAACATATTTTATTGATCTGAACTTTGAAACAATAATATAAATATGGAAATATAAATAATAGATATGGAAATCCAAACACAACAAGACATGGTTGTCGTTTACATAACATTTACATAACACTAAATAAAATATTTTGAACTAATGTTCCAGGAATATATTATAAATTATGTACGATGTTTCCATGTTCAAAGACTTTGTTTTATAATATAGATAACTACAAAATAATATAATATAGGTTACTACAAAATCCAGACAAACGTATTTAAGTATCACATGTTAAATAAAATCATCGTTTTACGTACCCTATAATCAAATATGAAACTTCTCAAGTGTCGTTGTTATAAGACATTCAGAAATTTCTCAGGCGTTGTGTATATAAAATAATTCAGAATTATTCAGGTCTTATGTGTAACAAGGCAATTCATAATTATTCAGGTTTTGCGTGTAAAAAGACAATCTGGAATTATTCAGGTTTTGTGTGTAACATGACAATCTAGAATGATTTAAGTTTCGTGTGCAACAAAATAATTAGAAGTATTCATGTTTTGTGTGTAACAAGACAATTTTGAATTCCTCAAGTGTTGTATATAACAGTACAATCTAGAATTGCTCAAGTGTTGTGTGCAACAATACAATCGAAGACGATTCTCTAGGTATTGTCTGAGAAGACAATCTGAATTCCCTCTGGTGTCGTGCATAAACAAGACAAACTGAAAATGCCCTGTAGTACTACATAACAGGAAAACATGAAATCTAAGAGGCGTTATGTGTAACAAGTTTTGAAGCTATTTAAGTTTAATATGTAACAAGAGAATCTGGTATTCTTCAGATGCAGTTTGCAACAAGACAGCTTGAAATGCTTCAATAGTAGTGTGCAACAAGACAACGCAGAATTCCCCATATGTACCTAAAAAGACAATCTGGTATTATCAGGGTGTAAAAGTACATTTTGAAATCTTAACAGGAGATACGATGTACTCTGTTCAGGATATGATACGTTGCTTTTAAAACCAGTAGAGAGTAAATTTACACAGAAGGACTAAAGAAATTCACAATAGATGTTAAGTGGGCAGTTCAAGAAAGTCTAATCTTGACACATATTCGTGAGGTATCTGGGGTCTAACGTTCTAAACGGTGGACGAACGATGACGATCTAACCTCAATTGAGCGCCATCAACAGCTAGTTTTTAAATGAAAATCTGACAGTGATAAGTGTTTCACATTTACCAAGAATGCTATAATAATAGAAATCATTTCTAGGCTTAGGAGAACAATATGCTAACTTGTTACGACATGAGAGATATAGTTTGTTTTTGGAATTTCGCACAAAGCTACACTAGAGCTACCTGTGCTAGCCGTTCATAATTTAGCAGTAAAAGACTAGAGGGAAGGCAGCTAGTCATCACCACCCACCGCCAACTTCTGGGCTACTCTTTTACCAACGAATAGTGGGACTGACCGTAACGTTATAACACCCACACGGCAGAAAGGACGAGCTTGTTTGGCGCGAGAGAGGTATGGTACTACGTTTTCCTCAGTTGGTTTGTCTTACACAAGTCTAAAATCAATAATAACAAACTATATAGAATCTGACTGTAGTTAATTGCAGTGGAACCCCTCTAAAGTAGCCACCTTCGAGATTGAGACAAAATGGTCTGATCAGAGGGGTTCCACTGTACATAATTAGGGATTATATAAACAGAAAAAAGGGACTGTGATTGAGTGACCGCTTTTAAGGGGTAGCCGCTTAGAAGGGTTCCACTGTATGTGAAACGTAAACCAAAACTTAAATTTTCTTTTTTGACAGTTAAATGTATTAAACCTTTCGCTACGGGCTTGGTTTAATATACACAATATAGTCTGCACATTTGCACACGTTTGGTATTTAAACTATAACTTTTGACACGACATGTATATTTCCACAAACTTTCGTAGATATTTAGTAAAGATTACAAGTATATTGTACACAAAATATCAGATTTTTTATCGGAACACTTTTACTAAAATTTCTTGTGTGACAAGAGTCTGTTTCTTTACTATTCTGAGTGCAAATTGATTTCATGTTAACAATAAAAAAGCTATTCCTCGTTTTAAAATTCTCATGTTATTCGTGTAATCCCGAAAACCTCTTAAATACATTTCAAACGTTTGTTTCAGTAAAACTTTATATTTTAGGTATTTTTCTACACTTAACTATGTCAGGACTGTCACTTGACCAACCTCGTAACCATAATAAAACATTAGGAAATAAATATAAATTATGCTTTTTCTCGCGCTAGAATGGCTACATATTATAACACAAGAATACAAATGTTTATTCTAAGTAGCCCAAGTCTCATAATGCTTTATTATTTTTTATTACATTGATCTTCCAGTCAGGCCTACCTAACATTACACAACTTACATTGACGAGGTGCACGCACACTCACGTCATGTATCTGACCTTTAATATTCCTTGTTTTTGCAGAGTTTTAGTGACCTAGTATTTTGTAACATACAGTCACATTTCAATTATTATAAATTATATGCATGTATATAGATTATTACTATTTAGAAATAAATTATGAAACTTGTTTTTCTTAAAATTTGGATCGATAAATCAAGAAGTAAAACAAACAGTTATCTCTTCTCGCTACGTTCTCTGTACTCGGTTGCTACTTCACATAGGTTGCTAAGCCTTTCAAAATTTCGCACGTGGAGGGTATCAAACAAAATATTTTAAAGTTTTATGTGCACTGTTAAATAACTTAAATATCATAAATAACTAAACTGATACATAAAATTCCACTACAATTTCTCAAGCTTATTAACTAAGATGTATTTAGACTTTGAAAAATATATGAAATTTTAAACGGACTAATGAGACAACTTACCTTGTTGAAAACTTGGATCGAGAAATCGCGGTAGTCTTTTCACAGATTACAATGACAGGGGAAATCACTTTATGGACGTACTTAGCTGTTGCTGGTTATTCTCATGTCACATACTGTCATACAAGTGTATAAAAGGCTGCTTCAAAAGATGGAATGGGTTAAACAGGGCCGCTGTGTTTAATTCAGTACATAAGCCATATCTCAGCAAAATAAAAATATTCGAGGTTTTCATTTTATATTCTAGCTTGCCAGTATTAGTAATTTGAGTTCCAAATCCGTACGAAACTATAGACTTGGCATTTTGACATCGTAAAGAACTAATTTTAAATTGTTGTTGGTTTGAATTAAGCACAAAGCTACACAATGGGCTATCTGTGCTCTTCCCACCACGGGTATCGAAACCCGGATTTTAGCGTGTGAGTCCTCAGACATACCGCTGAGCCACTGTGGGGCCTAATTTTAAATAATGCTGCATTCAACACATCTCGTGACTCACTGAAATTTATATTTAAGTGTGTTATTTTAATATATACTTTTAAATTAAGAATTCAACTAATATATAACATTAAAATTTGAATTGTAATCTAAAGGTTGATTTAAAACTTATTGAGATAAATTCATAAAATAATAATTCAATAAAATTTTGAATGCAAGTTAACAAACGTGATGACATGGCCTTTGACTTGTGACCCATTTATATTTAAATTTCCTTAAGCCTAATTTATCTCCTAAGTTCTTTAACGTTACATTTCACATCAATTTGTGAGTAACGGTTTTATTTTTAATTTTTTTTAAACAGAATCATGCCTCAATAGGAAGTGTTGCCTAGAAATGTACAAATACTCTGACCACTAAGTTAAATAATGCCAACTGGTGCAGCTTCTATCATGACCACTGGATCAGATCCTGACAAGCAGAGAAGTACAGTTTTTATCATGACTACTGGAACAGATACTGACAAGAAGAGAGATACAGTTTTTGCCATGGGTACTGCATTATAAACTGACAAGTAGAGCCTTTTAAATCTTTTTTCTTTGTTTAAATACACCCCTGTAAATTATTTTTGCATTAACAATGTTTCTATTAGCATACGATTAAAACAACTACAACATCGAGACGGCTGGTACGGTAATAAAACCTTAATTAAAATAAAGTTCAGAACTACGTTTCGACCTTCTTAAGTCATCTTCAGGTTAGAAGAAGGTCGAAACGTTGTCATCTAAATAGATTACGAAATCACAGAATTTCATAAAGTACTTAAAAATATTGCTTTATACAATTTTGTTTCATTTATTCTGTACATTGAGTGTGGAAGAGGGAAACTATTAAAATAATAAATATGATGAAATATGCAGAGCCCTCTGGCGGTAAGCGATATAAAAGAGTATAAAATAGTTTGAAGGTAAAAACAATACTTTAATGTTATTAATTCTTAGAGTTGGATGGTTGGTTGATTTGCTGTTTTGTGGTACAAAACAGCTAGGCCTATCTGCACCAAACATCCGGGAAAAAGTTAAAATTAAAGTAAATTTAGTAAAATTCATAAAAGGAAATTAAAGTAAAACAAAAAAAAGTTTAGAAAACATCATAAATAGAATAAAACCAATGTTTATATCTAGTCTATAACGTTAAGAGAAAATCTACAGTAATACAAGTTGTAAAAAAACTTTCTGTAGCATAATTGTAATAATCATAACTCACCAGGAAGACTAACAGGTAAGTACAAAAACCGCCATCAGTCACTTGAAGTTGACCTTTCCAGAACTGGTTCTGAATTATTTGCAGTTATGTCCATTTTCAAAAAGGAAAGTAATAAAAGTGTTAAAAGATATAGAGCAATATTGACAAACCTTGGGACAAAACATGTTTAAAATGGTGCCATCGTTGATAGTCGTAGCGATAACAAGAAAGTAAAATGTGGCTTACAGTGACCTTAGTGTTATACAGACTACACACTGGTGCATCAGTTCCAGATAAAAGAAAACGATGAGTTAAAAAACTGTGACCAGTGTGTAGTCTAGTTAGAACAACTTTCTTTTTCCTATCCTTACGGAAGCAAGACAGACAAAGTCCAATAAAGGATTTTATTTGGAAAAGCTTGTTTTCACATTGCTCACTCCAAGTCGACTGCCAGCTGGCACTGAGCCGAGCCTTGAATACAGGACCATAGTCCATGTATGGAACAGACACAGTGGTGATAGTGCCTTGGAGATATATCTAGCTGTGGTGTCGGCGAGCTCGTTCCCGCGAATACCAACGTGGCCTGGTATCCAGAAAAACTGGACAGAAGTAGATGTTGAAGAAAAATGGACCAGTCAGTTTTGAATATCGGCGAGAACAGGGTGTGAACCAACGTGAAGCAATTTCAGGACCAGTAGAGAACAAAGTGAGTCAGTATAAATAGTACAGTTTAAGTACTGCTTAGCTTCTATGTGATCCAGAGCAAGAGAAATGGCATACAGTTCAGTAGTGAACACAAAGGCTGCAGAGGGGATTCTGCATGCAACCACTGAACCACAAAAAACCATGGCAGAGCCCACACAGTCACCTGATTTCGAACCATCTGTATAAATAGGAATGGAAGGAGGGTTGAAAAGATGTTCAGCAAATAGCAGACAGTATTTCCAATCAGGAATGTCTGCTTTTCTCAGATAATTTAAAGGTAGGTCATATTTATGGACTGTAAGAAGACATGGTGGAATGGGCTGATCAGTGGATACAGCAATGTTATCTAAGGACAGACCCAAATCATCCAACTGTGCCTGGATATGAAGGCCAAAAAAAGCAATGTAAGACCGTCTGGTCTGAAAAAGAGTGCCCCACCGAGGAAGAAAAACACAACCCCAGGTGAGATGCTTTGATAAGGAACGAGGTTTCGAAGCATATAGTAAAGAGAGTTGCAAATGGCGGAGATACAAAGCAGATTCATGAGAATCTATGTATAAGCTCTAAACTGGGGAAGTGTAGAAAGCCCCAGTAAAGAGCCGAAGCAGCCCTTGATGATGAATGGGGTGCAGCATCTCTAAGGCCGAGGGTCTGACATAGCCATAGACCAGTGATTCATAGTCAAGTTTCGATCGAATAAGAGTACGATATATCTTTAGCATAGAATATCGATCCACTCCCCAAGTGGTGTAAGAGAAGACACAGAGAATATATTAAGTGCTCTTGTGCATTTAACATGCAGCTGCTTGATGTGTGGTATAAAGGTCAGCTTACGGTCAACAATAAGTTCCAAGAACTTTGTCTCGGGAACCACAGGCAGCACAACTTTGCCGATACAGAGTTTAGAATCAGGGTGAATACCCCGTTGGCGGCAAAAGTGCAGGCAAACGGTTTTAGAGAGAAAAAAATCAAAGCCGTTCGCCGTAGTCCACTTCAGCACACAATTGAGGGCAGTCTGTAGTTGTCACTCAATATACCTCATGCTCGATGACTGACATGAGATATGAAAATCGTCGGCATAGAGCCAGCCCATTTGCAACAGCGAGAGGGAGTTTTCAGTGATGGCATTAATTTTTATACTGAAAAGTGTGACACTCAAAACACAGCCCTGAAGGACTCCAAGGTCCTGTTTAAAATAACGAGAAAGTGTCGAACCCACACAAACTTGGAATTTCCCGTCCATTAATTTTTTAAATAAAAATGGGCAATTGGCCACGTAACCTATATATATATATATATCGAGGTCTCACAAACTGCCATACCTCCATGTTGTATCATTAGTCTTCTCAATGTCAAAGAATTTTGATACAAGATGTTGTCGTTTGAGAAAGGCTTTTCTGATTTACGTTTCAAGTCGAATCAGGACATCCATGGTTGAGTACTGTCGTAGGAACCCACACTTGGTGAGCGAGATAGATTGTTTGATTCGAAGAACCATACAGGACGAGCATTACCCATCCTGTCTAAGGTCTTACAAAGACAGCTCGTCAAAGCAATTTGATGGAAGTTTGAAGGGATCTTGGGATCCTTCCCAGGCTAAGAGAAAGGTAGGACAGTAGCCTAGCGTTAGGCATCAGGAAAAACATTCTCCTGCCAGATCTGGTTAAAAACAATTAGATGAATAGCAAGAGAACAAGAGATAGATGGCGCAGTATGTCATAGTGTACATCATCAGGTCCAACAGGTGTACTGCCAGACAAATGATGGACCAGTTTGAGTTCCACCAGTCTAAAGGGACGATTATAGTCACAGAGACAACCAGCTCAAAAGGAAAGAGGTCGCTGCTCTGCCTGAGTCTTGATGGCTAAGTAGGTGAAGGGAGAAACAGAAGTGCTAGATACCCAGCAAAAACTTTCACATAGAGTATCTGCGATGCTCCGGGTATCAGCCACTTCGTGGCTATCAGATAGTAAAATCGAGAGGGGCACAGAATTGTATTGCCCACTGATCTTTCGAATTTTGTTCCTATATGACCTTAGAACTGGTGGTAGAAGATATGCCGGTTGTGAACTTAATCCAAGATTTTTTCAGGCCTTACCCACCTAGCATGTGCACGGGCCAGCTGGAAAGTGATGGGGTTTTAAAGTGTGGGATATCTATGGAAAGTATCCCAGGCCCGTTTATGAGCCTTCCGTGGCATGTGGCAGGCAGGATTCCACCATGGGCGAGGATAGTGGAAAACGTGTCGAGGTTTTAGGAATACATTGAGCAGCTGCTTGTATAATACAGTCAGTTACCGCTGCCACACAGTGGTTTATTGATGACTTACAGATGACAGCAGGATCAAGTTCTGCCAGAGCAGTGAAAGTGGACCAGTCTGCCTGATCCAGTTTCCACCGGGGCACGCGGGTAGGGTGGCATCGCCCACGGCCAGTCTCTCTCAAACTTATAGGAAAATGATCACTGCCTCGTGAATTATTGTCAACTCTACATGAAAAATGGGAGAATAATGAAGGGGAGCAAACTGACAGATAAATAGCAGTAAAGGACTGAATAGGTGATGGAAATAACTAGAAGAACCTGTACTGAAAACAGAAAGGTTGTGATCAGAGTGACCCCTCCTGTCAATATCAGCACTTCTCCAGAATAGATGATGTCCATTAAAGTCCCTCAGAATAAAAAATGAAGATGGCAACTGTTTAACGAAAGCATCAAAATCTGACTGATCACATGTCTCTTCAGGTAACAGGTAAAGAGAACAAACAGTGATGGTATGACCCTTGGAAGCACGGGTGGCTACGATTCCTCCAAGGGTGTGTCGAGTAACAAAGACAGGGTGGGTACATGCTGATAAACCAACAGTGCCACCCCTCCATGCACTCGACCATCACCCAGCCTGTCATTTCTGTACAAAAAACTTCCAAAAGGTGACTGTATTGTCATATTTTAGAAATGTTTCCTGTAAGGAAAGACATACAGGATGGTAGAAAGCAATAAGTGTTTTGATGTCATCCAGATTAGAACATAATCTCGACAGTTCCATTATATCAAGACGGCCATTTTTATTTACGTGTAGGTGAATTGGGTGGAGAGCCCTTCTGTTTACGACCACGTCTTTTTTCCTTAGTATCCTTATTTCGGGTAGGCCTATCGACTTCCATGGATTCTGCCCTGGGTCGATTGGGTAGGTCTTTGCTGTTGGAAGGGGATTCCAATGACTGAGGACGTGAACGAATGATTGTTTTACATCTTGGGGTGGAAGAAGAAGACGTATCCGAGGAAATTCCTGTACCCGGAACCAAAGGATGTGGATCTTTGGGTTTGTTGGAATGCATATAAGGGACAAAAATGGGTGTTGAAGTTGATTAATCAACTTTTTAATCAGAGATCAATAGATTTTTCATTTGTTTTGAGAACGATTCTTTTGGAGGCATAGAGAGATATGTCTGCACTCCAACTGTAGTTGTGGAACGAAGTGCAGTAGCATACGTCCGTGAAGAAATGGTGGACAGCAACTTTCAATCCTCAGGATAAGTAATGTTATGAATCGTCTTCAAATGGTGCACCTCTTTTTCTTCCAACCATTTAGGGCAAGAACGAAAGTAGGACAGGTGAGAACCATTGCAATTGATGCAATGAAGGTCAGTTTCACACTAATAGGCATCATGATCCTTACCATTGCAATGAGCACACGTCAAGGAACCATGAGATGACGTCTTTGAGTGACCGAACCGTTGACATTGGAAACATCTGAGAGGGTTTGGAATGTATAGATGAACTCTGAAATTAAGAAAACCTGCCTTGATGATCGCAGGTGGACGTGGTGCTGTAAATGTCAGAATGAGGATATTGGTCAGCATCGTAATTCCATCTTTGCGAGTGGAGATACGCCTCACTGCAGAAACTCCTTGAGTGGAGAAACCAGCGAGAATATCTGACTCGATGCTCTTCAAACCCCTCTCAACAATAACTCGTCGTAATGAATTCAAAGTAGCATGAGGTGTAACCTCAATAGGTATATCCCCAACTGCCTTTGAATGCAACAGGAGTTCACTATGTTGAGATGTGGATGTTTCAACCAATATGTCACCAGATCAAAGCTTTTTTACTGACTTTGAAAAGCCAGCAAGTCCCTCTAGTTTCTTCTGAATGAAAAAGGGGGACATTTGCCATAAATGCTTGTCTGAAAGAGAACGTAGTTTAAGTAAATGAGGTACGACAGATGTTACAGATGTTGAAGATTGCTGCTCAGAATCTTCTAGACGTAGTCGTTTACATATGGACTGTTTTTTCACTATTTTATTTACGTTTTTATTTGGAGAATCCATAATAAAGAAAAGGGAAATTTCAGTGCCCACTGACCCCACCCACCATGGAGTCTTACGAGGGGACGCACTACAATGTCAAACAAGGACACTGCAGCAATGCCAGGGTTTCGTGAACACCAGCATCAGACACAATGTCCACAACATCTGCTGAGAACTTCCAGCACTGGTACCTGGTTGACCTTCAAGTGGACCAGCCGATTGATCGAAGCGGGACCACTCCAAAGCCGCCCGTTTACAGGAATTCAAGGCCAAAGTGGTGTATTAGGGTTGGACCCTTCAACCACCAGGATCCTCTCCTCCCTACACGAGTAACCAAACACATAAAACACATGGGTGGATGTTTAGATCCCAGAGGAGGTAAATTGAAAGAACAGAACCTACCCTGGGAGATCCCCTCATCATGTACAGGAATTCACACCGAGGGGGATTCTTAGAGACAGCTGAATAAAAATTATAACTACAAATAAATATTAAATCTAATCTGCTAGTCATTTGACTAGTGATGAAAACAAAAGACCAAGAATAGGTCTATTATATTGGTTATTTGTAAATTCTATGTATCAAGTTAATTATGATGCATTAGTTAACCAACAGGCTATTTATATATATCATAAAAAGTAAAATATAACAAATATATCAATGTTTGAAACGAACTTTATATTCAGAGTAGTGCAATATAATTCTCTTCTGGGAGATCAATTCGAGCCATTCTCCAATGGATCAGCAGAACTTTCACAAATTCACAATGTTAAAATTCGGGATTCGAATGTTTCTGGTAAGCGGAGTATAGAAAGTTCATTGCGTAGCTTTTTTCTAAAATAAACAAACAAATAACTATTAATTTTCATGGCGCTAGACTCACAATTTGCTGGTTAGAATCCCATCATGGAACACTCGTGGGAGCATTATAATAGGATTGTAAATCTCCAAAAAGCAAAGAACTGAAGGGAAGAAACCTAATTTAATTGGAAAATGAAAAGCGTGGAGCAACCACTTGTACAATCTTCCATGCTGTTTTTTAAAAGGCAAAAAAAATGGAGATATACAGTTTCACCTTTACGATTTATCTTCATAACATGGTGTCTGATATTAAGCACACATATATCATTTTTTCTTCCTGTTCAGTAGAGTAAATTTATAAACGTTGGGTTGTTACACAATACGAACCTTTTTGTGCGTTAATAACTGAAACGTTTTGAAAGTAAGAATTCCAATATAATTTTATATGAAATATAAATATAAAATATAATTTTATATTATTTATTTTATTATTATTATTTATTATATTATTTTTAACATAGGTATAAAGGTGTTCCTTTATATTGGTTTATTTTGAGCTTGAGTTGTATAAGTTATGCTTCTTTAATTTTGCATTTGTTTATGTTTGTTTCTTAGTAGCCCAAGAGTTGGCGGTGAGTGGTGATGACTAGCTGCCTTTCTTCTAGTCTTACACTGCTAAATTAGGGACGGCTAGCACAGATAGCCCTCGAGTAGCTTTGGGCGAAATTCCAAAAAAACATAAACATGTAAAGAGAAGTTTCTCGGTGTGTATCGAAGTAGGCTTTGTGCAGTTAAAGCATTTAGGTTTTCCACTAGTTCCCAACTACAAGTATATTTGGTTTATCTTTGACACTTCACAGAAAGGATTGGTACTGACGTTGGGTATAAATCTAACTTTTACACATTTTCAATATAAAAAATTCCCACTGTACTAAACAGGCACGGGACTTTTATAATCTTACAATTATTGTTAATAATAACATTAATGCTGGTTAATTATACAAGTAAAAAATAAATTCCAGATTTACTTATTTTCTAAAGAGTAGAAAGCTTAAGATATATACTCTGTCATAAGTTTCTTTGCGCTATATTATACTCTTCAAGACAAGAAACGTAAAGGGATATTTTTGTTATTTTAAAGAGAAATTTATGTAATAACGTTACAAGCTCAGAGTATGTGATGCTACTCGTGTTAAGGCATTGATTATCAGACCAAAATAACAATAAAAGTTGTGCACTTTGAAAACGAAGGAAAACATCGGATTTTTCACCAAAACGCATTCGTGTCAATAAATTTGTTTGAGAGATCTGCATGTTCTGCAAGTGCAACATGTGCAAAATCCCTATAAAAGTGACGGGTTCTCGGTTTCCATAGCTCAGTGTTAAGCCACCGACACGCAATACAGTTACGCCAAGACTGACTGAAGCACAACGCAACAACGCCATTGTTGTTCAGGAGGTCTTTGTCCAATCAGCTGATCTATGATCTATTCTTCAGGAATGTTGTGCTTTTCTTTTTACTGTACAAAATAATCAAATATTAATTTAAAATGTAAATTTACTTCAAATGATCCAACTTAAATATATACACATAAATCAGTTCGCATAGAAACTATTCTTCCAATACTATTCGACTCGTCGTGAACTGCCGTGCATTGTCTTTATTTAAAATTTACACCATAGATTCAAGTTTAAAGAAGTCTGCTTCATCTGTACAGTTTTGCTGTTTTGTTTCGACAAGTAAATCTTAAATCTCTAACGAGTTTATTCGTTTTTGAAATATTTTACTGACAGTAAGTTGTTTGTTTCAGTACGTGTGGATATTTACAGACTGTTTTTTTTTTCCTGCAGCGACATTTAGGTCGAACGAGTGTTATATCGACTTGGTCTAGCTTCCAAAGCAACATATTACAGCTGTATAGTTTTATATACGTTACACGTATCAATTCGTTCAGAAATATCAGTGATGGTGGCTGAGATCATAAGTACCATAATCTCTTTTTGAAAATAACATAACGAATAAAATAATAATGTAGCCTTTTTATATGTAGTGCAACATTTTTTTCTTGCGCCTTGCAGAGTAATTTGTTTTCAAATGTATCACCTCCGGTAACAGTAAAAGTATTTTTCTTTATCTTCAACTACTAAGTTTCTAGAGGTGAAAACACTGAAATACAGTTATCTACGTTATATACCCACGATATAACAAAAGGCATAAAAAGTATTATAGTTCTTTTTATCAGAAGTGGAAGAAAGATTGGGGTAAAAAAACCCAACAAACTCTACCAATTTGGTTTTGAGTATAACAATAAAGACTGTGTTATCGATGCGTAGAAATGAAGTATAGAAAGGTTGTTTTATGAATGTGAAATACTATATTATCGTGTGCGTCGTGAAGCAATAAAGTAAGTATTTCATACGAACAGACACGAACATGCACGAAACTTTGGATTTTTCTCAGAATGAAAGTTATTTTCTGGAAACGTTTTGTGTCGAATGAGATTCCAAAGCGATACCAAGACTATAGAATGGAGTAAAATGTTGTGTAACCCCGTCTACATGACAATCAATAATAAAACGTGCACCCGAAACGTGTTGTCTTCGCGAATAAACCATTTAGTTTCTACACAGCCGTACTGTATTGTAACGCGTAAAATTTGCCTTTCGGGAAAGAGAGGCCTGAATATTGGATTTTGAAACAAACAATTGATCTAACTACAAACATTAGCTGAATACACAGTGCAACGTAAGTAAGCAGATATACTTTTTTAACAATTTTGGTTTTTGAAGTTTGTATCCTGTAATAGCTTAGGGTGCATCCTTGTATTTTAGGTTCCTTTTTTTGTTTTCACAGAAAGACATTGGTTTTATTACATCATAGATGTTAAACACGTTAAGGGATGTTTGGCATTTAAAACTTCGAAGAATGTAACACTTTTTCTTTGTAATCCGTTTAGTGTGGTCTGAGCAAACCTCAGATTTACTGCTCTGGCGCGTAGAGTTGGAAACTAATTGTTAGAATTCCAATACCAAAAAAAAACAAAATTGCACTCTGCATTAAGGGGCTGTGGGAAACTTAAAATGTCATTACTTGGTCAGATATGAGTATTTGAACAGTTGGCGGTAGGTACTATTTACCAGCTGTCGTCTTCTCTAGAGTGTATCCATATAGTATTGTTACGTATCTTTTATGTTTTATGTTCTTCGTGGACTAAACGCAACAGAAAAACGCAGATAACAGCTTGTATAATTTATTACACTAAACTATTAACAAATATAACAGATATAACATAAATTATATGATAACAGTGACAGATATTAAGTTACAACATTCGAAATTAATTACAAAACAAAATAATACTAGTTTCAAACTTCAAAATTAATCACAATACAAAATGGTACTGGCCTGTATCTAATATAATGATCTAAAATGAAAGTCTCAAATTCCAGTCTAGGGTGTGAATTTGGTCCCACGAAGAAATTCCGAAGCTTAAATGAAGAAGTTCAGAAACAGTTCACAGTTCAATAAATTCGCCGACTCTCAGCACAAGCAGTAATTCAGATGAATCGTAGAGATTGACGAAATAAAATCACAGCTTCCGTAGATCTATCTTCAGTCACAAATCCAAGTTGAATAATCACAGCAAACACTTTATCTTTCTCAAATAACTGACTCTCTTCTTTTGAAATAAAACTAATATCTGACTCTCCTCTTTTTCTTCGAATAAAAACTGATGGCTGAAACTCTCTTGTCTCTCGCATCTTCGACCGTTTATATATTGTAGGCCTAGACCCCTCGAATAACCGCGAACTTTCTACAGATCTCCAGAGCAATCCGCGCATGTCCGTTCTTGCACGAGACTACACGTCTAGACACGAAGTCACCAGCACTTCATTTACAAACATATGATTGGTCTACTTAATTCAAGAAAATTCTAAATGTTACCCTAAATGAATAACAAAATATTAGTTTAAACTTCGAAACAATAATATAAATATGGAAAAATGAATAATACAAATGAAAATTCAAACACAACACGACATGTTGTCGTTTATAAAATATTTACACATATACATAACAGTATGTAGACAGTTATTGAATATATTTGCGCAAATAATAGTCCTTGAGTAGATTCGAGAGAACAAAAGTCCTTGAAAAGATCTGAGTGAATAATAGTCCTTGAATAGATTTGGATTCGACTTAGTTTGGCAAAAGCGTTTGAAACTCAATCTCAAAATATTTAACTTCCCCGATTCTAACACCTGATTTTAAGACCAAAATAAAATACAAATATGATGCTCTTATGGATGTGAATGAGTAGCTGGCGTATCACAAGATGTTGTCTTAAGCCAGATTCTTCCTAACCTTTACACATGCGTAGACGGTGTTGTAATGTGGTCCATTTCCATCAATAAAGTTAAAACTACAGCGAAAAAAATGACCGGCTGGTGTAAAAATTGGCGTATTTGCAAAAACTTAAGAAAAACACAAGGAATACTTTTTCAATTCATTAAAAAAAATTGAAAAATTTCTAAAGTCAAATTGCCCTTTAACCCTTAGTATCTACTCCCTTCCTCTCCTTCTCAAATACAGGAAACAGTTCCGGTGTTAGCTTTGAATCACGTTTCATATGGAAATACCATATTCATGAAATTATTTAAAAAAAAATCAAAGCATATATTTTCTACGACAAATATCACGTCTCGTTCTCACGAGTCATCGTTCATCGATATTTACACATCTGTATAAGGCTGACCATTAAGGATGTATGGTCACCTTCGCGATGTCCGGTTAATTTTTAGTGCATACCTAAAATTACAAAAAAGACTACTAAAATAGTTTAGATTTCTTTATTCTAAATCTGGCATGACTAAACACAGCTTAGACGTCTTTATTCGAAGTCTGGCATGACTAAAAATAACTTAGACTTCTTTATTCGAAGTCTGGCATGACTAAATATAGCTTATACTTCTTTATTCGAAGTCTGGCATGATTAAATATGACTTATACTTCTTTATTCGAAGTCTGGCATGACTAAAAATAACTTATACTTCTTTATTCGAAGTCTGGCATGACTAAATATAGCTTATACTTCTTAATTCGAAGTCTAGCATGACCCAGAACTGTCTTTTCTTCAACTTACCCTATCTAAATATTTAATTAACTTGTCAGTTTACAATAAAAAACTCGGAACTACAACACTTTTACTATTTATCCTTCATTAGAAATGTTTCATTGATCGGCGCACACCTGTACATGTTTCACCATAACGGTGTTGACCGATAAGACACATACAGAAAAAAAACAAAACGTTTCTATTGTAGGAGATAATTACTTTCACTGCCGTTTAAATTGTCTTGTCTTTTTACATAACACGTGATAAAATATTCACGTCTATAACTTTTCAACTGAACTTTCCTTTTATCTGAATTTTTAAAAAAAAGTCTTGGGTGACTGTGTACCACAAGATAGCTAGTGAGCAATATCATTGTGAAAATGAAATAACTTTGAAGACATTGAAGTGTTTTTAGTAAATGGGAAACGTGTGACAAGTTTTATCCAGTTTAAAACCTAAAGTTTTTTCAGGCTTAACGTTACAAAAACACACGATCGGTGTTTCAAAACATTAGTTTTTCACCAATAGAGTAAAAATGGTTTAGAAAGCTCGGTATGCTCCACAATATTGGGTCTTCTCACAAATGCATAGAACAATCCATTCACTCATGTTTACAAAATATGCCATATGACTGGACAAGTGACTGTTTAAACCGTGTAATTATGCAGAAATGTAGTTGTTTCACACTTTTACTACAATCCAGTTGGTTTTGTTTGTTTGTTTGTTTTTGAATTTCGCACAAAGCTATTCGAGGGCTATTTGTGCTAGCCGTCCTTAATTTATCAGTGTAAGACTAGAGGAAAGGCGGCTACTCATCACCACCCGCCGCCAACTCTTGGGCTACTCTTTTACCAACGAATAGAGGGATTGATCGTCACGAATTTAACGCCCCCACGACTGAAAGAGCGAGCATGTTTGACGTGACGGGGATGCGAACCAGCAACCTTCAGATTACAAGTCGCACGCCTTAACACGCTTGGCCATGCCGGGTCATATCCAGTTGGTACAGATGATGACCTTTTGAACGTTCTAAAGATCATGAGCTTCGGTCCAGGAAGTGTCGTTTCTTTCAAGAGGTATTTGTGAATATTTGTCCCTAATGCCTACCAAATGAAGTCATCTACTGCTGGTAATTGTCACATGAGATATAAAGAAAAATGTCATAATGTTTCTTACTTAACCCATTCGTTAGACGGTGGGAAGAACTTGGCCATGCTAAACCATAAGAAGTATACAGCATCACACAGTCTTCCACTGAAAGTTAATAGCTACTCGAAGACAACTAACGTCAGATAGAAAATCGTGGCTTTGAGAGTGAAAAGATGCAAAATATCCCACGAAGTACTTGTTATTGTTTGTATTTTCCAAAGTCTATTGTACGTGGTGTAATGATGTGCAGAAGGGTCTCACTGCAGGAATTGGTTCTTTGTAGTCCTTTAGAATGACGAATAACATCCAGAGTGAGCCATAAGAACGTTGCGAACCATGTTCACCTCTCAGTGATGAAAATCTTCTTGAAAAGGTAGAAGTTCTTGCAGGAAGATAACATAGAATACACCGCAACATATTGGTTTCAGCCACCTTTTCGATCAGCACAGTTACAGTTGGAGTCAGTACTCAGGGTATGGAAATAAATATTAAATTTATCTCCGTACGTTTCTGACAAAATGTGTGAAGTAAGTGTCGACCCCACTGCTCGAGGAATGGATTACAATCATAAAAGATACATCTTCCTATCTTGTTGAGTCAGTACTACTAAAAATTCAAACTATTATCTCGGTGAGGAACGGTTTAGAAAATGACTTAATAAAGCAGTCAAGTCAGTCAGTGTAGAAACTGCTCGTGAAATGAAATATTTCATTAATATATAATTGCCTGTAGATACCAAAATTCACTTTACTAGACGTATACATACTACATGGATGCATTATTCAGAAACTAACAACAATAACGTATAAATATATATATATATTACGATATTCTTGTCTTGAGCACCATACCATTACTTTTCACATTACCCAGCTTCGTAGCATACAGTGCACTCAGATTTTAAATATGAATCATTCTGGGGTCACAGCCTACTCTTACTGCCCAAATGAAGTCGGGCCGTAATTTTGTAAACTAAAAGTATACCTTTCTCTTCACCTCATTAAATCAACTGGAAACTTTTAACAACTCAGATTTCAGTACTCTCCACCCTTCTGCACAGTCAAGATTCTCAGGAACCATAGGCTAAGATATATTTTTTTAAACTAGCTTTTATTAATTATTTATTGATTACTTATTATTACGTAAAAATCAATAATTCTGTATAACTAGCAGAAATTAAATACAACGTGCTTCGTCTGTTTACAAATCAAGACATTGTAGTTGGTAATATCTGTTGAGGATTAGTGACCCACTGCGATCGACACTTTTGATGTATGCTGTACATTTCTAAAGCATGCGTTCGTAAAGTAAACATAATGTAACTTTCTAGAAACTAATCCAGATAAAACGAATAAAAGCACGAAATTGAAAGGCAAAATCGCTTTCAATCGACGCCAACTTGTAAAAGCAGATTAAATGATTTATTTCAGAAGTGTTTTAAGCTGACGGTGATGGGTTGTCTTTGCGTAGCAGAGAATCAAAGTTAAAAATAAACATATTTAACTTAGATCGAATAGAACATAAAATCACATCCATACAACCTCTGATACTATAGAAATAAACTTCCTTAACTAATCACACTGCACAGCAAAGTTTTTGCTTCTTGAACACTGTTCAGTGTTCCTTGTACATTTTTGGCTACTGATCACGAAAATCACATCCAAATTTGCCCATAATGTATTGTTTCATCGAAATTTTCAATTTTTTCATGTTTTGTTTTCTTATATTTGTGTCCAAAAAATTTTCGTGTCTGTAAGAGACCTATGAACAATGTTTTGTGCGGTTTGGGCATGTCCAGGCATGAAATCAGGCCAGGTTGGTAGCTGTTCTGTGGAAGTATGCAGCTCGGGCATGTCTGGACATGCCGGAGCCAGTTTGACACTGTCTCAGAAGGCAATAAAAGTGGCTTGCATACACAGATGCTGCTCATTGGATTAATATAGACCTTATAGTGTGTACGCATTGTTTCAGAATATAGCATTGCCTCAGTAGCACTGTAACAAGTAAGTTGGATGTTATAGACGTTTTACAGGACGATTGGATTTGAACGAAAGTTACCAACTTGCTCATGCGGTGTTAGTTAAGCACGAGGGTGAAAATCCTCAATTTTTTGTATAGAACAATTTAAAAGTGCAAAATCATGACACTTAGCATAAAATTTTTGTGTTACGATGTGTTTACAAAGCTCCTGATAATAATATGCAAACACACACACAAGTGTCGCAAATATCACACAGGAACCACAAAAAGTACTACAATAAGTCTCATCAGTCACTGTTGTTATCCTTATGAATGTCTGATGATAAGTAATTTCACTCACTCATTTATTTTGGGTAGGTTCTCACAATGTCGTAAAAGACAAGAAAATCAACAAACTTACGATGCAATATGTGATTGGTAATCAAAATGAAGGAGGTAATTTGTATGTTATAGTAGTTGTTGAGAAATTACTAGAATGATTTTTGAATATTTCTAATCGTACCATTCTGTAATCAGACGTTACATGGCGAGTAACACCTAAAGTTTCCAGGTCACGTGTTGTCCCGTATTTTCAATCACTGTCATTACTTTTCCTCTTTTCTGATTCGCCATTTCTAAGTGTCGTTGTTTAGGTCCTTTTGGTGGACCTGGAAAGGTCAAGTACAGTCTTGATCTATTGGTATTGTTTCTTTGATTTATTTTGAATTTTGCGCAAAACAACACGAGGGCTATCTATGTTGTGCTGTCTCTAATTTAATAGTGACAGACGAGAGGGAAGGAAGCCAGTCATCACCACCCACCGCCAATTCTTGGGTTACTCTTTCATCAAATAATAGCGGAATTGTACTTTAACATTATAACGCCTTCCTGCCTGAAAGAACGAGCATATTTGATAGGACAGAGATTCGAATCCCAGGCCCAAACTGATAGATATGTATTATAGTATTTTAATACAATTCTGATCCAAGGTAATTAATATTTTCTACATGTACGTAATGTAATTCAGAGACTTTTTTCAAGGCTTGAAATTTTCAAGTTAGCTTATTATAGCTTGCAATATTATAAGTTTTAACTGTTGTTGTTCTTGTTTTGAATTAAGCACAAAGCTACCCAATGGGCTATCTGTGCGCTGCCCACCACGGGTATCGAAACCCGGATTTTAGCGTGTAAGTCCGCAGACATACCGCTGAGCCACTGGGGGGCAGTTTTAACTGATTAAGCAACTTATAAATACGGAAATATTCTTTGAAGAAGTGTGTGTGCATGTTTGTCTTATAGCAAAGTCACATCGGGCTATCTGCTGAGCCCACCGAGGGGAATCGAACCCCTGATTTTAACCTTGTAAATCCGTAGACTTACCGCTGTACTAGCGGGGGGGGCATTTTTGAAGAAACACAATTATTAAAATATTTTGAAAAAATCACGAATGTTTTTATGACGTATGTTAATTTGAGCCCTTTAATTAAACAACAAACATTTTGCTATTGACACATTCTTTCCTGGTTGTTTCAAACACGAAACGTTTAATACAGAACTGTTGTAAAGATCCACCCCCACTTTGGAGAAGTGAAATCATACTACTTTCTTTGGTAGCAGGTTGAACCAGGTATAAATTCACTCGGATACAGAATTGTCCTGAAAAACTGCCCCCTAGTGGCTCAGCGGTATGTCTGCGGACTTACACACTAAAATCCGGGTTTCGATACCCGTGGTGGGCAGAGCTCAGATAGCCCATTGTGTAGCTTTGTGCTTAATTCAAAACAAAACAAACCTGAACAACTTTTATATTGGTAAAACATAGATGCTGAGTAATGGTAAAGCGATTTTGTAATCACATCATTCACATTTATAATAAAATTGTGTTAATCATTTTTTTAACCACGGGAACAATTATTTCAGTGAGTAAAATTAAGATTAAATTGTTTTGGCTTGAGTGTTGGTAAGCGTAGTGTTACACAATGGGCTGTTTGCACTCTATTCATCATGGACCACGGATGTATCGAAACACGATTTTTGGCGTCTTATGTATTAAAAAAAATGAAAATGCTAAAAGTTAATCAACACAAACATCGCTAAAACGAATGTTAACATTTGTTTCTACCAAGTAAACGGGATTAGATTCAGAACTGACAAGAACTACAGCGTTTCGTCAATCCTCGTGTCTCTAGCTCCAACGGGTAGCTCCAAATATGCTCGCCCTTTCAGCCGTGGGGACATTATAAAGTGACGGTCAATTCCCACTATTCGTTGATAAATGAGTACCCCAAGAGTTGGCGGTGGGTGATGATCACTAGCTGCTTTCCTTCTTGTCTTACATTGCTAAATTAAGGACGGTTAAAGCAGATAGCCCTGATGTAGCTTTGCGCGAAATTCCAAAAAAACAAACAAATCTGTTTTTTTTAATAGCGAAGAAGATTTGATAGATGTAAGCACGATCGAACAAGATTACTGAATTAATTCTGAGTTGGATAAGAAACACTGGGAACTTTAAAGAACAATAAGCTCCTGGGACAGATATTTCCATAAGGGTGTTGAAGGTTATTGGTTTTTGTTTTTGAATTAAGCACAAAGCTACAGAATGGGCTATCTGTGCTCTGCCCACAACGGGTAACGAAACCTGGCTTTTAGGGGCTTAACTCTGCAGATATATCACTCTGCCAATAGGGGGCAAGAGTGCTGATGGAAATTAAATATTAGATATGTGAGGCACTTTGTGCTATATTTTACCAGTCCTTGAATAGTGGACTGGTACCAGAATTTGGAAGTTGGCCAATGTACCTCCTCTTTCCAAGGGATGTCATTAAAAATGTCTCAGGAATTACAGACAGTTTTATATCAGTTGTGGGGAAAGTTTTGGACAATATGATAAAAGATAGTTTGTAAAGTCATTTAAAAACGTTTAGAATGTTATTGTATAGTCAACATTGTTTCACTGAGGGAAAATCTTTCCTTACAAATCTTTTTACAATTTTTTTGTTGTTGAAAAGGTTACTGCTTATGTAGATAAAGGTAAGTGCGTAGATTTGGTGTATCTGGATTTGTAGAAAGCATTTGACAAAATACACATAAAAGATTTGTGGAAAAATTATCTCTATACGTGTATGGAGGGGTAAGTTAACAAATTGTATAGAAGAGTGGTTTGATGAGAGAAAGTAGATGGTTGTTAAAAATTTCATTTTATAGGTTGTTGGTTTGGAATATTGTATTTAGTCTTGGATTCCTTTCCTTATAAAAAAGATAAAATTGTAAAAATTGCATGCTTTTAAGTGTACAACTTTTATGACTCTAATTTTATGTTAAAAATCCTTTACCATTCGGTAGACCAAACTTTAGCGTTACACCTACTCACGTTATTACAGGGCCATTTTACGAAATGAAACTTACACGTGCATAAAAAGCATAGTTTCGTGAAACTATTAGTTTTATTCAATTTGATAGGTTTAAATAAACTGAAAAAAAGACCTCCATGACTGAAACAAATGTGCAGAGATCGTAGCTTAATCTTTTTCTAAAAACTACTTGTACTTAAAGAACAAAACAACCATGTGGTGCCAGCCGTATGGCCAACCTCGACAAAAAGAAGTCTGTCTGATATTCTTGTTTGGCGCGATTATTCTTTTCAAAAGAGGTTCGAAAATAAAACGTCTTCCTTTCCTTTACTTGTATGCTCATGGATGGTTAGGTACGAAAACGAAACTTTCTTTTAAAAAAATAAATAAAAAAATCAGCCATTCTTCCAAAATCTACGTAAAACTTTGTGATCGAATAACATGAAAAGAGGGGGAAAAAATGTGACGGAAGTTCTTTACCAGAATATTTAACGACCGAATAATCTATCAAAGAAAATATGCTTGTGACGTATGGATATACCATTTTATAAATCGATTTTTAATTTCCTAACAACGTGTAAGTAACGAACTATTACCAAAAGTAACTTTTAATGTTAGTTTATAAAAACTGCGAAACGTAAACCTTTACAAGTTTATTGCAAAGACTTTCTAAGTTGAAAACAACAATAAAAATATGTGCATTTCGACCTTAATTGACCAATAGTAAAACGATAATTGTAATATGATGTTACTAAATATCGATTTGTTTGTTTGTTTGTTTGTTTTTTTTGGAATTTCGCACAAAGCTACTCGAGGGCTATCTGCGCTAGCCGTCTCTAATTTAACAATGTAAGACTAGAGGGAATGCAGCTAGTCATCACCACCCACCGCCAACTCTTGGGCTACTCTTTTACCAAAGAATAGTGGGATTGATTGTCACATTATAACGACCCCACAGCGTAAGTGCGACGGGGATTCAAACTCGTGTGTACAGTGTAAAACAACTAAAATTTCTAACTTACGAATGTTGATAAAACTTTTGGTTTCTTATTTAATAATCCGAAATCTCAATTATTTTTCTGGTTTTGCTTTCAAATTCTTGCTAAAACAGCTGAAACAGTTTGATAGTAATTTTTTTCTTATATTTTAGAACTACTGACATAGAGTAAACACATGTTAGCAGATAATGTGATAACATTTTTGGAAGCAAGTCTCAAGTTTTACCTTGAGAAGAACAACTAAAATACAAAGTTATAGCCTGGGTTTAATTTCAGCGAAACGTACTACCAGAGAAATAATGTTTTGTGTCAAATGATACATCTTCGATGCATACAGTATAATTTTTATAGTTTTTAGTGAACTGCAAAATTATAAAAAAAATAAAAATTCATTGAGGGGAACTTGTTTGTGGGATGGTAAGGTAATTAGGGCTCTTGACACGCAATATGAGATTCACAGGTTCGAATCTTTCAGTCGTGGGATGTTACGAACGACCAATCCTACTATTTGTTAGTGAAAGAGTATCCCAAGAGTTGACAGTGGATGGTGATGACTAGCTACTTTCTCTCTTGTCCTCCACTGCTACTGATGGCTAGGGTAAATAGCCCTTAGCTTTGCGTGAAATTCAAACCACTCTTTGTACATGTGTGTTCATTTAAACTCCACGCAGCCAGTATTGGGTATTGGTATGAAATATTCACGCCAGGTTATAATCAAAATGAACAGAACAGGAGACAGAATCACGGTTTCCAATAAAAACGACTGCGTTACTAAAGTAACTGACATGAGACGGTTTATTCGTTAAATTAAAGAAACATCTACCGAATTTGAATTTCAGACTTTTTCGCGCAAAGCTGTCCCTGCTTTTTACTCAAACAAAAGAAAGCATTTAGTCCGCAGAACTAACTGTAAATCCTCAGGATGCTGACCGAAAAGTAGGTTTTTAATAACACGCTTATAACGTACTCACGGCCTTAAAGTGCGGAACGCATTTTCAAGGCAACGAGCCACGAACTGGAATTTTTGGAGCCCGAGCTCGAATGCTAATTACTAGGACGCGTCTACCTAAAGATCTACAAGATATGGCTTTTATAATTCTGGAAAAACATCTCTTAAGTAAGTTTAGTTTGTAATATCTTTGACTCGAAAACCTTTTGGACCTACAAAATCATTTTTTCGACACCCGTAACTGTACATCACTTGTAAACTTTCTTCTGAAATACACTTAGACAAGAACTGAGTTTAAGGTTTGTTTGTTTTGGAATTTCGCACGAAGGTACTCGAAGGCTATCTGTGCTAACCGTCCCTAATTTAGCAGTGTAAGACTAGAGGGAAGGCAACTAGTCATCACCACCCAAGGCCAACTCTTGGGCTACGCTTTTACCAAGGAATATTTCAGTTGATAGTCATAAGTTTACGTGATGATTACATACACGGATTATGCAGTAGATAAGGTAATATCAGTTTAACTCTCATTTTCCAACAATTAATCCAAGATATCTGGCTAATTTATGTTACAAATCTCATTTTAACACACTTGATACACAACATGTGACCAGAGGAGGTTCACTTTTGTGTAACGTTTTGCGTATATTTTTGCAAGCGTGATACACTTATCAAAGAAACAAAACAAACACATAGTTAACATATACATGTATATATATATATATAAATAGTCATTACACATTTAGACAATGACCTTAATTTGTGTCCTGTTACTGCGAAAACACTCTTCGTAGCTTAGGGTCATGAGTGTGGTGTAAGAGTGACAGTCAAATTCCAGGATTCGGCAGACAGGAGCAGCTGGTGCTGTGGACTAGAGTTATCTTCTATCGAGAACTCTCAATTCAGAATCGGGGATGGCCGTGCATAGACACTTCACGTGCAACCGTGCGAGAAAACCCTGAGTGAAACAAATGAGCTTGTACTTTTAAAAGCTGGAATTGATTCCAGTATTAGGAATATGACCTTAATCGTCCTTGTCAAGTTTGTTTGTTTTTGAATTTCGCTCAAAGCTACACGAGGGCCATCTGCGCTAGCCGTCCCTAATTTTGCAGTGTAAGACTGGAGGGAAGGCTGCTAGTCATCACCACCCACTGTCAACTTTTAGGCTACCCATTTACTAACGAATATTGGGACTGACCGAAACATTATAACGCCCCCACCGCTGAAAGGGCGAGCATGTTTGGTGTGACGGAGATTCGAACCCACGACCCTCAGATTACGAGACGCACACCTTAACCAACCTGGCCGTGACGAGCTCCACCGGTCGAGATCTCTTAACGTAATACTGCATCGTATTTTGATGTGCGCGTGTGTATTGATCATTGGTAAATGAATGAATATCTGGTTACCTTTCTCTTATTCTATGGGACTGCCTCACCTGTGACACAGCGGAATATCTGTGGACTAACAACGCTAGAAACCGGAGTTTCTATACAGCTCATTGTATAGTTTTGTGCTAAATTACAAACAAACAAACAAAAACACTGTGACTGAAGATTTCACATTTCTAATATACCATAAGAAAGCATTGATTTAACACTAAGAAGTTATACATTAAGTGTAAATAAAAATATGTTTAACTGTTAATGTTCTCAAACTATAGTGTGTTGACTAATATTGTTTTTTATGTTAACATGTTTCTACTGTGACTGATTTCCGTATTAATACACTCATGGTGAAACTGTTTTTTGATAGTGTATTTATATTACAACTAGATGTGTTGATTTCTAAGTTAATATATTTGTGTTAAGACTGGAAAGTTGAACGGATTACTTTTTTTAAATATAATATATTCAGCATAAACGAGGTTACCTAACCGACGACTGACGTCATACAGGCTTTTTGAGATTTGTCCGATGTTCATTATTAACACTAATCACTATTTACTGTTGTTATCGATTTCGATCGCCTCTTTTGGTGGAAGATTTATCTAATTATTTCTGTAGTTTTGGTTGCTAAACAGAAATATTGTAAATAGCGTCGTGAATAACAACTTATTGTTGCAGGTGTTTGCATGTGAATAACAGCTTATTGTTGCAGGTGTTTTCGTGTGAATGACAGCTTATCGTTGCAGGTGTTTGCATGTGAATAACAGCTTATTGTTGCAGGTGTTTTCGAGTGAATAACAGCTTATCGTTGCAGGTGTTTTTGTGTGAGTAACAGCTTATCGTTGCAGGTGATTGCATGTGAATAACAGCTTATCGTTGCAGGTGTTTTCATGTGAATAACAGCTTATCGTTGAAGGTGTTTTCGTGTGAATAACAGCTTATTGTTGCAGGTGTTTTCGTGTGAATAACAGCTTATCGTTGCAGGTGTTTTCGTGTGAATAACAGCATATTGTTGTAGGTGTTTGTGATGTTTTATTGTAGTGTTAGAAGTTGGAAAAACTTGTACTCGTTTTACTTAAAATAGAGATCGGTACTGTTTAGAGTCTCTGATTACATTGTAACGATACCAATACAGGAAGTTCAGACTAAATGATTTACACGTTTTAGTTCGCAGTTGTTTTCATAAATTCATCATTGTGCGGGGTGTCCTAAAATCTTGTCGAATAAGGTTATGAACCCGTAATCGATGCTCAAAATGTGGGAGTCAAATCTCCATATGTACGTCTTTGACATAATTCAATTGTAACATATACAGCAATTGACACGGTTCGAATTCCTATTTACATTGGATAATACTCTCCTCAGGAAAAACGGAATAAAAGTGTCTTCTGTTAAAACAAAGTTAAATCTTTAAATTATGCTATTCCCAAATAATAGCATTTAAAACTCAACTATCAAATTTCTTCTTGCTATACTTTTATTTGGGGATAATCCTCTTTATTGTGCCACTAGGTGGCATTAAAGTAAACCCGAATAAACGAAATGAGAATAACTTTCGTTTATTGTTTAATGGCATAATGTTGCAGTTATAAAACTAGGATAAGATTATATAGATGGCTCTTACCAATAATTTGGTCTATTTTTATATAAAAAATATGCGAAAAACACAAATATTGAACTATGAAATTAAATGGAATATATTGTGCTCCTAATATTTTACGTCGAAGGTTATTTTCGAGGGTATGATGCTTGTGTAAAAACGTAAAATCTTATACAACGTGAAATTGTAATTCTTATCGCAAAATAAATAAACGATTTGGTGTTAAGCACATGAGCGACAAATGCACTTTTTTTTTCCATTTCTACCAGGTGTATTACTTAAAATTTGTTTGTTTGTTTGTTTTTGGAATTTCGCACAAAGCTACTCGAGGGCTATCTGTGCTAGCCGTCCCTAATTTTGCAGTGTAAGACTAGAGGGAAGGCAGCTAGTCATCACCACCCACCGCCAACTCTTGGGCTACTCTTTTACAAACGAATAGTGGGATTGACCGTCACATTATACACCCCCACGGCTGGGAGGGCGAGCATATTTAGCGCGACGGGGGCGCGAACCCGCGACCCTCGGATTACGAGTGCACGCCTTAACGCGCTCGGCCATGCCAGGCCTATTACTTAAAATATATTTGTCATTGCTCTTATGTTGTAAAGCTTTGATGTCCTTCAAGACGAAAAATAATTAGATCTACCTTCGATAACATGGTTTAACGGTTTATCAAGCCTAGCATGGTGAGGTGTTTGAGGCACTCGACTCGTAATCTGAGGGTCACGGTTCGAATCCCTGTCACACCAAATATGCTCGCCCTTTCAGCTGTGGGGGTGTTATAATGTGACGGTCAATCCCACTATTCGTTGGTAAAAGAGTAGCCCAAGAGTTGGCGGTGGGTGGTGATGACTAGCTGCCTTCCCTCTAGTCATACACAGCTAAATTAGGGACGGATAGCGCAGATAGCCCTCGCGTAGCTTTGAGCGAAATTAAAAAAAACAAAACAACAAAACTGTTTGTTGTAATAGAAACTAACCTCACCATGTTTCGAAATTCAACATATATTATAGTGTGCGTTTTTCTTATAGCAAAGCCACATCGGGTTATCTGCCGAGTCCACCGAGGGGAATCGAAGACCTGATTTTAGCGTTGTAAATCCATAGACTTACTGCTGTACCAGCGGGGGACTACACGATATTATGTGAAACATTTCTGATTGGCTGTGATGTGATTAAATATTTCTGGATTGAGCCACTTGTCTAGGGCGTTCAACGCACAATCTGAGGATCGCGAGTTCGAACACCTAATCCACCAAACGTGCTCGCCCGTCTAACCACGGAGACTTTACAGTTGGATGGTCAATTCTACTATTTGTAGGCAAAAAAGAAACCCAGGAATTTACAGTCAGGACAGTGAGTGGTGGTGACTAGCTGCCTTCCCTCTAGATGGCACTCATGTAGCTTTGCGCGAAAGTTCAAACAAAACAATCTTTTCAATTAAAAAAAAAAGGGGGGAAAAAAACCACAAGAGAGAATTTAAAAAAAAAATATATTAAAAAAAATTCTTGTTCGTCCATGCACGGTCTGAGCCCTGAAATGGGCCTGAGCATCAAGTTATACTTTTACTCTGGCCCAAAGCTATAAAAATAAAAAATTAATACATAAATAATAAAAATAAATAATAATAAAAAAATCATTTTTTTTGATGCTATGAATGTTCGGGAAGGAGAAAGAGGTCAAATGGACCTGACCCACTTGGGTATTTAACAACAATACTCAAATACCGACACATCGGAACGACGACTCATAATCACTGTGTTTATTAAGTATAAAGTTGGGGGTGAAATAGAACTTCAAGTTATTGTCGAAACCCCAATCCACGAACTTTAAAATAATGTAAAAGTTACCAATTCGAAGTTTTACATGGTGAAAAGAAAAGTGATAACTGTAGATCACGAAGTAGATGAAGTTTGCGCGTGGTGGAACATGTGCTCGTGTGTTTGGAGATTCCGCACGAAACTACACGTCCCTAATTTATAAATAATGGAGTAGAGGGAAGACATCTGGTTAAAAACGCCCGTCGTCAACTGTATAGCTATTTTCGTCTAACCGAACTTAACGAAAACCTTTTTCATTATTGCACATTCGGGCTGGCATGGCCTGGTGGTTAAGGCGCTCGACTCGCAATCTGAAGATCACGAAATCGAATATTTGTCCCAGAAACGTGCTTGCCCTCTCAGCCGTAAGAGCGTTATAATGTAACGATCACTCTCACAGTTCGTTGGTTTAGGAATAGCCCAAGTGTTGGCGGTGGGTGGGTGGTGTTGACTAGCTATCTTCCCTCCAGTCTCACAACACTGCTAAATTTGAGACGGCCAGCGCAGATGGCCTTTTCGTAGCCTTGCACGAAATTCAATACAAAGCAAGCGACTCAGTGTTAGTATGAAAAAAGTACTGTCGTTATACACAGGACAGTTTAAAGACTGCCATTTCTTTTGTTTGGTTATTGTTATTGAGTACTTTGTAAGAGAATTATATAAAACATATTACGGTGACCCGAAAGGTCACGTTTTCACAACACATTATTTGAACATCTTACTTCATAAACTGATCGATAGTTATAAGGCTTGTTTTGGAATTTCGCACAAAGCTACTCGAGGGCTATCTGTGCTAGCCGTCCCTAATTTAGCAGTGTAAGACTAGAGGGAAGGCAGCTAGTCATCACCACCCACCGCCAACTCTTGGGCTACTCTTTTACCAACGAATAGTGGGATTGACCGTCACATTATACACCCCCACGGCTGGGAGGGTGAGCATGTTTGGCGCGACGTGGGCGCGAACCCGCGACCCTCGGATTACGAGCGCACGCCTTAACGCGCTCGGCCATGCCAGGCCAGTTATAAGGCCCTAGTGTCAATTGAAAGCACTTCACCACAAACTATTATTCTACCCATCCCATATTTGTAATTTTTAAGTTACTCTGTTGAGACATGAAGCCTGAGTCATCAGCGCTTATAACACCTTATTTAAAATAACAAACACGTGTTACACCGGCTTTTTATTTACTTTGAGCGCTCTGTTCGATTGTAACATTCAAGGGGTATGTGTTAAACAGTGTTAAGACCAGATCTTTTTACCTGGGGGAGGGTGAAGCCGTAGAGAATGATTTCTAGTTCGACAAAATAATGAATATTGTATTCAGTACTCGGGTTACTTTGTCTTTTTACTAAGTAGGTAAATAGTTTGTGGAGTGGCTTGTGGTAACAGTAGAAATACTTATATGAAATTAAATATAATTCTGCCAACAAAACTATATTCATATAGGGGTTTCTTGATTTAACAGGTTCGGTTACTTGAATTAAGCACAAGGGGCTAGGGGCTATCTGTGCTCTGTTCACCACGTGTATCGAAACTGTGGACAATTTGAATATAGTAGAAAACCATCGCTGGAGACCGAATATAAAAATATATTCATAATGTAATTTCAAAACAGCGAAGAATGAAGTTGCGTTCTTTCTTGAATGATTTATGTCGTAAATGTGTGCAAACAAAAAATTTATTAGCCCACGAATGACAAATATATAACACGTTGTTGTAATTCTTAATTAAAAGTATTTTACGTCGGATAAAATAATAACATAAAATTGATATGTGGTCCAATATACCCTTCACGTTATCTTGTGTGGGAAAACTCGTAGACCGGGAAACGTTGACTCAGGTAATTTCTTTCCTTACCTTTGACAGTAATGAGAACATATCGACTAAAGTATGCTATAGGAAATAATGTATTAATATTGAGAAGCTAATCACATAGGTATAATGACCAGTGGTACGTTGACCGCACTGCGGTTCTGAAATATAAAAGATTCGTCCTGAAACTAATATCTTATTTATTAATGGTGCATCAGAACGTTTTTGGTTCGTCAGCCCATTTCTGGTACCATGAAATAGAACGGGCTACGATAAAGTTATTACTTTTGTTTTAATTGGATACGCACACAGTAAACGAAGAACCGTCCTGCTGTTGACACAGCATGATTGTAGAACATTGTCTCAAGTTGGACAATGCGCCGGATACGATGCGGTTTATAATTATTAAGTCACTACTGAAAATAGTAACTGAGCAACAATAATGTTTGATTAATGATTTAATCGAAGCGTTGCAAAGTAGCAACTTGCGTTATCGTATGTGTTTTTAGGCGTTTAAATTTGAAATACTTAACACGATATGCCAGTATTAAAGACAATTTTTAATAAGTTCAAACAGGCCCGGCATGGCTAGATGGGTTAAGGCGTTCGACTCGTAATCTGAGGGTCGCGGGTTTGAATCTTCGTCGCACCAAACATGCTCGTCCTTTCAGGCGCGGAAGCGTTATAATGTGACGTTCGATCCCACTATTCTAAGAGTTGATGGTGGGTGGTGATGACCAGTTGCCTTCCCTCTAGTCTTACACTGCTAAATTAGGGACGGCTTGCGCAGATATCTCTGGTGTAGCTTTGCGCGAAATTCAAAACAAACAACAAGTCCTAACATGCGAATTTTGTATTTCTTATTAAAGAGTTTTTCATGGTTCATTACCTAAACACCAAAACATCTGAAACCTGAGATAAGGCTTAGGAAAACGTTTATTTGTTGTAAAGGCAAAGTTGCACAATAGGCTATCTGTCTTGAGTAAACCACAGGGATTGAACCTAGAATGTTAGTATTATAGGTCATAAAGTTTACCAGGGAATTATCGGAGGCCAAAAGTATAAGTTAGTGCGCTTTGGCATACTTTTAGTGGTCACTGGAAATTATTACAAAACAAGCATTTGATGGACATTGAAAGTTACTACAAACCAAACTTTTGTTGGACATTGGAAATCATTACAAAATATTCCACAGCTCTTAAATTTTTGTATATATTTTTAAAAGGTTACCTACTTAAATTTTAAAAAGTTTTCTGTCTGACCTGAATGCCCCCCTCCAGTGGCTCAGCGGTATGTTTGCGGACTTACACGCTAAAATCAGGGTTTCGATACCCGTGGTGGGCAGAGCACAGATAGCCCATTGTGTAGCTTTGTGCTTAATTCCAAACAACAACAAAAACAACTGACCTGAATTTAATTTCGTTCGTGCCAAAGTTTCTCACAAAACTGTACAAGGGCGATATGTGCATAGCAGGTCGTAATCTTGATTAGTGGAAGGGCAGCTGGTCACAGCATCCTCTTTTGACCCTTGGGCTAGTCTTGATCGATTCACTGGACTGGATCGTCGCTTTAGCGTAGCAACGGATTGCTTGACCCAAATCTCAAAATTGGCACTTCGGGCACCAGAATTTCATAAACAACAACAACAACCAAAAAACAAAAATGTTTAGCCCTTTCCTGATTTAAGTCGAAGAATTAACGATTTTGAATGTGAGTAAGGTTTCAGAGTTCTCATATGCTTATTCTTAGAAGCTGGTGTTACATTGTTAATAAGTACAAAGCCACACAATTGGCTATGTGTGCTATGCCAACCGTATGCATCAAAACCCAATATTTAAGGCTCTGAGCACCTAGACTTAACGTTGATGAATTGAGGAGTAGGGATGACTCTTCTAAGAGAAATTCGAATCTTCACCGTTCGGTTTTGCAACATTTTTAGAGTCCGTCATATCTCATAATTATAAAAAGGTGACATTGGGCCTTAAGTGTGGGCCCTCTGCTCCACGTAATTAAGGATAGTTGAGCGAAAAGTATATCGAAGTAAAATATTATTGCAGTGAAACCTGCAAAGGGCGGGAACCAAAACAACCCGGAAATATCAAAATTTTGTAGTAGCATTTTAGATTTCTCTTATAATATTTTGCGCGAAGTTCAAAACAAACGAAACGAAAAGAACGCCATCTTTATCCAAAATCATAGAAGAATTTCAATTAAGAAATAAATGGAACTCGCGTAACGTGGACGGAAAAATTATCTTTCACCTACCATATCTATCAACAAGTAGGACTGGAACCTGAATAAAGCGGAAAAACGTTTTTTGTTTAAATATTAATAAATTCATTCTCAATTAATAATTTGTTTAAATATTAATAAATTCTTCCTCGATTAATAATTTGTTTAAATATTAATAAATTCTTCTTCAATTAATAATTTGTTTAAATATTAATAAATTCTTCGGTAATTGATAATCTGTTTAAATAGTAATTCATTTTTCCTTAATTAATAATTTGTTTAAATACTAAGAAATTCTTCTTTAATTAATAATTTGTTTAAATACTAATAAATTCTCGGATATTTTATAACAGTAATTATTGGTTAGATATATTCTGTTCTTTTTTCTGCCGTCATTATTCCGGAGGTCGCTGTTCAAAAGAAGAACTGACTTTACTTTTGGTCGCATTTGCTGATGGAAAACTAGGGAAACCATGGGTAACATGTAAAAGTGAAAATTTGCACTGTTTCAAAAATTTAAAAAAGAATCAACTTCCTGTGGAGTAGAAAGCTAATGATAAAGTGTGGATGACAAGTGTTATATTGGAGGAATTTTTGAACAAATTAAACAAAAGAATGTAACAAGAAAATAGGTAGTTATTGTTTTGAATTTTGCGCAAAGCTACTCAAAGGCTATTTGCTCTAGCCGTCCCTAATTTAGCAGTATAAGACTAGAGGGAAGGCAGCTAGTCATCACTACTCACTCTTGGGCTACTCTTTTACCAACGAATAGTGGGATTAACCGTGACATTATAACGCCCCATGGCTAAAAGGGCAAGCAGGTTTAGTGCGACCTGGATTCGAAACCGCGACCCTCGGATTACGAGTTAAACGCCTTAACACGCTTGGCCATGCCGGGCCCGAGGAAAATAGGAATATTCTGCTTTTTTAGATAATGCAACTTGTTATCCAAAATTCAAGTTTCAAATGATGTTCGTTTAGTCTTTTTACGTCCATGTACAACATCAGTTCTACAGCCACTAAATAATGGAATCAATTAATGTATAAAATCGAAATACAGAAAAGAACGTTTCAGAAAATCTGAAATGACCATGAAAATTGACGTGTTAGAAGCAATTGCATTTTTAAATCATTCAATCAAATGCGTAAAAGATAAATGCATAATAAAAGTGCTTTCAAAACTGTGGATTTATTCTTGATAATGGCGGAGATTGTGGAGAAGTTGTTTGTTTTGATGGTTCTAGTGAAATCCAAACTCTGATTGAGAAGAATGATGCAGATGATTCTGTGAACGTGGAAAGTGTTGTGAACGTTGACAAGAATGTTTTAACAGAAACTGATGAAATTGATTTAAAATATGTAATAGAATCACAAGATGGTAACAATGTGAGAAATTCAGAAGATGAACAAAATGAAAATGATAGTGAGGAAATAGAAATTCCTACTTCATCACAAGTGTTAAGTTATATTAACACCATCAAACTGTATACAAAAATCAAGGGGGAAAATGAACTTCATGAAAAGACCGCAGAATTGGTGTTCGATTTTAACCACGTGAGAAAGTCCATTAAAAAATGAGACAATTAAAATTAGACACTTTCTTCAAATAAATTTGATTAAGATTTTGTGTAATTGTGTATATTTTGAATGTCTGTTTTGTCCTTATTCTAATAAACATAACCTCACCAGCATGATAACTTATTCACAAACAATTGAGTTAAATAATTATAACGTTCCGTTAAAAAATTATGTATAATTAAAGATATATATGCTCACTATGTTTAAACCAGAAAACCTGCTTAAACCGGAAATTTGACTCTATCCTATGTTATTCCGTCTTAAACAGGTTTCACTGTATATAAAAATGAAAGTCAGCTATAGACGTATACTTTAGTTCCCATCTCTCATTAAACACAATTTAATTAGATGAATGTTAAAAATTGGAGATATAAAACAATTAAAAATAACTGATCGTTGTTTGATAATCTGCTCTTTGTTCTCTGAAATGCACCATTACGGTAATTACTTAGTCAGTATAAAAACCAAACCTGAAATAATGGCACAGGTTTCTTAGTGTAGGAGGTCCGGCTTGGGCCGGTGGATAGGGTGTTCGACTCGTAATCTGAGGGGTCACTAGTTCGAATTTCCGTCACACCAAATATGCTCGCCCTTTCAGCCGTGGAGACGTTATAATGTGACGGTCAATCCCACTGTTAGTTGGTAAAAGAATAGCCAAAGAGTTGGCGGTGGGTGGTGATGACAAGCTGCCTTACCTCTAGTGTTACTCTTCTAAATTAGGGACAGCTAGTGCAGATAACCTTCGTGTAGCTTTAGGCAGAATTAAAAAACAAACGACAAACTTATCAATTTGATAGTTCAATATATCTGTATTAAACGTCGATAAGAACTGATTCCGGTTGGAAAAAAGTTATACTATCGTCGTTAAGAATTTAGGAGAAATATTAAATGTTGTCTGGTGTTATTCGTATGATTTTGTTGTTCTTTTACGCTAATGCACTTTTTGCACTTCTGGATAACGTTAAGCGGTTGCAAATGCAGCTCCTGTTTTTCTGGATACTGGAAGACGTGCTCAATGACTGAATTGAAAAACTCGGGATTCGTTACTACGGCTACGTCCGTTCTTGCTACACAACAAAAGGCTAAGCGTAGTTACATTGTTCACGGGTTTACGTGATGATTTGATTATGCAAAATCGAGTTTTATACGTGTCGGTTTGAGATAAGCGTGGCTTATTTTATAGATTGCTATGCACCACGAAGTTGGTTTCGAATTAAGGTCAGAAAATGTGACGTGATTGTGCTTAAGCTGCTGAGCAAAAGAAACTGTTCTGAATCACTTCAAACAAATCGTGTTTTTACCTTACGATGTGCACATTTATAGGTGACGTTATTCCGGGTTTGTTTCAGTGTATTGTAAAACTGTTTTAAGGTAAATTTGCAGGTCCCTCTTAATCACGTAATGAAACATTCCAAGAAGTTTTAGACTAAACGTTTGTCTTTAAATGTTTGTGTGAAAAAACACACCGTTTTTAAATCGTCAGAAAATATACGTCAAATGTGTTTGTTTTGCAAAATCCCTTAGTCTGGAAAAAAAGAAAGAAAAGTGGTCTTGGAAATGCAAAATCAGAAGTTTCGGGTAAATAAGCTTTTGGTCGGATGTGTAGGGGGCGCTGAACTCTTAATTTGTAGGTCGCGGGTTTGAATCCGTCACATCAAACATGCTCGCCCTTTCAGCCATGTGGACGTTATAATGTGACGATCAATCTCACTATTCGTTGGTAAAAGAGCAGCCCAATAGTTGGCGGCGGGTGGTGGTGACTCGCTGCCTTCCCTCTAGTCTTTTATTGCTCATTTAAGGATGTCTAGCGCACATAACCCTCGTGTAGCTTTGGGTTGAAATTCCAAACAAACATTAGAGTCATAGCTAATAAATAAATATTATAATCTAGAGGACAGTTTGACGAAAATACTCGTTTTAAACATTAAGTTTTATAATGAGCCGACACGCTTTAACGTCACTGACAAGTTATTAGATTTTAACATTAAGATATCACACATATCGACTTTGCTTCTTTGGAAATGTATTTCATCAGTGTTAAGCAGAAAGCAATAAAATGGGCTATCTGTGTTCTGCCCACTACTGGTATCGAAACGCGGATTCTGGCGTTGTAAGTCCTCAGACATTCTGCTCTGCCAATGGGGGAAGGTGCAGGGTTCTTAGTTTATACAACAAAGCATTTATGACAATTTAATGTATTGTACAGTGTTCGCACCATGTGGGTTGTTTGTTTGTACTTGAGCACAAAGATGCACAAGAAGCTAGTGTGTGCATGCTTTGCCTACTAGGGGTTCGAAACCCGGTCTCTAACGTTGTAAATCGGAAGATATACTGTTGTTCCACAAGAGGGGATTTCAAAACATGTTGTACAGTTCTTTGTTCCTTCAGTTTCAAAATTGGTCTTTAAATGTTTTAAAGAAAAGCTTATCACTTCTAGATTATTGGCAAAAAACAACAACATAATAAAATAAATACAAATGCTGGAACTGGCGTAGCCAATAGTGTGTGTGTTTTGTTTTAAGTAACCCACATCAGGCTATCTGCTGAGTCCACTGAGGGAAAGCGAACTCCTGATTTTAGTGTTGTAAAACCGTAGACTTTACGTGTAGCGCTGAACCAGCGGGGTACGAGCCAATGTTTAGTGTTGCCGGATTATAAATTCTAATGGTGATGTTTTACGCCCCCTTTTCATTAAAACACGCTCCGCACTTTGAAACAGTGGGTGCTCTGTGAATGTCATATAAAAGTACCCCAAGAGTTAGTGGAAGGTGATTTGAAAAGCTGCATTTCCTTTTATTCACGGCGCGAAAATTATAAAACAAATAAATCTTAAACAACACCTAAAATTTGTTATATAAACTGAAGGCAGATTCTCTTTATAAATGTATTTTTTATCTAACGTCAGTAAAGTTTCTCTTGGGTCAGCGGTAAGTTTACGGACTTACCACGCTAAAATTTGGGATTCGATTATCTACAATGGACAAAACGCAAATATCCCATAGTATAGCTCTTTACAAAAAAGGTTCCCCGGAGGGGAATAGTGGTAAGGCTTCAGATTTAAATTGTTAAAATCAGGGGTTCGATTCCCTTCGGTGGACATCGCAGATAGCCCGAAGCGGCTTTGATATAGGAAAACATATTCACACACACACACACACACACAAAGAACGAGCAAAAAACGCCACTAACAACACAAGTACAACTTTAAGAACCTAGGAATCGACTGGAATTCAGCACAAACCCACACAATGGGCTATCGGTGCTCTGCCCACCACGGGTATCGAAGCCCGGTTTCTAACGGTTTGAATCTGCAGACATACTGCTGTGCCACTAGGAGGCAAACTTACGAAGACTTAAGACTTAGTTCATACAGTATAAATCTTTGAAGTTCAAACTTTAACGTATATAAAAGTTCGACAACTCTCAATTTGTTAGCAGTAGAGGTTTACTTCATGAGATATGATACACGTTCTTATCACGTGACTTAAGATTAGTGTCTACAGCCATCGTACGACATTCAGTAAAACCACCTGCAAGAAAACGATGATCGGCAATAAACAATGCTGATTTTATTGTATCGAGGACCTGATGCGTTTGACACGCAATCTGCGTTACTGAACGCGTTTGCCATTTCAGCCGAGGGGTCGTTATAACTGATATAAGATTTCCTATTAATATTGAAACAATGCTGTAAAAAAGATTAATATCTTCGTATTTACATCTCTTCATGAATAATGTGTAATAATGCTGTTTCCATGTTGATTATTTAAAAACTCTTGAATCTTCCAAACGTTAATGTTATGATTATGCTATCTCTGAAATTGAACAGTTTTGCGTCTTTGTGTGAATAATTAAGTGTTCAGTGGCTCGCGGGTCAGCACTGTTGCCGAAAGTGTTCTGTTTCAAGAGTTAATAAAACCAAAGTTAGAGAGCAATAAACACTTTTCTTTCTTGCTCTTCAGTCTCTTGTCATGCTATGTTGTAAACTATAGTCTCGCTACTGGTTGGTAAAAGAATAGTCCAAGAGTTGGCGGAGGGTGGTATTCATTAGTTTCTATTTATGGAGTCTATTCCTGCTAAATTAGGTACGGCTAGTGCCTGTTGCTTTTGATTAGCTTTTCGGGAAATTCAAAATAATCGAACAACTTATCACATTGAAATTTTAAAATCTTTTCGAGGAGAACTTCATTTACTCGCGTCTATTGTTTGTTTGTTTTGAATATCGTGCAAAGCTACACGAGGGCTATCTGCGCTAATCGTCCCTCATTTAGCTTGTTTGTTTGTTTTTTGGAATTTCGCACAAAGCTACTCGAGGGCTATCTGTGCTAGCCGTCCCTAATTTAGTAGTGTAAGACTAGAGGGAAGGCAGATAGTCATCACCACCCACCGCCAACTCTTGTGGTACTCTTTTACTAATGAATAGTAGCATTGAATAGCCATCCCTAATTTGGCAATATAAGACTAGAAGGAAGGTAGCTAGTCACCACAACCAACTGCCAATTCTCGGACTACTCTTTTAACAACGAATAGTAGTATTGACCGCATATTATAACGCCCCCATGGCTGAAAGGGCGAGCATATTTGGTGCGACGGGGATTCGAACCTGTGACCCTCAGATGACAAGTCGAGCGCCTTAACCACCTGGCCATGCCATGCCCACATCTGCAGCATTACTCGTCTAGATGTACATGTCTGTATCGCTCACTGTACTTTGTGTTCCTGAGGGTAAAAGAACTCGAACTGTTACTGAATTTCTGAAAGCAACTTGATGTTTTTATTTCATGAGAATCTAATTCGAGCTGCAAGTACTTAGATCCTTCTGTTTGTTTGTTTAGAACAAACTTCCATAATGAAGTATTTGTGCTCTGCCCACCGGAGTGAGTTTGTAGACGTACCGCTGTGTCACTGGAGAGTCGTTCCATCAGTCAAGAATAAATATCTTTCAATAAACCAATTGAAATCCATCGAGGGCGTGATTTAAAAAGTTGATCTTTAACAAGTTATGTAGTTGAGTTTACTTGAAAATGTTGAGAAACTTTTATGTAAAAATACTATTACAGATTTGTTGTAAAAAGAGTGGGTAGATCTTTACAGTTTAATTAGTAATATATATGTTTATTTTACATTTTCCTGTAAGAGTTTACATAACTAAAACTAAACGAACAAACACTTAATCATAAAAGAAACAACTGAAATTTCGTCCGATAAGTTGGACCCTAGACCAGCATGGCCAGATGGTTAAGGCCTCATAATCCGAGGGTCGCGGGCTCGAATCCCCGTCACACCAAACATGCTCGCCCTACAACCGTGGGGACGTTATAAATTACGGTTAATCCCACTATTCGTTGGTAAAAGAGTATCACAAAAGTTGGCAGTGGGTAGTGATGAATAACTGCCTTCCCTTTAGTCTTACGTTGCTAAATCAGGGACGGCTAGCGCAGATAGGCCTCGTGTAGCTTTGCGGGAAATTCAAGAAAAACAAACAAATATGGGGAAGAACAGTCTCGTAGTGTTTAAGAGTTCAAAACTGGACGAGTAATTTATTCCAGCGTGTAGATTGTACAAAAGATGGAAGTGGGAAAACTACGTTAATTTTAACGCTTTACTTGAATTGTGCGTTATTGCTGGTTCAAGCGATCAATAGAACAGTGTAAAAGGAACGGTCACGGACATTAAGATTTGGAAAGGTCTTAATGCGAACTTGAAGAGACAAGTTAGCAGCGAGAACGGAAACAACGGCATTATTAATTAATATGTCGTCATCGTATGACGCAGTTTCTCCGTATTTGGAATGGCGAATTCCATCGTCGACTGGGAACCTTCCAAGAAACAATGAACTTTCAAATAAACAATTCGATAATATTCACAGAGTGAAGCGAGCTTAACAAAGGATGGATTTAGGAGTTAGGCGTTTCTGTGCAAGCTATTATTATCTTAGCCATAACTCGTATTTGTGTTGAATCATAATAATTTCGGCTTCCTATCAGATCAGCTTCTAAGATTCTGAGGGAAGTTCATAGTTTTCCGTTTTATAAATATATTATAAACCTTTATTTCAGAACGTATTTCGCGTTTTCCGAGCGCTCTTCTCCATTTTCGTCTCTATGGCATTCGCGAGCTTTGATGAAACCCGGAATTTAGCTTTGTAAGTCCTTAGACATGCACAAAGTGAATAAAACATAAAGAACATATACATATGTATAGTACACAGATATATAATGAACTCCCCAATAAACATAAATATGACCCATAAAAATGTCATCAAACGCGTTACAAATGTAAATGTATGCGAAAACATAAAATTTAGGCCTAACAAGTATGTCGACGAAAGCGTTATAAATAAAATATAAGCATGGTCTTTAATCTGCTGTTTCTAACTTAAACTTTTGTCACTTTCTAAGCCTAAATATATTACATCCACTTCCGTTTGCCGAGGGTATGACTTCCGTCTAGTCTTATGCTGCTGAGTTAGGGACGACTAGCGCAGATAGTCCTCGAGTGTCTTTGTGCGAAATTCAAAACAAACCAAACTGTTTGCCAACATTTTCGGCTATTATCATTTATACGTCTATTATAATGAACGCATGTTTGTTTGTTTTAGAATTAAGCACAAAGGGCTATCTGTGCTCTGTTCATCACGGGTATCGAAACCCGGAATTTAGCTTTGTAAGTCCTTAGACATACCACAAGAGGGCGTATTATGAATATATAATTTAAGATTTGTTTAAATTAAAATTACATATATTTCTTCTTAATTATAGTAATCGATACATACAAGTTATTTAACTGGCATAATATATTATGTTAAAGCTAAACTATTTTGGTACAATTTATATTTAATACGAGTTTGTTCATTGATAAAAAGGGTATAATTAAAAAGTATATTACAATCATTTATTATTTATGGATGTCTTTCTCCACCGTGTTGAGGTTTATTATAAAACTTCGCGAATTCTACATACGCCCTTCTTTCTAAAATAATTTTTAAACACCGTGTAGGTAAGCCTAGATTTCTTACTTTCACGAGGAATAACAACACCGTATTTCTAATTGAGCATGTAGTAGAGATTCAAACCAAATTAACTGGGTTGTAGGTTACTGCAATGTTTTGATTTATATTCCTCGTAAAATTCGTTGAAAATAATACACTTCTTGTGCACAGTCAAAATAAAGAGAAATATGTGCGACAGGACTGTTGAAATGGACGCCAGGAAACTTTCGTCCTTATGGAAAGTAATCAGAGAGTGGTGCTTTAGATAAGTCCTGTTTTGGACCGGCATGGCTAGGTGGTTAAGGCACTCGACTCCTAACCAAGGGCCGCGGGTTTGAATCCCGGTCGCACCAAACATGCTCGCCCTTTCAGCCATGGGGGCGTTATAATGTGACGGTCAATTCAACTATTCGTTGGTAAAAGAGTAGCCCAAGAGTTGGCGGTGCATGGTGATGACGAGCTGCCTTCCCCGTGGTATTAAACTACTAAATTAGGGACGGCTAGCGCAGATTGTCCTCGTGTAGCTTTACGTGAAATTCAAAAACGAAAAAACAAGTTCCTGTTTTAATAAAAATTGAGCTGCATGGCTATCAACCAGTTGCACGGTTGTCAGATGGATCATGACCGAACGTGATGACATGGACTGTAAAGTCGTAGTGAACCTCCAAAACTGTTTTAATATAATGTATCAATTTTTTTTTCATTTCACTCATGATGTAAACCAGTTTGTAATACTCTTAGGATCACTGAATCCGTTCTGTTTCAAGAGTAAATAAAAACAAAATTAAGGGTAAAAAAATATTTTAATTTCTTGTTCTTGACATTTGCATGTGTTGAAGCCTACAGAGTACATAATTTTTCACGTGCTTCAAGACATGCGCACTTCTTATTGACGTTACAACAAAAGAAATTGCAACGTTAAGCGTCCATAATATGATGTCATTTTGGTGTCTACCGACTGACTCACAGACAAGACGTTACTGTATAATATTGCGAGTGGATAAAACATATAATTCCTTCAAATGGTTTTCGGATCCCTTCGTGAAAATAATTTGTTTCTTTGTCAACCACGGAATATATTAAAGTTTCATGCAATGATTTTGGTTTTCATATATTTTCTGCCTGTGTTGTTTTATATTGAAGCTTTTTAGGGTTAAGGAAACTGATTAATATTGCGTTTGAGTGTATAAATTTTATTATTTTATTGCCAAATATGAAACAGAAATGTATAAATCTAGAACTTTAGACCTATATTTTACGTGTGTGAAAAATATTATTGACCAGGTCTTGCCAAAAATACCCAAATATATCAATTGCGCATGCGCCATGGGTGTCAAAAGTACGTTTAAAATAATCAAGACATTGAAGCTTTTAATTAATCAGACTTTCATAAAATTTTAATCAAATATATCAATTTTAATCGCTTTTGTTAAGCCTAAAATACTACATCAACAGTGCATGCATAATTACAACTACGCACGTTTTACCATGGTTTTAAAACCCATCTTCGTGGAGATAATTATGTTCGCATTTTGAATTTTTTTGCAGTCTGTTTTGTCCTAAATTACTTAAGCCTCAACTATTTACATACTGAATATTAGTTATGTATTGTTTAAGTTCTTCCAACTGAAGTTACACAAAATTAGTTGTATCAATGTTTGGCTTTTTTTTTTTTCTGTGGTGAACTCGTCTTTCGCACGCTTGTTTAGTTTTTATCCAAAGCTATTCAGTAGTCTATCAAGCATGCACGTGGAGAACTGAAACACACATTGTTAAAAAAATGACCGAATTATCGCACAGCTATCAAATTGCCTGGTTAAATTCTGATAGCATTTACACTTCACATCCAAAATGTTCAAGTCACACTTAAATAAACGGCACATTTAACAAACACATTTTATATTTAACTTCAGCGAGATGTACTTTACAGTTAAGACTTCATAGTCCAATCACAGTTACATTTTCCTAGTAGTGACGTCAGGTTATCCCAAGATTTTCTTGTTGTATACACGAACCCATATATTTAAAGTTGTGTGGGCACAGGGGAAAATAATTTTTATGGGCCTTTTATTTCATGTAATTTTTGTATAGAATAAAAATATCATTGGGCCCCCATTAAGGTCATGGACCCTGGGGCTGAGCCCCCTCTACCTAAATACGCCACTGCCCTAAAAATAGAACAGGCGTCAAGTAACAGATAAATTAATTTCTATTGTGAATCAATGCGTAAATTATACAGTTGAGGATATATACACCATTGGAAATTAGATGATTGGAATGTATAGCGTTTTGCTCGTTTGAAACAATTCTGATAAATCTCTTTGTTTTATTCAGTCAACCAGAACACCAAGAACTGTACATCAGTATCACTCCATTCATATCACTCCATATCAGTATCATACCAAGCGTTGCACACCAGTGGTACTCAATAAACATCAAGAGTTACATACCAGTGATACTCCATAAACACCAAGTGTTGCACACCAGTGGTACTCAATAAACACCAAGAGTTACATACCAGTGATACTTCATAAACACCAAGTGTTGTACACCACTGGTACTCAATAAACACCAAGAGTTACATACCAGTGATACTCAATAAACACCAAGAGTTACATACCAGTGATACTCCATAAACACCAAGTGTTACACACCAGTGGTACTCAATAAACACCAAGAGTTACATACCAGTGATACTCAATAAACACCAAGAGTTACATACCAGTGATACTTCATAAACACCAAGTGTTGTACACCACTGGTACTCAATAAACACCAAGAGTTACATACCAGTGATACTCCATAAACACCAAGTGTTGTACACCACTGGTACTCAATAAACACCAAGAGTTACATACCAGTGATACTCAATAAACACCAAGAGTTACATACCAGTGATACTCCATAAACACCAAGTGTTGCACACCAGTGGTACTCAATAAACACCAAGAGTTACATACCAGTGATACTCAATAAACACCAAGAGTTATATACCAGTGATACTTCATAAACACCAAGTGTTGTACACCACTGGCACTCAATAAACACCAAGAGTTACATACCAGTGATACTCAATAAACACCAAGAGTTACATACCAGTGATACTCCATAAACACCAAGTGTTGCACACCAGTGGTACTCAATAAACACTAAGAGTTACATACCACTGATACTCAATAAACACCAAGAGTTACATACCAGTGATACTCCATAAACACCAAGTGTTGCACACCAGTGGTACTCAATAAACACCAAGAGTTACATACCAGTGATACTCAATAAACACCAAGAGTTACATACCAGTGATACTCCATAAACACCAAGTGTTGCACACCAGTGGTACTCAATAAACACCAAGAGTTACATACCAGTGATACTCAATAAACACCAAGAGTTACAAACCAGTGATACTCCATAAACACCAAGTGTTGCACACCAGTGGTACTCAATAAACACCAAGAGTTACATACCAGTGGTACTCAATAAACACCAAGAGTTACATACCAGTGATACTTCATAAACACCAAGTGTTGTACACCACTGGCACTGAATAAACACCAAGAGTTACATACCAGTGATACTCAATAAACACCAAGAGTTACATACCAGTGATACTCCATAAACACCAAGTGTTGCACACCAGTGGTACTCAATAAACACCAAGAGTTACATACCAGTGATACTCAATAAACACCAAGAGTTACATACCAGTGATACTCCATAAACACCAAGTGTTGCACACCAGTGGTACTCAATAAACACCAAGAGTTACATACCAGTGATACTCAATAAACACCAAGAGTTACATACCAGTGATACTCCATAAACACCAAGTGTTGTACACCACTGGCACTCAATAAACACCAAGAGTTACATACCAGTGATACTCAATAAACACCAAGAGTTACATACCAGTGCTACTCCATAAACACCAAGTGTTGTACACCACTGGCACTCAATAAACACCAAGAGTTACATACCAGTGATACTTCATAAACTCCAAGAGTTACATACTAGTGCTACTCAAGAAACACAAAGCATTGTACACCAGTGGTTGTCAATAAACACCAAGAGTTACATACCAATGATACTACATAAACACTAAGCGTTGTACACCGGTGGTACTCAACAAACACAAAGCATTATACACCAGTGGTTGTCAATAAACACAAAGTGTTGCATATCAGTGTTACTCCATAAATTCCAAGCGTTTTACGCGAGTGGTACTCAACAAACACCAAGAGTTACATTCAATTGGTACTCCATAAACGCTAAGAATTACATACACCAGTGGTACTCCATAAACTCCAAGAATTACATACCAGTGATTGTTCATACATTCCAAGAGTTGCACAGCAGTGATACTCGATAAACTCCAAGAGGTACACAACAGAATCAGGCCATCGATCAGAACAACCACTGGCACTCCGTCAATCAGAACACCAACAGTTATCTATACACAAGTTAAGAACATAAGAACAGCATCGTGTTTATACGGCTCGAAATGAAAAATTTATATCTTATTTCCAGCTAGAATTAAATTAGTTCATTCTAGTCCATGTGAAAACTATATCTTACAACCTTTATCTATAGTGTGCTTTCTGTGGTATATATATTTTAGATTATTTTGTTAAAACAGGGGAATTTTAATAAAATATGGAAAGGCCATTTCTACTGCCTTTTTATTGTTTATTACAGTGTGTTAAATACCCTGGCAAAATAAAGAATTAATCTATTTGTTTCTATTCAGTATCTCTAAATACATTTTACTAAATAATCTACCTTACTGTAATCGTCTTAACTTTACACGTGACAGTAAAAAGTCGACTTTAAACTTTAATAAAATTCTATATTACCGAAACATGTTTTTGAAACTTAGAGGGCACCGGAAACTTTCGAAGCTAAATTAAGCTTAGGGAATATACGTAAAAGATATTCATCAAAATAACTCAATTCTAAAAATGTCTCAAGCGCTGATAATATATTAATATAATATAACATATTAAGGATTCGTAACCAATATCTTTTTATAACTACAGGATAAGAAACTTATTTATTATTAATACTAACAACGTATACGAATCTCAAGCATAATTAATTTTTTGTCCTTGCAGGAAATATCTATTTTAAAAACCTTAGTTGTTTTGTTGTTTTGAATTAAGCACAAAGCTACACGATGAGCTATCTGTGCTCTGCCCACCACGGGTACCGAAACCCGGATTTTTGCGTGTAAGTCCGCAGACATACCGCTTAGCAACTGAAGGGGAGGCAAAATACCTTAGAGGCAACAAGTTATTTGTTGTGCTAGAAACTCCTCATTGGTATCTTTTCATGTTTCCACACTCACAGACACAAAATCAATTTATAATATCGATTGACTGTTTGAAGTTAAGCACAAAACCACACAATGGGCTATCTGTGCTCTGCCCACTACGGGTCTCGAAATCCGGTTTTTATCGGCCTAAGTCTGTGGACATACTGCTGAGACACTGTGGACAATTTGTGATGTAATAATTCGAACCTACACTTAAAGACTGCTAGAAATCATTTGTATTTACATAAAAGGAAGCTTCGATTATAGATGATTATATAACAAAATAAAGGTTTTTTTATTTAAGTGTTGTTGTTTTTTTACATTTTCACTCATTTCTAGAATTTAGTTCTATCTGGCGTACAAATGTTGTTTATGGACCACTAGTTTAAATGTGAAACAAAACTACGTTTAACACCTGTTTTCTGTGGTTTCATCAGAAAACTCCGTCAGTCACATCCCCCTGATTTTTAATTTTTGACTTTGTTTAGTTTTTTTTTTGTAACGGAGCTATTTGAATCCAGTTAATGCTCATTGGTTGAAAAACATAATTAATTTTAATGGATTATCTCAAATCTGACATAAATATAAATCTGTTATCCCGTTATTGTCGTAAAAACAAACAAACTCGACCCATATTTGATATACCACCGCTGTTTTAAAAGAACGTAAAATAATTTATAGAAATAAAAGTTTGTTTTTGAAATTCGCACAAAGCTACACGAGGGCTATCTGTGCCAGCAGTCCCTAATTTAGCAGTGCAAGACTAGAGGGAAGGCAGCTAGTCATCACCACCCACCGCCAACTCTTGGGCTACTCTTTTACCAACGAATAGTGGGATTGACCGTCACATTATAACGCCCCCACGGTTGAAAGGGCGAGCATGTTCGGCGCGATGGGGATGCGAACCTGCGACCCTCAGATCACGAGTCACACGCTTAAACACGCTTGGCCAGAAATGGAAGAATTAACAGTTTATTCGGTTAGATTTTGTGGTACGTACTAAATCATATTAAACATTATTTAGGCAGAATAATTTGTAATTTGAGTTTCTCAAAATCTATATAATGTCTAATGTTGTAAGATTGTGATCAGTCGGTAAAATGACGTTTGTTTGTTTGTTTTTTTAGATAATTAAGTTCGAAAGAAGTTTTGCCTCCAACTTGTGTGGTTTTTATACGTTCCACTTATTCAAGGCTCCAGTATTGATATAAAAACCTTTCAAGACACAATAAACAGTGAAGAAAGCTCACAGGCTATTTATTTAATCATATTATCAGAAGCTCTCGATTTTTTAAATTTGTTTTGAGATTCACGCAAAGCCACTCGAGGCCAATCTGCGCTAGCTGCCCATAATTTAAACTAGATGGATTGTTTTTTTTGTTTTTTTTTTAATTTTGCGCTAAGCTACTCGAGAACAATCTGCGCTAGCCATCCCTAATTTAGTAGTGTAAGACCAGAGGGAAGGCAGCTAGTCATCACCACCCACCGCCAACCCTTGGGCTACTCTTTTACCAACGAATAGTGGAATTGACTAAGCATTGTAACGCCCCCACGGCTGAAAGGGCGAGCACGTTTGTCAATGAGATTTGATCCCATTACCCACAGATTGTGGGCCAAGCAGCCTGATGATCAGGCCGTGACAATCCGTGACAAACAACAATGTAGGAACTTTCACAAATATAATACAACTATTTTTGTTTGCAAGAGTAATGCTTAATGAAAACAACAACAAACAAACATTAATACACGACTACCAAAGGCCCAGATCTATAAGATCCCGTTCTGAATAAACATAAGCTGCATAAGACTGCTTCCGTTCTGACGTACCCGTGACCTTGCGTAAATAGTCACGTACATAAAACTTACCATTACAGCTCACAAGGGGAACTGTTTGTGTAATACTTGTTTTTAAGGGTAACACATTAGATTTGTAAGTTTTAACAAAGTTAAAGAAAGACGAATAATTCTGAGGAGTAATCAATACATCCATTGCTTATTTAGAAATAATTTCTTTTAACTCGAGACTGAGAAATTGGTAGATATACTCAGTGCGTTTACCATTAGATGTTTATTTACTTATCTTGGTTCACTCCTGAAGGTAAGTGTCGTAAGTCGTTTTCAATTACTCTAAACGTGTATTTATTTATCTTAAGATTGAAAGATGTCGCACTTTTCGATTGATAGCTTATCTAATGCTGTCTTTTACGAGATTTTGATATCATAATTGTTGTTTTTTTTTCGGAAGTTTGTAAATTAAAGTTGCAAGTTAAATAAGTTACCACCGACGGGTTTAATTATGGATTTTTAACGAAGCAGTAAAAAACATTTTTACTTTTTGTAAAACAGCTAATTTTTGTCACGAATGAACAATTACATACAGTATCAAACAATTTCCTTTGTTGATAATGCGAGAATGTTCGAAACCACAGCTGCTAAAAACACTTATTAACTTTGCTAGTGCTGCCACCTCTCGCCTTTGTTAGGCTACAAAAGCAATATTATCCAGTTATGAGTGGTTATTTACTGATTCAGGTTTTTCAGAACCCAGAAGATTTGGCCCTGGTTTAAAGCTAGTTCCATTTCATACATTTCCAAAAGCTTTTATAATTATAACATATTAAAAAAAAAGAAACAGGAAACAACATTTTAAATGATGTACTGCAGATCGTGAGCTGGAATTGTGTCATCGATCATGATCGACTATCTAGACTTGGGGGTTATAATGTTACGATTCATCCCACTATTCTTTAGACTCAAATTTGGTTGCGTGTGATGTTGACTAATTGTTTTCTTTCTTCTAAATTAAGGATGATTAGCGCGGATAGCTTAGCGAGCAATTCATCAAAAAACAAACTTTTCACTTCATCGTAGCTTCCAGGTTTCTAGAAAATCATTTTAGAGAGGACAATATATACCATTTCACTTACCTTGTATGTTAAGCCATAGGCCGTTAAAAAGACGGGTGTTTCTAAATTTCACATTTTCCAGCTCTGTAATGTTTCTTTGCTTACTTTAAAGCAAATTTTCTTTTTCGATAAATTTGTAGAAATAAAGTAAGTTATTTAGGCTTACAACACCCTTTTATAGCAGAAAATAGGTTATATTCGTTGAAAAGTGCCTTCCCTTCTAGTACAGTGGTACGTCTCCGAATTTACAACGCTACAATCAGGAGTTCGATTCCCCTCGGTGGGCTGAGCAGATAGCCCGATGTGCTATAAGAAAAACAAACAAACAATCGTTGAAAAGCGACGCCATACGGCAGTTCGATGAACTACCTGTATGCAACAGATTTTAAATCGACTTCGTAAATCGGGTGTGTTCTTTGCGCATGATCAAACGTTATTTCATGTGGATAGTCTTACCGTTCTACCACATTATTATTCTGCATTTTACTTTCAAATCTAAGCTTGAGATTATAATTATCTCTTATAACCTGAAGGATAGAATAAATAACTGTACTTACATATCATGAAACCAAAACACCATGCTCTTTTGTTAATAAACTTAACGACGAATAAATACTCTTACAAGAAAATAACTTTCTAAAATATCTCAAGGCTGAATAAATAAACTCATTTTGAGAGACTAATAATTCCCTAGGAACAGTTCATTATGACGTAAAGTAACTTGCTGATGTAACATAGTAGCAGGCGTTACCCGTTTCGTGCATAGTTTAAAACTCCATCACTTGAACGCTATGCAAACACCGTGACCACCTGAGACCCACAGTTTTGACTGTTGTATCTCCTAATCATCTTTGCACCACTAGAATACTGAACATATAACTTGATCACATGACACACGTACTTTCAGGTCCTCGACGGTTTAATCATCTTAGCTAAATCGATTAAAGAGAATACTACGAAATGAAACCGTGCATTGCGTTCCATCAACAAAGTCCATATGAAATCAGCTTCCACACCTAAATACTTAGATGATGTTGGAGTAGGTAACGTAATTGCGTTTTATAACTCGAAACTGACAACTAGTTATCACGTGTCGTTTAAACCCCCTTGAGATCTGCATGTTTTAACATTAGAACTAAACCGTAAAAACTTTTGTGAAAAAAAGAACTTTACAGTTTCAGTAGTTTCATTGAATGTGAAAAAAAAACTCTATCTCTCTCTATTAGTTTCCAAGTCATATTTTTAAAAGTTTCTTTCAGTTTAATATCACTTCTCTTAGTATTAGTGAAATACATAAACAAATGTCACTCAAGGCACACAGTTTTACACGTTAATCAAGTGACAGTAGTGGTTCTGTTTGTTTAACCATTTACCAACTGATGGTTTTCTTCCCTGTTTCATCAATCATTAGTCAACTGATGGTTCTTTTCTCTGTCTCATCAAACATTAGTCAACTGATGGTTCTCTTCTCTGTCTCATCAAACATTAGTCAACCGATGGTTCTCCTCTCTGTTTCATCAAACGTTAGTCAACTGATGGTTCTCTTCTCTGTCTCATCAATCATTAGTCAACTGATGGTTCTCTTCCCTGTTTCATCAAACATTAGTCAACTGATGGTTCTCTTCTCTGTCTCATCAAACATTAGTCAACTGAAGGTTCTCTTCTCTGTCTCATCAAACATAAGTCAACTGATGGTTCTTTTCTCTATTTCATCAAACATTAGTCAACTGATGGTTCTTTTCTCTATTTCATCAAACATTAGTCAACTGATGGTTCTTTTCTCTGTTTCATCAATCATTAGTCAACTGATGGTTCTCTTCTCTGTTTCATCAAACATCAGTCAACTGAAGGTTCTCTTCTCTGTCTCATCAAACATTAGTCAACTGATGGTTCTCTTCTCTGTCTCATCAAACATTAGTCAACTGATGGTTCTCTTCTCTCTTTCATCAAACATAAGTCAACTGATGGTTCTTTTCTCTATTTCATCAAACATTAGTCAACTGATGGTTCTTTTCTCTATTTCATCAAACATTAGTCAACTGATGGTTCTTTTCTCTGTTTCATCAATCATTAGTCAACTGATGGTTCTCTTCTCTGTTTCATCAAACATCAGTTAACTGATGGTTCTCTTCTCTGTTTCATCAAACATTAGTCAACTGATGGTTCTCTTCCCTTTTTACAAACATTAGTCGACAGATGGTTCTTCTCTACTATATATGTTAAAACGACTGGTATAGGTAGAAAAAGCACAATGTTACTAACCGACAGCTAACCCTTTCTTTCTTTGTGAAACTGACGACGACTGAAGGAGGTCGGAACGTTGTTCGCTCCTCTACATTGTGCTTTCTCTACTCATACCAACCATTTTTACACATATAATTTTCTCTACAAGTGGGTTTTCTCGTCATCATGGTTCTTTTTTATTTCTACAAACATTAACTTCTATTGATAAAAACACCAGTCAGTTGAATCTGAAATTATAATGTTTAAGATGCTACCGAGGTGACATTAAGTTTTGTAGTGAACCTGTTAGTGGAAGGTAAACTTCGTTGGGACAAATATCATTACAAATGTGGCTTCAAACATTAATCAACTTCCATTTTGAAATATCTCAACAGAAAGCTGATTACCTTTGATATTAATCAGTGGGTGGAGAAAACCAGCTGCCTTCCCTCTAGTCTTACACTGCTAAATTAGGGACGACTAGTGCAGATAGCCCTCGTGTAGCTTTGCACAAATTTCAAAACAAACCAATTTCATGATTACTGTCACGTGTTGGTAAGATAACTAAATTCTAAATTATTTCATCAAAGATACATCTTAAAAACTTGATGTTATCTTTAAATAAAACTGACACTGTGAATTTCTGTCTTTATTTTGTTCGTTATGATTACAATGTAAATTAACTGTTTTTTCTTTCATTTCGCGCAAAGCTACTCGAGGGCTATCTGGGCTGACCGTCCCTAATTTAGTAGTGTAAGACTAGAGGGAAGGCACCAACCACCGCCAACTCTTGGGCTACTCTTTTACCAACGCATAGTGGGATTGACCGTCACATTATAACGCCTCCCACGGCGGAAAAGGTGAGCATGTTTGATGTGACGGGGATTCGAACCCACGACCCTCAGATTACGACTCGAGTGCCTTAACCCACCTGGCCATGCCAGGCCGTAAATCAACTACAATAAAAAACCCATGTTATTTCTTAACAATAAAGTTGATAAAATTAATGTTCTTGGATAATATATAAATTTAACAAAAACACTTTTCCAAAAAATACTCGTGCTTGTTGAAAGTAACTTTACCGATTGACTTATTTGAGCGGACTTACACGCTAAAATCCGAGTTTCGATACCCGTGGTGGGCAGAGTACAGATAGCCCATTGTGTTGCTTTGTGCTTAATTAAAAAAAAAAAACTTGACTTCTTTGATCACCGAGTGTAGTATAACATAAAATAATCGTAGTTTTAACAGTTAATTTACATTTAAAGATTTAACGATAGAATACTACAGAGCCAGGTTTTATCTTTCGGAATATTACTACTAAACACAGAGGGCCTTGTGTATTTATTTACCATTTAGGTTTTGGTTTCTTTATCGGAATAGAAACAATGACATGCGGAATAAAAATGGACGAAACTGAGCGAGTGCTTTTAGTACTTCCTTTAGTACTCTATTTCCGCTCGAGTGTTCTTTATGTTTGTTTTTTTCTTTTTCTAGTGCAAGTCCGCTCGAGAACTGTGGCGCCAGCTTGTCGCCACCACAGTAGCCTTTAGTCTCTCACGTTGAAAACACCCCATTCTCTTTACTCCAGTGGAGAGCGAACGGCAGCCCGGGAATCCATGAACGTGTTGTGTAAAAGCTGAGTTCCTAGCGCAGCGGGAGCTGTAACACAACGTGAAGAGCTCGGGATTACCGAGACACGGGAGTAAAAAGAGAGCTTCCTTAGAAACCTCATCAGTGACGTTTGAGCACGACACGTATCATCCAATCCACGCCCCAAACTAGTTGGAAATAAGCAGAAGTAGGCAGCGAGGTAAGCAGGTAGGAAGAACTCCGGTACTAAAGAAGGCTCAACTTCACGTGCTCAAAGTGGATAATCAGAACTTTGCGACCGTGGCTACTTGCAGAGAAGACCACGGCACGGACCGAAATAAGGTAACCCACGTTGGTCGTCAAGTCTATCAACGGTTCCAGTCGTACTGCAGTCGCTACCTGCCGTCGTTTCTACGCGGTCGACGAACAAACGAAACCAGTAAGTATTACACTACCTGTTGAATGTGTAAAGCTTCAGACACTCGCTACAGTAGGCAGTAACAAAGCGAGTAAAGAAACCCAATGTAACAGTTACTGGTTGTTCGTACTAATTTATTAGTTTCCACAAATTTTGATTAAAAAAAGATGCTATTTGTTAATAAGAGACCTTTAAACTGATGTGTGTCAAGTAGCAAATCATACGGACTGAATGTTTCAGTTCCTGGTATCTCTGGATAGACGTGGTGATAGAGAGAGTTTGAAACTTGAATTTGTGGTGAGTCGAATAATGTTAGTTTTAAAATTGCTGTTTGTCAGGAAAAAGAACCGATAAAACTACTCTGTTTGTCAGGAAAAAAACACGATAAAACTGGTTAAAACTGCTTGTTTGTACCTATATTATAAATGTTTTTCTTTCTTGTGTTTGTATTAACGACTTACCCACAAATATCTATATGTACATACACTTTCAATGCTTTATTCCACACCTTATTATTTCTAACTCAACGTCCAGAAGACATTTGTACGCAGCCAATGATACCAAAGAAAATATATTTTCGTGGCGCGTGAAAGAAAGCACTGGTTCTAACAACAACAACAAAAAAAAAATACCTGAAATACGGGATAACTTCAAATGTTTGTAAGAAATTAAAAAAAAATATTTTGATAAAAATATCTCAGATGTTTAGTAGACGTTTGTTAACAAACGTGAAAATTATTGTGATTGAAAATAGTCCGAGAAACAAATCAAGGGCGTGGTGATACTTTCAAGTGAGAAACTCGAAAATTCGAGCTATCTATTAACAAAATAGTAATGATAACCTAATTACTCTTTGTTTTAATTCAACAAGGGTGGAGATGAAGAAGTCAAACGAGCTTGGGAAGTCTTTATTATGTTTTATTTACCTTAATGTTTTCTCGCGAAATTTTGCTAAATAATTCATGATTTACTGGAACTAAGGGCTGGTCAAGAGCGACTTGATAACACAGTCTTGAATATACTCTGGGTGTTTCTAATATTGAATATTCTTAGAACACCGTTCCATTTGTTCTAATGAACAAAGGTGACAATAGACACTTTCACTTCTCTGGGATAAATAAATCGTGGACACAAAATTACTTATAAGAGCAAAGTAAACCTACACGAGCAAGGTCGTATGTTTGGAGCAGGAATTTTATTGAGACAAACATTCGCTCACGCATGTAATTATTTTTTTGTGCGGAAGATCTTGTTCTAATCAGAGGAAGGAAACAACATCGAAATTTGTTGCTTGTTTTTTGAATGTGGCGTTGAAGTCGCTTACTACTTTCAGAGTAGTAATACTGATACGAAGAAATGTAAACTGTGTTTAAAAAAGTATTGTGTTTAGTACAGATAATTGCATGCGAGTTATTTATTATTTTATGCCTATTATAGATTTATGAAAAACGTATTCTCTCGCACAGACCACATTCATCTCAGCTGCTTTTGCCAACATTTTCTATTCTTATGTGGATATCACAACTTTGTTAAAGATTATGCTTTTGTATACAGTTTTTGGTAACTAAATATCTTCAATATTGAAATCATTATTTTTAAAGAAGAGTCATGGGAATAAGATGAAACTGAAAAGATTCTCAGTTAACATATGCAAGATGTCTGTAGAATGTAGAATTATAGATGCTCGTTTAACACTCAGAAGATGAAATCGAATTAAGCTAGTGCAGAGAACAATCGATTTGCTTCACGCAAAATTTAACAAATAAACAGTCAGCGTTGCAGTAATTCGACTGATTGCTTCTGGGATTTACTACGTTGTAACGGTTAACAACGTAAAATTAATCAATATGACGACGAATGTGCACTTTAACGTTAATGTACTGTATAAAAACAAGCTGCTAAATTGAGGGCTAATCCTAGAGGGTTTGCACATGGTTATCAATTCTGGTCTCTTCTTGGTCCGTTATTGCGTTTGCGAACTCACAACGGTAAAAACCGAGTTTCGATACCCGTGCTGAGCAGAGCACAGATGGCCAATTGTGTATTTTTGTACTTAAAACTACAAACAGGCAGACAGACATCTTCATTTTTATAACAATCTAATGCCTTACGAGCTCACGTCCTACACAGATTTAAGGTGCTGCAAAGCAGAATCTAATAAATTACCGTTTTACCTCGAAAAGGGCCAGAACTTACTTAATACTATTAAGTAGTAAAGTTAACGACTCAGAATAAGTTTATTTAATCAGCTAACTTTAACCTTAATTGTTATTTCGTTATTAATCAAACAGACGAGAGTTCGTTTCTTTATCAGTCGCACCAAACATGCTCGTCCTTTCTGCCATAGGGGCATTATAATGCTTCGATCAATCCCAATATTAGTTCGGTCTTGATTATTTACAAGAGTTTAAACGTGTGAAAAAAAAACATTTTAACGATTAACAAAACTGATAAAGATATTCTTTCCCCATAATAAGACCTTCCATCGAGAATATATTTAAAAAAAACAACAACACACTGTACTTTATGGTGTTAGAGAGATAAATAATGCAATTTTGGATGTTCCAATGCTCCTTCGGTTAATTTAGTACACCATTTAGTACCGTGAAAAGTTATTCACGGTCGCAATTTTAAAACTTTGTGATATCCCGAAAGAAATATGATCAGTTTAATTAGTTACTTTCAGGTCTAGAACGTGAAACCCTCGTTCAAGCGAACAGAAACACGAGTCTTTAAATAAGAGGCAACGTAACCTTGATGTATAATTCTTTTGTTTCATATGATTACAAAGATTTTATGCAGAAAAACCTCAGATTAACAAACAATTTGAAGACATATAATTTTCGAGTATACAGTGCCCCATTTTTAACTATTTCAAACCTATGATGTCTTCAAAATAATTATGGCAAAAATTACTTCAACAACAACGATTTCTTCTAATGACAATATATTTTAAACACTACTGTGTTTATGGTTTTTAAGTAGCCTATGTTGTATGTATTGAAATACGAGTACAGTATGAAATAATTCCAATTTCTATGTTCTTTTGATACTGTATTTCAATTGGTGACGTAGTTTTATGTTTCTAATAACAAAACACTGTAGTTATCTTCACTGATATACGATCAGTATATTCAGTTTTAATGTTAAGCCTTTTCTTCTGTGAACAAAATTAAGTTCTTTGTTAACTGTCTCTTATTACACGATATGGAGGTGCAAACGAAAGATGGTGATACTGTGAGCTTTGTGTTATATGTGTTATATGTGGGAACAACATAGATGGATTGTTTTTGAATATTTATATAATGAAAATTATTGCTTTTTCAATATCTATATAATTAAAATTCTTTTTCAATATCTGTATAATTAAAACTATTGTTTTTTTCAATATCTTGTTGTTTTGAATTAAGTAAAAAGCTACACAATGGGCTATCTGTGCTCTGCCCACCACGGGTATCGAAACCCGGATTTTAGCGTGTAAGTCCGCAGACATACTGCTGAGCCACTTTTCAATATCTATATAAATAAAATTATCATTGTTTTTTTTTTTCAAATTGCGTTAATTAATTAGCTTATTTTATTTATTTTTCTTTTCCAAATTAATGTTATCACTAATAAGTGGAAATGCAATAGGTTTTTCTTGCTGGTCACCAGTTTGGTTTGGTTTATTTTGAATTTCGCAAAAAGCTACACGAGAGCTATCTGCGCTAGCCATCCCTAATTTAGCAGTGTAAGACTAGAGGGAAGACAGCTAGTCATCACCACCCACTGCTAACTCTTGGGCTACTCTTTTACCAACGAATATTGGATTGACCGTCACATTATAACGTCCCTACGGCTGAAAGGGCGAGCATGTTTGTTGCAACGGGGATGCGAACCCGCGACCCTAAGACTACGAGTCGCACGCCTTAACACGCTTGGCCATTCCGGTCCGAGAGCTATCAGTTACTGTACACTGCATACAAACATAGCATGTTTGTCACGTTTGGCCCCCCAGTGGCTCAGCGGTATGTCTGCGGACTTACACGCTAAAATCCGGGTTTCGATACCCGTGGTGGGCAGAGCACAGATAGCCCATTGTGTAGCTTTGTGCTTAATTCAAAACAACAACAACAATTGTCACGTTTGAGAAAAAAAAAAGGTAACTTTAAACGTCATTGGAAACAAAAACAGTTTTAGTGTTAATACTTCTTACCACCATTCTCTCTTTGTGCCTAGAGCTATGGCCGAAACAGCCCCGTTCAACCGTTTAACGTGTATCCAAAACATGTTTATTACAACAAAATTATCAAATTAAAATCAGTATGATATAGTTCGATATATTTTCTGAAATACTTTTTAGGATTTTCCGAACACACACACCAAAAAAAACACAACAAAATCACTCAGTTATGTCTCCCAGTGGGTCAGCAGTAAGTTTACAACGGCAAAATCCGGTGTTTGATCCTCTTGGTAAGCAAAGCGCAGATAACCCATTTTATAGCTTTGTACTGAAAAACGGTCTCAGCCATTAACTTCGAAATCGTTGAAATAAACATGTGGATGTGGATTTATTGTATTATAACTTTTATTGAATGCTCCAAAGGAATTATAGGAATAATACAACATTTTCAAAAGTATTGTTGAATACCTTTTAAACTCGAGCGAATTGCTGTTTTATATATATATATACGTATTTCAAAGTGTCCAAACTTTATCGAGTTAACATGTTTGAAATATTCCTTCATATCCTTTCTTTTCTTCACGTGGAACCATGTAAAATGTTTTGTTGTTTTTGACGTACTGATAGCTAAAAGCTTTTTCCCGAATAAAACACAAAAAACTTATCGACGGTATTTTTTAGGCTCATCGTGTAATCCCACATATCACTGGACTTGAATTTCATCATTAAGCAATATGTGTAACCTTTAGTTTCCTTTTTCTCATTATTATTAGATAGAACGGTTTCAAGACTGAATAACTTACATCAAAGCTCAGTGGAGCCAAGATGGCGAATTACGCCATTCATTGTATACTGAGATGTATCCCTAAATAATAAAAGAAAGCACTTGAATGATAAGGAATAGAACAATGGTTAATGTTGCAAAAAGTAACAAATATCGTACGTGTGTACTACATTTAAACATTCCTTTTGGAATCTCGATTAATAAAAATAAACAGCAGTTCCAACCGAGGTATTGTGTTACCTAACTCTGTTATCTAGTATTCAAATCTGCTTCAAGCTCCAGAAATAAAAAAACCCGAATATAAAACCATAATAATTACAATAATATAAAACAGCTTGGAGTATTTCAAAAGTTAAGCAGTTGTCTCATACAGTGTAATATGAAATATTAGCGACTGTTCTCGGAATTTCTGTATTACTCCAGATATAAACAACGATACGCAGAAAGTATTGGCTTGTATTAATATCAAATATGTACGTATTTTAGGTTTGATATACTTTCATCTGAACATATATGTATGTATATATATATATTGAATAAAAATACACAAGAATATCCTAAATGCATTCACAATTAATAATAGTCCATAAGTAAACGCAATCTTTGACACAAATATATTAAAGAGGACAACATTCGTGGGCGAATGCAACACGTCTCTGTGACGCAATCTCAACGTGACCATTTTTGATACAGGAAAAATCGTGAAAACCACACAAAAAATAGAAAACTGTCTATCTCAATGTTTGAGGCGTGCAAACAGATACCTTAGTACCAAATCCCATATAAGTTGGTTGATATACACGTGAATATTCCAAGAAAACTTCAAATTGTGCGTTTCTGCTGAAGAAAAAAATGAACAAAAGAAAAAAGATTCAAAAAATTTTATATTTCTGTTTAGGACATGAATATGTTATCTTTATACCAAATTCCATGCAAGTTGGTCGAAACAGGGCTATGAAATTTACCTCAAAGCCCTAAAATTATTGGTTTATTTACTTTAATCTTAGACCCGGCATAGTCAGGTGATTAAGGCGCTCGACTCATACTCCGAGGGTCGTGGGTTCGAATCCCTGTCACACCCAACAGGCCTTTAGTCGGGGCGTTATATATGTGAGGATCAATCCCATATTCGTTGGTAAAAAAGTAGCCCAAGAGTTGGCGATGGGATGGGTGGTAATGACTAGATGCCTTTCCTCTGTTAAATTAGGGACGGCTAGCGCAGATAGCCTTTGAGTAACTTTGCACGAAATTGAAAAAAGTTTTATCTTTTGACCCCCTAATATAGGCAAAAATGGGTGATATCCAACATTTTTGCACATATATATATATTTGGGACTTGTAAAAAACAGCATATTTTTGGCGAATTCGATTTAAATTAGACAACATGTGGTGGAGTAATTGTCAAAAAGTCCAAAATATATTTTTGGTGGTAACTTGACTCCCTCCAATTACGAATAATGAGCAAGCCAATCGTTTTTATTTGTCAGTGTGTAGGAGCCATAAATAAGTATTTTAGTATCAAATTTCGTATAAACTAGTCAAAATATGGCCGAGTAATTGACCAAAATTCAGAACCCCTCCTAAAAAGACTCAAAATTCTCAAATAAAATATTTTTTCGTGCGTCAGTCTGTTGGGCACAGTAAAATTTCACTTATATCAATTTTTATTTGATTGTTATAAACGTGTCAGAATAGGAGCCCAAAAATATACATTGTAGGCTTGTTTGACCTTTGACCCCATAATATTCTTTTAAAAAGGCCAAAATAAAAAGAAAACAGATTGTTTGTAATTAAGCACAAAGCTACACAATGGACTACCTATGCTCTGTCCACTACGGGTATCGAAAACCGGATTGTGGTCTCGTAAGTCCGAAGACATACTGTTGCACAACTGGAGGGACTGAAAAATATTTCTTTACATATTAGTCAAAGGTATGACACAGCAGTTTTTCAAGCAAATCCTACAAAAAAAAATGAAGGAAAGTGTTTGGAAGATAAGGAATCGATAGAAAAACAGCACGCCTCCCCGCGGTAACATAAGTTATATACTTTACTGAAAATATATAAGGATTTATTTGCTGATACATAATACACAGGATCTGGCTTATATCTGAGGTAAATCTTGGTTATGATTTGTTCGGTTTTTCAGTGACTGCGAATATTCTTGGATTAGTCTTAACCCAAGCTTTACTAAGATTTGTTTGTTTTGAATTTCGCGCAAAGCTATACGAAGGCTATCTGCGCTATCCGTTTCTAGTTTTGTAGTGTAAAACTACAGGGAAAGCAACTAGTTATCATCACCCAGCGCCAACACTTGGGATACTCTTTTACCAATAAATAGTGGGATTGTCCGTATCATTATATCTCCTCTAGGCTGACAGGGCGAGCATGTTAGGTGTGACCGAGATTCGAACACGTGACCCTCATATTACGAGCTAAGCACCCTTACCACTTGCCCATGCTAGGCCTACAGGTTTGCTCGGAAGAGTCTTGACTTGACATGTACAACAGACATTAATTATTGTAAGTTTACCAATTTCTTCCCAAGTGAAAATATTTTTGAAGTATTGTTTGCTGAACACGTTTTAAGGCTACGTATCTAAAGACATACTGTGATGTGACGACTGACAATGTCATAGAGGTATCCTTGCATGAAACAATATTTTTAAAATGCGCTATTGATAGGGGGGGTATCAGCTAAGGGTGGAACTTTAGGAATACCACAGGTATACCAAAAAGCACGTGTTGATCAGGCTTATCGTGTTGTCCCACACAGCACTGGACTTGAAATTCATCACCAAGTAATACCTGTAACTTTTAGCCTTTACATATACCATTAAAGACAATGTAGAATGAGTATATGTTATATTTACTGAGGCACATACCTAATGAAAATTTGCTAGGATCATCCCAGACTGAAGATATGCTGGGATATGGTGGCTGAAAATCTGGAAGGTTTATCTTTGACTAGAATTTTGTTTGTGAGCTCTTAATGAAGAAATTATTGGGTATCCCTGATTGATAATTGTTGACAATTTCTGACTGGATATGTATTAAACATATTCTTGACGCCTTAAAATATTCTCGAAATATCCATTACTAAAGATATGCCAGGATACCCTGGTTGAAAGTATTCTAGTAACGTACATTACCAGAGATATATCTGGGTATGCTGATATTTAAAATACTCAAGTGGCTTCTCTAGCTGAAGATAAACATAGATATGCTGACTATCTCTGACTAATGACTTTGGAGAATCTTTGACAGAGGACATATTCTTGGATATCATGGTAAAAATATTCTAGTTCATATTTGTGGTTTAAAATATAGCCCAGCATGGCCAGGTGATTAAGGCACTCGACTCGTAATCCGAGGATCGTGGGTTTGAATCCCCGTCACATCAAACATACTCGCCCTTTCAGCCTTGGGGACCTTATAATGTGACTGTCAATCCCACTATTCGTTGGTGAAAGAGTAGTCCAAGAGTTGGTGGTGAGTGGTAATGACTAGCTGCCCTCCCTTCCAGTCTTACATTGCAAAATTAGGGACGGCTAGGGCAGATAGCTCTCGTGTAGCTTTGCGTTAAATTCCAAAACAGGTTCCAATAGGCTTAAAATATACTTGATGTGCGGGCTCAAAATATTCAAGTGGGACGTCTAACTGAAGACACACGGATTCCTAACTGAAGACATGTTATCCCTACATACAGATATAATAACACTATCTTTAACTTCACATATATTTAGTATGTTTGTTTCCGACATATAAATTTTGGGTATGTCTGACGGAAAGGGTTATTGTGACTTGTGATGTATTTTCTACATCCTCAGTGGAAAAGATACTAAGATATTCCTAAAGAAAATCATACTTAAGCTATCTCTTATTCACAAAAAAATTAAAACAAAGAATTTAATCTGTTTTATTGTAAGTAAACGTATTTTCTGATTTTTTTACAATATACAAGATATATAAAGCCACAAATGGTATCAAGTTCGTTCTTAACAAAAATTTCAAACCAATCATTCGGACGATAAGTTTCGTCGATATAACAAAGAACTGCGTTTCTTTTGTGTGGAACAAAGTTTCTGCGACGTAACAAAAACTATAGAATTGTTGTTATTATTAAAAAAAATAGATACGAGAGGTTATTGTGTGGTTTTAGAAAGAAAACTCTGACGTTAAGCGATTTTACGACGATTGTTGTTGTTTTGAATTAAGCACAAAGCTACACAATGGGCTATCTGTGCTCTGCCCACCACGGGTATCAAAACCCGGATTTTAGCGTGTAAGTCCGCAGACATACCACTGAGCCACTGGGGGGCTTTAAGACAAAATCGAAGTACGTTGAAAACAAGCAAACGGCGAAACAAATTTAGAACAGATGGATTGAATGGACTTTGTGGGTCAGTTTTCCGTATCTGACATGAGCCGGATAGATTGAACTAACTTTGAACAAGGCATTTCACTTTACATCGCAATAGAATAATATATACAGAAGGAGAAAAAAAAACATTTTACCTTTAATGATTTCATAATGCTATCAGCGGAGACCTTTGGCATGTTTAAAAGTCATAATTATATGAACCTTATCTATATTTTATTGTACTTTAGAGGACGTTAAGTGAGCAAACTTAAAATTATTGCACAAAGACTTGCGCAGTTCATGTGCCACGACGTATTAACATTCATTCCCTTTGGAAAGCGACGACAGAAAACACTGTAAGTTAAAATGTGTTGCTTTGCGAGACTTTTACCAGTCGTCCCTAATGTAGTAGTAATAGAGGGAAGGCAGCTAGTCAACGCCACCCATCGCGAACTCGTGGGTTACTCTCTTGGCTACGAATAACGGGATTGACCACAACGTAACAACGTCACAATGGCTGAAAGGTCGAATATGTTCAGCACCGGGTTACGATCCCGAGAGTCGAGTGTCTTAACCAACAAGCTGTCGTGCTTTATATGAGTTTCCAAGTCGCCATGACAAGTTTTGAAAGACGTGATTTTTGCTTACAAATCAGTGTACAAGAATATTATAAGAAACGGGCAGAAATAATTCGCCGTTAGAGTTTCAGACCATCTGGAGTAAAAGAAATGAAATATTTAAATAAGTTATCTTAAGTCTTAATCTATAACTTTCGGATGGCCGAAACAGTGTCACATTGGCAACACATTTTACATTCCCAGTTTCTCACCCTCACTCTAAAATAAAACACAAACAAATAACTGGAACGTTTTTAATGAAATTAACTGATAAACAGTGGATGTTATTTAGTGTAAGGACTTTTCCAAAATCCTGAATTTGTATGGAAAGTTTGTATATAATACGTATGAATTATTTAGGCTTACTGAACTTAAGATTAGAAGTGGGGTTAGGCTTAGCCATATGTTTTATAAAGCTTTTTCTACTTAGCACAATAAGCAGTGTTTCACTGTGTCAGTATATTTTTATTTAGATTACCACGAAATTTATTCAGAAATAGGAGCTTCAATCTCCGCCCAATTGTGCCAGAGTCTGTGCTTAAGTCCTGAAAGTGTAGACCGCATTTTTGCGAAAACAAAACGCGAATTATAATCACAAACACCTCAACCGCTACGAAAAAACTCCAAGCCACGTGGTTCAAATTCCAATGACACCAAACATGCTTGCTTTTTCAGCCGTGGGGGCTTTATAATGTGACGGTCAATCTCAATATTCATGGGTAAGAGAGTTGACGATGGATGGTGATGACTAGCTACCTTCCCTCCAGTCTCACTTTACTAAATTAGGGTCGGCTAGCACAGATAGCCCTCGTGTAGCTGTGTGCACGATTCAAAAGAAACAATTAACCAAACCATAAATGTCCGTCTGTGGATCGAATTGCTTGTTTGTTTGTTTTTTAATTTCGCGCGAAGCAACTTGAGGGTTACCGGCTCTAGCTGTTCCTAATTTAGTAATGTAAGACTATAGAGGGAAGACAGCTAGTCATCACAACCTACCGCCATCTTTTGGGCTACTCTTTTACCAACGAATAGTGGAATTGACCGTCACATTATAACGCCACCACGGCTCAAAGAGCGAGAATGTTTGGGTGTGACGAGGATTCGAACTCGCCGCCCTTAGGTTACGAGTCGAGTGCCTTAACTACCAGGTCGTGTCTATGGTTGGGAGTTTTATTTGTTTGTTGTTGAACTCAAAGCAAGACAATAGGCTCTCTCTAATCTGCTAATCGTGGGTGCTGAACGCAGCTTTTAGCGTAATTAAGTTCTTGGATGAAATAACTTAAAAACATCTATAGCCCATAGGCTGCAACCACATATAGATCAAATCAGTTGATTAAGGTGAAAGGAATCATCGCAGGACATATAAATCTCGTTACCAGCTAACAAGATTACCAAAATTCATGAAAAATGTTTCTTGTTTAACTTTTCAAATTTCTAGAAAGTTTAATCTGTCGAAAAGTGTTTTAATTGGAAAAATAAAATTAATGAATATATTTTTTTGTTGTTAAAGGGAAAAATGTGCAATAAATAAACCTTAAAAAGAGGACCTTAGTAGGTAAGGTTAAGTAATTTGAGATAAAATACATCAGAATAAAAACGTACCCCCCAAAAAAAAACAAAAGGTTGGGGTATCTTCTAACTAGTACCTTCATTTCTTTGGTTTTTGTACCTTTTCTTGGTTAGAAGCCCAGGTATTTTATTTTGTAAGGCATTTCGTGGAAAGGTTTGATTTTTCTTGTCTTTTTTAATTTTTGCAAAGCTACTCGAGGGCTATCTGCACCAGCCGTCCCTAATTTAGTGGTATAAGACAAGAGGGAAGGCAGCTAGTCATCACCACCCACCGTCAACTCTTGTGCTACTCTTTTACCAACGAATAGTGGGATTGATCGTAACATTATAACGTCCCCACGGCTCAAGGGGTAAGCATGTTTGGTGTGACCGGGATTCGAACTCGCGACCCTCGGATTACGAGTCGAACGCCTTAACAAGCTTGGCCATGCCAAGCCTCGTGGAAAGGAATTTCAAATTCTTGAAGAAATGTATATATAAACACATTTGGCACAATACCTGACGTAATGTAATCTTAGAAATTTAAAGGCGCCACTTAGATTTATATTGAAACACATTAAAAAATTTAAAATTAACCATATGGATATAAATTGTCACTTTTATCTGAATTCTAGACGGGTGCTATCAAGCAAAATGGTAGTCTTGGAAAGAATGACGTCCTTACATCTGGGCAGAAAGCTTAGAATAAACTTATAATATATATTTTTTAATTAGTGTAAAAGTAAACATTTTTTTTTTAGATATGAAAAGATTCCGCCATATTTCTCCTTTCTAGCTAGCATGGCGGCACTCACTGAGTTCTATTTCGAAGAAACGCCAGAAAAATAAAATCATTTGATTTTTAATAAAAGAATAAAACAGTTTTCAGAATTTTTTCTTATTTACAAATCAATGAATAAAGAATTATGGAAGTGTATGCTTATTTCACGGGTCGATCTATTCTCTTCCGTACGTTATTTGTTAATTATTAATGATTGTGCACTCTAACGCCCTCTGCATTTAACAATCCAGAATAATCCAAGCTCTAAAGTAGTTCAAATGTTGATCTGTTTTTTGTTTGTTTGTTTTTGCCGTTGTTCTACGTGATTCAAAGCATTGTAGAAGTTAAGCTTATGTTTAAAAAAACGACAACACAAAACTAACTTATTCTCAAAACTACTTTAACCGCTTGAGTTGTTGTTTAATAAACAAGGTGTCGCTTATTATGTCAAACAACTTACTTTCGTTTGTATTTTGCCCCCCAGTGGTTCAGCGGTAAGTCTGCGGACTTACACGCTAAAATCCGGGTTTCGATACCCGTGGTGGGCAGAGCACAGATAGCCCATTGTGTAGCTTTGTGCTTAATTCAAAAAACAAAAACAACAATTTTTTGTATTGTTAATATTCACGTGATCTTGTTGAAATTAACTGATTCATTTTCGTTAACTTATTAAGAATTTCCTGTAAGAGTGAAGTAAAATAATTATTTTTCGAGTTAATTGTCAAATTGTCCCTGAAAAGCGCTCGGGTTTTAGAGTTTTTTTATCATTTTATTTTAAGACTTCTCTGACTTCTCTTGCAATGAAGTTATTAACGATCCACATTTTTTTCAGTTTTATTTTAATCTCGAGAGTTAATTATTTATTTTTATCAAGTGTATGATAGCTGGGTTATTGTTGGTTTGTTGGTGCGTCAAGGTGGTGGGTATGATGAACATTAAGCCGTCCCTAATTTAGCAGTGTAAGACTAGAGGGAAGGCAGCTAGTCATCACCACCCACCACCAACTCTTGGGCTACTTTTTTTACCAACGAATAGTGGGATTGACCGTCACATTATAACACCCACACGGTTGAAAGGGCGAGCACGTCTGGCGCGACGGGGATGCGAACCAGCAACTCTCAGATTACGAGTCGCACGCCTTAACACGCTTGGCCATGCCAGGCCCTTTCGAAATAAAAATAATGTTTGTGAGAGAAAAAAAAACAACAACAAATGAACGAGGATATGACCTGACCAAGTCATGACAACTTTTTGTTTGAAGAGCTAATTGCTCGGCATGGTCATGTCGTTAGGGATCTGTACTCGTAATCTAAGGGCCATAGCTTCGAATTCCCTTTCCAACAAACTTATACCTTTAGTGGTAAGAACGTTATAAGTAATAGTTAAGCTCACTATTCGCTGTTACACGATTAGCCCAACAATGGGCAGCGATGAGTTATTGCCTTCCCTCTGGTCTTCTATTGCTAAATTATGGACGGCTAGAGCAGATAGTCCTCGTGTAGCTTTGCGCGAAATTAAGAAGAATAAACAAACAAAAGAAAAGAGCTAATGCACGCGTTCCTTTTTACACAACATTCTCTGTTTGAGATTTTTGTTGCATTTGATAAATTATCCTGGCCACGACAACTTTGTTGTGATTAATAAACATCTGACCATGATAGTAAAATAGAATAGCTTACGTTTCTAATTAGCTGTGGTTTTGCTCAAAGTTCTTGAAAACATTTGTAAGTAAGACATAAGGATCTTTATTTGAAAAAAAGGGTCAACACAATTATCGAAAAGAAGTCCGTTCACAAAAACACAAGTTTCTCGTCATTAAGAAGTAACATGCTGTATTTTAATTGAGTTTTATTAAAACTGTTTATGAAGATAATTAACCCTTCAAACAAAGCACATAATTATGTTGCTTGGAACAGTGTTAGCACGGGTGAGATGAAATAAGTTTACTACTTGTTCAGAAAAATTTACAAATGGTGACTTGCATTCATTGTTTGGTGATTTTCACGTTGTAATCACTGAGAATGTAGTAAACACTGATACGCAATATTGCTTTTAAAAGACATTTTGAACCACTGGGATGAAAAATTATTTTCAAAGGTATTTCATCTTTCCTGATTAAAGTTTGTAGTTTCAGAAAATAAAATACAATATCAAAATATTATGACAAGCAAAAATAAAATATGCCACCAGATGCTTATGACAAGCAAAAATAAAATATGCCACCAGATGCTTATGACAAGCAAAAATAAAATATACCATCTGACGCTTATGACAAGCAAAAATAAAATATGCCACCAGACGCTTATGGCAAGCAAAAATAAAATATGCCTCAAGACGCTTATGACAAGCAAAAATAAAATATACAATATGACGCTTATGACAAGCAAAAATAAAATATGCCACCAGACGCTTATGACAAGCAAATATAAAATACGCAATCAGAAAACTGTGACAAACAAAAATAAAAAAACTACAAGACGCTCATGGCAAGCCAAGATAAAATACATTATCAGAAGTTTATGACAAGCTAAAATAGAATACATTATCCGATTATGACAAAACAAAGTAAAATACTAAGTCTAAAAACTGTGACAAGAAAAAATAAAATACAATATCAAAAGATTATCACAAGTAAAATAAAATACACTGCTGAAATAGTATGACCATCTAGAAACAAACAAATGGAGAATAAAAGACTTTGCTTGAAGTGTACTTTCTATCTCAATAATATTATCATATAATCTATTCGTGCCAAGCTTTTCTGTTTTCACGTACTGAATACAATGACTTCGTTGAGGAGGTGACGTGTGCTGTGAAAGTCGACATCCACTTATTTACACCATTCAGGATGTTATATCTAACACGCACAAAAAAAACAAATAAAACACACTTGACCAGTTTTCTTATGGACTTCGTTTCAATTTACTGCACTTTTAATTTTAGCAATGTATAAATTCAATGTTTTATACTGAGGAAAATATAAACTAATGTGTTACAAATCTGTTAGATTTCACCCCAGTGCTCAAATTTACATCGGTTCTCGGTAAAGTTTTGCATTATTCTGGAAAGTTTGAAGTTTAGCACAAAGCTAAACAGTAGGCGATCTGTGCTCTGCCCACCACGGGCATCAAAACCCGGTTTCTAGCGTTGTAACTCCGCAGACGTACTCTTGTGCTACTGGGAGGTATTCTGGAAGGAAGTTTAATGTTTTGCCTGTCTTGTCGGCTCTGTTCAGTGAATTATATCTGACTGAGAGATCTTTTAAACTCCGCAGAAATTCTGTTTGAAGAACTGTGTTCGTGCCTAAAAACCTCACGAGGTCTCTTTGGAGAATTTTTTCAACAGTAATGTATTGCAAGAAAACATTAGCAAAGAGAGAAATTCTATTTAAGATAGAACGAATAGTGAGATTGGCCGGCATATTATAATGCCCCTACGGCTGAAAGGGCGAGCATGTTTGGGGTGACGGTGATTCGAACTCGCGACGCTCGGTACGTGTATAGTTACGATATTATTATTAAGTTTATTACAAGTGAAATGCTTTAATGGAATACATTGTGAAATGTCTAATAATAGGAAATAAATATATATATATATAATTCAGTGTTGTATCTCAAACTTAGTAAGAAAGATTGCGCAATCGTTAAGAGTTTAGATAGTAATAAATATTACTTGTCGGTTCTGTATGGGTAATGAACCCAAGTTACTCGGCTCACGAGTTTATCTTGTTAATTACTTTAATGAATATACGTCCGTCGTAAACGAGTTGCTATGATGAAATGTGGTATTCAGTGTTGGGATGTGTAATAGACTAGAGGGAAGACAGCTAGCCAACACCACCTATCGCCAACTCTTGACATACTTTTTGCTGTTCTCAGATTTCCACTCGAACATCCTAACCAAGGTTAGGACGTTTCGACTCGCAAACTGAAGGTCGCGGGTTCAAATTCCGTCACACCAAACATGCTCGCATTTTCAGCCGTGAGGGTATTATAACACTACAGTCAATCCTACATTTCTTTCGTAAAAGAGTAGCCCAAGATTGACGGTTGATGGTGATGACTAGTTGCCTTCTCTCTAGTCTTACACTGCTAAATTAGGGTCGGTTGATGGTGATGACTAGTTCCCTTCTCTCTAGTCTTACACTCCTAAATTAGGGTTGGTCAATGGGGATGAGTAGTTGCCTTTTCTCTAGTCTTACACTGCTAAATTAGGGTCGGTGGGTGGTGATGAGTAGTTGCCTTTTCTCTAGTCTTACACTGCTGAATTAGGGTCGGCTAGTGCACATAGTTCTCTTGTAGTTTTGCAAAATTCAAAAGCAAGCACACAAAAGGCCATGGTAGGCCGTCGAAATTCAGAACCAAAACTGCTAAAATAGCTTTTCCAAAACCTTTTAAGTGCTAAAAGTTGTATTTTTTTACTTTAGATGTTTTCTTATTACTTTTACATTAGTTAAATATTAAATATCTCACTAAGAAACTTTCAGTCATTATTAACATCATTTTTGGTGGTTTCACACCTAATGCAGTTATAAGGCAACATCCATCAGGTTTTGGTTAATCGCTTTTTTTAAACACATTTCGATCATTGTTGCTGAATTTTTGTTTTTAGATTTCATTCAATAAAAGGGAATTGTCTTTAACACGATCAGAAGTCACACCTGAAACAGATGTTTGCAGAGTAAGTAAATGAAGTGATTAAACTACATTAACTTTATGTGATTTCTAATAAAATGAAACCAGATGTTTATTTTCATGACCATTTGAATACATTCGCAGAAACCTTTCGCAACAAATATTTATTTTTAAATGACACAACTGAAATTTCCAAAGAGACAGTTACTGCGTGATGCGACGAAAATTCCCACCAGGGGCCAGGATGTGACGTGGGAATAAGCATATATTTTAAAGCAATTGTTTAAAACCTGTCATTAAGATGAGAACCAGAACTCGTATTGTATTAACTTATAAATCTTTTTTTTTTTTTTAATATTGCAGACGAAGATAAAGTAAATTACCTAAGCCTATTTTGACGAATATAAATTAAAAGAGTAAATATCAATAGATAACTTTTTTATATTTTAAAATATTTATTTAAATTTTAATTACAGTCTAAGCTAAAATACAAAGAAATATTAATAGTTTACGAAGGAGAGATTCGTATTAGAACTCGAGGAAATACATGTATGATTTAAATCCATGTTGATTAACACTTAAAGAAATATATATTCATTTAAGTCCGTAGTAATTAACACCTCAGGAAATAAAGATTTATTTTAACAGGTAGTAGAACCTGAGGAAATGTGTATTTGTTTACTTTTCTTTCATAAACATAATAATCTACAATGTGTACTTTCACATTCTGCACACTGATAGTATGTGATAAAATACTATTTTTCTTGTAAACACAAGCACAAGATGATGTTATAAATATCTCACTGCACTGGTACTTTTTCATTTTAAGAGAGGGTAAGCATCAATAAATTTTCGATCATGTTTTTCTTAACAAAACAAAGATGCTCACCCTCCCAGCCGTGGGGGCGTATAATGTGACGGTCAATCCCACTATTCGTTGGTAAAAGAGTAGCCCAAGAGTTGGCGGTGGGTGGTGATGACTAGTTGCCTTCCCTCTAGTCTTACACTGCTAAATTAGGGACGGCTAGCACAGATAGCCCTCGAGTAGCTTTGTACGAAATTCCAAAACAAACAAACAAACTTAACAAAACAAACAATCGTATGTGTGGGCTCATTATATCTTGATTTGGTATACAGATTTTTCGTTGTTGAAAGGTAATAGTTACTTTAATTTGCAACTGAAACCTTATAAAAGCACATTTAGTTGTTATAGTTACAATATAACAATTAATTTAGTTCGTACTTAAAACTTTAAAAAAGTACGTTTTGTTGTTATTGTTGCAATGTAACAATTAATTTATTTCGTACCTAAAACCTTTGGCCAGAGTTATGATGAACGCAACCAGGAATGTCTGTTGTCACTTCAAAATTAAGCCCTCGTGTAGCTTAGCGCGAAAATTCAAAACAAAAAAAGCAAGCAAACATGAGTAAAATAAACAACGAACCAAAGTAAAAGAATATAAACTTACAGTCATTTTAGAATACAGAATAAATACTTTTTCATGTGTTTGAGAAACATCGTGTGATTCACTGTGATAAGATGAACAATATTCTGAAATTGGTCAGTACTTTCCTTCATAGTTACGAGCTAATTTTAGCTCAAACATATTTTTCCCCACACAAAACAAGTTATCAATGCGAAATTCTCCAATTAAACAGAATTATTCATAAATAAAACAGTGCTGGTTTAAATTTTTTATTGTTATAGAATCTTACATTTGTGTAAATAATTAGGTATAATCAGTGATCCAAAACCATCATATTATCAGATACTGTAATTTATATACAGCGCCTACACTTAAAACAAACCGGTCAACGTGAAATTGACATGATTATTTGGAAACCAAAGAAACGAACGCAAACAAACCTAGTTCGAGGGCCAATTACCGTTAGATTGTTTACCATAAAAAGTCACATACGAAAATAATGTTGTTATATTTTCTATTTCGATTTTCTTCGTCAACAAACCTATAATATTATAAATTTCAGTTTAAGCCGCGACATAACGACTCGTGCAGTGGGATCAGTGTTGTTTTTTTATTATCAAATACAAACTTATAACTCAAAGCTTTTTGGGTTTTTTTTTCTAATTTCGCGCAAAGCTGCACAAGGGCTATCTGCACCAGTAGGCTCTAATTTAGCAGTGTAACACTAGAGGAAAAACAACTAATCATCACCACCCACCGCCATCTCTTGGGCTACTCTTTTACCAACGCATAATGGGATTGACCGCAACGTTATAACGCCTCCACCTCTGAAAGTGCGAGCATGTTTGGTGCGACTGGGATTAGAACCCGCGACTCTCAGATTACGTACGAGTCGAAAACTTTAACCCATCTGGCCATCCCGGGCCAACTCATAGCTACGTCATCTTTTGACCGGTTCAAGATCTAATTACATTTTTGGACTCAGGAGGTCAAACCGTTTCGATTGATGCAAGCCTCAAAGTCTCATAGATTAATTTATTCTAATCGTGTCAAAACGAATTTCTGTTTGGGAGTAGGCTGGTAGATCCTGATGAGTTATGAAATCGAATCGGGTATACCCCAGACCCACGCTTGGTACTTTCTTGCGCACACAAATATAGTTAATAAAATAAAAAAAGAAGTTATCATAGATTAGTTTATTCTTATCCCGCGTTAAATGATTTCAAATATCGCAACTGTGGAAGAATCCCTCTTGTGCAAGCAAAGTTTTATGTGATCGACCATAAACTAATTAAGAATATAATTTTAAAACAATTTATTACTTGTAATCAAACTCTAAAGCGCCACCGTAATAAAAACGACTAGTCATTTACTATCAAAACACATTTACTAGATATCCACTATGAGCATATCTTGTCCTCATTTTATATTTCAAAGGGTTTTCCAATTGGTCTGTAACCTCACAACGGTAAAAAATCAGATTTCCATACAAGGTCCCCATCTTATATTTCAAAGGGTTTTACCAATTGGTCTGTAACCTTACAACGGTAAAAAATCGGGCTTCCATATAAGGTCCTCCTTTTACATTTCAAAGGGTTTTACCAATTGGTCTGTAACTATACAAAAGTAAAAACATCAGGTTTTCACATAAGGTCCTCCTCTTTTATTTCAAAGGGTTTTCCAATTGGTCTGTAACCTTACAATGGTAAAAAATCGGGCTTCCATGGCCGTGGCGAGCAGAGCACAAATGAGCCTCTGGGAAGCTTTTGGCTTAATAAAAACCAAACCAAATATTTCACAAGAGAGAGTTTTAGTTACAAATAACTCTGAAATATATAGAAAACAAACTTTCGGCGTCCCAGCGTTCCTGTATATAGAAAACTACATAGTTTATTTGTAGTAATATACGTTAAAGCAACAGCTCCCTATAACAAGAGCGTATCAACCCTGTCACAATAAGCAGTTCCATCTTGAAGTTTCACACATTTATTCAGCTAGGAAACATTTTCATCTGTTATTTTGTAAGACGTATAAAACTTAGAAATTATAACAATCACCACCAACACGCCCTAAACAAAGTGCTAGACGGATAGATTATTTTAAAGCAAACACGTCTTGTGTGCTGTAGTCATGCAAATTATGAAAGCTGTCTTTAGTCCTAGCGCATACATGTAACCCGAGAATACTTTTGCGAATTAAGTATGGCATAATCAACTAATGCGACCACTTATAATACTCTAGCTCACGCGCAAGGTGTTCACAATGAAATAGCAGTCTGTAATTAAGAAACAGTTCACAGGACGCCCGCTGTGTCTCGTGACATTGCAGCCCCCTACCGACAAGGGAAATGAAATAAATGGATAGAGACTGGAATAATTAATTCAGGCACGCACGGGTAAAGTCTTTGTTTGTTTGTTTGTTTAGAATTAAGCATAAAGCTACTCAATGGGCTATCTGTCCTCTGCCCACCACGGGTATCGAAACCCGGTTTTTAGTGTGTAAGTCCGCAGACATACCACTGTGCCACTGGGGGGCAACGAGTAAAGTCAATGAAATTCTACTCAAATAAAAAAAAGGTAATTAATATTTTAACCAATGACCTGATATATTATTTTCCGCTCTTGTACCCATGTTGTTTAATTGAAATAATAAAATAACAATATAACGAACATCTTTGTAGAAACAAGGCGAAGCGTTGTGATGACTAGGCTTAAGATTTTTGGGGCCCGGTATGGCCAAGCGTGTTGAGGCGTTCGACTCGAAATCCGAGGGACGCGGGTTTGAATCCTGGTCGCACCGAACATGCTCGTCTTTTCAGCATTGGGGGGCATTTTAATGTGATGATCAGTCTCACTATTCGTTGGTAAAAGAATAGCTCAAGAGTGGATGGTGATGACTAGCTGCCTTCCCTCTAGTCTTACAGTGCTAAATTAGGGACGGCTAGCGCAGATAGCCCTCGTGTAGCTTTGCGCGAAATTCAAAACAAACAAACAAACTTAAGATTTACGAAGGAAAAATATCCCATAAATTCGCAAATACTTTTTATTTTCACGTTTCTTTTAATTATGGGATTTTTTTGTATTTCAATTCGAAATTTAACAAAATAGAATTTAAAAGCTATCTATTAACCCTTACAAGGCCTCGTGGGCAATGATTTATGAAAGGAAATATTTTCTTTGCGATTTTCATAATTTAGAAATATGTTTATTCCTTGAAGTTTCTCTATATTGTTATTTATTCTACTTGTTTGATTTTGAATTTCGCGCAAAGCTATACGAGGTTTATTTGTGCTACCTGTTTCTAATTTAGCGGTGTAAGACCAGATGGAAGATAGCTGGCCATCATCACCCACTGCCAACTCTTGAGCTATTCTTTTACCAATGTATAGCTGGATTGACCGTCACATTATAACGCCCCACGGCTGAAAGGGCGAGCATGTTTGGCGCGACCGGGATACGAACCCGCGACTCTCAGATTACGAGTCGCACACCTTAACACGCTTGGCCATGCCGGTCCTCGGCGGAATCGTAGTCTCCACTTTAGCGTTGTAAATCCGTAGACTCACCGCTGTATTAGCGGGGAGGTGTTTATTTTAAATAAACACTCAATTATATTTTCACACAAACTGTAAATAATAAATTGTCCAAAAAAAGAAAGCGTAATGATAAAACATTTGGTGCCACGCGATGTTTGTAGACATGCGTACAACCAAGAAATGACTGGACTGAAAGAAATTTTCGTGTCTGTTCCAGCTTGGTTCTTTTCATTAAATATATTCGATAGGATGGTAAAATCAGAGCACAAGGTGTTAAAATTTCGAAAACAAATATTGGTATAGGAAACAATAAAGCTTTCATAAAGACACATGAAAAGTTTCTAAGTTACTAGTAACTATACGAATTGCATCCAAGTTACGATTTTTAACATTTCAACTCCTCAGTTAAATATTGGTATGTCTACGGATATTATGATACAATAAACCGGGTTTCGATACCCGTGGTAGACAGATTGCATACGACTCACTGTGCAGCTTTGTGTTTAACTTCAAAGAACTTCACATTTTTCTTCACCTTCGAAAGAAAATTGCGGAATGTTACAAATATCCCATTGAATTTATTGTGTTAATGTTATTTGCACTATTTCTTAGGTGATCTAGTAACCAAGAGAGTATTATAAGTATCAAGGTTTATGTTTTGCTTAATTGTGCCCTATTTTTAGGAACTACTTTTGCCAGGGTAAATGTGATTCCATAATATTCATTTTCTTCTGTCCGGCATGGCTAGGTGGTTTGGGTGTTCGACTAAAGGTTGCAGATTCGAATCCCTGTCACTCCAAACATGCTCGTTCTATCAGCTTGGGGGCAATATGATATTACGGTCAATCCCATTATTCGTTGGTAAATGAGTAGACCGAGAGATGGCTGCGGATGACGAAAATGAGTTGCTTTTCTTATAGTCTCACACTGCTGAATTATGGATGGCTAGCGCAGATAGCCCTTGGTAGGTTTGCGAAATTCGAAACAAGCAAGTGTTTGAAGAATCTAAAACTCTGCTGCAGGTAAGGAGAAAGGAAAATAAGAACATGTTAATACAGCCGTTAATCTGTAGAAAAACTTGGAACCTGTTTTACAGTTTTAACTTTAAGAAATAAACCCAGAAAAAAAATGTTGGTATTAGAAAGCACGAGCAAAAATTTGACAACTTTTAACTTCAACAGCTTTGAAAATTTCCGTATTTGTTGATCTGTGTGAAAATATGTACATTTTATCGTAAATAACATGTACGTTATCGGAAAACAAGTGTTCTAATTCTTGTTTAGCAATATATACTTTAGTAACGTCGCTTAACAAAGGCGTTTTGAGTGTATTTTTTTCAATTAATCGTGCTATTTGACTGAAATGGTTTTACGACGTAGTGGGACGCTGGAGACACGGAACGTTCGATAAGCATATAAAATTAAAAATACCCTGATGTATATATATATGTATGTGTATAAAACCAATAAGTTAAACATCTTATTCGATTTTAAATAACCTTGTAGCTGAAGTTAAAGATGAATTGATAGCATTATCCAGTTTGTTTCTTACAGAAGTGGGAAGTTGAAAACACAAATAGATTTTGAACGTTTTGAAAACATGAATTATCATAATTGAAAAAAAGATAATCTAATACCATGTGTAGACATATCTTTTTTTTTTTTTTTGCAAATCGTGACATTGTTAACAGGGACTCAATGTAATATCGTGATTTGGTATTATTATTTTCCCGCGAGAACTATGTTTGACTGTCACCAAACCATTAAGAATATTGCGCAGCTGGTGCGTGTGTCACGCATATACTCTGATATATTAATATATACTATAAATCCTCTTGATATCAGTGTTTGTTTTACAAGTTCAGTAGGAAGACGTAGGTTGTATTTTGTTTTTTAAATCTATCTCACCTTTTCAACTTGTCAAAAAACCGCCAATTCATTTCTAGTTTTTCATGCCAGAATTTGCCGAGGGACGCATCAGTGCTTGTTTGTTTGTTTCTTTCTTTTAATTTCGCGCAAAGCTACACGAGGGCTATCTGCATTAGCCGTCCCTAATTTAGCAGTGTAAAACTAAAGGGAAAGCGGCTAGTCATCACCACCCACCGCCAACTCTTGGGCTACTCTTTTATCAACGAATAGTGAGATTGACCGACACATTATAATGCCCCTACGGCTGAAAGGGCGAGCATGTTTTGGGTGACGGTGATTCGAACTCGCGACACTCGGTACGTGTATAGTTACGATATTATTATTAAATTTACTACAAGTGAAATGCTTTAATGGAATACATTGTGAAATGTCTAATAATAGGAAATAAATATATATATATAATTCAGTGTTGTATCTCAAACTTAGTAAGAAAGATTGCGCAATCGTTTTCTTACTTAAGGTGTGAACATTATTGAAATATTTAATATTACTATCACATATGTAAACTTTACCTGACATTCTGATTGGTCGTACTTTAAAGGCAGTGAAAATTTCTCAGCGATAAATTTCAAACTGCTAGTCAGACCTTTAGAAACGCTGTAAGATACTTAAAGTAATAAACACTGAATCCGCACGACTTAAAATTTCGTGACTGCTTTAAAGCTATCGATGAAGCCGACATTATGTATAGAGGACGTTCGAAAAGTTTGGAACCAAAGACATTTAAGTAATGTTACAGAATGTCTTTCACATGATGTCCTTGTAATTCAGTAAAAGTTCAGAGATCATATTTCTGTTCTATCTGACACTGCACATGATGTCTTGTAATTCAGTAAAAGTTTAGAGATCATATTTCTGTTCTATCTGACACTGCACATGATGTCTTGTAATTCAGTAAAAGTTTAGAGATCATATTTCTGTTCTGTCTGACACTGCACATGATGTCTTGTAATTCAGTAAAAGTTTAGAGATCATATTTCTGTTCTATCTGACACTGCACATGATGTCTTGTAATTCAGTAAAAGTTTAGAGATCATATTTCTGTTCTATCTGACACTGCACATGATGTCTTGTAATTCAGTAAAAGTTTAGAGATCATATTTCTGTTCTATCTGACACTGCACATGATGTCTTGTAATTCAGTAAAAGTTTAGAGATCATATTTCTGTTCTGTCTGACACTGCACATGTTGTCTTGTAATTCAGTAAAAGTTCAGAGATCATATTTCTGTTCTATCTGACACTGCACATGATGTCTTGTAATTCAGTAAAAGTTTAGAGATCATATTTCTGTTCTATCTGACACTGCACATGATGTCTTGTAATTCAGTAAAAGTTCAGAGATCATATTTCTGTTCTGTCTGACACTGCACATGATGTCTTGTAATTCAGTAAAAGTTCAGAGATCATATTTCTGTTCTGTCTGACACTGCAAATGATGTCTTGCAATTCAGTAAAAGTTCAGAGATCATATTTCTGTTCTATCTGACACTGCACGTGATGTTTTGCAATTCAGTAAAAGTTTAGAGATGATATTTCTGTTCTATCTGACACTGCACATGATGTCTTGTAATTCAGTAAAAGTTTAGAGATCATATTTCTATTCTCCATGAAAACTGCAAACCATATTGTTCTCATTAATTGTCAGTAGTTCGACACTCGTCGGTGTCTCAGATCTTTACTCAGAAAAATACACCCATGAAAGCCGAGTAAAGAAATCTTACGGCCCATTCACAAGGACCACGTTTGCCACTCTATGCTGAAATGGTGTCATTTAACTATAATTTGAAATTATAGGTATAAGTCACACGTGGTACTTAATTCGTAGTCTTAAAAAGACTGAAAACCTGCATACTAGTTACTAGTTATTCATGTGAACAAACGTCGGAAACATAAGAGGAAAGTGGGGTTATAGTGGTACTGTGAGAACCAGGGCGTTTCAAGCAAACCTGATTCAAGTACCATAATTATCTGTAAACTTTAAAAATGATTTCAGATCCAGAAATTGAAGTGCACAATATTATTTCACTTCATCTTTATAGTTGTTGTTTAGCACATACGAGTAATTATAGGCTAAGTGACAATAAGAAATTAACCAATTTTAGCAACAGTAACACAATACCCTCGTTCCCACAGGCTGAAATCTATCATTGGATAGATGAATGAATTTACCTTCCACCCAAGGTAAATAACGTGTGTCGTTACTATAGTAACAGCTTGTTCCGGGAAACAGGGTTACGAAGTGCCACAGCCAATATTAGGTTATACAGCGATAAGTAACTGTTTACACTGTTCGCTAGAGGGATCAAATAAACGTACCCAGAAATGTGTTTGCTCGAGCTTGTCCGATATATCCCTAATCGTTCAATAAAACAAAGTTTACACACTGTTAACATGTTCTCGCCAGGTTACAAGTGTTGTTCTATCCAACTAGACGTACGGTTGGCAGTCACTGAGTTGTCATTGGAATGGAAGATGGTGAGAAATTACACCATAAATTGTGGTAGAAGGTGTCGCATTCCAATAAAACACTGAGTAACTGTAAGGAAACGCCATTACAATAGTGCGTTGATTAATACAGATCTTTTGTCTTCAATCAAAGGGCGACCCAAACATTTTTTTTTTTACTTACCCAAAAAACTGTTTTACCTTCATTTTCTGTTTTCCCCTTGTTATTACTTGTATCTTGTGCTTGATAATACGTAACAAGGAATTGTAACTTGTTCTTTAGCGAAACAATCAGAAATAATGTTAAACTTTTCGTGTCGTGAAGGCTGGGCGTGGTCTAGTGGTTAGAATGTCGGGCTGCGAATTGAACACTGCATTTTCAATTGTGGGAGTGTTGTTGAACTGGCGGTCAGTCTTGTTATATGCTTAAAATGCTGGAAAGGACCTATTGGAAACGAGTACTTTTGTCTATCACCTGTTTTTTTGTTTTTTAGTGTCACGTGCACATAAGATGACGTTAAGAGAGAATATTCCATTTGCTGATAAGTAGAACGAAATGAACGGTTTTCTGTTATGTTCAGTAACAAAGTAAGCCTCTATATCCTTGTATCACAAGTATGCGTTTAGGTTAAATATGTCATGTAATAGTAAGCTATCTTGTTGGATCAAATATACAAGATGTGTCATATAGCCGGATAATTTATACAAAGTGTATCATCTAGCTGTATCGTGTATACAAAGTGTATCATCTAGGTGTATCGTGTATACAAAGTGTATCATCTAGGTGTATCGTGTATACAAAGTGTATCATCTAGCTGTATCGTGTATACAAAGTGTATCATCTAGGTGTATCGTGTATACAAAGTGTATCATCTAGCTGTATCGTGTATACAAAGTGTACCATCTAGCTGTATCGTGTATACAAAGTGTATCATCTAGGTGTATCGTGTATACAAAGTGTATCATCTAGCTGTATCGTGTATACAAAGTGTATCATCTAGCTGTATCGTGTATACAAAGTGTATCATCTAGGTGTATCGTGTATACAAAGTGTATCATCTAGCTGTATCGTGTATACAAAGTGTATCATCTAGCTGTATCGTGTATACAAAGTGTATCATCTAGCTGTATCATGTATACAAAGTGTATCATCTAGCTGTATCGTGTATACAAAGTGTATCATCTAGTCGAATCCAGCATAGGTAGTCTTTACTTACTTAAGTTCGAGATAGAGTACAAACATTTTATTACATTAAAGTAAGATTACAAACTCGTATTTGTACTATTAATCTGAGGAGGGATCGTTATAACATTTTGTAAACAGTAATACAAAGGAACTAATATAACAGTTTGTAAACAGTAATACGAAGGGGCGAATATAACAGTTTGTAAACAGTGATACAAAGGGACGAATATAACAGTTTGTACACAATAATACAAAAGGACGAGTACAAGAGTATTTAGATAGTAAAGGTAGTGGATAAGTATAACAGTGTTTAGATAGTAAAGGTAGTGGATAAGTACAACAGTGTTTAGATACTAAAGGTAGTGAATAAGTATAACAGTGTTTAAATAGTAAAGGTAGTGGATAAGTACAACAGTGTTTAGATACTAAAGGTAGTGGATAAGTACAACAGTGTTTAGATACTAAAAGTAGTGGATAAGTATAACAGTTTTTAAGTACTAAAGGTAGTGGATAAGTACAACAGTGTTTAGATACTAAAGGTAGTGGATAAGTACAACAGTGTTTAGATACTAAAGGTAGTGGATAAGTATAACAGTTTTTAAGTACTAAAGGTAGTGAATAAATACAACAGTGTTTAGATACTAAAGGTAGTGGATAAGTACAACAGTGTTTAGATACTAAAGGTAGTGGATAAGTTCAACAGTGTTTAGATACTAAAGGTAGTGAATAAATACAACAGTGTTTAGATACTAAAGGTAGTGGATAAGTACAACAGTGTTTAGATACTAAAGGTAGTGGATAAGTTCAACAGTGTTTAGATACTAAAGGTAGTGAATAAATACAACAGTGTTTAGATACTAAAGGTAGTGGATAAATAATATAACATTCTGTAAGTACTAAAGGTAGTGGATAAATTATATAACATTCTGTAAGTACTAAAGGTAGTGGATAAATAATATAACATTCTGTAAGTACTAAAGGTAGTGGATAAATAATATAACATTCTGTAAGTACTAAAGGTAGTTGATAAATAATATAACATTCTGTAAGTACTAAAGGTAGTGGATAAATAATATAACATTCTGTAAGTACTAAAGGTAGTGGATAAATAATGTAACATTCTGTAAGTACTAAAGGTAGTGGATAAATAATATAACATTCTGTAAGTACTAAAGGTAGTGGATAAATAATATAACATTCTGTAAGTACTAAAGGTAGTGGATAAATAGTATAACATTCTGTAAGTACTAAAGGTAGTTGATAAAAATAAATTCTTTAAATACTAAACTAAATGAACCAGTATCGTAACTTTAATCTGCAAACAAGCAACGTTAGTATTGTTTCCTTAACGATTTCTGTGGTTTATCTAAACAAACATTTGTGAAGATAAATAGTTGAAAAGCCGCTGGAATTAAAACAACATTTATAAAATGTTTGAAAGTGGAGAGTCGACATGTTGATTAAACAGTAGTTAAAGGATAACTGAATAATAAAGATTTTATATATAGGAGGAAATGAAATAATTATTGGGCTAAACGTGTCAGGTATCTTGTTTTGTTCTGGTACATATTAGGTAGGTGCTAATTACACATTGTGCACGTTCCGTAAACAATGGCTGATTTTATTTTTCTTTCACGATGATTTATTATCTCCAAGTTTCAGTCTAGGTCCTAATTAATGATTTCTGGTCCATCAAAAGTAAGAGCATCTGTCATAAACTGATTGTTGTCATTCTAATTAGTAAGAACGTGTTTGATTAAAATAAATATTTAAACAGTTGTATGTGTGGAATAATGGAATAGCAATATATATAGAAGTGGCTGATGGAAGCAGATAAGGAATAAACATACGTGTGAAGAGGTTGAATGTTTGTGGTGAAACATAATGCTGTTTCATAACAGTGAATGATATAAAATGTTAAGTTAGGTGGATATACGAAAGAATCGAATACGAAATAAGGTTATGTGGATGATCAAATGGATGAAGTAAAATCTTTGAAAGGGTGGACAGACGGAATGAGAAATTTTGAAAAATGAGAGACTACCAAAAGAATAAGTTAGAGTTACATTTGTTGTGTCCCTGTGATGTCTCTCCAAACGTCTCCAACAAAGTACACGTTATCAAACGTTTAATTAGTAAGTATTCCTCCAGTTTTGGTTTTTAATTTGGTACAGTAAATAGTACAGTACATTCATTCACAGTTTAGAATAATATTTAGTGGTTTGATTTTGAGACCCAAGGCTCAAGATTCGAATCCCACTTTTACAAAATCTGTGTTCTGAAATTTAGGGCCGTGAATGCGCAATAACAGGGATTGTCAAATCCCACTAAATGTTTGGACAATGGTTTGGCGGTGTATGTTGTTTACTGATGTCTTCTCTCTCTAGTCTAACAGTTGTGTTTGTTTAGAATTAAGCAATAAAGCTACACAATGGGCTATTTCTTCTCTGCCCACCACGGGTATCGAAACCCGGTTTTTAGCGGTATGAGTCCGCAGATATACCGTTGTGTAACTGGGAAAGGGGAGGAGCAGCCTAACAGTTAGAAGCTAAGATCGGCCACGCGCAGATAAACCTTGTAAAATTTCAAAAACAAATTTATATTTTGTCTTTATAAAGACAATAACGATCACGAGTCACAACTATCAAAATTTAGGTATTATACACTCAAGTCGTGAAATGATGCAATATTGTTAATGTTGGATACAGAAGATAGGCTAATATAGCTTTGCTATATGAACATACACATACACACCAAGAAATCGTACACGTATAAAAAGGAAATTAATGTTTTTGTTCAAGGAATTTTCTCTCGACATAGTCGACCCTCTAAGTAAACTGGAAAAACTTTCGAGAGCGAATACCTTGAAATATTAGAAAAAACAATTCTGAAATGCCGACCTAGGAAACTTTCAGTTGTAGATAAGTAAGAATTACGTCACCAAGGCACTCCAATATGTAACCAAAAACGTACTCAAATCAAATGTTTAGAAATAAAAGTTTAAAAATATATAGCAAAAATATTGTACAGATAAAACACTGGTACGAACAGCATTTGGCACGAGGTGTAATCTAAGAGTCACTGGTTCGAATCTTTGTCACATGCAGTGTAAGATAAGCTATCCAAATGACTCCCACAACACGTGTATCCTAGTCTAGGAATGTTCTCATAGTCACACATTCTAAATAATAAAGATATTGCCAATAACAAAATGTGACACAAAGGTAGGTGGTCAGTTTGGACGCTTACTCTGACGTTTCGCCGAGGGTTATATATATTTTTAATTTCCTATTATTAGAAGTTTTGCGATGCATTCCATTAAAGCAATTCACTTGTAATAAACTTGATAGTAAAATTATAACTATACACGTACCGCGGATCGAGGGTTCGAATCCACATTGCATCAAACATGCTCGTCTTTTCACTTTTCAGCCGTGAGAGCGTCATAATGTATTGGTCAATCCCACTATTCGTTGGTAAAAGAGTAACTCAAGATTTGGCGGTGGGTGGTGATGACTAGCTGCCTTCCATATAGCCTTACACTGCTAAATTAGGGAGGGTTAACGCAGATAACCTTCGAGTAGCTTTGCGCGAAATTCAAAACAAACAAACAAACAAACCGTCACAACAAAAGTGTTCACCTTTTTATTCGTGTGGGCGTGTTATAATGATGAATAGATATAGAAAATAAGCAAACAATTAATGTTATATTTCTTTGCACAGAAATCTTGATCACGTTACTAGCTAGAAATCAGATAAAATGATATGAAAAAAGAACTCTAAAAAGATTTCAACAGATCATTATAAGTTGAATCTCTTACTAATATCGTATGCTCTCTAAAAGGATGAAACGACAGTAATATATTAAAATGTATGTGAAGCGGTCAAGAGAAAATGTCAAAACTTGTTCCCAAAATAGTGGATATGAATTACTTTAACATTATTGTGTATTTAGTTAGTTACAACCTGGAATTTTACCAGGAGACAAATGACAGCTAAAGGATGTCTCTTTGTGTCTTGAATGAACAATTAAACTGTGTGAGAAGACTGTCATTATTTTATAACAGTTAAACACAGGTGTGAGAAGACTGTCGTTATTTTAATACAGTTAAACATAGGTGTAAGAAGACTCGTTATTTTATAACAGTTAAACATAAGTGTGAGAAGACTGTCATTATTGTATAACAAATAAACATAGGTGTGAGAAGACTGTCATTATCGTATAACAAATAAACATAGGTGTGAGAAGACTGTCATTATTTTATAACAGTTAAACATAGGTGTGAGAAGACTGTCGTTATTTTATAACAGTTAAACCCAGGTGTGAGAAGACTATCATTATTTTATAACAGATAAACATAGGTGTGAGAAAACTGTCATTATTTTATAACAGTTAAACACAGGTGTGAGAAGACTGTCGTTATTTTAATACAGTTAAACATAGGTGTAAGAAGACTCGTTATTTTATAACAGTTAAACATAAGTGTGAGAAGACTGTCATTATTGTATAACAAATAAACATAGGTGTGAGAAAACTGTCATTATTTTATAACAGATAAACATAGGTGTGAGAAGACTGTCGTTATTTTAATACAGTTAAACATAGGTGTGAGAAAAGTGTCATTATTTTATAACAGTTAAACATAGGTGTGAGAAAACTGTCATTATTTTATAACAGTTAAACATAGGTGTGAGAAAACTGTCATTATTTTATAACAGTTAAACATGGTGTGAGAAGACTGTCATTATTGTAATACAATTGTCTTGTTAAATGTTAACTTTGTGATATTATAGATTTCAATTATTTTTTTAATTATTTAGTTAGGCTTGTTACAAAGCACAAAAATACACAATATGGCGTCTGTGTTATTTTCATCATGAGTATTTGAAACACGGTTTTAACTTATTAAGCCTCGTTACTAGACTCTCCACATTCCTGGAGATTACATCAAAATTACCTGAAAAACAAAATGGATTCAGGAAATTTAGACAAACAACTGACCACTTAGTCAGACTAATTGAAATGATAACAGATAGGTGTAATAAAAAAACGTTTCACTGTCGCCTGCTTTCTTCACGTTGAAAAAGCTTTCGACACTGCATGGCACGATGGTCTAAGGCTCTATATGAATGAAATGGAACTACCGCGTGGAATTATTCGCTGGTTATCTAACTTTTTGGAAAAAAAAATGTAGAGTAAATGTTGAGGGTACATTTTCTGAGCACTTTACGCCAGGAGCTGGCGTCCCTCAGGGAGGGGTGGTTAGCCCTATACTCTTCATCATGTATCTAAACAATATGTCACTGAAGGATCCAAATCATGGATTCTCTTCACAGTTCGCAGATGATGATGCAGTCTGATGATGTCCCACAACACCAACAATAGCAGCCATAAACATAGAACCCCAACTAAACAGAATAAGCGAATACTGTCAAAAATAAAGAATAAAAACAAATACAGCAAAAACACAACTGGTCATCTTTACAAAATTGACAAAATACAAAAACTACAGCCTGAAATATATATGAATGGCACACTACATCAGACTGCCACATCTAACCTATGATTCGAAATTAACATGGATTAATTATGTAAGTGAAATTAAAAGTAAAGTCTGGCGAAGAACCAACTATGCTAGGAGTCAAACTGGTAAACACAGTGGAGCATCTACAGAAAATGTACTAAAAATATACAAAACATACATTAGACCAGTAATAGACTATACATTTCCAGCATGGATAACTGTAAGTAACACAATAATTAAAACCAAACTACAAACAATACAAAACACACTCCTCACAACAGCATGTAGAGTTCAAAGAACTACATTATATAAATTTTTACACAAATATTCAAGGCCTGGCATGGCCGAGCGCGTTAAGGCGTGCACTCGTAATCCGAGGGTCGCGGGTTCGCGCCCGCGTCGCCCTAAACATGCTCGCCCTCCCAGCCGTGGGGGTGTATAATGTGACGATCAATCCCACTTTTCGTTAGTAAAAGAGTAGCCCAAGAGTTGGCGGTGGGTGGTGATGACTAGCTGCCTTCCCTCTAGTCTTACACTGCTAAATTAGGGACGGCTAGCACAGATAGCCCTCGAGTAGCTTTGTGCGAAATTCCAAAAAAACAACAACACAAATATTCGAACATACTAACCGTACCAGACAGACTCCTACATAGCACAATAGCTGATTTTTTTAATGAAAAATGAATTATTATGCGAACTAGACAGGTACCTCATACATGATGAAGTTAGTTCTAAACATCTCTTCCCGGTTAACATACGTTTAAAACATAAAATGAAAAATAATGAAATAAAATAATAAAATTTATATAGAGAGAGTAAAAAAAAGGCCCACCGTCAGTCTGGACCTCCTACTGATAGGGCAAAAGAATATCTGTACATGTATATCAGTACAAGGACATTGCCATAAAAAGGGTTGGAGCAGTTCAGCCCACTGTGAGCCTAAAGCAGTAACTAACACCAACCTACACTGCATGACCATAAAAGTAAAGGAAGGAGGAAGAGGTTTGTTTGTTTTTGTTTTTGAAATTCGCACAAAGCTACACGAGGGCTATCTGTGCTAGACGTCCCTAATTTAGCAGTGTAAGACTAGAGGGAAGGCAGCTAGTCATCACCACCCACCGCCAACTCTTGGGCTACTCTTTTACCAACGAAAATTGGAACTGACTGACACATTATAACGCCACCACGGCTGAAAGGGCGAGCATGTTTGGGGCGACTCTCAGATTACGAGTGGCATGCCTTAACGCGCTTGGCCATGCCGGGCCGGAGGAGGAGGTCAAAGAGCACCTGACCCTCCAGGGTACATATGATATCCAAAACCCGAGAGAGAGAACGATCAAGTTAGGGCAGATAACAGTATAAGTCCCTGATAGTTTGAAGAAGCTGACCGGCTGTTTGTCATTAAACTCAAAGCTACACAATACACCATTTCTGAATTTCAAACTAGCCTCTAGTTCAGCGGATGAAGGGTAGTTTCATTTGTTTAGTGGTGTTTAATTGAAATATTATGTTATTTTCTAGCAACCTGCTTTTAAGTTTTTTAGTCGAAACATAATAGCGGCTGGTATGGATATCAACACATTCATTAATAAGCAGAGAACAATGTTTTGACCTTCCTAGGTCAAAAACTAAAACTACCTTATAGCGCTGACGGAAAAGGTTCTGATAAATGTGAGTTTGGGCCATAAAACGTCGTTCAATGCTCATTATAATATTTAAATTACAGATTTGATCCCAGCAGGTTTAATACGTTTTAGTATCAGAAGTGAAACTTATGTGTTTATTCCCAAACCAGTAAGGCTTGGTTTAATAAAATGCTGTCACTTATAAACGTAGGACAAATTATTCCTTTTCGTAATAGCCGATAACGCAAATAAAGGTTTGTTATAAGTGCAAAGCTATGAAAAGTACAGCTTATCATTTAGGGTTATAATCACCGGGAACTGAATGGGATATGCAATTTTACTCACCACTTTCAAAGCTTTCCAGTGATTATAATAAAGTCATCTTGTCTCTGATTGGTTACCACTTTCAAAGCTTTCCATTGGTTGTAATGAAGTCATCTTGCCTCTGATTGGTTTGGTGAGGTTTAACTTTACTCCAACTTTCCACGATAATTATAAGTCTATTTCTAATTCTCCATCTTTATTAAGGTGGATTTAGACGGTACGTTTAATTTTTTCTTTTTTTTTAATTATCTTCTCTAAGCTGTGTTCCCCGCCAGGTCTTCACATACATAGATAAATGTTTACCTGGAGTTTTTGTAAAACTAAGTTATTAACTACTTCATTAATTCAAATCTTATCTCGAATAAAATATTAATATTAAGTGGCCATCCAAAATGGAGATCAGTTATCTTTAACGCACGAAATGTTTGAGAAAGCTGTTATTCAAAAAATAACAACAATAAACACTCTAAACGCGATTACGTGGGATAAACGAAGCCTCATCTACCTTCGTTCATAACGAGACAGAAGTGGTATTACTTACAAGTGTAGAGACGCGATAACTCAGACAAAAGTTAGCAAAGGCTTCCCTGCTTCTGAAAGGCAGAAACAAGAACTAACAATGACGTCGTTCCAACAACATGCTACTAGTGGTTTTAGGTGTAATACTAGGGTACTTTTCTAAAGCGGGCCGTCTTACACACTTTACCAACATATCAACTATTGTTCAAAGTTTGTTTTGGAATTTTGCACAAAGCTACTCGAGGGCTATCTGTGCTAGTCGTTCCTAATTTAGCAGTGTAAGACAAGAGGGGAGGCAACTAGTCATCACCACCCACCGCCAACTCTTGGGCTACTCTTTTACCAACGAAAAGTGGGATTGACCATCACATTATAACGCCCCCACGGCTGGGAGGGCGAGCATCATGTTTGGCGCGACTCGGGCGCGAACTCGCGACCCTCAGATTACGAAGCGCACGCCTTAACGCACTAGGCCATGCCGGGCCTGTTCAAAGTTAACCCTTATAAACGAAATTACTCGTTATGCGCATGACCAGGTCTAAGGCGTGGATTCAAAACGTTTACTAACAATTCGTTACAACCAGCAAATCATTTCAATCCAAGACACATGCAGTTAGATAACGGTGAAAAAAGAACAATTTGATTTCTGATTTCCGATGACGACTAATCCACTTAAAATAAAAATGTATCTCAGAGCGGCTTATCTGAAAATGACCGAGGAAGGTCGAAACGTTGTTCTCTGCTCTATTAGTAAAAGTGTTAATACCCATACCAGCCGTTCTGAGACACATCTTTACAACTGGATTGTTGAGTGCATCCAACCTAGAATCCTTAGTTCATCACAACTGTATGAATTGCTAAACGGGTAAGATAAGGTAAAGCTGTTGAAGCAATTATTACTTTTGTTCTGTGTTTCTTGACGAATTTGTGCACCGTTTTAGTCACTTGTATCATTATTTCTTGGTAGGAGTTATATGTCCATATTTTAAAGACTTGTTTTCATATGGTCAGTGTTTATAAAGAACTCGAGTTTTGGGTGAACAGTAGTTGTCAGTTCCGTACTTGTAACTTACTAAGCAGCATCCTGCGTAAAGTCGTTTTGTAAAAAAAAATCCTTAAGAACAAGGAGACAATCGAAAGTTCCAGGAAGCAGTGGAGAACTTAGCAACTTTTATGAAATACAAACACTTTAACTGTAAAGAGAGTCTGGAAGGTTCTCGAGGCTTGAACATTAAATCATCAGTAAGTCTACAAGTGGGTTTTCTTTACATAACGAATAAGCTGGTTCACGTAATTTGTAGATTTGTCGTTTACTCTACATCATTAGATACGTTTATTCGTTTCTTGACGGAACGTAGGTAAAATTCCTCGGGAAATTTATACTTTGACGATGACGGTCTTTGCTGTTAAGAATGATTCTTTTTAAGCCCCGTGTTTTGGTTTGGGGGAAAAGATTCAAATAGTAGGGTCGTACACGACTAGACATGTTGTAGCTTTTGTTTGAAAAAAATCCAAAACTTTTTTTTCCAGATTTAAACAATACGCAGCCAACAGAGGAACGAGGCTGACACTGAAATCGGTAGTACACTATTGAGAAAATCCTTCATGAACACAAAGAATCAATGTAGTTAATAATTAGTAATTTATGTTTGTTTTTTTAATTTCGCGCAAAATTATTCGAGGGCTATCTGCGCTAGCCGTCCCTAATTTAGGAGTGTAAGATTAGAGGGTAGGCAGACTATTCATCACCACCCACCGTCAACTGTGGGGCTACTCTTTTACCAACGAATAGTGAGATTGACAGTCACATTATAACGCCCCCACGACTGAAAAGGCGAGCAATTTTGGTGCGACGGGGATGCGAACCCGCGACCCTCAGAATACGAATCATATGCCTTAACCCACCTGGGCATGCCAGGTTAGTAATTTATGTACAAGATTATTAAAATATAGAGTATTAATTAATACATAAGACTAAATCCTTCCAGTTTTTACTTCTGTATTTTATTAATTTTTTATATAATGTTTACTCGTTTATGTGAGTTACTAGAAAACATTTATTAAGCTTCTTTCACGTTGTTTGTTAATAGTAAATGAAAGGATTAGGTAAGCCTACTTATTGTGGCCAGTTAGGGGGGTTTGAATATTCACGGTTTAAATATTTATCGCCTCTATCAGTTAATGTTTTCCTCGATGATAATTTATACAAAACGTGTACTTCTATCTACAAATTACAGCTATTGTTTTTGAATTAAGCACAAAGCTACACAATCGATTATCTGTGCTGAATAGGTTGATATGGTAAGTAGGTTGGAAGTCTGGCTTTCCTGCATCTAATGCGTTGAAATTAGTGCATGACACATGGTCGGTTTGGTTTATTTTAAATTTAGCAAGGGCTATCTGCGTTAGCCGTCCATAATTTAGCAGTGTAAGACTAGCGGGAAGGCAGCTCGTCATCATCACCCACCACCAACTCTTTTACCAACGAATAGTGGGATTGACTGTCACATTATAACGCCCCCACGGCTGGAAAGGCGAGCATGTTTGGTGTGACGGAGATTCGAACCCGCGACCCTCGGATTACGTGCCGAGTACCTTAACTACCTGGCCATACCGGGCCACCTGAAGATGAAAACAGAACTAAAGAATTAAAGGTAAGTAAGGCTTACTAAATTGAGTTTTTCTACCACATTCATACCACTAAGAAACCAATAGGTTTGTTTTGGCTTCATCTTTACGTTTGTTTTCAAATTCATTCTCGCGTTGTCCACCCATTAAAACTGGTCTGCATTAAATGGTGCAATAAATAAATATTTTTGCAGAGACCTGTTTTATTTACTTTCACAAGCTACCTTTCACTATGTATATTACCCTGTACGTAAAATATCCTGATTCACTACAACATTCGGATTTCTGTGTGTGACGTCACCAGGTAGTATAGAATGTCGTTATACTAAAGTTGAAGTCTGACATTATGGTTTTTGTCCGACATTAATATTACTTTGCAACTGACATCATCCAAGACACCAATAAAGTATTTAGTGTTACCGCTGTAAAAAAATCATTAACATTAGATATTTTCTTCGAAACAAATTCTAATGGAAAGGCAGTTTTAATATATTATAGATGAAATCTATATAAATATAACAGTACTGTATGTTGTCTGTCATCTAACTAATTCGCAGGGTGTGGACGGATTATCAGTTATTGCGGAGGCTTATAAGGTCCTCTCAATGGACTCATCAGCAGATAGCCAGATGCGGATTTGCGATAGGAAAACACACACTCATTAGCCCCATGCAGAGGTGCATACAATTTTTCAGTTTTGGGGTTTTTATGGGCTTTTCTTTTTTCACTGCTTCTTCGTTTCATCATAAGTAAGTATAATATGTAGCATCAGAATATTGTTAACACCCCCAATAAATACATTTGATATATATATATATATAATGTATAACAAACCAGATCATCAAGCCAATTGATTTGCTTTTTTGAATTTCGAGCAAAGCTGCACGAGGGCTATCTGTGCTAGCCGTCCCTAATTTAGCAGTGTAAGACTAGAGGGAAGGCAGCTAGTCATCACCACCCACCGCCAACTGTTTTACCAACGAATTGGCCGTAACATTATAACACTCTCACGGCTGAAAGAGCGAGCATGTTTGGTGCGACTTTAATTCGAACCCGCGACCCTCAGATTACAAGTCGGACGCCTTAACTCACCTGACCACGTCGGGCCGATCACCGAATATGTTCCCAGCAGTTTCTGTGTGAATGACAAAATTAATATACACAAATGGATGCTGTGTACAAAATGATATGCATTTGTATGTACGTTGTGCTTAACTTGAAACATTTTAAACTTTGTCAGGATAGAAGTTCCTTTTTGGAGGTGTGAAGTGACTTTGTTTAGCCATTTGTTACAATTCACTTGAATTTTCAAGAGCGGGTATTTTATATCATGAATATACCCTGTTGACGTCATAACCCTTGCTACTGTGATTGTTGGGTATCGAAGATATCCAAGAAAAAAAATGGACTGTCACTGGCAGACGTCCAAAAATTGAGTCTCATCGGAAGTTCGCTCTAAAGACTTTCCTGATATCTCCAGAAATTTGTCCTCCGGTATCGATTTTTATGGCCTTTGGAGAAAATCGATGCTAAGAGCATTAAGTGAAAACAGTGATTACACCCATCAAGTGGGAGTTAATTTCTCCGTTTCACAGAGTACGTAACTGGTGTGTCATTCCTCAAAACGTGTTTCATTTAATCAAATAGTACATAGGGTCGATAGTAGCACGTTTCGTGCATGTTCGACTTGTGTTCACGTAGAACATGATACCTGTATATTAATTATGCCGTACTAGAATTACTCAAGAGTCCATTCTGATGGTAAATATAAATTGTATTGACGAAGTTTAAAAGAAAAAAATAGTGAATAATTACCTGTTCTGATGAACACGGTAACTGTGTGGAACACACTATCTTGGTTACTAACTATGTGTGGAACACACTACCTTGGTTACTAACTATGTGTGGAACACATTACCATGGTTACTAACTATGTGTGGAACACACTCCCTTGGTTACTAACTATGTGTGGAACACACTCCCTTGGTTACTAACTATGTGTGGAACACACTACCTTGGTTACTAACTTTGTATGGAACACACTGCCTTGGTTACTAACTATGTGTGAAACACACTGCCTTGGTTACTAACTATGTGTGGAACACACTCCCTTGGTTACTAACTATGTATGGAACACACTACTTTGGTTACTAACTGTGTGTGGAATACACTACTTTGGTTACTAACTGTGTGTGGAACACACTGCCTTGGTTACTAACTATGTGTGGAACACACTACCTTGGTTACTAACTATGTGTGGAACACACTCCCTTGGTTACTAACTATGTGTGGAACACACTGCCTTGGTTACTAATTATGTGTGGAACACACTACCTTGGTTACTAACTATGTATGGAACACACTGCCTTGGTTACTAACTATGTGTGGAACACATTACCATGGTTACTAACTATGTGTGGAACACACTCCCTTGGTTACTAACTATGTGTGGAACACACTCCCTTGGTTACTAACTCTGTATGGAACACACTACTTTGGTTACTAACTATGTGTGGAACACACTACTTTGGTTACTAACTATGTGTGGAACACACTACCTTGGTTACTAACTCTGTATGGAACACACTACTTTGGTTACTAACTATGTGTGGAACACACTACCTTGGTTACTAACTTTGTATGGAACACACTGCCTTGGTTACTAACTATGTGTGGAACACATTACCATGGTTACTAACTATGTGTGGAACACACTCCCTTGGTTACTAACTATGTGTGGAACACACTACCTTGGTTACTAACTCTGTATGGAACACACTACTTTGGTTACTAACTATGTGTGGAACACACTACCTTGGTTACTAACTTTGTATGGAACACACTGCCTTGGTTACTAACTATGTGTGGAACACATTACCATGGTTACTAACTATGTGTGGAACACACTCCCTTGGTTACTAACTATGTGTGGAACACACTCCCTTGGTTACTAACTCTGTATGGAACACACTACTTTGGTTACTAACTATGTGTGGAACACACTACCTTGGTTACTAACTTTGTATGGAACACACTGCCTTGGTTACTAACTATGTGTGGAACACATTACCATGGTTACTAACTATGTGTGGAACACACTACCTTGGTTACTAACTATGTGTGGAACACACTCCCTTGGTTACTAACTCTGTATGGAACACACTACTTTGGTTACTAACTATGTGTGGAACACACTCCCTTGGTTACTAACTATGTGTGGAACACATTACCATGGTTACTAACTATGTGTGGAACACACTCCCTTGGTTACTAACTATGTGTGGAACACACTCCCTTGGTTACTAACTCTGTATGGAACACACTACTTTGGTTACTAACTATGTGTGGAACACACTACCTTGGTTACTAACTTTGTATGGAACACACTGCCTTGGTTACTAACTATGTGTGGAACACATTACCATGGTTACTAACTATGTGTGGAACACACTCCCTTGGTTACTAACTATGTGTGGAACACACTCCCTTGGTTACTAACTCTTTATGGAACACACTACTTTGGTTACTAACTATGTGTGGAACACACTACCTTGGTTACTAACTTTGTATGGAACACACTGCCTTGGTTACTAACTATGTGTGGAACACATTACCATGGTTACTAACTATGTGTGGAACACACTCCCTTGGTTACTAACTATGTGTGGAACACACTCCCTTGGTTACTAACTTTGTATGGAACACACTACTTTGGTTACTAACTATGTGTGGAACACACTACCTTGGTTACTAACTATGTATGGAACACACTGCCTTGGTTACTAACTATGTGTGGAACACATTACCATGGTTACTAACTATGTGTGGAAAACACTCCCTTGGTTACTAACTATGTGTGGAACACACTCCCTTGGTTACTAACTATGTATGGAACACACTACTTTGGTTACTAACTATGTGTGAAACACACTACCTTGGTTACTAACTATGTATGGAACACACTACTTTGGTTACTAACTATGTGTGGAACACACTGCCTTGGTTACTAACTATGTGTGGAACACACTACCTTGGTTACTAACTATGTATGGAACACACTACTTTGGTTACTAACTGTGTGTGGAACACACTACCTTGGTTACTAACTATGTGTGGAACACACTACCTTGGTTACTAACTATGTATGGAACACACTACTTTGGTTACTAACTGTGTGTGGAACACACTGCCTTGGTTACTAACTGTGTGTGGAACACACTGCCTTGGTTACTAACTATGTGTGGAACACACTACCTTGGTTACTAACTATGTGTGGAACACACTACCTTGGTTACTAACTATGTGTGGAACACACTCCCTTGGTTACTAACTATGTGTGGAACACACTACCTTGGTTACTAACTATGTATGGAACACACTACTTTGGTTACTAACTGTGTGTGGAACACACTGCCTTGGTTACTAACTATGTGTGGAACACACTACCTTGGTTACTAACCGTGTGTGGAACACACTGCCTTGGTTACTAACTATGTGTGGAACACACTACCTTGGTTACTAACTATGTGTGAAACACACTACTTTGGTTACTAACTATGTATGGAACACACTACTTTGGTTACTAACTGTGTGTGGAACACACTGCCTTGGTTACTAACTATGTGTGGAACACACTGCCTTGGTTACTAACTGTGTATGGAACACACTACTTTGGTTACTAACTATGTGTGGAACACACTGCCTTGGTTACTAACTATGTGTGGAACACACTCCCTTGGTTACTAACTATGTATGGAACACACTACTTTGGTTACTAACTATGTGTGGAACACACTACCTTGTTTACTAACTATGTATGGAACACACTACTTTGGTTACTAACTATGTGTGGAACACACTGCCTTGGTTACTAACTATGTGTGGAACACACTACCTTGGTTACTAACTATGTATGGAACACACTACTTTGGTTACTAACTGTGTGTGGAACACACTGCCTTGGTTACTAACTATGTGTGGAACACACTACCTTGGTTACTAACTATGTGTGGAACACACTACCTTGGTTACTAACTATGTATGGAACACACTACTTTGGTTACTAACTGTGTGTGGAACACACTGCCTTGGTTACTAACTATGTGTGGAACACACTACCTTGGTTACTAACTATGTGTGGAACACACTACCTTGGTTACTAACTATGTGTGGAACACATTCCTTTGGTTACTAACTATGTGTGGAACACACTGCCTTGGTTACTAACTATGTGTGGAACACACTACCTTGGTTACTAACTATGTATGGAACACACTACTTTGGTTACTAACTGTGTGTGGAACACACTGCCTTGGTTACTAACTGTGTGTGGAACACACTACCTTGGTTACTAACTGTGTGTGGAACACACTGCCTTGGTTACTAACTATGTGTGGAACACACTACCTTGGTTACTAACTATGTGTGGAACACACTACTTTGGTTACTAACTATGTATGGAACACACTACTTTGGTTACTAACTGTGTGTGGAACACACTGCCTTGGTTACTAACTATGTGTGGAACACACTACCTTGGTTACTAACTATGTGTGGAACACACTACCTTGGTTACTAACTATGTGTGGAACACACTCCCTTGGTTACTAACTATGTGTGGAACACACTGCCTTGGTTACTAACTATGTGTGGAACACACTACCTTGGTTACTAACTATGTATGGAACACACTACTTTGGTTACTAACTGTGTGTGGAACACACTGCCTTGGTTACTAACTATGTGTGGAAAACACTCCCTTGGTTACTAACTATGTGTGGAACACACTGCCTTGGTTACTAACTATGTGTGGAACACACTCCCTTGGTTACTAACTATGTATGGAACACACTACTTTGGTTACTAACTGTGTGTGGAACACACTGCCTTGGTTACTAACTATGTGTGGAACACACTACCTTGGTTACTAACTATGTGTGGAACACACTACCTTGGTTACTAACTATGTATGGAACACACTACTTTGGTTACTAACTGTGTGTGGAACACACTGTCTTGGTTACCTTAAAATTCTCTTTTAAAAGTTAAACACAGTCAGTTTGTTTTTAAATTTGGCGAAAAGTCACTATTTAGCAGTGTAAGACTTGCGAGAAGGCAGCTAATCATCACTACCCACTGCCAATTAATGGGGTACTCTTTTACCAACGATCAATGGAGTTGACTCTCACATTATATCGCTCTTCCCGGCTGATAGAGGAAGCGTGTTTGGTGTGACGGGAATTCAAACCTTAGCTCTTCAGATTACGAGTAGAACGTCCCAACCACATGGTCTGTTAAATATATTGTTTAGATGTTAGAACACCCTGGAACTGGAAAGCATATTTATGGTAATCCTTTGTGGGATAAAGTGCTTTAAATAACAAGTTAAAGGTCAAGTTTCCTTTCCAATTCTTTATTAGCAATGAATGAATAAAGTGATATGGAAATTATGTACACAAATAAAAGAACTTGAAAAGTTTGTCCAGTCAAATATTGATCTTTATCTAATTTGACATGGAGCTTTCAAGGGTCATAAAATTAACAGAATCAGCCATTCAGCTGTCTCTTAAGTAGTCAAATGATTCTAAAGCGGAGTTCTGGATTTGTGAAATGGCGAGCCAGGTTTGAACCCGTGCAAGAATACAGAATATTCTCGAAGCCTTAATCTGGGGTTGTGTTATAAGAATGATAGTCAGTACTTTATCGTGGATTATAATTATGGATTACTTTCGAAACTTCCTTTATTATTACTCTTAGCGTTGTTGTAACTTCAATATTCTAGTTTTTTTGCGTTAACAAATAATGCTTCGTGTACGACACGAGTTATAATTACTGTAACATGTGAATAATGTTTACAGTTTAACACACGTTTCCGTCGTTTGTGTCACTTTATAATAGAACAGCAGACAAGAATATTTCCGTCGTTAACACGAGTCATACTGACAGTAAACACAACACTTCTGTCATAATAGTGTAGTAAACACAACACATCTGTGATAATGGTGGTGTAAATACAACACATCATAGAAGCTTCTTAACATTAGGTTTTTGGTGTACTGAGCACAACACACCTGAAATAATAGTGTAGTAAACACAACAAATCTGTGATAATAGTGCAGTAAACACAACACATCTGTAATAATGGTGTAGTTTACACAACACATCTGTGATAATAGTGTAATAAATACAACACATCTGTAATAACAGTGTAGTATACACAGCACATCTGTAATAATAGTGTAGTATATACAACACATCTGCAATAATAGTGGGATACACACAACAAATCTGTAATAATGGTGTAATAAACACAACACAACTGTAATAATATTGTAGTAAACACAACACCTCTGTGATAATGGTGTTGTAAATACAACACATCACAGAAGCTTCTTAACATTAGGTTTTTGGTGTACTAAACACAACACATCTGTAATAATAGTGTAGTAAACACAACATATCTGTTGTAATAGTGTAGTAAACACAACACATCTGTTGTAATAGTGTAGTAAACACAACACATCTGTAATGATAGTGTAGTAAACACAACACATCTGTAACAATAGTGTAGTATACACAACACATCTGTGACAATAGTGTGGTAAACACAACACATCTGTAATAATATTGTGGTATACACAACACATCAGTAATAATAGTGTAATAAACACAACACATCTGTAATAATAATGTAATGAACATAACACATCTGTAGTAATAGTGTAGTAAACACAACAAATCTGTGATAATAGTGTAATAAACACAACACATCTGTAATAATAGTGTAATAAACACAACACATCTGTAATAACAGTGTAGAATACAGAACACATCTGTAATAATAGTGTAGTATACACAACACATCTGCAATAATAGTGGGATACACACAACAAATCTGTAATAATAGTGTAATAAATACAACACATCTGTGATAATATTGTAGTAAACACAACACATCTGTATTAATAGTGTAGTAAACACAACACATCTGTAATAATGGTGTAGTAAACACAACATATTTGTAGTAATAGTGTAGTAAACACAACACATCTGTGATAATGGTGGTGTAAATACAACACATCATAGAAGCTTCTTAACATTAGGTTTTTGGTGTACTGAGCACAACACACCTGAAATAATAGTGTAGTAAACACAACACATCTGTAATAGTGGTGTAGTAAACACAACATATCTGTAGTAATAGTGTAGTAAACACAACACATCTGTGATAATAGTGCAGTAAACACAACACATCTGTAATAATGGTGTAGTTTACACAACACATCTGTGATAATAGTGTAATAAATACAACACATCTGTAATAACAGTGTAGTATACACAGCACATCTGTAATAATAGTGTAGTATATACAACACATCTGCAATAATAGTGGGATACACACAACAAATCTGTAATAATGGTGTAATAAACACAACACAACTGTAATAATATTGTAGTAAACACAACACCTCTGTGATAATGGTGTTGTAAATACAACACATCACAGAAGCTTCTTAACATTAGGTTTTTGGTGTACTAAACACAACACATCTGTAATAATAGTGTAGTAAACACAACATATCTGTTGTAATAGTGTAGTAAACACAACACATCTGTTGTAATAGTGTAGTAAACACAACACATCTGTAATGATAGTGTAGTAAACACAACACATCTGTAACAATAGTGTAGTATACACAACACATCTGTGACAATAGTGTGGTAAACACAACACATCTGTAATAATATTGTGGTATACACAACACATCAGTAATAATAGTGTAATAAACACAACACATCTGTAATAATAATGTAATGAACATAACACATCTGTAGTAATAGTGTAGTAAACACAACAAATCTGTGATAATAGTGTAATAAACACAACACATCTGTAATAATAGTGTAATAAACACAACACATCTGTAATAACAGTGTAGAATACAGAACACATCTGTAATAATAGTGTAGTATACACAACACATCTGCAATAATAGTGGGATACACACAACAAATCTGTAATAATAGTGTAATAAATACAACACATGTGTGATAATATTGTAGTAAACACAACACATTTGTATTAATAGTGTAGTAAACACAACACATCTGTAATAATGGTGTAGTAAACACAACATATTTGTAGTAATAGTGTAGTAAACACAACACATCTGTGATAATGGTGTCGTAAATACAACACATCACATAAGCTTCTTAACATTAGGTTTTTGGTGTACTAAACACAACACATCTGTAATAATAGTGTAGTAAACACAACATATCTGAAGTAACAATGTAGTAAACACAACACACCTGTGATAATAGTGTAATAAACACAACACATCTGTAATAATAGTGTAGTAAACACAACGCATCTGTAGTAGTAGTGTTTCAGCATTTGTTAAAGCAGGAATTCAGCTACATATTTAGTTTTTACTATAGATAATACGTTCCATTTCTTATTGTGGAATATTATAGAAACAGTAATAATAATGAAGATAAGAAGTGTGTCGTGGCGCTTTTGTCGTTTATAGTAGTAAAACTGATCATTGAAAAGTTCTATTTTATCATATTATATACTGAAAACATTACTTCGTGATACCTTTTGGAACCACTTCAAAGTGTATGAATTATTAGAAGAAATGTAGAGTTTCTTTTTTTTATAACAAATTATTAAACTCTGAATGCTTTAATTACCATAAATGTTGTAATTATAGAGGAAAAGTACTTAATGGTTAGATAATAAAAAATATAGGCCTTATATAACAGACCTCACGGGTTTGAATCTCTGTCACACTAAACGTGCTCTCTCTTTCAGCTGAGGGAGCGTTATAAATTTGGGTTGTGATAATTAGCTGTCTTTAGTAGTCTTACACTGCTAAATTAGGGACGGGTAGCACAGATAACCCTTGTGTAGCTTTGTGCAACACCCTCCCCCCAAAAAAAATCCAACAAAAGTTAGGTAACACCTCACAATCAACTTATTGATTAAGAGGAAAGGGTATATATATATATATATATATATATATATATATAAAACTAATGATTTCTTATATTTACCTGTTATTTGATTAAGCACATAAAGTTAGGCTAAAATATTTAAAGGAGAAGATATGGCTAGAGCTTTTTATAAGACTTGCCGATTATTTAGAACAAACCAATAATTTTGAAGTTTTTAACACTTTATGATATAAAATTTTTAACAAAATGCGTGAACAATATCGCTATCATGTTACGTCTCAAGCCTACTGATCGTTTAGTATCAAGGTTAACGAACAAACTGTGTAGTTTTATTACTTTATTGGCCTGGTTGCTTGGATACGGGAGCGTTTTACGCACTTCCATATTGGCGTTAGGCCTAATGAAGCAAACGTCGTGATCACGTGATTGCTATGATACCGAAATATAAAATGATTTTATGACTTGATAAAGACAGTCAGAAGTTAATCAGAATAAAGTCCACAAGTGCTCGCATATGTTTGATAAGGACAGAAATCTTTTAGAGAAAATTTGAGCGAGAGGAAGATAAGAAAAATTATGAAAACAACAGAGAATTCAAAGAAAGAAATTAAATAATTGCGAAAGAAAGTGATGAACAAAAGCAAATCCGTAATACAGAGGAGTTGAAAAAATTAAACGTGTTCCACGAAAACAAAGACGTTGACATATATCCTCCATTTTGAGCAACGAATAAATGTTAACGTCTCAACTTTGTACAATACTCTCTAATCAGTTTCGAACCTCGATGTCCTAAAATCTAAAAACGAAAAAGTTCTTACGAATCTTATTACAGAATGAAATGAGTTGACGATTTTTAATAATAACAATTGGTGTCAGAAAAATCCTGAAATTCAAATAAAGAAGATATAAACAGAAAATTTCAGAATTTATGTCAACTGTTTATAAACAGTTTTTACGTTACGTATAATGAAGCATGCTGTTTATTTAATATTTAATACAAGTTTACGTGTCCCTTTCTCCCGTAGTGAGAAAAAAAACTTGAAAATTTGTCTATTAATCTTGAGACGTAGATAAACATGCATTCAAATAGAGGGCGTAATAATTAGTTTATCAACAAGCAACATTCGAAATATGAAACAAGTTTATGTATATGAGAACCAATTATGCCTTCATTACAACTAAAGAAACTTTTACAACCGTCTAGACAGGTCTCTTATTTAACAAATCAAATGCATGAATACAAATGAATTCCTTAAGCACATTATTATTTCTGATGCTGGTATTGCAAATTCAGTGTGATAGCAACCATCACGATATTTTATGTCATTAGCTAATAACGAAGTCGTATCATTACAATACGACATTAGCCTAAAGGTTTTTTTGTTTTTAGCACACAGCTACACAATCTAAGCTCTGTCCACCGGGGGTAATAAAACATTGGATTTTAGCGTTTTAAATCTGTAACCTCAGCGAATGAAGTTGCACATTTATTCAATGTGTTTAAGAATTTTACCGACGTAAGTCAGTTGCGTGGCTTTACGTTGCTCAGACCGTTCAAATAAAGCATGCTAAACAATCTTACTGAAGAAGAGAGACATTTTTGTTCATCTATCTTGAGCGTGGCCAACTGGTCAGCGTGCTCGGAATGGTTACTGTTCGCTTCACATTATCACTCAGACTTAAAAAAAAAAATTCGTTTTCCCATTCGGTTACTTGAGAACAATATCACATTGACTGTTAACTTGTCGGTCAGACAAATGTAACTCAAGTTACGACAGAGATTGTCAGAGAGAGCAGTTTCATAAGTTACAGTTACACTCATATTGCCCTATGCGTGACTTTCTTGAATAATTATAAATTAAAGCTACGTGTATTCCTAGGAAATACCTCAATACTTTGCAAGCATAATTTATTGTATCAACATTCGTATGTGTTTTACCTGTAATGATTTCTTACCTTTAGCTTGGTGATGTTTTGTTAGTAAATTATCTGAACTTTACTTTCGGTAGAACATTTTCTAAATGGAAATCTGAACACAAAATGTCTTGAGTAGCCAGATCATGACATGGTTGTTGTTTTATTGGACATAAACACATGAGTAGCCAGATCATGACATGGTTGTTGTTTTATTGGATATAAACACATGAGTAGCCAGATCATGACATGGTTGTTGTTTTTATTGGATATAAACACATGAGTAGCCAGATCATGACGTGGTTGTTGTTTTATTGGATATAAACATACGAGTAGCCAGATCATGATGTTGTTGTCGTTTTTATTGGATATAAACATATAAGTAGCCAGATCCTGATGTTGTTGTCGTTTTTATTGGACATAAACACATGAGTAGCTAGATCATAACATGGTTGCTGTTTTTATTGGACATAAACACATGAGTAGCTAGATCATAACATGGTTGCTGTTTTTATTGGTTATAAACACATGTGTAGCTAGATCGTGACATGGTTGTTGTTTTATTGGATATAAACACATGTGTAGCTAGATCATAACATGGTTGTTGTTTTATTGGTTATAAACACATGTGTAGCTAGATCGTGACATGGTTGTTATTTTATTGGATATAAACACATGAGTAGCTAGATCATGACATGGTTGTTGTTTTTGTTGGATATAAACACATGAGTAGCCAGATCATGACGTTCTCGTTTTTATTGGATATAAACACATGAGTAGTTAGATCAGGACATGATTGTTGTTTTTATTGTTGTATTTTGAGCGTGGAGAAAAAAGGAAAATGGAGGCATTTTAATTCATCTTTACTTCAAAATTAGCAAACACGAAATATTGTTGAATAGTGAGAGAAACGTAAACTATAAAGAAATAAAGTAGGCAAAATATGTTGGAAGCTACATATATAAATTTTCAGATTTTATTAAGTAGAGGATAAATTCCCTAGTCATAAGGCTAAATCGGTTAGCTGTAATATATTAAATATCTCAGGGAAAGGGGTATTTTTTGCACGCAACTCGAAGAGATTGTTTAATAACGTTTTTCTAATTTAAAAGTAACTATGTTTCTCTGACGTTAAATGACAATATTCTGATTTTATATCTTTTACATAAAATGGAACTAATATTTAATCGTGCTATTTGCGATTGCAGACGTTTCAAGAAGCCATCTTTGTTTTATTGCATATAAAAAGTTTAAAGATTTTTCTTTGGAAAGCAATTCTTTGTGGCATTATAATGTGACGGTGAACTCCACTATTCGTTTGTAAAAAAGTAGCCCAAGAGTTGGTGGTGGGTGGTGATGATTAACTGTCTTCCCTGTAGTCTTACAGTGCTCAATTAGGGACGGCTAGCGCAGATAGCTCTTTGTTAGCTTTGCGCGAAATAAAAAGAAAACAAAAACAAAATAAAGTACAGAACAATATTTCGACTTTCAGGTTAACCCAACGATGACCAAAGAAAGTCAGCCATCTTGAAAATACGTTTTTAATTCAACTGGAGTTTTACTTCATCACGAATTTCCTTATTTCGTATCACAGCTTATCTATTTTCACTAGTATTACACAAACCACTTTCAACTGTTAAATTCATCAGGCTTACAGATAACTCAGTGATATCCTTGAAAGCTTATAACACTAAAATGTGGGGTTTTATCTCTGCTTTGGGCAAAGCACAAGTATCCAATTTTGCTTGGTGATAAATAAATTCAATAGACTGTTTTATAATGTTTATGTAATTACGTTAACCCTATATCATGAAATACAATTAAATGGTTTATTATAACATACGCACCCTAGTGGTAAGTCTGTGTACTCACAACGTTAGAACTTCTTTCGATACCTGTGGCGGATAGACAATGTATAGCCCATTGCGTAATTTTGTGCTTAATTTCAAAACAAACCAGTTATCAAATGTAAATAATTTTTGTTTCCTCAAAAATGTGTTAGTTCGTCATTATCTTAATTTTGACATGTCAAATGAAAAAGAAAGTAACGTTACAGATAGATTAATTACGGTACTGGAATGAGGAAAGTAAAATCCATTAAGATGCACATGCTGATCACAGGGAACATTTGACTTTTCACACAGGTAATTTATTATTGGAAGAACCAGAGTTTCAGCTTTGATAGAGAAAATTGAACTAACGATTGTTGTCTTATTTATATTTCTGCCTTCGTAATAGTAAAACATTATATTATCTATGAAAATTATATCCCAATTGTTTTGTAATTATGTTTCAAAGTCTGTTATCAGTGTTTCCATTTTGAAATTGTTCATTTTCGACTTTCCGCGTGTACAAACACACGTGTACAATTGTGACTCTAATTATTTAAAGAATCTTTAAGGGATTTAACTGGATTTTTGTCTATTCAATTAAATACTGTTATACGGTTTTCACTGGATCATTTCCATTATTTAACTACTGTTAACGGAATTTCACTGGATTATTATTAATTTCTTTAAATATTCTTTAAGGAATTTCACTGGATTCTATTTATTTGTTTAAATATTGTTAAAGGAATTTCAGTGGATTCTTATTAATTTCTTTGAATATTGTAAAAGGAATTTCACTGGATTCTTATTAATTTCTTTAAATATTTTTAAAGGAATTTCACTGGATTCTTATTAATTTCTTTAATTATTGTTGAAGGAATTTCATTGGATTCTTATTAATTTCTTTAAATATTGTTTAAAAAATTTCACTGGATTTTTATTACTTTCTTTAAATATTGTTAAAGGAATTTCAGTGGATTCTTATTAATTTCTTTGAATATTGTTAAAGGAATTTTACTGGATGTTTATTGATTTCTTTAAATATTCTTAAAGGAATTTCACTGGAATCTTATTTTTTTTTAATATTGCTAAAGAAATTTCACTGGATTTTTATTAATTTCTTTGAATATTGTTAAAGGAATTTCACTGGATTTTTATTACTTTCTTTAAATATTGTTAAAGGAATTTCAGTGGATTTTTATTAATTTCTTTGAATATTGTAAAAGGAATTTCACTGGATTTTTATTAATTTCTTTAAATATTTTTAAGGAATTTCACTGGATTCTTTTTCATTTATTTAAATATTGTTAAAGGAATTTCTCTGGATCCTTTTCCACCGATACTACAAATAGCCTTCGTGTACTTTTGCGCTAATTTCAAAAACCAACAAACGATATGTGATATGTATTGCAAATATATGCATAATCGGTAATTAAAAACATAGTGATACCAAAAACCATTTGATAGAATATATAATTTAAATAAAATAGCATAACCAGAATATTGTGATGTAATACATTTCTAAATAAGATTGTAAACCATTGTAAACTATTTTCTTCTGAAATATTTTCAACTTTATAAAGTCTTAATTAAGAGCATAATATCGATGTATATGTATACGATGTATGCACATTATCTATGAACGTCTGTGTAAAAAATATTAATTGTTTAAATAATTCGAATCGTTTTAGAATAACACGAACAAATAATATTGTCTCTCTAAACAACGTTGATGTGGTATTATTATTTCTGAGTATTCATAACGTATTAAAGTATTGTCAAAATATTCAAATCGGAAATAATTGTAGAGATTTTTTTTCGCACTAACGATTAGTATGGTACAATAAAATGCTTGCAATAAGTATATTGTATTCCAGAGTTTCATATTATTGTTTAGGCTATAAACATACACGTATATAAACGTTAATAAAACCACGACCTTTGTGTCCAAAATGTAACTTTATTAACTCAATATTTCTCCGTTAGCACCTACCTATTCAGGATCATTGGATATCCTACAAGTTTACTACTCCAATTTAAATTTAACTGGATTACGGAACTTATAAGGTATCGATATCTTCTGACGAAGCTAATAAAAATATATTCTGGAGACACAGGTCGTGATTTTATTTACGTTTATGGATATGTCTCATGATAAACCCTAGTTTGTGTTAAGCAAAGTTAAGAGCACAAAAGAGACATGCTTTAACACTCAGTAAGCGTTAAAAACACAATATTTCCTCAGAATTTACCCTGTATGAGCTCAGACAAAACTTTTCATTCCATTACGAAATAAAACGTTTAATTTCACAGCAATAATACCAATAACTGGAGAGTTCTTAAGAAATTAAAAATTAAAGAAATTTGCATTTATATGTTATTAAAGACATTTGAAGAAACCGACTAACTCCAAGTTAATTAAAATATTTTGCATGTAACATTTCGAGACATAATTTTATATAGTTTTGGTTAGGAGATCATTGCTTTGGCTCCGTTATGGGGAATCGATAAATTTTTAGTGGAAAAATCGGTGACGTCTCACTGATATTTTCAGACTCCACCACACCGTAACTTCTATCTTCATACATAAAAGAAATTCACTTGAAATTAATGGTTTCTATCTATCTGAAAATCCTGTGAAGCTCGAGAAACACTTTTCCCGACATTTGTGTTATGTGCTTGTAGAAATAAACTATATAAATCAACGACACTTAACTTAAAGATATGTCTCATAATAAGCGCCAGTTTGCGTTACACGAAGTTACGAATTGAAAGAGACGTGCTTTAAGGCTTAGTAAGGGTTAGAAAGTAATATTTCCATTTTAAAAAGACGTATCATAAACCTCTGTTTCATGTATCATGTTGTTGTTGTTTTTCCTGTAAGTGAAAGACATATATATAAAGGCACATATATATATATATATAACGTGAGGATGTGTTACAGGTTCAAAGAAGTGAAATAAAATCATATTTTTTGAGGTGATTGTGTGTTTGTTTGTTTCGAATTTGGTGCAAACTTATACGAGGGCTATCTGCGCTAGCTGTCCCTAATTTAGCAGTGTAAAACTAGAGCAAAGGAAACTAGTCATCATCGCTCACCGCCAATTTTTGGACTATTCTTTACCAATATAAAGTGGAATTGATCGTCCTTTATAACGCCCCCACGGCTGAAAGGACGAGCACGTTTGGCGTGACAGGAATTCGAACTCCAGACTTTCAGATTATGAATCGGTCGTCCTAATTATCTGGCCATATCGGATCTTTAAGGTGATTTATTTTCAAAAGTCAAATGTCTTTATTTTATCAACCACTATATATTGATACTTTAAAATATCCTTGCGGGTAAGGTCGATTGACAAGACTCCATCACAAACGTAAGTGAGCATAATTCTAACATCCGAAAGTATATGTATTTCTGACAGACTTTGGTCATGTCTAAAATCCGGCCGCAAGCCTTCAGAGTTTATTGTAACTGCAGTTCTAGCCAGTTGTATGCTAAGCCTAAATTTCTCCAGAAATAAACAGAAGCAGTTTCATACATAAGTTTATTATTTGTCAAATTATAATATGTATATATTAGAATACAGTTCTGATTGACACCCTAGAGAATTACTGAGTATAAAATGTATTTATTTGAGATAACTTGATTAATGTATTTCATTGAATCACTTGTTATGATTTTGATATTTATATCATAAAGTTCCGTTCTCATTTATCCAAATGAATCAAGATATACTTGAAACAACACGAAATATTTCACATTTATTTTGCATAATATATCAACGACCCTACCGTTCAGACTTTTTAAAATTAAACTCGATTTTCTGATTTAATGAAGACATTTATTTCGGTTGGATTCATTATAACGAACTTAAACAATATTAGTTGTCTCCATAACAGACAGTTGCCGTCCATTCTACGAAGTTTCATCGTGAATTCTCTGTCTGAACAATCTATCAAAGAAAAACATTAGTTGTCATTTCTGCCGGTTTAACTTCGAATTCTAAATATAAAGTCAATAATTATTCCCCAGTGTGTAATGAAAATCCATCATTGCATGATGCACGTCAAGTCTTAGAAAACAAAAAGCTGAACAATCAGTGATGTCGAGAAACCCACTTGTTGAGATTTTTATATGCAAAAACGGCTGAACAGTAAATATAAAGAAAGAAACTTCGAGTAAAATAAGCTTTGGAATACCTTACTCTTTCCAGTTGATGTCCGGTGTAGCAGGTTGTAACCTTACTCATAATTACGGTTTATACTAATTAATTTTTGAAAAAAAATTAGTAGGTTTTTATGGTTTGTTACTTAATAGTTTTATCACCTTTTATCACCTTCTGTTTTTACGGCGCGTAAATTATAAATTAAAAGATAAAAATTTTCAGAGGCAGAAAAGTTTTCAAAAAAACTTGATTTTAAAATACACTTGGAACTGGTTGTACGGATCAAAGACACAGCATGAATGCCAAAACCTAAACCAGAAAACAACTGTAAAGATTTAGCTTCTTGGAAATTTATCAGTTGTAATTCCAACTAGGTACGGCATGGCCAGGTGGATAAGACACTTGACTCGAGAGTACGGGTTCGAATCCCCTTCGCACCAGACATCCTTCCCCTTTTAGCCGTGGGGACGTTATAATGTGACGGTCAGTCCCATTATTCGTTGGTAAACGAGTATTCCAAGAGTTGGCTGTGGGTGGTGATGACTAGCTGCCTTCCTTACTTACACTGCTAAATTAGGAACGGCTAGCACAGATAGCCCTCGAGTAGCTTTGTGCGAAATTAAAAAAAACAAACAATTAATCACGAACACTTTTTGAGAGTACCTCGATGACGATTCTTAACTTAAATTTTACAGCTCGTTTATACAATGTGAGTGTTTCCATGTTGATTTATTTTGAACTGTGGTGAACTTTTAGTGTTTTTATTTTTCAGCTCGACAAGCATGTTTAAATGGAATTCACGTAATATTTGGTAACATCAACACAACACACGTACTCTGTAGTCATTTTTTAAAAGTTCAGCAACTTGTATAGATAAGTAACAAACAGAACACGACTCCACTGATATTATAGACATTATCAAGGGATTAGAAAACTCGTTTTTTTTAAGAACAGCAACGTCGGAAGGAGCTGAGACGGTGAATGACACTTGAACCGTGCTATGCGAAACGAACCCTGGAAACGAGAGTGACCGTATGAAGACATTTTTTATTTTTCTTAATTATTGTTCATTTTCATAAAACACTGATGTGACATGCTTACAAGAACAAATATATAGACACAGTCGCTAGAACCAGAGCTAGCATACGAAATAAATTAAAAAATTTACTGGCCGTGGTAGCTAGGTGCTAGCGTTGCAAGCGCTACCAGCGTTTGCTATTATATTTTACGTGCTCACTCTTTAGGAAAACTTTCCATAATAATGGCGAAATGCACGCTATTTTCGGCATTAATTTTAAAACATTTTATATTCTAAATAGTCAAACTTTGGAAAAGTGTGCAAACACACTGTAAAAATGTGCACATATATTCGTACTGTCGTTCTCTTCACATTCAAACCACTGAGAAAATAATACTTGCCCTGATTTTTCTTACTGCCAGACGGATAATGGAGTTAAAAGTGGGCAAGATTGGTAAACAAAGGTCCCGCGCTGGTATAGCGCTAAGTCTACGGATTTACAACGCTAAAATGAAGGTGTTCGATTCCTCTCGGTGTACTCAGCAGATAGCCTAGTGTAGCTTTGCTATAAGAAAAACACACAACGTAAACAAAGAAAGTTATAGTAATGGTTTTCTTTTTATTTTGACAACAAAATTGCCGTTTTATTTGATAAGCCTACCTTGTAACTGCAAATCTTTGCAAGCTATGTAATTTTACTCTTGAAGAAACGTTTTACAAATAAAAAACAAAATTTTGTTTGCTTTGAATTTCGCGCAAAGCTACTCGAGGGCTATCTGCGCTTTCCGTCCCTAATTTAGCAGTGTAAGACTAGAGGGAAGGCAGCTTGTCATCACCATTCGCCGCCAACTTTTGGGCTACTCATTTATCAACGAATAGTGGGATTGACCGTAACATTATAGTGCCCCCACGGCTGAAAGGACGAGCATGTTTGGTGCGACCGGGATTCAAACCTGCGACCCTCGGATTACGAGTCGAACGCCTTAACACACTTGGCCATGTCGGGCCAAACAAAATTTAACGAGCTTTATTTTATACAGTCAAATTAAATTATCCCCGTTTGGATTTTTGGTTTGTTTCGAATTTCGCGCATAGCTACAAGAGGGCTATCTGCGCTAGCCGTCCCTAATTTTGTAGTGTAAAACTACAGGGAAGGCAGCTAGTCATCACCACCCATCACCAACTCTTGAGCTACTCTTTTACCAACGAATCGTGGGATTAACCGAATTATCCCTGTGAGCTATAGACTTTTGATGGTTTGGTTTTGATTACACGCAAAGTTACATGAGGGCTATTTTAGCAGTGATAGGCTAAAGGGAAGACGACAAATCAACCAGAGACTACTGTTTTTACCACAAATAGTGATTAACTTCCACATTGTAACGTCGCTCTGAATAAAATGGCAAGCAATTTCGATGTGAGGGAGATCCGAATCTTCGACCCGCGGAACGCGAATCGAACGCCCTAAGTTGCAAGATAAATTTCTTATCGGTTACTTTATTTCAGTGTTATTGTTCCTTGTAGTCCTAAGATATCAGTTCTTTTCTTTAAATATGACTGGAGAAAAACGTGTCATGACATTAAAAAAAAACAGTTGTCAGAAATATTGTGTCAACCCATTACCACTACTATAGGCCATCTGTCGGTGCAATTCATATTCTCTCATACTTTGTGGATGCACACAAGATAAAGAGAATGATATAGAAAAAAGAATCCCATGAATAACACAGCGCGGTTTAACTCTTTTTAGAACACATATACTGAGACAAGCGGCGAGCTCCAATAAATTTTGCCCTTTATAATCTTTGTTTGTAGCTAAGCACAAAGCTACACAATGCGAGCTCTGCGCCGTGCCCATCACAAGTAAGAAAATCCAGTTTTTTAGTATTATAAGTTCTAGGCTTGCCGCTGTGCCACGTATGTATTGAAAACCACGTTAAAAATGAAAATATAGCAAAAAAAATATGTCTGCTTTCTCTTCAAATCAAAAGGGGGGGGGAAAGGGCCTCTTTTATTCCTATTACCTTAAAAGGGAATGCAAGATTTTTGTTGTTATGTACTATTTCTATAAGCTTCTTGGTGGAGTAGTGGAAAGCTTACAAATTTACAACGCTAAAATCAGAGGTTCGATTCCCTTTCGTGGACAAAGTAGATAGACCGATGACTTTATTCTGAAAAACAAACACACACACACACACTGTTTCTGTGGTCTTGTGGTTATTAACCAAAAATGGTTTAAGTATGTTATTTATGTTCATGTTTATTAAACGGAAAATTGTTTTAAGGAACGGAATAACCGACGTTATTAATGTAAGCAACCAAAAATATCTAGCATCCTATCTGTTTGAATTAAATAGAATAAGCCCTCTATTTCTTATACTAGAGTGTAATAGTTTTGATAACTGCATTTGATATCTAAAATTCGGATTAAATATTTGTTTTGTGTAGATTACTGTATAAAGTTGTTTAGCACAAGAGTACACAGTGGGCTATCTGCTCTCTGCTCACCACAGGGATCGACACCTGGTTTCTAGCAGTGTAAGTCCGCTGATATCCCGCTGTGCCACTAGGGGGTATATTAATCTAACTCAGTATGAAAGAGAATTTAAATAAACGAAAACCCTTTAGCTGCGCATAAATTCAGAATAGTACGTGTGATTTGCTTCCAGCAACATGCTTCATCGGAAGTACATCAGATTTTCTTCAATTATTGTGAAAGTTTTTTTTCTTTTGCGCATGTCTTACTTGCTAGTACCGTTTGTTTTCCTGAAGTTTGTGAAAATGCGTGCAAAACAGAGTGAGTTAGAAAAACAGCTTGTTTGTAAGTGACAGAGCGTTTTCAGAAAACACGAATAATGAGAATCCTGGTGGGACAGCAGTAACCTTACGGACTTACATTGCTGGGATCCAGATTTCGATTCTCCGCGGCAGATACAACAGACAGCCCAGTATAGCTTTACTCTAAAACAAACAGTACATTATGAATTTGTACACAAACATTCAAATTACTACATATCTGATATAAACGTTCAGATTACTACACATCTCACATAAACAGACAAATTACTACATGTCTGATATAAACAGCCAAATTACTACACATCTGATAAAAACAGCCAAATTACGACATGTCTGATATAAACAGTCAAATTACTACACTGTCTGAAATAAACAGACAAATTACTACATGTCAGATGTAAACGACCAAATTACTACACATCTATTATAAACAGCCAAATTACTATATGTCTGATATAAACAGACAAATTACTGCAATCTGATATAAACAGCTAAATTACTGCACATCTGATATAAACAGCCAAATTACTACACGTCTGATATAAACAGTCAAATTACTGCACATCTGATATAAACAGCCAAATTACTGCAATCTGATATAAACAGCCAAATTACTGCACATCTGATATAAACAGCCAAATTACTACACATCTGATATAAACAGCCAAATTACTGCACATCTGATATAAACAGCCAAATTACTACACATCTGATATAAACAGCCAAATTACTGCACATCTGATATAAACAGCCAAATTACTGCGTACTCACAAAATGATTAAAAGCACCTTTTCAGTGATTTCTCCTGAACCAAGCTCTAGGTCAGACACTAGGTCTGAAAACGCATAGCAATAAACTTATATGCAAATTATTTTGCATAATTCATACAACTGTGGAAAATCTTCATTTCCATGTATTATTTATTCTTACTGGAATATATATAGCAGTACTTCATTCAGTTTGAATGTGTACCAGAAGAACAGAAAATATTAATTCGTTTAGATATCGGAAAAGTTCATTTTTCTGGGATTTTTGTTGTTGCTAGGTTTCAAACATGAAATCACAGTTTCTGTAACTGTATTTCAATGAAATTTGTCTCCAAATACTCATTTCTGTAGAACTCTTTCCGGATATGATTTCAACATTTCTGGATCATGATAATCAAAATTTATGACATGTCTTAGCATCTTTTGCATTTATTAGGTAAACATATAAGTATGGTATCATCTCATAATAAAGCAAACTTAAAAAATCTAGAGATGCATTTGATGGAAAACGTGTTTAAAATTTGTTCACGATATCACGAATTTTTCAATCCGCCGTCATTACCTCTCTAGTTCTACAGTTTAGTTCTGCGATGACTCGTGGACGCCATCAAGTTTTCAATCCGCCGTCATTACCTCTCTAGTCCTACAGTTTAGTTCTGCGATGACTCGTGGACGCCATCAAGTTTTCAATCCGCCGTCATTACCTCTCTAGTCCTACAGTTTAGTTCTGCGATGACTCGTGGACGCCATCAAGTTTTCAATCCGCCGTCATTACCTCTCCAGTCCTACAGTTTAGTTCTGCGATGACTCGTGGACGCCATCAAGTTTTCAATCCACTGTCATTACCTCTCCAGTCCTGCAGTTTATTTCTGCGATGACTCGTGGACGCCATCAAGTTTTCAATTCACCGTCATTACCTCTCCAGTCCTACAGTTTAGTTCTGCGATGACTCGTGGACGCCATCAAGTTTTCAATCCGCCGTCATTACCTCTCCAGTCCTACAGTTTAGTTCTGCGATGACTCGTGGACGCCATCAAGTTTTCAATTCACCGTCATTACCTCTCCAGTCTTACAGTTTAGTTCTGCGATGACTCGTAGACGCCATCAAGTTTTCCATAATAACGAATCCTAAAACTCTCAGTATTGAAATGCAGCATGCACGTGCGATTCCACGCAAAGTATCTTACAACAGACATCTACTTATTACTATTGCTACTACTTGTGTTTAGACTAACAGCCTGTGTCAAAACTGAAACACCAGTGTGATTAATCAGTTGACAATGTATGCTCAAACAGTTTTGGTATAACGTTGACTGTAACCATCATCTTTGTAAACACTGTTGTACGAGGGTCAACTGGAGCTCTAAAATCCGGAGTTTGGAATTGGTCAACATGGTTTTCTCCTAACTCAGTACACTTTAAGCTTACTATTTGCCCAAAGAATGCTAGAATTTCAGTTCCTAGCTCTTTGAATCCAAAGCAATAACAAATCTACAGGTTTATGAAGAATCTAAGTACTGGTTTGTTTGTTTTTTAATTTCGCGCAAAACTACACGAGGGTTATCTGTGCTAGCCATCTTTAATTTAGCAGTGTAAGACCAGAGGGAAAGCAGCTAGTCATCACCCCCCCCCACCGTCAGCTCTTGGGCTACTCTTTTATCAATGAATAGTGGGATTGACGGTCACTTTATAACGCCATCATGGCTGAATTTCATATGTTTGGTGTGACGGGGATTCGAACCTGCGACTCTCGGATTACGAACCAAGAAAACAACAGGCCAACATCATCTTCAATCGACTATAATTTGAAGATAAAACTGGAGCAGTTAATGTTCACTTAACTGTGTGTGTTGGTTTTGATATAATTATCTACTGTCTCAGTTATTGATTTATCACTCCGTATACGTGTACTTGAACAAGTTACTGTCACACGAATAAGCCTACACGTAAAAGTAATGCTGTAACAGTGTAATAAACCTGGTCGTGCACACACGCACGCGCTGATACATCGACCACTGCCAATATGAAAAGGTATACTCTATTCCCAGTACAGTATAGAAAAGATAAAATCAGGGCTGGCTGTCAACAGGTCCATAATACATAGCTATAAGGAGAAACAGCATAATATTAGTGCACGTATCCATACCTTTTGTGGTGATAATTTCACTCAGCGCTTTTCTCTGTGTGTAAAGTTTCTATTCATGTGATGTTGCGTGAAAGAAACCGTTGTGAACACATCACTGTTTTATACAGTGTGGTCTCACATATCTTGTCGGTTCGATGTTTATGTAGTTCGTATTTATGTAGTGCGTAAATGACGTGCTTTCTGTCATGTAGTCTCTAGTTATTAATAGCTTTTAGAATATAAATGCTTTGATTCGCTAGAGCACTGTCGAAGCCTTTGTGTGCTAAAATCGTTTTCTTCTAAGCAGTTTGAACTAAATAAAGACTTACTATATGCGCGCCGAAAATTTTCCATAAGAACAGACAAACGATTCACATGAATTCATGCTGGGCCTCACCCTAAAGTTCCTGTAACAGTTTAATGAGCACGTGACTGGATGAAGCTCTTGTTTTTCTAACCATTTTGTATGTGATCTGAAGTCAATGATTTGACATATCCAACTTTCGAGTTATTTTGTATGTGATCTGAAGTCAAGGATTTGACATATCCAACTTTCGAGTTATTTTGTGTGTGATCTGACGTCAAGGATTTGACATATCCAAGTTTCGAGTGGTTTTGTCCAATATAAAAAATTTAGAATTTAACATATCCAAGTTTCTAGTTGTATAATTTTATCTCATTTACGTTATAGTGTAACCTGAAACATACTTTTAACTCTGCCATTATCAAAGCGCGTGCAGGATTACACATATAGGTCCACTAACTTCTCTTTGTTTTTCTAATGAAAGTATTAAACTAAGAAAATGAAATCCAGACTTAGAAACAAATAAACATTTTACTGTATTTGTTACGGTATCTAGTTGGAGAATACTTTTAAATAGTTTTATTTATTGTATTAATATTTCTGGCGCCCAAGCCTCTTGGTGAATTAACCCTAACGCACAGAAAATGTGTTACGTATTTTCTATTTGATAAGACTCACATTCAACGTATTTATCACAGTCAGAAAAGAATGTAAAGGCGAATCCTAAGCCTTACTTTTGTTCCTTCGTTTGGTCGAGCGCTTCAACCAGCGAATAATTTGAATGTGTGAATAATTTAAGAGCACGACGTACCAGTCATGAAAGTATTATTGCGTCTCCAAGCAAGTTTTATCTTTCTGACTTTTACTAAAATGATATTTAAAAGTCTTAAAGTTTTTGTGGAGTCGTTAATTACGAAAAGCCGCCACTATGATTAATTTCGATGTGCGCGTCCTTTCTATTTTTGATCCTCAAACAGACGACCACTTCAGCACGTGCTGTCAAGAACTGAGTTTCTATTTATCAGCTGCAACCAATTAACGGTTTTATGGGTCGAACGCTTTAAGCGAGTAATTGGCAAACATCAACTCCAATCGCTCGAAATGTTGGTTAAAAAAAAATCAAACACTTTACACACACGCGCATATTTACAGATCTGTATACAAAATCTATTCGAACATTAGAGCGTACATTCTAATCATATGAAGAAAATTTAATGGTCATTTATACTCTAGTTGTTGGTGTGATCCCAGTATGAATTCGAAAATTCGTGGTTCGGGGCCCGTTGTCTTAAAAATGCTTTCCATAGTTTGGAGCCATAGGTGCACGATAAGAGTAGCAGTTAAACTCTGCTCTACGGTCAGACTGGTGAAAGCCGATGCACCACACATCATTATAACGAACTGTGTTCTACACAGGCATGAGTTGGCAACATAAACGTTGCTTTCAAAACTGGCAGAAGTATTAAAAATTGAAGTGTAATGTGTGAACTTTGTGTGAAATAGTGAACTGAACCACCGCATCTTCAAAGAGCTGTGTAATGAAGTAGGCTCTGAATTCGAGAAATTTCTGTATCATTCCAACGTTCAGGGAAAGGTGCTGAATCGTGTTTTTGCCATGCGTGTGGAATTATCCCTGTTTTTGCGAAAGCACCAACATTGTTATGCAAATTTTGAGTTCATTCTCATTTTGACGTACATGGCGGATATCTTCAATCATCTCAATCAACAGATGCTGGGCGGTGGAGTCAACATCATCGAAGCGGAAGAAAACCTGAAGGTTTTTCCAAAAAAGTTACCGTTATGGAAACGACGAACAGAGAGTGATAACTTCACAAACTTTCCTCTGCTGGACGACTGTATAAGTAAGATCGAAGATGTGTCTGAAATCGGAGCCATTTCTGTACCCGGGGAACTGAAGCAAGCAATTGCCATGCACTTAGATGAGCTTGCAAAGTCTCTCGACGGATACTTACCCACCAGAGAGTCATGTCCAGCATGGGTGACACAGCCGTTTACGTTTAGTGTTGCGACAACAGATGTCAATGATGAATACCTCGACGAAATCATTAAACTTCAGCAGAGCCATGTTCAACAGCAACTTTTCAGAACAACAACGCTCTCAACGTTTTGGTGTCACCAAATCATAGTGTACCCTCTTATTGCTAAGAAAGCCCTTGAGATAATCATACCGTTTGTTACAACGTATCTTTGCGAGAAATCCTTTTCAAGGATGGTAGACATAAAAACAAAGAAAAGGAACAGTCTTTGTTGCAAAAATGACTTGAGAGTGGCACTTGCCAAGGTGAAGCCGCGTGTTTTTGAACTTGTCTCTGAAAGGAAACAGCAAAAGTCACATTGATTTGCAGTAAATATTCATTGAGTTATGTTTTTGTGTGAAATTCATGTTTTGTTGACTTTGTTCTTTGAACACAGTGATATTGTGTGCAACTGATGCACGGTTCATTTTGTGCACCAATAAAATATCTACTTATGTTTTGAATTTGAAAAAAATCATATTTTATTTTTCCAATTAGGAAACTTCCGGGGTTCAGTACCTCCAACAAGGTTAAAAACCACTGGGTCACTCTATCATTTCCAAAATATGGGCAATTTGTCTTGGTCATTTACTTATTCAAATATCATGAAAATACATCTAAGAGCATCCAGGCTTTAAGTATGTTCTAAATGCTACATTATAGATAATGACTCGTTTTATTGAAAAGAATAAACCATGAAAAGTGTATATCTATATAACAAATGTGTTTGTAAATTGTATTTTTTGCTGCCTTTATAAGCGCTAAATCAAAATACACATTTCATAATAATCTCGCTGCAGTTGAGTATAAACTCAATGACGATTTAACGATACGTTCTATAATATCTTCTTTATGTTTATATTGAAGTATAGTTTTTGGTTAATGTCTATTTTAGTGTCTGCTAATCGCGATAATTTGTTAAGTAACTCTTGTGTACACAGATAAGATAAACAGAAAATAAGTAGGTTTGGTTTGTTTTGTTTTGGATTTCACGCAAAGCTACACGAGGACTACCTATGCTAGCCGTCCCTAATTTAGCAGTGTAAGACTAGAGGGAAGGCAGGTAGTTATCACCACCCACCGCCAACTCTTGTACTACTTTTTCATAAACGAATATTGGGAATAACTGTCACATTATAACGCCCCCACGGCTGAAAGTGCGAGCATGTTTGATGCGACTGGGATTCGAACCCGAGATCCTCGGATTACGAGTCGATTGCCTTAACCACCTGGCCGTGCCGGACCAAAATAAGTAGGTAGATTGAGCCGGTTCGTTGAGAATGTTTCAAGCAGCGTGATTGATAAAAAATAAAACGTCTTCTGAAAAAAAACAAACATTGTTAATTAACATTTCAAATAACATCAAAAACACCTGTTTGACTTGCTAGAAGTAAGTAATACCTGCTTTTTTATATCTAGTTCTGCTTCCTTAGATCGAGCCCCCCGCTAGTATAGCGGTATGTCTCTGGATTTACAACGCTAAAATCAGGGGTTTGATTCCCCTCGGTGGGCTGAGCAGATAGCCCTTTGTGGCTTTGCTATACGAAAAACACACACACATTCCTCTGATCAAATCGTAATATAACCTTATTCTCGACTCGTCACAAAATCCCCCGAAGAACAAATCGCTCTCAAGGCGAAGGCTTAGCTTGGTAACACTTCCTTCTCTTTATGTTTCAGATAATATTCCTTCAAGGACGTACGTAGTTACAATCAACTTCTTGAAACAAGAAATATGCCAATAAATCGTAAACCCGAGTATGAATGTTGGTTAGCAACTTCCATACACGCACAAACACACGTTGATATGTCCATTAGGGGAATGTTACAACATTATTCACTAACCATGTCTTGACGTCATCCGAAACAAAACATTTCAAAGCAACTTGACAGAAAATTTCCCCTGAGAAGAACGGGAGACAAAATCAGGATAACTTAAGATTGCGACGTCATCCGAAGATTACGTCGATGTACTTGGATTTGGGTATTACGAGGTCTGTGGAGATATTAGGTGAAATAAACAATTTACAGGTGAATTCAAGTGGAGGCTGTCACTGCACGCGCTGCCTTATACATCTTTGAGAATAAATTCAGGATAATACAGTACTCTACTAGAAATTCTGTATTTGTTATATAGGAGTATATGTTCTTATTGAAAATACATGGTATAGAATAATGCAAAACAACGACAACAACATTATGTTGTCTGTTTGCCCGAGGATAAAATTCACTTCGATTATATTACAACTGTAGAGAAAAAAAACACGTGTTACTCGTAGAAAAAATATCAAAGTATAATAAGGAAGCACAAAGATTAGGAAGATGGTGGAAGGAAGGGGAAAAAAGTCTGAAGTGTCGTGTAATGTATTGTGGATAGAACTAAAGATACGAAGCCTCACAGAGCATAATTAACACTAGGGAAAATAAATGTTGTATTAATAAACAGAAATATGTGGATCGCTAAATAGTAGTTTAATAATTACAATGTACAAAGATCTTATACACAGTGGGTGGCCCGGCATGGACAAGCGCGTAAGGCGTGCGACTCGTATTCCGAGAGTTGCGGGTTCGCGCCCGCGTCGCGCTGAACAAGCTTGCCCTCCCAGCCGTGGGGGTGTATAAATTTACGGTCAATCCCACTATTCGTTGGTACAAGAGTAGCCCAAGAGTTGGCGGTGGGTGGTAATGACTAGCTTCCTTCTAGTCTTACACCACTAAATTAGGGATGGCTAGGACAAATAGCCCTCGAGTAGCTTTGTGCGAAATTCCAAAACAAACAACACACAGTAGGACACAATTTCAAGACACTAACCCACCTACACACAGATTCTTGAAGTGGAGTTTTCTATTATTGCATTCTGATAGTCCAAACTGGAGAGTGTGTAGCGTATTATATATTAGTGGATAAATACTTTCAGCTGAGAGTCATTACAGTACTTAGCGTAATACACATTAGCTAGAAAAATATAATATAACACAGATTAATATAAAAACAAAAACTTTATCAGAGTAATAAGGAATTTTGGAAAGTCCATAAAAAAGTTAGTACACAGTATTTAAAAACACCTATCAATCCGGTTTGGAATATTTCAAAGTCCGTATGGTAGTTAGTACACAGTAGTTAAAAACATCTATTAACCTAGTTTAGAATATTTGAAAGTCCATAAGGAAGTTAGTACACAGTAGTTAAAAACATATATCAGCCTAGTTTAAAATATTTGAAAGTCCATAAGGTAATTAGTACACAGTAGATAAAAACATCTCTCAGCCTAGTTTAGAATGTTTGAAAGTCCATAAGGTAGTTAGTACACAGTGGTTAAAAACAGCTATCAGCCTAGTTTAGAATGTTTGAAAGTCTATAAGGTAGTAAGTACACAGTAGTGGAAAACATCTATCAGCCGAGTTTGTTTGTTTGTTTTGGGATTTCGCACAAAGCTACTCAAGGACTATCTGTGCTAGCCGTCCCTAATTTAGCAGTGTAAGACTAGATGGAAGGCAGCTAGTCATCACCACCCACCGCCAACTCTTGGGCTACTCTTTTACCAACGAAAAGTGGTATTGACCGTCACATTATAACATCCCTACGACTGGGAGGGCGAGCATGTTTGATGCAAATCGGGCGCGAACCCGCGCCCCTCAGATTACAAAGCGCACACCTTAACGCGCTAGGCCATGCCAGGCCCTCACCCTAGTTTAGAATATTTGAAAGTCCACAAGGTAGTTAGTACACAGTAGTAAAAAACATCTATCAGCCTAGTTTAGAATGTTTGAAAGTCCATAAGGTAATTAGTAAACAGTAGTTAAAAACATCTATCAGCCTAGTTTAGAATGTTTGAAAGTCCATAAGGTAGTTAGTACACAGTAGTTAAAGACATCTATCTGCCTAGTTTAGAATGTTTGAAAGTCCATAAGGTAGTTAGTACAGAGTAGTTAAAAACATCTCTCAGCCTAGTTTAGAATGTTTGAAAGTCCATAAGGTAGTTAGTACACAGTGGTTAAAAACATCTATCAGCCTAGTTTAGAATGTTTGAAAGTCCATAAGGTAGTAAGTACACAGTAGTTAAAAACATCTATCAGCCTGGTTTAGAATATTTGAAAGTCCATAAGATAGTTAGTACACAGCAGTTAAAACATCTATCAACCTAGTTTAGAATATTTGAAAGTCCATAAGGTAGTTAGTACACAGTAGTTAAAAACATCCATCAGCCGAGTTTGTTTGTTTGTTTTGGGATTTCGCACAAAGCTACTCAAGGGCTATCTGTGCTAGCCGTCCCTAATTTAACAGTGTAAGACTAGATGGAAGGCAGCTAGTCATCACCACCCATCGCCAACTCTTGGGCTACTCTTTTACCAACGAAAAGTGGGATTGACCGTCACATAACAACGCCCCTACGACTGGGAGGGCGAGCATGTTTGGCGCAAATCGGGCGCGAACCCGCGACCCTCCGATTACAAAGCGCACACCTTAACGCGCTTGGCCATGCCAGGCCCTCAGCCTAGTTTAGAATATTTGAAAGTCCACAAGGTAGTTAGTACACAGTAGTAAAAAACATCTATCAGCCTAGTTTAGAATGTTTGAAAGTCCATAAGGTAATTAGTAAACAGTAGTTAAAAACATCTATCAGCCTAGTTTAGAATGTTTGAAAGTCCATAAGGTAGTTAGTACACAGTAGTTAAAGATATCTATCTGCCTACTTTAGAATGTTTGAAAGTCCATAAGGTAGTTAGTACACAGTAGTTAAAAACATTTATCAGCCTAGTTTAGAATGTTTGAAAGTCCATAAGGTAATTAGTACACAGTAGTTAAAAACATCTATCAGCCTGGTTTAGAATATTTGAAAGTCCATAAGATAGTTAGTACACAGCAGTTAAAACATCTATCAACCTAGTTTAGAATATTTGAAAGTCCATAAGGTAGTTAATACACAGTAGTTAAAAACATCTATCAGCCGAGTTTGTTTGTTTGTTTTGGGATTTCGCACAAAGCTACTCAAGGGCTATCTGTGCTAGCCGTCCCTAATTTAGCAGTGTAAGACTAGATGGAAGGCAGCTAGTCATCACCACCCACCGCCAACTCTTGGGCTACTCTTTTACCAACGAAAAGTGGGATTGACCGTCACATAACAACGCCCCTACGACTGGGAGGGCGAGCATGTTTGGCGCAAATCGGGCGCGAACCCGCGCCCCTCAGATTACAAAGCGCACACCTTAACGCGCTAGGCCATGCCAGGCCCTCAGCCTAGTTTAGAATATTTGAAAGTCCACAAGGTAGTTAGTACACAGTAGTAAAAAACATCTATCAGCCTAGTTTAGAATGTTTGAAAGTCCATAAGGTAATTAGTAAACAGTAGTTAAAGACATCTATCTGCCTAGTTTAGAATGTTTGAAAGTCCATAAGGTAGTTAGTACACAGTAGTTAAAGACATCTATCTGCCTAGTTTAGAATGTTTGAAAGTTCATAAGATAGTTAGTACACAGTAGTTTAAAACATCTATCCGCCTGGTTTAGAATATTTGAACGTCCATAAGGTAGTTAGCACACAGTAGTTAAAAACATCTATCAGCCTAGTTTAGAATGTTTGAATGTCCATAAGGTAGTTAGTACACAGTAGTTAAAAACATCTATCCGCCTGGTTTAGAATGTTTGAAAGTTCATAAGATAGTTCGTACACAGTAGTTAAAAACATCTATCAACCTAGTTTAGAATGTTTGAAAGTTCATAAGATAGTTAGTACACAGTAGTTAAAAACATCTGTCAGCCCGGTTTAGAATATTTGAAATACTTGGTCATGATAGAGAACGTAACAGGTGAAAAGTAACTCATAAATGTTACTGGTTGTATTTAAAAGTTGTTTTTTTACACACATATTTTTATTCAACTAATAACACTATGTAACAACATTTTTACTTTTTCTTGTTCCTGGGCAGAAAATGTTACTTCGCAATACCTTATGCCTAAAGTAAATTGGAAAGACCTGCTTTTTCTTTTCAAACTTTGCTTTTGTGACCTGGATTATGAAATTTTCAAATTTACTCAGCACTAGATCTATTGGAATGTTCTGAAAAATTGGTAAATTTGAAAATTCTTTTACGTTCGAGAAAATTCTAGAATGTTAGAGAACTTACGAGAATTTTCAAGAATCTTTTAGAATTTTCTAAAACTTTCCATAGTACACACAGAAGCTCACCACTTACCTCTTCAGTTTAGTTCTAGCTGCCTAAGTGAACACACAGACCTATCTGATTTTATCAGAGATGGCATCAAGAAGCTGCAAGCATTCTCCAGACAAATTCTGCTATGTATGTGGCCAATTTTTAAGACAAGAATAAAAAAAGTACTCTGTGACAGCATCTGCTAAAATGTGTGAAGCCTACAAGGTATATTTCGGCATACCTCTCTGGGATCATGACAAACCCTGGACACCTCATTTTACTTGCGAGCACTGCAAAAAAAACCAAAAAACTATAAGGTAAGATGGACAATGTTTGCTTACTTGAGTAATAAGATTTTATATTATACAAATTGTAGACCTTTTAAAATTTAAATATCTTTAAATTTATTTATTTAAGTTTCCAATAGTATAGAAAAAACATCACATATAAAATATTTTGCATGAACCTCTTACACATTAGTTGTGGATGAAATAAATTTATTCTTCATAATAAAAATTTTATTTTGCTCTTTTGCAGATAGTACAGAGGGGAAAAGACAGCCAGGAAGTTCACTATTCCAAGAACCTGGCGTTAACCCACTGACCATTAAAGCAATTGCTACTTCTGTATGGTGGACACTTCCAAACGTAGAGCTGGCAAGAATGCATCTGCTATCATGCATCCAGACCTTCCATCATCCATCACCCCAGTGCCACTCTGCCCTGAGGTCCCTGTACCCACTCCACCAGAGAGAAAGCAGCCATTCTCAGAAGAGAGCAGCAAATCAGAAGAGGAGGAAGGCGTTGAAAATCCAGATTACAATTTCTTTCATGATTGGCTTTACCAAGTTTCCCCGTTCTCTTTGCCTTTAGAACAGTAGGGACACCGCAGCGCACTACAACAGGAAGCACTGGCCACAATGGACCGAGATTTTGTGGAGAGGCACAATGTCAAGTGTGAGCCATTAGTGGACCTCCAGTAGGTGTTGTTCTCACCATTGTACATAAAGTTTAGTCTTATGAAACAATTTGTCACAGCTCTTGATAAGGAGTCTGCAGCCTTTAAGTACCTTCGAGACATCTGTCCTAAGCTGTCTGAGGCAAAGATCAAAGATGGTGTCTTCGTTGGACTACAAATAAAGAAGATCCTGGAGTACCCAGAATTCCCCAAGAAGCTCAGTAGGAAGGAAGAAAAAAGCTTGGGGCAGCTTTGTTGCAGTGGTTCGGGGCTTTTTGGACAATCACCAGGCTAAAAATTATGTGAAACTGGTTGAGGCTCTGGAGAAGTACTACTGCAAAATGGACTGCAGGAATTCCCTGAAAGTCCATATCCTTGACACTCATCTTGATAAATTGAAGGAATATTAGAGAACATACTCAGAGGAGCAAGGCGAGCGCGTCCATCAAGATATACTGGACTTTCAACGTCGCTACCAAGGAGCGTATAACAAAAACATGATGGAAGACTATATCTGGGAACTGATACGTGAGAGTGATTTACATTACGGTCGCAAATCTCGAGAAACTACTCACTTCTGAACATTATGTATAACTTAAGTATAAATACATGTAAATCTTGATTCATATGTTATTTTATTCAGACCTTAAGTAAGTGAAAATGTGCAAATTTTCCCGTTTTTGCACATAAAATATGTCAATTTTTAAATTTCATTATCCAGGTCACAAAAACAAAGTTTAAAGGGAATAATGGTCATTTTCTGTACTTTTACAACATAAGCAATTAAGAAGTAACACATAGTATCTAGGAACAAAATTTGTGTTACATAGTGTTTTTCGATTGAATCGTGTGACTGTGTGTTAACTGTCTTCTCTTTACGTTACAGAACCGACTATCATGGAACCGTTCGAGTGGAGCAACCGTGTACATTTCATTGTTACCTATATGTACGGTAAGTTTCTAGTGTTTCATTGTTACCTATATGTACGGTAAGTATCTAGTGTTTCATTGTTACCTATATGTACGGTAAGTTTTACTGTTTCATTGTTACCTATATGTACGGTAAGTTTTACTGTTTCATTGTTACCTATATGTACGGTAAGTATCTAGTGTTTCATTGTTACCTATATGTACGGTAAGTTTTACTGTTTCATTGTTACCTATATGTACGGTAAGTATCTAGTGTTTCATTGTTACCTATATGAACGGTAAGTATCTAGTGTTTCATTGTTACCTATATGAACGGTAAGTATCTAGTGTTTCATTGTTACCTATATGTACGGTAAGTTTGTACTGTTTCATTGTTACCTATATGTACGGTAAGTTTCTAGTGTTTCATTGTTACCTATATGTACGGTAAGTTTCTAGTGCATTCCTATAGTCTGTTCTTGTTCTAAACCAAATCAGATCATTTAGCATGAGGGGAAGCGAACAGCTAATTCGTTTTACAGAACGGTAGTTAAACCGTGATGTTGATAACACTGTAAAACCAGTGATGTTGATGACACTGTAACACCAGTTATGTTGATAACACTGTAAGACCAATGATGTTGATAACAGTGTAACACTATGATGTTGATAACAGTGTAACACCAGTGATGTTGATAACACTGTAACACCAATGATGTTGATAACAGTGTAACACCAGTGATGTTGATAACACTGTAAGACCAATGATGTTGATAACAGTGTAACACTAGTGATGTTGATAACACTGTAAGACCAATGACGTTGATAACAGTGTAACACCAATGATTTTGATAACAGTGTAACACCAGTGATGTTGATAACACTGTAAAACCAGTGATGTTGATAACATTGTAACATCAGTTATGTTGATAACACTGTAAGACCAATGATGTTGATAACACTGTAACACCAGTGATGTTGATAACACTGTAAGACCAATGATGTTGATAACAGTGTAACACCAGTGATGTTGATAACAGTGTAACACCAGTGATGTTGATAACACTGTAAGACCAATGATGTTGATAACAGTGTAACACCAGTGATGTTGAGAACAGTGTAAGACCAGTGATGTTGATAACAGTGTAACACCAGTGATGTTGATAACACTCTAAAACCAGTGATGTTGAAAACAGTGTAAGACCAGTGATGTTGATAACAGTGTAAAGCCAGTGACTTTGATAACAATGTAAGAGCAGTGATGTTATTAACAGTATAAGACCAGTGATGTTGATAACACTGTAAGACCAGTGATATTGTTAACAGTGTAAGACCAATGATTTTGATGACAGTGTAATACCAGTGACTTGATAACAATGTAAAACCAGTGATGTTGTTAACAGTGTAGAACTAGTAATGTTGATAACAGTATAAGACCAGTAATGTTGATAACAGTGTAGAACCAGTAATGTTGATAACAGTATAAGACCAGTAATGTTGATAACAGTGTAAGACCAGTGATGTTGATAACAGTGTAGAACCAGTAATGTTGATAACAGTGTAAGACCAGTAATGTTTATAACAGTGTAGAACCAGTAATGTTGATAACAGTATAAGACCAATGATGTTGATAACAGTGTAACACTAGTGATGTTGATAACACTGTAAGACCAATGACGTTGATAACAATATAAGATCAATGATGTTGATAACAGTATAAGACCAGTGATGTTGATAACGGTATAAGACCTCTGTGTGTTTATTTTCTCTGTACTCATTAATGTAATTTGTATTTGTATATAATGTGCACGTTAATGTAGTGACTGACTGTGTGTATTTGCATACGCTGTACACATTAATGTAATGTCTGTGTTTTTATATATCCTGTACAATTTAACGTAGTGACTGTGTGTGTTTTTATATACTATACACATTTGTGTAGTATTTATTTGTATATAGCGTGCACATTAATGTAGTGATTTTGTGTATTTAAAAATAGCGTACAAATTAGTGTAATGATCCGGTGTATTTATAAACAGTGTACACGTTAGCTTAATGATCCTGTGTATTTATAAATAGCGTACACATTAGTGTAGTGATCCTGTGTATTTATAAACAGTATACACATTAGTGTAATGATCCTGTGTACTTATAAATATTGTACACATTAGTGTAATGATCCCGTGTATTTATAACTAGTGTACACATTAGTTTAATGATCCCGTGTATTTATAAATAGTGTACACATTAGTGTAATAATCCTGTGTATTTATAAATAGTGTACACATTAGTGTAATGATCCTGTGTATTTATAAACAGTATACACATTAGTGTAATGATCCTGTGTACTTATAAATAGTGTACACATTAGTGTAATGATCCCGTGTATTTATAAACAGTATACACTTTAGTGTAATGATCCCGTGTATTTATAAATCGTGTACACATTAGTGTAATGATCCTGTGTATTTATAAAGTGTACACATTAGTGTAATCATTCTGTGTATTTATAAACAGTGTACACATTAGTGTAGTGATCCTGATGACTTGTATGAGAGAGCATGATTTATACCACATTTGTTTTATATTTTTATTTCTTAATGAAATAAATTTCTCCAGGTTATACTGATATTTAGTTTTATCCCCGTCTCACCAAACACGATCGCTCTTTCAGCTGCGGAAGCGTTATAATGTACGATCAATTTCACTATTCTTTTGTAAAAGAGAAGCCCAAGAGTTGGCGGTGGGTGGTGATGACGAGCTGCCTTCCCTCTAGTCTTACGCTGCTAAATTCGGGACGACTAGCGCAGGTAACCCTCGGGTAAAACTTTGCACGCAAATTCAAAAACAAATAAATTTATTTTTATTATACTTCGGAAGAGACTGTTTCAAGGTTATAATCACATTGACAATTTTAAGTAAAATTGAAATTAATAATGATCTGTATAAGAAAAGCAGCCTCTGCTTTGAAATGTAATAATTACTCACGCGAGAAACAAAATATATTCCCTCCCAAGAAACAGTTAATGCCACTGTATATAAACAGCTATGGAATTAATCCCCTACTGATAAAATCTAATAAAACCAAAGCTGGCTCAACATTAAACTTAAACTTGAAAAGGCCTCCCTTTCTTTAGGTGGATTATAAATAAAGAAAATTAGAAAGTGTTTGATAAAATTCGAATTTACGCTACGTTCATATGATTATATCCAGTTTATTTTTCTGAAACTAGATATCTTTTTTTCGAAAGTTAGGCCTAAACTTAATGAACCGTGACATAAATGTATATATGTAAATCATTAAAACTTCGAAACAAAAATAACGAAATCGCCTGAAAGAACTCGTTACATAAACGAAAATTTAAGAAAAATGTAGATAAGAGAGAAATGTAAATGTGGGTAAACAATTATATTTCAAGCAATTTTATACGTGTAAACATCCGAAAGATTACAGTCTGTTGCCTCAGGTGAACATACTTTGTTAGGCCTCACGTGAAGGTTAATTTAATTTTTTAAAAGTTGAGTACCAAAGGTCTCTTGTGTGATGAGTAACTACGCAACCACCAATATTCATAAAATGGCTAAACAATAATGAAAAACGTCAACAATGCGTGTACCTCAATGATTATTCAACATATTATAATTTTAGTAATATGGTTAAAGATTTGCTTAATTTTTTGTGAAAATATAAATATATAGTTTGCTCCCATGATATTTAGTTATTTTAGTTCCCATAAAATTTACATCTTTTAAAGAATTCTGTTCAGAATTATTCATATTTATCCCATGTAGCTCAGCGGTAATTTAGAAGGCTCAGATTGCCGAAACCTCTATTTTGATATTAACTTCGAGCCCAGCATAGATAGCCCACACTGTGTATCTTTGTGTTTAACATTGCACACAAAATTCTTTATCTGAATATAAGGAGCTAAGGTAACCAGGTACTATCATAAGCCTGGGTAATAAACTGTTGTGAACAAGAATGCAAGGATACCGAAGTAGTTTGTAAAATTATTGCTGTTGCTAGGACACCGAAGTAGTTCGTGTGTAAAATTATTACTGTTGCTAGGATACCGAAGTAGTTCGTGTGTAAAATTATTACTGTTGCTAGGATATCGAAGTAGTTCATGAGTAAAATTATTACTGTTGCTAGGATACCGAAGTAGTTCGTGAGTAAAATTATTTCTGTTGCAAGGATACCCATGAAAGATGTGCCATGTATCAGAGAGGGTTGATTGTTACTAAGCGATAAACTACACAATAGGCTGAAACTTTGTAGAATGGATGACAACTGCCTGTTGTGGAGACACTAGTGTAGAGGACGACATTTTGAAAGTATTCCTTCTTTCAAGTCTGGCAAAGCGGTTGCTATGAATTATAAACCATGGTGCACGTTGAACAAACCAGTAGTTGTGAACATTTTTCAAATATCTGGACAGTAATGAACATTACTGTAGTGTTTATGGGCGCTAGTGAGCGTTTTAACAATTTTGTTACGTCATGGACAGCAAGCAGTAAGCATTGCGGATACTATAGTTGTGAGGCTCGGCATGGCCGGGTGGGTTAAAGCGTTCGAATCGTGATCCGAGGGTCGCGGGTTTGGATCCCTGTTGCACCGAAAATGCTCGCTCTTTCGGCCGGGGGGCATTATAATGTAACGCTCAATCTCACTATTCATTGATAAAAGAATAGCCCAAGAGTTGGCGGTGGGTGGTGATGACTAGTTACCTTCCCTCTAATCTTACGCTGCTAAATTAGGAACGGTTAACGCAGATACCCCTCGTGTAGCTTTGAGCGAAATTCAAAAAACAAACAAACTTGAAAATATAGTACAGATTTCCACGAACCCTGCGTTTATTTACTCATTCGTGAAAGAAGCCAGTGGGTGGATGTTTTCTTGTAGCAAAGCCAAATCGAGCTAATTGCTGTGTTTACCGAAGGGATCGAAGACTTGATCTTAGTACTGTAAATTCGAAGACTTACAGCTGTCTGTGAAGAAGCGTAGAGAAGAGAAATCTTTGCTAACTTTCAGTTTTGGATCAGCAACCTCTGTGTGAATCAAAAGTTCATCGTTTAGAGGGAAATGTTTCATCATGTAATTTGTAGCTACAATTTAGTATTTCTTGATGTTTCATCATGTAATTTGTAGCTACAATTTAGTATTTCTTAACACTGGTGTGGAAGCTGATCAGGTCCAGGTCCTTTTCATATTTAACAATGTATTCCTTGGTAGCATTTCCAATAGAAACTGCCTTATCAGATTTGTGTAAGAATTCATTTTTTTCAAGTTCAGTGATGTTACCTTCAAGATATTCTGGCTTGATGTATCTGACAAGTATGTTTTTAACTTGTGTAATCAGAGTTCTATGCTAAATGTGTATGCAAGGTTCTTTTCTTTGCAATATCAAATTGGCTTGCTCAAATAGAGCAATAGAATTTTTCTTGTTTCTTTGTCACACATTCCTTGAAACTCTTTGAAATGTTGTTTTCTGCTAGCACTTTTGTCCAGTAAGTAGACTAGGCAGGGCAGTTCTCTGGAAGCTTTCTGGGCAGCAATATTCATGAGGTTACAGGCACAGCCCATGAAGTAAATGCTTCTTGAGATGTGTCCCATCACACCTTTACCTATACCAGACATAACTGAGGAATGTAATTTTCCTCTTTGTCAGTTGGTGGTCCAAAAGCTTGAAAATATTCTCTTTTGTTGAGGTTTTTTTCTATTCCACCATTGTTAAAAGAGAACAAACAGTTTTTCCAAGCAAAGGGTCAAGATATCGTACGACCACTGGACACAGTTTTGAGTCATCCATGTCTGTGGATCCATCTGTGACTAAATTGTAAACACTGTCAGTAAGTATGCTTGAAAACATTTTGTCATCTTCACAACCCAACATTTGTAGTTTTGGTTCTAACACAGCCATATATTTTTGCTATATCAGAGTCTGAGAACATTTTTCTGAATAGATGTCCTGCATGATCGGCTACAGCTAGGGATAAATTATGAGTACTGACGAATTGTGTGAGCATCACTTCTGCAATTATGGTTTTATATTCTGAATTCTTACTCATAAATGTCATTATCTGCATCGTTTTTGTCTTCATCTCAGCCTTTTGTTAGTGAGATGCCAATTTTGTATGTCTGGAACAATCGTTTATCCTGCCATGCACCACAGAAAAATCGATGTGACAAACTGTATAAAACGCATGACTTTCACTGACTTTTGATGCAATGACCGGATATTTTGCACTATACTCTTTTCTAAATTTTTGATTCACAGTTTTAGTCCTTTTAGATTTGCCAGAAACAAGACAATCTGGTGAATGAGGCCTATTGTTTTTCAACTCGTGAACGATCGCGTTGCTGTTTCTATGCCGTTTAGAAAACGATAAATACATATCTACGCGAGCGCTGATTGGCTAACAAGCACTGATGACGTAACTACAGATTCCTACACGTACCCAGTATGGAGAAGCACCGCACTCAAACTATTGGTAGACGTCGGAGATACAAATATTTTTTATTATTTCAAGCACAAACATGATTATCGTAAGAAGCCATTTGAACTATTTTTTTATTTATTATCAAATTTATTTGTATCTCACTAGAAATTTCCTTTTCATTCTTTTCAAGCCCTGGGAGAACAATTTATCACTTTATTGTATAGCCCTATGTAATATATAATAATTTGGGAGTTGAAACAAGTCGTAATATTGGTCTGTGTGAGCGTATAGTTGTAATGTATTCACCAAAATCGTAATGAACACGCTCAAGTCGTAAGGTTGGCATCTCTGTGGTGGAATGTCATATCCGAATAAGAAGCAGGTCTCATATTTCCAAGTCAAACTATTTCTTTCAACAAGACTCCAAGTTAAGCTTGTTTGTTTGTGTGAAAAAAACAGCTTAACAGGTATTTTCCCAAGTAGTTCGGTGTCAGTTTCTAATGGTGTTTGGTACGTTCGTACGTTTATACGGGTACCAGCATAATGACGTTGTCGACGGACTGGGGCTTATATGATAGTCATTAGTGAGATTACTTTGTTCAAGTAAGGTGAGCTCCTAACAGATAATTACCCCTTTGCCTGGTCTCTATGGTGACTTGTGAGCGGCTAATGGACAAGGGGATTTTATTGCTGTCGCTCTGAGAAGGCCAAAACAGAATGGTAAATATCATTGCAAGGTGGATTTGGGCACTTTTATATAATTAATGGACTTGCAGTTGTTGGAGTCGCCATACAACGCTATTTTATACAGTATAGGTAGTGGTTTATAAGTTAGCAGAAGACAGAATAGTCATGCAATGATTATCTATCGAAGGAGTAGAGTAAATGCAGCAATTTATACACTAGCAGAAGGCTTTAGTCTGTAGTTAGAATTAACCCACAAAGATTATTGTTGGGAGGAATAGAGTAAATGTAGTAATTTACAAACTAGAATAAGGCTTGTCTGTAGTTAGAATAAATCCACAAACATAATTTGTGTGAGGAATATAGTAAATGTAGTAATTTACAAACTAGAATAAGGCTTGTCTGTAGTTAGAATAAATCCACAAACATAATTTGTGTGAGGAATATAGAAAATGTAGTAATTTACAAACTAGCAGAAAGTTTTAGTCTGTTGTTAGAATTAACCCACAACGAGTATTTGTGGGAGGAATAGAGTAAATGTATGAATTTACAAATTAGCAGAAGGTTCTAGTCTCTACTTAGAATTAACCTACAAAGGTTATTTGTGTTAGGAATAGAGTGAATGTAGTAATTTACAAAGTAGCATATGGCTTTCTATAGTTAAAATTAACCCACTAAGAATATTTGTGGGAGGAATAGAGTGAATTTAGTAATTTACAAAGTGATATAAAACTTTTCTGCCGTTAGAATTAACCTACAAAGGTTATTTTGGGAGGATTAGAGTGAATGTAGTAACTTGAAAACTAGCAGAAAGCTTTAGTCTGTAATTAGAGTTAGCCCACAATGATTATTTGTGGGAGGAATAATGTAAATGTAGTAATTTACAAACTAGCAAAAGGTTTTAGTCTGTCGTTAGAATTAACCCTCTAAGATTATTTGTAGAAGGAGTAGAGTGAATGTAGTAATTTAAAAACTAGCTGAAGAGTTTAGTCTGTAGTTAGAATTAACTCACAAAAATTTTTATTACTGCATGCAACAAAATCCTGGATCGATTCTACCAATGTCAAGGTTATTTCCATTGCGTCACTTCCTGGAAATGTTTTTTTATGACCTCGTTCCTTTGTGTTTCAGAAGAGTGATGTAGAGTTTTCTTGGAACGTAGCTTCTCAGAAGACTTATGTAGAGTTACCAGGGAACGTAGCATCAGAAATTTTTTTTGACAGATTATTTAAAATTAAAAAGTGTTTTTTAGAATATCTTCTGTGTAATGTACTGAACGTGATAATATAGTGCAGCAGTTTACTTTAACAGAATTATAAAAATCACGGACGAAGTGTTTGTGTTTGAAGTGTGGATGTTATGAGGACTGTGAGTATAACAGTATGAATTTTTTTTTATTCGCGCCAACCTATATTGTTCAAAAATAATTAAAACTTTAACGCAGGCCCACGATGGTTTCATTGCCTAGAATATTTTACGTATTATTTAGTAATTACTGAATTTGAAAATGATATCCAAATTTCTTTGTCACGTTCTAATTTTTCACAAAACTTCGTATGTACTTTTAAACAATAGAATAATTTTCACTGAAATCGGGTCACACTTTGTATTTATCAAAATATTGGCGATCACTGGCTAAAGATTACTGTGGACCATTCGCGAAGTGAGAGTCTTATCTATCGTTCTAGAACCCATGAGAAACACACCGCAAGTGTATAAACCACTAACAGAACACATAGATTGTCCTTTCTGGATAGTACTTGTTTGTGCGGCTTTTCAATGTCATTTATTCGTCGCTAAATTATCCAAACATATTATTCTATATTTCTGGTTAATTTGTTTTAAATCTGATCTTAAAAAGAGATTTTATTCTTCATTTTGTAAACAAAACAATTCTCATGTCATACAAAAAATGAGTATTAGTTGAGAAATCTCTGTGGATGAATAATGAAAAATATTTTATTAAAAACACACAACTTTTATGAGGTTTAAATGTGCAGACCAGTGTCGTTGGAATTTATTCATATTGTACCCAATAAAAATCAAAACCTAGGCCCGGTATGGCCAAGCGTGTTAAGGCGTGCGACTCGTAATTTGAGGGTCACGGGTTCGCATCCGATTCGCGCCAAACATGTTCGTCCTTTCAGCCGTGGGGGCGTTATAATATGATGGTCAATCACACTATTCGTTGATAAAAAAGAGTAGCCAAGGGTTGGCGGTGGGTGGTGATGACTAGCTGCCTTTCCTCTAGTCTTACATTGCTAAATTAGGGACGGCTAGCACAGATAGCCCTCGAGTAGCTTTGTGCGTAATTCAAAACAAAGTAATGTAGTTAAAAAGCTAATCTATGTTGAATGAATACTTTAAATATTTACAGAATTAATATATTTTTGCGTGATACTTAATATATTGATTTAATACTTAGCTTCCTATTGTGTTGTTATGGGTTCCCTGATGAATAAGCAGTAAATTTATGGGACTTAAATAACGATTAAAATCACTGCAGTGAAAAGAACACATATAGCCCATTGTGTATTAGCTTTGTGTTAGAACGACAACAGTATCTTTAAATATTAATTGGATTACTACCGAAAACGCCATCAATAAAAGGGTAGAGCAAATGAATTAATGGCATCTCTTTATCAATATTATACTTACTAGTTCAACTATCCCGCGCCAGAGGGGGCTACATTCTTAGTCTATTTTGATGTTACTTCGTACGATAGTTATATCTGCTGGTGTAAGTTTACTTTCGTCCGAAGGTTTTGAAATCCTTGTCGTATTATATACAACACTGGTGTCGTTTGGTATCGATTTTACATCTCTTAATAAATCGTCTTGGCTAAAGTACGACACGCATTAATCTTTCGTTTCCTTATCAGATGTAATTTTTCTTATATTAATAGCTTTTACTGGTTTGTACTAGTTCACTAGTCTTGTGTTTTTATGAGCTCTATACAAAAGTAGGGCTTTATTTCTAGAGTTTTCCTTCAATAAAAATGTTCTTTTCCAGATCTTAGCATTCTTCAACAATACTTTAGTTTCTAACAAAACTAATTATAAAAAACCATAAATTATTTTTAATAGTTAATTTCTAGTAAGTTTGGCCTTTCATTTGGGTGACATCAAAAAGAACCCTAATTTTTTCTCACTTTGCAACTTTATTGTCAAAGTATTGTTGTAATAATTTTGATGTATTTTAGACGAACAGTAATTCATTTCTCACACTGTAACTTTATTGTATTATTCTAATAATGTTTTATATCTCGTGATTACAGATACGGACAACAACGGTTATTTGGATGTCTGTGACTTCGAGTGTCTTGCACTAGTAAGTTCATATTCATATGGTTTTTGCTCATCCGAACAAGTGCATATATATATAATAGATGATATAAATATTATATGTGATTGTTATTTAGCTCTTCTGTTATGTATAGGGTCTGCTTGACTTGAAATTCGTCTCCGCCTCATTATGACACAGTAAAATATATTTTACTTTGTATTTCTTGTATGATAAAACAATTCATAATCTGATTTATTTATTCAAATTGTGGCATTATAAGTAGTTTATTTTTGATTTTTCACATTGTGGCATTAAGTTAGTTTTTCTTTTCATCTAATGACATTATTATTAAGTGTTGTTCTTTTTCACATTTTGACATCATTATTAATTGTTTTTTTTACAAATTATGACATCATTGTTAATTGTTGTGCTTTTATACATTATGATATTATTAATTGTTGTTCTTTTTCATATTATGACATCATCTTTAGTTGTTCTTTTACACATTATGACATTATTTTTAATTGTTGTTCTTTTTCATATTATTACGTCATTATTAATTGTTATTCTTTTACACATTATGACGTCATTATTAATTGTTTTTTCACATTATGGCATCATTATTGTTGTTCTTTTTCACATTATGGCATTATTATTAATTGTTGTTCCTTTTCACGTTATCACATCATTATTAATTGTTGTTCTTTTTCACGTTATCACATCATTATTAATTGTTGTTCTTTTTCACATTATGACATCATTATTAATTGTTATTCTTTTTCACACCATGACATCATCTTTAATTTTGTTCTTTTTCACATCATGACATCATCTTTAATTGTTTTTTTCACATCATGACATCATCTTTAACTGTTGTTCTTTTACACATTATGTAATAATGTTTACTAAATCGAACATAGTTATAAGAAAAATATTAGACAACTTAATGCTTTATTAAAATGTTTAAAAAGATTCTATATGTTTAAGTGCTCTTACAGCACCACCAGCACGAATGAAGTTTAACAATTGCAGACTATTTATTGCACAGTGTTGATACATAAGTTGCAACAAATTTAAGTGACAAGAGGGATCGGGTGAGGTTAACATATTAACCAGTTATGTCTGCATTTATGTCCTTAACCATCAGCTCTCTTTAAAGTTATCATTTTGTGTTTATCCAATATTATTTTACTGAACTCTCGAATAATCATGGCAAGTTGAATTTTTTGGTCCATTTATGACTTTAATGTTTAGCCACTCAGTTCTATGACATATTTTACTTGCACGTTCGGCTTAAACTGAAACATTTTTATTTATATGTTCAACCAAGGCTGAAATAAATGTTTTAACTACATGTTTAGCAAAGACATAAATAAATGTTTTATTTATATGTTGAACCAAGGCTGAAATAAATGTTTTAACTACATGTTTAGCAAAGACATAAATAAATGTTTTAACTACATGTTTAGCAAAGACATAAATAAATGTTTTATTTATATGATCAATCAAGGCTGAAATAAATGTTTTAACACCTGTTTAGCAAAGACATAAATAAATGTTTTATTTATATGTTGAACCAAGGCTGAAATAAATGTTTTAACTACATGTTTAGCAAAGACATAAATAAATGTTTTTTTTATATGATCAATCAAGGCTGAAATAAATGTTTTAACTGCATATTTAGCAAAGACATAAATACATGTTTTATTCATATGTTCAACCAAGGCTGAAATAATTGTTTTAACTATATGTTTAGCGAAGACAAATATTTTATTTACCCTCTCACTCGTAGTTGAAGTACATGTTTTATCAGAAGTTATTTAAGTTCTATGTTCATTTGTTTCCAATTATCAGTTGTTATTTTTTGTTTTCCTGTTCAAAATATTTTGTATTATATTCACGTTAAGTCCTATTCGCTTGTCTTTCACTGACCTTTATTATGCTTTTTTTAAATTTATTTAAAAACAATACAATTACTGTCGGAGTTGTTGTTGGCTCATTCTAAAAATGGCAAAATAATATATTATACCTGTTTTGATTAAAACTCGTTCTTATTGTGTTTTCTTTATGTAATTCGATACGTTAAAGAAGAGTTTCATCGTCTATCTTTAGCAACACGAGGCCCTTCTTCAAAGTTCTTATGTTCTGAACAAATTGAAAAAGTTCTCTATAGATACATTTTAAAGGAATGGCTTTCATTAAAGATTTATAAAATGATTTCCCATGTGGTAGCTTTTGAAACTGAATAAGGTTTCAGATGCCCTATTGTAGCTACGTCACCAGTTTTGTCTTGTTTTTTCACAAAAGCATCAATAGTGATACCTAATTATCTTATTACAATTCGTAAGTGACTGTAATGGATTTTTATAGAAACTATATTTTCTATATAAATGATAAAATTTTTTTTTCCTAAACCATGGCGCTACACTAAGGAAGTTCGATCTAAGTATTTAATTCATGGGCCTAATTTTTGTCAGTGCATCGTCAAATAATTTTTTTTCCTGCTGAATCATTCATGAAAAAATCACGGATAAATGGAAGCAGACACGTTTTTGTTCATAAAATTATTCATTTAGGTGACGAAAATGACATTTTAAGTAAAAACACAATGCTATAGCTTCGTGTTTTTAAGTTAAAGGACATTACTTTTTACCAACTTGTTTTTTATTGTAAATAATGAAACAATATTAAATGATACCGTTTTTTAAATCTTTCATTTTAAATACGGTACGTATTCTGTATTCTTTACAGTGAATTCGTTCTATTTTCATAAATATTCGTTTGTTGGTAAAATGCACTGTCATAAAATTTAGAGAACTACCAATGGTAGAAGCTACTGGTTTTTATCTATTGTTATCTTTATAAATTGTTGGCACGCCATGAAAACTACAAAGGTTAGCAAAGGTCTTTTTTTTCTTGTTTGTTTGTTGAATTATTTAGTGTATTAATAGCCTCGTTTTTTTTTTACTTCTTTGTGAAACCTGTTAACGAGATTACGTTTCAGAACAGTTTTCGGTCTTTCAGTATCAACACAATAATATTTTGTGAAATGTTAGTGTTCTCCCATTTACTTTCTTCACAAATTACAATATCTTCGGAGATGCCAACTATTTCAAATGACTGAACGTAATGATTGTAGACAGAGTCCTTTCACAGTTTTGGTCCTTTTAGATTTGCCAGAAAAAAGACAATCTGGTGAACGAGGCCTTTTTTTTTTTCCATCTGTGAACGATCGTATTGGTGTTTCTACGCCGCTTAGAAAACGATTTGTTTGTTTATTTGTTTTGGAATTTCGCACAAAGCTACTCGAGGGGTATCTGTGCTAGCCGTCCCTAATTTAGCAGTGTAAAACTAGAGGGAAGGCAGCTAGTCATCACCACCCACCGCCAACTCTTGGGCTACTCTTTTACCAACAAATACTGGGATTAATCGTCACATTATAACGCCCCCACGGCTGGGAGGGCGAGCATGTTTGGCGCGACGCGGGCGCGAACCCACGACCCTCGGATAACGATTCGCGCGCCTTACGCGCTTAGCCATGCCGGGCCTTAAGAAAACGAGAAATATCTATATACGAGAGCACTGATTGGTTGACAAGCACTGATGACGTAACTATGGATTCCCCCTCGTACCCAGTATGGAGAAGCACCGCACTACAAATATTGGTAGACGTCGGAGATACAAATACTTTTTATTATTTGAAACACAAACATGATTATCGCAAGCAGCCATTTCGACTGTCCTTTATTTATTATCAAAATTTATTTGTATCTCACTAGAAATTTTCTTTTCACCCCTTTTAACCCCTGGGGGAACAATTTATCATTTTATTATATAAGCCTATATAATATATAATAATTTAGGAGTTACAACAAGTCGTAATATTTGTCTGAGTGTTTAGTCGTAATGTATACACTAGAATCGTATTGATTACGCTCAAGTCGTAATGGTTGGCATCTCTGTATATCTGTATTAAAAAAAAAATTCACCATAGCCGTGTTAGGGTTAAAATACTTTGTACTCGGTATGACTTTTGTTCAGTAGAGTCAATCATGACATTTTAGTAAAACAAATCATATACTCTGTTGGTTCAGTATCTTTCATATCAAGATGCATGACAACCATTTTATACAAACTAGAGTGATTTGTAAAAGCACTCATTCCCTCTTCAAAGTTTCCACATTATGTTGCCGTGTGTCATTAAACTTTCAAACGAAACTTTACGTTTAGAATCTAAAGAATCAACTCCAACCTGAGAAAGTTAAGGAAAAATTAATCTCATTTAAGTGATTTAGATTTTTCAAAGAAAATTAGAACATTCTTAATTGCATAAATATTAAACACCTTTGTTACAGCAACCATAAGACAGCTCAAATGCAAAATATTAACTTGAGAAGTCACAAAACTAGTCTAATAGTCTCTGTTTGAGTGTAATCAAAATGGTTTAACTTGACCTCAGAGTAAATGCATCTGTTGAAGCCACAACTCACATGGTGATACTACAAACCAACCAAGGAGCTTTCCAAACAAGTCAAAAATAAAATGGTAGAGAAGAACAGACCAGAAGAAGGAAATGTTCAACTTCACTGATCTATTTGTGTACGGTGAAGTCAATCATTGAGAGAAGGAAGAATAGTTTTCATACCATTCATTCATTACCCAGATCAGATCACGCTTTTAAACTAAGCATTTGGGCAAACAAGAAACGGTTATATGAAGCCAACAGCGACTTTGAAAGATTTCCAAAGTTTCATGTCTGTGATGGGAGTCAGTATTCATACATCAACAACATCCTGGTCCCTAAACAATACTGGCCTGTATAGGCGAGTGGTAAGAAAGAAGCCATTACTGAAAAAGGAATAATCTTAAATCTTGTATGGAGTTTATAATAAAGCATGTAAATGATGCTGGAGATATGTAGCAAAAGGTTTTGTGGTGAGACAAATAGGGAGTTTTTGGTCTAAATTCAAATCGTTCAAGTCCAACACAGCACATCACCCATCCAGCGCCATCCTAATTTTCAAGTATGGGGATGATACTCATTACTTACGCTTGTAAGGATGGAAGGTAAGATGGATGAACTGAAGTACAGGAGAATCATAGAAGAAAACTTACTTGAATCAACCAAGAATCTAAAGTTGGGTCGTAAATGTTCATGTCAGCCGGACAATGACCCGAAGCACAAGGCTGAAACCACATTAGAGCAGTTTCAAAAGAAGAAAGTGAATGTTCCAAAGCGATTCAAACAAACTCCTGACTTAACTACATTGAAATATTTATGGTGAGACTGAAGACTGCAATTCGTCAACGAACTTGTTAGAATTGAAACAAATTTACCAGAAATAATGGATAAAAATTACGCCATCCCATTGTGCAAAATTGGTAGAGATCTACCTAAAAAGATTCACAGTAGTGAGTGCAGCTAAAAGAGTTTCCACCAAGTACTGACTCAGGGGCCTGAATACTTGTGTTCGTTAGTATTAAAAACCTGTGTAAAGGACAGTTAATGTTTCTTTTCTTCGTTATTTTGTTACTAAAACCCTAATAGCTTCATTAGATGCTATTTGCATAACATACTTTGTGGAAAGCAATAATTCACTCTTTTAACTGATTGAATTTTTCTATCTTTAAGTTCAAAGCCAAGTCTCTCACATGCTCGAGCAAAAACAGGTCGTCACAACGTCGAACAGCTTCAAGTTACCATACAAGAGTTACGGTAATCACTGATGGATACTCACAAATACAGACATGATGAACCATTTCTACAGTAAAATACTGCGATACTTAATACTAGTGTGCAATGTTCTGTTGTCTTAATACAACCCAGCTTGGCTGATTTTCTTAGAAATTTAAGTTCTCTCCTTTTTTATTAAACGAGTTTTTTACTAAAATGTGCTAATAGTATTTCGTATTATGATGCACATCTTGTTGGATATGTGTAAAAAGTAACGTTTCACGCAACTTTTTCTCTCCAGCTTAAAAAACGTAAAAGTCAAAATGTTATAAAACCTCAATTCTGCTAGTTTTGCATACCGAGAGTGGATCATGATTCTTTATGAATTAATTAGAAGGAACTCAATATGTCCTGAAAGTATAATTATTTAGGCCTTTTTCACAAACCTAAAATGAAGCATGATTCTGTGTGAATTAATTTTTTTAAAAATCAACATTTCATAGAAGTAAATTCATTATGTGGTCAGTGTCAGTTGACATTAAATAAGTTTGACAAAACCAATTGTTTCGAAGATTTTAAGAATGACAGTTTTTTTAGTTCCAAACCAAAATGTTTCGATCTATTAAAGAAATACTCCTTTTAAAGTAATATTAACACGAAGTTTTTCGTCTGCTAGATTTTTCTACTGCTATCACATTCTATTGCCACTGTTAAATATTCTAAAAAAACGACAAACCTATTTGACCTTTAACTTTTGACCCTTAAAGATAATTCAGAGTGATCTTTGTTTCAACTTTTTTTTTCATTTCTCCACATTCATCAAAGAAAAGATTGGTTTATAATTCCACAAAAACGATTAATTAAAAGTGCTTCTATAACTTTTTTTAATTGGTCGTACATCATTTAGAAACCAATTACATTGTAATTAAGAGTTAGTTAAAAAGGTGAGTAACAATGAGTTCATTGTATTGTAACGAATTAAGCCTTGTCTTGTTTTCACTCTTCGTATGACACTTGGAATTTTCAAGAAATATACCATTCAAGAAGGAAAGGGAGTGTATGACACGGAAGTCCACGAGAAAAAGAAACAGGCAATGATAAAGTTATGGAGCGAGATAGCAGAGTTGGCTGATTTTAATAAGGTTTGTTTCAGTTTGTTCTTAATCTGCTCATTTCACTGATATAACTATAGACAAGAATAATTATACGCTGGTTATATAAATACCCGTCCTCCCCCCGTATTGTACAGCGATATGTATACGGATTTACAACGCTAAAATCAGTGGCTCGATTCCCCTTAGTGGGCTCAGCAGATAGCCCGATGTGCTTCGCCGTCCCCGGTTAGTCTGCGGATTTACAACGCTAAAATCGGGGGTTCGACTCCCCTTAGTGGGCTCAACAGATAGCCCGATGTGGTTTCGCCATAAGAAAACACAAACACAGATGTTTTGTTTTCAACCTGATACAAGAAAACAGTATTATTCATATATTTTGAGATATTTCGTATGTTGTTACTGTGTTATTTTATATTTAAATGAGCTAGATTGTTCAGCCTCATATTTCATAATTATCCAGTCTTGTCATCTTCATTCCACCTAATGATATGTTTTCACCCTATTTCTTAAAATTCCTTACTTCAAACCTGCAGTAATAAGATCTTAGGCCCGCCATGGCCAAGCACGATGGTCGAGGGTTCACACCCGCGTCGCGCCAAACATGCTTGCCCTCCCAGCCGTGGGGGCGTTATAATGTGACGGTCAATCCCACTTTTCGTTGGTAAAAGGGTAGCCAAAGAGTTGGCGGTGGGTGATGATGACTAGCTGCCTTCCATCTAGTCTTACACTGCTAAATTAGGGACGGCTAGCACAGATAGCCCTCGAGTAGCTTTGTGCGAAATTCCAAAACAAACAAACAAATAAGGTCTTAAAGCATTACATTCGATATTTTGTTTTGAAATATATAATATATTTCTGAGTTAAATGTCACTGCTTTTCATTACTTGTCATTCTATGAAATAGCCCTGCTATTTTTTACGGTAAAAACCCTTAAAAGACAGATATAAACTTCATGTTTCTGAGGATTTAGTGGACATGTTGATAGCTTCCATTAGATTTCCAAGTGCTCAGCATGTTTATTTAAAATTGTAAAACATAATTTATGCCCCATTTTTTGGTATTATAAATTAATAACTTGCAAAACTTGAAGCATTTTTTGCAGTCCTTAAATTCTATAAATAAGTGGTTTTAATTGTTATTCAACGGCTAGCGAGTCAACAACAAATTATTTTCCGAAGGTCACATGATGTGGCATTAAAGACAAGGGCGTCCTCTCGTGTTTCCAAAATTAACTTCTACAATAAGTTAAATTTGCGAAAAAGTGAAATTTTCAAAACCTAAATGTAAAAGCATATTTAATATCGAAGAAAATATGTATTTTGTCTTTCATATTTTCTTTCGAATAAATATTTATATTTACACGTTCTTTCACTTTCGTCTGCATAACAAAATGACCGAAACTATAAAATTGTGCTTAGATACTATTTATTTATTTTATTTAAAAAAACACATCACAAAAATTACTGTACTCAACTAATGTTCAGGTTCATATTTTTCCAAGGTACTTAAATTTTGACCCGGCATGGCCAAGTGTGTTAAGGCGTTCAACCCGTAATTCGAAGTTCGCGACTTCGAATAATGGTAGCACCGAACATGCTTGCCCTTTCAGCCGTGGGTGCATTACAATGTGAGGGTCAATACCATTATTCGTTGGTAAAAGAGTAGCCCAAGAGTTGGCGGTGGGTGGTGATGATTAGCTGCCTTAACTCTTGTCTTACACTGCTAAATTAGGGACGGGTAAAGCAGATATCCCTCGTGTAGCTTTGCGCGAAATTCAAAAGAAACAAACAGTTAAATTTTTGGAGGTTAAAAAAAAAGATTTTTGAAACGGTCATAAGTTTTCGTTACTAATTTTTCGGTAGGATCTTAGCAAGTGCTTAATAAGTTGTATTAATAAAACTGATCAATATAAAGGAGACCGAAAATCTACCAAAAGTGAGGGCTTTTAGTAAACAAGAGTGTAGCCACAGAGACGAGACGATAACGTGTTGTTTGTTGATTAATCGAGTCGAAATGAAACAGTTTATAACATCACCGCAAGAAATAAGTGAGTACAATCGAAAGGTAGTTGTTTGAACAACGTGTTAGTAATACCAAATTGCACAATACTTTATGTTTATACCGTTTAGAAAAATACAACAAAAATCAGACGAGGTAAATGGACGAGAATACTGAAAATCAACCACACTGAACAACTTGGTTAACTCTGTTATACACCAAGAGACTCGGATAGTAAAATGAGTCTAAACTGGTACAGAAGATGTGTTGCATATTTTGTTTGTTTGATTTTTGTGAGAGAAATATTGTAAAGTTTATATCTAGTGCGCTATTTGAAAAATTGTTCGAAAACAATCTTGAGATTCTAACGTATTTTGTTGTTATTCTGTTGCAAATTATGAAATTGTTTGTTTTTTTAATATTATTAGCTATATTGGTTCATGTGACTAGAAATTATCATCCAAATTAGTTAACGTGGCTAAAAATCCTCATCCAAGTTAACTCATGTGACTAGAAATCTTCATCCAAATTAGCTCATGTGACTAGAAATCCTCATCCAAGTTAGCTCACGTGAAAAGAAATCTTCATCCAAGTTAGCTCACGTGATTAGAAATCCTCATCCAAGTTAGCTCATGTGACTAGAAATCCTCATCCAAGTTAGCTCATGTGACTAGAAATCCTCATCCAAGTTAGCTCATGTGACTAGAAATCCTCATCCAAGTTAGCTCATGTGACTAGAAATCCTCATCCAAACTAATTCAAAGGACATTGAGACATTATATTGAACCAAGTAGAAATCTAATTATGAAAAACAAAAATGTTTCCCATATTTTAGGAAGAGCGAGGGCTAAGACAATTTTTGTTATTAGCCTGCTCGGACTATGGATACGAGTATTGACGAATGACATCACGTTGTCCGTAAAAGAACAACAAAAAACGTTTCACATTTTGGGGAGATAGGTGTGTTACAAGAGTGATGATCAAATCCCTTCCAGTTGATCAGACAAGCATGGGCTACAGCCGAAGGCTAAGTTGCCTTCTTTCTTGTTTTTCATGCAAAATTAGGGTTGGTTGATTGATTGTTTGGAATTAAGCACAAAGCTACAATGGTTTGTTTGTGATTTGCCGACCACGGGTATCGAAACCCGGTTTCTAGCGGTGTGAGTCAGCTGACATACAGCTATGCCATTAGAGAGGGCTCAAATTTCGGGACATCATGAGTAAATAACACTTTGGGTTGCTTTGCGCGAATAAATTTTGAAATAAACAAATTTATTTCCGTAAAACACACCATCTAGGTATTTTTTCAGTTAACATTTAATTACTAAGATTTTAGTTGCATGTAAATAATTTATGTGTTTGTTATGGATTTCGCGCAAAGATACACGAGGGCTCTCAGAGGGAAGGCAACTGGTTATCACCACCAATCGCCCACTCTTGGGCTATTCTTTTATCAATGAATAAGGGGATTGACCGTCAGATTATAACGCCCCCATGGCTGAAGGGACGAGCATGTTTGGTGTTACCGAGATTAGAACCCACGACCCTCAGATTACGAGTCGAGCGCCGTACCCACCGGGCCCTGATCTCTTTAGATATAAATACATTTGTTGTCCATTAATTTACTAACTGTGAAGATGAAGATTGTAATTTAATTGCCAGCCGCCCGTTTTGTTGATTAATAACTTATTCTTTCAACAAGTTATCGATCTAGTATTTTTTTAAAATTAATTAGACTTTTTTATGTAAGAATTTATTTTTATTTTTTTATTTCCGTTATGGAACATCTCAAAGTAACTATTTTGTTTTGACTTCAGTTTTTCTGTATTTGGTTTTTAATAAGTTTGATTTTAGGTTTGATGTGTTTTTTTTTTGCTACACAGTTTTTGATTAGTTTAAGACCTTTAAAGGCCAGAAGGGAGATGATATGAAGCAGTATTTTTTGTACAGTTCAAAACTTATAAAGATGAAAACCTACTCAAACATGACCTTATTCAATAGACGCTGTAGAAAAATATACGAACCATAAATACCTTCTAAACGTACTATAAATACCTTTCATACGAATGATTTTTTTTTCTTTAAATTTTGCGGAAAACTACCCGAAGACTATCTGCGTTAGCTGTCCCTAATTTAGTAGTGCAAGACTAGAAGAAAGGCAGATTGTTATCATTCATCCCCACCCACCACCAACTCTTGAGCTTTTCCTTCACTAACGAATAGTGGGATTTACCGCACGTTACAACACCCCCACGCCTGAAAGGGCGAGCATGCCTGGTGGGATGAAGATTCGAACCAGCAATCCTCAGATTGAGAGCCAAGCGCCCTAACCTTCTGTTAGGCCGATATCAATGGTTCTCAAACTCTCTTTTAGTCTAATACTCCCTTTATGTAAATAAACAAGTTTAAAGCCCTCAACATATAACTTTAGCATGACTATTGTACATCAATGCAGTTAATTTAGAACTAAAATTAATTTAGCATCTTTGTCTTCAGTCCATTATTGGTGACTCCCATGGAGGTCGCGTCTCCCTTTTTGGATGGCACTGATCTAGATCAGACTATGATATTCGTCTTTTTTTTTTAAATTATATGACGCCACAAAATGTTGATTGATTTGCTAGAAAGCTACAAGTTATCCTCTCTGTGTTATGCCAAACGTAGGTATCGAAAACTTAATGCTGAGGCTTTGCAGAAAGACATTCTATAGAAAGATCCATTTGTTAGCAATATTGGTCTTTAATTTTGTCTCTCACAGAGTTTCTGCCCAATCATTATTCCTGATTTTTCTTAATTTGTAACAACTTTTATTTTCTGTGGAAGATCACGTGATATTTATTTTATCTTTACTTCCTGTTTGCGAGTTGAATGAAAAAGTTTAGTTAAAAAATCACTTTTTAAAATAATCTCATATGAAAACACAAGGGAAGTAGAACATTTTTACTTCATTAAATCAAATTAAAATGAACTCCAGTTGCAGATTAATGTGAGTGTATCTTTATGTATAATGTAAGAACTTAAAGTAACAACAATGCGAAACTTAATGAAAAGTCCATTCTGAGACAGCCCAGCATGGCCAGGTTGTTAAGGCACTCTCCTCGTAACCCGAGGGTTATGGGTTCTAATCCTCGTCACTCGAAACATGCTCGCCTTTCCAGCCGTGGTGGCATTATAATGTAAAGGTCAATCCCACTATTCGTTGGTAATAAGAGTACCTCAAAAGATGGCGGTGGGAGTTGATTATTAGCTGCCTTCCTTCTAGTATCACATTACTGGCCCGGCATGGCCAAACGCGTTAAGGCGTGCGACTCGTAATCTGAGGGTTGCGGGTTCGCATTCCCGTCGCGCCAAACATGCTCGCCCTCCCAGCCGTGGTAGCGTTATAATGTGACGGTCAATCCCATAATTCGTTGGTAAAAGAGTAGCCCAAGAGTTGGCGGTGGGTGGTGATGATTAGCTATCTTTCCTCTACTCTTACACTGCCAAATTAGGGAAAGCTAGCACAAATAGCCGTCGAGTAGCTTTGTGCGAAATTCCAAAACAAACAAACTCACACTACTAAATTAGGAACGGCTAGCGTAGAGGCCCCTCGTATAGCTTTGCGCGAAATTAAAAAAATAAACATTCTGAGACCCTTTGACACATTTCTACAAAGAAGTCAAGCAGACGTTTCGAAAATATCCACTAAAGAATGTTAATCCACATTAATGATTTTTACATTACTCATAATTCAAATTGGTTTAAATCTTGTAGGAAATTACATTGCTTCATTAAAACACTCTAGAATAGCGGACGAAATATCAAAGTTCACAAGAAATAATCACTAAAGTAACGTTTATTTACTTGTAAGAAGATATCTATATCATAAATGACGCCTTTTCTTTTCTGCTGGCTAAGCGCGAGTGCTTATAACGCCAAAGTTTGGGTTTTTTTTCAGTGTATTAAACATGGTGCATATTATACAGCTTTTCATTAAAAAATCGATGGTTATACTTAGTTTTACATCTACAATCGGCATTATTCATAAGATTCAGAAATCGGTTTTTTGGGTGTTTATTTAAGGATCCTCTTTAATCCTATTTGGGAAGAATATTTGATTAAATTATTCCACGACGTGGAACCGACGACTGTTACGCTTCGAGACTTTCATGAATCATTGTGAAGTGTTTACTTGGCACCACAAGAATATGCAATCAAAAGATCCAGTTACTTATAGTAAAAAAAAAAGCTATTTTTCTTTTGTCATAACGACTTCATCTCTTCTAACTGATCTTCTTCTGTTCTTTTTACTCGAATGAAATTTCTAAAACTTGGGCCTTTCCTGGCTGTTAAATATGGTGAAACACGAAACTAATATTCACGATTTAAAATACGTGCTAAATGTTTTTTTTAAAAAAACATTTTTAATATTCTGGTTGTTTTACTCAAGCACGCTCAGTGAGATTTGAAGATAAAAAACACGCGAGATTGAACGATATACACTTTTTTTCAAATCCACTGTGATAAATTTCATAAACAAAATAAACACTTTAGAAAATAGCAAAATATAATTCAGTGGATTTAATTGTTTGTTTATTTTTAAGTGGATAAGTGTTATTACAAGCCCCTACTGGAGATATACAAAGTAAAGTCTCACCATTTTGTCATTTTAACACTCAAAACGTGTGTATTTAGTAACTTGGTGAAATGCAGTCTGTTGAAAGATACAAATAAATTAGTTGTTTATGTATTTTATAGCAAAGCCACAATGGGTTATCTGCTGCGTTCCTCAAGAAGAATCGAACCACTAATTTTAATGTAGTAAATCCCCAGACTAACTTACTGATTTCTCATCAGAGGGGTCAGTTGTCTGTGTAACGTTCTTTGTTTGTTTTTGGTTTGTTTTGAATTTCGCGCAAAGCTACTCGAGGGCTATCTGCGCTAGCCGTCCCAAATTTAGTAGTGTAAAACTAGAAAGAAGGCAGCTAGTCATCACCACCCACCGCCAACTCTTGGGCTACTCTTTTACCAACGAATAGTGGGATTGATAGTAACATTATAATGCCCTCACGGCTGAAAGGGCGAGCATGTTTAGTGTGACGGGTATTCGAACCCTCGACCCACGGATTAAATGGAATAGAGCGAGCGTTCTAACAATTAGCCATTGATGCTTATATACAAAATAATCAAACGTTTCATCACTTAACTCTCGGGTGGGTCAGGTTCATAGTTGCTATTTTTTTCCCTCCCATGAATTGTTATTTTGTTTACACTATTACTGAACCCCAGGTAATAGCCCTTGTGACTTTGTTGGATTATTAACATTCTGTGTGTGTTTGTGTTTTCTTACAGCAAAGCCACATCAGGCTATCTGCTGAGTCCACCGATGAAAATGGAATAGAGCCTTTGTATTTATCTTTGTAAATTCGTAGACTTATCGCTGTACCAGCTGGGGACTAACCATATGTTAAGTTTTGTCCATTGTTCGCAGTTTTAATTAACACACCCTTTTCCTACCATGTAATATTCACGAGATAACATTAACTAGTACACTGTCACTGTCTTCCCAGTGTTGTATTTCTCACAGTTGATTTACTTTGGTAGGTAGAAAACAGATAACTCACTGTGTAGCTTTAATATCAACATTATTCAATCACTTTGGACATATCTGGAAGGACCCGGCATGGCCAGGTGGTTAAGGTACTCGACTCGTGATCTGATGGTCGCGGGTTCAAATGCCCATAACACTAATTATACCAGTCCTTTCATTCGTGGAGGTGTTATAACGTGACGGTCAGTCCCGCTGTTCGTTGGTGAGAGAGTAGCCTAAGAGTTGATGCTGGGTGGTGATGACTAGCTTGCCTTCCCTCTAGTCCTACAGTAATAAATTAGGGGTGGCTAGCGTAGATAGCCCTCGGGTAGCTTTGCGCAAAATTCAAAACAAAGCAAGCCAAACCGAAGTAAAATATATTTTAATGTGAATATGCTCTAATAACTTAAACAACATGCAGTTAATAGTCAGTAATCACTGTCGTCTCCTTCCACATTAGTCTCACGCCGGAACAGCGGTAAGTGTACGGATTTAAAACGTTAAAATCAGAGGTTCGATTTCCCTCGGTGTGCACAGCAGATAGCCCGATGTATCTGTGTTATGAGAAACACACATCCTTTTAGTTAAAGACCAGATGGTTACGTCCTCTCTCGGCCTTGGTATGTTACTAAAAAGTAGAGAAAGACGATTGATTGACGAGTAACAGATGACACAGTTAATTTAACTCAGAATTTTTATGTGTAACAACATTCTCAACTGACTCTCGGGTTATTCTTGTCTGACAGTGTGAGTTTTAAACATTATTGTTATAGCGCACCACGTGACGAGGCGCATTTCAAGGATTCCACACGTAAACCTCGTTTTCATAGTCTGGATTTTTGTCGGAAAGTAATTTTGAACCTAAGTTCTGTTCTGTTTTTTCTTTCTTTGGTGGATAATTTGTAAATACGATGTTATTCTTGATGACGAGTAACTCACTTGAAATAAAAATGTATCTCAAAACGGCGGGTATGTAAAAACTAAAAACAACACCAATTTGATTTATTAAATGTAACGTAGCAGCTGATACGACTTCTATATTGGAGAAACAAGCAGTAAGATGGAAACTAGATTCAAAGAACAACACAAAAAAAACCTTCACACGTTTCTGAACGCTGCAAGTCCAATAAACACAACATGATCGTAAAAAACACCCAGATATTAAGTAGGGAAACAAATATAAACAAACGCAAAATCAAAAAATTTCTACTTATACAGCAACTAAAACCAGAATTAAACCAATGCAAAAAAACACCTTTATATCTATACTGATTGAGAACCTAGCATCCACGTGCAACGCCCCTACAATCCCGTATCCGTTTATACTCTCGTCCCTAAGACAACGGTAACTTGCAAACTCTCTCTTTCTTAACCTGAAGATGACCAAGGAAGGTCGAAACGTTGTTCTCTCCTTGTCAATAATTGAACGTTATACATTCATAGTTTTAGGTATGCTTAAACTACAAACCCCGTTTAATCTTGGAAATGTCGTAAACGTTGAAAGTGAGTCTCATAAAATGCAGACTTAATTAACAAGTCACAGGGAGACGAACTAAGTGATAAATATATCCTTATTTGCAGGATGGACAAGTAACAGTTGAGGAGTTTAAACAAGCTGTCCAGAACGTCTGTGTAGGGAAAACATTTGACAGTTTTCCTGATTCACTCAAATACGCCATCACTTCGAAGTTCAACACCACCGATGTTAATAGTGAGTATCATAAAGAATCGTCTGTGTGGTAATTGTGTACGTTCTTACAAACCACTCGTATACGGTACTGGCGAAATGTGTTTTTAGGATACAAATGTGTAGGTGATGGAGAGAGGGAAAATGTGTTTTTAGGATACAAATGTGTAAATGGTGGTGAGAGGCGAAATGTGTTTTTAAGATACAAATGTGTGTGTAGGTGGTGGTGAGAGGCGGAATGTGAAATCCACAGCTCGGATTTCACAGTTTGTATAGTTGTATAAAGGCCCGGCACGGCCAGGTGGTTAAGGCACTCGACTCGTAATGTAAGGGTCGCGGGTTCGAATTTCTGTCACACCATACATGCTCGCCCTTTCAACCGTGGAGGCATTATAATGTGACGGTTAATCCCAGGTAAATAGTTTCAAGAGTTGGAAGTTGGTGGTGATGACTAGCTGCCTTCCCTTACACTGCTAAATTAGGAACGGCTAGCGTAGATATCCCTCGTGTAGCTTTGTGCGAAATTCCAAAACAAACAAACAAACAAACTTTATTAAGTTCTTCAACCGATTTCGTGACTCCAAAGTTCACTCTTCAGAAAATAGTTTCTGATAATCTATAACAAAACCACGCGAGTACCGTTTCTCAACTGAGCATAAAATTATCTAAAGTAAACACATTTCCTTACAAACCACCACAGAATCGTCATCTTTCCTCTGCAATAGGCACTGCTCAGGCTTTGTATGCTTGTTTTTACCACAAAACTCCACAACAACGACTCGAATCCCGAGTTTCAACTTTATAACTGCTCCATCTGAGCCGCGTGAAAGCACTTAACAAAAGGAACAAAAACTATTGTCCCGTCATAGCCGGGTTATGGCCGAGGGCTTCGGGTTCGAATCGTCGTCACACCAAACGTGCTCAAACATGCTTACTTCACTATAAGTGGCCTAAACCACTGACATATAGTATTGCACTAAGTTATTCTGTCTCGATTCGTGATCTGTGGGTCAAGGGTTCGAATCCCCGTCGCACCAAACATACTAACCCTTTCAGCTGTAGGGGCGTTAAAATGTGTAGGTCACTCCCACTATTCGTTGGTAAGAGTAGCCCAAGAGTTGGCAGTGGGTGATGATGACTAGCTGCCTTCCCTCTTGTCTCACACTGCTAAATTAGGGACGGCTAGCGCAGATAGCCCTCGTGTAACTTTTCACGTTATTAAAAAGAACAAACAAAAATTATTCTTTACTTGTACAAAAAAACAACACAAACACCACTAATAGCGAGTAGTCCCGCTAGGACAGCGGTAAGTCTTCGGATTTAGAACGCTAAAATCGGTTTTGATTATCCTCGTTGGACAGAACAGATAGCCTTATGTGGATTTCCTATAAGAAAATATACACACGCTATAGAGTGTTTGTTTGGTGATTTAACGGACTCTTCACTACTTACAATGTTATATCCCTTAACTATGTCACATTTTAATAAATCCTGTTAACATCCATACTTGACGACTGATCAATTCGTAGTGCACTGTACAAACTAACCAAAGGTAACTAACCATGGGTACCGTGTAACCCTACCACGTGATAATCTGTTCTTAAATACATTTTGTTAATAATTAAGTTTCAACCTATCACCTTAACTATCCTCATATCTAAATAATAAAGGCATATAGTAGGACAACATTCAGACAAGCAGAAGGAAAATGGGTAGAAACTTCGTTGTGTTACGAGAGAAAGTCGTGTCTTTAATTTTGCATTGTGCAGCGTGCGACGTGTTTGCAACTGTATTGATTAATACTCTATATCTATTAACAAAACCGTCAGCTGTCTTTAACAACTTCAGAGAAATGACGTAGTAACAAACGTCAGCTTCGGTCCTGATAGAGAGCTCGTCACATCGTAAAGTGAACATAGAAAGCATACTTTTGAAATGTCGAAAGAAGGAAACATATTTGTTTATAATCTTAAGTTTTGTAGATTGTTTGTGGAGCTGAACGTCGAAAAGATTGGAAGAACATGATCTTGAAAGGCCTTTCTTGTCTATTATTTTTGACAACTCTTTATCTATGCCTAACTTCAGTTACATACCTTACAGTTCATGAAATGTTCAAATGTTGAATTTTGACCAAAGTTAGAATTCATCAGGTCTATTTAAAGCGCGTAAGTAATAATACTCCAAACGAAGAGAAAATAGTTTTGGTTTGTTGTTCAGTATCTATTGTTTAAAAATGAGCCACAATATTATGTATTGTTCAAGATATGAACTGATAACTCTGTAAAAACCTTTTCTTAAAAAAAAAATTACGCCTCTGTCAGATGCTAGGACTAAAATCTATGAATGAATTGTTTTAGGCTTTTCTTTAAAAAAATTACACCTCTATCAGGTGCTAGGACTAAAAGCTATGAATGATTTGTTTTAGGCTTTTCTTAAAAAAAATTACACCTCTATCAGGTGCTAGGACTAAAATCTATGAATGAATTGTTTTAGGCTTTTCTTTAAAAAAATTACACCTCTATCAGGTGCTAGGACTAAAAGCTATGAATGATTTGTTTTAGGCTTTTCTTTAAAAAAATTACACCTCTATCAGGTGCTAGGACTAAATGCTATGAATGATTTGTTTTAGGCTTTTCTTTAAAAAATTACACCTCTATCAGGTGCTAGGACTAAAAGCTATGAATGATTTGTTTTAGGCTTTTCTTAAAAAAAATTACACCTCTATCAGGTGCTAGGACTAAAATCTATGAATGAATTGTTTTAGGCTTTTCTTAAAAAAATTACACCTCTATCAGGTGCTAGGACTAAAAGCTATGAATGAATTGTTTTAGGTGTGGACTGATAAATGAAAAGTGTATTTTACTCCTTTCTTCAGATGATGGACTGATAACTGTGGAGGAATACCGCTTAGAATACGTCTCACGATCAGCTATTTCAAACATTACGGAGATCGACGAGTGTTTTGAAAAACTTCTTACTGTAAGTATGACAAGAAAACGAAGAAAATGTACTCAGTCTAACTTGAACATGAGTCAAATACTAAACCAATGAAATCTTATCAGAAACGCGGTCCTCTTACGGAGCATCTCGACAAAGTCTAGGATATAAAGTTCTTTTATTTGTTTGAGATCAAAGCCTCACTGGGATAGCTGCTGTGTAAACTGTGATAAATAATTTTTTTTTTTAAGTTAAGCACAAAGCTACATAATGGGCTATCTTTCGTCTGCCCACCACGGGTATTTAAACCTGGTTTATAACGTTGTAAGTTACCGGGGCAATGGGAAATAAAATTCCAATTTTAAAGTTGTAAATCCATAAAATTTATCGCTCTCCCACCGAGGAACGGAATGAAATGTACTAGAAACATATATTTCTGATCCTTTAGTATTTTTACTATATATTTTTAAATCACGCGGTCCTGTTAGCAGGCATCTCGAAAAAGCGAATTTCAACCACAAAATAATACATGCTTGATCTTCCTCTAATTTTGTTGTGGAAAGAAAAAACTTCAACCACAAATATTAGAGTCGTGAAGCTCCACATACTCCTGGTTTCATGAATTTCTATATCCCTAGTTTTTTAGTAACATTCATTTTCCTTGGTTTATTGGGCGTTATCAGTTAATACTTATATACTGTTCATATTTTTAGAGTATAGTATAACTTGTTTGTTTGTTTTTGAATTTCGCGCAAAGCTACACGAGGGCTATCTACGCTAGCCATCCATAATTTAGCAGTGTAAGACTAGAGGGAAGTCATCACCACCCACCGCCAACTACTCGGGCTACCAACGAATAGTGGGATTGACCGTCACATTATAGCGCCTTCACGACTGAAAGGACGAGCATGTTTGGTGCGACCGGGATTCAAACCTTCGGATTACGAGTCGCACGCCTTAACACGCTTGGCCATGCTGGGCCCACTCTTTGTTAGTAAAACAGTAATCTTATGGTTTACAGTGTATTCACTAGCTGGCTGCCGGTGGCCTGGCATGGCCGAGCGCGTTAAGGCGTGCACTCGTAATCCGAGGGTCGCGGGTTCGCGCCCGCGTCGCGCTAAACATGCTCGCCCTCCCAGCCGTGGGGGTGTATAATGTGACGGTCAATCCCACTATTCGTTGGTAAAAAGAGTAGCCCAAGAGTTGGCGGTGGGTGGTGATGACTAGGTGCCTTCCCTCTAGTCTTACACTGCTAAATTAGGGACGGCTAGCACAGATAGCCCTCGAGTAGCTTTGTGCGAAATTCCAAAACAAAAACAAAGCTGGCTGCCTTTCTTCTAGTGTTTATCACTACTAAGTTAGAGATGACTAGCACAAATAATACTCAAGTAGTGTTTCACAAAATTCCACGCGGATTTTAAAGTTTTAGAACAATTAATATCAGGTTTAACAATAAATACAAGAACCTGATCCCTAATTATTTTCATACGTAAAAACGCTGTGAAGTTTCAAGAACAATAAGTATTGTAAAAAATAGACCCTGGTCCAGATCTTTTGGATGAGGTCAAATATAAATATTTAAAACGATCATACCTAATTAGGAATGACATATTTCGAGCTTTTAGTTTTGTGTGTATGACCAGATGGTTAAGGTGCCCGACTCGTAATCTGAGGTTCCCGGGCTCGAATCCCTGTCACACTAAACATGCTCGCTCTTTCAGCCGTGGGGGCGTTATAATGTCGTGGTCAATCTCACTGTTCATTGGTAAAAGAGTAGCCCAAAAGTTGATGGTTGGTGGTGGTGACTAGCTGCCTTCCCTCTAGTATTACACTGCTAAATCAGGGACGGCTAGCAAAGATAGCTCTCGTGTAGCTTTGCGCAAAATTCGAAAACAAACGTTCAAAAAAGCCGTAAATTTATAAAATGACATTCAAAGCGAAGAAGTAAAACCTTCATATTATTCAACAGTGGTTGAGATGACAAAATTTTATGACTGTTGTGAGAGAAATTGCCCTCCCCTATCCCAGTGGCTCAGCGGTATGTTTGTTAAAAACAGGGTTTCGAAAGCCGTGGGTGGCAAAGCACAAATAGCCCATTGTGTAGCTTTGTGCTTAATTCAAAATAAGAACAATAATAACTGAGATAAATTGATTATATACATCTTAGTTTCAATAATTTCGTTTATTTTTATCTTACTAATTGTTAATTAGCTTAACCAATATTTAGGCTTAGTTTATTTTATAGACCCGTTAATTATGATTTTTTATACAATTGCCGCACTTTTTACTTTTCTATTTGTTTTTAAGGTCGATGATCGACGTGTAGGAGGAATAAATCTGTGTCGTTACCAAGAGCTTTTCGCCGAATTTATTGGAAGTCCGGAACCTAAAGTACCTGGAGTATACCTGTTTGGTCCTCTGCCCGTGTTTGGCTGAATTGCGCGGTCCTGTTAGCGAGCGTGTCGACCAGGCTATTTTCTCTTACGAGATAATATACGCACCGCACGCTTATTCTCCCTCCAGTTGTGTTATTGAAAAACAAAAAGAATCTTCACCCACAGAGATAACAGTCTTAATGCTCCGTGTAATACTGGTTTAATGCATTTCTATATTCCCGAATATTTATTCGCATTTACCTTCATTACCATATTTTTATCCTGCATTGTCTTTACATGAGTGTAATATTTATGAAATATCAATCGGTTCTGTTCGTGTTTGTACGTTAATATTTATGTAAGTTTCTACAGCATAGTATAATTCAGTGCAACGCTATATTTCAGTGTATTCATTTATATCTAATAATATTTGACATGTTAATAAATTTTCATTGTAGTTTTTGTCGTAAACCAAGGTGACATTGATGACATATTAATGACAGCTTATTTTTTCTAAATACCCGTCCTAACAGAAAGAAAAAATCTAATGTTTAACTCTCCCATTAGTAAGTTATCCTAATAATATTATACAAAAATCGGCTTCTCTAGTAAGAACGTAATGGCGTGACAAAAACTTTCAAAAATATGTTTTCCCTTAGTTTGTACAAGTAACTGTAGTGTAACATTTCTAACTCCGACTCCTCACCTTTCAAATACGATTATACAAAAACCGGAATATAATGAAATTTGAATTCTACTAGAAATAGCATAATGACTTGATAATAGGTTTGGGAATTTCTTCTTTCACTGAATAATTCTTTGTACAACTTTTCTACAAAAGTTTTCACACTTACTAGTAAAATACCCTACCCTCTAGGGGAATTGGTTTGTTGAATCTCGTCTTCTACTGGCGAGATGCAATTCCACGATATTATGATACGTTGGTTTACTGCTGTGTATGCATGTATGGTTGTGTCATTTTGCAAGTTGTTGTTGGTCGATGCTCTGGTGAATAAAGTCGTTAAAGTTTGATATTGATTTTAATATAACTTTGTATAATACAAATGACAACAACACATTCAAGTGATGCTTAAGAAAGTCCTAAGCCTAACACGCGTTTCGTTGTTGATGAAAAACACATCAGTTGATAAATTACGATATGAGGAAATAAGAATTAGGAATACTGTTTTACAGAAAGTATTAATATTATTATAAAGGGCAAACGAGTTATCCAGAAAAGACAAACGAAATGACAAGCACCAGATAAACACGTTCTACAGATATGGTTAACTTAAATAGTCGTAGAGAAAAAACAGGTTCTATAGAAATAATTAACAGCATGACAAGTGGAAAGTACAAATGAAATCGCTTTAGAAAATAATTAGGAGAATAATAGGTACGGATTAAAATATTCATAGTATAATTTCAACCCAACGCCACTCATTTAAACCATACAATTTATAAGCCAGGTGGGCTCAGAAGTTAAGTGACAAGCAGATTCACCTAATAACTTTATCACCGAGTCCCACATGGCCAGGTGGTTAAGGCAGTAGACTCGTAATTCGAGGGTCACAGGTTCAAATCCCCGTAACACCAAACATACCCGCCCTTTCAACCTTGATCGCCATATTATGACGCAAGTGGCGATCAATCTATTTGTTGGTAAAAAGAGTAGCACGCCCAAGAGTGGGCGGTGGATAGTGATGACTAGTTGACTTCCCTCTAGTCTTATACTGCTAAATTAGAGACGGCTAGCGCAGAGAGCCCTGGTGTAACTTTGCGCGAAGTTAAAAACAAACAAACACTTCACCACTGACGTCATTAAAACTCGTATTCTTCATAACTTTAATGAATACGTATTATAAAGACAAAAGAAATTCAGTGTCGAAAATAACCAATGCAATTTTTAGCCAAAAATGATCACAATAGTTCCACGACAATACTTTTATGAAAATAAGGCAAGCAAACCAGTAGAATAGCGACATGATGTTTAATAATGTGTAATTGCGTTCAATAATGCTGCCCAAATGTGAAAAATTGTAAATTATGGTTGCGGTTCTTGGGCCACCCAAAGAAGGTCCATGAGCAAATAGTGCTGTAGTACGCTTATTTGTTTGTTTTTGAATTTCGCACAAAGCTACTCGAGGGCTATCTGCGCTAGCCGTCCCTAATTTAGCAGTGCAAGACTAGAGGAAAGGCAGCTAGTCATCACCACCCACCGCCAATTCTTGGACTACTCTTGTCAATGAATAGTAGCATTGGCCGTTACAATATAACGTTGCCACGGTTGAATGGGGAGCGTTTGGTGCGACGGGGATTCAAACCCGCGACACTCAGATGAATCGAGCGCCCTGCTCACGTGGCCATACAGGACCCTGTAGTACGCAGTCGCTGATACGTTTCCTATAAGCAAATGAGTAAAATGATGTTCATTTAGGAACAACTTTTCTGATAATACAGAAGCAGCTTTGTGCTCCTTACCTTTTTTTTTTTTTTTACACAAGAGGCATGTTAATCCGTTTTTCAACTGCACATTTTAGATTCATTTAGATGAATTGTGACCAATTACAATCAATGCTTCTGCTTTACTTTATTTATGGAAGACTGTCATTTTAATATATTTTAAAATTATGGACCATTCACAGGTGAAATGAACTGTATACGCACAATTTTCAAATTACACCTTAAACCTCGGTCTATGCGACAACTCGCTTTCAGTCTTCTGTATAAAAACTCCGGAAGTGATGGAAGAGGTGTATTCATTCCTTGTTACTAAAGAATGGTTTTGATCATTTTTGTGTTAAAACATTTCTTTCTTATTGTCTATACCTTTGTCATTTAACAAATCAGGTGTATGTTGTATGTCAGTATATCTGAATGACCTCAATGATACTGACATAGGGTAGGCGAACAAAAGCTCATTCCGTACCAAACATCATTTTTAAGTACCTCTCCAATATGGGATCTGGTGGTTAAGCGCTTTCGAGTTGCAACTTGCGGAATGAAAGCCTCGAGTCGAAAATGCTCGTTCTGGTCATTGGTGTCAATGTGATGGCTCGTCACTATCTGATGATTGGTAGTGTCAGCCAGTTACCTTCCTTCTGGTCAGAAGCTCAAAATCCCGAACAGCAGCTTCAGTAACTTTGCCATAAGTAATCATTTCATTTCTGGATAATTATCTTGGACTTCTGAACAAATAAAACACATTCTGCAGAAAAGATTAACCAATCAACATGCAAGAAAATCAATAATCCTACAGAAGACATTAACCAGACAACATGCAATAAACACAATACTCCTGCAGAAGACATTAACCAGACAACATGCAATTAACACAATACTCCTACAGAAGACATTAATCAGTTATGCAATAAACACAATACTCCTACAGAAAACATTAATCAGGCATAGTGATTAAGCACTAGCTTGTGTAAATTGTGATCGTTTTTATTTAATACTAAGGGAAGACTTTTCAAAAATCCTTTGAATTAACTTTGAAATGAATTTTACGAGAAGCTAAACAGTAAATTTAAAGATGCAGTGAACAAGACTCATAATATTAATTTACATGGAAAGTAAAGCACAAAGATGCAAAAATTAAACAAAGAAATCACCGCAAGTCAGAAGTGAGTACTTTTTCTTTATTTGTGCAGACTTGCAAAATTAATATACAAGCAAAAACAACAATCAAACGTAACTAAGCGAAGACATTACAAACAAAAAGATAAAACGAATACAATTTCTGTTGATGGCAAAATAATTTCTCGATCACTATAAAACGTTATCAGGTTTCAAAATGTATAAAGCAAACTTAACCAATAGTTCTTAATTGGTGAATTATCTTTTTAAACAATAGATAACTTTACTATCCCACTATTATTAAATCACAATGGAAAAGCATGTTGATTTAACAACGGTATCTTAAACAAAATTAATTTTCACAAATTAATCAAAATGTTTTTTTTTACGCACTATCTATGAAATACGTATAAAACAACCAAAATCCATGAATTGTATTTCCAAATAGTTTCAGCTACGTTATGATGTGTATTAGCAAACCGATAATATACATCCAAAACTGACTTGTTTTTCCTTTATTTTTCATCGCAGAGAAATATTGCAAAGAAAACACTTTTACAGGGGGTTTACATGCGTTTGTAGCTAATGTCAACAAATCATTAGGGCTAAATGATTTTGTGGATTGATGTGTAACTACAAAGAATGAACATAACTTACCAACTGCTTTATATAATGAGATAAGAAAACAAAAAAGAATTTCTAATTGTTCTTCGCTTCAGTGTTTTATCATTCACAGTAATTTTAGATTTGAATAAAAAAGGCTTTCCAACGAACTTGAAACTTCTACGTGAAGCTAAACCATACAATCAATTACTCGTGATTTATTACAAGTCACGGTGTAAAAGTAGGTTTATCAAATTTATTACCATAGAAATGTCATTCAATCATTACTCTGCAAGAAGATTGGTATATAAAAAATATAAACCTATAAAAAAATACGTGCAAAAGAACACAGCGATAAAGAATATGTGACGTTTGACAGTCCACACTTTTTCAACTGTGTCATTTCAACTCTGTGGCACAAAGTATTAAAATGCTTTAAAAATTAACATCCTGAAAAACAAAACAAAACTGAACACAAAGTAATGAATATTAGTACTAAAAATTACTTATTTTAACCCTTTTCATTCGTAGTCTGCTTTTATACCTAACAACATACAAATTACTTATTTTTGTCTATACCACACAAGTATCTAACAGCTCAGCAAACCAGATCATTTCTTTACCCCGAAATTTTCCTTTAAAAATCGTCTCAACAAAAAGAAAACTTTCACTTGGGTCGATCAGTAAGCAAAAAGTAAAAACGTCTATTTTCAGTCTGATGTCATTAGTGTGCGTTATTGTGGAACTATCGAAACAATACTGAAATGTTGTAAAAACTTTATGTTTAGGCTTAATCATCTCTTACTGATATGACCAATTTGATAACGATCTGAACAGGTCCTGCTTTAGATTTCTTCAACGATTTCGAATAAGAGAACTTGCTTCTATGATCAGTGGATCTTTGAGAAAATTATTTTATAAATAGTCAATAAAGCTGTTAATTGCTACGTTTAGCATATAGGCTATTCCATACCGATATGTAAAGAATCTCATACATGGTATTCAACTTGGATTTTAAACATTATAAATCCCGAAGATTAGCAGCTAAGATGATGGGGAAATTTGAAAAAAAAGGAATAAAGTAAATCCACGTTCTAGCATTTGTATTCAACGATTTTTCTAAAACGTTGTGTCTTCAACTATTACAGTATTATAACCATCAGTAAGGGGGCAAGACAACATGAAACATCAGAATTTATTGTCGACAAGATTAGATACAATAAAAAAAAATGCAACAGTCCAATAACACCATTTTAACACACATTATTTGTTCTTCATTCTGTCAAACTTGATCGCTAGATCGAAATAAACGTAGGTCTTTCCACAAAGTACTGGAAGATGGAGGACTGGTAAAAATAATTAACAAAAGGATCATATGAAATGTGGGCCATTCGAGCTAACTAAACAGCTACTGTCTGCAACACTTCACTGACCGAGTGATGTAACACGAATAATTCACAAAATTAGTTCATGCTTCAAATTTTTGTGGTGCCATCTTTTATTTAACAGGACGGAAGGTAAAGTTATTTAATTTAGTAACTGCAATAAATATGATGTTTCTAAACTATTAACTAACTTACATTAAAAAGCTGCACTGTGACAAAATCAGAGCATGTCTATAAAAATTCAGGATCTTCTCAGATTACAAGTTTAAATACACCTATGGGAACAGTAAAATTGTCTTTCAGTTTTGTTTCAAACGAAACACTCATGCCATCGGAATTGTAGTGTGATTATTCTGTTCTTGTGACCACAAATAAAACTACTTTTGGTCATACAAAGAGCAACATAGAAGCTAGAAAAAACAAACCGAAGTGCTTTTGCCACAAAGCACAAAGCAGGAGCAAAGAACAAAACTAACAACGAATCTCGTGTCTTCAACTTACGTCAGAAATCTAGAATTAACGTTTTATAAAAGTAAGAATTCAACTAATGACTAAAATAAGTCATCGAGGTCAGTTTTCAAATAATATTGAAAACCAAGTTTTACAAAATTTTCAGTTTATAGGATGTGAAAAATGATTTGCTTGAGTTATGTTTGAACAATAACTATTCTTACTTGCTCCAAATGTTAGAGCAGGCCAAGTTCTCCAGACATTTGTCACTGTTGTAGTGTATAAAGGTTAATGCAGTACATTTAAATCAAAATAATATATATATATATATATATATATATATTACAAGACAAGCAGGCTCACTAGAAATACACATTTAAATATCTGACAAGTGATTAAAAACATAACATACATTTTGTTTTCTTATATTTATTATTCTTCCTTGTACTATTTTTATCTATAAACATTAGTTACACAAAGTTTTCAAATCATTTTAATTCATAACAACTCCATACGAACTTCCTTATATTATATGATTTGTTTGAACCACCTTATCACAATGATATTGAAATATTACAAGTTTTAAAACTTTTGGCTTTATTACAGAAAATAAGCATTTTTATAAAAAAAATGCCAATGACTATTTTGACTAAATGCCATTTGGTTGTGTAAAAAACTTTTGAGGCAAAAGTGTGTTTATAGTAGTATAATAGATTATTACTTTAACTCACAGAACACCCATAACCAAAAATGTGTTAAGATCCAAAATGTATTTTATAATTGTTAATTATATTGCTTTTTAATGATTTCCAGTATTTAGGCCTAAGCTTGTTGCTATAAAAATGCTTTTACTTTATGATTTTCAGTACATAGGTTTAAGGTTGCTTTTTTTTTAATCTAGTACCTTTTTGAACATTTTTCCCACTTTCACCAAAATTAAATAATAATTTTCAACAGACCCAACCTTGAAATAAGAATCTTTTGTTCTATAGTAAGGAATTCCTAATTCAGAAACTTTTCACTTTTACCACAATGTGGCAGTGTTCACAACTCTCAAGTAACCTGGTTTTCCTCTGTTCCCTTTACAATATTACTTATGAATAACTAAGTGGCCTTTCTGCAGAGAATTAGAACACTTGCTGACATAAAAAGTTGATTACTGTACAACTGACAACCAACTTTTCAGTCTTACCTTCATTATATTTATTAATTTCTGACAGCTAATTAAAAAAAATCCCCTCTGCACTAAAATAAGTATTGTACTTTTCAAGTAACCATAATTTGGATTTATAGTAGTTTTTCAGCTGCACTAATTATAACAAAAATAGGTAGTTTTGCAAAATGTTATACAGACCTGGAAAAACAAAATAATATTTGTTCAAATAACTGACATAACAAAATTACATTTTGTTCAGCAGTTTGCACAAAATCATTTACAAAAGACACAGGTTATCCCTCTCTCATCATTAAACATATTATCTCCCTCTTTAAATAGTATTTTCAAAAAATTGGAATTTAAATATAATTTGCACTTTGGGATAGCTGCATGATGGAAGTTAGGTTACTGTTTCCACTATTCTATTGTTTATCCCACCTTTAGAAATGATCAAAAGTGTGACCCTTATGAAACAAATTAAAATATTTCATAGAACTTTCATAGCTCAGTTGGCAACAGGAAAGTTTTGTTCTAGTGCTAATTTTCACATAAACATTTAGTAATAAGTTCCGAGCAACAAGTTGATAATTTATACATTGTATCAGCAGTCTCTATCTCGTTTATTATTTCTTTAAAACAAAATCAACAAATATTATAAAAGAATGACTGATTGAAGAACATTAACAGGTACGATGCACACATAGATTTCATTTCCACTTAAACTGTCAGTTAAATAAAACAAAAATTTTAGAATAATTAGAACAAAGAGAATAAGATACATTAAATTTCTTAGATTTAAAAACTAATTCCACAGAACACTTTTGAATATATAAAAAAGAAGTCCAAATGCATCATATGTATTCACATTTTTGGGAATACTGAAAAAGTTAAGTTTTACTTAATCTAATCTATTCTTTTCTTATATTCAACTAGAAAACAAACTAAATGTAAGTAATACCTTCCAAGATAAAAGTTTTACAAGCCACAACAGTAATATTGGACAAACTGTTTCTGGGATACAAAATATACCATGAGACACGGTGACAACACCATCTCATCGTAAGAATGATTCTATACAAGTGTTACTCTAATAAATTCCACGATGGACACGAGACATCGTTCCTGATCCATAAACCAATCAACTTGGTTTCTAAAAAAGATGCACCTGTTTAAATTTGGATACATAAAATTTTTAATAAATAAACTTTGACAAATCAAATTAATATAGAATGGTAATCCTGACTGGCTATAAGAAACTATTAGAAAACACGTTCTAGCATATCACATACAAATTACAACAACACAGGATATACAGATAGAAGCTTAACAAGAAATTACTTTTCCTCAAAAGCACAACTCGATACCTTGCAGAAGCAGGGGCCGAGTCAAATGTTACTTTTGTCAAAATTTAATACACACTTTAATATTTATTTCGTTGTATCTCAGATATTTTCTATACAGCCTAAAGTACACATTTATATGCACTAATGTTTTATATACTGAATCTTATTAGATGACAAACAAAATTTCAAAAGAAAAAGCCTTCTATAAGTTAAATACTCTATAAATTTAGTTATTAGAACACATACTTTTAAAACTGAGATCTTCAAAGTAATCATTTATTATCAATCACTTTTGTAGTTACTCTTGCAAAAAAATAGTTCGTGTTAAAACTAAAATCATTTATTGCTTAATCCACTACATTCTTTCACAATAACAAAAAATTTATATTAAATTAAAAATTGTCTTTAATAACATTAAATACATTGTATATTTTAAGCATAGAGAAACTCTAGCAATAAAATGAGTATATCATTATTACAATATTTTAGGTAAATTAAATGACTTTCTACAAGTAATGATTACTTGGGGTAGAGCTTTGGCTGGCAGTAAAATAAAATAACAACACTAGCTTCTATTTCATTTAGTTTATATTTCTTCCACACTGAACTTATAAGGCACTCAAAGTGTCATTTTCAGATGGGAGTCAAAGTACGTTTCTGGTGTGTTGTTAACTCTGGATGCCAGAAATCTACAATCAGCACAAGACGTGACTGGTTACCATTGTGCCAAACTTCGTGCTCAAAGGAATCATCAAACACAATTGTCTTGCCTTCAGTCCATTCTCTGTGATAAAGACGTAAGCCATATTAAGAAATTCAATATTATGAGAACATAATTTTAAAGGACAAATAAATAAGTAAAAAATTTTCTTACAAAGGGAGATTTTCTATTCTATTCTCAGAAACACTTCCAGAATTAATCAAAACTTCAGTAGAAACAGGGAATTGGTAACATAATGCAATAGGCTATCTGTGCTCTGCCCACTACAGGTGTCAAAACCTTGTTTCTCGAGCTGCATGTTTGTAGAAATACTGACGTACCAATGGGAGGACCACGTTCAACAGAATGCTGCACAATAAATTAATTTGTTCTCCTAATAGACAATGTTTTCTTCCCTGAAATAGGTTTTAAAGTCATATTAATTTTATATCTTATATGCCACGGTGATGTTTGATAATGACTTATCTTTCAATATCCTGAAAAGATAAATAATCTACAAGTTCTTCCAAAAGTTATACAGCATTAAACCAACTAATGAAGACTTAACACACTAACTCTACCAGACAGAATGGAATTGACTCAGAAGATTGAAAGTTGTTTGTTTTTTTAAATTTTCCAGTACTAATCACAAACGTATGTAGGTTCTTTCTCCCCCTCCAATAACTTTTTCTGTTATTTTGTGTTGTAATAAATGGTCAAATTTTTCCATTTCAATAAAATAAAAAACAAATATTTAGATGTGTAACTCTATAACAAAGCTGATTAAAAAACTGGATGGGTAAACAAACACAAGAGTTCATACTTTCACAATGCAGCATTTATCATATTTAACCCTCAAAAATATAACTAAATGTATCTACATGTCCATTGTTATCAGTGGACGTTAACCATTTTTGGCAAGACAATAAGGGATAACATTCTACACAAAATCAAAATCAAATCATTTTTGATTGAAATGTAGAAAAGTTGTGTGAAAAATCGATCTCCATATTAACAGTTATCTACTTTTTTGGATTTTCATGACTTTAGCCCAATAAAACTGATCACTTCTAACTTTGGTCATAGTCCTAAATATTCACTAACTTTCATATAAATTCATTTGGACATTTCCAAAAAATCTTGCTGACAAACGCACACACGTGTGAAAACATAACTCTGTCACCTTTGGTAGTGAAGGAAAACAGACATCGTACAGTGCAAAATATGATAAAACAAAGTCTTATAAAATATCCTGGATAAGGACAACCAGTATCGGATTATTTCCTTTAGAGCAAGAAGAGGAAAGTGAGGTAAACATTTTATAAAAAAAACAAACTATTCTAAGCATCACTTAGAAAATGATTGTTTTACATAGCTGTAAACTTGGCTACAAACTTGCCAATTAAATATGTGTGTAGGCATCTCGATAATAAAATAACTCTTCATCTTAGGTCACGTGTAGTAAGAAGGTCAAACCAATGGGAAAAACATCCAGAAATAAACACCTTTAAGGCCTGATTACTATCTATTTCCAACCAAAGTATTATCAAATAACAGTTATTACAATTAAATCCTCGTGACGAGACATTTGATATGGGAATCTGATCTAATTGACTTAAATAGGAATTAGGTGACTGTTAACAAGTGTTGAATGACTGCATCATATAAATCGCATAACAAATTTAGAGAGTTTTAACTTTAATTAGACTAACTTTTAAATCATACAAATTAACCACAGGTAGCTTTAAGCAAGTTAGTCCAGAAACAAGATTAAACCTTCTTTTAAGTTTCTATTTAAATGTTATATAAAATCAAAAGTATATATTAGAAAATCAATTAAAAACAATGATGAAGAATTACCAGAAGATACAACTCTCATATTATGAGAATAGAAACACTGTTTGTTTTAACTGATAACTAAAGAGAACTGGTAAATGTACCTCCATCATAAATTTCGACACAGTGCTTATCCTTTTTCTTACAGAAATTTCCTGAACTCTGCACACATGAATAAATTACTGTTCATACATTTTGTTACTTTGTAAATTCATATTTTAAGCCTTTTCAACAAATCACAGGGTCGAAGGACACGTCATCGTGCTCGTTTACTTCATTCAATATTTTATTGAACTGCTGTTTCATGAATGTATGTTAATAAGTTTGAAATCAAATTGTAAATTGTAATTCAAACTTTAATATTGCATACAAGTTAACTTCCTAATTCAAAAGTAAATATTAAAAGAACACACCTAAATACAGATGTCAGTGAGTCACATGGTATGTTGAATGCAGAACTGGCTAAAATTAGATGTTTGTTACGTCAAAATACTAAGTCTATAGTTTCGTGCAAATTAGAAACTCAAATTCGTAATACTAACAAGCTAGAATATGAAATAAAAACCTCATATATTTTCATTTAGCTGAGATATGGCTTATGTACTGAATCAAACACAGCTGCTCTATTTGACTCTTTCCATTTGTGGAAATGGCCCTTACACACATACACTTATTTCAATAGTAGAGAAAATAACAGACAAAATATAAAGACTTGCTGACAAAAACACCTGAAATGTATGTAGGAGGTTTGGGATTATATAAATAATATCTGAGATTGTGGGCACAAAGAATACCTTTTTTAATCATAACATGAAATCTCTTCGCATTCAGAATAGTAATGAAACAGACTTAATATTTCCACAAACACATCTTTAGTAAAAGTACTTCCTTAGATATCTTAATTTTTGTGTACGAAAACTTTGTAATGCTAACTAAAAGTCTACATACACTAAATTGAAAGCTGTAGTATATATATTTAATGTATGCAAATATTTATACAAACTTGCATATACTATACTGAGCTCATTGTAAAAGGTTAAATAACAACTAAATTTACAAACAAAAAACGTTTAAAACTTAAAATAAAAACGAATATGACAAAACGTTGCTTTGTTTACCTTGTTTCATTTGCCACACGAATTTTTACACCCTTTGGAATGACGAGGCCGAGATGGGCTCGAAGTCTGCAATTAGTGGGGCCTGTGTGAGCCCAGACGTGAGTGCCAGGTTGCATGACGGAGAATTTCACCTGAAATATTAGATACAACATACTAATGAAACAGGTTAAATCATTTGAACAATTACCATGAAATACAAAAATCTCTAATTGAGCAGTCTGATTACAAAAAGAAAAGTTTGTCTTTGTGAAAAAATTCTTCTGAAGATTTTTGTACAAAGAATTATCAAATCAGTGTAATCAAGTATATGGTCCAGTTTCTCAATTTCTGAACGTATCAGCAAATATCTTATTTGAACAATACAGTGACGTTGATTTGTTAATTTTAATGATGTCTCATGCAGATTATGGGCAAAGTGGCCAGGTAAGAGACCTTTATAGCTCAGTAGCACCCATCTATAATTTGAACTACAGATCAGAGAAAAGGCTTAACAGAAGGTAACACTTGCAACCTACAGTTGTTAATTTTAACTTAATAGCATGATTGTTTATCAAGCTTTTTCAAAATAACAATACTTAAAAGTCGAAATCATGTTCCACAACACTTGAACTCAAGACCCTTGGATACCAAGTCTGATATGTTGACCACTTGGCCAAATCCACTGCAATATGAATATAATGCCATCACACTTACACTGATTTACATCTTATCATGTAGAAAATAGTGCTGCCTGTGTAGGGATGGCTCAAACGTTTCATCAAAATAGCATTTTAAATATCTTTTTACTTACAATACTATACAGTGTTTCCTTTTATAACAATATCTATGTGATGATTAAATCACAAGTTCTAGAAATGCCTGTAAATATCACATTAATAAGTTTGAATTTCTTGTTTTTCCTTGTTGTTTTTTTTAATTACATGATAATTCAAAAACCAAAATAATGGTGATAAGAAATTTCACTGAAGTGACAAATGGTATTATCAGTTTTTATTAGTATCATTAATAACTAGTGGGTCTGGCATGGCTAGATGTTTAAGGCACTCGACTCGTAATCTGAGAGTCGTGGGTTCAAATTCCCATCACACCAAACATGTTCACACTTTCAGCTGTAGAAGTGCTATGTCACAGTCAATCCCACTATTTGTTGGTAAAAGAGTGACCCAGAAATTGGTGGTGACAGCTAGCTGCCTTCCCTCCAGTATAACACTACACAATTAGGGATGACTAGTGTTGATGGCTCTCGAGTAGCTTTGCGTAAAATTCAAAACAAACAAAACTAGCAGTAATTAAAAAAGAAATTATAGTTTAAACTATGTTATCATTACCTCTTGAAGTAAGCTTTCTAACATAAATTTGGTGCTTCCTTAAAAATTGTAAGAACAGCATGAAAGTAAACAAAAACACTTTTCAAAAAAGTAAATGTGGAGTGGCTAATATATTCCTTCAACAAAAATGAAAACAAACTTGTTGGGATGACAAGAATTACCATAAAAATATCTACAATCACAAATGAGTTTAATTTTGTCTGTTAAAATTTATTACACCGTCTTTCTGCAGGAATGATACAAATGCCATCCCTACTATCTAAGTTAACATTGTTTTTACAGAACTGATATTAGCCATCAGTACATTCACTTCCTTTTTTTAGAAATGTTGTTTCTCTACTTGTTTATAAAACAAATATTTTGTTTCCAGTAAACAAAACTGAAACTTCATCTACAGCACAATAAATGAGATATATCACAAGAACATGAATTAAAAATTAACTTTATTCATGAATGACAAACTTTTATTAATGTCCAGCAATTGGCAATATCATTGGATGCCCAAGTTCTTCACCCATATATTATCAGGAAAGTTATTTACCAGTTTAATTTTTCATGTTCAACTGTTTCTCAGTAATCTGATGATGCTCATTCTAAAAATCAAGTAACAAAAATTGATGGCCTAAGTGTTCCCATCGTGTGAAAGTGAAGATTTCACACTAGTTTTGGATGAGTTGCTAAAAAGTCTTTATTTTCAAGGATCATGTTTAGTACCTAATTCTTTCATTACTGAATCAACATTTGTACACAAACACAAAGCACCTTGTATGATGTAATTAGTAAGACTTTGATGACAACTTTGGTAAATTGAAACTTCGTAAGAGATTAATGGCAACTTTGGTAAATTGAAACTTAGTAAGACTTTGATGGTAACTTTGGTAAACTGAAACTTAGTAACAGATTGATGGCAACTTCGATAAATTGAAACTCAGTAAGACTTTGATGGCAACTTTGGTAAATTGAAACTTATTGCTGTAAACTAGAACCAAGAAGTTCCTCATGCTGCTTTGACTGAAACAAGTCACGAATCAGATCATTTAGTTCTTCTTGTGTGATCAGATGAGACAGTTTATTTTGAGGTACCACAGAAACAGAATTACTAGATGAAGGTTACAAAGAAGATTCATTGTTTTCTTTGCAGGATAACTTTTCTGTTTCCCAAGTTTATTGAGGTAAGTAGCACTTCAATGGAAGACCATCCTCATGAAGTGCTGGTTTCACTACAGATACAATAGCACCTCAATGGAAGACCATCCTCATGAAGTGCTGGTTTCATTACAGATACAATATCTGGATATTTAGTGTATTGTTAAGTTATACCTAAATAACCAGAAATAACAATCAGTTAAGTCTTTGAGTTCACACCATATCATGGAACTGCAAGTGGCAAACCTGCTCTCTTCTTAATTTGTCACAGTGTGTGTTATATAAGCAAAGTCAGTCAGATTACCTGCTGTGTCCACCAAGCATAATTCAACCCTTGATTTTAGCATTGTAAATTTGAAAGCTTACTGGTATCCCACTTGCGAGATACAACCATATGTGCAAAATTTGCAATACAAATACGTAACCTAATGTTTTTCTTGGCCACAAATGTTGCACCTAAGTGTGAAGTAATAAAATACTTTTACCTTGTGTGTGATGTTTGTTCTTCATGAAACTACAATATATTTTACACAAATGTATCAGAAACTGTTTGGACAATTTTTGCCCTTTCAGACTTTACTTGACTGGAGACAGCCAGCATTTCAAATGATTTTCTAAAGAACATAAAATAATTTATGTTTACAGAACTAGAGCATAGGAGATTTTTAAAAACAAAATTTTAGATAATTTGACAGCACTTACTTATGGGTAATGTGAGAGGAAAAAGTTTGGAGTTTCTTTTAACTGTAAGTGGAGCAAAGCAGAGCAACCTACTGGGTAAGTGAGACGTAACTGAGAAAGAGACATCTGACTTTAGCCCTTTTATGCTCAAGTCAAGGGACTTTAAATGTTCCAGCAAACCAATAACATGAGGATTTCATGATTTCTAGATAGAGCGAGTGTGGTAACAAGGTAAAATTAGCCCAATCTGTAACAAATTTATTGAGAACACAAAGCATATATAAACAGTATATTTGGAGTTTTCTACCAATACAATCCAGTCAGTGTCTGAAGTTATTACAGCTGTATACCTTCTACTCATTAAACTACCCATGTAAACCTAACTTAACAATATAATTCAATTGTACTAAGTTGATTACATGGTATTTCACATGTTAATGAACACATTCTCCTCACTCGTAACATTTTTGTATATAACCAGCACCAATGATGCCAAGCAGTGATGTAAAGCTGGAGAAAAGCAAAAGTATAGTAAACAGGGTGAATAAATGTCACCAAGTGGTCAGCAAAATAATAGTTATGTAACTTCCTCAATGTTTCCGATTTCTTTGTACTACTCAGAGAACGTAAAGTACAAATTCTACACAACATATAATCCAAAAATACAGATCATTAACCTTCTCACTAATTCACAACTCAAACTGTTCTATACAAATAATAAAAGTCAAATGAAAATACATAAATAAATACACTGTGCAAGAAATGCAAATCCATATACTAGTAGTCAGTTACTTGTACATGATGTAAAACTATATTTTTAGTCTTTGAACAAATGCAAAGAAATTATTTAATTTCATTTTGTTTGAAACTAAAATAATTTTAGTGTGAATATTATTTCAAGCCAGAGTGAATATAAGATACAATTAATACCTGTCCTCGTTTACATCCAACGGCATCAGGTATTTTCTCGATCAGAGCACAGGTCCGAGGCACCTTTTCACAATTTTTGGCAAATTTCTGGCCTTAAAAACAAATACAAAAAAAATATCTTTTATGTGTTTGAGACTTCAAATATTTTTATTGTAACAAAAATAACAAAACAGTTGTTGTGAAGAATGCTTACTCACACAAATAAACAGATTTGTTTCCTCAGTTTATAACTCCATGTAAAATCATTAAGTAACTTAAGATTTGACAACTGGTTGGCAACTGCATGGTAAAATGCACAAACAATCTAAGTTTAAATGTCACATTTTTTTAGTTCAAGGTTCACATAATGTGACTTTAAAAGTGGAATCTTCTGAACATTTGGTCAGGAGGTTTGCAATCACCTATAATCTCACTGGTTTCAATCATTTCTCCAGCAACTTATAATGTATTTTTTGGCAAAATCAAAAAGAATTCTTCATATTTTGCATTTTCAAACTCTCACAGTCAACATTTTCTCTAGCAAGATCCTTCAAAAGCTTTTTTTTCAACTGATTTGTTCATGCTCTTAGGCATAAATTCTGAGTATTTAACTCTAACTTTGATCTTTCTAGAAATTTCTGCACATTTCTTTTCTTTAGAAAGTACTGGATTTCTCTCTCAAAGTACACTATCATACAAAATTTATCGTTAAATTTTTGTAAAATAACATCTTTATAAGAACCTTCCAAAAATTATTTGCAACTTCTATAATTAAAATAAAATAGGCAAACAAATGACACACACAAACCTCTAGCAAACATTTCAAACTGCTTCCAGTCGCCTGTGTCACGCAACCCTTCACTCTCTGGCCGAAAACCCGACTGCTGTTCATTTAGGATGGCAAGAGCTTCATTTTTAATTATCTTCCAGTTTTTCTCTAACAGCTTAAAGAAATATGATTGTTAAAATATATAAATATTCAAAACAACTCTATTCAGCAAAACCATTTAAACAATAAAAATGAGATAGTTTTAGAAGAAACAGAGGAATGAAACTTTGATAAACCAAGTAACTTATTCAAAGGTCATAATTTTCCTTTACAGAAAATGTATTTCGGATAGGAACTTACCTTTACTCAAATATACATACAAGTTTGTTGTAACCAAAAACAAGCCAAAGAAATAAACAAAAAATGCTGCACTATTTAAAAAGATACAAGCTATAGTGTGGGATATAAAATGTACCCTAAGTATTGGAGGTGACTGAAAAGGAGAACCCACATTGTGGAGGGGAGACACTGTATCAGCCTTAACCTACATTTGCCTGTCTCACATAGAATTGTAGTAATAGAAATAATACACATAAAAATCAGGAAAGTGAGGTGTGGGTCCTCAAGCCCACAACGTCCCACATCTATATCACCCTTTACTGTCTTCAGACAGTTGTGGGAAGGTGACTGCTCTCCAAAGTAAAAAAAAATATAATAATAAGGTACTATTATTTAGTGGTAAGTAAGTTAAATAAATTTATCTATTGAAGTTAGCACTCCAGCCTCTATTATGATAGAAAAACATTAAATGGTAGTCCATTAAACAAATTATCCATATTAACTGGTATAACTTACAACCACCATCCATTATGACTATTCTCATTCAGTGCTGCCCTCTATATGCAAAAAACTTCTGCATAAGCTTTGACATCCTTATCCACATGAAACTGATTGATTCCAGTGTGTCTACCATGCAAATTATCATGTGACAATCATCCATCAATACGAATGTGACATACTCTTGATGCATGCGACTCCCTCTATTCTATTATAGTGCACTACCATCTCAACTTTTGGCAGAAAAATGGAAGCACAAGTTTTCAATGGGGAAAACACACTTCCAGTAAAGGAAAATTATAACTTCCAAAATATTGATTCCTTTGGCCGTGATTTTCATTCTGAGGCTCTTAACACCTGCCGTATAACGCGTATCTAAAAAAATCGTTGAGGCTTTCCAAATGTGCCGCAAATCAGAAAAGGTTGAGAACCACTGTACTAGACTTACTATGTGAGAAGAGGTAACGTACCATATCGCAATTCAATTTTAAATGGTATTTTCTGCTATGCATTGTTCATTGCATTTTGTCAGTTAAATGTTTTACAAATAATTGTACAAGAAGATACAATAGTGGTAAGGGTTAACATACTTTATGTACTGCTAAAATAATGTTGTTGTCACTGTCAATAGATATATTCTTACATAATTTAAATCTCAGTTTCACTATTACCAAGAAACAAGTCTTTTTATTACACTTATATTATTCTCTTTACAACTGAAATGCACTAAAAAATGAGTTGTTGTCAGACACACACATTTTCATTTTAATATATGAACTTAAGGTAATAAAATTTATAAATGTTACAAAAGAAAATTCAGCACAAACCAGAATGTAGTTGTAATATGTTGTTTCTTCTGGCATCCACCAGGGTTGGCCTTTTAGCCCTTTCACATTGTAAAGAGATCTCTGATATGCAGATAGGAAGACTCCCTCTTTCACACCTTGCTCATACACTTCCATAGCCTTAGGAGATGTAAAAAGATATTACAGAAGTAGAAGTTTACTTCAAATGAAAATTTACTAAAATAAAACACAGCTGAAAATTGACATTGAATATGAAACAATCTAGCATTAAAACTTTAACAAAATATTCAGAAACAAATTATATTCCTTCTCCACTTGCAGTGTATATTCAATGAAGATAAACAAACAAAAAGCTATATGCCTATTTTCTCCACTAGATATATCTAAATTAAAGTTAGAACATTCCCATGATTTAAAGGTCCATAAGACCAGTGCTTAATTCCAGTTTCTTGGGGCTCAGGCAACTTTTTATTAGTTTTTACATTCTTTACAGACAGAATGCTACTCCAGCTCAAACTAACATCTAGCAATTAACTTGTACACAACTTAAAGCTGAGTTACTGAAGAAAAGTTTAGGTAAAGCCAGGTGCAGATGAGCTTGTAATTAGCAACCTTTTGATCACAATCTTAAAACACTAATTACCAGGTCATGGCTCTGCTTGTCATATAGCACATTCAGTAAATTAAAATATGTATACTTATTTCAACTCAATATGGTAAGTTTGGTATGTCAGAATGCCACAGCTATAACCTTTCCATTCAGAATAAGTTTATTAAACGAGAAAAATATATATCTCATTAAATTCACTGTTTACAACACGCATAATAAAAAACAACAAACGGAAATAATATTCTTATACTCCCTACTGGGTAAATTAGGCTTAGGAAATTGAAAGTTCATAATCATAGTTTTGTAATTAATGCATTATTTATTGAGAAATACACTTTAAAACATTTATATTGGCTTAAATATAGCAGAATGTACTTATAGTTTTGTAAATGTAGGAAGATATAAAAATGTTGACTATTTCTAACATGACACTTAACTGGGGAAACAAAACAGAAGAGGAAAGTTGAAATTATCATAAAACTTCTGACAATTTACAAAATTAGAACAGTTTGATTCAAGTTTATTTTTGAAACCAATAACATTTACAAATTCACAACATTAGTTAAATTTTTAAAGACAATTCTCCCTAAAGCTTTGCTTTGAGGCTAATACAATTAATAATAATTTATTTGTGTACTAAAAATATTTACTGTATTTTACTGCTGATAAGTTATTACAGAAGTGTTCAGGGTCCAAGGTGATGCTGCTCATATGTTCATGAAGTCAAAACATAAACAGCTGATCAATTTCCTTAAACACATTTATTTTCTCAAATATTCCAGCAGAACATGAGGAAATTATATTGTTTATAGGATACTTGTATTTTCTACAAACTGACTAGCATGAGAGAAGCTAAATCTCTAAGCAAATATTTCAGAACATCAACAATAAAGAATAAACACAATTTGAGGATAAAATGTTTATAATACGAGACACCTTTGAGTGTGTGATTGCACCACTAGAAATATAAACCTCATAAGCACAGTCCGTAAATTTGCTTCAGTTCACTTTGATGTTTTATACTCTCATTATATTACATGTTTTGCACCAGGGTTCTTTTGGTGTAATAATATTTAAAGAAAGATTGTGCAATAAAAATAATGTAAGTTCATTTTCTTGTTCATCAATAACTAATGAAAAAAATTTCACATTTCTACAAAGAACCAGTTACATTATGCAAATTGTTCAGGCAAACACTGCAAGTTCATTTTAAGTAACAATATTCAAGTATAATAGATTTTATTATGTAACAAAACTAATTATGGGAATTAAGTATGGTGCACCACTGCGAGATTATAACTTGTAAAGAAGGAAATCATAAACAAATTCAATGATAAGCTTAAAATACTTTCACGGCACTGAGAATTTTTATATCATTTCTTCGTATTTTGTAAGAGGCACTTACTTTTTGAACTACGCTTCTTATTTTACACACATTAAGTGTAGAATAACTTCTGATGTGAAAACAATTATTTCTTTGGTACATGATGAATTGAAATACCTTGAAAGAAAACCCAAAGTCTTGGTTCACACTTATGCTTGCCAATGAAGTGCTAAATAATTCGATACAAGTTAACACTGAAAACTCATTATAAAACTAAGTTAATCATAACAATAGTATAAGAAATAGTTTTGAGAAAATGGCAAACAGTTAACTAACCTCATCCTTCTTTCCAACTCTAGCAAGTGCATCACCCAGGTGAAAAAAGAACCTTCCGTCTATAACACCAGGTTCTCGTGTTCCAATCCCTTCACGCAGAAACTTAATTCCAGCCTCATAGTTATTGTCCTCGGTTTTTAAAATAAAACCGTAATGAACTTTGGCATATCCATTATCAGGGTGTTTTTTAATAATCTGTAGGGAAAAGAAAAAATAAATCTCTCTCTATGTATACATAAATTAAGTACACAAACTTTCTGAAATAGCTCCAGAGAGTTTGATGCCATAAAGTTTTGAAACCAACTAAGCAAGATCTCTATGCAACACAAATCAAGTTTATTCGATAAATAGTCAATAGAAAAATAATATATAATAACAGTAAATAATAATTATTAATACTATTATTAATTAATAATAATAATAGCTTAAATCTTCTGCATAAATTCTGGTTAACTAACATTAATCTGATTATAGTGTGATGTCTTCCTGTTTACTGACTGAGAACGTACCCTAACTGTAAATCAAGTGACAAGATCTACTGTGTTACATTATTTTTAAGTTGACATTTTGAAGGCAAGATGAACAACATTTTAAAATTTTAAGAAATACATTCTATAATGCATGTAATAAACCAATATTATAAAGTTATACGTGAAAAACACTCCCAAATCATATTCAACAGTGACTGCTAGAAATATGTATGTCCATATATGGAAGTTGTATATTACACTTGCACAAAGTTCAACTACTACACTTATCTGTAACACTAAATTACACGAAACTTTTATTAAGGTCACTTATATTGTAAAATTATTTCATGACATACTAAACTATTTGAAATTTCTTTCTTGGAATTATCTGTGTGTAAAAACAACAAAACTATTAATTGGTATGGGGCAAAAACATGTTAAGCCTAAGTATGAAATTATAACAAAATTCCACCGCCTTTCTTTCAGTGGGTGTATCTACCAAAATAAAAGATAAATGCTACATGTAACACCATTCTTGCCAAGTTCATGACGATAATTCACAAGATACTATTTGATTTCTACATTTCACTTAAAAATACATTAAATCATATAATTGATACCAACACAACATTTATAATCATAAAATAACCCATTTATAAATTTACCATCACATTCTGTGACAAACATTTTCAAAATGTTCATTATAGCATATAAAATTAATGTTCTTTTAATCAGGAAAAACAACTTTACTTTTAAGTTGTATCAAGTATACCAAACAGTACGATAATAGAGTTTTGTTATTACATTTATACAGGGTGGTCGCTAGAAAAGCGGAAAATTTGAGGGTCAGATGAGATCATGAATAAAATGCGTGCTTACTCATTTCTATTTTGATTTCTTTACATCATGAATAAAATGCATGATTTTATTCATTTTGAGCATCTATGAGTGTAATATAACACATGCCTTTAAAAAACTTTGTAAAAGTTATTCCTTGTAAAAAATAAATAGCTGTTTGACAAATTTTCCGCTTTTCTAGCGACCACCCTGTATAACATATTGAGTAAGGTATTCTTAACATCTATGAAGTATAACAAACAGTTTTACAGTAAGGTTTCATTATTACATTTATATAACAAATAGTTTTACAGTAAAGTTTTATTATTACATTTATATAACATACTGAGAAAGGTATTATTAACATCTATGAAGTACAACAAACAGTTTTACAGTAAAGTTTTATTGTTACATTTATATAACATACTGAGAAAGGTATTATTAACATTATGAAGTATAACAAACAGTTTTATGGTGAAGCTTCATTAATAAAATCTACTGTTATATTAAGTAGGATACTCCCAACAACCTTTGATTTTTTTTTCATTTAAGAGTACTACACAGAATGTTTAAAATAATTTCAAAACAGATTTAGAACATACACTCGCACACACATATCAGCTTCTATACAATTTCAAGTATCAAACTAGCAGTCACCAACACAGACTGAATATTTAAATTTCTGACACAAAAAGACAGAGTATGACATAACGCTCCCACAAGTCTAATATCTCTAGTACCACAAGTATAATAAAAATCCTGGCAATATTTCCACCAAGTAGAAGAGGTACAATACATGTTATAAAACTACAAACACATTATCACAAAGTCATCTTTCAACGAATGTTTCTGTACATTTCTCCCATCACATGAACGTAAGATGGGACAAGTCACTGTCTTGTGTGGGTTTCTGACACACCATTAATCTCATTTACTAACACTTTTAGAATATCCACCTTTCCAACTAAATTTAATATTCAGGTTTTCTGTACTTCTAAAGGGAAAAAAATTGTAATATATAAATGTGTATAATAAATTTATAGAGAAATATCTCATTAACCTAGCCACATCAGTGACAGAGAAAGACAGCAATGATATAACCTCACGTGCGATAAATGGTTCGAAATAAGCTGTACACTTTTTCTTTCCAACATTGAGATTATTCGGTTTTCCAGCTACATTTACGACAAGTTTATTTACCTCTTAATGAAGTGTATTTATAAAGAATCAAAAGACTACAACACACCTTCTTTAACACTTTCTTAGCTTCTTGACCTTTACCCACTAACAAGTACGTTACGGCCAGTTGATTATGGATATCAATGTTTTCTGGATATCTGTTGGCTAAATGCTTTTGTAAGTTTAGAGCTTTCCCTAAGAGACCTGTAGAGAAAATCAAAACAAATTCTTAAACGAGCTAACAATTAAAATAAGTTTTAAAAAGATTCTCAGCTGACAAGACATTCCAAATATTTTAAAGAAGAATGATTTAAATTTAGAATATTTTTAATGCGCTCATTAACTGTTTTTTCCTTACATGTATTGCCATAATATGGAAAAAAAATATGTACAAGTGAATAATATTTATAATTCCCACAAAAATAAATGTGTTTTTCTTTAATTACATATACATATGAAGTTGAAAAACAGTATATTCTTCAGAATTAACTTTGTATCAATCAACTCTACATCTCTCTTATGCAGTTAGAGGGCTTATCTGAAACATCTGTGTAGCATTGTTTTTCCATAGCTTTATTATTCTAACAAGAAGAAAACAAAAACAAAACCTTCCTAAACTAAATGTCTTTTTGTCTTTATGGAGGGAAGTTACTAATCAATTTAGCAGAAAATTACTCTTGTGAGTAAAATCAAAATTCACAGACACTGTTCTTTCAAAAATTATTTTTCTTGCAGACAACTGTCTCTATAACCATTTTTTTAAACCACAAATAGTTCTCGTATCAATCACTTGAACAGATATCTGTTTTTTGTAACAATCAGTTTCACAGAAAGCTATTCTTTCTCCTTCTATGGACTGAGAAATAACGTGTATATAAAATGCTCTACTCGAAGCACATAATAACACCAAAAATGAATAATAATTTCCAAATGCATGCAGTGCTTTATAATGATTATAGAATATAATAGCCTCACCTCTAAATCTCATCCTATCTACTGCCCGGTTAGCAGAAAGTAAATATAATTTATCTGGAACATTGGGCATACTGAGAACATCTTGGTAGGCAGCAACTGCTTGTTCTAATAAGGAATTACTGTGTTGTTGTTCTGCCATTCTGTCAAAGCTTTGAGCCTTCCCATATCCTGCACGAGGACTTTGAGGATGCTGCCTTAGGAGCTGTTCAAAGTGTTTTAAAGCTTTCTCCGGAGACTGGTTAATAGAACAAAGGAGGGGTACTTGGGTTTACTACACTACAGGGTTAAAATGAATAATTCTCAACTGAAACAAAACTGAAAGGCAAAACAACACATCAAACAGAAAAGCTGTCATGCTGTTACTTCTACATAAACACTGGTTTGGACTCCTTTCAAATGGCACATCTAGTGCCACAGAATTACATGAACCTTCTTATTTGTAAGCTAAAACAAGATTGTTTAAAATCAAATATAGCTCAGGATATATTAATACTTGTATGTAAAAACAACTGTTGTGGAAAAAGTATTTATCTTGAATTAGTGTGTGTACAACCAACAGTACTACAAATCTGTGTACATGTATCACAACTGAGTTCTCTCTAATGCAAGAAATGTCAAGTGTTAAGTAAAATATCAACCTTTACAGTAGGTGTGAGCAAAATAAATCTATGCATTTCTTATTATAACCTTACAAGTTATTTGCCTCTTCAATGTTTTTTACCATAAAAGCTAAAAAGTACAATTCTCAAGTTGGATGCTTCTGTTATAATAATATAAGGAGCTTACTGACTAACAAATGAATTACAAGCAACAATGTACTCTTATGTTTCTAGATGAATTCAGAAACTTAAACATAAAGAAATGAGACATTTTTATATATTTAATCACCTTCAGTTTCTTTCCTCTACTGCCTTATTTTTTCACGTCTCGGGATTTATATTTCATGTTTAACACAATGTTAACCAAACTTGTTGTTTTGAATTAAGCACAAAGCTACACAATGGGCTATCTGTGCTCTGCCTACCATGGGTATCGAAACCTAGTTTTTAGCATTATAAATCCACAGACATACTGCTGAACCACTGGGGTGGCATTAACCAAACTTATGCTGAGCAACTAGAGACTGATGTTCTGTACACCGATAAGTCCACAGTAATAAACCATTATGGCCTGCTTATGATGACTCAATTATTTTAGTAAATTAGTTCACGTGAAGTATCATTTGATAGGTTTTAGCGTGTGGCTGGAAGTACCATAAATTTAAAGTTTAATAAAATAAAAAAAAGGATTTTTCTTTTGTATTTTATAAATCCCACAAATCAGCAAATTATTAATTTATGTCAATATTCAAACACAAAGTTTGTGTATAACTTATACTAAGATTTTAAAACTAAGGTATTCCATTAAATTATGTAATTATCACTCTGATCTTTCAACGTCAATAATTTAAAAACTGTACCAGGGCCCAATCCAGGTTTGTTTATTGTTTTTCCCCCCAGACAATTCAACATTTTGTTTGTGTAAAAAGGGCTTTTGTAAGCATCAATCATTAAGCCCCAAGTCCTTTAATTATTATTGGTGTGTTTTTGTCTTGACTCATAAGTGATAACTTTTCCACAAAAGTATACTCCACTCAAACATAAAGAATTGAAGTGGCTTACCTTAACCAAAACAAAATTATTTGCACAACAAATTTCTAAAATTTTCAGTTTATTTGTTGGACACTCTATTGTAGGATCTGCCATGTATCCATTGCAACATTTGGAATTAACATGAACCATACTTTTAAGTGGGGATCCAAAAAATGATAGCAACAGTTAAAAGAAACAGAACTACTTGGAATTGAAATAAATGTTTATTTAAAAGTTTTGTTTGTTTGTTTTGAATTTCGCACAAAGCTGCTCAAGGGCTATCTGTGCTAGCTGTCCCTAATTTAGCAGTGTAAGACTAGAGGGAAGGCAGCTAGTCATCATCACCCACCACCAAATCTTGAGCTACTCTTTTACCATCAAATAGTAGGATTGACCGTGACATCATAATATCCCCAAGGCTGAAAGGGCGAGCATGTTTGGTGCGACCTATTTATAAGTTATGCCTTTACTGAAATTAGATCCTCACAAAGTACTTAGATGTAGAACCATGTAGTATGCAAGTATCCATACATAAAACACTAGAACCATGTAGTATGCAAGTATCCATATATAAAACACTAGAACCATGTAGTATGCAAGTATCCATACATAAAACACTAGAACCATGTAGTATGCAAGTATCCATACATAAAACACTAGAACCATGTAGTATGCAAGTATCCATACATAAAACAGTCTCTGTAACATTAGACATAGAAAGCAGAATCAACTGTTATGTAAGATTAACCATGTGCTTACTCGTTACGCCAATATTCAGTATAGTCCTACAGAAATATACTGCTCTATGCGATATTACTAAATCAATAATAACCAGCAGTGTATGAAAACTGTCACTAAAAAGGAGATTGGTTGAAACAGAATATCACCTTTTTCTAAAACTTAATGAAAATTAACAGTGAAAGAAGGCTCTAAATTCCATACATATTAATACAACTTAAGGATTTCAAGGAAGTCTGAGCATATTTAGGTATTTCCATTTAAGTAAATATTAGCTGTCTCGAAGTGTATATATTACATACTTTATGTGTATGTTTAGTATACAATAAACTATACACACTGTATGAGGCAATTGTTATGAACATAGTAGAATTAGGTGTACAGCTATCACCGAAGTATATTTTAAAACTACCTGTGAAACAACAACTCATAGCTGTTCTTTAAGCAAGAATGTTGGATAATGCTTACGAATATATACATATAATGTACACTACTGTATCTTTCGAGCATATAGCTAATGTTTAATGTGGTTATTAGTCACGTTTAATAAGTATAAACAGAGCAATGTAACTGTAGTGATTTCTAATACAACTGGACATTACAATAACATGTAGCTTAGTCACAATTCAGTTAAGCTTGCACATGCATTATAATTCTTGGATTTCAGTAACTTAAAATGACCACCAAAATCCTTCTGAAAACATTATGCTTTCTTAAAAAAAAAAAGAAAAAAAAAGCAAATTTTTAATAGCTAAAAGTTAAATTTATAAAATTAATCAATTTTCTTTTTTTTTTGAACAAAGACAATATTAGTCCATGAAAGGATAAAAGTCACAGGTTCTTGCTTTAGGATGATTAAAAGTGATAAAAATAACAAAGTTTTATCGCTACATTGTAACTAACACAGTTTCATAATTAGTATTTTAAAGAACAAAACATGTAAATATGTATATATACACATATGCACATAAACTGAATAAATCAAGCAATAAATAGAAAAAAAAACATTTAGAGCGCAGACAACAATTATTCTAGTTGTGCCAAAAATATAAATCTTCATTCTCCATATCCTGAAATTTAGGAGAAATAGAAAATTAAATTTTAGAAGTCAACAATGGTAAAAAATATTCAATAATAATAATAACAACAACAAGTATCTGATAAAGAAATGTGTGCGAAAAAGAACCATCACAATGAATGCACTACACAATTTCACAATACAAAAGAGATTAACAAGTGAGCGTAGTAAATGCTCATAAAACTTCCATCTCTTACTTCCCTTTATTCGTTTTTTTACAATAAACATGGAATACTAACCGTATGGAGTAAGAACTTGCTGAAATAATTTGGAAGTAACTGATAAAATAAAGAGCAGAAGTATCTTAATATACAGGGTGGTCGCTAGAAAAGCAGAAAATTTGAGGGTCAGATGAGATCATGAATAAAATGCGTGCTTACTCATTTCTATTTTGATTTCTTTACATCATGAATAAAATGCATGATTTTAATATCATAAAATGCATTTTGAGCATCTATGAGTGTAATATAACATATGCCTTTAAAAAACTTTCTAAAAATAAATAGCTGTTTGACAAATTTTCCGCTTTTCTAGCGACCACCCTGTACAATTAAATCTAATGTGGAATGTGGTTGAAAAACAAACAATAATATACTGATGTCAATGTAAATGTCAACAGAATGTTAAGCCTTGTAGAAGTCTTGTTCTTCAATCATATTCCAAGTTAGATGGTTTTATTTTACTACTGAGTCTATTCTGAAGTAATATTAATTATTTCTTTTCTATGATACTGATATGAACATACTCTATGTCAGTATTCAGGATTGTGTAACTGTTATTTCATTCTATTATAAAATAATGGAAGGTTTATTTTACTCAGAAGTCAATACCAAAGAGGACATGGACACCCACTTTGTGATCAGTGATATGCTTAGGTGTTGCACTATTAAATATCTAGCTGGGGGATTTCAACAACAACAACAGAGGAAATTTGGTGGATCTGAAGAAGCAAGATTGTAAAGGTCAATGAATATTGTCCAAAACTAATGATGTTACCAGTATGTAAAAACAGCTCCATTTGAAAATATGTCTCATATGGTGCAGCAGTCTTTGAAACATTTTGTATGTGTTCTGAACAACATTTCTTATTTTCATTGTGCCTTTAGCAAAAATACCTTTTTTTGAACTTTGCACAAAGCTACACAAGGGCTATCTGTGCTAGCTGTTCCTAATTTAGTAGTTTAAGACTAGAGGGAAGGAAGCTAGTCATCACCACCCACTGCCAACTCTTGGACTACTCTTTCACCAATGAATAATGGGACTGACCGTTGCTTTATAACACAGCTCAAAGGACAAGCATGTTTGGTGCAATGGGGATTCAAACTTGGGACCCTCAGTTTACAAGTTGAACATCTTAAACCATCTCAACATGCTGGGCCAAAAATACTTAAGACAATCACTATAAGTAAGAGGTTTTTCTTTACATTGGCTAAATGAAAACCAAGGGTAATTTTAATATGATTAACTACACAAGGATACAAAACAAAGTATTTCTATCCATACAGGTGAGGTAGTCGATCAGATTCAGTGAATATTAGGAACCAATGTTTACAAAATATTAATTAATCATCAATGAAACAAACTATATTCCATAATTTCCAAACAATTCAAGTAACAAGGGAAAATATTTATTCTTTTCATAATTTTTCTCTAAATAATATTTGATAAATTTGCACACAGAACATTTTATGAAATGCATTAAGTTATTTTATAAATACAACAACTTAAGTCTCTACTTTCTCCATTAATTCTAAAATAAAAAAATTTAATGTACATTCTACAACTGTAGAAACGTTAAAAGTAGAAGATTTTAACATTAACATCCAATTCTTAACAGAAATTAATTCACGACAGAACTGATATATCAAACTCACTTTCTCTAAATCACCGTCTGCTTCGTCTAATTCATCTTTTATCTCAAAATCAATGCTATTTGTTATATCTTCTTTTTCATACATTGGGCTTGCAGGAACGGCAACATGTTCTTCTTCACGAATGATATGTTGAGCATCCCACTCAACAGATTTGTCATCATCACTTGTTTTTTGCGAAACGTCTGGCAGAGTTTCTGGGACAGCATCAGACTGGACGGGTTGATCTGCCTGATCCATTGACTTGTGGTAAACAATCTGTTCTTCACTGACTTCTTCTTGAGTTAAGATATCTTTGTCGCGTGGACTAGAAACTTGTTCGTCATTTCTTGATAAACTACTACCTTCTTCATCCTGACTAGGGCTTTGAGCAATTTCTTCTGGGATGCTTGCACCTGGGTGAGGACTAGTTAATTCTTCAGAAGAATAAGAAAGATTTTGATCTAATGTTTTCTCTAACATATCTACAAACTGTACATCTTTTGGAATCTCTTCAGTTTGCGTCTCTCTATTATCTTCTTCCATTTCTACTGATAAATCACCAGCAAGGTCTTTGTTTTCTTCCCCATTAACTTTATCTGTTTCTTTATCCAAATCTTCAACATCTGATATATACTGTGCAGCTTCTTCTGCACGAGGCATTTCAATCTTTTCCTCTAATCCTTCCACGATGTCTTCAATCATTTCTTCATGTTCTGCCATTATAAAGAGCTTAAAATAATGAAGGCATGGTGAAGAGTAAGTCACAGCTACAAGTTGGTATAACTACATTTCTAACTCACTAAAAAAAGTAATTTTTATATTCAAACATCCCTCATTTCTTAAAAATGGCCACATTATGAAAGGAGTTGCAAGCAATATTCAGTTAACTGGTATTCAATTTGTGATCTACCTTTTCAGATTTCAAACATAACTTGGAAATGTACTGAAAGCTTTTTTTTATAAAATGATTCATAAAAGTTTTTTAAATATATATACATAAAAATTTAGAACTTTGTGTAAGCATTTTGTACTCAAACTGACCAGAGAAAAACTGAGAATGATTTGTATATGAATAGAGGTGTTTTCTATTTCAACAAACTAAGTTCTGTTGTTATTCATACCAAGTTCCCATATTTGTATGCTTTCAACTGCAAAAATTTCATAAATTATTTGTAAAATGAAATACTTTTCCTTTAATATCTGGTAAATTTACACTGCCTGTTAAACATTTTCAGACGTGCAGCCAAAAAAGACCAATCTACACACATCATGATAGATTAACACTTTCAACTTAAGTAATTATGGTTATTCTATGAAACATGTTAGAAAACATTTATCAGGTGTACAATTAACACAACAATGAGATTAGTGAATCTGATGATTAATTAATTAATGGACTCATTCATCAGTTATTTTCTGGTAACATAGTTGGAATAACTGAAAATGGTGATGATTAGAAAAAGTAATTTCGATTATTTGGTTTTTCTTGGAGTTATAACTATTTCAATTACTTAGATAGTTAAAATAATCAAAAAGTAAGGATTCGGATCTTTGTGACATAAAGCAATAAATCAACTCAACTATAATTTCAGTTTGCTCTTTATATATATATATAGGCTCTGTCATTCTCACTGATATTCTAACCATTAAACTATAATGTAGTGTAATTTTAATGATAAAACTGCATTTTCACAAAACTGAGCAAGATTTGACTAAACATTTCACGGCTTTGTACACAAAAACAAACTTTTAAATAAAATATCTCCATGAAAGTTTCTCCCACCTAATGTTATCTGTATTAGCCAACATAAGGGAAAATTATGAAATAAATGCAAATTATGTTGTGTTTTTTTTCTACTGAGATTGAGTGCACAATAAAACAGACAATTACAAATTTATTTTTACATTCAAAGCCAGACTCTTAATGCACTCGATAGCCATTTATTACGTAAAACAGTTTTGTTTAAACACATGATCAAGTTAACAGCACAAATTCATTAAATTATACTCACACTCATGATACACAATTACTTTATTTACTTAAGTTTTCTCATTAAGCTTAGCAAGTTTACATTTTTTTACATTTTAGCTACTTTTTACAGCAGTAAATAAATGTACATAAAACAAGAAATTTAGAACTAGGTACTCACATAACAGAAGTCTGTGTCAAACACTAACCCTAGTTTTCTTTATAACGGTTCTGGAATTTTTTAAAGAACTCAAATATGCAATATTTTTATCAAATGAAAACAATGTCCTAAAACTAATATAATTTACCTGGTTTCCTAAATAGCCTAAAAAAAATTTAAATAGTTCACAGTGGTGAAGCTGGGTTCTAAGACTTTCTGATAACATAAAGAACACCAAAACTGGTTATCCTATTAGCTAATAGCATCATCCCTTTTGGTGAACTGGAGTCATGTTTATATTGGAAGTAATTCAAAACCAAATTTCTTAGAGAATTACAAACATCTTCAAAAGACTCAGAGTGTGTTAGAAAGAGCTCAGCACACAAGTTTGGTTTTCTAGTTTATATTTCCATGAAGCACAAAGACACAGATTATAACTTTATATCTCAGCTCGAGGATATCTTAGAAATATATTTTAGGAATTTAGAAAATAATACAATATGAAAAGAAAACCTAAAATGGGCAAAATGAAGCGAATAAGTGTCGTGTGATACAGGGCAGCAAAGATTGAAAATCTGTGTAACTATTTTCTTTTGAAATTAAAAAAAAATTAAATTTGGATTATAAACTGTGTTTTGATCTGAAGTTTATTGATATAAATGGAAAATACGATTGTTTAATTCAATTTTGAACATAAAAAAAGTTGTGACATTCATACTTTGGTCCATCTGTAATAAGAGGGTTAAACGATTGTTTTATGTGACACTAAATGAAGTAATCAATACTCGTAGCTGATCAATAATATTGATTAATTGCCCAGCAAAAAGACAATTTGTCTCTAGTTTGTTTGTTTTTTAAAAGTTAATGATTTCTTTTTTTTTTTTGTACAAGTTTCAGATATTGGCTCTGGTAGAACATTCTAACATACTGATATTTTCACTCTGAACACAGAAAGGTTGTAAATTCTTTGAATATTCTAATGCTGAAATAATAAACTGGTTTGGTCATCAGTACATTCAGCTGCAGCCTTTAGGGCATGTTAATCTGAGATACTTTTAATATCAAGCAGTTTTAACAGAATGTAGCCCATATCAGTGCATAAAAGTTCACATAACAATAATGATTAAAATATTCCACCTGTCTGCCACTGGTACTCACTTAACCAGGTTTTGTTTAGAAAACCATCTTTCATCGGTGTGTACAATTAACAAAGAACAGCTAAAATTTCTGTGTAGTGAATAAATATCAAGCACTTAAATGACATTAAAAAGATTATTGGCCATTAAGAAACTAAAAAATATGTCAAGGTGGACAGTGTCACGGTCACCAATAACACCATCTAATGTTAGGGACAAACCTTGGGACAGAACATGTTTAAAATGGTACCATCGTTAAAAGTCATAACGACGTCAAGAAAGTAAAATGTGGCTTACTGTCACCTCAGTGTTACACAGAATACACACTGGTGCATCAGTTCCAGATAAAAGAAAACGATGAATTAAAAAACTGTGACCAATGAGTAATCTAGTTAGAAGAAGACGACCAAAGTCTAATATAGGGTTTCATTTGGAAAAGCTTGTTGTCGCATTGCTCACTCCAAGCCAACTGCCAGCTAGCATGGAGCCAAGTCTTGAATACAAGACCATAATCCATGTATGGAATAGGCACAGTGGTAATAGTGCCTGAGCAGATAGATTTAGCAGCCATGTCTGCAAGCTCATTCCCACAAATACCAACATGGTCTGGTATCCAGAAAAACTGGATAGTAGTAGATGTTACAGAGAAATTGGCCAGTTGGTTTTGAATATTGACAAGAACAGGATGTCAACCAATGTAAGGCGATTCCAGGAACAGTAGAGAACTAAGCGAGTCAGTATAAATAGTACAGTTTGAGTACTGCTTAGCTTCTATGTGATCCAGAGCAAGAGAAATGGCATACAGTTCAGCAGTGAACACAGAAGCTGTAGAGGGGATTCTGCATACAACCACCGAACCACAACAAACCATGGCAGAGCTCACACAGTCACCTGATTTCGAACCATCTGTATAAATAGGAATGGAAGGAGGGTTGAAAAGATGTTCAGCAAATCATAGACAGTATTTTCAATCAGGAGTGTCTGCTTTTCTTAGATGACTTATAGATAGGTCATATTTGGGGACTGTAAGCAGCTATGGTGGGATGGGCTGACCAGTGGATACAGCAATGTTATCTAAACACAGACCCAATTCATCCAACTGCACTTGGATACAAAGGCCAAAAAAAAGCAACGGCAGACCATCTGGTCTCAGAAAATGTGGCCCACCAAAGAAGAAAAACACAACCCAAGGTGGGATGCTTTGGTAAGAAGTGAAGTTTTGAAGCATATAGTAAAGACAGTTGCAAATGGCGGAGATGCAAAGCAGGTTCATGAGACTCTATGTTTATAAGCTCTAAACTGGGGAAGTGCAGAAAGCCTCAATGCAGAGCAGAAATTTTTGATGATGAATGGGGTGCAGCATCTTAAAGTTCGAGGGTTTGGCAATAAGAACATGATATATCTTTAGCAAAGAATATCGATCCATTCCCCACGTGGTGGAAGAGAGGACACAGAAGACATTCAGTGCTCTTGTACATTTGACCTGTAGCTGCTTGATATGTGGTATAAAGGTTAGCTTATGGTCAAAGATAAGCCCCAAGAACTTTGTCTCAGGGACCACAGGAGCACAACTTCACTGATACGAAGTTCAGGATTAGGGTGAATACCCCGTCGGTGACAAAAGAGCATGCAAACGATTTTAGAGAGAGAGAAGTTAAAAACGTTTGCTGTGATCACTTTAATAAACAATTGAAGACAGTCTGTAGCTGCTGCTCAATATACCTCATGTTCGACGACTGACATGAGATGTGAAAGTTGTTGACATAAAGCCCATTTGTAACAGCGAGATGGAGTTGTTCAGTGATGGCATTAATTTTTATACTGAAACATGTAACACTCAGAACACAATCCTGAAGGACACCAACATCCTGTTTAAAATAATGAGCAAAAGACCACGAAACCCATATAAATGAAGGTCTTGCAAAATGCCATACCTCCATGTTGTGTCATAAGCCTTCTCAATGCTAAAGAATATTGATGCAAGATATTGTCACTTGAGAAAGGCTTCTCTGATTGACATTTCAAGTTGAATCAGGTGGTCCATGGTTGAGTGCTGTCATCAGAAACCACACTGGGTATGGCAAGAGGAGGTAGTTTGATTCGAGGAACCAAACAAGACGTGCATTAACCATCCTCTCTAAGGTCTTACAGAAACAGTTCATCAAAGCAATTGGACAGTAGTTTGAAAGAATCTTGGGATCTTTCCCAGGCTTAGAGAAAAGTAAGATAATAGCCTGGTGTTATGTAAATGTCGTGTAAATATTTTGTAAGCGACAATATGTCGTGTTGTGTTTAAATTTTCATTTCTATTATTCATTTTTCCATATTTATATTATTGTTTCGAAGTTTAAACTAATATGTTGTTATTCATTTAGGGTAACATTTAGAATTTTCTTGAATTAAGTAGACCAATCATATGTTTGTAAATGAAGTGCTGGTGACTTCGTGTCTAGACATGTAGTCTCGTGCAAGAACGGACATGCGCGGATTGCTCTGGAGATCTGTAGAAATTCGTAGTCTTTCGAGGAGTTTAGGCCTACAATATATAAACAGACGAAGATGCGAGAGAGATATGAGAGATTCAGACATCAGTTTTTATTCGAAGAAAAAAAAAAAGGAGTCAGACATCAGTTTTATTTCAAAAGAAGAGAGTCAGTTATTTGAGAAAGATTAAGTGTTTGCTGTGGTTATTCAACTTGGATTTGTGACTGAAGTTAGATCTACGGAAGCTGTGATTTTATTTCATCAATCTCTACGATTCATCTGAATTACTGCTTGTGCTGAGAGTCGGCGAATTTATTGAACTGTGAACTGTTTCTGAACTTCTTCATTTAAGCTTCGGAATTTCTTCGTGGGACCAAATTCACACCCTAGACTGGAATTTGAGACTTTCATTTTAGATCATTATATTAGATACAGGCCAGTACCATTTTGTATTGTGATTAATTTTGAAGTTTGAAACTAGTATTATTTTGTTTTGTAATTAATTTCGAATGTTATAACTTAATATCTGTCACTGTTATTATATAATTTATGTTATATCTGTTATATTTGTTAATAGTTTAGTGTAATAAATTATACAAGCTGTTATCTGCATTTTTCTGTTGCGTTTAGTCTACGAAGAACATAAAACATAAAAAATACGTAACACTGGCAACAGGCATTAAGAAAAACATTCTCCTGCCAGATCCAATTAAAAACAATTAGAAGAATATCAAGAGAAGCAGGAGATAGATGGCGCAGCATGTCATAGTGTACATCATCAGGTCCAACAGGTGTACTGCCAGACCAATGATGGGTGAGTTTGAGTTCCACCAGTGTAAAGCGATGATTATAGTCAAAGAGACAGTCAGTTCAAAATGAAAGAGGTGAAACCTTTACCTGAGTCTTGATGGCCAAGAAGGAAGAGGAACAAGCAGAAGTACTAGATACCTGGCAAAAGCTTTCATCTAGAGTATTGGGGGATGCTCCAGACATCAGCAACCTCCTGTCCATCAGAGAGTAAGATTGAGAGGAGGACAGAATCATATCGCCCACTGACCTTTCAAACTCTGTCCCATATGACCTTAGAACTGGTGGTAGAAGATATGCTAGTTGTGAACTTAATCCAAGATTATTTCTGGCTTTAATGTCTTACACACCTAGCATGTGCACAGGTTCATTGGAAAGCGATGAGGTTTGAAAGTGCGGGATATCTATGGAAAGTATCCCAGGACTGTTTTGAGCCTTCCGTGTCATGTGGCAGGCAGGATTCCACCACGGATGAGGACATCATAGAAAACATGTCAAGGTTTTTAGAAATACACTGAGCAGCTACTTGTATAATACAGTCAGTTACAGCTCCACACAGTTGTCTGTTGATGGATGATTCACGATGGCAGGATCAAGTTCAGTGAGAGCAGTGAAAGTTGACCAGTCTGCCTGATCCAGCTTCCACAGGGGCAAGTGGGTAAGGTGGCACTGACCATGGCCAGTCTCTCTCAAAAGTTTAGGGAAATGATCACTGCCTTGTGGATTATTGTCAACCCTCAATGAAAAATGGGAGAATAATGAAAGGAAGCAAACCAAGAGATCAGTAGCAGTAAAGGGCTGACTTGGTACATGAAAATAAGTGGAAGAACCAGTATTGAAAAGAGAAAGATTGTGATCAGAGAGCATATGCTCTACAGAGCGACCCCTCCTATCAATAACAGCACTTCCCCAGAGGGGATGGTGTCCATTAAAGTCCCCCAGGATTAGAAAGGGAGACAGCAACTTCAATGAGAGCATTAAGGTCTGACTGATCATATGTCTCTCCAGGTGACAGGTAGAGAGAATAAAGAGTGGTGGTATGACCTAAGGAAACACGGATGGCTACGGCCTCCAAGAGTGTGTCGAGCAGCAAAGACAGGGTGGGCACATGCTAATCAACCAACAGTGCCATGATGAAATAGTAAGTTATACAATTTTAGTATCGTGAATAAAGAGATGACGTCATGTTTATTTCAAAAGTAGATATGGTTAGTCACAGGTAACGAGACACTGTTTACCTTCTAGTTCAAAAAGTTATAACATTTGACTTGCATATTGTTAAATGGTGAAAACACTGAATTATACAAAACATACATACTCAAGCACTAGGTTTTAAAAAGTAATGTTTTCAGCAATTGTAATCAATAAACAAACACAATTGAAAGTTTTTAACCTCTTGGTTCTATAACTAGTTGCCACCCTTCGTCATCCTCCGTTTCTTCCCAATCTGGATGAATTTCAGCACGAAATAAAGGATCTTCATTGTCTGAATGTTCAGATTCACTCATGAAATCTAATGCTCCTCCTATATATGTGGAACAAATATATTATATACAAGGTTCAAATAAGCACAAATCCTGCTTTAAAGTTAGTTTTACATGTTTATCTACAAAAACAAGTCTAGACCTAAGCTGTGAGAACCACACACAAAAAATTAATAACTTAAATATATGTGTGACATGTTACCATAGATGTGCATGTACTTTTCACAATCTTGTAACTAAAAACCTATCTGTTTTTAATGGGAGAAAAGTAACCGACTGGTTAATCATGTATTCAGATTTTAATAGTTTTTTTTTTTCTTTTTTCCTTTCTTTACGTATTTGTTTGAACAGAATACATGTGCAAAAAAAAATGCTAATCTTATAATAACTACAAAATGCACTTGGTCTCTGCATCATTCCATTATTAAAGTGTTTACCAATTATTATCTGAATATCAAACAACGGTCCTTGATTTCATTGGTAGAGCATTCAAACATCATTGATGCATTTCCAGGCATAGTGTTTACCAATTACTACCTACATTTTTGAAACAATGTTTCATTACTAGAGTGTTAAGTGTTAAAACATAATCACCTGGTTCAACCAGGCTTAGTGAAAGCCTGTTTCCAAGTGCTCTTACAAAATGCTTCCTTGTAAAACTAAATACATTACAAAAAACTTCATTTATTTTTTTAGGTTTGTGTGAGAGATTAAAAAAAAAAAGAATTATGAACACTTTGGTTCTTCAGTTAGTTTCCAGTTCTCCACTTTAGCAACACTTGTCAACAATAATAGAAGTCTCACGTGTTATGACACACTCAATAATGGCAATTAGGTTCACAAATACGGCTAACGACTCAACATTAGAAATTACTTGCAAAGATCACAGACTAATACACTGACAGTCATCTTGTTCTTGGCTATCCCTACCATGTTTAGTGATGGGCTTTATGTCATATAGTAAGATATATTTCCTACAACTGTAGATAATTATTGTATTTACTGGTATTTCCAATTTCATCTTGTATACAGACATTTTAACAAAGGAATATCATATTTACACAATGAAGTTAAATACAAGGGATAACAACATCCTTTATGCTGGAATTATGAGATTTGTAGCTTATGCTAAGCACGGTAATTTTATTTGTGGCAACCAATTCCCAAGTAATCTTAAAATGCTCTTCTGTCATACTGAAACCAATGTAAAAACTTCACAAATCCTTTGGAATAGCACAGGAAAGAAAGACAAATCCTTTGGTTTTTTAGTCATGTCTCAATTCTCCACTTTAGCAACACTTGTCAATGATATCGATGGCCTCGTAAGCTGCGAAAACACACGATAATGGTAATAACATACACAAATAAAACCAAAGACTCAACTTCAGCAATTATTTCTAAACATTATAGAGTTATGTATTGAATGTGCAACCATTATTTTTTTCTTGGCCCATCCCTACGTACTAAACTACAGTGTTTAGTGATAACCAACAATTTGGAATCTGTGATATAACTGCAGATAATACTACAGACTGGAAGAAACTAAAAACATTGAACAAAGTTCCATAGATAAGAACAATGTTCACATACCACACTTCCCAACTTTTAATGAGACATGAGAGCCCATCTTGGTACACTCAAAGGTCACAAGTATCCTTTGGCAACTGACACATACAGAGTTCTTTCAAACAATGTAAGTAAATATGTTTTCAAGTAAAATTGAAGATACAACTATTAGAGTTTTTATGATGATTATGCTATGATAGTTTATTCCCTAAATCATGTTTCAAAACAGTGAACTTATAATGATAAATACAGCTGGGTGATTAGTGTAGGTTGATAATTAACTGTTAGACTCCTCAGTTGACTTTGCTCAACTAACGGATTATTCTCACACGAGACTTGGATAGTTGGAATAGTCAGAAATAGTAGTAATTGGAAATTATGTCAATCATGATGACACTAACTGTTAATATTGAACAAACCTGAATAAATTAAAAATAATAATAATATGAAATCATAATGACAATGTTTCAAGTGCTTGGATAACTAAATCAATAATCACATACAACTAATTATAATTCTTGATTGAAAATTATCCAACTTTAGTAAACAAGACTGTTTGCACCTTTTATGTGCACACCAGTGATACCTTTGTCATTATTTAGTATATATCACTGTTTACTAATTTATACTGTATAATTTTACACTATTAAAAACAAATTTTTAATCAACTACAATATATTAAAGATTCTTTTTTACACACACTGTTCTATCGTTTAACTACCACCAGGGAATTACCTCATAATTATGAACCCATACACAGTATGACTCTGAATTCACTTAGAATACCTATATAAATTGTGTACAATTTCCAATTTATTCACTGTACGTACACTGGACTCACTGTACTGTGTACATTTTCCATCCCACTTTTATTTACTGTACGTACACTGGACTCACTGTACTGTGTACATTTTCCATCCCACTTTTATTTACTGTACGTACACTCGAGTAACTGTACTGTGTACATTTTCCATCCCACTTTTATTTACTGTACGTACACTCGAGTAACTGTACTGTGTACATTTTCCATCCCACTTTTATTTACTGTACGTACACTCGAGTAACTGTACTGTGTACATTTTCCATCCCACTTTTATTTACTGTACGTACACTTGACTCACTGTACTGTGTACATTTTCCATCCCACTTTTATTTACTGTACGTACACTCGAGTAACTGTACTGTGTACATTTTCCATCCCACTTTTATTTACTGTACGTACACTTGACTCACTGTACTGTGTACATTTTCCATCCCACTTTTATTTACTGTACGTACACTCGAGTAACTGTACTGTGTACATTTTCCATCCCACTTTTATTTACTGTACGTACACTCGAGTAACTGTACTGTGTACATTTTCCATCCCACTTTTATTTACTGTACGTACACTCGAGTAACTGTACTGTGTACATTTTCCATCCCACTTTTATTTACTGTACGTACACTCGAGTAACTGTACTGTGTACATTTTCCATCCCACTTTTATTTACTGTACGTACACTTGACTCACTGTACTGTGTACATTTTCCATCCCACTTTTATTTACTGTACGTACACTCGAGTAACTGTACTGTGTACATTTTCCATCCCACTTATATTTACTGTACGTACACTCGAGTAACTGTACTGTGTACATTTTCCATCCCACTTTTATTTACTGTACGTACACTCGAGTAACTGTACTGTGTACATTTTCCATCCCACTTTTATTTACTGTACGTACACTCGAGTAACTGTACTGTGTACATTTTCCATCCCACTTTTATTTACTGTACGTACACTCGAGTAACTGTACTGTGTACATTTTCCATCCCACTTATATTTACTGTACGTACACTCGAGTAACTGTACTGTGTACATTTTCCATCCCACTTTTATTTACTGTACGTACACTCGAGTAACTGTACTGTGTACATTTTCCATCCCACTTTTATTTACTGTACGTACACTTGACTCACTGTACTGTGTACATTTTCCATCCCACTTTTATTTACTGTACGTACACTCGAGTAACTGTACTGTGTACATTTTCCATCCCACTTTTATTTACTGTACGTACACTTGACTCACTGTACTGTGTACATTTTCCATCCCACTTTTATTTACTGTACGTACACTTGACTCACTGTACTGTGTACATTTTCCATGCCACTTTTATTTACTGTACGTACACTTGACTCACTGTACTGTGTACATTTTCCATCCCACTTTTATTTACTGTACGTACACTCGAGTAACTGTACTGTGTACATTTTCCATCCCACTTTTATTTACTGTACGTACACTCGAGTAACTGTACTGTGTACATTTTCCATCCCACTTATATTTACTGTACGTACACTCGAGTAACTGTACTGTGTACATTTTCCATCCCACTTTTATTTACTGTACGTACACTCGAGTAACTGTACTGTGTACATTTTCCATCCCACTTTTATTTACTGTACGTACACTCGAGTAACTGTACTGTGTACATTTTCCATCCCACTTTTATTTACTGTACGTACACTTGACTCACTGTACTGTGTACATTTTCCATCCCACTTTTATTTACTGTACGTACACTCGAGTAACTGTACTGTGTACATTTTCCATCCCACTTTTATTTACTGTACGTACACTTGACTCACTGTACTGTGTACATTTTCCATCCCACTTTTATTTACTGTACGTACACTCGAGTAACTGTACTGTGTACATTTTCCATCCCACTTTTATTTACTGTACGTACACTCGAGTAACTGTACTGTGTACATTTTCCATCCCACTTTTATTTACTGTACGTACACTCGAGTAACTGTACTGTGTACATTTTCCATCCCACTTTTATTTACTGTACGTACACTCGAGTAACTGTACTGTGTACATTTTCCATCCCACTTATATTTACTGTACGTACACTCGAGTAACTGTACTGTGTACATTTTCCATCCCACTTATATTCACTGTACGTACACTTGAGTAACTGTACTGTGTACATTTTCCATCCCACTTTTATTTACTGTACGTACACTCGAGTAACTGTACTGTGTACATTTTCCATCCCACTTATATTTACTGTACGTACACTTGAGTAACTGTACTGTGTACATTTTCCATCCCACTTTTATTTACTGTACGTACACTCGAGTAACTGTACTGTGTACATTTTCCATCCCACTTATATTTACTGTACGTACACTCGAGTAACTGTACTGTGTACATTTTCCATCCCACTTATATTCACTGTACGTACACTTGAGTAACTGTACTGTGTACATTTTCCATCCCACTTTTATTTACTGTACGTACACTCGAGTAACTGTACTGTGTACATTTTCCATCCCACTTATATTTACTGTACGTACACTTGAGTAACTGTACTGTGTACATTTTCCATCCCACTTTTATTTACTGTACGTACACTCGAGTAAATGTACTGTGTACATTTTCCATCCCACTTTTATTCACTGTACGTACACTCGAGTAACTGTACTGTGTACATTTTCCATCCCACTTATATTTACTGTATGTACACTCGAGTCACTCTTCATCATTTGCCTGAAAGCTATTTTATAACGTTTCACAAATTCAACAAATTCCATACACATTCTGGTTAAGATTATACTCTGCACCCCAAGGATATAGATATTAATATGTTTTCTGCTTAATTTTTATTCAAAAATAGAGATTTTATTCTGATAAAGTTACTTACTGTCAGCACCATGAAGAGCTAAAAACACAGCAGCGACAGTAACTACGAGAATGGAGAAAAGAATGAAAAAAACACATTTTGCAAATCCATTGGGCTCGTTACAAACTAACAGTTCATTAGCATTCCGCTCACTTTCTTTAGAAGTGTGCTCTTGGGATTTCTCTCGAGGTGTTGGAACAGATTCCTCTGCAGATAAGTCCTCTGTCAACAGAAAACAAACATACAGTAAATGCAAACACAGTTGTAAATAATTTCATGAACACACGCTAAACATTATTATATACTTCTAGTAATAGTTTTCTATAAAAGTAGCTGTATCTAAAATGTGATGGGAAAGGAAATATTTTAAATAACACAGCCAAAGTGCTAAAGAATAATTATTATCGATGTTCTGAGCAACGAGACAGAGAAGATACTAAAGAATTATTATCGATGTTCTGAGCAATGAGACAGAGAAGATGCTAAAGAATTATTATCGATGCTCTAAGCAACAAGACAAAGAAGATGCTGTAATTGCTATCTTTCTAAAAGAGTGGAGAAAATTTTGTTCCTTAAATGTTATGTTAAAAAAGAAACTTTATTTTAACTGGAGAAAGCCTACAAAACTTCTTGCAAGATATTATGAGTCCCTTTTTCAAAAGTTATTTACAAAAGCATTTGTATAATTAATGAAGCAAAAAATTAGTATACATTTATTTCTGTTCCTCTCAAGAGCAAAAATCCATGTGGATGCCTAACTTTTGTTGTTTTAATGAAGAATTGGAGGGTTAATATTCTTATAAATTTCTTAGAAGTATTTATATTACTTTTGGTTTGTTTTAGGAATATGGAGTTCCCATTTAAAATATTTAGATTGCAAAGGTTTTGTAGTCATTTAATAATAATAGACGATGGTTAGTTATACTATTACTATGGTTTAAACAGTCTACGAGACTTAGTATCCTTTAGGTTCTTAATTCAACCCAAATATAGTTTAAATTTAAATAAATTTAGGCTTTCACTTATTTAAAAAAACCCCAACAAAGTTTGTATGTCACAACTTCAGGTAAAAGGCTTAGATTTCGTTAAATGTTGCTTAGCCCTGACACTCAAAAGCTTAGGTTTATCATAATAATTCAGAACTCAGGGTTTGAAATAGGCATAGAGAGGATTATGACTAAAGGGCTATCACAGTAATAGTTGGAACCTAATTTTGATTGGTTGGTTATTTTCATTACACTGAGTTAGTCCTAGTTTTGTCATTTTACACGGCATTAAAGTAACTAATATTCCTAAGTAGTTGACTATATGAATTTTCAATCTCTAATCTGATGAGCCATTAGTATTTGTTCAAACTAAGCATCAGCTGATTTAAATGTTAATGTTAGCTACCAATAAGGAATGAGTATTTTTAAAAAAGGGTATGTGTGTGTACATTGGTCATTTTAAATCTTAAATACATTATTAACCAAGTTTTTGCATCTTTTAAATAATTATTAAATATTTGTCACAATAGGTTTTTCGTGATTCAGTCTGAGTTATTACAAATATGTCAATTTTGATGCAAGTTTTTTAATATTCATTTTTGTTACATAGAAGTATTTTATTATTATTATTAGGTAATTATGTCATTGTACTGGTAAAGTTTCTTTAAATTCCTAACAATAAATCCCTTTCCTTATATCCCATTACAACTCAAGTCTTTAATTTTATTGATACAATGGCCCAGATCCTCAATGCACACCCAGTAAGCTTATTAAAATATCTAGTCAAATTCTAACTTGTATTCTGTGTAATTTAAATATTAATTAATCACTAATTGGATATCAACCAAATGTTTTGAAGATATCTGAATTAATGCATGTATTTAAACTAGACATCTAACATGTAATTCATGTATTTAAACTAGACATCTAACAACATCTAATTATAGGTCTACATTATCTCCCTCTTCAAAAATATTTAAATGATATTTTATACTAAATTTAAATTATTTTTAACAGTTAACATTATTATAAGCCTACTTCAATGTGATCTACATAAATGTCACTTTACTGTTTTTACAGAGATTCGTGGTAACCTACTGGACTTGTCTGATTCTGGTAGCTCGAGTCTTGTTACCATTTCTGAACTATCAAAGACCTGTACATTGTGATGATTACAAGGTATGCTATTGTGGTGTAGCTTTTGATATTTTAAATTACAAAGTTATCTAACCATCAATAAATATGTAAACAGATCAATTAAAGAGAGTCAGCTGAGAGCATAATTGACTTAGTGACACTCTTAACTCCTATTTATATACATGATTTAACATATGCTAGAATATTACACTATTTGCTAATAATACAAACTCATTTATGACCAATGACAACTTTACAGATTAACAACTTACAGTTAACATGAAAATGCTTAATACTGACTAGCCAAAACTTTAATAATACCAAATATATGATTTTGTTAAATAAAAAATAAACAGAAGTCATTTTGTTATTGTTTAAACTACCCACATCAAATAACTAAAATCCACCACTAACAATAAATTAACTTGTAAACCACACAAGTATATGTATTAAGTTGTTAAAAACTGCTTCTCAGATATGATTGTTTAGTGTAGATAGTATTAATATATCACAATTGTTTAGTTTTTATTTTGTAATAAAAGAGTCAAGAACAGAAAATTATTGGAATGTGTGCCTGTAAGTTATTTTTGTCAAGGCTACAAAAATTTCTAAAACACCTAAATAAGAGATACAAGTAGGAGCAGCCAGATGAGAGACAAGAGAGCCATAAATAATGATGAATGAACATTTCGGTCAGAAAAATGTTAGATAACAACATTAACAGTTGTAGGAGTGAATGGCTGATATCTTAAAGTAAAATTAACTGAGTTTGTGATTTTTAGAGAACAGTTTGTCTCATTAAAGAGTATTCTGAAGAACTGAACATGCCTGTGTAGACTATGACACAAAGCAGATGATTACTTGGAAGTAGGCCTACATGCAAAAATCAGATGTTTATTGGAAATATGTCTAAATGCAGAAAAATAATTGAGTGTTGGAAGTTCAGGATACAACTGTAGTAACTCACAAGTCAGCATAAACAATAAATAATAATTTCAATAAAATAGAGAAAAATAATTTGGTTTGTCCACTGAGTTCTTAACCAACTGAATTAACCTAAGTGCATTTTGATAAGCAGAAGACGACTGTATAGTATTTAAGATACAACAATGATACATGTGAAGGATTTTTGTACACGTTTTAAATACATTATTTTATACTAAGCTGAGTGGGTGCTGTTTATTCATCACTGAATTTACCGCCATCAAGATACAGACACCTACTGTAGAAAAATACTTAGCCTAAAACACACCCATATACTTGGTGTACATGTATATATATGTGTGTGTGTGTAGATATACATGTATATATAAGAGTTCCCAACACTGCTGGTATGTGAAAATTAAGGTTTTATGTGGATTACAAAATCAAGAACAGACCACAAAACCTGTTGTTGAAATTCAGTTATAAATAGTAATTAAATATACGCATCAATTAAACAGTAGGATGTTTCCTCAAACTTTTAAAGATATTTTATAAAAAATATGCAATGTACATAACCAAAAGGTCAAATAAGGATGTCCCATACACTAAATAAAGTTTGAAATATCTATCAAACCTTCATTTAAATTCCCTTTAATTTACTACATTCACCATGTCTGGGAGTGACCCATTCCAAACAATAAACACAATGTTAGAAAAATGAAAACTGTTTTAGATGAATAAGGCTCCTACACTGAAAAAACTTATATTTACATTTCCCTGTCTCATAACTCAAACCGTCAGCACAAAATAGATGATACATAAACTATACCACCTCCTTTAACAACCTTAAAACTTCAATCAGATCCCACTCAGAAAACAAAACAAAGATCTCAGCCTGTTGTTGCCTGTTTACCATCCCAAGTGTGAACCTGGTAACCATCCTGTAAACCTTCTTCAACAGTATGTTCTTTCACAGATAAAGAACTAAAAATTGAGCATAATACTCTAAATAAGGCTTAACCAGTGACATACTGAGTAAAATCTCTTTATTCCTTCAGTGTTTCTAAACATATTACTGGCTGCAGTACTTAAAACACAACATTGCTTGAATAGCTTAAGAGACTAATAGCCACCAAACTTTATAAAGCTGGAGGAGGACAATAGAGGTTAATTCCAAAATCTTCATTAGCAGAGATGAAAACATTGTCTACATACTAATATAGATAATTTTAAAAAGTGTTATAACCCACACTGTCAACACTAGTTACCTGTACAGAGGCAGTCTAGTTCATGAAAAAAAAAAAAAAAGGTAAACATCTTTTCCTCAGTAATTTAACTTAATATAAGAATTTATCTTGATTGACTTAAGATTAGTCTGATGATTAACTCTAAACATTATTTAACATCCAAGACAGTGTACAACAATCGTTATTTCTTTTTTAAAAAAGTTTCTAGGTTTATACTTTGAGTCATTGAATAAAGTTTTGTTATTCAAACATAACTGTAATTTTTAAAGTGAAAGCTAACTTCCAATCTTCTGGTATCTGCCCACTATTCAAGAACTGACAAAAAATGCAAGGAAGTGGCTCTTGGACCAGATGATACTTTCCTAAGGGTTTTGATGAATGTTAAAGATTGGGTATGCAAGTCACTTTTTACTATTTTTTGTCACTTCTTGCATTAATTCTGCTGGTTAAGAATGAATGCAATCATCTTGTCTGATTAGCTTCCATCAAATGTTTCCATTAGTAAAATTTCAAAAACGTTTTTCAATGGTACATCGAAGTTTTATAGTTTTATTTATCTTTAAGACCAAAACTTGTTGAATAAGAGTTAACTCTTGAAATTCAATTGCAATAGCTTCATTTTATGCGGAATTAGTATAGTAATAAGAGGGCAATTTCTTTTGACAACTGAACTGTGTCAATCATCCAGAATTTTCGACTATCAAGCCTCAAACAAAGTAAACTTTTCAAATCACTTACCTTTTTTATGAAGTTCCTTCTTTTTCCTTCGTTTCCTTGGTTCTTTATCAGACATTTTAAAATTTAAATTTAAATCAATGTGATAGAGTCAACCTTTCAATTCAATTAAACAATATTAAACACATGTGGCAAAAAACTACGTAACACGATACTCCACACTTTCGAAGGTCAACATTTAGGTCGCTGAAAGAGAAACAAAAGAGTCCTCTAGTAACTAATTTTATTTTCTTAACGAAAATTTGAAATAATCAGTTATGATGATGATTGGGTCGTGAAATATAATTTACACATCTTAAGAGTTGTGGAATTAAATCATGTTAAGTATTTTGAACAAAAATATAAGATCACAATTTATCTAAACATGTGAACAAATATGATTAATAATTTCAATTTACAGTTCCTCACACAAATTCAAAAAATTAATGAAAATTCAGGGTATGATCTTGATATTAATAGGAACAAGACGAAACCTATCATTCAGTATGACTTTATAAAGCGCGTAGAACTACAAAAATAAAATTATGAGAAATACAAACCCTAAATACGATAATTTTCGAAAAGTTCATCTTTTTCTTATCCTTAAAAAAATATTCCATCTCAAATATATGTTTAGTTTTACGATTTTCTCTTCTCGACACCGAAATATATGAATTATGGATTATAAAGATATCTAAATAAAATGCATATTTAGTTAATAGCACTCAAGAAAGTTAAAAGTGGTAATTTTTAGTCAATTATCCAAGTATTTTGATAAATATTCTACTTCACCACCAACCTTGATATATCAGGACTAAGTTTACAAACTTTGACACTAAAATCTAATGCTCGATTTCCCTTGGCAAACAGAGTAACATTATCCTATTGTATAGCGTAACACTAACAAAAAAAAACAACAATCATGGAATTGTTGTTTATTTTCCTTCACAAAATAATATCCCGTATAGATTTGCCCCCCATTGGCACAGTGGTATATTTGCGGACTTACACACTAAAAACCGGGTTTCGATACCCGTGGTGAGCAGAGTACAGATAGCCCATTATGTAGCTTTGTACTTAATTCAAAAACAAATGAACAAACAAACCGCATGGATTATTAATTAATTTCTCTGGTTAAACTTGGCTCTAGTGAATGGAGTAATCAAAACAGAATTAATTAAATAGAGTCGGATAAATAAAAACTATTTATATTATCAACGAAAAACAAATGTCTCAGACTTTTACTTTACGCACATTGTTTAATTAGTTTTGTTTATTGTTTTTTACTTACTAAAAACACTGAAGACGTTTTTCTTCGGAATTTCGTATCATTTGAAATTTTGCTCTACGAACATTCCTTGTTGGAAAGATGTTCCAACCCGTATAATCATACTGTATATGGACAACACTTGATACTAAAATCCAATACACTCATCCTTTTACGAGAAAGTTCACGAGAAAGATACTGAGAGAACTCCAGACTTTTTAATGTTATGAAAGGTATTTTCAAACAGAATTTCAAAGGAAGTAAAAAAAAAGAGTTGGTTTTTGTTTTTGAATTTCGCACAAAGCTACTCGAGGGCTATCTGCGCTAGCCGTCCCTAATTTAGCAATGTAAGAGTAGAGGGAAGGCAGCTAGTCATCACCACCCACCGCCAACTCTTGATCTACTTTTTTACCAACGAATAGTGGCATTGACCGTCACATTATAACGCCCCCACGGCTGAAAGGACAAGCATGTTGTAAAAAAAAAGAAAGAAAGAGTTGTTTTTCAAGATGTAATTTCATTTGAAGACAAAGAAACAATCTTTGTTTAACCTCCCGCATCATTTAAACATTGGACCTTGTTACTATTTGGATTAAGAACTGTGACTTTCTGTTTCTATTTCAAAATTACCTATGTGCTTATTACTCACAGAAAAAAACATTAACATAATAAAACTTTGTATTAGAAACAAGAATTTCTCCTTTATAGAAGAAACAAAGTATCTTGGAAATCATTAAACTTGAAAACAACACACCGTGACTTCAGTCAGTGCCATAATTTTATTAATTTTCTAAGAACTTCCTCTTTGTTATACTTATGTGGTACTCAATATGGGACTATTTCTGTGCTATATTATTTCATATTAATAAAATGTATATGTAATAGTAAAACATAATTTGAGTAGTCAAAATTTGAACTATTTCCTCTCCTTTAAAAATTTCTCATTTTGGACACCACTTGACACTTTGATGACAGTATTTACTTGCCCAATATAGTTTTACATTTGTCTGTTGTATTTTGTGCAAAGCTACCAAGGGCTGTCTGTTCTAAGCATCCATAACTTACCAGTGTAAGACAAGAGGGAAAGCAACTAGTCATCACCACCCACAGCCAACTCTTTAGCTTCTCTTTTTACCAACGAATAATGGGATTGATCGAGCCTTACGACGCCTTAATGGTTGAAAGAACAAGCGTGTTCGATGTGAGAGGGATTCGAACCTGAGACCCTCAGATTACAAGTCCAACACCCTAACCACATGGCCATGCCAGGACCCAGTGATTTAAAACCTTCATTATTTCTTTTCCTGATAATTTTAACTAAATTTGTCAAAACAGATGGGATATAACATCGTATCCTATTTCTATATCGTGTGCTAACATTTTTTATCAATCTTTCACTTATTTTATAACATTATGTTATATCGTGTATTACCTCCTTCTTGTACCCTTTAAAAGGTATTGTCAACTTCACTCTTGTAGAGATCCATAGTATCGTATAGGTATATTAAAATTATTGTATTTATATTTTAAAGTTTTAAGAGTACTCGGGTATTGAAAAAACGGTTCACGTTTTGTAATGAGAAAACTGCTTTTGCCTTTGTAGTCGTAACCTAGCTTGTTTATATTTTATTTCTGGTACTTTTGTTGTTGAACCTGTTCTTCACATTGCTTTGGTTAGTCTATACTGCGATTTCATTTTGTAATCTGTTTCTTTGTCTATTTACGTGGTCTCATCTCATTACCTTTGCGTGAATGCTGTAATATTGCTTTAAATTATTGAAATATCTTGGTCAGTATAGCTGTTTTACATATACCAATGAAGAAATTGCATCGAAAAACTGACTATGGTGCTATTCGTGGGAATAAACGAGTAAGCATGTTTCCAAAAACAGCAGTCTTTCGATTTCCCATTTACTTTTCTTTCATTCTCTGTTTACTGATGATGTTGTTTAATTTCTTCATAGACTTCCCACTTTACTCTTATTTGGTCATCATTGCACATTACTCCATTTCCAAGTTAGTTGCAGTCACGTTTTTCTTGTTTATATATGTAAATCCACCGCGGTTTGAAAACACCAAAATATAACGGAAAGATGAGTAAACACTGTTGAGAGTGGAGTGTCTGGATTGGCCCGGCATGGCCTAGCGCGTTAAGGCGTGCGCTTCGTAATCTGAGGGTTGCGGGTTCGCGCTCGAGTCGCACCAAATATGCTCGCCCTCATAGCCGTGGGGGCGTTATAAAGTGAAGGTCAATCCCACTATTCGTTAGTGAAAGAGTAGCCCAAGAGTTGGCGGTGGATGGTGATGAGTAGCTGCCTTCCCTCTAGTTTTACACTGCTAAATTAGGGACGGCTAGCACAGATAGCCCTCGAGTAGCTTTGTGCGAAATTCCAAAACAAAACAAGTATTTGGATTAAGAAGCACTTGACAGATAAAAGACAATCAATGATTTTTTTTTTTACTCACAACATGATTTGGAATAGTAAATTTAGAATTTAGTTATGAATCAGCTGTGCAGGAAGCCAGATCATGAATTTAAATGTTCACTTCAAAGTGTTTGACGTTTTAAGTGACGTCAGATTTTCTGACGAAGTTCAAGTATGGTTAAGCTATATAGATATATATATTTTTTTAAATTTAGTTTTACTTTAAATTAACAATATTAGAATTGAGAGTTTTTTTTTTTTCGTTTTCAAACATTAATGACCTCCAGTGGAAGAATGTGGAAGCAAATAACAAGAGGAAAATTTCTTCCTTCTTTCTAGAAGGAAACATAAGTTGATCCACAATTTCTTCAGCAGCGTTTTAAAAGTAAAATAATTTTTCATCAGATATCCAGAATGATCTAGATCTCAATGTCTACGGGTTAGTGAGTTACAACGTGATTTGTTGAACCTACTTTGACAAGAATGTGTTTAAATTTCACGAGATAATTATTATTATTATTACTTGGATTCATACCTCAGCACCTTTCTCACTTTGTGAAGTACAAGATTAATTGAGTCCACGAAATACATGACGAGTGTTACTTGATGGATATGGTGACCTGAGAAGTGTTGTCTGGTAGATCAAACAGAACTTGGAATTCCATTTCATTTGTTATTTCTTGTTCCACACTAACTGACATGGGTATCATTAATTTATTTTAGACATTTTCTCAGGTACTGAATCCGTGGTTCTCTCCCTCAAACCTGGTATACGTGGTTCTACATTGCAGAAGGAGTTCCACCAATATCAGGTCATGATTAGTGGTTAATGTACTCAACTGTGGATGTGTGAGTAAGAAGGTATACCTTTCATTCTGCAACATGCCACTAAATACATTTTACAGTTTTAGCTTTGCGATAATCAAAACTACGAATTAATAGCAGCTGTGTAGGTCACAGATGGTGTATGTCCTCTCACTTGTTATGCCTTCAAGTCTCTGAGCTGGCTGTTCAGCCTATATGTCCTTTAGAAGAAATGAGAAAATTACCACGAAATAAATATTTAATGACATATAAATTTCTTTATTTAACTCAGTTTTGGAAAAAGATGGACGGCTCCCAAATAATTAACTCGAATATTGGACAGAATGAAAACCCATAAAATAGTTAACTTATTTGTTTGAAAGGTTGGAAGATTTAAAAAATAAGTTAAATTTGTGTTTTCTCTACAGATTAAAATACAGAAATAAGCCAATTGTGTGTTTGTGGCAAATAAACTATTTATCTGCAAAATTAAAAAAACAAACGAACAAACAACCAAAACAAACAACATTATTGATTGTGTGTTCACCATATGAACACTTTCATGATATAATCTTATGTATTCACAAACATTTGTCTTCCTTTACAATCGACAAAGCTGATAATTTAAATAACAGACAAGTGACTTTACATTAATACACTGATAGCTGCAGCATCTCAGTTTTTCGACTTCACCCCAAACTCCATTTTTTATATATTAAATACAAGAATTGTTTGAATGAAAGTGTTATGAAAACAAATGACTGGAGCTGCTTACAAATAAACAAACATTAAATACTATATAAAGAAGAAATGGTTTGTCTTTGATCACAGTATCCCATTTCAGACTTCTGTGGCCACAGAAGTGTATGTAATCTATTTTCTACTGATCACATTGAAACTAAACAATAATAAAACTGTGTTAGCTATACAAAATTATCTCTGAGTACCCTGGAACTGTCAAACATAGCTCTTGTCCTCTTTCCTCAGAAATTTATTTATAACTGGCAACTTTAGCATTATCACCTTCAGTTGTCCAGTTTCACTGGATTCCTGAAAGATTCCAATAGAACGAACAGAATCAGTGTCCATCATCACTTTTCAGCATCTGTTAATTCCATGTTTTGACATAAAAACTGTCACTAGTGATGGGATTCATGTTGCAAGTGTTTCGTGATGAGCCACAAAGTAATAATCTTGCAATCAATGAATGATCTTCTTACTTGCAATCAATGAATGGCTGTATAAAATATTTTTTTCTAATAAGTCCTCTAATAACCACAGCCTTCTTACATATTTTCTCTGACAGGAGTCTAACCAATAAAACATGAGTAATGAAATTCCTGCCAACATTATGACATCCAGCAGTGGCATAATTTTAGACACACATTAACTCTGTCATGTTTTTCACACGGTCACAGCTATAGGAAATCACGATAGCGTCCAAAATACTAATACGTGTGGTTACTTACGGGCCACAGACACCTTTTTAATTTCTTTTAAAAATTAATAAACATGTCTTATCCATTAATTATTTCTTCTTCATACCATAAATTTAGTTGACTTATCTTTGTTTGCGAAAAATGAATAAATAATTAAATTAAATTATAATGTAGGTCATTAATGGTCTCTTGTTGATCCGATACGACTCTGATCACATCACGACAAAGGAACATTTCCTTTAATTTTGAAAGCTAACATCCAGTCCCACATAATCATAATTAAATATAAAGATCTATATGTCTAACTGGAATTTAAAAACTGACTTGGTGTCCTCTGTTAAATAATCATTAGAATGTTTTAGTTAGATGCTGTGTTGTTAAAGTTTTAAAGATACAATTGCATCATACCGTATATCTAGAAAACACTCATATTTCTGAAGGCATTGCCTTATTAAAAATTTAAGGCTGAATTTATTGAGGTAGAATTCAGTTCATCATGATAATTTTATAAAATATGATATTTTCAAAATCTAAAAATAGAATACAAAAATCACTTCAAAATTTTTTACATTTTTATTATCTTCTTTGACAACAAATTTATAAAGTGCTGACACACAAGTTATATACAAACCATTATGACTTAACACACTGATATGATATTAATGAAACTTGATGAAATTTCTCCCGTAAGGTGAATCACATGTTTATTTTCTACTTTAGATCTTCTTAAAACCTTCGAAAAGAATGGAAAATAGAATGTAATGGAAACATTTGTTTAACGTAACAAAACAACAACAAACAAACAATCTTGGTATCCCTGTAGGTTCAGTTTAGTGTAGCATAACAGGTACATCTTTTCCAATCCGATTTTACTAACATTCTGAGCAGCTCTTAAGTGGCATGTTGACAAAATTATGTAAATCTATAGCTATTACATTTAACTTCAAAAGTCACTTATAATTTTTGAACTTATGATACAAGAGATGCATGCCAAAAAGGTTTAAATTACAGTCACAAAAAAAACTAGAAAATATTCAACATTAATGTTTCAAAGAAGTCATAAACAAGTAAGCTCAATTTGAAATCTATAAATTTTGGAGAGTTATTGTCTTTGAAGAAAAATTTTTTTCGTGAGATTTTCGGTAAAAATAAATTCATTGTGATGCAAGTAATCTTGTTGATTGCTCTTGTATTAATATTTTCACACACAACTTATGTAAATGTCCATCCTGTATATAAATTTACATCTCTGCAAATATAGTAAGAGTAAAAACTTTATTTACTAAGTTTACTTTGGTTAGCTTTATGAATTTCATGTAAAACTACACAAGGGCTATCTGCACTAACCATCTGTAATTTAGCAGTGTAAGACTAGAGGGAAGGCAGCTAATTATTACAATGCAATGTTAACTTTTGGGCTACTCTTTTTATCAATAAATAGTAGTATTGACTGACATATTGTAATGCCTCCACAGCTGAAAGGGTGAGCACGTTTGGTGTGATGGTGATTCAAACCTGCAACTCTCAGATTATGTGTTGAGTGCTCTAATCACCTGGCCATGTACTAAATTTACACCCTCAAGGGTATGAAGTCTTACTTCTCAATAACAAGGGGCGTGTTTGTTGTTTTAAATGTTCTTAAAGCTCAAGCAAAATGGGCTACCTGTGCTCTACCCACCACGGGCATTGAAACCTAGTTTCTTTTCCTTCATAAAGCATGTAAATATTTAATGTTCTCATTTTTCTGATTTCCTTTTGATTTTCAGTTAAAGTTTAAAACTGTAGCTAAAGACAGAAAGAACTGAATCACATATTGACATAGAAATGATAACTTTTCAATCAACAACTAAATTTTATCAAAAACTTAATAAAGTTATGTTTTATTAATGTTGTTATATACGTTTTTTATTATTGTAGCATAAATTTTCTCTTTGTAATTCGTGACTAAATTTTCAAGATGTGAAAAGCAAACCAATTTAATATATATATATAATACAATATACAAATAGTATATTTATATCAGAATTTATATAAATAATAATATTATCAAAATGCATTTTATTCTACCAAATCACATTGTATTATTAAGATGGTAATTAATTTCATTTTTAGTCAATTTTTGTCCAAGAATACGTAGAATAAAACATTCTGTCTTTTAACACATTTTGGTTTTTAACAAGTTATTATATTGTTTGTTAACACAATTCTGTTATTTTAGTTTTGTGAGATTTATGGCCAACAAGTAAAATGTCTTGACTAAAATACTTACATAAAATATCTCGAATTTGTCTTCAGTTGCCTGACAACTTCCTTAATCTTTTTGATAATTTGCGTTTTGGAGATTCTGTAAACATATTATCAAAGCAATAACAAAGTTTATATTCATTTTGGGTATTCACAATATTTCAATAAAATGCACACTCAAGAAAGTGAGAGTAGGCATTTTTAATGTGTTAAAATAAATTGTTTTGTCTGTTAATCAGTGCAACATTAAAGGTTAATTGGTTAGCAACTTTGACTCCTATTTGATTTCAAGGACAATCCCAGAGATGCCAACTATATCAAATGACTGAGCGTAATGATTGTGGTCAGAGTCCTTTATCATTTGTGGCTACTACGCCTGACCAATGTCTCTAAGCTGTTTACTACTATATTATTATTATAACTATTATTATTACTGCTATAGATTGCTCATTTATGACTGTGTTTTGTGTATTTAATAAATAAATTTAAAAACATTCTTTTGAAATTATGTCTTTTATTTAGTTCGGACTAACAAACATACTGGTAAAACAACATTAAACATGCACAAACAGTAAGCAGAAAAAGTCCTTTGTGTAAGGCCTAGTTTATATTATGTTTATGGCACTTATTGTACTAGTCGTTATCTGCATCGTTTTTGTCTTCGCCTCAGCCTTTTGTTGGTGAGATGCTGATTTTGTATGTCTGAAACAATCGTTTATCTCGCCATGCGCCACAGAAAAATCGATGTAACAAACTTTACAAAACGCATGAATGTCACTGACTTTTGATGCAATGACCAGATATTTTGCACTCTACTCTTTCCTAAATTTTTGATTCACAGTTTTAGTCTTTTTATATTTGCTGGAAACAAGACAATCTGGTGAACGAGGCCTCTTTTTTCCATCTTGTGAACGATCACATTGGTGTTTCTATGCCGCTTAGAAAACGAAAAATACCCATCTATGCGAGCGCTGATTGGTTGACAAGCACTGATGACATAACTATGGATTCCATCACGTACCAAGTATGGAGAAGAACCACACTCCAACTATTGGTAGACCTCGGAGATACAAATATTTTTTATTATTTCAAGCACAAACATGATTATCGCAAGTAGCCATTTGGACTATGTCTTTTATTTATTATCAAAATTTATTTGTATCTCACTAGAAATTTTCTTTTCATCCCTTTCAAGCCCTGTGGGAACAATTTATCACTTTATTGTATATTATATAATAATTTGGGAGTTGCAACAAGTCGTAATATTTGTTTTTATGAGCGTATAGTCGTAATGTATACACCAAAATCGTAACGATTACGCTCAAATTGTAATGGTTGGCATCTCTGCAATCCAAGCAATTTAACCAGGTTATATTTTAATTAACTGATTATGATGCCAGTCATTGTACGAATCTTTATTGGTATCATAATCCAGCTAATTTGAACACAATTTCAATTATTGGAGGAGAGGGAAAGGACAAAGTCTGTCCTTAATAATAATATAAAGGAGAGGGAAAGGCCAAAGTATGTTCTTAATCATAATATGGAGGAGAGGGAAAGGGCAAAGTCTGTCCTTAATAATAATATGGAGGAGAGGGAAAGGGCAAAGTCTGTCCTTAATAATAATATGGAGGAGAGGAAAAGGGCAAAGTCTATCCTTAATAATAATATGGAGGAGAGGGAAAGGGCAAAGTATGTTTTCAATAATAATATGGAGGAGAGGGAAAGGGCAAAGTCTGTCCTTAATAATAATATGGAGGAGAGGGAAAGGGTAAAGTCTGTCCTTAATAATAATATGGAGGAGAGGGAAAGGGCAAAGTATGTCCTTAATAATAATATGGATGGAGAAAGGGCAAAGTCTGTCCTCAATAATAATATGTGGGGCAAAGACAAAGTTTTCAATACTTTAGTGTAGCAGCAAATGAAAAAGATAACAAAAGATTGTTACAGTACATCTTTCAGTTTCTCTCCATATAATAATCCTTGAATGGTAATTTGCAAAATTTCAAGGATTTTTTGTTTTGTTTTATGAATTGTGAAAAGAACCACATAAACAGCATACATCATATTTCAACAAATGTAAATTATATTTTAATTTCATAAAAAAAAGAAGCTTGAATGTCATTCGGGATTAACAAAGAAGAAATATATTTATTGAAACCTTACAACTATAATTTACCATTTTCATTAAAGTTTAAAACTTGTCTTTGAAGGGAAGTTTAGGTAAATAGTCGTTACGTACCAGAAAGGGACTTTGCAGAAGGAGGTTCTTCAATCCTAAGCTCTATTGTGGTCTCTTTCCATTGGCTTGTTGAGGGGCAGATCTCAGTATTACCATCAGAAGAGCCCTGAACTAATATACAATTGACTTAAGTATTCCTGTATTAACCAATAACTTTCCAAAAATAAAGTAATAATAAATGTTAAGGGTATTCATATTTTTGGTTGAAACAACAGGATAAACGCACCGTATTCCATAAAGATCTATTTTGTAGTTTTGTATTTATGTATTGTTCTGCATCAGTAACCCATTATCCATTTTAATGCAAATGTTATTTAAATTATTTAAAAAAACTATTTATTTAATGTAATCGAATAATAATCGATTTCATTAACTATGTGTCATGTTCTATGTTCGACTGTTTATAAGTTAATTTTAGGTCTGACGGCTCATATACGTGTTTCGTACTTAATTATGTTATTACAAAAGTGAAAATGGAAAATACTGTAAAAAACACTCAAAAATAAGTAGAAGCAAAACATGAAATTCATACAGGTTACTGAAAGCGTATTAAATCCTGATTTTGTATTCTTGACATTAACAAATGAAATACAGACCCCTGATATAAGTCAAATTACAAGACTCGTCTCAGTTAATGTAAACATATATTTGGTTCCGTTTATTCGGACATTTGTAAAAAGGTATGTAAGGGCTACCTATGATAACTATTCCTAGTTTTGAGTTTATATGCTAAAAGTACAACAGTTACTCAATAACGCCCACAACCAACACTGGAGATACTCTAATCAAATAGCATGATTTTGTCCATCAATCTTTTAATGTATTCTTAACCCAAAACTGCAGAAAGTGAGATGTTTTGCGATAATGGGATAAGAGTAACGGACACCGGGATCCTCAGTCTGGTTTGATAACCCACTGGGACACGAAACTGCAGAAAGTGAGATGTTTTGCAACAGTGGGATGAGAGTAATGGATCCTGAGATCCTCTGTCTGGTTTGATAACCCACTAGAACACATCCAGCTCAATATTGCATGTAGATGGTGATTGCTATTGTTTAGAAACGATCATGACATCCTACACACCCTATTTTTTATTTTTTGTTTTCAACATTTCCTCAGAGCTGACAATATCAGTACCAATTAATATAAATAAATGAAGTTGCAATGTTTCTTTTTTCTACCTGGATAGTGATAGATATGGACGCCAGATCTCGGTGGCCTCGGAGTTCGTTTCACTGTAGCATATAAAGGTTCGTCTCGGCTCTGAAAACAGTAGACAATTCAATGTAACTTTATAATTATTGAAACTTTGCTTTGAGCATGAATACTTTATTATTTGGTATATATAGTTTAAATAATTCACAATATTTTAGACGAAACAGGTTTGATAAAAAAAATTTTAAAAAGAGAATGAAACACTTCAACTTTTGTTTTAAAACTTTGTTGAACAGTGAATGTGGGTGAACAACGAAAAATCTCGATTTTTAATCTATGTATTTATTAAATATAATACATTTATTGTGCTGTTTCTTAAAAGTTCGTTACAGCATTAATTGTAAAACCGCTTGTAAACTGTAATTTTGAAACGTCAATCATGAAGAATTTTTACTAATGTGAAAAATTTATCTAATTTGAGTGTCAGAATTGGTTCTTATATTTTCAATCAGAAGTCATAACATGAATTTGTTAGCCCATTAATAAGATGTATATGTTACGAATTCGCAGTGAAAGACATGCCGTATTGGCCGATCATATACCCTTGTGCAAATTAATTGAAAAAGACGGAAAATTACGATTTTTTTCAATTTTTTGCCTTTTATTTCTGAAAATACAAAAATTACTCTCAAATTAATACATGATATGACCGCCTTTATTTTAGGCAATAAACTCCAATTAGTTTATTTTTCTTAGACACGCCTTTCCCCCAAGTATTTCTTTACAAATTGTCCAAAGATTTTCGATAGGATTTAAGTCCGGAGAGTTTCTAGGCCAGTCCAGTTCCTTTATTCGCGTTGTTGTTATAAACTTCTTCACAAGTTTCGATGTGTGGCATGGAGCCAGATCTTGCTGAAAAATGCCAGGTCCATCTGGAAATCTCTTTTTCAATTCTGAAACGACTCTTCTCCGCAAAACTTCGATGTACTGTGGTCCTCGCATCATACCTTCTCCGATATGTAAGCCTAGGATGCCATAGTAGCTGAAAAAGCTCCAAAACATCTTCTTCAAGAGATGTTTTACGAACTGACTGGTGCGATATTCTCGAAGTTTTCACCTGGAGATCTGCGAACATGTAGACTTCTTTGACCCTATACGAAGAAATGAGTCTTGTCACTGAATAACACCTTTCTCCATTGTTCTTGCGTCCAGTTCTTGTATTTCAGACCTCATTGATACTGTTTTTTCTTCATTGATTTGGTAAGAAGTTGTTTTTGACTGGTCTCCTTGCCCTTCTAACGCAATTTCGAATGACGTAATATTCCTCAAAATTTCGACATATATCTCAAAAAATAAATCAACCGTACTGCAAAACACAGCTAATGACGCCGTCTGTGTTAAAAAAATTACTATTAAAGGAAATCAGCGGGTCCAGCGAGCCTATAACTGCCGCCGTGCTGAAAATATTGTAAAATGACCATTTGTTTTAATTAATTTGCACAAGGATGTAGGGCAATCTTAACGTAAGACGACCCCTATTTTCAGAAACCATGAGACAAAAAAAAGGTTGTGTCAAAACATCATTTTTTTTAGGTCTACAAAATCAATACCATACCTGAACAGCCTGCAAGTGTATTAGTTACAAAGATTAATGATAACATTGGGGAAACATCTCACGTGCATACGTTTACAGATGCTACCTGGACATTCAGGAATGCGGCAAGTTATCATAAAGATAAAGGGTGTGGTGTGGCGCGATTATAAGGCGACTGTCAATTTTACAGCCTAATTATTAATCAAAAGCATCGCCTTGTAATCGCGCCAATACTAAATGTAACACACACACACATATATATATATATACAGTTGAGTATGGATTTGCGTATCATTTGAGATACATGTCCTTTAGCCCCCCCCCCCCAAGATCATACACATGTACTTCTCCGCCCCTTATTTAGGTACAATAAATTTTAATACTTGATGCTAATTATGTGTTTTAAGACAACAAAAGCGTATTGAATCGTGGATTTTCTTATTATTTTAAATAAATAGATATGTGTTTAGTTCAGATTTATGACTTGGAACAAAAACTACTTTTAACTGTTTTTCTCTATGAATTCTTCAAAATCCTGTCATCTTACATTATTTGTTTTCACGCTGATAAAGTAAGAAAATATGGACGAGGCTGAAAAACTTTACGTTGCGTGTCAATAATACCACTAATTGACAAGATCAAACTTTGAAAAAAAAGTTAGGTGAGTGAAGAAAGCTGATATTTTAAAATAAAGTTTAGAGAGTCTTCCAGTTGAAATGGTATTAATTTAGAAAGACTTATCACCGTGTATTATGTTCAAGATATTATCTTAAGCAACATGAATAAATGTGATGACACAAACGAACAGTGATAAAGCGCCGAACTCATGTTCACAAATTACGTGACCTGGCGGTAATAAAAACGTCAAGGTCAGTTAAGTTGACCGGTGATCCATGCTCTGTTCCAACTGTGATTCGTGAAAGTGTCCATGTAAACACTTAAGTCTTACGTACTGCTTCAATCAAGTCGCTTTCTTCTTCGGTAGACAACCTCGTTGTAGCATATGGCTCGGGGTAGTAAACGGCGTTACCCTGGCCTGAGGGTCCAAGATTTTTTGAGTTTCGGTTAACGTTCATCATGTGCAGGGCTTCCTGAGGCTGGAGCTTTCTTCTGGAGTAGGTGGTGCTTTCTAGAAACCAAAGCATACCTTTATTTAAATATTCATACCCATATAGTGAGCCTGTTGTCATTTCGACCAATGATGTTTTATGACAAAATACTAAAGTGTTCAAGTTTGCAACGTACCGAGTGAGATTATTGGACAAATAACTTCCAGTAAGTTAACAAAAATTGTGAATGGTCTAATCAATTAAACAACGCACACATGAAAGTTTTAGCGTAAGCTTCTTAATAGAGCCACCAGGTGGCGTTACTAGTGATTAGAGAGAAAATAAAATCACGCGAGTGACAAATACGTATTTAATTTTTTCCAAACAGTAACGTGAATAATACATTCCAATAATTGTAAGTATGTTTGTCTACATAAAACAAAAGTGTGTGTGCGGTTTGAAAATGAGCTGTTGTTGATTGTCCAACGTAAAGGCATTAGCTTGAATAACTTTAATGCCCATGTTGGAACTATACATGTATACAGTAGGATCGACAGGCCAAAGCCTCATCCCATTTTTAGCGACAAATCTGTTTGTAAGCAGACTTAAGTATCAATAGTTCAAAAGACATCTGTCTTCTGATAAGGCAGTAAACTCATAATAAAACTAAAGCCTAACTTACAGTTTCATAAAAGTCACAAAGAACCAAGGTTTGCTAAGCTTTTATGGTCTTAAGTTTCAAGCGTAAAAAGTCTTATTTGTGCTTGTTTTGTTTATCTGTTTGTTTTTAATGTCGCGCAGAGCTACACGAGGAATACTGCGCTAACCGTCCGTCCTTAATTTAACAGAGTAAGACCAAAGAGAAGGCAACTAGTCATCACCACCCACCGCCAACTCTTGAGATGCTCCAACGAGTTGCGGGATTGATCGTCACATTATAACGTCCCTACAGTTGAAAGGACGAGCGTGTTTGGTGCGACAGAGATTCGAACCCGCGATCCTCAGGTTACGAGTCGAACGTCTTAACCCATCTGGCCATTTCGGGCTGCTCCTTTAATAGGCATTCAAATACAGAATACCAGAACAACAACAACAACAGAAACGTTTCGTGATCAGAGTACAAGTTTTAAATAAAGTACCCAAAAACTGTTGAATTTTTTTTGGTCAGAAAGTAGTTCTTATAAAAGATCAACGTACTAAACTAGTTGTAGCAACTGGATTGTAAGTTTTAGGGATGCGATCCAAAAGAAACTTGGAAGAGTACCAATAATCTGACAACTTTAGGCCGAGCATGGCCAGTTGGGTTATGTCGTTTCCAGTATTACAGTATTTTATCACGTATTTTTTTTACTGCATGCGTTCTTGTCTGGCCTGGCATGGCAAAGCGTGTTAAGGCGTTCGACTCGTAATCCCAGGGTCGCGCTAAACATGCTCGCACTTTCAGCCGTGGGGGCGTTATAATGTTTCAGTCAATCCCAATATTCGTTGGTAAAAGAGTAGCCCAAGAGTTGGCGGTAATTGGTGATGAATACCTGCCTTCCCTCTAGTCTTACGTTGCTAAATTAGGGACGGCTAGCGTAGATAGCCCTCATGTAGCTTTGCGCGAAATTAAGAAACAAACAATCTACACTATTAAATGTTTCATTCGTAAGGATAAAACTATTAATCGCGAGAAGTCCTTATGAAACAAGAGAATCACGTTAGTTTGTGAATACAGTTCAAAGCAAAAGCAGTTTTGTGAACTCTCCAGGTAAGACATGCTGTAAAATTTTACTTTTATTAAAACTATTGGTTATTCCAGTTAGTATATCAGGCAATTACTTTCTATTTTGATTTGTAGTTTATTATTTAGCATAATACGTGGGTTTAGAACGTATCGTGAACTGCGAGTGTATCCATCTGATAAAAAAAATCCGTTCTAAAAGTTACATGTACAAACTTAATACACGTGGACGTTTATTTGCTATATTACTGGCTAGGTTGATTTTTATTTTCGCTTCAAGTACATGGCTTACTCTTCCAAGTAATTATTATTCTTTTCCAACTTACTTACCACTAGTAGATCCCTCACGAGGATGCTGTCTTCGCAAAATGATGTAGACAGTGGTAATAATTATGACAACCACCATTAACGACACGCTTACTGGTAAAATAATGTTGAGGTCAAGGTACAGTGGAATGTGTTCCTTTTCCATGATTTCCGCCGGAGCAGCTGAGCCTAGTGTGTGTGTGTGTACAAGAGTGGAAGATATCAAACATATAACTCAAGCAATTTGTTTATACACTCAAACAGATGAAGGTAAGGTGTATCAGAAAGAAAAAAGAAATATGTATATAAAGTTAGAAGCCTTTGAGTGTGACTTAAAAAAACCGGAAATGAAACATTTCTTTATCCACTGCACGTGCACAAACGGATCAATTTCCTAATCAACTGTTATTTAAGAAAATAACAACTTATCAAACAGCCTAAAATGTTGTTATCATGTTAGAATATTACTGAAATTCTTTTAACAAGCTTTACTTTGGCAGAATCCCAAAATGTCGTTCCCGTTAATAAATGTGAATAAACGTGACAACAACCTGTGTGTCCAAATAATTATTAAATTTGAACTAATGCAGTGATGTTCGTTCTGGTTAACCCAGTTCAACAGTATAAGTTATTTGTATGCAGGACGTTGTGATAGTAAAGACTAGGGTTAAACACTTTGTGTTGGTAAGATTGGTGAAGTGAAGAGTCCTGCTCTGTTTAGCGTTAGATTTGTTCATGTAAGGACTTATTTCGCTCTGTCATTTTACTAGTTACACAATTCGAGATGTTTGGAAATTCTATATTATTCGCCGGTTATTTTCATTGAACGAGTTTAGCAATTGATAAAAACTGAACTCGTTTGTTTATTGTTCTTAAGAATGAAGCCACTTTGGCTATCATCTGTGTCCACTGTCGGAAATCGAACCCAGAATCTCAGCAATGTAATTAAGCAAATTTACCGCTGTCCTACTGGGAGACACGTGGAATTCACTATCACTTCAAACTCAAACGTTTAGAGAAATTAGGAATCCCCCCTCCCCCGAAACTAACATCGCTAAATTAAATAATTTTCCAATGTGAAAAAAAAAGGAATTAGTTAAATAGAAAATTTTAATAATACAGGCAAAGTTTCAGTCCGTTACTTAAAGAGCAAACACCTGTAGTTAATATGTAATGCTTTCTTTCCATGAAAACAAATTCTGACAATCATATTATCGTGTGACTTAAACCTTAAAAATACTTTCTCATAATTTTATTTTTAGTAAAAGAAAAAGGTTCTTGTAGTACCTGATGAAGCTGGAAGAGTTAAAAATCCATATTCGGCCTGCGTGACTCCAGCGGGACTCTTAGCTGTAATCTGCAAACGGTAGCGAGTCATGTAGGAGAGATTTGATAACACGATGTCCTTCTGTAAAGGACCAACGTGGTCAGAGAGAATTCTCCAAGTGTTATCCGTTTCGACTTTATATCGGAGAGAGAAGTAACTTATGGGGCAAACCCCGTCGTCCCAGGCCGCGAGATGAATGTTAACCCAGGTGGAGTTTACCGACAGAAGTAACTGTTTACTTGGAGGTACTGGAGCTGGAAATAGACATCTTCTATTGACGTGAGACTGCACTATCTCAGCATACTAAATATTTCGTTTATTACAACACGTGAACATTAAAAATTTCGTATATAATATAATACTTTACGTGCTCCTCTGAGCTGTAATTTTCGAAAACGTACTGTTGTTTTGTTACGGTATAAATAACTTCATTTTCCTAAATACAAGGATAATGACTTGAAATGACAGCTTTAAGACCAGAAAAAGGGCTTATTTTACTTTAATAACATAACTGATACAGAAGTGAATTGAGGAGAAGTCAACGTGGCAGACATGGAGTTAATAAAAATCACTTGTCAGTCGGGGAGTCGAGCTGTCAACCAACCCAGAGGACGAGGAGTGAACAGAAACCATTCTGACATGTCATCAAATAGGGCAAATAGTTACCAGAAATCACGCTCAAAGCATTGGAACATTAAACAATTGTTGTTGTTGTTGTTTAGAATTAAGCACAAAGCTACACAATGGGCTATCTGTGCTCTGCCCACGACGGGTTTCAAAACCCGGATTTTAGCGTGTAAATCCGCAAACATACCGCTGAGCCACTGGGGGGCGACATTAAACAAAGAAAGACAGGATTATATATAGCAGAAATAGCACATCACTTTTGATATTAGACAAACATTTATGAAAAATAATTCTTACAAACATGGTATTAACTGAAAGCACTCTGATCTTTGTCAAAGACCAATATGGTGTTATATAGTAGAGATAAATTATCAACCTGACAGTAAGTAAAACACAGGTGAAGTGTTATCAGAAGTAATCCTGACATGAAATCGCACTGATCTGCATCAGATGACAGAGAATTAGCAACCAACAAGAAGTTATCAGACATAAGTCAAAGACAGACGCTTAATAAATATCAGTAATCCCAGGGTCACGGGTTCAAATCTCCGTCACACTAAACATGCTCTCCTATTCAGCCATGTGGGCGTTATAAGTGAAGGTCAATCCCATTATTTGTTACTAAAAGAGTAGCCCAAGAGTTGGCGGTGGGTGGTAGTGACTAGCTGCCTTCCCTCTAGTCTTACACTGCTCAATGAGGGAACGCTAGCGCAGACAGCTCTCGTGTAGCTTTGCGCAAAATTCAAAACAAAACAGAACAAACATCAAGTTTATACACACGAGGTCGGTAGAGGTCGCTGTGGTTTTTAGGAACAAACAAACAAAAAGAACAAGTAGGGAGCTCAACAAAAACGACTCCTACCTAAATGGAGTTAACTGAGACGTGTAGTTGGCTGAAAACATTTTTTATAACCAAGAAATATCAAGCGCAAATCACCATAACATGGAAAGAATAACACTAAAAATACCATAAATCAAATGGACGTGTAACAAAACAAGCAAAGAAGAGATACACACAAAAACATTAAGATAACTGACGAAATATGTAGAGAGCTTATAGAAATTATTTTGACGAATGACAAAACAGAAATATGTTGATTTAAAATAAAAACAAAAATTAAACAAATTTATTTTTAAAATAATTTGCACACAAATATCATATTACTGGATGTGTTTTTATGTACAATCAACCATCAACTGCATGAAACAAAGGACCCATAAATGTTTTTAAGAATCATTTTCAAGTATACAGTAATACATGGTTGCCCAAAATTATCTTTGTGATTTTAAAATTTAGTAATTTAATAGCTAAAGAAATACAACCATGCACTTTTCAACAGCTCGTAGCCCAACTGAAACAGTTCTTATTGTCGTGTTTGTTTTTCACTGCGATGAGTACTGTTGCCCTGTAATACAGCCAACTGTGCAAGATAAACCTCAATGCAATGGATCAGTCGTGGTTAGACAGTTCCGTGAGCTATGCGTTCACCATACATCACTCCACTACTTATTTCTTTAGGGGTATGTTAAGGATATCGTATATTGCACACCTTTCGCAAACATTTCGAAGCTAACGATCGCAATAACGAATACTTCTGCCACTGTGGACAAGTTGCAGCAAGTATGGGCTAAAATCAGATATCGTTTAGATATACGTGAGAGTCACTAATAGTGCACGTGCAGAAGTCTACTAAAATGTCAATAAAAATTGTTTAAATTGGACTAAATTGTTGTTGAAAACTGAATGGTTGTATTTTTTTTAGATATCTAATTATTAAATTTTAATATAAGAAAGATGATTTTGGGACGCCCTAAATATAAAAAAAATGTATCATATGTTTTCATGCATGGATTTTGTGGTATTATTTTACATATATTCCATTGAACAAAAACTTAATTGACCGTGAGAAGAATTCTAAATTTATTTTTGCCATTTTCCAAATAATTACTCACTTTATGTTATTTATAGTTTTTAATATAGGTTATTCACGTGCATAAAAAACAACTTAATATTCCTTTGGTTGTAACAGCTAAATCACAACTTACCCATTCCTTTGGTTATAACATCAACTGTTTCGCTTGGTTCTCCTTTTCCCGCGGAGTTGAAGGCTTCTATGTAAAACCGGTATCGGGTTCCACATTTTAGGTTTCTGACTTTGTACTCACTGGTGTCAGGAGGTATTCTAACTTTTTTCCAATCTGTTCTGTCCTCTTTGTAGTAGAGAAAGAATCCTGAAATATTCATATACAAAAGTGGATTATATAAACTTTATGTGCACGTGACAAGAACACGTGGACTATATAAACCTTAAGTGCACGCAACAAGTACACGTGGACTATATAAACCTTGTGTGCACTCAACAATTATGAAATAGATACAGGTGGACAGTATAAACCTTATGTACGTGCAACAATCATGGAATAAAAACACATGAATAATAGAAACCTTACATCCAAGAATTAGGCAGTAATGACCTGGGATTGAAAGTTGTACACCACTATTATTTTTATCTCATATTTCTTCAACGTAAGTACCGAATATTGTTCATAACTAATGCATAAACAGTCAAAGATTGTTTTTTCTTTCACATCACTCAAGACTTGAGTACTGAGGTAATACAAATATTTCAAAAGCCCATTATCATTAAAGCTCTCTCTCTCTCTTATAGGTATTTGGGTATTGATGTTTATATACCCAGGAGGGTCAGGTGTCGTCAACATTCCTTTAAATTTTGGTTTTGCAACTGTCAAGTGTATTTATATATTGTGCACGAGGGCCAGAGTAACTCGCACTTACTCAGACCCCTGTCAGACCAATGTCCATGTACTATCTACACATACACGTGGTACTGATATATCATTTATTTTTATAGTTTTATAATTATTTATACTTTCATTAATTAAGTATTAACTATGAAGCATTTACATAAAAAAATCCTTTCGATGTTTAGTAATTAACCTCTAAACTAATGTGGAGTCTAGTTTATAGGTGGCCTAAATAAATATTTAGAAAATATATATTCACTGTTGAAAGGTGTTTAGGACTATCCTCATCGCGTATTTAGTTCCTGTCAAGTTCGCTTACTAGTTCGTTTTTTCCATTTTTTTGTCAAAATAATTTATTGTACTATGTAGGAGTCTGTCTGCTGTTGTTTCTATGTATATGTATTTATGCATGAATTCAGATGATGTTGTTCTGGGTACTTTATAAGCTATTGTAAGTAGTGTATTTTGTATTGTTTGTAGTTTTGTTTGTACTAGTTTTTTACTTACATTTATCCATACAGGTGCTGCATAGTTAATGACTGGTCTAATGTATGTTTTATATATTTTTATAATGTTATCTGTTGTTATTTTTACCAGTTAGACTTCCAGCATAGTTTGTTCTTTGCAAAATTTGTGTTATAATATTATTTATGTGGTTTATCCACGTTAGTTTTGAGTCGAATGTAAGTCCTAAGAATTTTGCTGATGTAGCAGTCTGAAGAAGTTATCCATTCATATAGATTTGAGGTTGTGCTTTTCATGTTTAGTTTACTTTGTGAATACCACTAGTTGTGTTTATTTCAATCCTATATTTTTGACAATATTCACTTATTTTATTTAGTTGTGGTTGTATGTTTGTGGCTGTTGTTGGTATTGGTTCACTGATTGTCACATCATCAGCTAACTGTGAAGAGTATCCATTGTTTAGATCTTTCAGAGGCGTATTATTCACGTACATGATGAATAGGATAGGGCTAACCACCCCTCCTTGAGGGACACCAGCTTCTGGAGTAAAACACTCTGAGAAGGTCCCTTCAATGTTAACTCTACATATTCTGTTTTTCAGTAAGTTAGATATTCAGCAAATAGTTCCCTGTGGTGGTCCCATTTCTTGTGTTCAGAACCGGAGACCGTTGTGCCATTCAGTATCGAATGTCTTCTCAATATCGAGAAAGCAACCAACAGTGCATTCTCTTATTAAAACTATCTACAGTTGTTTCTGTTAGTCTGACTAAATTGTCTGTTGTTTGTCTGAATTTTCTGAAACCATTTTGTTGTCTTCAGGAATTCAGAGAGTCTGTTACTTTCTCTAGAATTTTGCCTACACAGATGGACAGGCTGATTGGTCTGTAGTTATTTGAGTTATTGGCTGGATTTCCTTCTTCATGGAATATTAATACATTTGCATGCTTCCAAGAAACTTGGATATAATCAGAGTATAATGATAAATTAAAAATTGCTGTCAGATGTTCAAATAATTTCGAAGTGCCCTTTTTTTCAGAAGGATGGCTTGAATACCATCTTCTCCTGGAGATATATTTTTTGTGTTAGTTATTCCTTCTATGAGTTCTCGTGTGGAAATTATGTTTGTTATCATTGTGTTTGTGCATTCGTTTGTGTTGTTGACTTGACAGTTATTTAAGTTCACTTGGAAGAGTGGTTCAAATAGCTAAATGTTATTTGTTATGAATTTGTTTACTTTGTTATAAAGTATACGTTCACATCTGGGTCGCTGTGTGTTTTAAACGTGTTTTGTCATTGTTGTTCGAAGGCTTCGGCTTTTACTTTGTTTGTATGTGCTGTGGTGTTATTGTGTTCTAGCGGTGTGTATTTTCTTGTTACTGTGTATCCAATTGTGAATCTTTTTAGGTGTGTCCAAAATCATTTTGGGTCTATTTTTTCATTAAGTTGGGAGCAGAAGTCGTCCCGTTTTTCTTGTTTTAACAATTCTACTTTTGCTCTGATTTGGTTTATTTGTGTTTTTAATTCTCTGTCTCTTGTCTTCACGTGTTGTCTTCTTAACTGACGTCTATGCTTGATTAGTGTTAATAATTTATTGTGTGGTTTCCATGTATTATTTCCTGTTTTATGTTGTTGTTTTGGTATTGCTTTGTTTACTATGGTTTGAAGCCACTCAGTGATTATTTAACAGTAATTATCAATGTCTATTTTATTTTCAGCTGTTTTCATAATTTTGTTTGGTAGCCACTGGTCTGCCCCCTAGTAGCTCAGCGGTATGTCTGCGGATTTACACGTTAAAATCCGGGTTTCGATACCCGTGGTGGGCAGAACACAGATAGCCCATTGTATAGCTTTGCGCTTAATTCTCAACAAAAAAAAAGCCAATGGTCTAATTCTTTTTGGTATTCCTTCCAATTTGCTCTTGTGTAATCAAATATTTGTTTTCTACATATTGTATTTTCATATTTTTATTTTATTGGGGAGTAAGATGGAAGAGACACTATATAAGTGAATGATCACTGTCTACAATTCTTCCCACATGAAATTTAACTAGTTTTTGGCTCATGTTATACGAGCTTAGGCCTACTGGTATTAGTGACGTACCTCGTATTGGTAGGCGTGTCGTCATTCAGGAAGGCTACATCGTGATCATCTGTGATTTGGAGAAAGAGTCTCCCATTTGCATTTATGGAGTTGCATTCCAGGTTGACGTATTTACTGCTTAAATCTGCGATTAAAATGGTATTTTAATTGTGGGAAGAAGATGTTAAATCTATTTGCTTTGTAGGTGAACAGTAAATTCCTGGTGTTGTAACTGTTGAACGATTATTTAACAGGATATCAACAGTAATATGTTTGTTGTTGCTGCTGATTTGAATTTCAGTAACTGATAGACTTTGTTTTGTGTAGCAGCAATATTCCTCTGTTTCTATCCTGTTTATTTAGTCTGTCTTTCCTGATGGTTGTTTAGTATGGTATTTTAAATATTTTGGTTTTGTGTAGTAAGGTTTCACTTAATATTACAATTTCTGGGTTAGTTTGTTGAATTATGTCTTCGATATCATGTTTCTTGTAAGCCAGTGCACCTCAGATGTCGATATATACAACAATGAATTTAAGAGCTCTTTGTTTGTTTACTGGTTTTTGAATTTCGAGCAAAGCCACACGAGGCCTATCTATGCTAGGCCTTACCAAATTTAACAGTGTAAAACTAGAGGGAAGGCAGCTAGTCATCACCACTCATCGCCAACTCTTGGATAGCCAAATGATCATACTCTTGTGAGTGTTTTTGAAATTTAAATTGTTTGTTGTTGTTAAGAGTAAAGCTACGCAATGATTTATTGGTACTTTGCCCACCATATTATTCTGTGCACTTCTCGGTTTTTAGTTCAGCCTAGTTTTCACTATTTGTGATAGCAAAACGGTTTATCGAAAATTTATTGTATGAATGTTTCTTAGTGATTTCTTTTTGTTGTTTTTCTTATGTTACTTACCAATTCATGCCAAAATGTATATTATATGTGGCTTATTGAACGGTACAAACATTTGAAAGGTTATGTTTTCCAGATGGTGGATGACAAACATCACAATCACACAAACACGTTAACTAAAATCCTAATTAAAAGTGGGAATTTCCGTTCAATGAATTGTATCCAATTAGTTGGGATAAACTGAATTAAAAAATAATAACGACAACTTTGTACACATAAAAAACACAGTTAATAACAGAAAAATAGGGTTAAAGGAAACACAGAATTCACCTGATAATGCGTTATTTGTCAAACGGTCTTTGCTCGTCACAAGAAACTGAACTGTAGACGACGTGGTAGCTAATAGTTTCAAAGATGGTTGGAATGGAGGATCTGGAGAAAAACGTTAAACCACCTTTCTCAGAACGTCTTATGATAAACCCTGAAACATTTTCGGCTATAGTACGTTTAACAAAAGAAAAGTACAATGGAAAATCAGCAGGATTTTCATTTCGTCAAACACAGTTTCTCAAAAACTATTTCACGGGTAAAATGTTTTTTTGGCCCGGCATGGTCAGGTGGTTAAGGCACACGACTCGTAATCTAAGGATAGCGAGTTCGAATCCCCGTCACACCAAACATGCTTGCCCTTTTAGCCGTGGGAGCGTTATATTGTGACGATCAATCCCACTATTCGTTGTTTAAAGAGTAGCCCAAGTGTTGGCTATGAGTAGTGGTGACTAGCTGCCTTCCCTCTAGTCTTAAACTGCTAAATTAGAGACGGCTAGGGCAGATAGCCCTTGATTTGATTTGCGCGAAATACAGAACAAACAATGCATTTTACACAGATACGTCATTAACGGAAGTACACGAAAGTAAAACGAAGATTCAATAAATTTTATCTTAAAGTTATCGTTCACGTTTTGGATGTTGACTCGAAATTTTTATGTCGATTTAACTCTAAATAATCACGAAACTTAGCATTAGTTACGAACATAAATAACTTTCCCTGAAAATATAGTGAAATGCACTTACAGACAAGTAGATGGCGCTGTGCAGCAGGCTTACTTGCAAATCCTTATAAAATGTCTTTGTGCCCATGATATAATAATACTGCAAGTAATGTGAACATTATTTGATGTAGAGTTACATGAAGATAAAAAAGATGACCGGTTTGTTTGTTTGTTAAAATTTGCGCAAAGCTGCATGTGAACTCTCTTCATTACCCATCCACACCTTTGAAATAATAGGCTGGAGGGAAGGCAGATTATGAACACCCACCACCGCTCACGCTTAGGCTACTCTTGTCAGACCAAAGAGCAGGAACCAATGTTTTACAATGCTTTCACTGCACCAAAATGCGGAGCGCGATTCTTTTCGGTAATCATGGGACGCGAACCACTTGATTTTAGCTCCAAAACTGGAAATACTAACCCTCAAAGGGAGCAAAATTACCGCATTTTATACCGACTACAATGGTTAAGCTAGAGGGTTAAAAACGTGAGTTGTGTATAAAAGGAAACAAATATTAGAAGACCCAGACCAATGTTGTGAGAGAATGTTTCTGAATTTGAAATCGAAGTCAGGTAGAATTTACACAAACAGTGTACATTTGTTCAATTAAGTTACCACACCTCGAATGGCAACTTCCAAAGAAAGGTACTGTCGAAATAATAGACATAAATATGTTATAAGCTCTAGAAACTAACCCTCAGCAACTTAAGAGCCCATCCGAATTTCGTCGTCATTTAACTATGAACTTTTTCAGCACGGGTTCGGTTATCGAGACCGACATCGTAACCATTTTGTGCTTGTTATAGTTTTCATGCTTTTGCCTTTAAATTAGTAAGCGTGTGTTCACAATGCTTTGCAGATTATCAGTAAACATTACAATGCTTTTGTGCTCAAAACATCAGATTTTTTTTTTCAAGTCTCACGATATGGTAAGTAATGCTTTCCTCAAGCTTTTAATTTTCACATGTTGACTATCCAACATACAAAGCAATTTTTATATTAAGATTAAAATAGCTTTTATACATCAGATAATTTCCAAATTTCATACGAGAAATTATAGTAACGTCCAGATAGTTATCACATATTTCTTAAGAAAATATACTTAGTTATTTTTCTTTGACGAATCTCTGTACGGGTTCGGTCAACTTGACTGATCACGTAACCACCATAAAAATTGGGCAGTAAATATAAATTATTCCTTTTTCATTTTAAAATGACTTTAAATTACAACATAAAAACATAATTATTTAAACTAAATAACATAAATCTTATAGCATTATACATCTGCATGTATTTATTACTGAGTGCTAAGCTTTCAGCTGTTCTAGCTAAAAGTATAGAAGTTACAATGACCTGGTGCACGTGCACTCACGTTACTATATCCATTAATATAAAACTAACGTTTAGTCTTCATAAAGTGACCTTTTTTGGCTGTGTTTTAGTGGACTGGTATTTTTTTAAAAATACACTGACATATCAATTATTATACATTATATACGTATATAGATTATTACTATTTTACAAAAATTTTTTACAATAGTTCTATATATGCATTTAAATAACCAAAAAATCATAAATTACAACATCAATACCATATAATTCCATTATACTTTATCAAGTAGAACTGTATTTGGATCTAAAAAAGTTTGTCTTGAAGGAAAGAAATCGCGCCTTTATACTCAAAAAAAAAAAAAAAAAAAAAATTGCCGAGCGCGTAAGACGTGCGACTCGCCATCCGAGGGTCGCGAGTTCGGACCCGCGTCGCACCAAAAATGTTCACCCTGTCAGCAGCGGGGCATTATAATGTAACGACCAATCCCACTATTCGTTGGTACAAGAGTAGCCCAAGAGTTGGCGGCGGGTGGTGATGACTATCTGCCTTCCCTCTCGTCTTACACTGCTAAATTAGGAACGGCTAGCACAGATAGCTCTCGAGTAGCTTTGTGCGAAATTCCAAAAACGACCAAACAAGGCTAAAAAAATTACTAGCGCAACATTTTAAGCTTTGGATTGGCTATTCATGTGTCATATATCGAAATAAATGTATACAAGGGACCGTTTAGAGAAATGAAAAGAAGTGAGTAATACTTCAGCAAATCGAGATTGTTGTTTGTTGTTTTGAATTAAGTACAATGGGCCATCTGTGATTTGCCCACCACGGTATCAAAACCCGGTTTTTAGCGTTTTAAGTCCACAGAAGTACCACTGAGCCGCTAGGGGGCAGCAAATAGAGATAAAAAAAGACGAGTTTTAATTTTACATATTTCTTTGTCAATATCGGTAATTTAAGTTCCCAATTCGTACAAAAGTACATACTTTGTATTTTGACATGAGAAACACCTAATCTAATCTAAGTTCTAAATTCAGCATACCACGTGACACATAAAAATCCATGTTTAGTTATGTGTTTTTATATTTAATTTTCAACTAAGGAACTAAATAATGTATAATTTAAAAATATGAATTATAACCTACAGTTTGATCCCAATTGTAATGATGTAAATTCATAAAATAGCAGTTCAGTAGAACTTTGAAAGGATTTTGTTTTGTTTGTTTGTTTTTGAATTTCGCACAGAGCTACACGAGGGCTATCTGTGCTAGTCGTCCCTAATTCAGGAGTGTAAGACCAGAGGAAAGATAACTAGCTATCACCATCCACCACCAACTCTTGGGCTACTCTTTTACAAACGAATAGTGGGATTGATCGAATTATTATAACGTCCTCACGGCTAAAAGGGCGAGCATATTTGGTACGACCAGGATTTGAACTCGCGACTCTCAGATTACGAGTCGCACGCCTTAACACGCTTGGCCATGCCAGGCCTAACTTTGAAAGGAAATCAACAAACACGATGACATGGCCCTTTACCCGCGACAGATGACCCTTCACCCGTGGCTAGTCTTGAAGTGATGAAATCAACACTGAAATTTGTATCTTTGGAGATGAAAGTACTGGGCTGGTTAGAACAACTGTCTGGTAAGCACGAGTCTTTTTGTTTGTTGTTAAGCTGCCCCCCAGTGGCTCAGCGGTATGTCTGTGGACTTACACGCTAAAATCCGGGTTTCGATACCCGTGGTGGGCAGAGCACAGATAGCCCATTGTGTAGCTTTGTGCTTAATTCAAAAAACAAACAAACAAACAAATTGTTATTAAGCGTAAAACTAATACACAATTGTTGTTTTGAATTAAGCACAAAGCTACACAATGGGCTATCTGTGCTGCGGTTGTAATAACACAAGATTGTGTGTAAACCCTCAAACTACTGTAGTTAAATAAAAAGAAAAACCATTCCTGCAGAGATTAACACAAGAATAGATCACGATCTAATAGAAACGTCACGCAACGTGAGTTTTTTTAAATAAACATGGCAATTCTTTACACATTTCGTCATTCACACAAAGGGAGATAATAAACAAGTTGTTGTTCAGCTAGTTTCGTTCAAGTGAAGACGAAAACTGAAGACGATAATTCACTGATCAGAATCGATGTTTGTTTGCTTTTGAATGAAAGCCACCCCCGGCTGTCTTGTTGTAGATACCACAGAGAACTGAGCCCCGGATTTTTAGCGTTGTAAGTCAGTGAACGTAGCGTTGTCTCACTGGGAGTGTGTGTTTTTCTTTTAGTAAAGTCGCATCAGGCTATCAGCTGAGCCCACCGAGGGAACTCGAACCCCCAATTTTAGCATTCTAAATCCGAAGACTTCGCGCCGTCCCAGCGGGAGACCGCACTGGAAGACCGAGTAAGATTACTCATTCAGTTGTCATAAATATTTTGATTATATAAGTCTGTAAAAAGATAATCACACACATACAAATAATTAATTTGTAATACCTAATTAAGGCCATTAATAATAGTCAAGTACGTAAAGTTCACGACTGAACTTGCAATGAAAAATAAAGATGGCTTATTTGAAACAGGATGAAAATGTGTGTGTTTTCTTATAGTAAACCCACATCAGACTGAGTGCTGTATCCATCGAAAGATTTGAGCCCCTGATTTTAGTGTTGTAAATTCGAAGACTTACCGCTGTCCCAGAGGGAGACTGGATTAAAATATGGTAGGGGATTCGTTCGTGAGAAAACAGACAGCCATAAAGTCAGTGAAGTGTGTGTGTGTGTGTGTGTAGTGACTGCCTTAACTATAAGTCGATTGACAGCAAGAAGCGAACATTAATTTACAGATGGATTGAACTCCCAAATGTAGTGCCCCCTAGTGTTACAGTAGTATATCTGCAGTTTGGTTTGGTATGACTTTTGCGCAAAGCTACACGAAGGCTATCTGCGCTAACCGTCCCTAATTTAGCACTTTAAGACGAGGGGAAAGGCAGCTAGTCATCACCTCCCACCGCCAACTCTTGGGCTACTCTTTTTCCAACAAAGAGTGGAATTGATCGTAATTTATAACGCCCCCACGGCTGAAATGGCGAGTGTGTCTGATGTGATGGGGAGTCGAACCCGTGACCCTAAGATTACGAATACATGTGTGGACTTGTACATAACACCAAACAAACCAGAAAGTATTGGTTTAAACTTGTGGAAGTAGATTCTGCTTCCACACGCGCGCGCGCGCACACACGTTCACATTTTAATTTTCATGTACGGTCTCCAAGAAATTAAAATGAAGAAAATAATTTACCATCAATAGTATATCAATGAAATGGACACTGAGAAATAAATAAAAAAAATCCATTAACTGCGAAACTTGAACCAGCTTTTGCGCAATGCAAATAGAGGCCCGTAATGGACGAGGTAACTGACCGCAAACTGACCACACGTTAGAAGGGGGTTGTGTAACAAAGGCCCATAATATTTTAAAGGGACATAAACAGAAAATTAACATGTTATTTCTGAAGAATGTTCCTACAATATTCCTTTTTTTTATTCGTTATTTCACGAAAGACGAAAACCTATTATGTTCGAAAACGCTTGGAGAAATAAGGTTTGACAGATGGAATATCTCTTGATCTTGGGCTAGATGGGTTAATAAAATCGAATCGTACTGCTCTCAGAGACTTCGGTATGAGCGTGTACGTAAATATGAAAAGAGAGTTCATCATTTTCATAAGAAAAACAAACAAACAAAAAGGTCAAAAGACCGACGACTGGGAACATATTTGAGAATCTTACATTTACATGCTTAAAAATATAGGTTTGTACTCTTAAAAAATGTGAAGGAAATCGATTGGAAAAAAAGAAACAGGGTAACTTATTCGTTTGGATTCAATCATAAAATATTTTCACCGAATTAAATATAAGTCTGAAAACAAGTTACACAGGTTCACACGGTTCTGAAAAAATAATAAATTTCTCAAAGGATTGTTTGTTTGTTTTGAAATCTCGCGCAAAGCTACTCGAGGGCTATCTGCGCTAGCCGTCCCTAATTTAGCAGTGAAAGACTAGAGGGTAGACAATTAGCCATCACCATTTACCACCAACTCTTGGGCTATTGTTTTACCAACAAATAGTGGGATTGATTTAACATTATAACGCCCCCACGGCTAAAAGGGTGAGCACATTTGGTTCGACAGGGGGAGTTCGAACTCGCGACCCTCGGATTACGATTTTTAAATGAACTAAGGTGTCAGTGGCGACTGACGTGAGAAATATTATATTTAAAACATCAATAATTTAATAGATGAGTTACTATTAAGAAAAGGTTATGAGACATATTGAGGCTTGATACGAAAATCTCGCAGTAAATACTTACTTCTTACGTGTACATCACATAAAATGAGTTATATACAAATCACTTCTCTACCTTAGCCCTAACTAGTCAACGTATATATATTACCATTTTCTAACGTTCGCACTGTTGTCTCCTCTGAAGGTGGCCCTGTCCCTTTATTGTTATATGCCTGGACGACAACAGCATATTTTGTATGACGTCTCAGGTTCGTCAGATGGCTCTCTTCTCGAAACCCCGGGTCATTGACTTTCAATGTCTGATAGACGTAGGTGTCCACGGATTCAGCTAATTTATATCCGACGTAATAACCTCTTATGATTCCATAATGAAGGTGTTTTTCTGGAGACTGGTAAAAAACGATAAAAATGTGAGTAAGTCGAAAATTTGAATCTGAGAACAACGCAAGTTCAGGAAAAGTAAACATTTCTTTACTTATATATCATACCTACTAGGGTGCGTCAGCAGATAAAGGAAAAAAATTAAGATGTCCCATTTATTTTGCTCAGTTGTGCCACTGCATGAGAAAAGAACACAGAGAAAGTTTCATTTGCGAAGTATTTAGGGGTCGCGCAACCCTCGCAAAGTTCACTATTTTCCTTAAATTTACCCTACATTACATTGTTAATGGTAATTAAACTATTTAAAAAATTATTTAATATTTATTGATTATACAATTAGCAAAAACATAAAAACTTGAAAGAAAATTTATTTTATTGAAGTTTTATCTTGCCTTATGTTCGTCGACGTTCTTCTGCCACCTAAATCATATACTGAAATTGATCTTCGTTCTCGGTGTGGCCCTTTGCCCTAAACTGTTGAATTAAAGCTACTCCTCTTTCAGCTGCGTCATTTGTCACAAAAAGTTTCTTTACTCTATCCTTTCCTTGTTTGTACTCTTCGGAGGTGCTCCACTCTTTCGGTGGTAATGATAAAAATGCGCTACTAATATCCAGATGGTAGAAAATTTTCTTCGTTGCCGACGTAAAAAAATCTGGAAACAGCATTGCTTGCAGCCTCAACTGTTAAACGTGGAGTTGGCCAAGGAGATCCTTTCACGGTATTCATATTTGAGACCATCTCGAGTTTGTTGCTATTCGTTACAGCGTCATCAAAGAGCGAAAGCCCAACTGCAACCTCATATAAATACCATAAACGCCGATTCATTGTCTTTGTACCAACTTCCTTAATCATATGACTTTCACGCAATGCAAGTTCCTTGAGTAGTGTAAGGTCCCTTCGAGCTGCCACGGAAGCATCCTTTCCTTAGCTGTAAACCACGAGAACAAGTAATGTTTAGTTATAAAGACACACAAATCGTCAAGTTTGCTGCAGAAATGTGCGTCAAATGGAACACGAGATGAAGCAGCCCGTGGTTACAGTCTACCAAACTCCTCTTGAAACATCCAAATTTTTAAAGAATATATTGCTCGAGCCATCCATCGTGCACGATGTACAACACCAGAAGCACGGAAAGAAACTGAAGAAAAATGACAGCTAATTCCAAGAGCTCTTTATAATCGTCCCGTGGTTGATGAGATTGAAGGAGATTCTGACAAAATTCAATAATATCATCCTTCCAAGGCTGTATTCGGAATGGCATTGCTTCTACTGCTGTTATGTACTTAGTTTTATTAATTTTAGGCCAACAATCTCTAAAGTTTAAAAACAAAGTAATATCTGGACTTTTTATGTCTCTATCACGAGAGTAGAGAATACAGCGCTCAGAAGAACCTCCAAAATGTGATGTCTACAGGCAATGTCCAAGAGCTCACGTTCAAGTAACATTTCAATCCTCAGACAGACGCCAGATTTGGATCCTGTATTGGTCGCCGTGGAGTCAAAGCAAAGCGATTTAATTCTGTCTTTTACATTTCATTCTACTAAATTTGATCCGATCTAAGAAGCCACTGAATTTGCATCCTCACTATCAGTCTTGGTCACTGAAAGAATCTTCTCAACACCTTCACCTGAAACTAAAATTGCCAAACGTTCGATCTTCTCTCTGCCAACCAAGTCAGGCATCAGCTTACCATCCCAATGTAATGTCAAAGGAACGTTTGGAGAAAAGCTTTCCTTCAATTCAGCTGCTAGAAGTTTTCTCCTTATGGAACTTGGGCTAAGGGCAAGATCCTCAATGTTATGTCAAATATGAGCTGCAAAAGGAAGCAAAATTTGCGCGGCTTTTCGGTCACTGGTCTGGGTTCTGTCTAAAGCCGAAGCTAGCCTTTCACTAATGCCAACTTTTCGTTGAGACTTACTTCTTTTAACTCTATGAAAAGAGTTGATTTTTTGTTTTTGAATAAAGCACAAAGCTACACAATGGGCTATCTGTGATCTGCCCACCACGGGTATTGAAACCTGGATTTTAGTGTGTAAGTCCGCAGACATACCGCTGAGCCACTGGGGGGCCTTTGAGAAGAGAAAGTAAACGATTTATCATTTTCTTTTGATAAGAATGAGTCCACCATTACGGCTGCTGATGTTGACGGACGTTGTTCTTCCAACCATCGATCCCGGCGCCGTTGTTCCTCCTCCAGTCTTTTTATCTTGTTGGTTTCCCTAGCAACCCACTTTATGTCTTCTCCAACCATGCTTCCCGGCCGTCCTGGTTTGCGTTGCATAATAAGAAAATCTTTGTCTTTTTGGATTTTCATAAGGTGTAATGCATCTGGATGTGCTATGTCAAAAAGATTATCTAATTTTTGGACAAACGTTTTCTGATTGTCAATCGCTTTCCTACTCTGCCGTTTTTAACTTTTTCGCAAATGGTAGTATTCTTGATGGAGCTTACTGAGTTTATCAATGATTCTATATGGCGTAATAGTTGGTATTTTTGCTTTGTCCCAGATGTCAAAAATCATGGTAGCAGTCGTTTTGAAGCATCGTTTAATCGTATCTGTTTATGTTGTTACCTGTTCAAACATGTTGAGTTGGCGATCCGCCAATTTGAACCTGACGCAACAACGGTTCCGGAAGCACGTTGTTATTTTGTGCGCATTGCGCAACCCCTAAATATTAATGTATTGGATTGATTTTAACGATTGCATATTTTTTTCATTGAATGGAATCAAATTATAAGTGAGCGACTAAGTGTCACAACTTTTTGTTTTTTGACGCACCCTAATACCTACTCTTATTATTACAATAGATGGAATTAAAAGACACTTATACACACTTTTCAGTTTGGGATTCATCTTAATTTAAACTTTATTGGCCAGATGTGTAAACTATGTAAAAACACGAGAAGCAAATTAGAGGTGGAAGTTTAAAGTTTATTTGACTGGACCTGGTATGGCCAGTTACGGTCAATCCCACTATTCGTCGGTAAAAGAGTAGCCCAAGAGTTGGCAGTGAGTGGTGATCACTAGCTGCCTTCGCTTTAGTCTTACACTGTTAAGCTAGGGATGGCTAGCCCTCGTGTAGCTTTGCGAGAATTAAAAACTAACAAACATTTATTTGTTTCAGTAGAGTGAGGGAATGTATACTACAAGCACGCCCATTATGACCCAAGTCTAGGACTTGTTTAATGGTCCTGGAAATTATTGGGCCATGGATTAACTTTCATGCCTTCTATTACTTTTCCTGAGTGTAATTTGTTTCTAATTTTGATGTATTTTTGCAGAAACTGATTGCAAAATGGGGAGTCACTGTTACACGTTGATTAGTTGGACTACAATTATGTATTGTATTTTAAACATGTTGTTTGCATTGCTATTCATTCATTTGTTTGTTTGATTGAGCTATACGCTGCGTTTGTCTTGGAAAATCGAATCCTGGATTTTAGCATTGTTTGTTTCAGAGACTTACTGCTGTCCCACCGGGGAACAAAGAGCTATTCAAAATCTGAATATTCGAAATTAAATAAACCCGTAGCTTTGACTACAAGTAAACTAATAGTTTTTATTTTATATTAAGCCACATCTACAATTCAATTTGCCTATATAAGTACATTTTTGCTTCAACAACAAAACTGAGTTTCCACACATTTTATCCTGTTCAGTGCTGTAGACAAGATAACTCGTCCAAGGCAATCGGTAACACACTACACGGACGAGTTAACTCGTTCTCAATAATACCTAACTTAGACGCTAGATGTCAGCACCATACATGCATTTGACCTACTTACAAATTGTTTCACTTTCGATTGAAAATGGCGCCCCGAAAAAGTTACAAAATGAAAAAGCACTAGAGTTGTATTGTAGCAGCTTAAATATTTGGCCGTCAACAAGTTAAAGAAATTGCCATTTACAGTGCAAAATTGTGCAAGGGTAGAAGGGTAGTGTGTGGATCTGATGACTGGGGTCCTCAGTAGTAGTGCAGTCTTTGGATTCGATAATTAGATAATTCTGTAAAACATCTGAAACTGGAACTGATACGCAGTTTGCATATATTAGCACTTCTAAAAATCCCACAACTGTTTAAAGAACAACATCCTGCACTGATTTCAGAAGTCTTGGTGAAAAACACACAGCCATAAATGATACAGTAAAGTGCTTGTAGTCTTGAAAACTATGGTGTTTTATTGCATGCTTTCATTAGCCTATCAAGTGAATGTTTGATGTACTTAATCTCTTTCAAAGTATTATTAAGTTCTTAGTACCAGCAAGTTACTAATTACTTTAACTATTTAACATGTTAGTTTTTTTACACTTCAAGCACGATGCTGTGGCATCTGGCATATATGGCAACACTTAGCTAACTTCATGGTTAATCACGGTATTTACATTTATTAGGTTCATCTCCACCAAATATACATGCGGAATATTATGCTGTGGAAGGTTTATAATTCTCAATGATTGGTGTAAAGATTTCATGAAGTGTAGACCTTGTGGATCTTCAAAGAGGTTTTTGGATGAAGTGCAGATGTTTAGAATTAACCTCTGGGACATTTTAGCCTGCCTATTTATATGTATATTCACTGTAGGTAATATCCTAAAGATCAGAAACATCATGGGTAATAACCCGAGTTTCTTAAACTTTATGGGTAATGTCTTGAACATCAGGAAGAGTACGGGTAATGTCTCAAAGACCAGGAACTTCATAGGAAATAACCTGATGATTGATAAGACCATGGGTAATGTCTCAAAGACCAGGAACTTCATAGGAAATAACCTGATGATTGATAAGACCATGGGCAATGTCTCAAAGACCAGGAATTTCATAGGAAACAACCTGAAGATTGATAAGACCATGGGCAATGTCTCAAAGACCAGGAATTTCATGGGTAATGTCTTGATTATCAGGAAGGTTATTGGTTATAATCTAGAATAGAGGTTCCCAAACAGTACCCTGGAGGGTATGTAATGGTATTTAAGGAGGATTGTACGTCATGAAATTACTAATTATTGGAAGAGTAACAAATAAAATAAAATAGTAAGACAGTTGTTTTTCTGTTACATTGACGCATACAAAATGGAAGTATAGAAACAATATAAATATGGAGACTGATTTTTGTTTGAAACTCTCAGACATCCAGAAGACAGTTTCAACAAAGCAGTATCATCGTTCACATTACAGTAATTTTCGATATTTAAATCTCTTTTAATTGTCATTTGCTTAAAACTTAAAACAAGCTGGTAAGGCAGTAAAATACATTAGTTATACATTAAAACTATTTTTAATGGGTGGTGGTCCACAAATACAGTAACCAGGTTCTGTTCATTGGTAAAATTTAGGAACCCCTGATATGGAGTGAAAGCAGCTAGACAAATCCATCCACGGCCAGCTGATTGGCTACTCTTTAACAAAGAATAATTGAATTGACTGTTACATTATAATGGCAGAAAGGAAAAAGATATTTGGTAACAGTATTCTAGCTTGCTACCTGCAGGTTGCGAGAAATATGCCAAGTTGGTGTGTAATGGTGTAAACCTGTTTTATTGGGTTTTGATTTAGCCACTAGTCAGAGCAATCATAGACAGAGTGCAATGCACACTTTTTCTTAACAATACTGCGCTGATTGAAATTTATGGAATGAGACATTGCTTACATATTTAAGAAGTGTGTGGTTTGGTTTGTTTTGAATTTTGCGTAAAGCTACACATCCCTAATTTAGCAGTGTAAGACTAGAGGGAAAGCAACTAGTTATCACCACCCACCATCAATTCTTCGGCTACTCTTTTACCAACAGATAGTTGTACTGACCATCACATTATAACTTTCCCATGGCTGAAAGGGCGAGCATGATTGGTGTGACGGGGATTTGAACCCACGACCCTCAGATTATGAGTCAAGTGCCTTAACCACTTGGCCATGGCGGGTTGGGAAGTGTGTGTTTTCATAGTTAACATTGGTGTTCACAAATACGTATTCTCCCATTGTCACAGTCCCATTGTCTCTGTACTTACACCTTTAGAAACCGAGCATCAAGACTCAAGGGGTAGCACAGGTTGCTTATCGTGTTGTTTTGTGCTCAACTTCAAACAAACAAATATTTAATCATTTTATTATCACTCGCCATAGCTTTGAAAGGCCCCCCAGTGGCTCAGCGGTATGTCTGCAGACTTTCACGCTAAAATACGGGTTTCGATACCCGTGGTGGGCAGAGCACAGATAGCCCATTGTGTAGCTTTGTGCTTAATTCAAAAACAAAAAACAAACAACAGCTTTGAAAGTAAAGTTACTGATCAAGCAAAATGTATAATCCTTCCTCAGGCTATAGGTTTGTCTTCACATATAATTAAATTAATACTTTGAAACAATCAGACGTTTCCTTTTTTTGGAAATTGTGTTAAACGAAGATCCAATTTGATCACGTCCACAAGGTGCAGTCAGCTAATTCGATCAAGTTCTTCCATGAGCCAGGTTTTTATAACTGCGGTGGGCATGAAACAGACAGGTCATTGCTCAACAGCAAACAAAATAACTTTGTTATTAAATTTAAAATGTTTTCACAAACCGCCACAGTCACTCGTGGTAAGTCTCTGAGCTCACAATGCTATCAATACCAGTGATGAGCACAAGACACACAAACCGCCACAGTCACTCGGTGGCAAGTCTCTGAGCTCACAATGCTATCAATACCAGTGATGAGCACAAGACACACAAACCGCCACAGTCACTCGTGGTAAGTCTCTGAGCTCACAATGCTATCAATACCCGTGATGAGCACAAGACACACAAACCGCCACAGTCACTCGTGGTAAGTCTCTGAGCTCACAATGCTATCAATACCCGTGATGAGCACAAGACACACAAACCGCCACAGTCACTCGTGGTAAGTCTCTGAGCTCACAATGCTATCAATACCCGTGATGAGCACAAGACACACAAACCGCCACAGTCACTCGGTGGCAAGTCTCTGAGCTCACAATGCTATCAATACCAGTGATGAGCACAAGACACACAAACCGCCACAGTCACTCGTGGTAAGTCTCTGAGCTCACAATGCTATCAATACCCGTGATGAGCACAAGACACACAAACCGCCACAGTCACTCGTGGTAAGTCTCTGAGCTCACAATGCTATCAATACCCGTGATGAGCACAAGACACACAAACCGCCACAGTCACTCGTGGTAAGTCTCTGAGCTCACAATGCTATCAATACCCGTGATGAGCACAAGACACACAAACCGCCACAGTCACTCGGTGGCAAGTCTCTGAGCTCACAATGCTATCAATACCAGTGATGAGCACAAGACACACAAACCGCCACAGTCACTCGTGGTAAGTCTCTGAGCTCACAATGCTATCAATACCCGTGATGAGCACAAGACACACAAACCGCCACAGTCACTCGTGGTAAGTCTCTGAGCTCACAATGCTATCAATACCCGTGATGAGCACAAGACACACAAACCGCCACAGTCACTCGTGGTAAGTCTCTGAGCTCACAATGCTATCAATACCCGTGATGAGCACAAGACACACAAACCGCCACAGTCACTCGTGGTAAGTCTCTGAGCTCACAATGCTATCAATACCAGTGATGAGCACAAGACACACAAACCGTTGATGAAAAGCAAACAATTTTCATAAACTAATTTTGTTTTCATTGTTTGAAATTAAGCACAAAGCTACACAATGGGTATCAAAACTGAGTTTCTAACAATGAATGTCCACACAAAACATTCTGCTGTGTCGCTGGGGCCTATTATTAATTGTCCTTGTGTTTTCTTCTACTTCCTGTTTTCTTCATGGTTTTTATACAGTGATAATACTTTACACACAAATAGTTGTTATTCTGCTCAAAGCAAATAGGGTTTATTAATGTTCCTACCTTCCAAGTTACTTTTATGGACTGAGCACCAGTGGCCTCAGCTTGCACATGAACAGGGGGTCCTCCAGGGGCTAAAGAACGAATTGGTTAAGAGAAGAAGTCAGTTTCTTGAGTTAATTACATAAAATACTACATGAAACGTGACAGTCACAGATTATTATATATGTTCCCTTTTTTATGGCTTTTGTATCATTAAATAATTCTGTAGGAATACGAGTAATCGAGCTTTTAGTGTCACCTTTACGAGCTTCTTTTGACGCATTTAAGAAAGATTAAGTTTCTTTGTAAAGTAAAAATGCTGTAATAATCACATTTCATGTAAACAATGTTATATTGTTCACAAGAATCAAAGTTTCTTCATTTTCTGAATATTTTTTTACTGAAATATCTGTATCATCTCTACTAATATTCGTGAAACTCTGCTTATTTCAAAGTATTATTCATTTCTCGTGCAGAAAATGTTCCAAACACAAACAAATAAAACTAAATGCCATTTTCAAGCTGTTAAAGTAATATTAAATTATAATACAGTGACGTCAACTACAGTTCAACAATACACATATTTATTGGATAATTTAAAATGGCAAATAGAATTATTGAAAAATTCAATGAGGGATATATAAACCCAGTAATATTTTTTTTTACAACCATTCTCTTTCTTTTTTGTAAATTTAATTTTTAGAAAAGTTTGAGAAACACACACTCACACACACATATATATATATTTTACCTTCTTCATTTGATTTAGCATGTACGACTTGACTTGCTTCGCTTGTTCCTAATCTATTGACAGCAAACACTCGAAAGGAATAACTCGTAAAAGGAAGTAAATTTGAAACAGTAAAAGTGGTTTCATTTCCCCGAATTGTCGAATTTGATGACTGTTGCTGCCACTTATCTGAGACAAAGAATAAATAAATAATGGAAGTTATCAATTACTTGACTGTTTTGTTCTGGTAAAGATACAAGGCTTAGCTTAGTTTCAGAAAAAGCGGTATTGTGTTATTTTCAAAATGGACGATCACTTAATTTAAATTAAAGTTTTGATTTTAAAATTACCTTGTTTTATTATAAAGAGACATCCTACACTTTGAACCAATATTTTCCCTCTGTTATAATTTGATATTAAAGAGACACAAATGTCTTAATGATTTACATTCATTTTTAGCAGTACCTTCTTTCTTTTTCCACTGTACAATATATTCTGTTATAGGACTATTTCCCGTGAATGGTGGTAACCACGACAACGTGACACTTCTGCTCGTGAAAGATACTACTTTGACACTTTGAGGATTATCCGGAGGTTCTGTTGAGAAAAGAAACAACAAAAATGCATTTTTTTTTACTTATAGGTTAAAGCACTCTTAATATACTAGGTATTACAATATGTTTGTAAAAACAAAAACTTAATAATTATTGTGCGAAGTTCTTTAGATATTGATGGATATATTCGTTTATATTGCTTTTCCTCATGCTGGGATGGTTGTTAGGGCACTCGACTTGACATCTGAGAGTCGCGGATTTGAATCCCAGCCACATTAAATATGCTCTCTTTTCAGTCTTTGAATTTCGTACAAAGCTACTCGAGAGCTATCTGCGCTAACCATCCCTAATTTAGCAGTGTAAGACTAGAAGGAAGGTAGCTAGTCATCACCACCTTCCGCCAGCTTTTGGGAGACTCTTTCACCAATGACTAATGTAAATGACCGTCACATTTTTACGTCCCCATGGCTGAAAAGGCGAGCATGTTTGGTGCGAAGGCGATTCGAACCCTCGACCCTAGGATTAGGAGTTGAGTGCCTTAACCATCTGGCCATGCCGGGCCAGGGTTGTAATAACTAACTGCCTTCCCTCTAGCCTTACACTACTAAATTAGGGACGGCTAAAGCAAATAGCCCTGGTGTATATTTGCGAGAAGAAAAGTTGGTAAAAATTCATACCATGCCAGTGGTTGGAAATTGTTCATTTTACTGCCATCTATCGGACAGGATTAAGTATATTAAAATTTCGTCACGATTTAGCTCGTCCAAAATATTTTCCAAGGGCAATTACTACATATATGCCATTCTAAAACCAGAACCGATTTTAATGAGGAAAAACAAAGCAAAAACACAGACCAGTGACAAAAGGATAATTTTTGTAAAATGTTTTCAATATGTAATTTTTGAGCTAACATATATCATTATTGTACATTTAGATGAATTAATAAAGTATTCATAAACACTGATAAATCTGCAACATTAATTTCTCGTAATGCAAGGCTATAATTATTTTATTAGTTTTAATTCTAATAAATAGATAGCAGGGCGTTCTGTAAATGTATCTCATCTGTGAGATGCACCCAGCGCTCAGAACTTGGTTAAACTTGACTAATTAACAACTTATATTTAATTTTATCCGAAATTTCGAAGGATATGGGGTTATTGACAACGATCGATTTGAAGATAACTGTACAGCACTTATCCAAATTTAAACCATTAAGAAAATTCACAAGGAGTCTCTCATATTAAATCAAAATACCCTCCATTGGCTCAGTAACAGGACAAGTTTGCGTGCTTGTTTCGTTAACCGTGTTGGGCAGACTACGGATAGTCCGTTATATAGCTTTGTAGTTAACAACAGTCAATATGGAGGTGACATTTGGCAATGATTCTAGATATCTAAACAACTAAAGACAAAAATAAATTATTATTTGCACAACAGTAACTGGTATAAAACTCAAAACTAACCCACCGGGAAACAAATTTTATAATAAAAAAATGCGACAGGATGAGCTCCCAACAGAAATCCTTCATTAAGTTTTTATATCAGTAATGATGCCAAATAAAGAGGAATCAGGTGTGGCCTGTTGAGCGTGATTCACACAATGTCGAATGGTGGATTCAAGTATTCTTGGTTTCTCTTTTATGCTCACAAAAACTAAACTCGGACTTTACACTTTGAGACTGATGATGTGTTATAACAGTGACAATAAAATTACACTAATTGGTCAGTTTGTTTCTTTTGTTTTTGATTTTTCTCAAAACAAACTGAGGGCTATCCACAGTTGCTGTTCCTAATTTTGTAGTGACACACTAGAGGGATAGAGAGAGCGAGTGTATGTGTTGTTTTCGTTTGTTTGTTTTTTCAAATGAAGGCCCCATTGGGTCATCTTCTGTGCCCACCGAGGGACAATCGAACCCCTGATTATGCCGTTGTGAATCCACAGACTTACTGCTGTCCCAGTGGTCAACACCATCTACAGATAACTCTTGGGTTACTCTAGTCGAAAATTGAGATTGACCATCACAATATAATGCTTCTATGACTGAAAGAGCAAGCTTCTTCTGTGATGGGACTCGAACCCGAGATCAAAGTGGCCCAAGAGCTGACAGTGGATACTGTATGTGTAACTTGAACGTAATAATAATTTATTGATGAAAAGTAATTTTATTCAAATATCGTTATTAAGCAAAGAACTATGGTTTATCACGTTTTTTTTCCCACTACTGGTATCGAAATTCAAACTTAAAACGTTGTCAGGTTTCAGAACCGTCGCTAAGCTGTTGGAGGAGGGGGTAAGAGGCTTATATTATACAAATATAAAAAACCTAAACTTCAAACAGAAAATTACTGCAGTAAAATGTACACACGTTTCAAAGTGAGTTATAATAAGTTCTATTCTATACGCATTTTAAGATCTGTTCCCTGAAGTGTACTGCATAATTAATGTGACGCAAGTAATTAAACTAAGCAAACTCACCTAGTGCCAGATTACAGAGAACTTTAATTGCGTTTACCTTCTAAAAGCGCCCTCTTAATATGACAGATCGCTGTGTCATTTCAGTGCATTTTAACAATTTCCCTCATGTATTTGAACACGAAACTATAATTAAGCCTTAAAATACTCTCAAACAGTGGTGTTCTGGTTTCCATGCAAAGCGAACTTTACTATTATTACTATTATAATTACCATTATTTTGGTCATTAAACTAATCGTAATATATCTGAAACAAAACTGGTTTAAACGTTAACTCGTTGAAACTAACTCCAAAACAGTGTTGGAGCCACCGTGACAGCTGTAGCAAAGAAAGGAAACTCCTAGAAACGTTTACCTGTCCACTATTACCTGGCATGGCCAGGTGGTTAAGGCACTCGACTCGTTATTTGAGGGTTACGGGCTCGAATCCCGCTCGCATCAAACATGCTCGCCCTTTCAGCCGTGGGGGGCATTCTAGTGTGAAGGTGAAACCCACTATTCGTTGGTGAAAGAGTAACCCAAGAATTGACGGTGGGTGGTGATGACTAGCTGCCTTTCTTCTAGTCTTACACTGCTAAATTAGGGACGGCTGGCGAAGATAGTCCTCGTGTAACTTTATACGAAATTCAAAACAAACATTGTACACTATTTCAGTTAGCAGTTCCAAGGAAGACATTTCGTAGAAAATCGGTACTTCTGGTAGGAAACAAACCGAACACGTTTAGTTAATGGACTTTGTATAATACGAAATACACGAAGCTTAACCTCGTTTTCACAATCTAGAGGAAAATAATTCCTTCGACTGCAGCTGTTAAACCTTTAATACTGAAAGTTCGAGACCACTTCAATAGCTGATGTTATCACGCGAGCTTAATTTGAGTATTGTATCATACGATACAAATGTAATACACCCATCGCTTTGTTATAACAACAGAGCAAACTTTAAATCACTTCTGTTTTGTTTGCTCGACCAACTGTGCGATAAAACATTATTTTGGGCTTAGTAAATTAAATAACAGAACGTTTACTTATTTTCCATTATTCACATAACGTTGCTGCCAAAGTGAATTAATAATCTTAATAAGAGTAAAAAAATCTAACTAGCTTTCACTGCGGAAAATATTAATTTTTTTTTTCCAATATTTGAATTCTTACGTCATTATAATAAAAGGGAATTGTGATATAGCGGTATGAGTTGTGAGGACGATTTAGCTGTGATGACCAGTCTTATTATGTAATCAATCGGATACTGCTGATACCTAGTTGTCCTCTATTAGGTCATTAAATCAAGTTAGGCTATGTCTGACCTGGCTGTTAAGCCCTCATGCCCATAAAGTGATGTTAAAGATGGAAATACTGAAACGCGGTGCTATATTTTCACGAAAGGTTTTCTTGTCACAATCCGTTAGGCCAAAAGCATTTGAGGAATTAGCATGCCTGGACTGTAAGTCCGAGAGTTCATGGTTCGCGACCCTTCTCAGAAAAAACGCGTTCCGTATTTTAGTCAGATAAAAGTAGCCCCAGAATGGAGTGGCCACTATTTATTAGCTGCCTTCCTTATAGTACATACTTTAGCTCAAAATTCTAGATGTTTAAGTGCAGACATTTCTTATGTAGCTTTGCGCAAAAAAATTCAAAGCAAATTCCTCAGAATCCAGTTTCTCAATCATTACTACAGAAATGGTTTTCTGCATTTTCTCGCTAAGATGTCTTTCAAACAGATACTCACACAGAGACATTATAGCGAGAAAATGTACAGAAAAACAAGTTTTGTGGTTTTGATTGAGAAATTGGATAAAAGCAAAAAACAAAACAAATAAAGCCCTTTTTTAATTTCGCGCAAAGCTACTGGAAAGCTATCTGCGCTAGCCGTCCGCAATTTAACAGTGTAAGACTAGATGTACGGGAGCTAGTCGTCACCACCCACTGCCAACTCTTGGGCTACTCTTTTACCAACGAATAGTGGGATTGATTGTAACATTATAGCGCCCCCACGACTGAAAGGACAAGCATGTTTGGTGCAAGCGGGATTCGAACTTTCGACTCGGGGATTTCGAGTCCAGTGTCTTACCCACCTGGCTATGCCGGGCTAGGTTGATGCATCTGTGTATATATATATATATATTTCTATTACCTTGTACAATAAGCTGTAAATTTGTTTCATCATGACCAAAAGCATTCGAAGCTAGGCAGCTAAAAATTCCCGAATCGCTTCTGTCTGAATCAATGATGTGGAGATGCGACGTTTTACCGTCAGGCAAGAGTGTTTCTGTAAGAAGGTGCCTGGCGGAAGAAAACAACAAAATAAATGCGCTGAATAAATAAGTTCGTTGTTACTTAAAGAGACTGTAAACATAGATTATACCATGCACTACGAAAGAGACTGTGTCAAAAACTGTTAGTACGTAGAAACACAGGTATTTATTCATAGAGATTATGTTAATGAACTTAAAAAAATAGAAAATAATAGAGATAAAAAACGTATTTGATAAACCGAGTATCGGTGACCAACAACAAGACAATACTTTTTTAAAAAGACGTTCTTCGTGTTACATTAAACATAGATTGTCATCTCTTTTTATCGTGTTTACCGAAACATTTCTCTACCACACACGTCGCAAACTTATCTAAAACTGCTTGTGTTATTGAGTCTGGACTTCTTGAACACGAATAATTACAAATATTATCACACTTATATTTAAATATATCTGCGGTAAACACACCTCTAAATTTGAATCTAAATTTTAAAAAAGTAAAAGGAGTATTGGGAAAATAACACACAACTAACGTTGGTTTTAACACACATTTTAGGCCTACTGTTTTCTCGTGCCACGCTAGCTTTTCGAGTTGAAAACACAACTTTTAAAGTGTTATGATACAAATATAATGTTTTATCTCTTAGCATCTGTCTTTCACAAAAATAAGTTATGTGCGAAAAGCTTCTAAGGCAATGACTTTGGCGAAACGAAAATATAAAAGGCTGTCTTTACATACTTCTGATTTTGAACAAGTTATGATAAATGTGGAGAAGGGAACATTTGGAGTTAACATTAATTTTGTAAAAAGTTTTGACCCTTCTCGATTTTTAATGCTTCATAAGCTTTTATCGTTTAAACCGTAAAATCTATTTCATGTTGTGTAGAAAATGTAATTTTTTAGCAACATTATTCATGTTTCGTGTACACGGTATACTGGATTAAACATTAAACCTGTTGACGAGTTAATACGTTATGCGAGTGTAACAACACGTAATGATAAAGATCTAGTCTCTAGAATGACCAAAAAGCATGTTCTGTTGTCCAGAAATGAGACTTCACAGTTTCCCACTTTCTTGTTTCATGAAGAATATTTCAAATTTTTCTATTATTCTAGGTGCACGTGCTTTTTCACATAACACGTGGTTACAGAATTTGTTAATTCGATTTTATTCTAGTTACTTCAGTTCCCTTGATATAACTCCTGTTCTGTCCACAAAATATTTGGCTACAAAGTTTCTCTCCTTCAATGAGAGATCAACAGATATTCTTAGGTGACAACCTCCCTTATTTTTGAATAGGGATGAGCCGTCACGTGGGTAGCGCTAGTCCAAATCGCTCTGAGTCAATGTATTGTTACCAATTGAAGTAGGTAATGGAACATTTAGACAGCCTGTGATATTATCTTGTAAGAAATGGTAAGCTTGAAAATAAAACTTCAGGTATTAGATCTAAATTGTGTTTAAATATAGGTTTCCTGTCATTGGGCAACACACTTTGTATCCAGGTTCTATTTACTTTTTGGTAAAACTCAGTCATAGTAGAAGTAACTATCACTTTACATTTACTCCCTGTAATGTAGCGGACTTACTTAATTAAACACTTTTGATAAATCACTTTACTTGAAATATGTCGTTAACGCAATGTATGTTTGAGTATAACACTATAAACGTTAATGTTGCAAAAAAAACATACAACCTGTAGCTTTGTCATTGTTGACATAAATGTACAAAAACAAAAACGAAAAATAAATTATAAAACAGCCTACTAGGTGGCGCTGAAAGGTGAACCTAATCTTATATTAAAATTACGGTCGTGCAACGCCAGCCACATCAAATATTCAATATTCTAACCATACCTTTTAACATCAGACTTTAAGCCAAATACAACGTGACACACGGCACGAGATGACACGTCTTCTCATTGCACGTGTATCACGTAATGTTGAAGATGATTCTGTATCCAAGTGATACAAAGTGATATTTTGATTGATATTTATAACAGTCCTATTAATTGACGTGTGAATGGTTCTAACATAATATTCATATCTTTATCGGTAGTTCCTAATGGTATTAAGAGATAATTAAGTACAGTTTCATTGTTAACACTTATATAAATATGATTTTTATACATAAAAGTGTTCCACATACACTGCTTGCCAAAATCTTAAGGCCAATGAACATAAAGAAAAAATATGCATTTTACGTTGTCAGACTCAACCACTTATTTGAGTAGAGCTTCGAAAGATGAAAATAAGAAAGGGAAAAATAAAAATTAAAAATTTTGTTAGCATTTAATGGTTTGTTTTGGAATTTCGCACAAAGCTACTCGAGGGCTATCTGTGCTAGCCGTCCCTAATTTAGCAGTGTAAGACTAGAAGGAAGGCAGCTAGTCATCACCACCCACCGCCAACTCTTGGGCTACTCTTTTATCAACGAATAGTGGGATTGACCGTCACATTATAGCGCCCCCACGGATGGGAGAGCAAGCATGTTTGGCGCGACGCGGATGCGAACCTGCGACCTCCAGATTACGAGTCGCACGCATTAACGCGCCAGCATTTAATGGAGAAAATATGAACACTATGAAATTAGCCTAAGTACTAGCTGGTTTAAAGTTTAAGACCAAACCAAAAGAGGTCCTAAACAGGGTAGGAAATGACCCAACAAGTGGTCTCAGTAGTGAGATGCACGGCCGTCATTGCGAATAACTTCAAACATTCGCTTTGGCATGGTCGAATAAACGTTTCCAGAAAGCTGGCTAGAATGTTATTCCAAGTGGTGAAGATCATGCTCTGTTTGGAATAGACTTCCCTTGCCATCCACCCCCAAACATTTTTAATGGGGTTCAGTTCGGGCGAACACGCTGGATGGTCCTAAAGAATCACGTTATTTTTCATGAAAAAGTCCTTTGTCCTGCGGACATTGGGGATTGCAGCGTTGTCCTGCTGAAAGATCCAGTCATTTCCAAACAAGCGAACGCCTTCAGTCGATAAGGATGCTCTCTACAACATGCTAATATAGACAGCTGCTGTTTGACGCCCCTGCATAACCTGAAGCTCCATTGTTCCATAGAAAGAGAAAGCACTCCACATCATGATGGAACCTCCTCCACTGTATCGTGTAAAAATGTCTCCGGTGGGATATCCTTATCGTGCCAGTAATGTTGGAAGCCATCTGGACCATCAAGGTTAACTTTTTCTCATCAGAGAACAAAACCTTCGTCCACTTTTCTACATCCCATGTTTCGTGGTGTGGAAGGTTTGTTTGTTTGTTTTGGAATTTCGCACAAAGCTACTCGAGGGCTATCTGTGCTAGCCGTCCCTAATTTAGCAGTGTAAGACTAGAAGGAAGGCAGCTAGTCATCACCACCCACCGCCAACTCTTGGGCTACTCTTTTACCAACGAATAGTGGGATTGACCGTCACATTATACGCCCCCACGGCTGGGAGGGCGAGCATGTTTAGCGCTACTCGGGCGCGAACCCGCGACCCTCGGATTACGAGGCCCAGGTGTGGAAGGAGGTGTGGCCTTTAAAGACGTTTACGGTTTTTAAAGACTTTCTCTCGTAGATGCCGTCTTATTGTTCTTAAGCTGCATTCTGCGTCCGTAAGGGCCTTAATCTGGTTCGACGATCGGTTGGTGTCATGCGGACAACCCGTCGAATCCACCTGCTCAGCGTCGGCGAAAGTTTCTTGGGCCGACAACTTGAAATTCTTGTTCCGTATCCCTCAGGGTCTTTTAAGAAGTCTGCAACAGCAGTTTTACCACTCCCAATCCCACCAGCGATAGCACGTTGAGAGAGGCTTTTGCAGCTCGACAATTCTGCCACGTTCAAACTCTGTCAACTTTTTAGCCTTTGCCATGTTTTTATCCAATGTAACACAGGAGATGTTGACAACGCTAATGCTTGAACACAAATGACCAAATTTCGTTACGTGTTTACCGATTAACGCTTTGTTTCAGAATGGTCTCAAACTTTTGACCAGCTGGTATTTAGGCTAATTTCATAGTGTTCATATTTTCCCTATTAAATGCTGAAAGAAAGTTTGTTTTTTTATTTTCCGTTTTCTTATTTTCATCTTTCGAAGCTCTACTGAAATAAGTAATTGAGTCTAACAACGCAAAATGCATATTTTTTCTTTACGTTCATTGGCCTTAAGATTTTGGCATACACCTGTACCTACTGGTAAGACTTGTGGATTAAACGATTCTTCAACCTACTGTTGATTTACAAGAAAGTAATTTTGTTCAACATTTGTATTGTTTGAAGAGCAGTGAAACATTTTGTTCGAATATTTTTAGTGTATCATGGAATGATGTAAACGTAGTTAAATAACGTTTAAAATAGGACAACAGTAAAATTATTAATTTGATAAAAGCTCCCTTATACTCTACGTGCAAGTCTGAGAAAGTTGTTATTTGTATGAACAAGCCTTTTCGATTCTTTAACATCCAAACGTTGTTTATCCTTTAACCACAATATGGTTATCGGATTATCTCCTCCTGCTTCACACTCCAAGTTAACTTCACGACCTTTTCGAACAGTTTCCACCTGGAACTTGTTGTTGAAATGTGGTGGTTCTAGAAAATAGAATAATTAAAAAGGTTACAATTTTCTCGCGTTTTTTTTTCGCCCTCGTTTATTCATGTGAGGTATAGGGGCGTTGATATTTAAATGTTTGTGTTAGATAGCAAAACCACGTCGGGCTATATGCTGAGCCTACCGAGGGTAATCGAACCCCTGATTTTAGCATTGTAACAATATTTAAGCAAATAATATCTGGAATATAAATCATCTCTGTTGACAGAATTGAACACAGTACCTTTTATATTTTTAAAGACATTTTGTATCGGTATCTAACTTCGATATTTAGTTCTCAGTGTCAATAATTTCCTAACCTTTTAAATGAAAAGGATAAACCAGACAGACATCAATCTTGTAAAATTGACCTGTTTAGCATCGGGAACATTTATCTTAAACTTAAATTGTCAACGTGATTAAGGAATCGATACAATGGGAAGAGCTGGTCATTTAGTGAAGAGCATACTAATAGGAGGGAGATAGGTCTAATTTCCATGTGCGACAGCCTTCAAAGATTAACATCACATTAGTGTGCACGAATACATCACGCTTGACGTGATGTATCTCGTTTGTAGACTCATCCGCGCCGAACTCCTTTGCGAGTTTGTCACTTGATTTTTGTAGTTACCCTTAATATATGAAATAAAATATGACCTCAACTTCAGACTGAAACTATATAAACCTCTGGGAATATAATATCGACTAGATTTCTATTCTTATTAACAGCAATTAATTTTACACGCTTTTCACTTCAAGTATCGATTTATCCGTTTGTTTCGACGACCTAGTAAGTTCTTTGAGAAATATTAAAACATAAATAAACTATCAATATTTTTTAAAATGCATTTTTGATCCATCAGCAGCACCCGAAATTTTCAGTACATATTAATAAAAAAATGAGATTAACGCATAAAACAAATAACAAAATAAAACATAAAACTTATAACTGTTGAAACAGCCAGGAAGTGCAGATATTACTCATGAAGTCACATTTCCTTAGAGCGTTGTACTATAATTTTATATTTATGACAAAACAGGACAAGAAAATCACAACAAACGATAAAATATCAACAGTAAACAATGTAGAAAGCCACAACAAAGGATAGGACACCAACCATGCACAACGGAGAAAGTAACAACAAAGGATAACACATCATCAGTGCCCAATGAAGAAAGTAATAAATAAAAGGATAGGACATGAACAGTGTCCAATGAAGAAAGCCACAGCAAAGAATAGGATATCAACAATGCACAATAGAGACAGTAACAACAAAGGATAGGATATGAACAGTGCTTAATGAAGAAAGCCACAACAAAGAATAGGACATGGACAGTGCCCAATGAAGAGAGCCACAACAAAAAATAGGACATCAACAGTACCAATGAAAAAAGCCACAACAAAAAATAGGACATCAACAGTGCACAATGGAGAAAGCAGCAACAAAGGAAGCATATCAAGTGCACAATGAAGAAAGCCACAACAAAGGATAGAACATCAACAGCACAATGATGTAAGCCACAACAAAGGACAGGACATCAACAGTGCACAATGAAGAAAACCACAACAAATGATAGGGCATCAACAGTGCACAATGGAGAAAGCAACAACAAAGGATAGGGCATCAACAGTGCACAATGAAGAAAGCCACAACAAAGGATAGAACATCAACAGCACAATGATGTAAGCCACAACAAAGGACAGGACATCAACAGTGCACAATGAAGAAAACCACAACAAATGATAGGGCATCAACAGTGCACAATGGAGAAAGCAACAACAAAGGATAGGGCATCAACAGTGCACAATGGAGAAAGCAACAACAAAGGATAGGACATCAACAGTGCACAAAGGAGAAAGCCACAACAAAGGACAGGACATCAACAGTGCCCAATGAAAAAAGCCACAACAAAAAATAGGACATCAACAGTGCACAATGGAGAAATCAACAACAAAGGATAGTACATCAACAATGCACAATGGAGAAAACCACAACAAAGGATAGGACATCAACAGTGCCCAATGATAAAATCCACAACAAAGGAAGGACATCAAGTGCACAATGAAAAAGCCACAACAAAGAATGGGCCATCAACAGTTCACAATGGAGAAAGCAACAATGAAGGATAACATAGTAACAGTGCACAATGAAGAAAGCCACAACAAAGGATAGGACATCAACAATATAGTTATTTAACAGACGAGATAGAATTAATTATCAGTTTTAACTACACTAACAACACAAATTATTTCTTTCAAGAAGATTACAATGAATATTTTGTGTTACAGAACAATCACACAGACACACACAAAAGATGTTGATTAATTTAAGTTTTCAGTAATAAAAGCTGTCATAAGAATTAGTAAACTGTCTAAATGTGGTTAAAGAGAATAGCACAGTAATGCATTGGTAACTTAAGTTTGTATCTAACAAAAACGTGTTCTGAACATTTTCTTTGATAACATATAATAATCTCTAAACTCAAAGTTCTGTCGGTTATTAAATCTAATCATCAGAGAAACTCATTTCTTGTGTTAATATAATTAACTCTGACCATTTATGTCCAGTTCGACGACCTTGCTGATTGAAGGCACAACGCCATTGGTAGCCTCACATAAGTAGAACCCAGCGTCTTCCTTCTTTGACTTGTAGATGATGAGGGTTCCGTTGTCATAAACATGAAGATGGGAGTTGCTAGTGATGGATGAGTACTGTCCTGGTACCTCAGTACCTGTATGGAAAGAGTCCCTGAAGACTATAAACAAATGTTTCGTTGTCCCCTCACCAGCAATGATTCCATAAAACTCTTGCTATCACGTTATTATACAAAGCAGTTTGCATGTAATTAACAACAAACAAATTTTGCCAGTTCAAGTGTTTCAGTAGGGTTTCTTCGTTTTCGAGACGCGTTCCTAAATCTCGCTCTAAATTCATCAGAGTGGCACAGTGTATGACAAAGTCGAGGGGAATCGATTATATATAAGTCATGTACGCCCTCGGATGTTTCCTTTATTTACAACAAGAACCTTGTACGTCACTAACTACTGAGCCTAACTTCCTTAAAGAACAACAAAATAAAATTTTGGGACAGTGCATTCAGCGTGTCTATGTTGCCAAATATTGACTCAAGCGTTGGTTGTGGAGTTTTAATAGAGTTGAATATAAGCATTTTATGTTACTTCTCCAGGTTATGTGATTTTATATACCGTCACATCTTCACATGAGATACCACATGGAAAACTGTAAAGAGTGAACTATTCCCTCTCGAGACTCTAAATCTTATTATTATAAAGAAATTTGGAAAGTTTTCACGTGTCATATATTTCAATGTAACAGATGTGATAACAAAATTTGTCACTCATAAAATAAGATGGCCTCTATAAGGTACAACATGTTTCAATAAACTGCTCTAAATGTGTTGTAACAAATACTTCAAATTCATTGTCAATTTTAAGGAGATTTGACATGGCCAGGTGGTTAGGGCGCTCTACTCGTAATCTGAGGGTTGCGAGCTTGATTCCCCATCGCACTGAACATGCTTGCCCTTTTACCCATGTTGGCGTTATAATGTTACGGTCAATCCAACTATTCGTTGGTAAAAGGGTAGCCCAAGAGTTGGTGGTGGGTGATGACGACTAGCTGCCTTTCCTTCACTCTTATACTGCTTAATTAAGATAAAATAAATAATTAATTTACGTCGTTGGAATTAAAATCAAAATATTAGTTTCCAAATAATACACATCTTATTTTACTTTATGTAACTCTATATTTAAACATGTAAAATTATATTTCATTTATATTATCAAGTAATTGATATATATATTTTTAATTGGTTTGGTTTGTTTTGGATTTCGCGCAGAGCTACACGAGGGCTATTTGCGCTAGCCGTCCCTAATTTGGCAGTGTATGACTAGAGGAAAGGCAGTTAGTCATCACTACCCACCGCCAACTCTGAGGCTACTCCTTACCAACGAACAGTGGTATTGACTGTCACTTATAACGCTCCCATGGCTAAAAGGGCGAGCATATTTGGTGTGACGGGGATTCGAACCCGCAACCGTCGGATTATGAGTCGAATGCCTTAACCACCTGGCCATATCGGACCTGATAGAAAAAAGAAGAACAAGATATTCAAATTAATTTTTTTGACATTTACAGCCATTACCAGAACTTGTGACTCAGTCATTACACAGATATTGTTATAAAAGAAAACCCTTTACAGTATTGTAAAGTTCTGATGACCTACTGATAAGATTTTTAGAATACCATTTCTATTAACAATGGAAGCCATCCCGGCATAGACAGTGCTGCCGCCTGCCTGATAGATGAGCTTAGATTCAATCATTTTTAAATCTCTAACATTCACGACACGGAAGACAATAAAATCGAACCCTTAGCTTTGCTCCAATGTATGTTTGGTGCAGGAAAACCTCCAGCTTGACAATCAAGTTTGGAGTCTACGCCTTTGGTAACAGCAATATTCTTTGGTTCGATCTTCCAAGTAGGCGGAACTGAAAAAAGCAAAACAAATATTCAGATCACATTCAATCAACAATACATGTAATTCCATGTATAAGGACACGATATTGGATGATAGTACATGCCTCAAACAACAAGGCATTTTTTATGTCAAGGGAAGAAAATACAAAGACATGAATCATGAGCTATTGAATATATTAAATAATAAAATGTGTTCCTCAGCTGAAACCCAAATTGTAGAGTGTATTTATCTCTATCCCTCATTAACTTAGAGGTAATATTACTCGAGTGAAGGAAGATAAAAAAATGTCACTCATCGCCAACTCCTAGACTACTCCGTGTAAAAAGTGTAACTGAACTTATAAAATATAGGGAATACAATTGGTTAAGAGCACTTAGCGCCGCCAACCTTTGGGCTACAGTTGTTTGCTTAAATCTTGAGGTTTGACTTTTACACTTATAATGCATCCATGGCCCACAAATGGGGGCCATGTTTTTTCGGTAACATTGAACTCTAAAGGCCACGATGCTATACACTAGCACTGGCCAATGCTCAAAATGTAAGTGTAAAAAAATTTCAAAAACTGTATTTATAAAAAATCTCCCAAATTAGTATGGAATGACCTTGAAGAATGAGGACGAGAGACATGTATATTTTTGTTGAAATTAAGAAGTTAAGAATTACTGAAATTGGAAAATATATGTGTTAGTTTTAAGTTAAAAAACTGCTTTGGAGTGTTACGTGATTTAAGGAACAACAAACGACCACAAGACATCGGTTAGGATGTACGACATGGGCCAGAGTTTTCTTACAACTCAAAATATTTGCTGTCTATACTAATACAGATGTAAATATCTCATGAACATGTAGTGTTGCTGTTAAAAAAAATTGAAGCATTGCTCCGCAGTAAGATTAGAGTTTCAGTGTTAACAATCGTAAATACCACAACATTTACTGTGAACGACTTCTCTTATCTTAATAATAGTGTTCAATTAATTTTTAATTAGCTCATCAGAAATAAAACTGCGCTTCATCGCGATCTTGGAGTTTAACTGTTGACGTTCTAGTCCATATGTACTATAAATGTTCAGGTGGAGACACTTACCATGGATAACCATGGTAGCCGTGTGGTTTGAGATTCCAGCTGAGTTGCTAGCCTGACAGGTATAGTTTCCGTGGTATTCTGGGCGAACAGAATCGAACACTAAAGTCGATGAAAAATCAGTGACACGAAGCTCTCTGATCCCCAGGTAGTCAGCAATGTTCCGTCCGTCTTTCAGCCACCTGATGTCCACTGGAGGATCTCCCTTTGTAACAACACACATGACGTTGAATCTCTGCCCGGAATGAAGAGAAGGCGGGAACCTGAATGGCTCGATGAAGGGCCGGACTACAGAACAATAAGGAAAACAATAAATGGTAGCCCGTAAGTCCATATCCATCCATATGTTATTATGTTATATTCAATTACGCATGTGTTATAAATTTGTTTCTTTTTTTCTCTCAGAGATATATGGCCGATGTGACCCCATTTGCATTTGAAAAGCGTGTTGTGAAAAGTACGTGGGTACACGAGCGCAAGAATACTGGTGACACCATACAGATACACTGGATACATAAGATATATAGATGGGTATGGACTTACGGACCACCCTGTATATATTTCAATTCTCGTGGTTTTAAATCCAAAAAGATACTATCTTAACTTCATACTGTTAAAAGCGAGGTAGCAGTTAAGCTTACCGACTTGAAACTCTCAAATCTAGGGTTCGATTCTCTGCAGTGAGCGTAGAAGGTTGCCCAATGTGGCTTTGCGCTAAAATAACCAAACAAATTATGGTAAAACGGAATAAGTAAGGTAAATGTTGTAAACAGATTTTTCATTAATATCTGACTTTTACTATAAAGCTTGTTGTTTTTCTGTTGTTGTTGTTTTTTAATTCGCGCAAAACTACAGGAGGGCTAACCTGCTCCAGCCATCCCGAATTTAGCAATGAAAGACTAGAGGGAAGGCAGCTTGTCATCACCATCCACCGTCCAATCTTGGGCTACTCTTTTACTAACGAATAGTGAGATTGATCGTCACATTATAACGCCCCCGCGATTGAAAGGGCGAGAAAATTCATTGAGGGAAATTCGAACCCAAGACCTGTAGATTGCGAGTTAAACGCCCTAACCATATATGAATCAAGAAACGATGAGTGTGCTCGAAAATATTATATATTTAAGTTTCCTTGTGTATTAACAACACAATATTACATGGAACACAATATGAAATACACTTCAAAAAGGTTGAAAATGTAAAATAGATGTATAAAACAGTAATATTTAAACATTTGTAAATAACATCAGAAGTGACGTAATTACAGCATTACCTAAAACAGATATTAAAATGCTATTTTCAGCCGTTCTACCCTCCTTGTCTTTTGCCTGGCAGACATATGTTCCTTCATCAGTGGTTCGATCAACATTTTGTATAACCAAGGTGCCGTTTGAATAAACTTTCTGTCTGTGGTTGTATGGTAAGCTAGCGCCCTCTGTTGAATATACAAAAAACGGTTAATGTGGAGGGTAGATGAACTTTTGATTATTTTCAACTAATATACAACTTAATGAAGTATAATTGTAAACATTCGTTCAAGATACTGCGCTGAATTAGTGATAAGTCAATATATTTATTAAATTCGTTTTTTTTAAATTATGGATTTATTTTTATTTTTCTAAATGATGAATTATAAAAAAATATTTTTATCAAGATAAAAGATACACAAAGAAATTATGTTTTAATGTAAGAAACTAAGTAATTCGTTATTTAGTGTGTCGTACTAAATGTTTGTGCAGTTTGTGTTGTGTCAGTTTAAAACAGCAGGTTATTAGAAATACCAGTGACAGATAGTAATAAAGGAAAACAATATGACGTGTTCGTGTAAACACACAGTAAATGGAACAAACCATCAGAAGTTTCAAAGCTGGACTTACATCTTACAGAAGTGTTGAAAACATAAGTAGTGATGTAAATAAAACCACGAGAAAAAAACATCAAACTAAGCCATTCTTTACAAAATTAATAAGTTACATCTTGTACTTTCTAGTGCTATCAACAAAAACATCTATCTTGTCAATGATATTGAAAACCAATGACCGACCAACAGAAACATAGATGAAGAAGGGCACTGAAACAAGTTCATGACCACTCTATCGATCACTTTGAATAACAACACTATTGTGAACTGAAATAAGGGTTCGATTCTATTTACAGTTTTTGTAACAACACGTATATCTATAAACAAAGAAGTACCTTGGATTTGGTTTCACAGGATTAAAAAATAAAAATATCTAGATTTAGAGGTCAAAATCATTTAATGCGAATACTGTGAAACTATATTGCACTCATTTAGTATGTAGCAATGTTAAAATATATTGCTCTTATCCAGCGTGATATGCTGTAAAACGTTGTTCGTATTTAGGGTGATGTGCTGTAAACCTTTAAACAAATTAAGGTGCAGACAAACATGTTGACCATTAAAAAGCAGTCAATTTTAAAAATAGTAAGAGTATTGCGTCTGTGCTATTTGACTTTTTATTTTGGAAACATAGCCTGGTTTTACATGATTATGTGTACGAAATTATTAAAACATTTGATTTCTTTGTACATCAATCATCCAAAATTACTTTTGTCTATTTGTTTTTAACCTATTGAATGTTTAGTCAGTTTATTAAACAAACTAAATTTAATTATTACTTAGGGATATTATACCAAAAAGTAAACTGCTTAGATTCTGAAGATAACATTTTTATCAAGGTCTTTCGATTACAAGTTGCGATAAAAAAAACAACCAAAATTCTGTAAAAAATATTTGAGGCCTATAGAGAGCAAAGACGACAAAAACTGTTAAAAACATGTCAGGCTTACAAGGTACGAAGGCAACAAAACTGTCTAAAACTGCGTTACGCTATTTCAACGTTTTACACATAGGCCTAAGTAATCACACGTGTTATAAGCGGTTGCAGTGTGCAAATAATTGAAAACCACACCAGTTAGAAAGATAAAAGAAAAAGGATTGCACACAACGATAAAGAAGAAAAAAAAATAAGTGTATTCCGCATCGGTCGACGACATCCAACAACAACACAACGAAGTAATTCTTCCATTTCTGGTACGGAACAGTTCATTACGTTGTCCGTCTCATGACAACCTTGTGATCAATAACCCTAAAGCATTAATATATATTAACTGTCGGCAGACAAGTGGTGTTTCGATAAGTCATAGATTTACTTCTTCTAGACAAATGTATTATACGCCAGAGTTGTCTTGTCTCGCTGAGAGAAACATCTTACCGAATGTATTGAAATAATAAACACTGAAATCGAATGTTAGTCTCTGAAAAAAAAAAAAAAAAGATTATATCACTCAGTATACGAAGATTCAGGCCTAACGCTGATTTGGTTAAATAGTAGTGCACTATTTAAAAGGTAAATGTTGATACATACGTCTGACGTATTCCGATTATGTTACAAATTGTGGTTAACGAAATAAATCTCTTGTTTTTTTGTTTTGATTTTAACCTGAGGATAAAACGTCCTTTTTAAATTTATTTTACTTAATTATAATATTCATAATAACTTGTTTTTAATTTTGAATGAAAGTTATTTAAAAATACAGTTTTTTTCCGCTATTTCTATGCTCGGGTACACAAATTATATCTGTCTATATTTTTAATATAGGAATTACACATTCATACATCTCACCAAAGATAAGTGCAGCTCGAAATACAAGATGAGAACGACACCCCCTATCGGTAGCATAACGTTAAATCTGACGTTTTTTATGTTAAAAATTGTGTTTCTATATATCCACAGTCAGCAGGGCAGAAATAGTTAAATTTTTAGTTTGTGGTCAACTATAGACAAAAACAAAGAGATAAAGAATTTTTTGTTTGAAAATTTAGAGCATATATTAAGAAATGGGCATCAGCTAACAACATTTGCCGCCAACTTTCCGACCACTCTTGTCTCACTGAATGGTGTTATTTGAACGCTACTCTTGTCCACGATCCCAAAATGTAGACTGTGTTTTTTTCGACGATTTGATGTAGATCATGAACCGGTTTCAGAAACCGGCAAGCTAAGAACTAAATTAAATATTTGACATATTTCCACTTCTGAATATTTCTACAAAATGGGTACAAGGTTCGTAAAGCAACTAGCCACGTTTAATATAAACGAAGATATTAAGAATTAAAGTGCATTTACTACAAATGAAGCCCGCGTGTATTCTCAACTTTGCATGACGAAGAAAATTACATTTAGGTGGATTTCAATCACGTTTTGTTTCGTTTGTATTTTGTCATTTGTGTGTATAAGTAGATTCACGCCACCTTGATAAAAATATAATATCGAAGGGAAAAGTAAGCAATAAAGAACTGAACGAAAGAAAGTTTCATAATTTTTAAAAAAAATATTTAAAAATTTATTTGTTTTTTTTAACTTCGCGCAAAGCTACACGAGGGCTATCTACACTAGCCGTCCCTAATTTAGTATTGTAAGACTAGAGGGAAGGCAGCTAGTCATCACCATCCACCGCCAACTTTTGGGCTACTCTTTTACCCACGAATAGTGAGATTGACGGTCACATTATAACGTCCACATGGCTGAAAGGGCGAGCATGTTTGATGTGACGGATTCGAACTCGCGACCCTCAAATTATGAGTCGAGCGTCTTAACCATCAATATATTAATTTTTTGGTTCGATATAAAGTAGTATGTAATTAAAATTATAATTTCAAAAATAAACTGAAAACATTTATTGTTCTAATTACTTCAATCTTGTTGTGAAGACAGTATTAGTGATTATTATTGGATTAAGTGTATTATCCATTATCTTATTGTTGCAAATATTTTAGTCTTGTTCTATAATTAAATAAGTATGTTTACCATTGTTTAGGACCACACTGGAGTAAAGTTTATTGTACTGATTCAAGCATTGTTATTACCAGTAAAGCTGTCCAATTGAGAGAGGCGGGGGTAAGTTACATCATTAAAGTAATTGTTAAAACTATTCATATTTAATCTTCTATTTAACAAATACAAATACACTTACTGTGATAGTAACGTTTTGTTGTTTTTTGTTTCGTGCGCGTGCATGGGACGTTCCATACAGAATGTAGAATTTCCAAAGGATAAAAAAACAACAACAACATATGGTTTGCGTTTAACAAGATTCTTATATTCTATCATTATATGGTGACTTTGGAAAGATATAAATATTGGCTTGTTCAACCGAATGTTTTTTTATTGATTGCCGAATAATCACAAAGAACTTTGTATTTTACAAACTTATATCTTCGAAAATATTCCTGCTTGGTTTGATTTTTTTTCCTTGAAGATTTATTATGTTTGATAGTTTGTAGTTAAGCTACACATTGGGCTATCTGTGCTCTGCCCACTATAGGTATCGAAACTGCAGACAAACTGCGGTGACACTGTTTTGTGTGTGTGTTGTGGTTGTTTTTAAGGTTGTAGACAGAAGTATTTTTGTTTAACACAACCTAAGAACTGAGTTGATTTATTATTTTAGTTACAAGAGAAAGCAATGTGTAATCTGTAAACTGGTAGGTTGGTTTAATAAGTAATATTAGGCTGACAGCGATTAAACACTACACAGTTTATCTGCAAGCTTGTAATTTATCGATATATTTCATTTGTTTACATTAACACCGACTTGTTACGACCTCTACGGGGAGAGGGGAGGAGATGTATTCCTAAACTTTCTTACATTATCAAGTTGACGAAACACGTTACTTAAAAATGGGTCAATACTTATAATTTGTTTGTTTGTTTGTTTTAATTTTGCACAAAGCTACTCGAGGACTATCTGTGCTAGCCGTCCCTAATTTAGCAGTGTAAGACTAGACGGAAGGCAGCTAGTCATCACCACCCACCGCCAACTCTTGAGCTACTCTTTTACCGACAAATAGTGGGATTGACCGTCACTATATAACGCCCACACGGCTGAAAGGGCGAGCATGTTTGGCGCGACGGGGATGCGAACCCGAGACCCTCAGATTACGAGTCGCACGCCTTAACACTTATAATTCACACTATACTTTGCTGGGCCTATCTTACATACGAAATTAACATACTTAAGTGATAACAGTCAGCGCTTTCAAAATCCGCATCAATATTCTTGTTGGCAAACACATGAGTACCATTAAAAATAACTTCAAGCAAAAAACACCCGAATATTAAAAGAAAGACTCACGTATCATATCATGTCAATTCTGTGATAAAGGTTATGAAACCAAAAGTAGTGCTGACACGATAGTTTCTGAATACAAAAATGTAATAAATGTGAAGACATACACACGACGCCATTTTTCTTTATACGAGTGATTCTGGACATCACGTTGATTAACTATGAACGAGAAGTTATAATCAAAAATGACAACTGCAGAAAAAAATTAAAGTTACCTAATCAAATGACCTGCTTTATTTCAACGCCTTCCAAGGTTACTTTAAGACAGCTCCATGACCTCCGGTGTCCTTAATGGGATTCGAAATTCCGGGGTCACGTGCCGAAGACAACGTGAAACTGTACAGGATGCAGGAATGCCTCGTAAATAGCTCAACAGTAAATTTTACTGACTTTTTTTTTCTGTTTACTATGATTTCAACACAAACCGTGCAACCATTGGAATCATCATATGGTTAGACCATCTACGTCATGACAAGTTCGCAGAAGTGGTTGGGATCACGATAATGTAACAGCTATTAAACCAGCACAGAAATAATAAAGTAAATATTGTAGGATTTATTTTGGAGGCTTTGTCCCCTATGATAAACAAGTAACTTTTTGTTTACGTTTATTGTTAGTTTTATATTATAAAGATTACTTTGAAAGTTCTTAAACTTACCGCTTGCCCACATTCGAGGCCTGGCATGGCCAAGTGTGTTAAGGCGTTCGACTCGAAATCTGAGGGTCGCGTGTTCGAATCCCCGTCACACCAAACATGCTCGCCCTTTCAGCCGTGGGAGCGTTATAATATTACGGTCAATCCCACTATTCATTAGTAAAAGAGTAGCCTTGTCCCCTATGATAAACAAGTAACTTTTCGTTTACGTTTATTATTAGTTTTATATTATAAAGATAACTTTGAAAGTTCTTAAACTTACCGCTTGCCCACATTCGAGGTCTGGCATGGCCAAGTGTGTTAAGGCGTTCGACTCGAAATCTGAGAGTCGCGTGTTCGAATCCCCGTCACACCAAACATGCTCGCCCTTTTAGCCGTGGGGGCGTTATAATATTACGGTCAATCCCACTATTCGTTAGTAAAAGAGTAGCCTAAAAGTTGGTGGTTGGTGGTGATGAATAGCTGCCTTTCCTCTAGTCTTACACTGCTAAATTAGGGACGGCTAGCGCAGATAGCCCTCTAATTGTTTTGCGCGAAATTCAAAACAAGTCTAGTATATATGATTTATCATGAAATTAGCCCCCCAGTGGCTCAGCGGTATGTCTGCGGACTTTCAACGCTAAAAACCGGGTTTTGATACTCGTGGTGGGCAGAACACAGATGGCCCATTGTGTAGCTTTGTGCTTAATTTAAATACAACTGCCCACATTCGAGCTGGAAGACTTGGTTTGGTTTGGTTTGAATTTCGCGCAAAGCTACACGATGGCTATCTGCGCTATCCATCCTTAATTTAGCAGTGTAAGACTAAAGTAAAGGCAGCTAGTCACTACCATCTACTGCCAATTCTTGAGCTACTCTTTCACCAACTAATAGTGGGATTAATCGTAACATTATATATGGTCCCCACGGCTAAAATGACGACCATGTTTGGTGTGGAACTGGATTAGATTTGGATTAGTTGGAATAAACCTTTCAGTATAGAATATTTTCAATAAAGGCCTGAATTGTAGCTTCTTCAAAACAAATTTCAGCAAAATGGAAGTTTTATAATCATGTGCGCTCTACGTTAAAATTAATTAATTTTTGTATTCGTTTCAATCATATTAAAATTCGATAAGTAGGTTTTGGTTCGCGCTTAAAATAATAATAAAAAAGTCTATTAGTGACTGAAACTCATTTTTTTTTTAGTTTTAGGTTTCCGAGCGGATATGTAAATTACAATTTCCACACATCTCTGAGGATTAGGCCTTTAGGTTTCTTTCGTTAATAACATCGTTACTTGATGGTGTTCGAGGAATATATTTGTTTTGTATCATTCACGTGAGATTTTTGTTTTTGTAATTGAATAACTTTAGCTTTTATTCTTGTTTTATCATTTGGTTGTTAAAATACCTTACGTAATCACAGTTTTTACAACTTATATCCCCGTCACACGAAACATGCTCGCCCTTTAAGCCATGGGTACGTTATAAAATGACGGTCAATTCCACTATTCGTTGATACAAGAGTAGCCCAAGAGTTGGCGGTGAGTGGTGATGACTAGCTGTCTTTCCTTTAGTCTTACACTGCTAAATTATGGACGGCTAGCGCAGATAGTCCTCCTGTGGCTTTGTGCGAAATTTAAAACTAACCAAACCCGCGGGTACTACTTTTTAACTCGTAGGAATGCACAAGAACTTTGATTTGCTTATGTTCTGCAGTTAAAGAGTTGCCTAACTATTTCAATGCAACTAACCATTAGTGCCACCAGAGTGCGATACTATACCATGAAAGTTAAAATTACCTGAATATCTACAGTACAATGCAAAGCAGGTAAGGATGACTCTAATATCTTATCAATAATATTAAAGAATACTGGTCTGCGAGAATTATCATATTATATCGGATAATTTTTCTTGTAATTATTGGTATTTAACAACGTGGTTCTAATTATGTTTTAAAGAACACGAGTTATTATCTCTGTATTCTCTTGCATTTTGTACGTTTTTTTTTTATTTCGCGCAAAGCTACATGGAGGCTAGCCGTCCTTATTTTAGCAGTGAAAGACTAGAGAAAAGGCAGCTAGTTATCACCATCCACCGCTAACTCTTGGGCTACTCTTTTAGCAACGAATTGTGGAATTGATCGTCACATTATAACGCCCCCACAGCTGAAAGGACGTGCGTGTTTGGTGTGACAGGGACTCGAACCCGCGACCCTCAGATTACGAGTCAAGTATCTTAACCACCTGGCCATGTTGGGCCTACTTTCATTTTGATTTATGATACTCATGATTTCATTTTCTGGTGTGACGGAGTCTTAAACGAATAATTTAGGTTTTGTTTTCAACAAAGAAGTGTTTAAAGGTTCGTTAATCAGAGCAAGAGATACAATTTATTTTTGCCTGCTAGTTCTAGGAAAACAAACAATACACTGTTCTGAAAGAAATTACATCAACGGGAAATAGACAAAATGAAGGAGAAATAGAATAAATTGTTTGAACGATCTTCATTTGTAATAATTTGCTCGTGCTGTACCTAGTTGTTACGAGTGTCATATAAATTCGATTGTTTGTCAACGTCTTGAAATATTATCCTTATAATATATACATTGTGTTTTTTTATTCCAGGTTTTATTATCCAGCACGAATAGAGGTTATTAAACTGATATTTCTCTTCTCGGAACGACGCATTCATTCTACAAAAAAAAGCGTCTACTCACACGGCAAATCATTCTCAGAGAAATATACGGGCTCATAAACATAGAACCTTACTAATCGAACAATATGGAAAAACACACGCTATTATGTATTGCTTGGAGCTTTATGAGCTATGTTACGCATTCATACATTCTTAAAATATTGTAAAACAGTTTTCTCAGCGCTCCATTAGTTCTAGTTTCATTCCTGTTTTATAGTTGGAGATTTGGATCACAGTTTTATGTCTCTAATTCCATAGATGTGTTGGAGAAATCTGTCATCACGCTCCAAGTAGATAGTAGCGAACTCTATACACGTAATTACGAGTCGATATAACCTTATGAATAAGCGAAAAGGAAAGAACAAACGGCAGTAAAAACGGTTTTATATTTATGTAGACACACAGACAGTAAAATGACTGTTTACGGTTATGTTACTATTTGAAACAAAGAACGGTGCTTAAACATCGTACAAGGACATAAAGCTGTTGTGTTGGAAATTGTTCTGTTATCAGTACAACATTGAAAATGTTTCTTTTTTGTTTCAGCTGCGAAGATCTTTAGTGCTTTATTGAAAAGAGAAGAGATAAGAGTTCGTATGATGTTATCAGAACGTGTAGTTTTCAGTACGGTACATCCAAGTGGTTCAGCGATAATTTTGTAGGCTTATAACTGCAAAAACCGGGTTTCGATATCCTTGGCGGGAGCAGGTTCATACAGCCCACTGTTGAGCTTGTTGCTTAACAACAAGCAAACAACCCATTTAATGGTATTTGTAAGCAGTTTCGTAGCTGAAAGCAACACAACATTTTGACAACAACTTATGCACTACAATCTGCATGTTTCAGTCATGTTTAACCATACCCACTGCTCTAATGATAATAAAAAAAGAAGATTAGTTCTGGGACTAAAAAAATAATGAAAAACAAGATTAGTTCTGGGACTAAAATAATAATGAAAAACAAGATTAGTTCTGGGACTATAATGATAATAAAAAAGAAGATTAGTTCTGGGACTAAAATAATAATAATGAAAAACAAGATTAGTTCTGGGACTAAAATAATAATAATGAAAAACAAGATTAGTTCTGGGACTATAATGATAATAAAAAGGAAGATTAGTTCTGGGACTAACATAATAATAATGAAAAAGAAGATTAGTTCTGGGACTATAATGGTAATAAAAAAGAAGATTAGTTCTGGGACTAAGATAATAATGAAAAACAAGATTAGTTCTGGGACTACAATAATAATGAAAAACATGATTAGTTCTGGGACTATAATGATAATAAAAAAGAATATTAGTTCTGGGAATAAAATGATAATAAAAAAGAAGATTAGTTCTGGGACTAAAATAATAATAATGAAAAACAAGATTAGTTCTGGGACTATAATGATAATAAAAAAGAAGATTAGTTCTGGGACTAAGATAATAATGAAAAACAAGATTAGTTCTGGGACTACAATAATAATGAAAAACAAAATTAGTTCTGGGACTATAATGATAATAAAAAAGAAGATTAGTTCTGGGAATAAAATAATAATGAAAAACAAGATTAGTTCTGGGACTATAATGATAATAAAAAAGAATATTAGTTCTGGGACTAAAATAATAATGAAAAACAAGATTAGTTCTGGGACTAACATAATAATAATGAAAAACAAGATTAGTTCTGGGACTATAATGGTAATAAAAAAGAAGATTAGTTCTGGGACTAAGATAATAATGAAAAACAAGATTAGTTCTGGGACTACAATAATAATGAAAAACATGATTAGTTCTGGGACTATAATGATAATAAAAAAGAAGATTAGTTCTGGGACTAAAATAATAATAATGAAAAACAAGATTAGTTCTGGGACTATAATGATAATAAAAAAGAAGATTAGTTCTGGGACTAAGATAATAATGAAAAACAAGATTAGTTTTGGGACTACAATAATAATGAAAAACATGATTAGTTCTGGGAATAAAATGATAATAAAAAAGAAGATTAGTTCTGGGACTAAAATAATAATAATGAAAAACAAGATTAGTTCTGGGACTATAATGATAATAAAAAAGAAGATTAGTTCTGGGACTAAGATAATAATGAAAAACAAGATTAGTTCTGGGACTACAATAATAATGAAAAACAAAATTAGTTCTGGGACTACAATAATAATGAAAAACAAGATTAGTTCTGGGACTATAATGATAATAAAAAAGAAGATTAGTTCTGAAACTAAAATAATAATAATGAAAAACAAGATTAGTTCTGGGACTAAAATAATAATAATGAAAAACAAGATTAGTTCTGGGACTATAATGATAATAAAAAGGAAGATTAGTTCTGGGACGAAAATAATGAAAAACAAGATTAGTTCTGGGACTATAATGGTAATAAAAAGGAAGATTAGTTCTGGGACGAAAATAATGAAAAACAAGATTAGTTCTGGGACTAAAATAATAATAATGAAAAAGAAGATTAGTTCTGGGACTACAATGATAATAAAAAAGAAGATCAGTTCTGGGACTAAAATAATAATGAAAAACAAGATTAGTTCTGGGACTAAAATAATAATGAAAAACAAGATTAGTTCTGGGACTATAATAATAATGAAAAACAAGGTTAATCCGTGGCAGGCAAAATAGATATTAAATGCTATTTTTACATACAAGTGCTTGAAATCTGTTATGAGCTCATTAAGAGAACTGGAAAGACGAACTTGTCAATATTTATTTATCTGGAGTATTGGTCTTAACGATTTCCGTTGCTTTCGTGAGCTCTTGGTTGCAACATTCAATTTTGATTCAGTTTTTGTTGTTTCACTTGTGAAAGTTTGACCACAATCTAATGCAACCTGTTTTTCCACTAAATCAATATACGTACTCCATCGATAGTTAATATTCACATTTACCAGTAGTTTGAAGCAAATTTAGTACAAGCAACTTTGCGCTGCTGAGTATGTAAGCGACTTTCAATCATTAAAAAGGTAGGACAGACACACACACACCCAGCACAACGTAGAAAACAAGAAACATAATGAAAAATGCTGGCAGTAAAATGAACTAATGTTTTGTTAAAAATGGAAAATCATTGCCACGTGATATCAGAAAATTACATGGTAAACGTATGATACTTTACACGACTGAAGGATTTTTTTTTTAATTTCGCGCAAAGCTACTCGAGGGCTCTGTGCTAGCTGTCCCTAATTTAGTAGTGTAAGACTATAGAGGGAAGGCAGCTAGTCATCACCACCCACCGCCAATTCTTGGGCTTTTCTTTTACCAACGAATAGTGGGATCGACGGTAACATTATATCGCCCCCACGGGGGAAAGGGCGAGCATGTTTGGTGCGACCAGGGTTCGAACCCGCAACACTCGGATTACGAGTCGAACGCCTTAACCCACCTGGCCATGTTGGGGATCAACTGAACGAACGTATATGTTTATATATGTGATTATAACAATACATCCAAATCTTCTTTAATTAACTCGAAGCAACATTGTTGGTCATTTTAATTCGGTGTAACAATTCAATCAGAGACATGCCATTCAGCTAACTAATTTCTTGTCATGCGTGTATTGTCACAGATTCCGGAGCTGTTCTATTTTGTGCTAAGTTAACGTATTCGCTGTCGTACGTTATGCAACTTTTTGACTTGTTATTGTTGTATGTTATCACAGGCTTAGCTTTGTATTATATTTTCAATACTTCTATGGCATACTCAGAGAAGTTCATTTTGAAATATATCTCAAAACTGTACTTCGTGGCTCTAATACACGTGATTTATTCTAATCGCTTTGTTCACTACACATGAAAAACGAGTTCTCGAAAATGGAGCACGTTTCACGTGAACCACGTGGGCGATACGTCAAAGTAATAGAACACGAGTTAATTAGTGTATGGATAACACTGCCTCACAGTCTTTCTTTTAACATCAATAACAATTCAGTACGGTTATTCGAGTTACCTAAATTTGGCCACAGTAAACCTAAAATTACTGAAAACGACACCAGTATTAACTTGCACCTTGGATATTAAATCATAAGACTCCTTGATATTCAAGAATTTATGATATTTTATGGAAAACAAAATCCTCTATGTTTGAAGTCACTTATAAACAGTCGAGGACTTTAGGATTCAATTCTAATATTTTTTTCACAGGACCTTCCTCGGTTCCCAATTATTTTTGTAAGAGAGAAAAACAAAAACGACATTTTTTAAAGATGGAAGACAAGAACGTTTGTTTGTTTTTGAATTTCGCGCAAAGCTACTCGAGGGCTATCTGCGCTAGCAGTCCCTAATTTAGCAGTGTAAAACTAGAGGGAAGGCAACTAGTCATCACCACCCACCGCCAACTCTTGGGCTACTCTTTTACTAACGAATAGTGGGATTGACCGTAGCATTATAACGCCCCCACGGCTGAAAAGGCGAGCATGTTTTGGTGCGACCGGGATTCGAATCCGCGACTGACTCGGATTACGAGTCGAACTCCTTAACAGGCTTGGCCATGCTGAGCCAGTCAAGAACGAATGCAGAAAAAAAAAATACGTGATAAAATACTGTAATACTGGGAAATGCAGCAGGACATGTTAAACAAAAAATGTTTTGTAACTGGTTAATATGATGGAGAAATAACACGGAACCCGAGCTTGCTGTGCTGTTTGGTTCTTAATGACGTGAACTATTCAAAACACACTACTTTTAAAGTAACACAATGATACTGCAGATCTGTTTGAAAGCTATACAGTGTGATAACTTCATCTCAGTTTTATGGCTGTTCTTAACAATATCAACATATTTTCAACTTAACATATACATCGATGTATACATATTTACATAAAAGAAAGGTTAGAACTGCTACTGGGAAGACAGCGGTAAGCCTGTAGTTTTACTTCGCGGAAATCAAGGGTTCGATTGCCCTCGGTGGACTTAGCAGAGAGACAGATGCGGCTTTGCTATGAAGAAAACACCCAGAGAAAGGTCAAACCTTCCACGTTTTTCTTTTATTTTCAGAGTACTACGATAAACTATTTAAGCCTATTATTATTATTTCTTGGCAAAATTACATTAGGCCTACCTCAATGTATCTCACACGTCTCTCGTGGGTATTTTCTTCATAGCAAAGCCAGATCTGTCTCTCTGCTAAGTCCACCGAGGGCAATCGAACCCTTGATTTCCGCGAAGTAAAACTTCAGGCTTACCGCTGTCTTCCCAGTGGCAGTCCTAACCTTTCTTTTATGTAAATATGTATGTATCGTACTGGTAAGCGACATTATTATTTAAAACACTTAACTTCGACAGGTCTGAAGATTCTACCTGCAAGTCATGATGGGATTGTATGTGTTCTTGGAGGACTTCCGGTAAACAAAGGATTAGATTTACATTCTAATCATAATTACAAAAATGTTATTTAATTTTAATAACAGGGCAGCTTTGGCGTACGTGAATCACGTGGTTAGATAGACGGATAGATAAAAATTTAATTTATTCCTCGAGTGTAACGAAATAAAGGATTGTAGTATATTAAATTACATAACAGTGTATCAAACTTTACCATATACACAAACACAATTACGAAGCTTTAGGGCTAACATTATATGGAATTATCAAGAAAGTGACGTCATAAAGGCATCGAGGTTGAACCATTTTACCGAAGGTTATTATGGCCCGAAGAAATATTCTGGTGTTTCTAGAAACGCTTTGGGTTTGGTTCTGAAATCAAATTAAACTTTTAACAAGAAGAATAAAACATTATTCAGAAATGAAGAGAAATAACGTAAGATCAAAGCAATATTCTAACAGCAAGCCCAGGATATGGAAGATATCATATGAATATCCTAATAATAATTGTAATAGATTTACTCTTGTACATTCATTTTCGTACATTTGTTTCAGTATAGTTTTTTTATGCATGTAACGTGTATAGATGGATGCCTATTGCGCAAGTCCCGCCTGTTTAGTAAATTTGTATAAGGTTCTTGAGATTAAGAATCAACATATTTTTATTTTACGAAAACGCGCTAGATCATTGTTGAAATGTCTACAAATCTGCGTGATCTGTGTAAAAGGTGGCTAGCCGATAAACAGAGGAATACTATTAGTTGTCAGCTACAGTCTTTGCTCTATTGGTATTGGAAGTTAAAATTGTTATGAACGTCTATTAATCGGAAAAAAATTACACAATTTCTCCAGGAACGTCATAGATTTTGTACATGACAAACCGTTTAGCTTCGGACGTTTGTATTTCTACGGTGGCATTAAATATCTTCGTCAGTAAAAGGCAAACTTATAAGCGGTGTGAGGCCAGCCAAGCTAGCTAGCTTAAGCTAGGTTGACAATATCAGCTCACAATTAATTTGCTCCTCATGGGCCAGGATAATCGATTAAATATTCAGTTTCAGACCAGATATAACATTTAATAGTGTCTGTAAGTTTGTAAAACTGTTATGTATAAATCATTATTTGTAAAAAACTGTTATTATGAATTGTATTGTTGTTTATATACTAAAATATACTTATGTTAAGAACGAAAATCGTGTGTATTAATCTTGTTGACAAATATCATAAATTTGATCTATATCAACATTTAATTAACCTCTAAGTTCTAATTCCGGCTATTTGAAATCGTAATACATAACATACGTAACATAATAAAACAGAGAATCGTCCGAAATAAATTATAATACGTAACAGATGTCCTACAGAAAGAATTATAACAATATTCTAACAACAAACCCAAGATATAACAGATATCATAGGAAAATCCTAACAAGAAGTCCTGAGGATCACAGTAATCATAAAAATGTTCAGGTTAACCTGAAGATGACCTATAAAGGTCAAAACGTTGTTATTTACCTTATTTTAATAAAAGTTTTAATACCCATACCAGCCGTCTTGAGACACATTGTTACTTCAAGTGGGTTTATTGTCATTATGCAAGATTGTAACAATATTCTAACATCAGTTTCAAGATACAACAGTATCATAAGAATATTTCAGGAACAAATTATATACTTATAACTGTCTAAGGAAAATACACGTGCAGAATATGGGAAACAAAACAAAACAAAATCGTGACGTGGTACAGTTACATTAAAATAAACATTTCTTCAATAATTTATTCAAAATTGGTATTTGAGACTCACCTCTTTTCCAGACAATTGACTCAATTGGGTAGCCACCCACTGGACATTGAAGCTCCAGAATTTCTCCAGTTAAAACAGATTTGTTTTTCATAGGTCTTATGAAGGGGGGCCCGTACACCCTTATTTTCTCCGTATGTCGAACCTCACTGACGTCGTTCTTAGCTATACACTGGTAACTTCCTCCGTCCTCTGGCCGGACATTGGAGATATTTACATAGCTTGTTACGGTTTGGTCCTCTGTGACGTAATCACCTAAAGAGAAGCGAGGATTCATAGGAAGGGGCATGCCATCCAGTAACCACGTGACCTGAGGTAAAGGGTTACCTTGAGAGACGCATTTCAGTGACAGCGAAGCTCCTGGCTTGAGCGTTTGTTCCTGGAACACTTGTTGAAACACAGGTTCGTCATCTACAAAGGGCAAAAGAAAGCAACAGTTATAATCCTTGGTTTACTGTGAAACCAGAGTGTAAGTTTCCATCATCTATACTAATTTTATTACTACAAACAAAAGTACACAATATAGAGTTAGTTTGTTGCTAAGTGCAAAGCTACGTATTGGATTATCTGTCCTCGATTCAACACGGGTATCGAAATTCGAATTTTTAGCGGTATAAGTAAAATTCACAGTTTACAGCCCAGCCGTCAGAGAACCGTTTTGAATGTATTCAAGTTGGAAGACACTGATCGCAAAAGAAATGGCGAATTGTTAGAGGCTGTTAACTATAAATATTAATGAATATCTGTATGTTAATATCAACGTATTTCTTAATACCATAATGCAGCAGGCATTCTGCAAATTAAAGAAACACAAATTTAGGAAATGCATGTTTTGTATTTTAATAACCAAAAATGTTTTTGTATTTTTTTTTTTGAGATCGAGACCGTTGGATCGTCTGAGTTTCTGATGCTCATCTATGTATCTTGACATCTTACCAATGGTGTCCATCAATTCTCCAGTTAGCCATCCTTAATTTAGCAGTTAAAGACTAGAGAGAATGAAGCTGGTAAGAACCACCCACCGCCAATCATTTAACTACCATTTCCCCAACGAATAGTGGAATTGATTGTCACATTATAAACGTCCCCATGGCTGAAAGAGAGAGCGTGTTCAGCGACGAGAATTTTAATTCATGAATCGAGCGTCCTAGCCGTCAGGCCATGTGAGCTGAACGAGAAAAAATAAAATCTCGTAGCACATAAGGTTTGGCTTGGTGTGATGTGTTTGTAAGAGACTATCAGCTCTGTCCACCGAAGAGAATCGAACCCTGGATCTAAGCATTGTAAATCCGTAAAGTTACAGATGAACTATTGGGGAAACTATACGCATGAGGCGTTATTCAGATTTACTACCCTGTTCGTTTGTTTGTTTGTAGTTAAGCACAAAGCTACAGAATGGGCTATCTGTGCTCTGCCTACCACGGGTATCGAAAACCAGCTTTTAGCGTTATATGCTTTTAGAATTAACGCTGAACCACTGAAGGTGGGGTTTTTTATGTTGGTATCCAAATAACACTGTTTTCTTTTAAGAAGTAATTGAAAACATCAAAGCGTTTTCTTTGAAATTTCTTTTGCTTCTTCATAAAGACTTCCAATACTAACAAGAGGTACCTGCGTAGTTGGGATCGAATCCTCAATTTTATTGTTATAAAGCTAACCAATGAGGCTTATTTCTGAAACCAACTTGATGAATAGTTACAGTAAGTGGTCAGAAACAATAGAAATAAAACAAACACGATCGAACCACAGTTACGATTTAGATAATTTGTAATATAAATATATATGTATATATATATATATTATCGCTCCCCTTAACTGGCATAGCGGAAAGTTACAATTTCGATACACCTGGTAGGGACAACACATATGTCCTGTTGCACTGCTTCGTGCATAACTACAAATGTGTGTTACCAGGAACTGCAAAATACATCCATTTTAAATAAATTATAAACGCTATTCCAGAAAGATATGTTGCAAAAATGATTACCTGCACCTTACCGTCCGTAATTTATGAACTGACGGATTAGATACCAAAGGGAACGTAGCTAGTTATCAACACTCATCGCCAACACTTGAGCTACTCTTTTACCCAAGAATAGTGGGATTGACCGTGACATTATAACGCCCCCACGGTTGAAAGGACTAGCATGTTTGGTGTGACGAGGATTTGAACCCGTGACCACCAGATTTTGAGTCGAGTGTCATAACCATCCGGGAGAGAACAATCGAAACGGCAACTAGCCAGTCAGCAGCCCCAATTACTGATATTTTAACTTAACTCCTATAACGCATTCACAGCCTCACAGTGCAGAGCGCGTTTTGGCGCAAACCACCAAACTTTAGATCTACAGCCCGAGCACACCAACCGTTAAGCCATGCTCGATACATTTTTTGATCTCTATCTAAAAGATAAAGAAATGAAAAAAAATAAGTAATCCAGAATATGAAAGTCAGATAGTAAAAATACTGAAAAAACAAACAAAAATATTCCACAAACGCCAGACTCTGCAAACATGCAGAATTAGATCTTTGTTTGGGTGTAAGATAAAATAGGGTAGTTACGCTGAGCTTACCATAAACTAAATGAGGTCAGTTTTTATCGCGACGTTTACGCAGTATTTACAGTTATGGCTAATGATGTAAATATTCATATCTAATATAAATAATGTAAAGATAAATTAACTCGTAAACAAACAGGGTTTATATGAACTTTTGTCTTTATTATGAACCTCATACTCCGATTTTAACCTTTCTATGGTATATTTAATGTAATAGGGATGTTTTTATATATATACGGCTTCAACAAGGCGTCCGTTTAGTGGTGTTGGAAGGTGTTACAAAATGGTGCTGCTTCGTCAGACCTGTAGATTTCATTATAAAACATTGAAAGTTATAAGATGGCGCCAAAAGAAGTGAGCATGTTGTCAAAACCAGTTCACTTTAGGGAGTCTGGGGCATGCTCCCTCCTGCCAAAAACGAACATTATGATATAATTTACAGTTCGTGTGGAAGTTACTTCTGTGAAAGTGCTATAGCAGACCATGTTCCAACACTATCCGGCCCGGCATGGCCAGGTGGTTAAGGCACTAGATTGGCAACGTTAGGCAGCAGTAATTAGGTATAAAATACACTTGCCCGGCATCGCCAAGCGTGTTACGGCGTGCGACTCGTAATCTGAGGGTCGCGGGTTCAAATCCCGGTCGCACCAAACAAGCTCGCCCTTTAAGGCGCGGGGGCGTTATAATGTAACGATCAATCCCATTATTCGTTGGTAAAAGAGTGTGCCAGTGGGTGGTGATGACTAGCTGTCTTCCCTGTAGCTTTGTGCGAAATTCGAAACGAAACATAACTCCATTTGGAATTTAAAATGTTGTTCTCCCTCGTTCTTACACCGAGTAAAATCGACATATTTTAGATTATGGCGATGCAGGCTGAAAAATGGCCTGGCATGGCCGAGCGCGTTAAGGCGTGCGCTCGTAATCCGAGGGTCGCGGGTTCGCGCCCGCGTCGCGCTAAACATGCTCGCCCTCCCAGCCGTGGGGGCGTATAATGTTACGGTCAATCCCACTATTCGTTGGTAAAAGAGTAGCCCAAGAGTTGGCGGTGGGTGGTGATGACTAGCTGCCTTCCCTCTAGTCTTACACTGCTAAATTAGGGACGGCTAGCACAGATAGCCCTCGAGTAGCTTTGTGCGAAATTCCAAAACAAACAAACAAGCAGGCTGAAAAAAATTGCCCGAATCTTTATATAGAAAATTGGAGCGTTGTTCGTCAATAACTCGCCGACACTGGATATATATAACTAGTGTGATGTGCTTTATGTATTGTTACGTATTCGACTTTGCTTTCTCTTACAAGGTTTCTATAATTTGCATAAGTATACGTACGTACTTCAAATAGTGCATGTGCAGAATTATGTTAGACTTGGATCATTTTTTGTAGTAAAGTTAAATACAAAGATTCATAACGGGCTATCTGTCATCTGCCCACTAGGAGTATCGAAACCCAGTTTCTTGTAACGAACTGGTTTTAGCAACGTTTCATTGCAAATAAAGAAGATAATATAATAACCACATAAGCAGCCGACTTTTAAGAATTGCAAAGTTGGACCAGAAAAATTCCTTATTTTTATGTGTTGCACAGTTCAATCAGAAAATCCTTAATTTTAAGAATTGCAAAGTTGGACCAGAAAAATTCCTTATTTTTATGTGTTGCACAGTTCAATCAGAAAATCCTTAATTTTAAGAATTGCACGATTAGATCAGAAAAAAAAACCCTATGGAGTGACAAATTTCAACCTGTCTTACGAACACGTAGTTAACTGCTAGTGAACTTACGTTATTACTGACATGAATCAATACTTTCTGTAACGTGTACATTGTCAGACTCAACTGAAATAAAAAAAGATACAAAAATCACTATGTTAAGTACGTTTTAGCCAATCTTAACCAGCTTTCTTAAGCGGCTATTTAATTGTAGCATGCTTGATTACGTTTAGCTGAAAAACAGCTGACGTCTCTCCAGTTTCATTTAACGCGGTAAAATTTGTAATTAGTGGATTAACGTTTCAATCATAAACATTAAATTTAGTTAAAAAATAGTATGCCATAGGATATTTCACATATTTTTAAAAGTTTTTAAAATTTCACGAGAGGGCGCCACTAACATTAATAGTTTAACGTGGAGCAAATTTGTAATGGGTGAATTAATGTTTCAGTGAAGAACATTAAATTTCATTTTAAAAAGTATCCAACACAATACTTTATATATATATATATATATATATATATATTTAAAAGTTCTTATATTTTCAGTAGGAAGGTGCCGTTACACTTAACAAAACAAATTACTAAATGTAAATTGTAAAATCAAATTATTATAATAATAATAAATAAAAAAAACTGCTTTAACCCTGACTTCATCAACAGAGGGCAATATATATTTATAATTATAATATTAAGCACCTAAATGTTTAATCAGAAATTAGTTTTATATGTATATATATTATACAAAACAAGGCTTGTTACGTACCCATAAGTCGAAAATGTATTAACGTATTATCTACGCAATAATTTGTATATCTCTGAGACCTCAAACAATATTTTACTACCAGATGGCACTATAACGTAAAGTTCAGTTTAGGACTGATTATATACATATGCAAATTTTCAAAACGAAAAAGATTATTACAGTAACTTGATATTAAAATTGTAATAACGACAACTTGTACAGTGGGGAAACTCTTATTTTGATCATTACAACGTTTCGATCGACAGTGCAATTTACTGTTATTATATTTATCAGTAAGTGAATTAATAATTTCTTCATCAAACAGTAACTTTGATCTCCACAATTAATAAAATGTGTCACTCCTCGTAATCATAAGTCGAAAGTCTATATATAACTCTGTATAAGATTGAAGATTTAAAAAAAGACCTTTAACTTCCAGGTGGCATCAAAATGTCACGATTTACTAAAAACTTTATGTTCGATCGGATACGTATATAAGCTTCTAACGCACCAAAGATTTAACACGGTAAGTTTGATGTGCAGAAGAAATGTTGTCATTGGTCGAATATTTCCACACAGCAACTTTCGTTACATACAGAATGAGTGGTTTCTTGTCTTAAAATTATATTATAAGGATTTAATAAGATCACGAGCAGATAACTCTGGTTATAATCACAATCGTTAATACAAGGCAGAAAACAAATTTATTCATAGGAAAATGCTACTTGAACATACATATACAAGGCCCGCTATGGCCGAGCGCGTTAGGTGTGCGACTCGTAATCCGAGTCGCGTCAAACATGCACGCCCTCCCAGCCGTGGGGGCGTTATAAATTGACGGTCAATCCCACTCTTCGTTGGTAGAAGAGTAGCCCAAGAGTTGGCGGTGGGTGGTGATGACCAGCTGCCTTCCTTCTAGTCTTACACTCCTAAATTAGGGACAGCTAGCACAGATAGCCCTCGAGTAGCTTTGTGCGAAATTCCAAAGCAAACAAACAAATACATACGAAATGATTCCCACCAAATTCCATCAAAACTGCACGTGACTGATGATAAAACAACGTTACAATTTGACCAGAAAGGTTCTTTCCATAGCTAGCGAGTTTTACATTTATAGAAAGAAAGAGGGAATCCTGAAGAGCCGCGGCACATGAAATTCTTTTAGAAGGATTAGAGTTAGTTTATTTAACCTTTGTTCCAATTTTAATTAATTATATTACCCTCCAGTGACTCAGCGGTATGTCTGCGGACTTACACGCTAAAATCCGGGTCTCGATACCCGTGGTAGACAGAGCACAGATAACTTTGTGCTTAATTCAAAACAATAACAACAACTTCAGGATTAATTGTTTGCGCTTTATAATATTTTCCTAGTGCCTCAGCGATAAACTTAAGGACTTACAACGCTAAAATCCGGGGTTCGAGTCCTCATTATGAACAAAGCACAGATACATCGTTATTTAGCCTTGCATTAACAAAACGACAAAACCTTTTTTTTCTTTCATTTTTTTGACTGTCAGTGACTGGAATATTCACTGAAAGAAGAAACTGCTAAATATTTGTTTAAAGATTCAGTTATAAATAGGTGACACTAAAGAAACAACTCACCACCAATCCTTAGCTCAGAAGCTGCTTGAACTGTACCCAGTTGATTACGGATAAAACACTGATACATTCCTTTATCTTGCCTCTCTACTGGGAAAATTCGCAGTCCATTACCTCCAGTTAGATGAGCTCTATCGTTCCACTGTAAAGGCATATTGTCTTTCTTCCAATCTATAGATAGGATCGGGTATCCAGAGTAATTAAAGTTAAACGAGGCTGTTTTTCCAACATCTACAATCTGGTACCGGGGATAGATCTTGACGGACAAGTGTGCTATTAAGATAAAAGTAAGACTACCTTTAACGCGACGAGCTAAAAAATACACAAAATTAAAAGCAATTTAGAGTCGATTATTGTTGTCTTATAGCGTTTGAAGAAGCGTTATTCGGAAAATGTTCGTACAAAATAACAGTTGAAGTCGGGGTTTTAAAATAAATAAATGTACGGTCAATCGCAACATCCTTATTTGACACTAAATATGTTATAAAAAAAAAAGTTTTATTTAACCATACACTCGAATTTCAAAAACAATGAAAAAAATCGACATGAAATTATTCTATATCGCTGAATTTTTTATTGCATTTGACTGGAACAACACAAAATGAGTAAGAAAGTAAAAGATATATAACTTTACCTAGTTTTTTTTTTTTTTTACAACGAACTACTTTATGTGGAGTAGGTACACAAGTAATTTCAAGAGACTAAAAATTTTATATTATGTACGAAGGACTCGGACTCATTCTGGTAAAAATGAAATATAAATACCTTGAAAATGAAGCTTAATTATCAAGCCAAACGTAGTTATTCTAAAACGTTTAACAAAGTAATTGCTAGAAGGAATACAAAAACAAGGATACTTAACAAAATGGGTAATTGTCATTTCAAAACAATTCAAATCATTATCTCAGATCAGCTGGAAACCTATTGCTGGCACGTGTGTGAATGTTATTTAAAGTTAAGTTTATTGACTCTTAATTTATGTACCTAGTATCTTGGAAATTTCAAATGTCCCCTCACTTCCCTCTGAAAAGTTATATCTATGTCATAGATTCAAGTATTATAAAGTTCTGAGAACCTATGAGTGAAAGCATAGGAAAATAAGAACGGTATAAGTTATAACAACATATTTGCAAAATTCGTTTAGTAGTTTATGCCAGTTATATATCAGTTATATCAGTTAATGCCAGTTTGGTAAAGGAAATGGTAATTCTACCACGAAACATTGAATATAATTACGCTATAAAACAATGTTAAAACAGATAAAAACAACAACGAAAAACCCGATCAAAGCTCTATAATTTAATTATGGTTTTTGTTTTTGAATTTCGCGCAAAGCTACACAAGGGCTATCTGCGCTGGTCATCCCTAATTTTGCAGTGTAAGACTAGAGGAAAGGCAGCTAGTCATCACCACCCACAGCCAACTCTTGGGATACTCTTTTTACCAAAGAATAGTGAGATTCACCGTAACATTATAACGCCCCCACAGCTGAAAGGGGCGAGCATATTTGATACGATGGGGATTCGAACCTGTGACCTTCAGATTACGAGTCAAACGCCTTAACCCACCTGGCCATGCCGGACCGAATTGGATGTGAAAAGTAAAACAATGGTGAAACGGAAAGAAAAAACCCAACGGAAGAAAAACACACCTCAGAATTGAATTTAAAATGTAGTGTTTAGGGTTAAGCTTTATATTGCATGAAGTAAAGAATAAAAATTACCACTTAATCATAAAATCTTGGGTGGATATTAATTATGTAATCAACAGATAACCCGATGTGGCTTTGATATGCCAGTTGAACTACAGAGAGAAGAAATAGATAAAACTGGTAAAAGTAAGAAAACAATGGTTGCGAGGTTATCTTTGTGAGATATAATTTCGATTTCAGATGTACCCTTTCATCCAGTGAAATGATAATACTTAAAACCGGGCTTCGATACCCATGGTAGGCACAGCCAACATAACCTATTGTGTGGTTATATATATTTAATTGCAATTATACAAAGCTTTCGAACACAAAATAAAGTGAAAAGGCTATGCTGTCAAATATTGTTTTGTGTTCAGATTTTAAAATAACTGGTTAACACTACATTTCATGGTATTGTCTAAATAGTCCAATGGAAAGCTTGTTTTCCCAGAATTTATCCCATACATAAGTCGTAAGGGTTAGAGGAAACTGAAGACATCAGAAGAAAAACCGTGCTGGAAGACACTAGACAGTAACTCATTGTGCTTTTTAACCATTGGGTCCTCAATATTTCATGATATGCACAGTTTCTGTGGGCATTTAAGAAAGTGTATCTCTTTTTGAAAGACAAAGTCTCTGCGGGCTACATTTACCACACATCTTTAACTAAGATTAAACACTACTTGGGCCTCGCCCTGGGTTCATCCCAGCAACATCTCTGGCTTCAAAATGTATACGACACTCATCGCTTGACACAAGATTTCGATTGATTATGCTTGTTACAGAGTTGTTGGTGTCCTCACTTGTCACCGTAGAGAAACCGTAGATTTGAAATATTAGTTAATATATAAGTAATCGTTCTGTCCTGAGAATCAAAACTAAATCAAGCCTAAATATGACAGCATAAGACAAGTTATAAGCGCCAGTTTAATAACCGCCTAATTTTGCTTATCTTTCGGTGTAGAATAGACACTGAATAATTAATAATGGTGTCTGAATGTGAGGACATTACTGAATGATTATAAGTTGGCAATAAGCCAGTCAACACGTAAATTTCTTACCTAAAAATTTATTCACGTAAAGGAAATGTGAGTCCGTATAAATCCAGTATTTTAGAACAAACTGAAATGCCAGAAATTAGACGTCCAGCAACTCATATGAGACAGACATGCATTGAAAAGCTCAGATAACACACGTGAATTCCATCTATATGATGATCAGATACAGGTTAAACTCAGATAACACACGTGTATTCCATCTATCTGATGATCAGATACAGGTTAAACTCAGATAACACACGTGTATTCCATCAAAATGATGATCAGATACAGGTTAAACTCAGATAACACACGTGTATTCCATCTATATGATGATCAGATACAGGTTAAACTCAGATAACACACGTGTATTCCATCAAAATGATGATCAGATACAGGTTGAACTCAGATAACACATGTGTATTTCATCTATATGATGATCAGATACAAGTTAAACTCAGATAACACACGTGTATTCCATCTATATGATGATCAAATACAGGTTAAACTCAGATAACACACGTGTATTCCATCTATATGATGATCAGATACATGTTAAACTCAGATAACACACGTGTATTCTATCTATATAATGATCAGATACAGGTTAAACTCAGATAACACACGTGTATTCCATCTATATGATGATCAGATACAGGTCAAACTCAGATAACACACGCGTATTCCATCTATATTATGATCAGACACAGGTTAAACTCAGATAACACACGTTACCCCTAGATCTAAAAACAGGTGTAGGCTGAACTTTTCAGATGGTACACGCCTACTTCAGTCACTTGAAACAGATATAGTTTGGCAGACACATGTAATACACGTCTACTCTTTAAGGTGAAGAAGATAGGAATTGAACCTCGCAGATAAGGATAATACACATCTGCTTCCCTCACCCAAGGAAGATAACTGAAGTATCTCAAATAATACACGTCTAAGTTTATAATATAATTTTGGGACATCATTATCTTAGAACGTAAATTAGCATTTTCATATTACGAAAGATGATAGGTAAAATTCAACCTCCAGTTAAATTCCTTATAGTTTTACGACCTTACAGAATGTTTGAGGTTTTGAATGTAAGATACCCGACACGTAATATGAAGCCTAAACGTTAGTTCTGCTACGTTCATTCCAGTCTTGGTGAGTTTGTCCACTAACAGTTTACTCCTGCCAACAGAATGGCAAGTTTCAAGTGTCAGGCAGGTTATTTCTAGAGAACCACATGGAGCAAACTACATGTAAGGAAGAGGTGTAATGACCATGCGCAGTGTTTTATGACAGCTCGAGCATATTTAAAATGGTGGTTTGATTCTTTTACCTGACACGACCAACTCGATGTCAGAACTTTCCGATCTGAGGCTGTTTCTCACCACACAACGATACTTTCCAGTATCTTCAGCGGTAGGCTTGTGCATCACCAGTGTTCCATCCAGAACGGTAATCGCCTCCCCACTTGTTAGGCTCTCGAACCCACCGTGTACATGCTTGAACCACTTGTAAGTCGGGATAGGAGAACCTTGTGCTGCACATGGGATTTCAACCATTTCTCCCTCAACCGCCAACACGTGTCTTTGAAAGTGGGTTAACCTTGGAGGCATGTTTACTGCATCTGGAAGCAAAATCAGTTTTAGTGCATTTCACTTATTTGTAAATATATACCTAAAAAATAAAACTCGTCCTTTTAACTGTGACACAGAAACATCCTTACTGATATTATTCTGACCCAAACGTCAACACAATGTAAACACTTCTGTTATAAATATTTAATTATAATTTTGAGAAAGAAAGCTACAGTTCACACGTCACAAATTGCACCCTCGTTTTCGTGTCGCTTCAAGTTAACAAAAGTAATATTTTAATACGTGTCTTTAACCGTGTTACGCTAGCACCTTTCATTAACACTAAAGAAGGCAGCAGACGGATTATCTTTATTTTTGGCAATCCGAGGATCAGCGGGTTCGAATCCCCCTCACACCAAACATGCTCGCCCTTTCAGCCTCGGGGGCGTTATAATGTTACGGTCAATCCCACTATTCGTTGGTAAAAGAGTAGCCCAACAGTTGGCGGTGGGTGGTAATGACTACCTGCCTTCACTCTAGTCTTACACTGCTAAATTAGGGACTGCTAGCGCAGATAGCCCTCGTGTAACTTTGTGCGAAATTCAAAAGAAAGCAAACTCAAATCTTGATTCTGAGACAAATTGTTTTGTAGAATTATAACGTATAATCATTCGTCAATCAACGTAGTTGATTTATCTTCTTTAAATTTTAACTCGTTTAATTCTATGTGTTTTTTCTAAATATCAAACTTTCTAAGCCCACTTTTTTATTGGAAAAATATGATATAATTATTTAGACCATTATACGAAATTGAGATAATTATTTAATAATATATGTATTAAGAAGTGGTGTAGTAATTTGTATTTATGTCAAGGCTATCAATGCTATCTGCTACTGTCCCTAATTTGAACTATTGACCCAGAAAGAGTGCACCCTATCACTTATTATTCAAGCTACGGGTATGGCTGTCACTTTATAACCCATTCACAGATTACAGTGCGTGAAATATTTTGTATTTCGGCGCTAACCATCTCTAATTTGTCAGTGTAAGACTTGAGGGAAGACAACTACTCATCACCACCCACCGCCAACTCTTTGGCTACTCTTTTACCAACGAATAGTGGGATTGACCGTCACATCATAACGCCCTCACAGCTGAAAAAGCGAGCATGTTTGGTGCGACCGGGATTCGAACTTGCGACACTCGTATTGCGAGTCGAACGCCTTGACCCACCTGGCCACGCCGGGCCTTGGATAATGAATGGACACAAGCAACCGAACTCCTTTTTCAGTTTATTTTGTGTGATGTTTCAGGTAGACACTCTTCGTTCGGCAGTATAAATCGTGTTACAACGAAAAATAACTATCCAAAGTTTTCTTTCCACGGCTTCTGGAACAACACTCGAATTCCAAACTGGCTCGTCAGCTCCTCGTCCCCCAGCGGCACAGTGGTATATCTGCGGACTGCTAAAATCCGGGTCTCGATACCCGTAGTGAGCAGAGCACATATAGTCGATTGTGCAGTTTTATTTCAAACAAATCAAGCAAAAACCAATTATTCAGCTGTGATATTCGGAGTTCTACCACAAAATATGTTTACGCTCTCAGGAAAGCAGTGTTATTGGAATAAGTCTAGACGTCAGATACACAATAATATAATATAACAGACACAACAACCTGTACATTAAAGATTCATAGATACACACTTATAGAAAAGACAACTAACCAACATTGACATTGAACTGATAGAATAGAGAAAAGACAACTAATCAACATTGACATTGAACTGATAGAAAAGAGAAAAGACAACTAACCAACATGACATTGAACTGATAGAATAGAGAAAAGACAACTAACCAACAGTGACATTGAACTGATAGAATAGAGAAAAGACAACTAACCAACAATGACTGTAAACTGATAGAATAGAGAGAAAAATAATCAACAGTGACTCTAAACTGATAGAATAGAGAAAAGGAAAATAACCAACAGTGACATTATACTGATAGAATAGAGAAAAGACAACTAACCAACATTGACATTGAACTAATAGAATACAGAAAAGGCAACTAATCAACAGCGACATTATATTGATAGAATAGAGAAAAGGCAACAGACAAACAGAGACATTAAACTGATAAAATAGAAAAAAGGCAAATAATGTACAGTAACATAAAACCGATAGAATAAAGAAAAGGCAAATAACCAACAGTGACATTGAACTGATAGAATAGAGAAAAGGCAAATAACCAACAGAGACATTAAACTGATAGACTAGAGGGAAGGCCACTAATTAACAGTGATTTTAAACTGACAGACTAGAGGGAAGGCCACTAATTAACAGTTATTTTAAACTGATAGACTAGAGGGGGGCCACTAATTAACAGTGATTTTAAACTGATAGATTAGAAGGGAGCCAACTAATTAACAGTGATTTTAAACTGACAGACTAGAGGAAAGGCCACTAATTAACAGTTATTTTAAATTGATAGACTAAAGGGGAGGCAACTAATTAACAGTGATTTTAAACTGATAGATTAGAAGGGAGCCAACTAATTAACAGTGATTTTAAACTGACAGACTAGAGGAAAGGCCACTAATTAACAGTGATTTTAAACTGCTAGACTAGAGGGAAGGCCACTAATTAACAGTGATTTTAAACTGATAGATTAGAAGGGAGCCAACTAATTAACAGTGATTTTAAACTGACAGACTAGAGGAAAGGCCACTAATTAACAGTTATTTTAAGCTGATAGACTAAAGGGGAGGCAACTAATCAACAGTGATTTTAAACTGATAAACTAGAGTTAAGGCCACTAATCAACAGTGATTTTAAACTGATAAACTAGAGTGAAGGCCACTAATTAACAGTGATTTTAAACTGATAAACTAGAGTGAAGGCCACTAATTAACAGTGATTTTAAACTGACAGACTAGAGGAAAGGCCACTAATTAACAGTTATTTTAAACTGATAGACTAAAGGGGAGGCAACTAATCAACAGTGATTTTAAACTGATAGATTAGAAGGGAGCCAACTAATTAACAGTGATTTTAAACTGACAGACTAGAGGAAAGGCCACTAATCAACAGTGATTTTAAACTACTAGACTAGAGTTAAGGCCACTAATCAACAGTGATTTTAAACTGATAGATTAGAAGGGAGCCAACTAATTAACAGTGATTTTAAACTGACAGACTAGAGGAAAGGCCACTAATCAACAGTGATTTTAAACTGATAGACTAAAGGGGAGGCCACTAATTAACAGTGATTTTAAACTGATAGATTAGAAGGGAGCCAACTAATTAACAGTGATTTTAAACTGACAGACTAGAGGAAAGGCCACTAATCAACAGTGATTTTAAACTGATAAACTAGAGTTAAGGCCACTAATCAACAGTGATTTTAAACTGATAGATTAGAAGGGAGCCAACTAATTAACAGTGATTTTAAACTGACAGACTAGAGGAAAGGCCACTAATTAACAGTTATTTTAAACTGATAGACTAAAGGGGAGGCAACTAATCAACAGTGATTTTAAACTGATAAACTAGAGTGAAGGCCACTAATCAACAGTGATTTTAAACTGCTAGACTAGAGGGAAGGCCACTAATTAACAGTGATTTTAAACTGATAGATTAGAAGCGAGCCAACTAATTAACAGTGATTTTAAGCTGATAGACTAGAGGGAAGGCCACTAATCAACAGTGATTTTAAACTGCTAGACTAGAGGGAAGGCCACTAATTAACAGTGATTTTAAACTGATAGATTAAAAGCGAGCCAACTAATTAACAGTGATTTTAAACTGATAGATTAGAAGCGAGCCAACTAATCAACAGTGATTTTAAACTGATAAACTAGAGTGAAGGCCACTAATCAACAGTGATTTTAAACTGCTAGACTAGAGGGAAGGCCACTAATTAACAGTGATTTTAAACTGATAGATTAGAAGCGAGCCAACTAATTAACAGTGATTTTAAGCTGATAGACTAGAGGGAAGGCCACTAATTAACAGTGATTTTAAACTGATAGACTAGAGGGGAGGCAACTAATCTACAGTGATTTTAAACTGATAGACTAGAGTGAAGACCACTAATCAACAGTGATTTTAAACTGATAGATTAGAAGGGAGTCAACTAATTAACAGTGATTTTAAACTGACAGACTAGAGGAAAGACCACTAATTAACATTTATTTCAAACTGATAGACTAAAGGGGAGGCCACTAATTAACAGTGATTTTAAACTGATAAACTAGAGTGAAGGCCACTAATTAACAGTGATTTTAAACTGATAGATTAGAAGGGAGGCAACTAATTAACAGTGATTTTAAACTGACAGACTAGAGGGAAGGCCACTAATTAACAGTGATTTTAAACTGATAGACTAGAGGGAAGGCCACTAATTAACAGTGACTGTAAACTGATAGACAGAATGAAGACAAGTGACCAGTATCATAAAATGTAGGATCAAGCCCTGAACCATCAGACCTTTCATTTATCAGTGCGTACAACAAAATAATTATTGTTCTAAAACTTGTTTTCCGATAGCAGTATTTGATTTTTAAGTTTTTGAAGAAAGAAATGTTGGTTTGGATAATTTATGAGATTCAAAATGTTAAAGTTAGCTGTTTTACACGCCATCCAAATTAGTTATTTTAAGCCAGTTCCCACCGTATGTAGCAGTGATTTTAATCCCCTTAAAGCAACAAGAGCCCGCTAAAGTAAATGGTATCAACATTGTTATTGTATCCACTGTCAGCCTGAAGTCTTGGTTTGAGTTAAAAGACCTCGTCGGTTCTAGATATAGTAGTTATAGATAGCTCATGTATAACTGTACATCCTTCTTTACCTTCGCTCAGAAAATGTTATTTATAATTTCTTTAAAACAATGTTTGGAAGGTTTTTCTACCCTCCTAGAGTAGAATGATCATTTAGATACATCATTCAAAATATGAATAACAAATGGATGCGATGGTTTTATTGCCTTGAAGTTTTACATGTTTTATAAAAAATCTTATGCGCTGATATCCATTTTTTACCATCACTTAAAGATTTTTTTCAGAAATCGTCATAACAAAATACGTAAAAGATTTGGTTTGTTTTGAATTTTGCGCAAAGCTACTCGAGAGTTCTCTGTGCTCGCCGTCCTTAATTTAGGAGTGTAAGATTAGATAGAGGGAAGGCAGCTAGTTATCACCACCCACCACCAATTATTGGGCTACTCTTTTACCAACGAATAGTGGGATTGATGGTAACGTTATAGCGCCCCCACGGCCGAAAGGGCGAGCTTAATTGGTGTGACAGGGATTCGAACCCTCGACCCTCGGATAACGAGTCGAGTGCCTTAACCACCAGGCCGTGCTGAGCTTACATAAAAGAAAGACCACAACACGTAGTTTAGAAATGATGAAACACACATATTACAAAAAGAAGATCAGGATAAATGAAGATAAATATCCATTTGTCGTCAGTTGTCTTCCTTTTCTTCAGTTTATTTGCATTTAAGTTAAGATTTCCCTCCCTCTATTTGTTAAAAAGTGATAAAATATTAATATTATTTTCGAAATTTGTGCCACTTAATTGTATAAATTCCTTATAAAATCCAAAACAACTTTATGAAGTGTCATATTAAAACCTTAAGTTTAATATTCACGTTCTTGTATATTTATTTGTCTAAGTCTTTGCCACTGTAGGCTCGGCTGTGAGATGTTATAACGTAAAATTCTGGGTTTCGATACACGCGATGAGAAGAGAATTGTGCAGATTTTTTTTGCTTAAAAACAACAAAAAGCTCACGCATTTTTAATTTACAAATTATGCAAATTACTTGTTTTTACATTCACACAATTTGTGGTTCCCACTAGTAAATCGATAAATATACGGATTTACAACTCTAAAGTTAGAAGCTCGATTCCCTTCGGCAGACTCAGCAGATAGGCCGATGTGGCTTTGCTAAAAGAAAAAACATACACACAGAATTTGTGTTCTTGTACACAAATATTAAATTAACGTAGACTTTTATGAGAAACGTCATTATACTGTGTTAACTAAAATAGTACTTTATCTCTATTTATTTTGGCCGTTTCATTGAGAAAATAATTCATAAAGTGATTTGATAACTTTCTATTACTATAACACATTTCTTAGAAAACTCACAAACTGTATTTCCCTATATGTTACTAAGTGTTAAAACTATAATGCAGAATAATCTAAGTTAGAGATAATTAAACACAGAAGAAGAAAAAAAAATATTTCTACTTTTATATTACCAACACTTTTGAGTAATAACATTCCACATATAATGACATAATTCAGTCTGTAAACCTCCTGGATGTTGTTACAACTAATAATAACCTTCATTAGATCTGACAAAACGTAAAAATATTATAATTTTGTATTACGTTATCTGTCTATGAAAACTATTCTTTTTAAGCCAAAGTAATAGTGCACCTCACTGTTTTCTGTTTAGGCCTAAACAATTAAATTTCTAATTATTTTTTTCTTTTGGTAAACAATTTTGTATCACGTTATCTGTTTACGAGAACTATTCTTTTTAAGCCAAAGTAATAGTGTATCTTACTGTTTTCTGTTTAGGCATAAATAATCAAATTTTTAATCAGTGATGTCTAGAAATAAATCAAATTTCTAATTTTTTTTGTAAACAATTTTGTATTACGTTATCTGTTTACGAGAACGATTCTTTCTAAACAAAAGCGATAGTGTACTTTATTGTTTTCCATTTAGACCTAACAATCAAACTTCTAATTATTTTTTCTTTTGGTAAACAATTTTGTATCACGTTATCTGTTTACGAGAACTATTCTTTCTAAACCAAAGCGATAGTGTACCTTATTGTTTTTCATTTAGGCCTAAACAATCAAATTTCTAATTATTTTTTCTTTTGGTAAACAATTTTGTATCACGTTATCTGTTTACAAGAACTATTCCTATTAAGCCATAATAGTGTATCTTACTGTTTTCCGTTTAGGCCTAAATAATCAAATTTCTAATTTTTTTTTTGTAAACAATTTTGTATCACATTATCTGTTTACGAGAACGATTATTTCTAAACAAAAGCGATAGTGTACTTTATTGTTTTCCATTTAGACCTAAACAATCAAATTTCTAATTATTTTTTCTTTTGGTAAACAATTTTGTATCACGTTATCTGTTTACAAGAACTATTCCTTTTAAGCCAAAGTAATAGTGTATCTTACTGTTTTCCGTTTAGGCCTAAACAATCAAATTTCTAATTATTTTTTCTTTTGGTAAACAATTTTGTATCACATTATCTGTTTACGAGAACGATTCTTTCTAAAGCAAAGCGATAGTGTACCTTATTGTTTTCCATTTAGGCCTAAACAATCAAATTTCTAATTATTTTTTCTTTTGGTAAACAATTTTGTATCACGTTATCTGTTTACAAGAACTATTCCTTTTAAGCCAAAGTAATAGTGTATCTTACTGTTTTCCGTTTAAGCCTAAACAATCAAATTTCTAATTTTTTTTGTAAACAATTTTGTATCACATTATCTGTTTACGAAAACGATTCTTTTTAAACCAAAGCGATAGTGTACCTTATTGTTTACCATTGTTTCCTTTGGTAGACTCAGCAGATAGCCCAATGTGACTTTGCTATAAGAAAAACACAAACACACACTATTGTTTACCATTGAGGCCTAAACGATTGAATTTCCATTTTTTTTTGTGTTTATGTGTGTGTTTTTCTTATAGCAAAGCCACATCGGGTATCTGTTGAGCCACCGAGGGGAATCAAACCTCTGATTTTAGCGTTGGAAATCAGTGGACGTACCGCTGTACTAGCGGGGGATTTTTTGTAATCAAAATATAAAAATTCATAACATTGAAAACACCACAAATTCCAATGTCACTGGCGAAAATAAGGTAGAAACGCCAATCAGAAAATAAAACTTAGAAATATATATTAACATATAGGTGGACACATGAAGAAAATAGATATAAAATACAAATATTCTAGCATTGCTTCCCCTATTCTCAATTAAAATTATCCATAGTGATAATGTACACTCTGAATGACTGGCCCTCCACCCAAACAGTACCATTACAACATAATACCTGTAAAAATATCGGCACTTAAACCAGACCTATCAGTAACCTGGTGAACAAGTAAACGAAACACCTTTCAAAAAAGGAACTAAATACAGGGATGGCTGATATTAATCTTTCAAACAAAATGGAAAGAATATAATAGGGATGGCATTTGTATCGTAAGATGGCTGGTACGGGTATTAAAACGTTTATTAAAATAAAGTAGAGAACAACGTTTCGACTTTCTTAGGTCATCTTCAGGCTAAAAAGTTTATGAATTTTTACTACAAGTGGGTTTCTCGTCATTTGCATATTATCTTGTTTACATTGTTTTTAAGGATGTATATCAGCCATTCTGACATTTACTTCCTTTTATGAAATCTTTTAATAGACACAGTAAGATTGTATTTATATCTAAATACAACGTGTTTCCAATTGTAATATTTTTATTTATTTACTACTGGCTGGTGAATCTTGTTTCACACTGTATTTAAGCGTTTCAATGAAACATCGAATGTCTGTGAAAAAGCTAAGCTCAACGGGCAATGACAGCATCGTTTTCCCAAGAGTTACGACTTTTTAAAATTACTACCAGCTATTAATATTACTTATAAAATGACATACTTAGTTGAAAACTGTGTTATCTCACCAAAAGTGGTTGAAACCATTGTTCTGGTTTTTGAGTTTTCATGTAATAAGAAACAGAAGAACAAGAAATTCAAACTTATTACTGTGAAATTCACAAACATTACCAGAACTTGTGACTCAGTTATTACATGGATACTGTTATAAAAGGAAACACTTTACATGACTGTAAAGTTTTGATAACCTACCGAGAAGATATTAAAAATACTATTTTAATGAAAAATCGGTGATATTCTTGCTGCCGCCTGCTAAATAAAAGTACAGGAAGGCACACTATTCCTATCAGTAGTAAGGTGAATGCACTCATGGATTTCAGAACTGAAATGCCGCGTGATAACGTGCAGAATTCATTGTTTCAGCTGGTGAAAACTAATCCATGCGAATATACAGGAACGAAATTTCATGTTTAAGTGGAAGAGTATGATATATCTGAAGAGGGTAAGTGAAACTACCATTGTTTATAATGAAAGAGAACGAAGTATAAGATGATACTATTACACAACTCACTGTATGCTCTTCACGTAATGCACGATAATTCACCAGAGATCTTGTCAATATCATAAGTACAAGTGTGACTGTTGCCTCTATGAGACACACATTAAGAGGAATTGGTCTCAATGGATGTGTAACTGATGGAAACCAATCACTGCTGAAAGAGATAGGAAGCTTATTTTGACATCGAATCCTAAACGGTGGGATAAACGAAGATGGAAGAGGGCGTTATTTCGAAATTAATCCAAATTCAAACAATGGGCTGTTAGATAACAGAGAATAGCATCTCCCCCTTCCAAGTGGCTCAGCGGTAAGTCCGAAGGCTTAAGATCCTAAAATTCCGTTTGTTTGTTTGTGTTTTAATTTCCCGCAAAGCTATACGAGGTCTGTCTCTGCTAGCTGTTCTAAATTTAGCTGTGTAAGACTAAAGGGAAGGCAGCTAGTCATCATCATCCACCGCCAACTCGTGGGCTACTCTTTAACCAACGAAGAATGGGATTGATGGTGACGTTATAATACCCTAACGGGTGAAAGGGTGAGCATGTTTGATGTGACGGGATTCGAACCTGCGACCCTCATATTACGAGTCGAGCGGCCCTAACCACTTGGCCATGCCGGGCCCATAAAATCCCGTAGTGGGCACACCAAAGACAGTCTGTTTTGTACGATAAATAAAGAAATAACAGAAAGGAATACGGTATCAAACTGCATGCTGGGAAGCCAATTAAACTATGAGTTGCATTTCAGCCAATGGTGTCGAATACCTGCACAGAATTATCAGATATTGTACCCTGATTTCTGACAGATATGCACAGATTATTATGTCGTATCATTCCCCCACAAACAAGAACTGTTAGACTGAAACTTATCTTCCAGCGAGACAGTGATCCCAAGTTTCTAGAAAATATGATGAAACGACACCCTGTAGAAAAATATAAGAGGGTGAAATACTTCGACCGTGGCTTATGAATGTCATAAGGTTGCGTGGGCTAAAACGAAAATTAAGAGAGTAAAACAAGAACTGAACAAACTGCCACTGTTAAGTAATGTGACACATTTAAAACAACATTTCACAACAATTAAAAGACAAACTTGTGGCACTTTGTTCGTTTGTTTTAGAATTTCGCATAAAACCACACGGGGGCTATCTGCGCTAGCCGTCCCTAATTTAGCAGCTAGTCATCACCACCCACCGCCAACTCTTAAGCTACTCTTTTACCAACGAATAGTGGGATTGACCGTCACATTATAACGCCCCCACGGCTGGAAGGGCGAGCATATTTGGCGCGCCTCGGGCGCGAACCAGCGACCCTCAGCTTACGAAGCGCACGTCTTAACGCGCTACGCCATGCCAGGCCCACATGTGGCAGCATAAAAAAATTTTGTGTTTCTTGGATTAAAGCAAACATAGAATTCTAGTGAACGTAACAGTTTAATTAATTTAATTAGTTTAGGTTTTGATTTTTTTTGGTGATAATGTATTATAAATGATCAATTGCTAATTTAGTTACAACTGTTAATTGTTTGTGTTTGTTTGAAGTTAAGCATAAAGATACACGGGGGACTATCTGTACATTGCCACCACATCTACAGATACTGGGTTTCTAGCACGTCAACAACATGACTTTCCAACTCGTGTGAGTTTACGATAATTATTTCAAAATGCTACACGTGTGTGTGCGCGCGCTCGTATATGCATGGATACTTAGAATTATTTATATAAAACATTCCTAGCTAATTGAAATATTTTAGGTTCGGCATGGCTGGAAAATTAGGGTAGTTTGAGGGTCGCAGGTTCGAATCTCCATCATACTAAGCATGCTCGCCCTCTCAGCCATGAGGGCGTTATAATGTAACGGTCAATCCCACTATTCGTTGGTAAAAAAGTAGCCAAAAAATTGGCTCTGATGACTAGCTGCCTTCCCTCTTGTCTTACACTGCTAACTTAGGGACGGCTAGCGCAGAAAACTTTCGCGTAAGTTTGCGCGAAATTCAAAACAAACAAATATTTAATAATTATAATAGTACGTTGTTGTCGTTTTTATATTTATTTTCACGAAAAGCCACTGGAGGGCCATCTGCACAGGCCTTTTTCAATAGGAAGTTATGGATTAGAGGGAAGACAGCAAGTCAACACCACCCATTGTCAGCTCTTGGGCTATTCCTTTACAAACAAATAGAGGGATTGATTTGGTAGATTTCGGTTTAAATTCCTCGCAAAGCTACACGAGAGCTATCTGCGCTAGCCATCCATAATTTAGCAATGTAAGACTAGAGAAAAGGCAGCTAGTCATCACTACTCACCACCAACTCTTCAGCTACTCTTTTACCAACAATTAGTATGACTGACCGTCACATTACAACTCACCGACGGTTGAAAGGGCGAACATGTTTGGTGTGACAGAGTTCGAACCCGAGACTCTCAGGCTACGAGTCGAGTGCTTTATCCACCTAGACATGCCGAGCCAGAGGAATTGACCATCACATAATAGCGTCCCAAGGCTGACAGGACTTGCATGTTGGGTTGTAGGTTTCGATCGCGTGACTCTTATTGTATTGATACTGCACTAAGCCAGGTTTGAAGGTGGTCATGTCTTTTTTCATGAATGTTTTGAACAAATTTTTTTTAAATAAGAGAGCATTTTAGATCATGTATTTGAAATTAAGTCTTTCGGTGGGACAGATTAACAGTACTAAAATCAGGAGTTTGATTCCACTGTGAATATAGCAAATAGGCACCCTGATGTGGTTTTGCTATAAGAAAACATAAGCTCGTATTTAAAATAAATTATTAATTGGATATATCTTAATGTAAGTACAACCTGCACGAGCTGTCGACAACAATTGTAAGTCATATATGAATTAAAATATTTAAGCAAAACTGTAACAAAGATACATTTTACTTAATAAACAGAGAAAACATTTTCTGCGGTAAACTTAGGTGTCAAAAAATAATGGTGAGTTATGATACGAGACTTGTAGCTTTAAGAAAAACCAACGTATGGTACGATTTAGGAGAAAATAGCAAAATCCATTTATTTCAAACTAAGTTTTTTTAATTAAGTACAAAGCTACACAATGGACTATCTGTACTCTGCCCACTACGGGTATCGAAACCTGGTTTTGAACGTTATGGGTCCGTATACAAACCTCTGGAGCATTGGATTTTCGTTTACAAAGGGGCCGGCATGGCCATGTAGGTTAAGGCGTTCGACTCGTAATCCGAGGGTCGTGGGTTCGAATCCCGGTCGCACCAAACATGCTCGCCCTTTTAGCCGTGAGGGCGTTATAATGTGACAGTCAATCCCATTATTTGTTGGTAAAAGAGTATCCCAAGAGTTGGCGGTGGGCGATAATGATTAGTTGCCTTTCTTCTAGTCTTACACTGCAAAATTGGGGATGACTAGCGCAGATAACCCTCGTATAGCTTTGTGCGAAATTAAGAAGCAAACAAACATTTTCAAATTTCATATTTAGTTCTGCAATTAATCATTAAATTATTAATTAATTAAAATTAGTTTTACACCTGATACCCAAGCAGACTAATTATGGGGAAAGATAAGTTGAAACTATTAAAACTAAATTTAATACATCAGAAACTATCCTGTGAAATATATCTACTATAGTTACATTGCTTGTTATTTAATACAGAGCTGTACGATACTATTTGTACTGGACACAACTACGTGATTAAGTCCAAACATTTAGTTATAACCCGTTGAGCCACATGGGGATCACTTATCTTGAAAAAAATGAGAAGAACGTCAGAACAGTTTGTCTTACTATTCCTTTCGTTTTTCAAAACCTTTTGTATTTGTTTGTCGAATATTTGTATCGTCTTTAATAAAAAAAATAATTAAAACTAGAGTTTTAGACAAAACGAGTGACTTAAGACATTAAGTTTCATGTATATTTCTGTGGTGTATTTTAAGTAAAATACAAGTGTGTAAGGTTTATTTGTTTTAGAATTTCGCACAAAGCTACTCGAGGGCTATCTGTGCTAGCCGTCCCTAATTTAGCAGTGTAAGACTAGAGGGAAGGCAGATAGTCATCACCACCCACCGCCAACTCTTGGGCTGATCTTTTACCAATGAATAGTGGGATTGACTATTACATTACAACGTCTCCAAGGCTGGGAGGGCGAGCATGTTTGGCGCGACTCAGGAGCGAACCCGCGCTCCTCAGATTACAAAGCGCACGTCTTAACGCGCTAGGCCATGCCAGGCTCTCTGGAAGGTTTAACGTTTTGGAAATCTATACTTGGATCAGTATGCCACACCAGATGAAAGTTTTTGCACTTGAAGGTATGCGTGTTATAGCAAAGTTACATTGGGCTGTTTGTTGTGTCCACTGAAGGGACTCGAACCTCTAAGTTTATCGTCATGAATTAGAGGACTTTAGCAGCGTCCCACCGGAAATACTTGAAGGTATGTGTTTTATAGCAAAGCTATATTAGGCTATTTGTTGTCTCCACTGAGGGGGAATCGAACCTCTGATTTTAACGTTGTAAATCAAAAGACTTAGAAGTGTCCCAGCTGGGACACTCGATGTTAATAAAAGCAAAAAAAAAAAATTCTCTGTTTCCTTTTTAATAAAAGATGGCGCAGTATACAATTTAAAATATTTTGAAATGTAGATCATACAAGGAAGTCGCACTGGGTGAGAAACGTTTTTTTTCATTTTTCTTTTAATGATACAATAGAAAAAAATGTTTGCGAAACACATTTACTCAAATAAGATGGCGCTGTTGATGAAAGATTTCTTTTGTTCCCTTGCTCAGGCCGTTCTTTCTTCCAAAAGGATCTGATTACGCGATAATATTTCAGAAAATTAAACTCTATTCATTATGGACAAAAAAAAATAATATCATACCCCATCTCCTCTTCCAGATAAGCAATTCTGAAAAATATATAAAAAGTTACGTAAGTGGTTTCTGAGTTGCTAATTTATAATAAAAGCTAGCAAACGTATTGTGAAATTAGGGTTAGAAGTGCACGTGCAAAAGTACTAAAATAAATTGAAGCGATTTAGACCATTTAAGTACGTCACATTTTACTAATATTTCATTATTTGTGTGTGTGTGTGTGTGTGTGTCTTTCTCAAAGTGCCAGACACACGCAGCTGTTTCTGATGAATGTTGTGGGCCTTGTTCGTTTGAGTTCGCCGCATAAAACTGACGTTCTGATTGTTTGTATGCTTAGAGTTACCACTACCTCAATTTGGCTCAGTAGAATAATCGTTTGCAAGACTAGAAATCGATTACGCCACGATTAGACAGAGGGAAAGAAAGAAATAACACAACAACAAATAAATGAAAGTAAACGTGTTCCCGTTACGTATATTACAATTGATTCCTCCTTTGAACGTAAGTCTGCCATAAGCGTTCTCCACCAATTGGTTTTTGTATGCTTAAACCTAACCTGTTTCGAATTCGAATTTCAAACAGTCTCGTGGGTGAGTCACATTTGAAAAATTTCATATTTGTAACTCGCAGGAAGCCTTCAGTTTTATAGCAAAACTCATATTAACACACTGCATAAAGAAGTTGAAACGAGTAATTTTTTTTTCCCCCAACTAAGTCTACTGTAAACATGCGGATTTCAAAAAGAAACAAGCACTGCGCTGGGAGAATGGAAAATGAGTTTAAAAGATAAAACCAAAATGTAATTAATTGAAACCAAAGCTGAGGCTTTTAAAGCCAAGCTTACTGCTTCAAAATACTTTTAAACTATTTGTCTTAGACGAGTTGGTATATATTGATTGTTTGTTTTGTTTTTGAATTTTGCGCAAAGCTACTCGAGGGTTATCTGCGCTAACCGTCCCTAATTTAGCAGTGCAAGACTAGAGGGAAAGCAGCTAGTCATCACCACCTACCGCCAACTCTTGGGCTACTCTTTTAAAAACAAATAGTGCGATTGATCGTCACATTATAACGCCCTCACGACTAAAAGGGCGAGCATGTTTGGCACAACGGGAATGCAAACAGGCGACTCTCCGATTACAAGTCGAACGCCTCATTCTACCTGGCCTTGGCGGGCCTGGTATAATTGAACTCTGAATTAATTACGGTAACCATTTTGAAACATTTATTATTGACTTTAGGCTAGAGCCAGGCGTGGTCTAATGGTTACCCTATTGGATGTAAATCTAAAGGTCCATTTACCATGAAAACCGAGCTTCGCACTTTAGCTCCGAGGGTGCGTTATAAGAGTTAGAGAAATCTCGTTGTTTTATTGGAGCAGGCGAGAAAGTTCTATTAGAGACTGTTGACATTCGTTTTAGTTGATCAGGTCAAAATTATGGACGGCAAATAATTTTTATCTAGCCTCACTGATAAGTACAGATAAGGTCTAAATGTTCTCTCTGAGATTCCGCTATTAGTTTACGGGTTTACAAAGATAAAATCCGGAGTTTGATTTCCCCATGATGGACAGAGAGAGACGCACCATTGTATCGTGTCATCTTGAGTGTTATTACGTCACTTATGCACAGACGTGTCTCGGCGAGAAATATTAAGAGTTGTAGAAGAGATTGGAGCTCAGTTTTTAAGGGAAAAATGACAAATTCTGGTACATGAGAACGACAGTAGTGCTTAAATCTAGTGCTTGGACTGAATCTTACAAACAAACCTCCCTTCAGGAAGTTGAAATATGTAAGTTCTGATGAGTTATTAGTTCAGTGATTTCGTTTTAACTAAATTAGAAACTACTTATCTGTGTTCAGTTTGGAATGAGTACATTGTTTGTCTCGTTTGTTTGTTTTTTTAATTTCGCGCAAAGTTATCGAGGGCTATCTGCGCTAGCCATTCCTAATTTAGTAGCGTAACACTAGAGAGAAGGCAGCTAGTCATCACTACCCACCGCCAACCTTTGGGATATTCTTTTATCAACGAATAGGGGGATTGACCGTCACATTATAACGCCCCCAAGGCTGAAAGGGTGAGCATGTTTGGTGTGAAGGGGATTCGAACCCGAGACCCTCAGATTACGAGACGAGTGCCTTAAATACCTGGTCATGTCGAGCCACTGAATGTTATTAAAATACATTATGGACAAATACAAACACAAGAGAAAATGTAACCAGCTCACCTGTGACGACGAATCGTCCAGAGGTCGTGCTTGTCTGCGTTTCTCCGGTTAGGCGATGTTGCACTTGACAACGAAACGTCTTACTGACGTCCGAAGCAGTTACTCTTCGAACATGAAACTCTCCACTTGGAAAGACACTAAATCTGCCTAAAAGAAACGACGAAACGTGGTATAATTACTTAAATATGCACACACGTGTCTGCTGATTTAAAAACAGGAACAAAAAGAAAAAACAAATTTGCCCAAACATTTACTCAATAAACGTATACCAAACTAATCGTTTACTGCGCATGCTCAGAAGTAGAACAAGAAACTGTGAGCAACTCGTGTTTCAATCAATGTGTTTACCTAAATGATATATCTTGGCAGGAAAACGTATATTTCTCGTTCACTTAACGAGCTTTAATGTATTCGATCGTTTCAACTTTCAGTCTTGTTGCCCTGTCATTTCGTTTAATACGTTGATGGACATACACTAACTCTCCTATGCTGTGAGATATAGCTATCCCATTAACCTTTCTTTCTCTCTTTTTTGTTTTCCAGAATTTCAAACACCACGCTGATGAATCGTTAAACGTACACTTTGGTTTAAGTGCTTCCTCTTTCTCTTCCAAGTTTCTCTTAACCTTTGATTCTGAAAACAAACAATACACCGTGATCTTATAAATTACGTAAAGAAACTACAAATGGAGACAACGAACGTTTCGAAACGTACTTATTCCATTTTCAGCGAAGTTTGAAAACGATATATTAATCTATAAGGGCAAATTCGGTCTCAATGCTTTTTCTGATTTTCAGCTGTTAGGTTACGGGTTTACTACACTAAAATCCGGAGTTAGATTCCCACGGTGAACAGATTGCTGACAGCACGTTGTGCAGCTTAGCGTTAAGGAACCTGTAATAGCACGAGACTTGGAAAACATTACGAAGTAGAACAGACACGTAAGAACCCAAGAGTGAACTCAAAAACTCAAAATGAGTAAAAAATACGGAAAACACTCTGTTACACAAACAATGGAGACTTAAAAACAAACACTAATGAACTGGTCAAAAATTAGAGTACGCCGGTTCCGTTTTCGGACCAGTCTCAGCTTTTATTTATTACCAAGAGCACGTGTGGTCCGACAACCAACTGGCCGTTTAGTTTCGAAGAAGCGACACACATTTCACACGCTTTTACTGTTTCGTTTTGGTAACCATTTTCAAAAAAAATTATCTAATTAACACTCTTAAAATAAATTCATTGCGGAAAATGGAGAAACGTTTAGCAACCCTAGAATAAATTCACTCGAAAACCTGAAGAAATATTTTAACTCTCCTAGAATAAATTCACTTCAGAACTTGAAATGTTTAGCAGCCCTACAATAAATTCATTTCAGAACTTCAAAAGACTACCAAATTTACTTCGTGATTAGTATAACACGTAGGTCCAGTCTCGTGAGAAATTTTCTCTCAGTCTGTCGTTCTGGAGTTCCCACAGGGGCAGCACGTACAAAAAAATTAGAAATGTTTAGCTTCTGTCAGCACAAGAGGCGACCTCTTCGAACAAATACATTGGGAAAAAAAACAAATAATATCTTTTATTACAGATTATTATTCACACAAATCCAAAAATATCACACAGCATATGAGACAAAGCAGCGTACCAGAAGAAAATACTCAAGCGTGAAATACAGGTTTGCAAAGAGTATAGATTAAAGATCGGTGAAAAAAAAATATTCATACCGTGGAGTCAGTTCAGACTTATTTCTCGATGTAGTTTCAGGGTTAAAGATAAACTAAAAATTTCATAGCCCAATGTGTGGCTTTGCTATAAAAAAAATCACACACACACACAAACTTCATTATAAGGACTGACAACCATGGTTCATGGTACGTCAAAATAAAGTCATTTACACCATCAAAACTAAGTGCCCTCTGAAAACTACGGCCTATGAGCGCTTGGGGCGTCCATTATATGAAGCCTTTGACAGTAAACATTTGTCATTTAGCAGTTTAACCACATGGAAGAAAGCTTGTTTTTAATTTCGCCTGAAGCAGCCGTCCCTCATTTAGCAAAGTTAATACTAGAGGGAAGGCTAGTCGTTACCGCCCACCGCCAACTCTTGGGCTACTCTTTTACTAACGAATAGTGGAATTGACCGTCACGTTATAACGCTCCCACGGCTGAAAGGTCGAGCATATTTGGTGTGACAGGGTTTCGAACCTGCAACCTTCAAATTACGAGTCGAGCGCCTTAACCACCTGGCAATGCAGGACCCTTGGAAGAGAGTAGAAGCTATAATATACCAATTAACAACTTATCCCATCACAACGACTGGGTCTACAAACCTTAAACTTTTCATTAAAGGAGGCCTTGACTTACAAACCACCCTGATCTAGATAATAAACAAAGATCCAACTAAAACTGCTTAGTTTCAATGATAAATGTCACAACTCAGTAATTGGTGTATCCTAAATGATGACTGATTTATTAACAGTTCGTATTGTTTATGTATAAACTTGTATGTTCTATTTTTTTTAATTTTCACCAATATCATTAAGAGTTTACCTTGTTTACAGTTATGTATCAATACACCTTTTGAGGATTCGATTATAATGAAATAATTATCTTCCGAAACGTCCGATAGATTACGTTTCTCGTCTTTTCACGGTTGTTGTTTTTTTGTTACTAAATAACTAAATAGTTCGTTACTTTCTTTCTTCCATTTTAAGGCTTCAGATGATACAATTATAGAAATAATAACCTTCAGACCATTTGAAACAAGTGGTCTAAATCATTTTTAAAAAATTACATTTTACGAACTTTGAAACAGTTCACACTGTAACTGTTTTTTTTCCTTTTCACTCAATTAGCTACTATAAACAGCGCTTAACCAATATATGTTTGTCACCAACTAGCCCATTTGATTATTTTTAGTATTACACGAAAGGCCTATTTGATATTCGAGTACATAACAGATATAGTATGGTTGACGTATTCTTATTTGTTTGTAATTAAGAACAAAGCTACACAATGGGCTATTTGTGCGTTGCCCACCACGTGTATCAAAGATTTTACCGTTGTAAGTTCGCAGACATATCGTTGTGCCATTGGGGGTGTGGGAAATGTGTTATTATACACTTTACTTTTACTTGCCTTAATACGATGTACTTTCACGGCTATTATAGGATTTGTTATTTAGTCCGTTCCAAACAAGCTAAATAATGTTACCATCCCATTTAATAATTGTACCGCCTAATTACCATTCACAGTCGAGTCGCGAGATGTCCAAACCGAAACTCCAAGTCGCCGCCAAACTCACTAAGAACAAACTCTATGATTGGTTCGAGGTTTGCTGTTCTCGTAATCATGAGAGTAAAATGGTGTCCGTTATATTCCTTGGTAAATACACAAAATCAGCAACTTAAACAGCACGAACTTTAAAGGAAAAAATGGAGTTTCTTTTGTACTTTGCTCCATATATTTGCTTGGACGTGTTATGCGAAACAAAATAGTGACAAGTCATTTAGTGTCAACGTTTACGTAGAGGGCGCATCTGAATTCGTGGTATACTAAAGAGAGCGGGTCAATATCTAGTATTACCGATTTATTTGTAGCGCGGCTGAATTCGTCGTTTTCTGAAGGTCTATACGTTGTATCATTGATTTATTTGTTGCATTTATTTTGAACGATTCATGTCTATTTAAGTTGTGGCAAGTGTGATGCACTAGCAGAAAAACAGGATATCCAAGTATTTTGACTTATGGTAATATTTATATTCCGCTGTCGGTAAACAAGCAATTAAGATAAGTAAAAAAATATTAGTTGTTTTTGGATTTCGCGTGAAACTACACGAGGGCTACCCATAATTTAGCAGTGTAAGACTAAACAGGAGACACCTAGTAATCACCACCCACCTACTACTCTTTTACTGACAAATAATGGGATTGACCGTGACATTATATCGCCCTCACGGCTGTAAGGGCGATCATGTTTGATGTGACAGGGATTCGAACCCGGGACCCACAGATTACAAGTCGAGCGTCCTAATCACCTGGCAATGCTGAACCGAAGTAAAAAAAATACGTTAAACAGAACACTAACAACAATGTGAGAATCGATAAAACATCCAATCTAACGTAGCACGCTATTTTAACTCAATTATTTAAGTAAGTGACTTAGGTGGCGCAGCATACCATTTTAACCAAGTAAATTAACTAGACGCACAAGCTATTGCAGCAAATCACCTACGTTTTACAGACAGCAAAACAAGTTCGATAACCCAAACATCTGAACGAAACAGAGATTGATTCTATTTCATGTCCTTATTTACAAGGAACTTTTGTTTACAAGTCCACCAGTTAAGCCTACCACAAGGAACGTCACATATTTGAGAAAGAAGAAGTAAATCCGTGGAATAAACTATAGAGCTGGCAACAGTTAAAGTGTCTTTTCAAGGAAGTGAGAGAGGGGGGGTATGGACACAGAGCGTCAACCAAACTTAACGTATTGTAGAATGTCTCACATTACAGAGAAAGTTAAAATTAGGAACAGATGTAAGCACTCAGCCTCACAGTCTACAAATAGCTACAGAATACAAGCTAACCCTAACAATATAGAGAAACGAAAAAATAGTAACAAAATACGAGTTTTCAAACACGGACTAGTCAAATTACGAACACATCTTTTACTCTTGAGACACTGCAGCTTGTCATCTGATGCTACAAAACTACAGTTTAAACACCACACGTAAATATTATCCAAATAAGTATATATATACATCACTAGATAACGTTTCAACTTATTTCCATAGCTTATAGCTTTCATTGTGATAAAATGACACTTAAGACTGGAACTCGGTATCAGAAATACAGAACGTTATACAAACAAATTAGCTGAAAACCCAGTAAACAAAGCTGGGACCGAAACAAGCATGCTCTAAGCAAAATATTTATTGTACGTGTGTACTAGGTATATCCGTATTCCATATTTCCATTTTAATCGTAACAGTATCAGTTATTTCGTTTTTATAACCGAGGCGAAAAGAACATAATTTTTAAATAAGTGTATTTCATAAGATAAATATAACAAATTACTTACAGTAGGTGATAAATTAACAGTCTATGTATAAAAGATGTTTTTGAAAAATAATAATTACTTTCCAAATGCAAAAAAATAAGAGGCCCCGGCATGGCCAAGTGGGTTAAGGCGTTTGACTCGCGACCCTCGATAGCAATTAATAACCACTCACTGCCATCTCTTGGACTACTCTTTTACCAACGAATAGTGGGATTGACCGTGACATTTAAACGCCCTCACACCTTAAAGGGGGAGCATGTTTGGTGCAAGGAGGCTTTATAATGTGACGGCCAATTCTACTATTCGTTGTTAAAAGAGTAGCCCAAGAGCTGGTGATGGGTGGTGATGACAAGCTGACTTCCCTCTAGTCTTACATTGCTAAATTGGGGACGGCTAACGCAGATAGTCCTTGTGTAGCTTTGCGCGAAATTCAAAAACAAAATAAACAAAGCAAAGATAAAGAGAAAAAATATTAAATTAGGTGTCTTTAGATTTCACTACATTGTATCAAAATTAATCTGCGAGATGATATAATAAGTTCCAAAGATGAATTTCTTGTTTCACTGAAGAGGGACAAAGAGAAAATACACTAAATGCTTACATCTGAAAGTACTGAAACATCTATGAATCAACAGTAATTCAGGTCACATTCCATCTATGAAGAAAATTTGTTTGTTTTGAATTTCGCTCAAAGCTACACGAGGGCTATCATTGATTTAGCAGTGTAAGATCAGAGGAAAGGCAGTTAGTCATCACGACTTACCGCTAACTCTTGGACTACTCTTTTACCAATGAATAGTAGGATTAATCGTTATATTATAACACCTCACGGCTAAAATGGCGAGCATATTTGGTGTAATATGGATTCAAACCTACGACCCTCAGATTACGAGTCGAGCGCCCTATCCACCTGGCCCTCTCTCTATAAAAAAAGAACGTGTACATTAAAATACCTCTCGTTCACAGCAAGAAGTTACTAAAATACGCAGAACTAAGAATGTCAAACTTAGGGTCAGGAGCAAGAAAAGCGCATCTTTCATTCAAATTTTCTGCAGTATTCTCTTAGGACTAGTTATGGAATAATTCGCTGTCATAATTAACAGTTGAAACATTTAACTCCTGCTAAATCAGGATTGGATGATAGTTCTGTCTTTTATACATTAGTTAACTTCTTAGGTCACGAGGCGTATTTCTTTTTCCAAAAACAACTTTTTACTCGTAGTTTCTTAACGACGAGGTTATGTAAACGTTCATAAGGAAAAGTTCAGGCCAATACTTAATATTTACAGTTGCATTCTAGATAGTTTCTCGCATTTAGATAATTACAGATGAAGTCAGAAGAGGAAATTACACCAGTGGAGTTTCGAAATACACAAAATTAGCAGAATTAAGAAAGATATTTCTGCGAACAACCATTCCTAACTAGGTTACGTGTGATAATTATATTTCATTTATACTTTCTCTACGACACTCTTTAATACACTCCCACTATGTCTGTGTGATATGTCTATAGAAAGTTATGGATTAACTTGTGATTGAATGGGCAGCTTACTTGCCGTTGTCGAGCCCCGGATAATGAAAGTCTCGTCCTGAAGCCATGACGTCACTGTGACGTATTCTTTAACTAAATCAGGAATGCGACATCTCAGAACTCCAGTGTTTCCAGAAACGACGTAATTGTCGTTTACTTCCACACGAAAACTCTGAAGAATAACTGAAACATAAATCAATGATTTGATAACTCTCAACTTCACTCTGGTTTATCACGATCATTTTAAACTACTGTTACATATATAACATTTCTAAATAAACATGGTAGAACTGAATACAAATTGAATTCTCTTTGTTTCATGTTATAATAACTATTCAGCATCTACTGATATGTGTAGAACATTAAAATATGTATGATAAGAAATGATTAGACATAAATTCCTCTCAATTCACATTATAATAAGTATATGCCATTGGTAAGGTTTTATTATTGTTAAAGGTTAAGTTAACCTAATTAATAGTCAGATGAATTTTCTATTGTTTTGTATTTTGAATTTCGTACAAAGCTACACGAGGGCTATCTGCGCTAGCCGTTCCTGATTTAGTAGTGTGAGACTATAGGGAACGCAGCTAGTCATCACCCCCCACCGCCAACTCTTGGGCTACTCTTTTACAAGAGAATAGTGGAATTTACTGTAACATTATAACGCCCCCACGGCTGAAAGGGCGAGCGTGTTTGGCGCGACTGGGATGCGAACCCGCGACCCTCAAGTCAGTTGAAGTTAAGTAAGCCTCACTAACAATTAAGTTCAGTAAGCCTAACTAACAGTTGAGTTAAGTAAGCCTAACTAACAGTTGAGTTAAGTAAACCTCACTAACAGTTGAGTTAAGTGAACCTAACTAACAGTTAAGTTAAGTAAGCCTAACTAACAGTCAAGTTAAGTAAGCCTAACAAACAGTCAAGTTAAGTAAGCCTAACTAACAGTCAAGTTAAGTAAGCCTAACTAACAGTCAAGTTAAGTAAGCCTAACTAACAGTCAAGTTAAGTAAGCCTAACTAACAGTTAAGTTAAGTAAGCCTAACTAACAGTCAAGTTAAGTAAGCCTAACTAACAGTTAAGTTAAGTAAGCATAACTAACAGTTAAGTTAAGTAAGCCTAACTAACAATCAAGTTAAGTAAGCCTAACTAACAGTCAAGTTAAGTAAGCCTAACTAACAGTCAAGTAAAGTTAGCTTACTCAATGATCAGTTTGTTTTGTTCTTTTACAAGTACAATAAATAGAAGTAATATCGAATAAGGTTTCTTGAAATTTTGACATAAATAAAATTACGAAAAACTACAAGCTTAATAAAAAAAGTCAGTGAATATTTTACCAAAGACTGCAGGAACAGAAAAAACAGAAAACTAACATAAGGTAAGTTTATAACCGCTGATTTCTTTCAGAAAGTTGAAATGTTGGTGATCTTTCGATTTTGTATTCGAGCATATATTATTGATCGATCGATTAATGAGAAAATCGAAGCTTTGCATATCATGAACCTGAATAAAAATAGACTTTTCTCTACTCGAAAAACTTATTAAACTTCTGATGAATTTATTTTCAAACTTTAACAATATTTAACGTTAATACTATGCATGATTTCAAAAGTTTATTGCTAGTTATGTTTCTTTACTTAGAAAGTAATTTTCCTGAGGTATTACATTCTTTAGAGCTATCAAACGTTAGTGACAAATAAAGACAAAACAGAAGTATTATAATAAAGAGCATTAGCACAGACCACGAGTGTTAGTAATGCTAGTTAAGACTATAAACAGTTTGCTTAATAATGATAAACCTGATTTCACTGCTTTATTCATTGGAAAAAAATAATTTTAAACTATTTTTAAAAAGGCCTAAATAAACGAGAAGACTAAATAGTAATAAGTACTGTGTGTGTGTGTGTGTGTTTGTTTGAGAGCAAAGCCAAAATGGTCTATTAGCTGTACCCCCTGAGGAGAATCAACCCCCGGATTAGTTTGCAATGTAAGATAATAAATTTACCTCAAATCCATTAAAAGACATTAAATTCTACTAATAAAAGAACCATAATGCAGAAAGGTTTTACAGAAGACGAAAAGGATTTCGTTTGTTTGCTTGTTTGTTTTATCCAATGCACCAATTTTCTTGAGAAAATCCATTCATTTTATCAAAATAAACTCTGAAAGGGTTTTCAATGTGTGCACTACACGAAACTGCTGAGCATAAAGTGCGTGGCTCTATTTGAGATGGTAAACATGTTTTTAAAAACGTAAAAATATCTGTACAATCTTCGTAATGTGGCTAAAATAACGTCACGTCTGATAGCAAATGACATTAATAATGAATAATTCTGAAGTGACTGAAAAAGCTTCACGTAATCTTATTCAAATCAATTATTTTTAAACTTGTAATGACCAGCATGCTGAAATTATCAAGATTTTGTTTTTTTACTGAATTTATAATAATATACGAAACGGCCCCGAATGGCCAGATTGGTAAGGTGCTCTAATCGTAATCCGAAGGCCGCGGGTTTGAATCCCGGTCGCACCAAACATGCTCGCCCTTTCAGCCGTGGGAGCGTTATAATGTGACGGTCAATTCAACTATTCGTTAGTAAAAGAGTAGCCCAAGAGTTGGCGGTGGGTGGTGATGACTAGCTGCCTTCCCTCTAGTCTTACACTGCTAAATTAGGGACTGCTAGCGCAGATAGCCCTCGAGTAGCCAAGCGTGTTAAGGCGTTCCACTCGTAATCCGAGTCGGTCGCACCAAAACATGCTACTCTTTTCAGCCATAGGGGCGTTATAATGTCACGGTCAATCCCACTATTCGTTGGTAAAAGAGTAGCCCAAGAGTTGGCGGTGGGTGGTGATGACTAGCTGCCTTCCCTCTATTTTTACACTGCTAAATTAGGGATGGCTAGCGCAGATAGCCCTCGTTTAGCTTTGTAAGAAATTCAAAAACAACTTGTACGGAATAATGTGGATAAAAATATAATCGATAATCACATATAAAAATAAGTGATTTTTCTTTCTTTGTTTTTGGACTGTTCTTTGCTTCGATAATTGTACAAAGCGAAAAAAAACGTGAAATTACGTGACATGTGGCCCTCACCAAGTTGGTTTCATAACGTTTAAAATCATTTTATTTTATTAATATTAACCCAGCTAGTACCTACGATGTGCATAACATTGTCTTGTTTTATTGGCTAATTTTGTAAATTTGTTTGTTTTGAATTTCGCGCAAAGCTACTCGAAGACTATCTGAGCTAGAGGGAAGGCAGCTAGTCATCACCACCCACCCTTAACTTTTGGGTTACTCTTCTTACCAGCGAATAGTGGGGTTGACGTCACATTGTAACGCCCACACGGCTAAAAGGGGGAGAGCATCTTTGGTGTGAACGGGATTCGAATCCGCGACCCTCCGATAACGACTCGAACGCCTTAACACGCTTGGTTCTAATTTTGTAAAACAAAAATAATTTAATGAAACAAAATACGCACACGTATCCCTGAACTAATCGCCAAAATAATAGTTTTAAATGGATAGTCAAAGTCATAAGAAAACAACTTGCGGTAAGACTAATTTCTAATTATTTCGTGACCGCTCTACCAAAGTGACTCTTAAGCTCCGAGACCAAAAACCTTAAAGAAATATTTGTTCAACCAACATATTTATATCTGCTTATTTTAATTTCTTGTCGTTTCATCTGGAAGTTTCTTTTTTTGCCTATAAAAAACGCTTGCTATTTTTTTATTTAAATGTTTGTTGAGTTGTAATGAACAGCAGATCTGTGTTTTGAAACACATATTTATTCGAGGCCTTAAGAAATGAAAATTCGCCATTTTTTTTCTCGCAAAACTACATCCTGCTGTTAAGCTGGAATAAAAGAAACCTGTTGAAAATTTGATGAGCGAATAGTAACTTTGTTTGTAGAACGAAGTTGGCGTTTCCCTAAATAGTCGTAAAACGACTAATGACTAACTTTTGAATGCTTTGTCTAAATCTCCCACTAGAGAATTTTGTTGTTTTTATCTCTCTATTTCTGTTGATAAATACGAGTAAAATGAAATATTCAAAACATCACAAATGACGGGTCTCTATAAACAAAACAACTAGAAACCCTTGAGAAATATAAAAGATATAGGGTTGTTGCTTCAAACGTTGAAACAAGTAACCTTAGGTAAGACTACGTACGTGACTCTCGGTCAAGGTTTTATTCGTTTGTAAGGTTTTTCACATGAATGTGGACAACACTGGAGTTGTTAAAAACAGTCGTTAAGTTCCTGAAATCCACTTACAAATTCATCTTTCCAGTATTTGGTAGTCATGGTAATGTTTTTGTTGGTTTTTTCGGTTTTATATAAACAAAATAAATAACTTTCACTCTGTTCCTCCTCAACCTAGCAATAACTGTAAATTAAATACACGTAGGACTACAAACTCTAATACAAATAACTGTAAATTAAATACATGTAGGACTACAAACTCTAATACAAATAACTGTAAATTAAATACATGTAGGACTACAAACTCTAATACAAATAACTGTAAATTAAATACATGTAGGACTACAAACTCTAATACAAATAACTGTAAATTAAATACATGTAGGACTACAAACTCTAATACAGCTACATACATGTAGGACTACAAACTATAATACAAATAACTGTAAATTAAACAGCTACATACATACAAACTCTAATACAAATAACTGTAAATTAAATACACGTAGGACTCCAAACTCTTATTCAAATAACTGTAAATTAAATACATGTAGGACTACAAACTCTAATACAGCTACATACATGTAGGACTACAAACTCTAATATAAATAACTGTAAATTAAATACACGTAGGACTCCAAACTCTAATATAAATAACTGTAAATTAAATACATGTAGGACTACAAACTCTAATACAAATAATTGTAAATTAAACAGCTACATACATACAAACTCTAATACAAATAACTGTAAATTAAACAGCTACATACATACAAACTCTAATACAAATAACTGTGGGTAAACTACACACATGACTTTAAATAAAACACAACAATAAGTGAGATTACACACATGACTTAAAATGAAATACAAGTAAGATTACACACATGACATTAAATGTAATACAAGTAAGATTACACACATGACTTTAAATGAAACACAACAATAAGTAAGATTACGCACATAACTTTTAATGAAACACAACAAGTAAGATTGCACACATGACTTTAAATGAAACATAGCTACAAGTAAGATTACACACATGACTTTAAATGAAACATAATTACAAGTAAGATTACCCTCTTAACTCTCATTCAGACAAATAACTGTGGATAACACCATGCTTATAATTATAACCTCAACAAGCAACTGTGTGTAAAACTACACATCTGACCGCTTTTAAAAGATTACTATTCGTAAGGCCACGCACATGTAACTAACATATGGAACACAGTGAAATGGTTTGCGTGTCTCTTCGGAATATTCAAGGGAACTTCCCTGTTTTTATCAGTTAAAGAACATTAATAGCCCCGTGTCACTTCTAGGATAATTATATTTATTGTTTCTTAACATTGGAAATGTTGATAAAAATTATCTTTCTCTTTTTAGTTAAAAAACAATAGTAACCCAGTACTACTTCTAGGATAATTATTATTTTTAATATGGAAAATCATACCATAATGGAAGACTTGCTTGTATGATATTGAGAAATCTTGTTTTATCACAAGATATAAAACCCCAACTTCGCGAAAGTTTTATCCTGTGTGCATGTAAATTTGCACTATGGGTCACAACTCTTCCATTTTACCTCTGTTTTCTGTCACGAAGAACTTAATTTTACTCCATTCTTAGGGTGCAGATATGACGTAATAAACACGTCACATGCGGACCTACGACACCAACGTCACTGGTGATAAAGAATAATCTTTCTACTTACGAAATAGTAGAACTGATCTTACAAAAATAACTTTTAGACTAAATAAGTAAATCTAGAAACATGATTATAATTATGTGAAACTCCCAGTGACAAAGAATGTGAACGTTTAGTGCTCAACTTTACGTAAGTAAAACAAGTGATTCTTCTTGTGTCAATTACAACGTTCCTATGCTTATCTGTTAAACAATATGAATAGTACCGTGTCACTTCTAGGATAATAAATGACTCTTAACATTAGAAATGTTAATTACAATGTTTCTACAATTATTGGATCGGCATAGCCATGTGGATTAAGGCGCTCGACTCGTACGCAATCCACCGGGTGATGATGGCATTTTTATAGGCCCGGGATGGCCAAGCGTGTTAAACCATGCGACTCGTAATCTGAGGGTCGCGGGTTCGCATCCCCATCGCGCCAAATGTGCTCGCCCTTTCAGCCGTGGGAGCGTTATAATGTAACAGTCAATCCCACTATACGTTGGTAAAAAGAGTAGCCCAAGAGTTGGCGATGGGTGGTGATGACTAGCTGCCTCCCCTCTAGTCTTACACTGCTAAATTAGGGACGGCTAGCGCAGACAGGCCTCGTTTAGCTTTGTGAGAAACTCAAAAAACAAAGAAACGTAAGCAATCTGAGGGTCGTGAGTTCCATTCCCTGTCGCACCAAACACACTTACCCTTTCAACTGTGGGGGCGTTAAAAGTGCAGGTCACTCCCACTATTCGTTGGTAAGAGTAGCCAAAGAGTTGGCTGTTGGTGGTGATGACTAGCTGCCTTCTCTCTAGTCTTACACTGATAAATTAGGGACGGCTAGCGCAGATAGCTCTCGTGTAGCTTTGCGCAAAATTCCAAAACTAAAACAAACAACAAACTATAATTATCGCTTAAACAGTATGAGTAACCCCGTGCCACTTATAGAAAAATTACTGACTCTTAAGAACATTTTGCTTCGTATAAGTGAAGCTATGTTATTAATCCTGTGTTACTTCTATGATAATTGCTGCCTCTCACTATTATAATACGACTTGTTGCACAGCACTAATTGTGTCTCGTTTTGACTTACTGAAAAGTCTTATCGAGATCTTATGGGGATTCGAATCTGAGATCTTCAGTTTGCGAGACCAGGCTATGCAAAGTTTCTATTGCGAATGAATCTCTCTTTAAATGCTGCACATCACAGTTCAAGACGACCTAAATTGTCGCAAAAAATTAGCTGTATCCGACAGTAATAATAGAAAGAAAATTACAAAATTATATTTGTTTGCTTTATAATATTTATACCATGCTTCGTCGTTTTAAGTTTATAGACTAAAAAGAAGGTAACGCTCAAAACCAACATTCAACTCGTGTTTTCTGTTCTGATCGAATAGAAGGATTGTGTATCTCAGAACGGCTGGTATAGATATTAAGACTTACATTGACAGAGAGAGAACAACGTTTTGACCTTCGTAGGCCACCTTACGATTCAGAAAAACAGAGTTTGCAAGTGACCGTTGCCTGACACGTCTTAGGGACGAGAGTATAAACGGGTTCGTGATTGTAGGGGGCGTTGCAGGTGGATGTTAGGTTATTAATTAGTATAGGTATAAACAACGTTTTGACCTTCGTAGGCCACCTTACGATTCAGAAAAACAGAGTTTGCAAGTGACCGTTGCCTGACACGTCTTAGGGACGAGAGTATAAACGGGTTCGTGATTGTAGGGGGCGTTGCAGGTGGATGTTAGGTTATTAATTAGTATAGGTATAAAGGTTGTTGTTTGTTGTTTTTTGAATTAAGCGCAAAGCTACATAATGGGCTCTCTGTGTTCTGCCCACCACGGGTATCGAAATCCGGTTTTTAGTTTTGTAAGTCCGCAGACGTAACGCTGAGCCACTGGGTATAAAGATTTTCCTTTATATTGGTTTAATTTTGGTTTTCGTTACTATATAAGTAGGGCTTCTTTGATTTTGCGTTAGTTTATATTTGTTTCCTTACTTAATACATGAAAAACATGGGTGTTTTTCAGCTGCCTTCCCTCTAGTCTTACACTGCTAAATTATAGGCGGGTAGCGCAGATAGCCCTCGTTTAGCTTTGTGCGAAGTTCAAAAACAAACAAACACTCAATGAAAAAGAAATGAACATTGACTTTGCTTGACAGAGAATGGGCCCTATTGGTAAAAAAACAAACCTAAACAGCGTGTTTAGTTTATCCATGTTAAATCAAAAACCATCTTGCAAATTTCGTCTAATCTATCTCGGTGGTTCATTATCATTATTTTTTTACTTCTCAACTCAGTATATTCCCTGAAATAGTATGAGGGACGCTGAAAACATTAATCATTCGATCTCAAATTCTTCTGATGTTCCCACAGGTACTCAAGAGAGAGCTATGAATAACGTAAAAAGGACTGATGTGTTGTAATAAAGAGTACTGAAGTGTTGTCATAAAGAGGACTGAAGTGTTGTCAAAAGAGGACTGAAGTGGTGTCATAAAGACGATTGAAGTGTTGTCATAAAGAGGACTGAAGTGTTGTCATAAAGAGGACTGAAGTGTTGTCATAAAGAGTACTGAAGTGTTGTCATAAAGAGGACTGAAATGTTGTCATAAAGAGGACTGAAGTGTTGTCATAAAGAGTACTGATGTGTTGTAATAAAGAGTACTGAAGTGTTGTCATAAAGAGGACTGAAGTGTTGTCATAAAGAGTACTGATGTGTTGTCATAAAGAGTACTGAAGTGTTGTCATAAAGAGAACTGAAGTGTTGTCATAAAGACGATTGAAGTGTTGTCATAAAGAGAACTGAAGTGGTGTCATAAAGACGATTGAAGTGTTGTCATAAAGAGAACTGAAGTGTTGTCATAAAGACGATTGAAGTGTTGTCATAAAGAGGACTGAAGTTTTGTCATAAAGAGTACTGAAGTGTTGTCATAAAGAGGACTGAAGTGTTGTCATAAAGAGAACTGAAGTGTTGTCCTAAAGAGGACTGAAGTGTTGTCATAAAGAGGACTGAATTGTTGTCATAAAGAGGACAACATTCCATGGTCTTACAGTGAAGACGAATTCTGTAACGTACAAAGAACATTCGAATCTCCATTATTGTTGGGTTGTTGTTTTTTTACTGGTTATTCTTGAAGGTCTTATTTTTCACTGAAATGAGATAGGATAACGTTTGCTATGTACATGAAGTGAGAATAAGTGTTCATATCCTTCGCTAAGGTTATAGGAACTCGTATCTAAGAAAAATCAAAATATTTAATGCAGTATGTCAAACATAAAGAAAAAGTTTGTTGTTTGAAGTTGATTTGCTTGTTTGGAGTTTGGTACAAAGCTACGGAGTGGACAAAGACCAGTTTTTAGTGTTATAAGCCTTCAGACTTATCGCTACGTCACTGGTAGGAACGTTTGTCATATCATTCCTAACTTCAACAAATATTACTATAATGAAGTCTTAAACGTGGCATTAAAATACATTACATTTTAATGGAAATCGTACATCAGACCTATAAGTAACCATGGAACTATTAAATAGTCACATTACTGTCGTTTCTTTAACATTTTTGTTTTTATTTGAATGGTACATAAAAATAACACCGCAGTTTTCCACTGAAAACGCAAGCTGTTGCATGTCGAGACATGTCTGTAATAGTTTCATGAGAGCGGCAAAAATCTATTTCACATCTTCCATTCTTAAAAGGAGACCTTCATGAAAGCAGCTTATGTTTAAAATCTGTGAAGCATGTGTACCCTTGTTCAGTAAAAGAAATCGGATCGGATTTGTAGTCGACCCCTGCAATGGCTTAAAAAAAAAAAAAAAACCTTTCAAAACTGCACGTTTAACGAAATGTCTTCGACAAAATTTCATTTTGTTGTATTTTGTAAGCTTTTCAAACTTCGAATAGAACATTTCTTCTTCTTGGTAATGAAAGGAGAGACGTGTTTTGTGCAACTAAAAAAATGCCGACATTTACAAGAACAAAGATATACGTTTTGGTACAGGTTCATGCAAATATACAGAGAAATTTTAACTGATATGGAATAATCAATTTTAAAAGTAACGTAAAACTACGCGCGAATCTACTTGTAACAAAAAATCTAGGATTAGCTGTCCTTCATGTCCAATTACTTGAAAACGATAAAATCATTCGAAACCACGTAGATTACATTGGAAAGTGAGAACCAAATATTATTTCTGTTCCCTCTATATAAACTAATGCTACAGTAGCTTTTTATTAGATTATCTGCGTACTGATTTGATCATGAACTGTTCGTAAAAGAAACCAGAGATTAAAATTATACTATATATATATATATAGGCATATATAATGTATATAAGCATGACATTAGATACCACGTGAGAACGAGCAACTGGATTGAGAATTTCGTGAATTTTCGTTGTTCGTACGAATTTCTTGAAGCAGATGATATTGGATTTCACGTAAAAATACTATATTATAGGGCTCGGCATGGCCAGGTGGTTTAGGCACTCGACTCGTAATATGAGGGTCGCGGGTCCGAATCCCTGTCACATCAAACATGCTCGTTCTTGCAGCCGTGAGGGCGTTATAATGTTACGGTCATTCGAACTATTCGTTGGTAATAAAGTAGCTCAAGGGTTGGTGGGGTTGACTAGCTGTCTTCCCTCTAGTCTTACACTGCAAAATTAGGGATTACAAGAACAGATAGTCCTCGTGCAGCTTTGCGCGATATTCAAAAACAAACCAAGAACTATATTATGAATGGTAGTGAACAAAGGGTAAAGTTAGGTTTAGCCTTCTTCACCAATCGAACAGCAGAATAAGCAGTTTAATCGAATTAGAGATTTTTGATTGGATTGCACGTAGTGAGCCAAGACGTGTATGCTTGTAAGTAAACTCGGGCTGCTTTAGCGTTGAAAGATATTGAATTACTGGAAGCAATATTCCTAACAAGACGTCGCTCTGCTAGTCATTAAATGTCACCAGCGAGTCTTGCTTCGTTAATTTCACACACGCCTCAATAACTCTGGTATTCTGGTAGCATTCTTCTATAATACATTCCTAGTTGGAGCGTCCACACGTTCGTATAATGAACTGACTAGTGGAGAACAGTGATGAAACATATATAAGTCGCTCGAGGCGTCACTCCGAAAAATATTTCAGAGCCTAGGAGAGAAGCACTCGGTCTGGGTATTACAAGGCAGGCAAGACCAAAATAACGTGCTTCGAAATGCCCTTACGCTTCTTCGATGTTGTTGCTGCTTGCTAAAGTATTGAATTCACATAATACACTACGAAGTCCCACTTAACGTTTTCACACTCGAAACTATAAAGATGAGAAACAAAACCCGAAATAATATACGAGTATGAAAAGGATATGAAAAATACGGATTGTCACTGTTTTATTAAGTCAACACCTCTATAATATTACTGTATACGATGTGGAAGAAGTGAGAGATTTTGTAAATACAGAGTATTGTTATAAATGATACATATACGAATCGGAAATTATGTACAACAAATAACAGGTATATATTTATATTTTAAGAATGTATGATGGAACTTCATTATAAGTGATGCAACTTTGTGTAAATAGAAGGTATAATAGAATACTATTATAAGTGAAAAATAGGGCTATTGGAAAACAATATATTGTTTTATTAAGTGTAAGTATTTGTATGGTAAGAATGCATAATAGAGTAATCTTTGTTACTGATAAGTAGGTAAACTGTAAGAAGGTAATGTAAGATATTGTTATGAATGGTAATACAGAGATGATAACTACTTAAAGAAATTATAAACGTGTGTTGCCATTATATTATGTTATAAGGAGGTGTATTACAATAATTATAATTGAAGACGTCTGTTACAGAGATCTACAGCAAGATATTAATGTGTAAAAGTGTGTAAGAATAGTATGATATAGTTATTACATGCGTGTGTGTGTGTCTGTGTATAGTATATTACATGGACTTCGGAATCATTTCGCTTCGTAAGACCGCATGTGAATGTTTGAATATAACAAACTTCTAAACACTACAAGGAAATATGGGAATATTCTGGGCGCTTCAGTGTAATTACGAAGGGAAAATATTGTGATTAAAAACATGCCCGAGTATTTAAAACGTAAGAATATTTTAAACATGGTTATAGCACGTGTTGGTGTTTCGGCATGTTTATTATTATATACTGTAAGATTGTGTAAAAACATTTTATATATCGTTGAAAGACGGGTGAATATTACAAATAGGTGCGGGAAGCACGTGCGCATTGTGTTCCGCCTTTCACAACTAACAGCTTCAGGCAAGTACTTGAAGACAGCTCACTGAATGATGAGTTGAAGACAGCTCACTAAATGATAAGCTGAAGAGAGCTCACTGAATGATGAGATGAAGAGAGCTCACTGAATGATGAACTGAAGACAGATCACTGAATGATCACCTGAAGAGAGTTCACTGAATGATGAACTGAAGAGAGCTCACTGAATGATGAGCTGAAGACAGCTCACTGAATGATGAACTGAAGAGAGATCACTGAATGATGAGTTGAAGAGAGCTCACTGAATGATGAGCTGAAGACAGCTCACTGAATGATGAGTTGAAGACAGCTCACTGAAGGATGAACTGAAGAGAGATCACTGAATGATGAGTTGAAGAGAGCTCACTGAATGATGAGCTGAAGACAGCTCACTGAATGATGAGTTGAAGACAGCTCACTGAAGGATGAGCTGAAGAGAGATCACTGAATGATGAGTTGAAGACAGCTCACTGAAGGATGAGCTGAAGAGAGATCACTGAATGATGAGTTGAAGAGAGCTCACTGAATGACGAGCTGAAGACAGCTCACTGAATGATGACCTGAAGACAGCTCACTGAATGATGAACTGAAGACAGCTCACTGAATGATGAACTGAAGACAGCTCACTGAATGATGACCTGAAGACAGCTCACTGAATGATGACCTGAAGAGAGCTCACTGAATGATGAACTGAAGACAGCTCACTGAATGATGAGTTGAAGACAGCTCACTAAATGATAAGCTGAAGAGAGCTCACTGAATGATGAACTGAAGAGAGCTCACTGAATGATGAGCTGAAGACAGCTCACTGAATGATGAACTGAAGACAGCTCACTGAGTGATGAACTGAAAACAGCTCACTGAATGATGAACTGAAGACAGCTCACTGAATGATGAACTGAAAACAGCTCACTGAATGATGAACTGAAGACAGCTCACTGAATGATGAACTGAAGACAGCTCACTGAATGATGAGCTGAAGACAGCTCACTGAATGATGAACTGAAGACAGCTCACTGAATGATGAGCTGAAGACAGCTCACTGAATGATGAACTGAAGAGAGCTCACTAAATGATGAGTTGAAGAGAGCTCACTGAATGATGAGTTGAAGAGAGCTCACTGAATGATGAGCTGAAGACAGCTCACTGAATGATGAGCTGAAGACAGCTCACTGAATGATGAACTGAAGACAGCTCACTGAATGATGAACTGAAGACAGCTCACTGAATGATGAGCTGAAGACAGCTCACTGAATGATGAACTGAAGAGAGCTCACTAAATGATGAGTTGAAGAGAGCTCACTGAATGATGAGTTGAAGACAGCTCACTGAAGGATGAGCTGAAGAGAGATCACTGAATGATGAGTTGAAGAGAGCTCACTGAATGATGAGCTGAAGACAGCTCACTGAATGATGACCTGAAGACAGCTCACTGAATGATGAACTGAAGACAGCTCACTGAATGATGAACTGAAGACAGCTCACTGAATGATGACCTGAAGAGAGCTCACTGAATGATGAACTGAAGACTGCTCACTGAATGATGAGCTGAAGACAGCTCACTGAATGATGAACTGAAGACAGCTCACTGAATGATGAACTGAAGAGAGATCACTGAATGATGAGCTGAAGACAGCTCACTGAATGATGACCTGAAGAGAGCTCACTGAATGATGAACTGAAGACAGCTCACTGAATGATGAACTGAAGACAGCTCACTGAATGATGACCTGAAGACAGCTCACTGAATGATGAGCTGAAGACAGCTCACTGAATGATGAGCTGAAGACAGCTCACTGAATGATGAACTTGCTTCTTAAAGACATAATTTGTTGTTTCTCTCGTGCATTAATTGATTTAAACACGTTATAATAAGGAAGAGTTTCTTTCTTGAAGGTATTCCAGTAATGTAAGTTCCCACAGAGAACCTGAGAACCACAGAACATCGATAAAAATTTAATTTTAGTTATTTTCTTTCCCTCCCTGTTTTCTTTGCTTTACACAGTGACAGCCAAATAATGGCACTTAGGCTACATTATGTTTATCCATAAAATATCACGTGACAGTCCACATTCACTCATTTTATAATTCTCTTATTTGGACAAGAACTAATGAATACAGTAATTTTTCAAGCAATGATTTTAGCGTTTTAAACATGTTGACCGAATTAATACAAATGGAACTTGTAAGAAAATTGCATAGAAGCCTATTTTACACAAGTTCAGAAATTTTGGAAGCAAGAAATATGGCCTTACACGACAATTGTATTACTTCTGGAAGTAATGAATATGACCTTAAACGACAGTTGTAGGACTTCTGGAAGTAATGAATATGGCCTTACACGACAGTTGTAGGACTTCTGGAAGTAATGAATATGACCTTACACGACAGTTTTAGGACTTCAGGAAGTTAGAAATATGACCTTACACGAGAGTTGTAGGACTTCTGGAAGTAATGAATATGACCTTACACGAGAGTTGTAGGACTTCTGGAAGTAATGAATATGACCTTACACGACAGTTGTAGGACTTCTGGAAGTAATGAATATGACCTTACACGACAGTTATAGGACTTCAAGAAGTAAGAAATATGATTTTACACAACATAGAATATCTGTTAGTGTGTAGTGAACAAACAATTGTTGGCATCCAACGTGAGAGGGCGACAGTGTAGTTTCCCGTGTTCTCGAAGCTATAAAGCTGACGCCATATTCACAAACACATGCAAGATGTGGAGAAACGAATATACAGCGATGACATCTTGTAGCGTAATCTTTGCGCTGGGTAACATATAACTTGAAATAATTTGGAGTATAACATAAAACAGCTGGAACTCGCACATATGTACGCATGTGAGAGGGAACTGTGTACTGATAACAAATAACAAACGTCATTAAATGTTAGTAGTACTTCTAATTTGAATATAAAGCACACACTGGTATTTGATAATTAATTACCTGCATTTAAAAGGATAAAATATATTTCTCATAATATTGGGCGTCTAATACTGCAGTCTTTATACACGCACGAGCTTCTCAGTGGCATAGCAATATGTCTCCGGACTTAAAACGCTAAAAACCGAGTTTCGATTCCCGTGGCGAACAAAGCAAAGTTAGACCATTGTGTAGCTTTGTACTTCAAACTAACACGTACTCTACAGTGCTTTCACTGTGGTTCATCAACAGTTGAAATCAGTGCACTACACTTATAGAACTGTGGTACATCTACAGTTGAAAACAGTGAACTACACTTATAGAACTGTGGTACATCAACAGTTGAAAACAGTGCACTACACTTATAGAACTGTGGTACATTTACAGTTGAAAACAGTGAACTACACTAATAGAACTGTGGTACATCAACAGTTGAAAACAGTGCACTACACTTATAGAACTGTGGTACATCAACAGTTGAAAACAGTGCACTACACTTATAGAACTGTGGTACATCAACAGTTGAAAACAGTGCACTACACTTATAGAACTGTGGTGCACCTGGAAATGAAATTTAGACAATGTAAAAAAATGTTTACTTTTTCTTGTTTCTGGACAGAAAGTGTTATTTCCCAATTGCTTATGCCCAAAGTAAACGGAAAAGACCTATTTGTCTCTTCAAACTTTGTTTTTGTGACCAGGGAGCGTATAACAAAAACATGATGGCAGACTATATTTGGGCTGATACGTGAAAGTGATTTACATTACAGTTACAAATCTCAAAAACTACTCACTTCTAAACATCTTGTATAAATTTAGTATAAATACATGTAAATCTTGATTCATATGTTGTTTTATTCAGACCTTATGGAAATGAAAATGTGCAAATTTGCCCGTTTTTACATATAAAATAGGTTAATTTCTAAATTTCATTATCCAGGTCACAAAAGCAAAGTTTGAAGGGAATAATGGCTATCTTCTGTACTTTTACAACATAAGCAATAAAGAAATAACACATACTACCATAAATAAAATTTGTGTCATATAGTATAAGAACACATACCATCTAGCAACAAAATTTGTGTTACATAGCGTAATAACACATACTATCCAGGAACAAAATTTGTGTTACATAGCGTAATAACACATACTATCTAGGAACAAAATTTTTGTTCCATAGCGTAATAACACATACTATCGAGGAACAAAATTTATGTTACATAGCGTAATAACACATACTATCTAAGAACAAAATTTGTGTTACATAGCGTAATAACACATACTATCCAGGAACAAAATTTGTGTTCCATAGCGTAATAACACATACTATCCAGGAACTAAATTTGTGTTACATAGCGTAGTAACACATACTATCTAGGAACAAAATTTGTGTTACATAGCGTAATAACACATACTATCTAGGAACAAAATTTGTGTTACATAGTGTTATGAATCACATTCCTCTAATTATAGTACACCCAGATTTCAAATCGTTATGTTTTGTAAGTGTAGAACATCTGGGAATAAACAAATCACACTGTACTGTGCAAGAAATCTGATATCTCAAACATGTAGTGTAAATGGCTAATTTATCATAAAAAATAATAATTATATTTATTTTCAAAAGACCCCGGGGATATATAAGATAGACAATGTATGCAGAATGTTTTCGAATGTTTCTTAAGTTAAATCATCTTAATGACGTAGGTATCTCTCGTGCGATTAACATGCTTCCTATAAAATTATCGCAACTTTATTTATTAAAGTTCCTCGTTCTAATACTCAGTCAATATAATGTCTTCTCGACTCATAGTCTGCGGGTCGTGAGTTCGAGTCCCGTCACCGAGCAAGCTCGAATTTTCAGCCAAGGGGGTGTTATAATGTGACGCTCAATCCCACTTTTCATTTATAAAAAAGTAGCCGAAAAGTGTGCGGTGAGTGGCGATAACTGACTGACTTCTGCATATAGCCTATCATTGCTAAATTAGGGACAGCTGGTGCGGATAGCTCCGGACTAAGACAGCAAACGATTCCACAAGAAGCTTTAATTTTCCTTGTGTTTACAGACTGTCACACGAACAGGATAACATCTGAACTTTCACCTTGCTGTATTGCAGTTTTTAGTAGTAATGTCGAAGTAATCCATGTTTCACCCACGTCTTCGCAGATAGTCGTCACTCGAGGAGAAGGACATACGCAAGAACGCGGATAATGATTGTTAAGTACAAAGCTCTGTCTACCACAGGTATCGAGATCCGGTTTTTTAACGGTGTAACTTCACAGACATACAGCTTCTGCCACTAGGGGCGTGGGTAATTGATTGTTTGTTTGTTTTTTGAATTTCGCGCAAAGCTACTCGAGGGCTATCTGCGCTAGCCGTCTCTAATAAGCAGTGTAAGATTAGAGGGAAGGCAGCTAGTTATCACCACCCAGAGTCAACTCTTGAGCTACTCTGTTACCAACGAATAGTGGGATTGATCGTCACATAAACGCCCCCACGGCTGAAAGGGCGAGCATGTTTGGACCGGGATTCGAACCCGCAACCCTCGGATTACGAGTCAAATGCCTTAACACGCTTGGCCATGCTAATGTGGGTAATGAAGAACAGTTAGCCAAATCTCAATATAAAATAATAACAACGATTTATAGTAATCAATTCGAGGCTTTAAAAATACCTGCTAAGCTTATTTTTTCTTGAGCTGTTCATTATTTACATTTACCCCTTTTTCCTTGTGTCAGGAATACTAACATATCTTACGAAAACCATGAGTACGCGTGGTCAATTTTCTGCTGTACGGAACTGATAACCCTAACTAATAGTCAATTTGCGTGTGAACGTGTAGTTATCATTCGCCCTATTATGTAATATGATTACTTTGTATAATACAAAGAACGAGTTACGTGACTGTACGTTATTACTATTAGATAAAAGGTTTTCTGTTCGTGTTTTCTCTGTTAGGAGAAAGTCTGAAATATTTAACTGACTCAACTTCTGAAATGAAAATTTATTAGCAAGTTCGTCGATGTCTAAGATAACAACAGACATAGGTGGCTAGGGCGCTCGACTAGCAATTTATGGGTCGTGGGTTCGAATCCCCATCACAGAATCTACTTTTACTTTCAGCTATGTGGACATTATAATTTGACAGTTTGTAATAAAAGAGCAGCCGGAGGGTGATGTTGAATATGGTACCTAAATACTGAGAGCAACGAAATAAAGAGTCTAAAAAAGGTCAGGTCACCTAGCTCGTGGAGATATCTTGCCTTCAATTTCATTTTTTCTGTAAGCGCACGCTGACTGCAGCGATGTGCGAAAGAAATGATGTATTTTTCTGCACGAGACTGTTCTAATCGCTATGAAAAGGACTCCGAATCTATAGATTTGCCACCTTCTAGAAAGAAAATGTGTGAAAACAATGCAAGTATAAAAGGATGGCAAATTTCGTCATTTTCTTATCTGTGTCAGCTAGATAAGTAACAACGGTAGTAACGTTCAGTTACACTATGTAATACAATTTTTACTTTTTCTTTTTCCTGGGCAGAAATGTTACTTCCTAATTGCTTTTGCCCAAAGTAAATGGAAAAGATATTTTTTTTTCTCTTCAAACTTTGCTTTTGTGACCTGGATAATGAAGTTTTCAAATTTACCCATTTTTCAGAATATTCAAGGTAGATTCAGTGCCGAGTAGATGATAGAGAATTTTCTCGAACTTACAAGAATTTTCGAGAACTTCCTAGAAATTTGTAAAACTTACAAGACTTTTCTAGAATGTTGTAGAACTTAAGAGAATTTCAAGAACCTTTTAGAATTTTCTTGAACCTTCCATAGTAATATTTATACAGGGGCTCACCACTTCAGTTCTAGCTGCCTAAGTGAACACATAGACCTATCTGATTTTATCAGAGATGACATCAAGAAGCTGCAAGCATTATCCAGACGCATTCTGCTATGTATGTGACCAATTTATCACGACAAGAATGAAAAAGTGCTTTGTGACAGCATCTGCTAAAATGTGTGAAGCCTACAAGGTATATTTCGGCATACCTGTCGGGGATCAAGACAAACCCTGGGCACATCATTTTATCTGCGAGCACTGCAAAAAACCTCTAGAATGTAAGACGGACAAGGTCCTGTTTTGTTTTAATAGTAAGATTTTATATTATACAAATTTTAGACATTTTAAAATTTAAATATTTTTTATATTTTTTAAGATTTTCAATAGTATAGAAAAAACATCACATATAAAATATTTTACACGAACCTCTTACACATTAGTTGTGGATGAAATAAGTTTATTCTTCATAAAAAAAATTTTACTTTGCACTTTTGCAGGATGGTACAGAGGGAAAAAGAGAACCAGGAAGTTCGCTATTCCAAGAACCTGGCGTTAACCCACTGACCACTTAAGGAATTGCTGCTTCTGCATGGTGGACACTTCCAAACGTCGGGCTGGCAAGAATGCATCTGTTACCATGTATCCAGACCTTCCATCATCTTTCACACCAGTGGCACACTGCCCTGAGCTCCCTGTACCCAGTCCCCCATATACGTGAAAGTGATTCACATTAAAGTCGCAAATCTCGAAAAACTACTCACTTCTGAACATTTTTGTATAACTTTAGTATAAATACATGTAAATCTTGATTCATATGTTGTTTTATTCAGACCTTATGTAAACGAAAATGTGCAAATTTGCCTGTTTTGCAAATAGGTTATATGTTTAACCTAATATATGTTTAAGTTTTTAAGTTGTTTTGATTCAAACTACTAAGTCCATATTTCGCGTCGTTATAAATCTGATATCAGTCTGAGTCGTTGTAAATGACAATAGAGTTCACATCGCTAGTTTTAAGTTGTTTAACAAACTTAAGCCTTTTTACCCATATTATTTAATTTCCAATAAGTTTGAAAATGTAAACGTCTTGACTCCATTTTTTGTTATACATTTATGCAGTGTTTGACTTGATGCAAAGTATTCATGCAACAGAGTCTATACTCTGTCCACAGTAGGGAAGAATCGAGCCCCAAATTTTAGCCCTGTAATTCCGTAAGCTTATCGTTAGCCCACATGAGGAATTTTATAGAATGAAACGAGTTAGGATTTTTTAAACTGAAGAAAAGAAAAAAAATGTCGGTGCAAGTAGCTAACTTAACCAGTTATGTAACAACCAGCATGACCAAGTAGCTTAAAGTGTATGACTCCTAATCTGAGGGCCTCAGGTTCGAATCCCGGTCGCACCAAACATGCTTGCCCTTTCATTCGTGAGGGTGTTATAATGTGGCAGTTAATCCCACTATTCGTTGGTAAAAAAGTAGCCCAAGCGTTGGCGTTGGATGGTGATGACTAGCTGCCTTCCCTCTCGTCTTACACTGTTAAATTAAGGACGGTTAGCGCAGATATCCCTCGAGTAGCTTTCCGCGAAATTAAAAAGAAAAACAAGCCAACGTCTTATTCTTAGAACTTACAAGATGCAAGAATCACAATGAAAATCGAATATTTTTTTGAAATGCTGCCAGTTTGAAGTATCTTTGAGACGATCAATGAATTACTAAAAAGCCAATCTTTTTCTTATATCTCATTGTCATAAAAAGATAGAATATTAATACCAGTTGCACTAATATATTTGTTAAAAGATAGTCTCCGAGAGAAAACAGGGTTAAAGGTCAATGAATGGAATGATTTTATAAAAATAAATGAATATATGAATACATTAAACAAAGTGTATCATATAAGTCTAGTAGATCCGACATGGCTTGGCGGTTATGGAGCTTGACTTTTAATCTTAGGGTCGCGATTTTAAATCCCCGTCACATCAAACATCCTCATCCTTTCAGCTATGTAGCCGTTATAATGTTACAGTCAATCCCACTATTCGTTGATAAAAGAGTAGCCCAAGAGTTGGCGGTGGGTGTTGATGACTAAATGCCTTCTTTCTAGTCCTACACTGCTAAATTAGGGACGGCTTGCGCATATAGTTTTAGTGTAGCTTTGCGCAAAATTTGAACCAATCATTGAGTGTTTGCTTCTGAGTATTGAGAATAATTTGTTACCTTTATTCCTTTTACGCCCAGATAAAACCCTGTAAAAATCTCCACAACAAACACATTTTAATGACACATCATTTACGTTCACGACAAACTTAGAAATTTTGTAAAAATTAATCTTGAGTTTCAAGATGTGTAATATGAAGTGCTTCATTCAAATTATACATTTTGTTTCTGGAATCTTTTTTAGTAGCAGTTTTTGATTTTACAAATTAAATCATTTCTTTTCCTAAAAGTTCTAAATAAAATTTGTTTTTTTTTTAAAAAAATAGCTTTTACATCTTCCGCTTATATTACTACGACTGCATCACTTTTCACAATTTAATCTGTCTTTTTTTTTTTTTTTTGCAGTTAGCAATTTGCAAATCGATCACGCGGTCGTATTTCTGATATCTGCATCTCTGGTCTACTGTTCCTGTTTGCCATTCCGTTTCGCTTCTTGTGGTTTGGTTCATAATTTACCTAATCAAGTAAAAATGTTACAAGCAATACGTTGAATGGAATATTACCCATTCAGTCTATCAGTCTCACATTATTTTAATGTAATCGTAAACGTGCCATAGACCGTTTAGAAAACCTAGATGTTGCTAGAAAAATGTAAATGAAATCAGAATTATTACGAGTGTTTCACTTCACATCCGGATCGAGCCTGGCACGGCCGAATGATTAAGGCACTCTAGTCGTAATCCGAGGGTCGCGGGTTCGAATCCCCGTCACGCCAAACATGCGCCCTATCAGGCGTGGAGTCGTTATAATGGTACGGTCAATCCCACTATTCATTCGCAAAAACGTAGGCAAAGAGCTGGTCGTGGGTGGTGACAACTAGTTGATTTCCCTCTAGTCTTATACTGTAAAATTAGCGATGGTTAGAACATGTAGCTCTCGAATAGCTCTGCGTAAAATTAAAAACAAATTATATTCAGAAAATTGTACTATCTCAAAAAAACACCGCCTAGCAATAAAATTACAATATTTTTGTTTTCTTCGTGGGCAGTGAACTGGTTTTGATCTCGGGCTTGTTTGAAAGTGATGCAAGAAGAAACACCTTCCAGAACGGGAATGCATTTAATCAACTGAAGACACGACTTGAGTTCGGCCTTCCAGTTGTTCTCACGAAGTATAGCTCGTTATTCGTCGCCTGACTTGCTCTCGCACAAAGAATGGTCTCCAAGGATGGTCGTGCAACTTCGTAGCTGTGGAAGTAATTTGGGTCAGTGTGATGATGAGGGACAGTTAGGACAAATGTCAAGATTGCTGATGACCAGAGCGCTACTCAAGTTAAGTAGACTTCATTTGACATCACGAATCCACGTGAGGCTTTGTTTTACCTGGTTAACGTGAAGGTTATTTCAGCGGAAACAAAACAAATAATAATAATAATAATTATACAACAATCTGAAAATTACCATCAGCGAGTTGATAAGTATTCCGCGACACGTAGTGTGTAAAAATGATACTAAGAAAATAAAATAAATAAAGTGTTATTTCTAAAGTGATGTTGAATTAATAAAAACAAAATCACTATTTTTAATTCCGCTTGAAATTACTGCAACGTTTTCATTCTCACAAGACTAATTACTCAAGCAGTTTATAAAAACAAGTTAACTACGTGACGTGAATTTAATGAATGGACCGCATTTGCTTTGCTCCGTAAGGAGCGACCAGAAATGCGAATTTCTAAGTTTTATTACATTTATCTTCACAGCAAATAAAGAAAACTTGATGTGCATTGCCTGACGTTTTATGAAACTGATTTTTATTTATCAGAAGTACGATATTGGAAACCAAAGCAAAGAGCATGCATGTCGTATCGACCCCACTGGGTAAGTAAATACGTTCTCTAGCGGAGATGAAACAAACTACAAATATTAATATCTCTCTTGTTCGTTTGTTTGTTTGTAGTTTAAGCACAAGGCTACACAATGGGCTATCTGCTCGATATCCATCACGAGTATGTAAACCGGATTTCAGCGTTATAAGTCTGTACCACTAGAGGGCTCTGCTCGTTCTTTCCTAAGCTATATTGTAAGCATCATGTGTAGTAACAACGTGAGTATTTCACATGCGCCAGGTGTAGTCATTGTTTCATGCACTACAGACAGATAGACAGAATATCATTTTGTCGTGTAAACTAGACACTACTCGAGAACTTCTACAACAGAAAAGTACATCGACTTACTTTAATCTGCTACCCGGAAATTCTTCCAATCTGTTTCATCGTATAACATAAACCGCTTTTAATTTATCATACCAAAAGCGAATTTTCACTTCTTTTGTCCAAGTCGTCATATTAGTAAAAATTCTATTGACGTTCAGACTTAGAAAGTAACTTAAGACTTTTTGTTGTCGTTTTGTCGACGTTCTTTACCATTAAAAAGTTAAATTCAGTTTAAGTATTTTTATTGTTTGTTTGTTTGCTTTGAATTTCGCGCAAAGCTACTCGAGGGCTATCTGCGCTAGCCGTCCCTAATAAGCAGTGTAAGATTAGAGGGAAGGCAGCTAATCATTACCACCCACCGCCAACTCTTGGGCTACTCTTTTATCAACGAATAGTAGGATTAGCCGTCACTTTATAACGCCCCCACGGCTGAAAGGGCGAGCATGTTTAATGCAATCGGGATTCAAACCCGCGACTCTCGGATTACGAGTCGAACGTCATAATACTCTTGCCCATGCTGGACCCAAGTATTTTCATAAAACAATCATTAGTGACTGCTTTCTGCTTCTTTGGCGCGAAGACACAATTAGCGATCTGCGCTCTGACTACCGAGATGAATCAAACACTGGATTTCAGTGTAGTAAGTCGTAAACCAAACTTACCACTGATCTACTGGACAACAACAATTATTGGGTACAAATTTACACTTCTAGTCAATTTGCATTTTTAAATTTGAGTTTCCTTTTCATTTCTACGGAAGTTATACAGAAAGGAACTTCACGAGGGAAAAATATGAACATTTTGTTATCGTAAAGACAAAGGAGAAACCGTTTTAAATTTGTATCAAGAATAATCCAAGTATTACCGTAATGTAATATAACGTAAGATCGTTTCGCTGAACGCAGCCTAGTGATAGGCACATTAGAATGCGAATCAACGGGTCCATGGTTTGAGACGTGATATAGTTAAACACACTGAAAACTTTCAGCTGTGGGCCTGTAATGAAACTGATAGCTGATCTCATTATTCGGTTCTAAAAGTCCAAAAGATTCTTCTTGAGAACAAATGGTGGTGTCATCCTGCTGCCTCCCCATTGATAGTAGTTCAAAATTATAAAACAATATCTAAAGCCTCTGGGCCTCTGACCTCGACTGTTTAGCCCACGTTCGTATAAGGTGACGTTCAGGTTAAAAATTCCAATTCTTAGACTGCTCTTCAACTTTGATCTGCTTTGAATCTTATTACATCGAGGAAGTGTCAAGCGTTCGAATAATTTTTTAGTTTTTTTCTCTCTCTTCATGACTCGACATATATACATTTGTCACTTTCAATAAATCATGGTTCGATTTCAAACAGCTCGGCATGGCCATGTGGTAAAAGCACTCGATTCGCAATCCGAGAGTCGCGGGTTCGAATCTCAGTCACAACAAACATGCTCGCTCTCTTAACCGTGGGGGCATTATAATGTGACGGGCAATCCTGCTATTCGTTGGTAAAAGGGTAGCCCATGAGTTGGCAGTGATTGGTGATAACTTACTTTAGTCTTACACTGCAAAATTAGGGACGGCTTGGGCAGGTAGCCCTCCTGTAGCTTTGCGCGAAAATCAAAAAACAGACAAACCAAATCAATCGATTACAAACCATGATGATGTATTGATCAGTTAGCTCTTCTCTTTTATTTCACACGCAAGCAAAACTTCAATTATCATATTGATAATTTAGTTACATCATGATTGAAATAATTCTAAAAATTCCAGCTGTGCAGATGGACCAGTTTCCTAATTAGGCTCTTTCAAAACTGACGTAATAACTATATGGTACTGATGGACAGGATTCTTACCCTTGTTTATAGTTTCTGCATACAATTATCCAATAGAGACAGCAGGATACTTATCATTGGTATATTATTTATATGCTACCTTTTTTCATTAATTAGGTTCCTACAAAAATGGCTTAATAGATAAATAGTATCATGGAAGATTCTCGAAAAACAAGTAAATACCCTCTGAAACGTAAAGATATAAATGAGTATTTGTTTCTGTTTATGTAAACAGTTTTATTGTTTACTTTGTCAGCCATTACCGCAATAGTTCTGTGACGGATTTGTCATACATACAACGAATTCATTTTTATTGATTCTATACAAGTTTTCTTCATATATATGTGTGTGTACATATATTCTGTCTGGAAATACCTAATGATCGACAAGAAATAACACGATTTCTGCCGTATTTCACAAATGTTAATAGTCATAGAAACTCGAATACTTTAATAAGTACGAACTTTGAGACATTCAACTAATAGTATGCTATTTTATTTCTTGAATCAAAATGCCGGTACATTTATTCAAATACTTTCGTTTTTATCGTCATTAGTAAACGCGTGCTTTTATTTACTATGCTACAGTAAAGATATGAAGTTACATTCTAGCTTTGTTTGTATACACATTTACATATACACTTATCTTTCCATTTTTCAATTAAAATAATTATCCAAAGGCACACAAAACTCACAAAACGAGCCGGAAGAGAGAGAAGAAAAAGATACGCCAAACACGATTCTTAAATATTGTATAATAATATACCAACATATATCCAGAAAATTACCTGACTGGTAAGATGAAAGTATGGCCACCAGGGTGACTCGTTTGTCACAGAATTAACACACAATCAGATACCTTCCCAAGGTTGTACCTGGTATTGAACTTATAAATCAGAAAGATAAAAAGTTAGCTAGTCGACAATTCTCATTGCTAAATCTTGGGTTGTTCTTGTATGATAAAAGAGTGGGAATTGATTGTTACTCTTATAGCGCACGACAGCCACAAAGTGTGAACCTCTTTTTATTTTTATGAACCATAAATCTTTGGATTCGCATTCCAAGCTCAATAAAAAAACAGGCCACGCTCGACAACTTCTAGGCGATGTAAATTATATATAGTTGGTAAAACCTGAGCTACAGTCGTACTAAATAAGTACTTTTAAAGTTAAGAAGAGCTAAGTGTATGTAGTTTATTACGTCTCGCCTGTTGTGGTTCGTTTGTTTGATCGTTTTGAATTTCGCACAAAGCTACACGACGTAACTAATTTAGTAGTGTAAGACTAGAGGGAAGGCAGCTGGTCATCATCACCCACTGCCAACTCTTAGGCTACTCTTTTACCAATGAATAGTGGGATTGCTGGACACATTATAACGACCCCACGGCTGAAAGGGTGAGTATGTTTGATATGACGGGGACTAGAACCTACCACTCTCGGATTACGAGTCGATCGCTTTAACCACCTGGCCATGCAGGGCCTTGTTGTAAAAATAAAGCTAAAGCAGAAATAATCCAAATCACAGAACACCCTCCTCCCAAGAAATAAGTCGATAAAAAAACACACTAAAGAAATAAAAATGAAGTAAAGTTTGAGTCCTAGTCTTTGACTTACAAGATAACAAACTCTTGTGAGACAAACGCATGTTTGATGCTTCTGTAGTCGTAGCTAAGATCGATTTTACCATCATTATTTTTGTAGAAAAACAACAGAAATGCTGTTTGACCACCACTGCGTTTTCCTTTCTCGGGGGGGGGGGATGAAACTATTCGATGTGAAACATCGTTCTGAGAGATCCAGGGAGATTCAGCCCTGATATTCTCCCCTTCCGACAATTATCAAGGACAAATTCGTTTTGAAATCTCCGAAGGTTCATATGGCTACTTGAGATACAGGGACCGAAATGGGAGATAAACTTTTACAACTCGTATAGAGGGCGTCCGAAAAGTAATTTATCGAAAATAAAGTTGAATAACTTCATTGTTATTGGAGGTAACAACAAAGATTGGATATAGATACAAGAGGTAGGTTTGGAAGATTTGTTCTTATTTTTCTGAGGAGGGAACTGTAACTGGAAATTCGTATCTACACTTGCTGTAAGAGTTCTTTATTTCACAGTTCTGATAAACTCTTGGTTTGTTACAAATAGCTATATTCCAACAGGATGGAGCACCATCCCACTTTGATCGAATTGCCTTTAAACAAAACTTTTCCAGAGCATTGGGTTGGTAGGGGAGAGCCTATCAAATGGCCATCTCGTTTGTACGATTGAACCCCTTTAGATTTTCATATCTCAATTGTTTTTTCCAAACCAAAAGTCCACCATAACAATGAAGGACTGAAACATTAGATTCGTGATGCTGTCTTATCCATCTCTACTGATGTGTTGGAAAATGTTTTATCAGAAGTTGAACACAGAATCAAATTATAACGAATGGCGAAAGGTATGAAGAAGTTAATTATGAAAACTACTTGTATTCATATTCAATTTTTGTGGATTCTTGAAATAACTGTAAAATTATTCATACTTTGTTTTTGATGTATTCATTTTTGGTTTATGAAAATGTGTTTTCTATCAGTTTTCCGAACTTTATGAACTCATATTAATGCCAAGGACACAATGCTATGAAGGGTAATGCTCAATTGAGGGATTATGGGTTAGTGCTCGTTACACATATTGGTCAGATGGTGAATATCATCAAATAAGTTCTTAATTGGTTATCACTTCAGTAAGCCAGGTGCTCGTGGCTTTAATAAACAGTAGAACGCTAACATTATTTGTTTGTTTTGAATTCCGCGCAAAGCTACACGAGAGCTATCTGCGCAAGCCGTCCCTAATTCTAAGACCATCGGGAGAGCAACCAGTCATCACCCCCCACCGCCAGCTCTTGAACTACTCTTTTTACCGACGAATAGCGGGATTGACTGTCACATCATAACATCCCAACGGTTGAAAGGGCGAGCATGACTGGAATTCGAACTCGCGACTATCAGATTACGAGTCGAGTGCCTTCACCACCTGGCCATGCTGGGCCACATTTATTGAATGCAAAATAAGATTGTAAAGCTATTCCTACTGAAAAACAGGTAATAAACTTGGAAACGCTACGAAAATAAACACAAAAATATTCTGTTATTTCCGTGTGATGTCATTTCCGTGATTGATGTCATTTCCGAACTTTGTTTTCACCTCTGGAGATAAACATTAAATATATATAAATGCTCAACAACCAAGGCTCAATATACAGATGTCATAGAAACCATTCTAGGAATGAAATAATGGTCACAAGACGGCAGGATTATGAAAACATTTGAACGGAACTAAAGACGTGGACGTCATTTTTCTTGTGGGAATTTAGCGTCGTTTGGTAACTCTTCGGCAACGTAAGGCAGCAGTGCTTAAGTCTAAAATACACTTTTGATATTCGAAAAAAGAAACTGGCCCGGTATGGCCAAGCGTGTTAAGGCGTGCGACTCGTAATCTGAAGGTCGCGGGTCCGAATCCCAGTCGCACCAAACATGCTCACCCTTTTACTCTCGGAGGCGTTATAATGTTACGGTCAATCCCACTATTTGTTGGTAAAAGAGTAGCCCAAGAGTTGGCGGTGGGTAGTGATGACTAGCTGCTTTCCCTCTAATCTTACACTGCCAAATTAGGGAAGCCTAGCGCAGATAGCTCTGGTGTAGCTTTGCGCAAAATTCAAAAACAAACAAACGCATAAAGAATGTATATTTATTCTGCGCATTCCTACACAATCTACTTTATATTACAGATGGTGTTTGATGCAACCATTGTTAATATGATAATGTAATTACAGCAATAGCGTAACAAAATGTTTAGGGACAACAAGAGACCTATTGGTCCAACTCTTCTGTGAAACAAAACTATTAAATAAAAAATTAAAGCTTAAAGCCAGCGTTTATGATTCAAGCTTTCTTTTAAAGTCACTCAAATTTACCTTCTCTGCAACATCCGAAGGCAAACCAATTCGTAGGCCAAGAACTCTGTTTGAAAATGAAATTTTCTTAATGAAGATGGCTTCTACCTTGTTTAAATGTGTATTTATGGTTCCGAGTTCTATAATTTACGCTGTTAACTATGAAAACACATTGAAGACAATCTTAGCTCTTATTGTTTCAAGAGAAACCAAATTCAAAGACCCCCTAGTGGCTCAGCGTTACGTCTGTGGACTTACAACGCTAAAAACCGGGTTTCGATACCCGTGGTGGGCATAGCACAAATAGCCCATTGTGTAGCATTTGCTTGATCCAAAACAACTTTAAAGATGTTTATTTCTCCTCGTATAACAAGCCCTCCATCCCAGTTACCATTTTACAAACCCTTCTCTAAACCCCTTCTAGCAAGTCAGTGTCTTTCATTAGATAAGAAGCCCAAGACTGAACACAACACTTCAATAATTCCGTAGCCAGTGACCTTCAAAATTAAATTATAATCTCTTCTAACATGCATTCAATATTTCTGTGGATACAGCATGAAATGCTTGGATAGCTCTCGAGACAAATCAGCCATCACACCAAGATCCTTTACCTTAATGGTACTGTTAAGGTTATTCCCATCCAAATTATGCTTATAATTCGAATTATGATAACCAACATGCAATACTTTTCATTTATTATAACTAAAACTCTTCTGTCATCCGTTTGTCCAACTTAATAAATGACCTAACTTCTCTTTATAAACACCATACGGAACTCCGCCAACTATGACTATTTTAGAATTCTTTCTTTTGTATGCGACTTTTTAAATTTATTGTTTTGTCTCCAAATTCGGTCAATCCCACAATTCGTTGGTAAAAAAAGTAGCCGAAGAGTTGGCGGTGGGTGGTGATGACCAAAAGATAGTTTTTGGTAACTTTGGATTTTTGTCATTTTTCGATTCGTACAAATCTCGCTGTTAAAAATATAAAATATACCGTTCTATACTGAAATAAAGTTCAAATAACTCGCTTCTAAGCTTTGTGTGTGTGTGGGTCGCTGGTTCGAATCCCCGTCGCATCAAACATGTTCACCCTTCAGCCGTGGGGGTGTTGTTATGTCACGGTCAATCCCGCTATTCGTTGGTAAAAGAGTAGCCCACGAGTTGGCGGTGGGCGGTGATGACTAGTTGCCTTCCCTCTAGTCTTACACTGCTAAATTAGGGACGGCCAGCACAGATAGCCCTCGAGTAGCTTTGTGCAAAATTCAAAACAAACTTAATCTACGTTTAACAGAGGCCATAAATGCATAAATATAAGCAATCTACTAATAGATACCTTAGAGAACATTATTATTTTTTATTAAAAACCAATTCTTTTGGCTATTGATCTTGTAATCGAGTATTGGTACTGAATGCTATTTTCTGATCTGGTGAGTCACCTGTCATCAGTGCTTCTAGTCGCATGCTAACATGGCTTTCCAATAAAATATAAGAGAAGAACATTTGTCTTATGTATCATAACCTATGGCATTGTAGGCCTAAGGAATGAATCGATACAAATCTCATTATCCCACTAGTTTGAAAATAAATAATGTAAGTCGGTACCTGTTACTTAAGACGGAACAGTTGTTTTCGATTTCAAACAAGTCAAGTGACTCCCTTACTAACTTGTTACCTACAAATGCTTGACCTCTAGTTGTTGCTACTTTCAGGTCAACGAAGATGAGTTCACTTAAAACCTAACATCGCCCAATGAACCGTTTATAATTAGCAAAACAACATGTATTGAATCAATTGTACCATGCATACCAGCAAACACACATCTGTTTGTTTAGTAGCAAACGTCTCTGTAAGAAACTGTTAAAATCATTACGGCACTACTGCGTTAAAACATGAATGACGTCATTTCAGAAGGTCAGACGTCCAAAGGGGTGAACAGCGGCAGTTGAAGATTCCGAAACGTGCTGAAGACGTGAAAAAAACAATTGTCCATTCCATATTGGCGAGGCATGGCCAGGTGGTTTTGGCACTGGACTCGTAATGTGAGAGTCGCGGGTTCGAATCCCCGTCACACCAGACATGCTCGCCCTTTCAGTCGTGGAAGCGTTATAATGTGACGGTCAATCCTACTATTCGTTGGTAAAAGAGAAGCTCAAGAGATGGCGGTGGGTGGTGATGATTACCTGCCTTCCCTCCAGTCTTACACTGCTAAAATAGGGACGGCAAGCGCAATTAGCCTATAGATGGCCCCCCCAGTGGGTCAGCGGTATGTCTGCGGACTTACACGCTAAAATTCGGGTTTCGATACCCGTGGTGGGCAGAGCACAGATAGCCCATTGTGTAGCTTTGTGCTTAATTCAAAACAACAACAACAACTGGTGTAGATGTGCTCGAAATTCAAAACAAACAAAGAAACTATTCCAGATTAAGAATTTTTTATTTCATTTGTGTATATATACATAAAAAATATCTTTTTTGCAGTTTTGATGATTTATGTGACGTCTTGACGCCATCTTGAAGTTACAGTGTCATTATTTTGATATAAACATAAAAATGTTCATCGGTCAGAGGTTAAAAACGTTATACTTGTTAAGGTGGGTAAAGAAGGGTGTCTGTAATTCATATCGCTGTAACATAACACAAGTCGAAAAATTGATTTTGCATCAGGATAATGAAATATTTAGGTATGTCATTATGGTCAATCGATGCGTGTAGAATTAAAGTATTGTTTTGAAATATCCATTAGATGACACACACTCGTGTGACAAACATTTAGAGTGCTTCAAATGAAGTTGTTTGTTTGTGATTACTCACTTTAATAAAGTTCCTTTTGGTACAGGAAGAGTTATGATTATATTTCTTTGGTTAGTTCAGAATAAATTATTCATTGTACGTTTTAAGCAAACATATAATCACATTCACAGCGTGCGTTCTGTAGCTTACAACTTGCAACAAAAATGTGGCGATTTTCTTGCACACTTTACTAACAGTAACAGTTCCTCTTTATATAGCCAGTTGGTTGAGGCGTTCGACTCGAAATCTGAGGGTAGCGGGTTCGCATCCCCGTCGCGCCAAACATGCTCGCCCTTTAAGCTGTGGGGGCGTTATAATGTTACGATCAATCGCACTGTTCATTGGTAAAAGAGTAGCCCAAGAGTTGGCGGTGAGTGGTGATGACTAACCGCCTTCCCTCTAGTCTTACACTGCTAAATTAAGGACAGCTAGCACAGATCGTCCTCGTGCAGCTTTGCGTGAAATGTAAAAAAAAAAAAAAATCCAAACTAATTCATTGTTCTAAACAGTCGTAGAAACAGTACTTTCAAGTCTTGGTTTGTGTCTCTGGATCCTACTAATTATTTTTTTTTTGAGATACAGAATATAGCTTGGTGATACTTGAAAGTAACAATATATTTATATAGCTGTATAAGTATCTTCTTACCTAGACCTCTCTATCAAAATAAAGTGCCCATTAGTAGCTCAGTGCAAAGTCTTGGGCTTATACCGCAAAAATCTGGGTTTCGATACCAGTGGCAGGTACAGCACAAATAAACCTATGTGTAGCTTTGTTTAACAAACAAACAAAATGGTGTAGTCACCAGTAGCGTACATAATATTATTTGTGACAATAATGTTACACCTACCTCCTTTTACTCGAACCATTCTACTTCCAACAGTCCCTACGACATTGGAGGCAACACAGCGATAGGTGGTGTCGTGAACCTCTTCCTGGTACTCCGTCGCACCAAACCGTGTGAAAACCAATGAACCATCTGGACGAACGTATCTAAGACCGGGGACATTAGTTACAATTTTCCCGTTTTCCTTTGTCCAGGTCACCGCAGGTGAAGGGTTGCCTTGAGCAGAACAAGGAATAACAGTTCCTGTATCATTGGCAAAATTAACGCTATCCGGAGGTTCAAAAATGAACGAAGGTCCTTCTCTTGACAAAGCAACCAAGAAATCTATGAGAATAAGACGTTTAGTTTAGAAAGGCGCTGCAAAACGTTCGATATTAACTTTAGGAATGTCGATTTTTCTTAATTTCCAGAAATGTTTCTTCGATTTTAGACTTTGATATATTTCTATGTCACATATTTCACACAAACAAATAAATGAAAAGTTGTATTTTGTCCTGTAAATATTATTGTAATAAACTGTAGGACATATATATTAGAGGTAATAATCAATAAAAAAATGTCCATAATTACAAGAAGCCGCAAATGTAGGTTCGTACGAAAACTGATGTCGTCTATCGACTCTTAATGTACTCACAACCGGGTTGGTCTTCAGTCTGTCAAGTGTTACTGGATTTATGGTCGAAAACGTCGTTAGCAGTGAAGATACTCAACTAATAAAACAACGTATTCTAGTCATTATAAGTAATAGCTTAGGAAGAGGAAAAGGTAATTAGCGGTAGTCGTTACATGGTCAGTTTATAGTTTTCATCTATGTATGCATCTTACTTTTACCGGAAGTTACCTTATTGATTTTACGGTTATAGCGTGCATAAGACCCTTCTTCTTGAAGTATATGCGATTTCCTGTTGGCCTGTCAGTTCATTTCAAAGTGTTCGTTTTTGTTTGCTTTTTTTCGTTTTAAAACGAAGCCACAATGAGCTATCTTCTGCGTCCATCACAGGGAATCGAACTCCTGATTTTAGCGTTCTTAATCTAAAAGCTTACTGACTTTTCATAAAAAGGCTATTTTCAGGTGACCTATCAGTTTATTTCACGTGTTGAATTATATTTGCTTGTTTTGTTTTTAAACAAAATCATAATCGACTATCTGCCGCGTCCTTCACAGGGAATCGAACCCCGGATTTTAGGGCTCTTAATCTGAAAGCCGACTTTTCATCAAGGGACCAAAATGCTGTTTTCTGTTGGACTGTCAATTCATATCAATGTACTCAATTCTGTTTGCGTGTTTTGTTTTAGAACAGAGTCACAACGGGCTATCTGATGCGTCCATCACGGGAATCGAACCCCGGATTTTAGCGTTTTAAATCCGTAAACTTATCAATGTTCTATAGAGGGACCAGAATGTCCAAAACCTACTTCTTTGCATTTCTGTATTAGAGGCCTGGCATAACCTAGCGCGTTAAGGCGTGCGCTTCGTAATCTGAGGGTCGCGGGTTCGCGCCAAACATGCTCGCCCTCCCAGCCGTGGGGGCGTTATAATGTACGGTCAATCCCACTATTCGTTGGTAAAAGAGTAGCCCAAGATTTGGCGGTGGGTGGTGATGACTAGTTGCCTTCTCTCTAGTCTTACAATGCTAAATTAGGGACGGCTAGCACAGATAGCCCTCGAGTAGCTTTGTGCAAAATTCCAAAACAAACAAACAAAACAAATTTCTGTATTATACGATACTATTTTCCTCCTTTCAACAAAGGAAATCTTTATGATAACTGGAGTGCAAAAAGTAATATTGCTGTCTCGAGGTACGAACAAAAAATAACAAATCACCGATTTTTGTGTCACATTATAAAATCTAATAGAGAACTTTGAGCAAACTTCTTTAATTTAACATTTTAACAAGAGCATGTTGTGCTCTCTTTGTAAGGAACTACGTTTGTATGTAAATTGAAATTCCAAGTAATTTTAGACTTTGCTCGTTAAGAAATTCTAGGTTTTTATTTTTTCTCCAAATGTAATAGTATTACTAATGGGACAAAAACAAAAAAAACTTTTGTTGTTATAAAGACTTATGACGAATAATATTAAATTCCGAGTTAGTGATATTAGTTTCAGTAAAATTATTTAATAAGCTTCCGTTTGAACCAACCAATAAGCAGCACTGTGGTCTGGACGAGATAACCTCACACACACACACATAAATATAGTTATATGTAAGCGTGAGAGCTACTTGTAGGTGAAACCGATTTTAGGAAGGTTCACATTTTTACTTCTATATTTGGTGAAATAATTTAAGAATTCTAACCGTAACAGTTTTCTCACTGTAACTACCGTTGCTTGAGAACATTTCCAAACAAATCACTACCAGGCAAAACAACCACTTAGAAACAAAATAGCAGTGAGCAAGAAAATAATACAAACACAAGTCACTTAACACTGTCCACGTGAGTCAGAGGCAAGTAAAGAATACAAACACAAGTCACTTAACACTGTCCACGTGAGTCAGAGGCAAGTAAAGAATACAAACACAAGTCACTTAACACTGACCACGTGAGTCAGAGGCAAGTAAAGAATACAAACACAAGTCACTTAACACTGACCACGTGAGTCAGAGGCAAGCAAAGAAAACAAACACAAGTCACTTAACACTGACCACGTGAGTCAGAGGCAAGCAAAGAAAACAAACACAAGTCACTTAAGTCACTTAACACTGACCATATGAGTCAGAGGCAAGCAAAGAAAACAAATACAAGCCACATAACACTGACCACGTGAGTCAGAGACAAGTAAAGAAAACAAACACAAGTCACTTTATACTGATGAACCGAGTTCGAATCTTTTGGGAAGGTTCGGAGAAACACTTTATTATAGCTCAATCTACAAACTACATTTTATAGAGAGAAACATTCTACGGAAATCAATCGACAATAAATTCTAGGGTGAATATATCCGTTAATACCTTTACGTTAGCAGCTCCGTATACACGTACATAAGATCTTATTGATTGGAACTCATGAACTCTATATAACTATTGGACATACAAATATATACACATATTACTTTGTATTCTATTTCCGAAAGATTAACAAGTTAATGAAAGTAGCTAATTTGGTAGACGTAACCGTAGCAACATAATAATATACAGGATTCGATCATGCAACAAATAAGAGGTTTAACTCTCTCTCGTATAACTTTAAATGCGATATCTAAATAATAGCCTTATAACTTCTAACTCAAAATTTCAGTTATACTTGTGAAACACAGTTTAACGAGTTGACAGTTTAATATCACTAAAGGTAATTACCTAAACCAGTAGTTCTGTTTTCTGTTGTTTTTTTAAAATACACTCTTTCAGTTAAAACACTTTTATACCCTACGTTCATTAGAGCAAGACTTGATACCTAGTGTAAGTATACATGTATAGAAGAGAACCATTAGAGCAAGACTTGATACCTAGTGTAAGTATACATGTATAGAAGAGAACCATTAGAGCAAGACTTGATACCTAGTGTAAGTATACATGTATAGAAGAGAACCATTAGAGCAAGACTTGATACCTAGTGTAAGTATACATGTATAGAAGAGAACCATTAGAGCAAGACTTGATACCTAGTGTAAGTATACATGTATAGAAGAGAACCATTAGAGCAAGACTTGATACCTAGTGTAAGTATACATGTATAGAAGAGAACCATTAGAGCAAGACTTGATACCTAGTGTAAGTATACATGTATAGGAGAGAACCATTAGAGTAAGACTTGATACCTAGTGTAAGTATACATGTATAGAAGAGAACCATTAGAGCAAGACTTGATACCTAGTGTAAGTATACATGTATAGGAGAGAACCATTAGAGTAAGACTTGATACCTAAAGTAAGTATACATGTATAAAAGAGAATCTTTAGAGTAATACTTGATACCTAAAGTAAGTATACACGTATAGAAGAGAATTGTTAGAGAAATACCTGTAAGAATGTGGAATACTGAAAATTTCTCCTTTCTGTAACTTCAGGACTAATCTTCATTGTACATTGTAAGATATATTCAGAATGTAATAGATGAATGTGTGGTGTGTATTATTACATTTGGTAACTCACTGCTATCAGAATACTTCACAGATGTGATTAGTGTAATAATTAGGTAACCTTGCCTTTAAACAAAAGATATTTTAAGAATTTATTTCTTTTATCACGTTTTATAATGTCGATTTTTCAAATAAAGAAATATAAGCTCCTTAGGAACTGCGTGTAAATCTAAGCAGAAAGTCGTGTGTGAAACGAACAAGAAATCTAACTTATATTTTTACCTGTTGACAATAAAGTAGAAACGTTTGAAAAACTACATAGATGTCAGCGCTAAATCGCAGTGAAGACTACATGCTATCAAATAATTACAGGAGTTTAAATCACAGAGCTGTTTCTATTGCCTAGCCTTTTGCAGAACAGGAAGTGACGACATATAATTCCTTTTGTGACGTCATTTTATTTCATCTGTCTTACAGCCACATAGGTGGTGTCTCCTTTCACTAGCACAGTTATCCATTCTCTACTAAGAAGGTTTTTAGAAACATTATATGAACCAAAGGACGGAAATAGTACAAAGTACTTATTCATGACCTGGAAACTCTATCATCAGTACTATAATATAAATACTTTTAAAAAAAATCCGTAAGAAGATAATTATATGCTTATTTTTTTCTTTTACTTTACTAACTTATTACCTTCCATTGATAAAGTGGCCAGTCAATATGTAGGCTTAAACACTATGAAATGAGCTTTGTTTCTCATGGTGGGCACACTAGAAATAGCCCATTGTGTAAATTTGCGTCTAATAAGAAGTTTGTTTTCCTTTTTTCTAATTTCGCGCAAAGCTACTCGAGGGCTACCTGCGCTAGCCGTCCCTAATTTAGCAGTGTAAGACTGGAGGGAAGGCAGCTAGTCATCACCACCCACCGCCAACTCTTGGGCTACTCTTTTACCAATGAATGGTGGGATTGGCCGTTATATTATAACGCCCCCACGGCTGAACGGGGTTAACATGTTTGGTGCGATCGAGATTCGAACGCGCGACCCTCGGATTTCGAGTCGAACGCCTTAACACCCTTAACCATACTGGGCCAGCCTAATAACAAAACGAGCACATACGTTTAAAGCACAGAATTATAAAAAAAAACTTTACAGCAAAAGAGCTCTCGAAATGTGAAACATCATGGGAAAACTGATTTCTTCCAAGTGAAAAAAAAACGTTCTAGTTTTCATCGTTTTTGTCTTTCATTGATTTTTTAACATCCACATTTTCTCAACGTCACAAACGTAAAGAAGAAACTACATTTCTCGAGTGACTGAAACGTTGTGCGTTATACCAGTCAACAGAATACAATATTTTTCTGTCATTAGTAGTTCTTGCTAATGTTAAATATGTTTATAAGGAAACATTCCGTTTTCGAACTGTTTCACGACATGCATTAATAAACGCGGGAAATAAAACCTTCCTAGTTTTACTGTTTGTGTGTTCTTATAGTAAAGCCACATCGAGCTGTCTGGTGAGTTCACCGAGGGGAATCGAATCTCTGATTTTAGCGTTGTAACTTCGTAGACTTATCGCTGTAGTAGCGGGGGGGGCAAGTTTTACTGTTGTTATACACATAAATATACATCTAAAAGATGATTGTTTGGGTAAAAACCACATTGCTTTATTCTGTACATCCTAAAATAACAATTGTTTTTCATTTTTTGAGACAACCAAAAAAGTCTCCCTTGGGAGGAATATACTGAAATTCTTGGTTTACAATATGAGATCCGGGGTTCGATTCTCCTTGCCATCTAGTTTTAACTAGCCAACAAAACAAATGTTTAAGATTTTAAACTCTTATTTTCTTTTGACGATCCATGATTGAAACACTGATCTCGCTTTTAAATTCATCTTACGAAAGGCTTAGCCACGCCATTTTGTTTTGCTTATTTGTAAGCGCTGGTATTATCTACTGCTACTTTTTCTTAGCCACGTATAGCCGAGTTTTATTTTTTCTCTGCGGGTAATATATGAACTAAGCCTACTTCCGGGAAGGTAAATATATTGCCTTCTGATCTGCTGATCCCTCCCTCTGTCAAGCTGAGAGAACTTCCGGTGACATGAGACAGATGTACTAAGAACTGCTCAGTTAGACGTTTCTTAGGACGTCAGAAAGACAGGAGAAAATGGTCACCGTTTCCTAGACGGCGCTCTGACAATAGGCACATGGTCTTATCCAAACCACTTCTGTGTCATCTGTTGTACGATACTAGATGCAACCATATGTTACATATTAAACCAGAACAACCTTCTGAGTTCTCGCCAGTCCTTAAATCTCTTATTCGAATTCACGTCATCCACGTGGATGCGCTCAAATCCTAGCTCATCTCGAGAAAGGAATACCAACGTCGTAAAGGTTGATTTAATTAGCGTATTGGACTGCATGAGTAGAATGGTACCACATACTTTACGAATGTTTGCCTTAAGTTAGGGTTACTTATTGTAGAATAAGTTAGTTTGAGCACGTTTCATACCGAATTTGATGGCGAGACGAAGCAGCTGATTTTGAGGCAGAAAGATACGCAGTTATATATTATTGGACTAATGAACTGGCTTAGAATTCACGTAAATATTTATATTAACCTATGATTGATTTAGCAGTGTACAGTGTTGTGGCTTATCTTGTGTTATTATTTCGTGGTGATTCATAAGCTATGGCCTTGCAAATTATTGAGTTAATCCAGTGGCATTATGCTGTAACAATTGGATGTTTCACCTTAGTTATTGATTGTGTTTAGTTTTGGTGTACTATACTGGATGTATTAGTTATTGATTGTGTTTAGTTTTGGTGTACTATACTGGATGTATTAGTTATTGATTGTGTTTAGTTTTGGTGTACTATACTGAATGTATTAGTTATTGATTGTGTTTAGTTTTGGTGTACTATACTGGATGTATTAGTTATTGATTGTGTTTAGTTTTGGTGTACTATACTGGATGTATTAGTTATTGATTGTGTTTAGTTTTGGTGTACTACACTGGATGTATTAGTTATTGATTGTGTTTAGTTTTGGTGTACTACACTGGATGTATTAGTTATTGATTGTGTTTAGTTTTGGTGTACTACACTGGATGTATTAGTTATTGATTGTGTTTAGTTTTGGTGTACTATACTGGATGTATTAGTTATTGATTGTGTTTAGTTTAAGTGTACTACACTGGATGTATTAGTTATTGATTGTGTTTAGTTTTGGTGTACTACACTGGATGTATTAGTTATTGATTGTGTTTAGTTTTGGTGTACTATATTGGATGTATTAGTTATTGATTGTGTTTAGTTTTGGTGTACTACACTGGATGTATTAGTTATTGATTGTGTTTAGTTTTGGTGTACTATACTGGATGTATTAGTTATTGATTGTGTTTAGTTTTGGTGTACTACACTGGATGTATTAGTTATTGATTGTGTTTAGTTTTGGTGTACTACACTGGATGTAGTATTGATGTATTACATTGTCTCAGTCATGAGTTTTGAATGCTAGTTTAAACTAGTTTAATTGTTTGTTTGTTTGTTTTGGAATTTCGCACAAAGCTACTCGAACGCTATCTGTGCTAGCCGTCCCTAATTTATCAGTGTAAGACTAGAGGGAAGGCACTTAGTCATCACCACCCACCGCCAACTCTTGGGCTACTCTTTTACCAACGAATAGTAGGATTGACCGTCACATTATACGCCCCAGCCGTGTGGGCGTTTAATGTGACGGTCAATCCCCCTATCAATTTATATTATATTGTACTTATAAACAAACTCAATCCTTTAGCCTTAAATTCAAATAGATGTAGTTTACACAATAAAAGAAATAAAGGAGATTGCATTGCGAAACTTTCACTGTTTATAGTACTTTTTATTGGCTTTAAAATAAGTTTTGCTAAATTAACCACTTATCGTTAACCAGTAAAGAGGAGATTCCACCTTTTACAACCAATTTCAGAAATACTGTAAGGTATCGCCTACTGGGACATTTGTAAATTAACTTGGAACACCGAATTACTAGTCATCATGACGCTCCTATGTAACGGATATGATTTCACTTGCAAACTCAGATGAGATTCTTAACTGTAAATATATGAGAAATTCTTGAATATCACAATTTACTCGATAAACATTTGGCGTCTGTATGTGATGAACATGTATTATTATGTTACCTACGATTGATTTCGCGACTTTATGTGATGAACATGTATTATTATATTATCTACGATTAATTTCGTGACTTTATGTGATGAAGAATCTATATTATTATGTCTTCTACAATTGGACAAAATGGAATTTTTGCTTTAGGTATTTTTTTGATAAAATACATCAACATAATGAATTAAAAATTGATGGAGTAAAATTATCTTTATCCTTGGAGTAAAGAAGATACAATTTTAACCACAGTGTTTGGACTATTGGAAAAGGTGTCACAGTATGGCCATTTGGTTAGAATGCTCGACTCGCAATCTAAGGGTCACAGTCTCGATTTCTTATCACACCAAACATGCTCGCCTTTTCAGCCGTGAGGGCTTCATATCGTGAGAGGCAGTCCCACTATTCGTTGGTAAAAGAGTAGCCCAATAGTTGGCAGTAAGTGGTGATGTTTAGCTGCCTTCCCTCTAGTCTTATACTGATAAATTAGAAATGGCTAGCACAGATAGCTCTCGTGTAGCTTTACACGAAATTCAAATCAAACAAAAAATTATTGTGAAAAAATATAATTAGATATTTATCAATATCTAAGTACGAATCATTTCTATTCAAAATAATCATTTCAACACCTCTATCGGATTTAGTTACAACTACATTATTATTCTTATTATATTTTATGGTGTGAATAATTCTCAATTCGTCATTATTTAATTCGACTTATAACTTGAAGTAACTAATTCGGGCCCGGTGTGGCCAAGTCTGTTAAGACGTTCGACTCGCAATCCGAGAGTCGCGGGATCGAATTCCGGTTGCGCCAAACATTTTCGCTCTTTCAGCCATGAGGCGTTATAATGTAACGGTCAATCTCACTATTCTTGGTAAAAAGAGTAGCCCAAGAGTTGGCGGTGGGTGGTGAAGATTAGCTTCCTTCTCTCTAGTCTTACACTGTTTAATTAGGGACGACTAGTACAGATAGCCCTCGTGTAGCTTTGCGCAAAATTAAAAACAAACAAGTAACTAATTAACAATACACAAATGTTCTTGTTGTTGTTTTAACAGTAAAATCTTTTCAATTTTGTACATTCTTTCTGTATTTTTCTAGAAATTCCGAAATGCTCCAACTAACTTAGATATGGTTTCGTTTTGGGATTGTCAAGGTCTCGAAACTCTGAAAATATTCCCTGTCTGTTCACGTAGTGACCGATTTTCACACTATTTTTGTTGTATAACTTGATAAAAAAAATATCTTATTTTATTGAAACCACGTGGATATGCTTAGAACATCTTCCTTCAACCAAAAACGGTTCAGGACCTTTAATAACGAGTGGTATAGGAACACATTATCACAATTTATCAGAACAGAATACGATAACTGCTGCCAGATGGGGTAACGCTTCACTGAGCACATCTCTGATTTTGTACTTACTGACTAAATATTCGATTTGTGAATAACAATAATAATGATAAACCATTCGTTTGTAAGCAATAACAATAAACTTTAAATTAAGTATCAACGTTTTACAAAAGTGTAAACAAAAATCATTTCCAGGTCACATTTGTAGATCAATGTTAACCAATCGGAAATTAAGGTCGTCATTAGAAGAGATTATTTGGTTTCATCATCTTGAAAACAATTTTTACTTCACATTTTTGTATTCATGTCAAAGCGACTAAGGCCACTTGCCACTGTTTTTAGTGTTGAAAAGGAAGTGGTGTTATTTATTATAGACCAATATAAAACTCATGAAAATAAATGTGAAATGGAAGACACCAATATTTATATCCTTGTCTACGAACTTACAAGCCTAAAATTCTCGATTCAATTCTCTTCAGGGAACAGAGCAGATAGTACAGCATGGCTCTGCCATAAACTAAATAAACAAGCACAAAGATACAGAATGGTCATATCTGCGTTGTGTCCACTGGGAATATCAAAACATTTTTTTTTTAATTGTAGCATCAACTTATAAATCAGTATTAATTTCAATCCTTAAACTAGCTTCTTTATAATTAACATTATAGCAGAAGGTTTGATGACTAAAGGTTCGTAATCTGTGGGTTGCGGGTTCGCGTCCCCGTCGCGCCGAACATGCTCGCCCTTTTAGCCGTGGGGGCGTTATAATGTTACGGTCAATCCCACTGTTCGTTGGTAAAAGAGTAGCCCAAGAGTTGGCGGTGGGTGGTGATGACCAGCTGCCTTCCCTCTAGTCTTACACTACTAAATTAGGGACGACTAGCACAGATAGCCCTCGTGTAGGTTTGTGCGAAATTCAAACAAACAAACAGACTAAAGGTTTATCTTAATCCAAAAACTGAGGAAAAATATTAATTTTCATTAACAATGTTTAATGTTACAAAAAATGAAGTTTAGGGATATTTTTAATAAATTAAGATTAACTCTAGTCCCTGAACATATTTATTCAGAAAGGATGTATTTGACAAAAATAATATTTAACTGCAAAACGATTAATAACATTTCCAGTGTTCCGTGGTAAAAAAAGAAAAAAATAATCGCAGGTAAACAGACAAACGAATAGATTATTAAAAACATTAGGCCTAAACTAACGGAAACGTAGACAAGTTACCAGGATTTAGGAATTTTAAAGACATTTTGTTGGACTTTTGTTAGGCGCGTTTGTTGTTGTTTTTCGAATTTTATCTTCTCAGAGATCTCAAGTAATTGTTTATCATTTTAAAGGTCTCGTCTAGTTGAAACAATTACTAATGAAGACTTACAGAATTCAACCCGAACAATTTATCTAATGGTCACTATATAGTTTAAAATTTTCGATTAAACTTTACGATTTCATTTCCTTTGTGTGTTTTTTAGATACCAAAATTTTTGAAAATAATGGATACTCTCAAGAACTTATGCTTCAAATGATTCAAACATTGAATAAACAACAGCAGTGAGAAAGTGGACGGTGAGATTTCCGCCATCAAAACCAAGATTTACTTTGAAAGCTACCACTAATCTTCTGTTGGAAACACACCCTCTTCACTGACTTATTCTCTCTTGTAATTAACTTTTCTACCATTTAATGAGGTCATTTAGCCAACGAAATCTGTAGATTTGCAACCAGGTATAAACCAAAGAAACAATCTTAATTTTACTTGTCTTAAGAACAGTTATTACTGTTTTAATCCCTAACGGACTGGAAGTTCCGTTTGTAATTATTAAAAAAAAACACACACACGAAACTTGGTAAAATAAAATATATTCACAGCTCTATATGGTTTCTGAAGTATAAAACTGCGTGTAGCTTATTAATGTGGAACATGGATATCTTAGCCGCATTTTAGCGAAGCTATGTCATTATTCAAATTCAATATCGTATTTCGGTTTGTTTTTCAAGGATGACTGAAAGTTTAAAAGCAATAGGTGAACATATTAAGAAAATCATTCAGGAAACAGCTCTAATGTACCATTTTCCTCGAACAAAAGAGTAGCAATAAAACTGATAAATGATAATAGAAACTGCAAATGGCGTTTGTTCTGGTATATTAGAATCAAATGTTTAGTGGAATAATTTTTCAGAACCATAAATTTTCAGCGATGTATATATGTATACGTTCTGCCAGAATGGTCCGTGCATGTAATTATAGAGTAGTGTGTGTGGGGTGGGGGTCTTCGCAATCATTTTTCTAACATTTGGTGGTATCATGTTGGGTTGTAATGGTTGTAACGGCCAGGAAGGCAATGCATTCGACTCGTAATCTGAGGGTCGCGGGTTCGAATCCCCTTCACACCAAACATGCTCGTCCTTTTGAGCCGTGTGGACGTTATAACGTGACGGTCAATTTCATTATTCGATGGTAAAAGAGTATCCCAAGAGTTGGCGGTGGGTGGTGACGACTAGTTGCCTTTCCTTTGGTCTTACACTGTTAAATTATGGACGGCTAGCGCAGGTATTCCTCGTGTAGCTGTGCGCCAAATTTCGGATACAATAACATTCCTCCATTTGGAATAGGCGTGAAGGTTACTAGTTTTGGGTATGGTTTTTCTTCTTGAAACTTTATGTTCCATTAATACCCGTGGATATTTAGATCTGTTGACGCTTCCCACAGCTTGGCCCCAAACATAACGTTCCCGCCATAATCCTATAAAGATTGCATTAAGCAGCAGTAACAGTGCCTTCCTCGAAACTCACACTTAACAACCAATAAAATTAATAAAGAGTTCCCAATACTCCACAACACAAGTGATTCCCTAATCAACACCTAAACACTATTGAGCTTTATATTGAGAAAAGTTGTACCAACTGTTCTTGGAGTCGTTGGAATATTCGTCTACACCAATCTCTCCAAGCACACATTAAACAGATGATACACACGTACTGGAGACCACATTGGAAACACCAAAGCAATTGAAACTGCTGTGCAAGATGACTTCGAGAAATCCTAGAAATTGAATTTCGTCCCAACACTGTTTCCACGAACCATTAACGTGTTTTAAAGTTGTCCCATAAACAACTTCCGTACCATTAAACAGTTTAGAATTGTTTAACACACGCACACAGACAGCAAGAGTGAAAGATTGTGAAAGAATAGTTTTTGAAAACTTAAAATAACTTAGAATATATACATATTTATATATATATATAAATATATTACATTTATATTTAATTTACTTATTACACCACGTTCGAAATTGAGCAAACTCTTTCTTGTTACTAAGCTACACTGTCCTGTCAGATATGTCCAGACCCCCTAGCCCTAGTTCGACTCGTAATCAGAGGATCGTGGGTTCGAATTCCCCTTGCACCAATCATGCTCGCCCTTTCAGCCGTGGGAGCGTTATAATGATACGATTAATTCCACTATTCGTTGATAAAAGAGTAGCCCAAGATTTAGCGGTGTGTGGTGTTAACTAGCTGCTTTCCCTCTAGTCTTACATTGCTAAATTCGGGACGGCTAGCGCAGATAGCCTTCGTGTAGCTTTGCGCGAAATAAGAAAAACAACAACAACCAACAAACCAGACCCACTTTGCACATGTGACACGTCACACTTAGAATAACTTGCGAGGAAATAAGTGTAAACACGTAGATAGACACATCAGTTAGACCTACCCTCTACCAGACGAGTGTTAATGGTTTACACAGCACTGTGCAGAAATAACTAACGTGCTTACAATTAACACTATGCATTTAAAACAGCCTCTCCTTAAGTAATAGTTTAAAATGAAACCTAAATAATGTGGTCTACTGAAAAATAAACGTTGATCAGAACTCTATTTATTGAATTTAGTGTGATCTAATTATTTATTTGGAATTTGTCTTCATTTTTCTACTACTGTATTGTTGCTGTCTTCATTTAACCACTACTGTAGTTTGTTATGTCTTCATTTAACCACTACTGTAGTTTGTTATGTTTTCATTTAACCACTACTGTAGTTTGTTATGTTTTCATTTAACCACTACTGTAGTTTGTTATGTTTTAATTTAACCGCTACTGTAGTTTGTTACTGTTTCCATTTAACCACTACTGTAGTTTGTTACTGTTTCCATTTAACCACTACTGTAGTTTGTTACTGTTTCCATTTAACCACTACTGTAGTTTGTTATGTTTTCATATAATCACTACGGTACTGCTGTTGTCTTCGTTTAACCACTACTCTATTGTTACTGTCTTCATTTAACCACTACTGTAGTTTGTTACTGTTTCCATTTAACCACGACGGTAGTTTGTTATGTTTTCATTTAACCACTGCGGTACTGCTGTTGTCTTCATTTAACCACTACTGTAGTTTGTTGCTGTCTTCATTTCACCGCTGCTGTACGATTGCTGTCTTCATTTATCCACTGCTGTACGATTGCTGTCTTCATTTAACCACTACTGTATTGTTGCTGTCTTCATTTAACCACTACTGTATTGTTGCTGTCTTCATTTAACCACTACTGTATTGTTGTGATCGTGATTTATTCGCTATTATGCTATTGCTGTTTATGGATAAAATATTTACAATGTAATTATTCTGAAACATTACCAAACAAATCTAAGAATTTGAATACACGCTAAAAGGCATACATTATCCAAAATATTTACAGTGTGTAATCTTACATGAAATTCATTCTGAAATGGCAGAACGAAACATAATCTGAAAGCTGACGGTTTATTTTAAAGCTATTATGTTAAAATAAACACGTGCTACGTGTCTCACAAAATGCTTCACGTTCTGAGTGACTCGTCTTAAAAACGTGCACTTTTTTTCTTATTTAGAAGTATAAAGTTCAGAACTTAACTAACCAAGGACGTTGACGTAAACGTATCTTTCAATGTTTCTTATTAAGTTTCTCCGGAAGCTTTGAAAAGTCTCGAGCTACTCAAACGTAGCTTTGGCTAAACATAAACATATTTGCGCGTGGATGTCTCTTCGATTTCTGTGAAGAAAGCATAACTTTTCGTATATCAGTGTACATTATAAAGTTATTTAGAGCTAGCGTACAATTTTGTTTATGTATTTCTAAATCTTAGTAAGACGTAAAAGTTACTGTTACACACCTCATCTCTAGTAAGAAAATCCCCCACCATCACCATTTTGTGGGCCTGCGATACGTTTCTGGACTTACAACTATAACACTAAAATCCGGGACTCGATTTTCGCGGCGACCACAACTGATGGCCCCAATGTGGCTTTGCTGTAGAACACATAATTGTGAATAAACTAGAAAACTAAATATAAAGAACTACTTACGGAGTTTGTACTGTACGAAGACAAAAACTAGAAAACTAAATATAAATAACTACTTACGGAGTTTGTACTGTACGAAGACAAAAACTAGAAAACTAAATGTAAAGAACTACTTACGGAGTTTGTACTGTACGAAGACAAAAACTAGAAAACTAAATGTAAAGAACTACTTACGGAGTTTGTACTGTATGAAGACAAAAACTAGAAAACTAAATGTAAAGAACTACTTACGGAGTTTGTACTGTATGAAAACAAAAACTAGAAAACTAAATGTAAAGAACTACTTACGGAGTTTGTACTTTATGAAGACAAAAACTAGAAAACTAAATGTAAAGAACTACTTACGGACTTTGTACTGTATGAAGACAAAAAACTAGAAAACTAAATGTAAAGAACTACTTACGGAGTTTGTACTGTATGAAGACAAAAACTAGAAAACTAAATGTAAAGAACTACTTACGGAGTTTGTACTGTATGAAGACAAAAAACTAGAAAACTAAATGTAAAGAACTACTTACGGAGTTTGTACTGTATGAAGACAAAAACGAGAATCCAATACATCGTAGGTTTCCTAGGGGTTGATCTAACAGGTTGATAAGGGTCCAGAAGTATTCCACCGGATTAGGTTCTGACTGTCGCGAGCATTTTGAAGCTTCCGAAGCTTTATAAAAAAAATCCCTTTTCTAATCCAGAAACTAGCCTGCTTTAAAACGGTTGCAGAACCGTCGATCGAGTTACATTTACAACCACAGAGTTTCTTACATTGAGAACAGCACGAAGAAGGAACTTCAGGGTTTTTAGACAATGTTCTGAGAATGTTAACATTTAGCAAAACTCGTGCTCTTTAGTTATCAATAAACTTTTAATTTTTTAATTACTCACTGTTGAAACATTTAAAATATGCACCGTGCTATCTGGTGTCATCAAATAAAACGAACTCTTCCGCACTGACTGATGTTCATACCAACATGTAGTAACACCAGTTGATTCGAACTGAATGGTCTTTTGTTTTGCGTTGCTTGGGAGTTCCGACTGGTTAGCCCGCCCACAACGGAGTTACTGTTTGAGTTCTACCGAGAACCATCGTGGTGTGTCTTCTAACGTCTGCCCAGCTGCGACGGATAACGTGGCTGTCACGTGATTTTGAAGTGGTTTCTCGCGTGAGAAATCTCGTGAACTATCATCGACAGGTTGCATTAATTTACCGCGTCTTTTCCGGACGGCTTTGTAACCACTGTCCAGAAGACAGTTAGAGGAAGCCTTTGATTAAGGCTTAACTCAAGAAAGACAACAATTTCTTTTTACAGTGCCAATTCCTTATCACTTGAAACATGTACTGCGTTTTTTAAACATCGATAAATCTTTATCAAAATATTTTCTCCTTTTGAAAACATTCACATCTGACACGTCAGACTGCTTTCTAATTCGAAGTTTTCCGTTTCTTTAACGTATTTTTTTCAGTAACGGGCAATTTCTATGCACGTGGTGAAATATTAATTGTATAAACTTAATTATTGTTTGACGTTCTGTAAACTAGAACATTGTTTTCGTACAACATTAACTTCTGAGGCTTAATGATTGCTGATTTACACACTAAAGATTCAAATTTGTTAGCGTGCCTGGCTGCGGATCGGAAACTTCATGGTTCAAGACACAATGCACTGAAAATGGTGCATTGTATAAATAACCAACTTCCATTAGTCGGTTTTACGAGATGGACGTAGTCATTGCGGCTGCGGGTTCTCCTGGGTAGCTGTCATTTCTTTAAAATGACAGTTTCTAAATCCTATGGGTTCTTCAGCTGGGTGGTTTGCCCAAGCGCACATGAACTGCCATTAAGGTTGAAATAACCAATATTTAAATCCATTACAATTGTTTCTCACCAGAAACTCAACGAGTTGGTCTAAGGGATTATCATGTTAAAAACCGGGTTTCGATACCCTCGGTATCGAAGCAAAAACAGGTCATTGTGGAGTTTTGTACTGAACGATTAAAGAAATTACCCTAAATCACTCAAAGTTAACATTGATCCACCGTAAGTAAAAAAAAAAAAAAAAGAAATCGAACAAAAATTGTAGATTTGTTTACTTATGAATTTCGCGCAAAACTACACAAGGGCTATGTGCACTGACCGTCCCTAATTTAGCAATGTAAGACTATAGGGAAAGCAGCTAGCTAGTCATCACCACTCACCACCAACTCTTTGGCTACTCTTTTATAAACGAACAGTGGGATTGTCCGTAACTTTACAACGCCACCACGGCTGAAAGGGCGAGCATGTTTGGTGTGACGGGGATTCAAACTCGTGGCCCTCAGATTTCGAATCGAGTGCCTTAACCAACTGGCCACGACGGGCCAAAAATTGTAGAAGTGATTTATTAAAAGTAACAGTTAATTGTCAGTTTGTTTTTCTTGTCGTCTCTTTCAGTCACATGTTTAAAACTCACATACAGATTATCATATACTTTTACAAGTGTTCTTTGATTTAAAAAATAACAAACATTGAACAACCATAGGTGTCCAGTAGAGCCTCCAGATCTCTACACATGTGTTTATTTCTAAACTAATTATACAACAAATTAACAGTAGATTTCTTTCTTTCTTCATTACACGTTATATATAAAAATGTAAACCACGTATAAAACACAAAATCTACAACAAAAGTACAAATGGTAGTACAACTAAATTTCAATAATTATTTCGTTAGCTTTCAAATCATTTTATGGAAAGAAAGTGATTTTAAACAATATTTGAGATTATTTTTTAACACTTAATGTTAAAAAAACACAAAATATTGACCCCATGGATAGTTAACAACATAAAATAAGTACACGTGCAAATTATGAATTGCGTCATCGTTCATACATAAGACCTGAAATGCAGTAAATTGTAAGAACGTTTAAAATGCAAAAGAACCTCCAAATTTTTGTGAGTAATCTCTTAGCTTTAATCAAAACGAGAGCTAATTAGGAAAATCAAATGTAAAAAAAAATAATAATAATTCCTTACAAGAGGGGCTCGGCATGGTCAAGTGGTTAAGGCGTTCGACTCGCAATCTACGGACTGTGGGTTCGAATCCCCGTCGCACCTAGCATGATCACTCTTTAAGCCGGTATAATGGGACGGTTAGTCCTACTATTCTTTGACTAAAAAACAAGCCTTAGAGTTGGCGGTGGGCGGTGATGACAAACCTCCTTCCTTATAATCTTACACTGCTAAATTAGGGTCGGCTAGCACATATAACCCTCGAGTAGCTTTGCGCGGAAATTCAAAACAAACCCTCTAGTCTTACGCTGCTAAATTAGGGACTGCTAACGCATATAACTGTGGTGTAGCTTTACGCGAAACTCTAAAAAAAAAATCAAACCTTAAAATATTAAAAAACAAACGAGTAGTGATTGTGGGGTTCCACCATATAAGAACGAATTCATGTCATAACAGACGAGCACTTATTGAAACTCATCTCCTTCAAACTTTTATATATTTTGTAATTAAAAAGTTTAATTTATTTTTGAACACTATTTTTTGTGTATCTGGAATGTTGGATCTTCTTCGCGGAACACATGTGGTATTTCGTAATGAACTACGAGATTGTACTTCTTATATTATACACTAGAGGGATTTAATGGCAGGTGGTTTATTTTCACTATTTATGTTGAACAATGATTGTGGATTTTTGTTGTTTATATACGTATCACTTTACGACTCTTTGAATACCTGGGGAAATCACACTAAGTAATATTCTTTGTTCGAAAATCACAAGATACACAGACGAAAAAGTAAAATTTGATTTTAGTTACACTTAAAACCAGAAATCTTCAACAAATGCTAATGTTATATAGTTTCATAAAACTGTATTTTTAATAATTGTTTGGAGATAAATTACTTCAATCATGGCTTCTCATCTGTTGTTAATGTGTTAGGAGAAATGAGTAACTAATTTCTAGGGTCCCTTTATAATGTAACGTAAGTACTTTTCACCTGGAATACAGATGTTTCACCAATGACACTTTCAATTTTTGGTTTGGTTTATTTTTAAATTTCGTGCAAAAGTACATGAGGGTTATCTGCGCTAGCCGCCCCTAATTTAGTGATGTAAGACTAGAGTGTTTCTTTTGAATTTGCGTGCAAAGTTACACGAGGGATATTTGCACCAGCCGTCCCCAATTAAGCAGTGTAAGACGAGAAGGAAAGCAGCTAGTCATCACCACTCACTGCCAATTCTTGGACAATTCTTTCACCAACGTGTGTTTTCTTATAGCAAAGCCACTTCGGGCTGTCTGCTGAGTCTACCGAGGGGAATCGAACCCCTGATTTTGCGTTGTAAATCCGAAGACATACCGCTGTACTCGCGGAGAGCTTTATCAACGAATAGTGAGATTGATCGTATAATTATAACGCCCCTACGGCTGAAAGGGCGAGCATATTTTGGAAACGGACGAAAATTAATGACCATACTGGGAAATATAAAGGACTATAATAAAGACATTTGTAATATAATAACTCTGGGTACTGTTCATTCCTAGATCGTATTTTTAACGGCCTTAAAAGTTTTGAAACGTATTAGTTTGAAAGTAAACAGTAAAATTACGTTTCACTGATATATTGTTTAGAAAGTCTTGGTGACAGATAAACTTCCAAAATGTTTCGCTGAGTCTCGATGTACGTATACATCGAGTGCTAACAGTGCTGGTGAGAATGTTTACTTCAACCAGACTAGATGACACGACCTCACCAAAACTTCGTTGTGATTGATATTAAAGTCTCGAGTCAGTGACTGATTGAACAAACATGAACATTTCCTGAGAACTACGTATCGAGCTTGAATTATATTTCAAGAGACAAATTTATTTTCTAAAGTAAGGGTCATAAAGTTCAAGATGGTGAAGTAAGATTAAAATACCAAAAAAATGTACATCGAAATTTATCCATTCAGTATTTTTCTAGAAGATCATTATAATCGAAAAAAAAAAAAGAAAAGAAATGGCGAAACCAGCGCCACGAGTGTTGAATAATTCAGGAAATAATATATTAGGTTATAGAAACGCTATCAGTGCCAGTGGTTAAATAAAATAATAAAGAAATTGAAATATTTCTTGTGAAATGTTTTATACGTGACGAAACGCTTATGTATATGTATATACACTGTATGAAAATCAGTATTTAACCAGGAAAATACAAACACTAATGTATATATATATACACTGTATGAAAATCAGTATTTAACCAGGAAAATACAAAAAGTAAAACAAAAAACGCTGCTGTCATAAGATAATGGAAAGCTATTGGACGAATCTGAACCAATCAAATATCTCAAAATATAATTACTGTTTTGTTCACTGTATACACATGTTCACAGTACATATTTACATGTGTTAAATACTTAGTTTGTCAAGAAATATGCCATTATAAAGTGTGAAAGTGTGTTTTAAATTAAAGGACATTGTTGTTTTAGGTTTTTAGATAATAAATCGCTCTTTGAGTCGAATAACGTTAACATTAACTTTATTAACACTTAAGGCCCTGGCATGGCCAGGTGGGTTAAAGCGTTCGACTCGTAATCCGAACGTGCTCGCCCTTTCAGCAGTGGAAGTTTATAATGTGACGGTCAATCCCACTATTCGTTGGTAAAAGAGTAGCCCAAGTGTTGGCGGTGGGTGGTGATGACTTTCCTCGAGTCTTACACTGCTAAATTAGGGGCGGCTAGCGCAGATAGCTCTCGTGTAGCTTTACGGAAAATTAATAAACAAACAGAAATGCTTAATTACTTAAAATTATTATAAACTTCAAGTATTGTGTTGTAGATTATAATTCTATAAAGTTATCTGAAGGAAACAAATAATGAGAAGTATAGAAGATGTAACAACTTCAATAAAAAGTAAATTCTGGCTCATATACTGTTCTGAGCCAAACTACCAAAGATTTTTTATGTCGAAATAAAGAAACTATCGTGACGTAGTGGCTAGCGTATCTGAAATCTGAACCCTACGATTCATTTTGGTCTGAATTTGGATCACAGTTACACGAGAGCTATCTGTGCTAGCCGTCTCTAATTTAGCTATGTAAGACTATAAAGAATGCAACTAGTCATCACCATCCACCGCAAATTCTTGGGCTACTTTATTACCAAATAATAATGGGTTTGACAGTAACATTATGATTTTATCACAGCTGAACGGGCGATCTTGTCTGGTGGGACAAGGATTCGAACCTGAGACCCTTAGACATCGAGTCAAGCACCCTAAACACCTAGCCATACCAGACCTATTCCCAAGATTCGCAGGTCCTTAACATCCTGTCCTAAGAAACGGACTCCACACTTTACGGATATGGGTGCTCTATAAGACTCAGAGAAGTAGAAGAATTGATGTGAGAGCTCATGACTAGTTGCCTTCTCTCGATTTCGCTTCAGAATTAGTGACGGCTACACGCAGCTGCTATTTTGTAGCTTTGCACTAATGCTTTGCGTTCTAATAATCACTGAAAAAAATTCAAATTTTTTTTTTTAATTTCACGCAAAGCTACACGAGAGCTATCTGCACTAGCCGTTCCTAATTTTGCAGTGTAAGACTAGAGGGAAGACAGCGAGTCATCACCACCCACCGCCAACTCTTGAACTACTCTTTTACCAACAAATAGTTGGATTGAACGTAACATTATAACGCTCCCATGGCTGAAAAAGGCAAGCATGTTTGGTAGGATGAAGATTCGTCACCACGACCCTCGGATTACGAGTCAAGTGCCTTAACCGCTTGGCCATGCCGGGCCCGTGTCAGAGGTCAAAGTCTCAAATTAATATTTCAAACGATCTGCATATGTTAATAAATAGGTTAATAAATAATTTATCTCAGTATTTGCTTGTATTTGAAGTTGTTAAGCCTAAATATACACAAAGGTCTACCTGTACTCTGCTCACCAAGGGTATCGAAATCTGGTTTCTAGTATTGTAAATTGACAAACATACTGATGTGTCAGTGGTGAGCAAAAATATATAAAGAGAAAAATAATCACTGACATTTCGTTTTAAACTCCATTAACTGACGTTTGGTACGTATTCTTTAGAAAATTCTGCCTTTTTTCACAAGTGATATCCACAACAACTACGCGTAGTTTTCAATTTTGTTCAAACAAAAAAACGCACAAGCTAAATCTAAGAATACGACATTAGATATACATATGGAATGGACCATTAGAATGAAAACCAAAACATAAACCAAATCAGGTATCGCGTATCGTATTGAAACAGTTTTATTGGGTATTGCTTGTTTTACACAGAGATAAAAACAAATAAGAAACGATAACTTTCATCAAATGAACACTTTAAAACTACAGTGAACATGCATCAAAATTATGAAAGTTACACACAGGAATCACACAAAAAAATGTAACTCAGAACTCAAGAACTTCCAGGGCTTTCTCTAGAGGGAGGTTTGGGTTCCGGTCATAAGAGGTGCTCCAGTGGAGAAAATTCCCTCGTTTCCTTCAGTCAAATAAACCTTATTCTACCCCACACTAGTCTTAACTTACCTTCTACATTCTTGAACTGAAATAAATCTCATCTTACTGAACACAGTTTTAGAATTTTAATGAAACCAATACAATTTTGAAAGGTCCCGGCATGGCCAGGTGGTTAAGGCGTTCGACTCGTAATCTGAGGGTCGCGTATTCGAATCCTCGTCACACAAAACATGCTTGTCCTTTCAGCCGCGGGGGCGTTATAAAGTGACTATCAATCCAACTATTCGCTGGTAAAAGAGTAGCCCAAGAGTTGAAGGTGGGTGGTGATAACGCACTGCTAAATTAGGGACAGCTAGCGCAGATAACCCTCGAGTAGCTTTGTGCGAAATTTAAGACAAACAAACAAACAAAACCTCTGACACATGGAGCACTAACTTAGTTTGATATGATAATATATTTCACATATCAAGCCTAAATATCCAGTAGCGTTCGTAACGCACGACACCTGTACAGGAGAACAAGACTGTATTGTACGCAACAATTTATTTCAAGTTCCTGTTTGTTTGTTTGTTTTTTGGAATTTTGCACAAAGCTACTTGAGGGTTATCTACGCTAGCCGTCCCTAATTTAGCAGTGTATGACTAGAGGGAAGGCACCTAGTCATCACCACCCACCGCCAACTCTTGGGCTACTCTTTTACCAACGAATAGTGGGATTGACCGTCTCATTATACACCCCCACGGCTGAGAGGGCGAACCTCGGATTACGAGTCGCACGCCTTACGCGCTTGGCCATTTAAGTTCCTCTTTCATTTTCTTCCACCAGAGTACGGAAAGCATATTTTTAATAATTTTCCTTCAGATGAATCGTGCCACCTTTTCTCCCTAAACCAAGGAGAAATCGAACGCTCGGTTTTGTTTTTGTTTTTTCTTCTGCTTCCTTTTTCGAATGATTGAAATTAATTGTATTACGGCAGACATCTTTCATCTTTTCAGAGACTAATTCGACTAATAATATTTCACTAATGAACTGTCTGTTTCTAGAACTCGCTAGATGGAAGAATGTAGAGAATTAAATCTCATTAGGGCGACATCTTCCTCTCATATTTTAATTTTGGTTTATTCAATTGGATAAATGAAAATACCGATATATAAGTATGTATGTGTGTGTATATATAGTTAATATAGTCTACCGTTCGTAAGCACTTTATTTCAATTCAGTCCGCGCGCTTGATTAGTTATTGATCTCGGAAAATGTTCTAAATAAATAAATGGAAGTGAGAGAACACAGACTAGGGCATACATATATACACAACGAAGAGTTGAGACTGTTAATTTAAAGAATTCGCAGCCGTTACGAAAGTCATTATAATATTTACGCTAGCCGTCTCTAATTTTGCAGTGTAAGACTAGAGGGAAGGCAGGTAGTCATTACCACCCACCGCCACCTCTTGGGCTACTTACTCTTTTACCAACGAATAGTGGGATTGACCGTCACATTATAACCCCCCCACTGTTGAAAGAGCGAGCATAGTTGGTGTGACGGAGATTCGAACTCGCGACCCTAGGATTACGAGTCGATCGCTCCCCAAACAAACTGGTCATGCAGGGCCACCTCTAAATAAGAATAGAGAACAACATTTTTGAGATATGTGATTCGAGGTTCGTCACTGCAATTTTATTGTAATTATTTATCGAAATAATGTAACTCAGAACTCAAGAACTTCTATGGCTCTCTCTAGAGAGAGGTTTGGGTTCCGGTCATAAGAGAAGCTCCAGTGGAGAAAATTCTTCGTTTCCCTCAGTCAAATAAACCTCACCTTACCCCACACTAGTTTTAACTTACCTTCTACATTCTTGAACTGAAATAAATCTTATCTTACTAAATACAGTTCTGGAATATATTTATTCTGAGTTGCAGGGTTTATTCAAACTGTTAAATTATAATTAACCGTTTATTCTGTCTGTATGTTTATCTGTCTGATAATTTTTACTCGTGCAACCTTTGCCAGTAATCTTCAGATTATTCGATATGTTACATCTTCTATTCAAGTATTTACTTTCAATCATCATATTGTCATTAAACGTATTTGTACATATTTTTTCTTCGATATGTATTATTAATATATCTTCTAAATTGTGAAAGTGTGTTTTCTACGACGTGTTTGAAAAGAAAATATTAACCCAAAGTCTGGTTTATTAATATTACTTCAAGTCAAAGTTATTTCTTCTAAAATCAGATTTGAGAAAAAAAAAAAAAAAAAAAAAAAAAACCAGTAAGCTTCTAAGGTAGTTCGAATGTTTCTTTGTCTTGAAATAAAATAACATTGGACTTGCTGTGTCCATATCGCTGTGTCACAAGAGGACAAATGCAGTTTATCCTACGCATAAATTATTAGAATGGTTAAAACACCATCTAGCGGGTCAGCGGGAACATCGCAGTTTTACAAATTTGGCGCTCGATTCTCCGCTGTAGACAAGAACGCATGTTTAGTGTAATGGTTCGAGAAGGAGTGGTTAAAATGTATCTCAGAACAGCTGGTATGGACATTAACACTTTTACTAACAAAACAGAGAACATGGTTTTGACCTTTCTAAAAATGGTCGAAACTTCGTTCTCTGTTTTATTGAGTAAAAGTGTTAATGCTCTTACCAGCCGTTCTGAGCTACATTTTTATTTCAAGTGGGTTTCTCGTCATCAAGAAATACTTAAAGTATCTATTGTATACTGCCCCCTGGTGGTGATTTAGTGAACTTTAATTACAGAAAAAATTGTTTGAAACAAGTAAGGTGACACTTAAAGGAAAATGGACAGTTTAAAGATACCATAACTGGAACAAAATTGCAGTTGTAACTTCTAGTGTTGTTTAGTGCAAAGTTATACAATAAGCTTTCTGTGTTATGTACCGCACGAGACATCGAACCCCGAATTTTAGAGTTGTATGTAAACTAACCCCTGATTTACTAGGCGAAAGAACTTCGTGTGCTGTATATTACAACAATATTACCTATAACAATGATACAGTTTTGAATATATTTGATATGTTTGTTTCATCATTATGTTATGAGGTCTCGGCTTGTACTCGAGTAGTTCAAAAATATAATCACAAATCTTATAGCCTCTAGATACATAATATAACCGAGTTGCTTATGCCTAAATTTTATGGTTACGAATATCTTTACAAAATAAATAATTTGACTGAATGAAGATTTAAAATATTTTTCTCTTTTGAGGTTTGAAATATCTTGAAGTAATGCATGACTAATCCAAATCACGTGCACAAAGAGAAGGGGTTTTCCGCTTTTCACAACACTTTTAGTAACACACGCGTGTACAACAACAAAAAAAAGAAGGAAATATGTTTAAAAAATCGAGGTGATGCCACGTCACAATTTCGATTTAATTCTCGGCCTATATAAGATTTATGATATGTCCATGACAGATAACACTGGTACAACGATGGTCGGCATGGTCAGGCGGGTTAAAGCGTTCGACTCGTAATCTGAGAGTCTCGGGTTCGAATCTCGGTCGCACCAAACATGCTCGCCCTTTCAGCTGTGGGGCGTTGTAATGTTACGGTCAATCCTACTATTCGTTGGTAAAAGAGTAGCCCAAGAGTTGGCGGTGGGTGGTACAACAGCACTAGGTTTCCTATTTCATATTTTCAAAACAGTAACCAAAGTTTCCTAATTAAATATAAATGTGGAATACCTTCCAGACACTAAGACGAAAATATTGTACATAAATAAAATTGGTTGTGTAAGGACGCATTACATTTGATGTTAAGAATAAAACTGCATTGAAGTCACGAGCAGATGAATCGGTATTTTCAAACGTGAACTCTACGATGGGTAAGGCTTTCAACTCAAAGTTTGTGTATCCCAGGTTCGAGCCCTCCTAATCAAACGTGCTTTCATATAAATCATGGAGGAGTTATGATGTGACAGTCAATCCTACAGTTTATTATTAAAGAGTAACCCAAGAGTTGGCAGCGTTACCTTCCCTCCATTCTATCACTTCTAAATTGGAGATGACCACTTTAGATAGCCCTCGAGTATGTCTGTGCGAAACTCAAGAATCAAAGAAATGAACAAAAGCGAAAGAGGCAAGTCTTAGCTAAGCAAATTATTAACTCATTTTAATCGTTACATAAAACTTAGGCTAATATAAAGGAAAAATAAAAATACCCAGAAATTATTAAAATAATTACAAGGAAGATAACATAATTTTCTTCAGAACCAACTCTGAAGGGGTACGTAAACCTTGCAGAAACTTACACTTCGTTCTGACGTCAGCTGAAACGTGTTTCGTGAAGAATTAAATATAAATTTTAATTTGGATTTTGTACTAAGTAATGATGAAAATCGTGCACATTGTTTTCTGATGAAAACCTATTCAATGGCTAAAATTGTACAAACATTGGTTACTACTTTTCTTGCTCTCTTTACATCAGTATCCAGCTTTAAAAAATTAGTGTGTGTGTGAAATACTTCCTTGTAAATGCTCGAAATTTACCTCTATTAATTGCAAAGTTTTAAGTCTTGTTTGTTTTTTTGAATTTCGCGAAAAAGCTACTCGAGGGCTATCTGCGCTAGCCGTTCCTAATTTATCAGTGTAAGACTAGAAGGAAGGCAGCTAGTCATCACCACCCACCGCCAACTCTTGGGCTACTCTTTTACCAACGAATAGTAAGATTGACCACAACATTATAACGCCCCTAAGAATATACTTCGATATAGTCAACAATAATTTGTTCCATCATTAAAGGTAGACATCGATATAATCAATACTGAAAGATATAAAATAACAAATTCAGTCAATTATAAAAAGATAAACGTTTTTAAAGTCAAAAGTTTAGTTTCAGTTTTCAAGATTAAAATAGAGTAGATTAACCATTAGAGTCGTTATAGCCATCAGTGAAAGAAGCCCACTAATGAGTTATTAGGTCATGAAAAAATACAGATTTAATAATATTTTAGTTGTCCATAAAAAGGTAGATCTGTTATAGCGGACTACAAACGGTGTCCAGAAACAGCTCGACCCATCAGTGGACGTTAGGGTTTCTGATAATAAACTGTAAGGATTACCTATTATCAACTAGCCAACCATAAAACAGTAGACTTTATTGTAGTAAGCAGTTAGAGGTACATTTGAAAAATTCAGTCGATCATAAAAATACAATCGATGGTCTTTGTTATAGCGAAATCTGTTTACTAACAGTTTGTTTGATAAAAAAAGGGTGGACTTTTCATGCTTCAACAGTAGACGATAGCCAAGGCTAAATTTTAATGTAAAAAAACACTTAATATTTTAATATACGTCCTGATTTCGTTGTTTAGAATCAAAGTTAAACGATATAAGAATTGGTTGATAATAGTAATAACAAACAGTGCTGGTCTAATAACCACATTACCTATGTTGTTGTTTTGTTTATTTTAAACCTTGAAATCGTTGAAAATTCAAGACTATACTGCTTAAAGTGAGCGTCATTTATGTTGAAAATACTGAAAACATAATTCGTTGAACGAATGATAGAAAGTTAAACTTTACATCGTCAAGTATGATACCACACCAAAGTATTTTACCACTTAAACATCAGTGTATATATATATGTATAACTTATGAATTTATTCTTCATCGTGTTGAAATACTGTAATTGTATGTAACAATATCAACCTTACTTTGGAAAATAAAACATAATAAAAGAAACTTAATATACCGGGCATACCAAACCAGCAACCTTATTATGTTAGTGCTAACTAGAACGCCAATACTTCTGGTCAGGGCCTGGCATGGCCAAGCGCGTTAAGGCGTGCACTCGTAATTCGAGGGTCGCGGGTTCGCGCCCGCGTCGCGCTAAACATGCTCGCCCTCCCACCCGTGGGGGTGTATAATGTGACGGTCAATCCCACTATTCGTTGGTAAAAGAGTAGCGCAAGAGTTGGCGGTGGGTGGTGATGACTAGGTGCCTTCCCTTTAGTCTCACACTGCAAAATTAGGGACGGCTAGCATAGATAGCCCTCGAGTAGCTTTGTGCGAAATTCCAAAACAAACAAACAAACTTCTGGTCAGTGTTGAATAGTTTGCAAGCAGTTTCTTTTGGGGTTCAGATATGTTGAAAACACAGGAGATGAAACAAGAAACTTAGCTTCTCTTATCAAATATTATTCATACATTAACTATATTACAAAAACGTTTCGTTGAAACAGTTCTCAAAACAGTATATAAACGAAACGTTTTTTGTTTTTTTTCGGTAAGAGTAAATACACTGAGGATCGAAAGTTATTAGTATGTTGCGTCTCAATAGATCTGGAAGAGAAACACGCTGTTGTAAAGAGAAGCCTGAAGCACGAATTTGTTTCGATCGATAAGCCATTTCCATAACATACAGATTTAGAACATACACTCTGACTTGAAAAAAAAACTCTTTAGAATTTGTACGACACTGTGACTATTTTCAGCATTGAAGAAAGAATTATCGAGCGATAATGGAATTGTGATGATTTTATGTTTCATGATTATAGTTATAGGTTAGTTCACATTAAACGTCCTCAAACTTAGAAGAAAGATAACACGAGTAACGACATCTAATATTTCCTTAAATTTGTTTTGAAAAACACAACAACGTTTCTTTATAAAAATCTAAAAAATAAATAAAATTAACACCTAACAAAGATCCAGATTTTCTCAACTTCGCGTATAATTCTGTTGGTTTTAAGATTTGCCACTTCTGTTAGTTCTAACACCTTTCTCGTCTGTTGACATTTGTACTTACATCTTCTGTTGATTTTAAATTAAATAAACACCTAACAAACATCCAGTTTTTCTCAACTTCGCTTATAATTCTGTTGGTTTTAACACCCCTCACTTCTGTTGGTTTTAAGTTTAAACACCTTTCTCGTCCGTTGACATATATACTTACATCTTCTGTTGATTTTAACACTTGTCTCTCTTTTGGTTTTAACACTCAAACCCTATGTTGATTTTTAGGTAACTATAAACCTTTCTTCAACAGTTTTTAGTTACAGAGCCAATCTCAAGAACGTATTAATATATGTACATAATTACTCCATTCAGCTAACAGACAAGTTTACGGTACGCTTTGTATTTAATAATTTCCATACGTTTCTTCTTGCACAATGAGTGTTTTGTTTCTTTATCTTTTCATAGAATCATATGAAATATCACTAGGCTTAAATGCGTTTGGTGTGTTTCATTAAGAAAAGCTACTCTGAGTGTTATAAAGCTAAAAATCGGGTTTCAATACCCACAGTAGGCAGAACACAAAAAGCCGGTTTTGTAGCTTTGTACTTAATAACAGAGGAACAAAGCCTGCATCGAAAGAATTTCACGAAATCGAACATACACGTAGACATATAAAATTGAATATAAATCAATTAAAAATGACGACACATTTCTTACAATCTATATATTTTATACTGGTTCATTTTTTATTTCAACAAGTGCTGATTTTTTTATTCTACCAAACGTCTTAAGATCATACTGCTAATCTGATGATCATACTCTAGGGAATCTGGAGAGGTCGTACGGATAATCTTAAATATAACCTTTAGCACTTTCATTTTCTCACATTTACTAATATAAACTCGACTCGTAATCTGAGGGTCGCAGGTTTGAATTCTCATCACACTAAACATGCTCATCCTCGCAGCCGTGTGGGCGTTACAGAGTGACGGTCAATCCCACTATTCGTTTGTATAAGAGTAGCCCAAGAGCTGGTTGTGAGTGGCGATGACCAGATTCCTTCCTTCTAGTCTTACACTGCTAAATTAGGGACGGCTAGCGCAGATAACCTTCGAGTAGCTTTGCGCGAAATTCAAAACAAACCAGATACAAATATAACAATTCCACAAATAGTACTGAAACAGAAACCACTTAAGCGTAGTGATACTCTCTATGATATCATAGTGACTGTTTCTGCTAATGGTCAAAACGAAACCGGTGTTACACATCACCTAATTGTAATCTGTACCATCACTTCCAGATTATATATTTTTGTGTAATTCAAAACACATAAAGTTTATAAGTTATCTTTGTCTTTAAGTTTCGATATTACGTAAATCATCTGCGATTGTTAGCTCAGTTGTCTTTATTCGAAACAGTTTATTTCCAAATATTTAAATTAACATGAAGAAATTATTAACACACTCACTAATTAAAGGATTAATATTACTAAAGTTTTTATAGAAAGTATACCTGTCTTCGCTAGAGGAGTTAATAAGACATGGAAGAAAATTCAAAGTGATGGTTTCAGATAACACATTTCAATACAGGTTTTTGAACTATCAGAGTAGAATTTATATAAGCTACTCGTAAAACGAAAAATTCATAGAGAACGAAGACAATTTCTTACATTTTTAGAACAGATATGACATATATTTGAGGAAAGTCCGATGATAAATTAGTTAATTATATTTATATGTTTTATATCTTTATATCTATAATCAGCTACATGTTTTCAAAAACCGAAAATCTGAAATTGTTATAGCAACTGTTTCATTATTTGCTTTCACAAATTTTTTTATCTTAATTTTAAAGCTGCTGGTTTTCCTTTTGTCTTTATTTCGTTAATTGTTATTGTTGTTTTTGAATTAAGCCCAAAGCTATACGATGGGCTATCTGTGCTCTGCCCACCACGGGTATCGAAACCCGGATCTTAGAGTGTAAGTCCGCAGACATACCGCTGAGCCACTGGGGGGCTATTTTGTTAATATAGTGTAAGAGGATTACACATTTGTTAAGTTCATTTATTCACCGTTTGGTGGTGCTTTTTGAGTTTGAGCGAGCTGGAAATAAGTTCAAGAAATTTCTGCCTCTCTTAAGCTGATAGGCTAACTTTTGGTACGTAATATTTTTAGATGGTAGTTTTAAATATTGTTTTTACTTATTTTGTAGTTTTTTTTGTTTTGACTTTTAATTTTGATATATGTTTTAGTATTTTTAAGGGATGCTCATATTTAGTCATATTTCAAACTTTTATTTTCGAAATACTTCACTACGCAAACCTAAAAACCTTCCGTGTATCATACGTACGTTACCAGTTTGCTTTAACTATTTGACATATTTAGGACTAACATGTTTCATTCTGAAAATATGTTCTTTATGTATACAGCTTATAAAAAACGATAAAACCCCGTAATTCGAGCGTTTTTAAAAGGTTATCCTTTCTCTGGGACAAATTATGAATATTTGACCCTAAATAAGAAAGATTCATCTTTCGAAAGGTTTGAGTTATATAGTTTTTATTGTTTTATATTAAGACCTTTTGAACGTAACTGCTTTTCTAACATCATAAATATATTTGCTTTTTGGCTGCATATGGAAGTTGTAAATAATATTTTGATTCCAAACTTCAGAAAATCAAATTTTGAAGGGATACAACAGGAATTATTTGTTGTGAATTACGTGGCTGGATTATTATGATAGTACTAAGCTAATGTGAAAAAATGTTCAAAGAAACATTTTTTCATAATTCAAAACAAATATATTCATAACACAAAGACAAAGGTATTGGCAAGTGAAGAACCAGGTTGACCGACAGAAGGAATAAGAAGTAAAATTAAAACACAAAGACATATTGGCAAGTGAAGAACCAGGTTGACCGACAGAAGGAATAAGAAGTAAAATTAAAACACAAAGACATATTGGCAAGTGAAGAACCAGGTTGACAGACAGAAGGGATAAGAGGTAAAATTAAAGAAAGACATCACAAATTTAAGACATTTAAATGAAGTGGTATGATGAGGGATTTAGAAGGTTATAGAAGATAAAAAAATTGGACAAATAGGAAATTAGAACATCAAATAGGAGGCGTTAAAAATTAGCTAAAAATATAAACTGTCATCAAGATTTAAAAAAAAAATACATTAGGGTTAAACAAAATATCAGGATGGTAATAGGACCCTTGAGGGGTTATAAAAGAACGCTTGTATCTGATTATTATTAAATGGCTAGGTTAGTAAATTCTACTGTTTCTTCAGTTTTTACTGAAGAATACTTAAGCAGTATTCTTCATCTTGACAGATAAAAACAAAGAACAAGACAGTTGCATAAATACTTAGTTTGTTTAGACCAGATAACACTATGCAACACACAAATTTTGTTCCTGGATAGTACGTGCTATTTCTTAATTGTTTATGTTGTAAAAGTTCAGAAAATGTCCTTTATTCCCTTCAAACTTTGCTTTTGTGACGTGGATAATGAAATTTAGAAATTAACCTATTTTATTTGTAAACATGGGCAAATTTGCAGATTTTTATGTATATAAGGTCTGAATGAAACGTATGAATCAAGATTTACATGTATTTATACTAAAGTTATTCAAAAAGTAAACAAAAATGTGTAGAAGGGAGTTCGTTTTCGAGATTTGCGACTGTAATGTAAATCCCTTTCACGTAACAGCCCCCAAATATAGTTTCAGTCTCTCAACATGTTTTCATTATACGCTCCTTGCTAGTGAAGTTCAAAGTCCAGTATATCTTGGTGGAAGTGTTTGTCTTGCTCCTCTGAGTATACTCCCATGTACTCCTTGAAAATTTATCAAGATGAACGTCAAGGAGATTGGCTTTCAGGAACATCCTGAAGTCCATTTTGCTGTAGTTCTTCACCAAAGCCTCAACCAGTTCCACATAATTTTTAGCCTTGTGATTGCCCAAGAAACCCTGAACCACTGCAATAAAGCTGCCCCAAGCTTTTTTTCTTCCCTTTCCATCTGAGCTTCTTGGGAAATTGTGTGCGCTCCAAGATCTTTATTTGTGGTCCAACTAAGACACTTGTTGTTGTTGTTGTTTTGAATTAAGCACAAAGCTACACAATGGGCTATCTGTGCTCTGCCCACCACGGGTATCGAAACCCGGATTTTAGCGTGTAAGTCCGCAGACATACCGCTGAACCACTGGGGGGCAACTAAGACACCAACTTTAACCTTTGCCTCAGACAGCTTAGGGAAGTCGCGAAGGTACTTAAAGGCAGCAGACTCCTTATCAAGAGCTGTGACAAATTGTTTCATAAGACCCAATTTTATGTGCAATGGTGGGAACAACACCTTCTGGAGGTCCACTAATGGCTCACATTTGATACTGTGCCTCCCCACAGAGAACGTGGTCTGTTTTGACCAGTGCTTCCTGTTGTAGTGCGCTGTGGTGTCCTTGCTGTTTAAAAGGCCAAGATAACAGAGAAACTTGGTAAATTAGCTAATGTCACTTTTTTCTTCAAAGGAGATAATAGAAGCTATCCCAGTAATTATAGGCCTATGTCTTGCATCAGTTGTGAGAAAGGTTGTGGAAAGTCTGATAAAAGACACTTTGCAAAGTCACTTAACTGTTTATAATTTTATTGGATAGATGAAATAATCTTGTAGACCTGATATATCTGAAATTTCAGAAAACAAAGTGCCACATTAATGAAACGTTTACCTGTAAGTATGAATAACAAGTTAGCTAATTGGATAAAAGATTGGTTGAATGGAAGAAAACAGAGGCTTGATATAAATGGAATTCAGTCAAACTAGATTAATGTTACAAGTGGTGTACCTCATGGCCCAGTCTTACGACCTTTGTTCTTTTTTAATAACAATAATCAGATAAAAGAAGGAATGGCCAATATATTACTTAAATTTGATGATCCTATTAAGGTCTTGGATGTTTCTAATTGTGAAGAAGATGCTGCTTTACACAAGGATTTAGATCATCTGGTGAGTTAGACAAACAAATGGAAGATAGGTTTTAATTATAATAAATGCCAAATATTGTATGGATTCGTCAAAATTGGAATTATAAGTACAATATATACGAGAATAACCTTTGGAATGTCACGAAGGAAAAGGATCTTGGTATGATAGATGATGAGTTACTTAAGACATCCAAGCAGTGTATGGTTACTAGTGGTATAGCAAATAACATTTTAGGTTGTATCGACAGATATATTGAATACACGTCTAAAAAGGCTATAATTTCATTGTATAAGCTTGGCCACATTTGGAATGTTTTATATTTCAAATAGAGTTGTTGGCCTTTGGAATGGTTTGCATTTTGATGTTGTGTTAGCAGTAAATTTTAGTGAGGTTAAAACAAATCTTGATAGATAGGTGAATGATGAGGACTGCTTTCAGTTTTTTTTTTATTTAATAGTTTTAGTTTGATTTAGGGGAAGGGACAGCTGTAACAGGTCTCTTGTTACCCCTAAACATTATGCCATGTACAGCTTATATTATATAGTCCTCTGTTATATTTACGATGTGTGCAATAAATATGTACACGTAACAAACTTGATCAATCACATTTGAAGTATATATTATAATTTTAGACACAGACATACCTTCTGGACGACTGGAAGTTTGGAATTTCGTACATATTAAATGGGGAAAGGTTTAGAAGCAGAAAAAATTACTAAGTTTATATTAATATTCTTGCCATTAATTTTCTCCCCGTGTGCAAACGGTTAGTCTACGGACTTATAGTGCTAAATTTGGAGTTTCATTCTCTATTGTGGACAGAACACAGATAGCTTATTGGTTAAAGCATTCAAACGAACAGCCAGTCAAATTTAATACGGCCCCATATGGTGGAATGTACTGCAATATTTAACTTATGCTCAACCAATGGTGATTTATAAAGTTAGTTTTTGTAGCTCGATGTGTCATCACTAAGTTAAGGGTCTCGTAACAGCTAGGATTAGAATTGTTATGGCAGACGTACTTCAGATAACATCTCAAGTATCTTTTCTTTATAACAAGCTTATAAATATCACAAATATATAGATAATTTACTATTTGTATTTTGTTGGGTCAACAATAAGTCTGCAGACTTTTAATGGTAAATTCTGCAGCTCCGTTTTCCGTTGTGAACAGAGCGTAGATAACGCAATACGTAATACGTAGCTTTGTGCTAAAAGAAACAAGTTGTAATGAAGCAAGCTGTATAAGCGACACTTGGTGGTTAAGCTCACAATCTCCAGTGTCTACGACTGTCTTTTGTTTTCTGTTGCAGCTTGTAAACTATCAGTACTGCCTGTGTAGGGACAACTCGGATTGTTTACCAAAATCGTATTTTAAATATCTTCTCAATGGATTGTCAGAACCTTACAATAATGTACAATGTTTCCTTTTATAATAATACCTATATGTAATAATTGGTTCTGGTAATGTCTGTAAATATCACAGTAACAAGTTTGAACATCATGTTCTTCGTTCGTCTATTTCTTTTCAGGCATGAGCAGGTGTTTAAGACGTTCTATTCGTAATCCGAGGGTCGCGGGTTCGATTCCCGGTCACACCAAACATGCGTGGGGGTATTATAATTTGACGGTCAATTCCACTATTCTTTGGTAAAAGAATAGCCCGAGAATTGGCGGTGGGAGATGATGACTAACTGTTTTTCTCCAGTCTTACAATGCAAAATTAGGAACGGCTAGCACAGATAGCCCTCGTGTAGCTTTGCGTGAAATTCAAAAACAAACAATTTATTTTTTTATTACATTGTAATTCAAAAACCATAACGGTTGCGTCAACAACTTCACTGAGGTGAGACAATTTCGAATTGAGTATCTGTTTTTATAAGTATTTCAAATAGCTAGTAGTAATTAAAAATAAATCATAAGTTTAGTGTAAACGATGTTGTTATTACCCCTTGAAGTTAGCTTTCGTACAGATATTTGGTGTTCCTTTAAGTACAAGGTGAAACAGGAATTTCCAGACAATAATAAATAAACAATAAACACTACAATGGGAACTTCATTGTATTTAGATCTTGGTTATATATACAACATTATTGTACGCACTGAAACATTGCGTTAAAAAACAAGTAATGAAAACGTTTCAAAAACAGGAAGTAAACGTAAGGATGGCTGATATAAATCCTTCAGAAAGAATGAAAACAAGATGGTAAGGATGGCATTTACATTTCCATCCCTGTACTTACATCTTGTTTCGAAGTTTTCCTTTGTTTTAATAATAAAAACTAGGGATGTCACTGTCCTTCATAGCCGTGACAGTCCAGCGAAGGTCAGGCATGGCCAGATGGTCAGAACGCTACGTCGTAGTCTTAGGTTCGCGGGTTCGATACCCTTCCTACTAAACACGCCCGCCCTTTCAGCCATGGGAACATTATAAACAATGGTCAATCCCACTATTCGTTGATTAAAAAAAAAGAAAGCTCAAGAGTTTGCAGTGGGTGGTGATGACTAGCTGCCTTCCTTCTAGTCTTACACTGCTAAATTAGAGACGGCTAGCGCTGATAGCCCTCGTGTAGCTTTGCGCAAAATTAAAAAAAACAAACAGTTCAGTGCCGTTTTTGCGTAAAATTTAGATGCTAGAAGAATGAAGAATAACTGTTTCTTAAAAAATGGAGGAGAGGTATTGTGGTTCCTTTACATGTTTGTGTAAACACTGATAATCTTACGTTTACCTTTAAACATTTAGAAATTTAGGTTATTTATAAGCCTTGCACGTATCAATATTTTGAGTATTGTCACTTTAATAACATAATATGTAGACCAGGCTAGTTGGTTTAGAAAATGCAGGGTAATTAATACAAAGACATAACAGTTTTCTGTTAACATTTTAGCCTTCTTCATGTGTGTAATCATAAACAGTTGTTTTTAACACTTTTGATGTGTTTAGAGACAGCTAATCCGTTCGAAAGGACTTAAAACTTGAAAGCATCTTATTTCCGACGCGGTTTCTATTATGAGATGAAACTTTATTGTGATACGTAGAAAAGGATTGAATTCTAACTAAACATTCACGAGCAAATCACTTCAACGAGTCTTCACGTACGTTGTTTATAATAACTTCAGGCATTTTATTAATATCGAAGCTGTTATAAAACTTTTAAAAGGAATCCTTTTTAAAGTTATATTTGTAATAATTTCTTTTTAGTGCCAGTGTTTGAAGACAAAGCTTCATTGGTAAAATGGCAATTATGGCAGATATATACGAATTACTTCCAGCGGTATCTTATAGCGAATGACTGAGAAGCTTATGTAGGAAATGAAATCATACATTAATACAAGTATACTGAGTTACACTGTGTTTCAGGCTTTTTATATGGCCTCGGTTAACTCGTAAAAGATATATTTCGGTGTGTAATCCTGTAAAGTGGGAAGTCTCCAGTGAAGGGGGACGTTGTGGAATATTGTGTTTTTTATTGTTCCTGTTGGTTGTTTTTTTTCAGTGAAAGTTTAGTGTTTAGTACGTAAACTGGAGTGACTAATCACATTAAATACAAAGTTAATTATTGTCAAACCTCAAAAGTTTTATGACTTTTTTTTAATAGCCGTTGCTTCTGTTGTTGAATTTAGCCCATTGAATTAAGCCCAAAGCTACACAAAGCTACTCTGCCCACCATGGGTATCTAAACTTGGTTTCTCATCCACAGACTTACAACTGTTCCAATGAGGGGTAATAACTGTCACAAGTTTTAAAAAAATGATACTTGATTTTCAGTTATTTACATTTGGAAAAGTGTTCGTATTGTTGTAATCTTGGGGTAAATTATTTCCTTCAGTAAAATCAACTATATCTGTATTTACACCTACACTTAGGTCAACATCTGTGTTGTACTTTCTTTCGATGAAACATTGTTTATAACCAGCAGTGGATGACGTGTTGTTTAACAACACGCTTTAAATTCGTCAGTTATTTGTTCCTCTACAAAATGGCTGCTTCGCAAAGCGATATTAAACTGACGAGAAAACTCCTAAGAAGGCAAGTTCTAAGATGTTTAACGTGACACACACCTCCATCAAGAAGGTGAAAGAACGAGGCTTGCTTGGACGTAAAGTCATTAGAAGGGATTTTAATATTCTCGTGAGACTTTGGTACAGAATACTCAGAGAAGCTGAGAAGATATGTGGACGTTGTTTACAAAGGGTGAAGGATCATGTCTATGAAACTTATTTTTATTTTACAAAAGCTTACAGACTTCTGTCTCAAGTGTTTGGGTTAGTTCATCTCTCGCGGCCAAGTGCTTTAGGAACTGTAAATTGTAAATTAGGTTTTTTTTGGGGGGAGGAGGAAGAAGTGTTTGGAAGCTTAAAAAAAACAAAAAACGAACTAGTTGTGAACAAAATGCATGGAAACATTCCAATTTAGTAATTGTTTTCAAGGTTTCGAGACTTTATAACTGTAAGCTGAGCAGGCCAGAAAAAAAATACTCTTGTTTTTATAGCAGTGGAGATGTGTCTGAATAAACTGAGAAACTTTCTTCAGAAGCACTCGTATCTTTTAATTATTGGTTTAACAGAAAATTGAAAGACGCCCATTGGTTATTTCCGTGTTGATTCACCAGTCAGTCAGATTTTAAGTTAACTTTTGAGAACATCGTTAAATTTTTTTACTGAATCAAAGTTTTCAGCGTGAAGTATTATTGGAAACATTTCCATGCTAAGCGTGAACATTTTATGGAAAATGCCGATGGGTCATTTCCTTTTTCCTCAGAGAGGTTGTGATACTTTAGGCATGTTTTAAAATGATGAAGAAATGCTTTATGAGATGTACGAGGGTTCAAAAAGCAAGGAAATAGAACTGAATGGAAATGTATCTCAAGTTGGTATCAAAACTTTTATTAAAATAGAGAACAACATTTCACCGTTCTTACGTCATCTTCGGGTTTAACACCCGTACCAGCCGTCTTTTTACTTCAAGTGGGTTTCTTGTCGTCTGGAAGAGCTGAATAGAGGTACTCGCAAAAAACCTTTTGAAATTAAGAACAGGAAGAACCCATCAGTTTCAATGATGGATTAGGTCTCAGACATGTTTGGTAAGTCAGACAGGAAATGAATGTATTTATCGTTCGCCAGGGACAGTCCTTCAGAGGTGAAACCCGTTAATGTTCTCAGGTGGAACGTTATACACCCGTATAATGATGTATTTTTTGCGAACTGAAAGTAACCTGTGAAAGTCTTATCTAATGTGTTATTGGCATTACAGTGTGATATACTGACTACACGTGACTATTTCAGTGTTCGTATCTGCGAACACTAAACTTTTTTGATGTTTTACCGTTCAGTTTGATTTTAGCGTAAAGTATTGGATGCATTTTTTTATTTAATAACTTTGTTTTCCTTTTAATTGTTGTGTTTATTCAGGCTAGCTTCTCCAATTTATTTCATGTTCCTCATTTTGGAAACTAAATATTATTTCATGTTTTCTTGTGTTTTGCAAATGAACTTAACTTTTGTACAAGATTAGAATATTGTTAACAATATTAACTGTTTGTCAGCTCTATTGACGCTAAATGTTATTTTTGTTGCACGTGAACTATTTGTATATAAATATCCAAATATCCTTCAAAGTCATTTTACGTATACAATATTAAATCAGTTGTCGATCACAGTCAACTTTTGTCTTTGTGTACTTCGCTGACAAATCTCAGTCTGAGGATAAGTAAACGATCGATACTTTTCACTTAATGTTATATTACAAGTGCTAATTTAGACACGAGTTTTATAAAACTATTTTATATTATGTGAACATTTGATAAAAGTTTGTAAACTCGATTAATATCGGGACTTCATGCTCTAGGGTGGCAGTAAGTTGAAAAACTTATTAAAAACTTGATACAGACGCGTTACATTCAATGCTCCTCAGTGGTAAGTTTGAAGGTTCAAACTTTGCAAACCGAGTTTCAATACGCGTGGTTGACACAGCGCAGATAGCCATTGAATAGCTTTCTGATTAACAGCAGATAAACACGTCCAGGTGACCAATGTTGAATAGTATAATACATACTACCCTATTAACAGTATTGAATAGGGTAATACATACCACCCTTTGAACAACGTTGAATAGGGTAATACATGTCACCTCACCAACAATAACACTACGTAACAAATTTTGTTCCTGGATAGTAAGTGTTATTTCTTAATTGCTTATGTTGTAAAAGTACAGAAAATGACCATTATTCCCTTTAAACTTTGCTTTTGTGACCTGGATAATGAAATTTACAAATTAACCAATTTTTGTGTAAAAACAGGCAAATTTGCACATTTTAATTTGCATAAAGTCTGAGTAAAGCAACATATGAATCAAAATTTACATGTATTTATACTAAAGTTATACAAAAATGTTTAGAAGTGAGTAGTTTTTGAGATTTGTAACTGTAATGTAAATCACTTTCACGTATCAGCCCCCAAATAGTCTCCCATCATGTTTTCATTATACGCTCCCAGATCACAAAAGCAAAGTTTGAGGAGAAAAATAGGTCTTTTTCCATTTACTTTAGGCATAAGCAATTGGGAAATAACACTTTCTGTCCAGGAACAAGAAGGAGTAAAAATTTTGTTACAAAGTGTAATAAACATTGAATTGTTGTGGGCTTGTTCAGAAATGCAACTGCAATTGTTCAAGGTTTGAATCTCTCTATAACCAATAAAATAAAGCTGTCAATAAATGATTACTTATTGTTCATCTTTCTTCACGTTATTATTCAAAATGTACTCCATGTTTTGTTAACTGTAACTTTTATTTTACGTCTCAGCTTCCAAATATTTTTAAGTGAATCTATGAGATGGTAAATTAAAGAAACAGCTCTGAAACAAGCCTGAAGAAATACACTCGGCAACTGTTACAAGTTTCGATGTTTAGTTTAGGTATCGGTTTTGTAATCACGAAAGTAATGGATTTTTTTATATAGCCTTATTCACGGTCAGTGTGTATAATATTTGAAACTATATCAGAAACATTACTAAAACATTCGTCCTCTTGAGATACAGAGGGAATAGACGCTCGTTAATTTGGAATGATTCACGCACGAGGATGTCAGCGATTTTGTTTAATCACCACTACATGTAGGGTTAATACCACACCGACCACTAATTGCGGTCGGTAAGAGGGGCTGTAGGTGACATGATATCCCATAAGCTAGGAATTCTATTGGATGTTCCTCCAGCCAATAAGTTTCTACGGAATGAGATTACAGAATGTCCCTGGCAAAGGCTCTTTGATTTTCAACGTCACGCTAGAATTCGTCAAGTTTAATTACGTTTATAAAGAAATGATGTAGAAAATGATTTGATGAAATGGGTGTTTTCTGCATCGCTTGATAAATTAAAGTCAATTATAGTTTATCTGTTTATGAGGGACGATAACGCATAGATTTATTAAAAAGAATTTTCTCATTTGTGAAAAAGAACTATTTTTATTGTAGGAGGACAGAGCCAAGAGCAATCAACACGTGATGAAAGCACAATGTTTGGAAACTTTTTCGGAATTTTGGACAGTGGCCATTTTATTACGACCTGAAAAACTGAAAAAAAAAATACATATATAGGTTTGATTTTGTTCTCAAGCACAAACTTACACGACGGGCTAGCTGTGTCCTGCCTACTGGAGGTATCGAAACCCCAATTATAGCATCATAAGCCTGCAAATGTCCCGCTGAGCCACTGTGGAATATTTGCATAAAAATACGCATGCCAGGCGTAATAACGGTTTGCATATTCTATAATCTGGTTTCTGACAGATGAACAAAGGATAGCGTAGAGTTTAGAATCCAAGTAGTATCATTTTTCTGTTGAGCTCTTCTTATTTAGTGTTCCCACTAAGTACAGCGGTAAGTCTGCAGATTTGCAATGCCAAAATCAGGGGCTCGATTCCCCTTGGTAGACTGAGCAGATAGCCCGTTGTGTCTTTGCTATAAGAAAACACATACACTCTTATTTAGTAATAAATAGTTATTTCACATTAACCACAAGAAATTTTGTGTGTTTTACAGCAAAGCCACGTTTGAGCTATGTAATGTGTTTACACTGGGAAACGAATCTCGGGTTTTAGCCTGTATCACGCTAGGTGTACCGCAACCAGGTTTAAACAATAAACTGACACAAGTTTTAATCTGTATTATTTCAAAAAATTTTTGACAAGTAATTGTTATAAATTTTCACCTTTTGTTATTTCAAAATATTCCGCTAGGCGTGCCGCAACCAATAAACTGACACAAGTTTTAATCTGTGTTATTTCAAAATATTCCGCTAGGCGTACCCCAACCAGGTTTAAACAGTAAGCTGACACAAATTTTTATCTTTATTATTTCAAAAAAATTTTGACAAGTAATTCATATACATTTTCACCTTTTGTTATTTCAAAATATTCCGCTAGGCGTACCGCAACCAGGTTTAAACAATAAACTGTCACAAGTTTTAATCTGTGTTATTTCAAAAAAAATTGACAAGTAATTGATATACATTTTCACCTTTTGTTATTTCAAAGTATTCCGCTAGGCGTACCGCAATAGGTTTAAACAACAAACTGACACAAGTTTTATTCTGTGTCAGTTGAAAAAAAACTTGACAAGTAATTGATATAAATTTTCACCTTTTGTTATTTCAAAATATTCCGCTAGGCGTACCCTAACCTGGTTTAAACAATAAACTGACACAAGTTTTAATCTGTGTTATTTCAAACAAAATTTGATAAGTAATTGATATAAATTTTCACCTTTTGTTATTTCAAAATGTCAATAATTTAACGTAGAAGGTTCTGTAATCGAACATACGGTCTCATTTGTATTCTATACAAATTTAAATTTAACGGGCACTTTACATTGGTTCAGCATAAGGTATAAACATCCAATCACATCCATCTAGCAAGGGCACTGAGTTTGTTTTTGTTTGTTTTTTGAATTAAGCACAAAGCTACACAATGGGCTATCTGTGCTCTGCCCACCACGGGTATCGAAACCCGGATTTTAGCGTGTAAGTCCGCAGACATACCGCTGACCCACTGGGGGGCAGGGCACTGAGAACATAATGTTTGGTAATGATCGTTTTATTATTCTCTGATTGTATTTTCTACTGACGTAATTTTCTTTTTAATTTTTTTGTCTAAGAAATATCTTTTATACATCCCGACGTTAGCTAACTTGTATTCATTTCAGCCCTACTAGTTTTCTTCCCTAGTTTACTTCAATACGGCCCGGCATGGCCAGATGGATTAATGCGTTCGATTCGTAATCTGAGGGTTGCGGGTTCGAATCCCGGTCGCCCCAAACGTGCTCGCCCTTTCAGCCGTGTGGGCGTTATAATGTACGAGCAATCCCAATATTCGTTGGTAAAAGAGTAGCCCAAGAGTTGGCGGTCGGTGGGGATGACTAGCTGCCTTCTCTCTATTCTTACACGGGACGGTTAGCGCAGATAGCTCTCGAGTAGTTTTGCGCGGAATGCAAAAAACAAACACAAAACAATACTTTAACAATTATTTTTAAAACATGTTTTATGTGTAATACCCAAGGGGAACTTAGAATGTCTACAAGATTGTGTATATGCAACCCAGAAGTGGCGTATTTAGAGGGGAGGGCTCAGCCTCGGGCCCCATGGTCTTAATGGTAAACTAGTGATAATTTTATTCTATGTAAAATTACGTGGGACGTATGGCCCACGAAAATTATAATAATTATTAGTCCCTTGGCCCACAAAACCTTAAATCTGCCATTACAAGTCACAATGGGTAATAACTGTCCGCAAATTTAAATTATTTCCCCATACCGCCTAGCGGTGGCATGGATAGTCTGTTTGTTTGTTTTTTTTGGAATTTCGCATAAAGCTACTCGAGGGCTATCTGTGCTAGCCGTCCCTAATTTAGCAGTGTAAGACCAGATGGAAGGCAGCTAGTCATCACCACCCACCGCCAACTCTTGGGCTACTCTTTTACCAACGAATAGTGGGATTGACCGTCACATTATACACCCCCACGGCTGGGAGGGCGAGCATGTTTAGCGCGACGCGGGCGCGAAGCATGGATAGTCACAGTATTCGTAGCAATGTGTCGAAACTTGTGGAATGATATTAGCCTTCAGTCTTTACGAGAAAGATGGCGATGAATGGATCTGGAAACAAGGCCGTAGTGCACGTTATAAAAGATGATTAGAGATTTTATAATAATAAGTTCACTGCCAAACCATTTTATCACAAATTTGGTTATCCTGGTCACAGACATTTTTCCAATACAGGGCGTAGATCTGTGAAACAAACTTTACATATTCTGCGTGACTCTCGTGCATTTTTACATGCTAATCATGGAGAGTGCTCCAGCTAACACGTTTTATCGGACTTCATATGTTTGGAGACCGAGTTCTGATCTGTGTAATGGAGGACCGTTCAAAAAGATCGATGTCTCATCTGCAAGGAAGCTGTAAACTGCCTAATGAACTCCAGTCAAATACGTCACACAAACTATAATTCTTTGCCCAAAGCTTCTCGTAACGAGGATCACTATTGGTCAATTCCACTTGCGTAAATAACACGGCTCAAAGAGTGTTCTTACTCAAAAGCGAAATGAAGATTCAACAGTTTCACTCAGTAGTTTGTTACTACCAGCCTCAAGTATTGAAATAGACATCTGTTCAGACTTTATTTTTCTATTGTATATCGATTAGGTAATTTTACGTAACATCTTATACAGTGCAAAAACATTCGACAATTAACCAGAGAGCCCATGCTTTGTAGAAGAGTAAGTGATGTTATGTCCAATTCAAGGTGTCCTCCAACGTTTAGTTACGTTCTTGGAATCAAAGTGACCGAGAGAAGCTTACAAGATCGCACGTAATGTGTGTTTGTGAAAATAATTACCGAGCTTATGTTGATTATATCATTGTTAGCAGTTTTAATTTTCTATGGTAGTTTTCCTGTCTCATTAATACGGTTACAAAACTACCTGAAATGAAAACACTGTATTTCCAGTACAGGTTTCTAACTTTGTAAAATTTATTTGGTAAAGTTACTAAATATTGGTTGTTATTTGTAATATATATACAGTAAATATAATAATTCCAAGTATTTTTTTTCTTCGTTGACGAAAGGAGTAATATATTAAAACATTTGTAAAGGAGGTTTCGTGAAATCTCTCTTACACACTTTTAGTCTTTGATATTATGCCATCTAAGTACAAAGAGGGTTGAATATGCTATATTAAAACCAGTTTGGCGTTTAACCTCGTTGTTACAGTCCGCGAGACGTCCGATCATGATAATAGCCTCGTAGCATAGTTTCTATTGCTGTGGTTACTCATAACGCTTTCATGTCCAAAGCACACCAGTCTTCCTTAACACTTTCCACATTCCATCTGATGTACGACAACGATGGTTTCTTTGCACCGTTTCGACAGCCTAATCGCACGAAATTCTACAGTTACCTGGTACAGTGACTTCACTAGTACTCACTTGTATGAATATTGTTGTTATTGCTCAGTTATCATCATAATATATAATTTAGCAAGTGAAAGTGAGCCTACCTCGATTTGCACGAGTCTTAGAATGGATACATTATGTTTTTCCTGGTTGACCCCAATTTAAAAAATGGTTACATTCACAAATAAAAATAAAAGTAATTATTAATGAGTGTTTATCATTACTCTTGTTTGTCGTGTATTAATTAATTACGCAATTGCCATGTATAGTTAACTCTTTATTGTACGAAGCCACACTGACAGTGTTCGAAGTAGTAAAGTTCACAGGTCAATCTAATGTCGAGTGTGAAGTGCTATTTTTTGTCATCGCTGTAAACACACTGTGTTAAATGTTTCGTAACCTTTTAAGTTCATGCAGTTAAGATAACAAATATTGGTGAAGCTACGAACCATTCGTCCACTGATGGGTCAGAAGTAAGTTTACATTGCTAAAATTCCGTGTTCGATTCCCCGCGACAGATAGAACGCATGTTGCTCATTTTACGTCTTTTTGATGAAACCCAAGAATGAAACAATAAAAAAAAATCATTCATATATATCTGATATTGGAAGTTATTAAGATAGTTGAAAATAAAAGTTTGTGTTTGGACTTGGCTCAAAGCTACTCTAGGGCTATTTGAGTTAGCCCTTCCTGAGACTAGAGAGAAAGCAGTTAGTCATCGCCATCCACCGCCAGCTCTTGGGCTACTCTTTACCAACGAATAATGAGATTGATCGTCACATAACACCCCCACAGCTGAAAGGGCAAGCATGTGTAGTACAAGATTCGTACCCGTAACCTTCAGACTACGAGCCTTAACCACCTGGACATGCCGGACCTCAAAATAAATAAGTCACAAACAATTGATATTTACAGCCTATTGATCAATTCATATTTAATATACAATAGTAACAATACATTATCCACGAGATATAACAAAGTAAAGTTATATGTTGCTCTAGCAAACAGTTCATCAAATGGTGCAGTTCGTTTTTTAATCGATAATCGTGACATACTGTTTCAAATGCCCTCTTCACAATTCACCCCAGTTGTTTGGTTGTCGTCTGACTTACCCACTTTTCATACACGAATCACACGTCCCTCATATAACGGCCGACCCCTTCTTCCTTCCTGATGTCGTATCACTACAGTTATGCATGCCTGGGGTCACAGTCTTGCTGAAGGGCAGAATCCAGACCGGTCAGTCTTTGTCGTGATGGATGGGAATCAGATTGAACGAGTTGACAGTCTGGGCGGGTCAAGTGTACATTTTTAACACTACTGGCTGAGATGAAGCACCCACTTCTATTTTCTGTGAATGTAAATGCCATAAGATAACTGCGGTACCATTTTTCTCATTGGCTGTTACCAAATGGTCTGAATTTGGGTTTGTCGGTAAAATGCACCTTTCAATTCTGCTCAACCTACTTTTTATAGGAGAACATCCATTTTAGCCTTTTGCTCTGGTTACCATTCCACACGCTAAAATTCGGGTTTTGATACTCTTTGTGTTCAGCTTCGCGATTAACAAGAAACTAGAACGAGCACCATTCTACACATTCTTGAGGCTACTTTATACCGTTATATATCTTTCTGTTCTGGAAGAAACTGTTCTTACAGTTATGTCAGTGTAATTAAGCAGTTATGGCTATCTTCACTAGGATATTTTGATATAAAGTCTAAATGATCTTCAAGATAACTTTTAAATTTTACGACAAACTCTCTTAACAATTAATTCACAAAAGACAAATGGTAAATAAAAACAATAGATTTGTTATCTATCGTCCTGCAGCACCAGATCTACAAGGGTGAGAGAGAACTACTTTTATACACTAACATTGAACGTAATTTACATCTGCATTACCAAGTTTATCAGTGAGTGTTATCCTAAGTTATTGTATTCCAGAATTAGTAAGAAGTTTTTAATTAATTAAAACGGGAGAACTTTACCGATTGATAATTATTTTATCTATACAAATAAGTTCTGCCACTAGATAAAATAAACTGTCGTGAGTACAAAAATGCCGTCTACCTACGTAGAAGAGATGATGCACACCATTGTTGATCAAGGAAGGAAGAAGAGATGATGCACACCATTGTTGATCAAGGAAGGAAGAAGAGATGATGCACACCAATGTTGGTCAAGGAAGGAAGAAGAGATGATGCACACCAATGTTGATCAAGGAAGGAAGAAGAGATGATGCACACCAATGTTGGTCAAGGAAGGAAGAAGAGATGATGCACACCAATGTTGGTCAAGGAAGGAAAAAGAGATGATGCACACCAATGTTGATCAAGGAAGGAAGAAGAGATGATGCACACCAATGTTGGTCAAGGAAGGAAGAAGAGATGATGCACACCATTGTTGGTCAAGGAAGGAAGAAGAGATGATGCACACCATTGTTGGTCAAAGAAGGAAGAAGAGATGATGCACACCATTGTTGATCAAAGAAGGAAGAAGAGATGATGCACACCATTGTTGATCAAAGAAGGAAGAAGAGATGATGCACACCATTGTTGGTCAAAGAAGGAAGAAGAGATGATGCACACCATTGTTGGTCAAAGAAGGAAGAAGAGATGATGCACACCAATGTTGATCAAGGAAGGAAGAAGAGATGATGCACACCAATGTTGGTCAAGGAAGGAAGAAGAGATGATGCACACCAATGTTGGTCAAGGAAGGAAGAAGAGATGATGCACACCAATGTTGGTCAAAGAAGGAAGAAGAGATGATGCACACCATTGTTGATCAAGGAAGGAAGAAGAGATGATGCACACCATTGTTGGTCAAGGAAGGAAGAAGAGATGATGCACACCAATGTTGGTCAAAGAAGGAAGAAGAGATGATGCACACCAATGTTGGTCAAGGAAGGAAGAAGAGATGATGCACACCAATGTTGGTCAAGGAAGGAAGAAGAGATGATGCACACCAATGTTGGTCAAAGAAGGAAGAAGAGATGATGCACACCATTGTTGGTCAAGGAAGGAAGAAGAGATGATGCACACCATTGTTGGTCAAGGAAGGAAGAATAGATGATGCACACCAATGTTGGTCAAAGAAGGAAGAAGAGATGATGCACACCATTGTTGATCAAGGAAGGAAGAAGAGATGATGCACACCAATGTTGGTCAAAGAAGGAAGAAGAGATGATGCACACCATTGTTGATCAAGAAAGGAAGAAGAGATGATGCACACCAATGTTGGTCAAAGAAGGAAGAAGAGATGATGCACACCATTGTTGATCAAAGAAGGAAGAAGAGATGACGCACACCATTGTTGGTCAAAGAAGAAGAGGTGATGCACACCATTGTTGATCAAAGAAGGAAGAAGAGGTGATGCACACCATTGTTGGTCTAAGAATGAAATCAAATGTCAGCTTTAACGTGATGTCGCAACGACCCAGATACATCATGGATTAATTTTTGTCCAGTTTTAAATGATGTAAACATTAAATTTTCTGTACAAACGACACAAAACTATAATTTCTTGGATATCCTGATTGAAATATTGGACAGTAAATATTTTTTAGAAATTAACTTTTTCCATAAACACATCAATTTTCACGCTTATTTATATTCTTATATTCTCGAAGTGACCATTCTAAACATGCCAAAAGAAATATCCCCTGCATGTCAGCAAATAAGTGTACAAGTTATAAATTGTAAAGAAAATTGTATTAAATAAGTTACTTTAGAATGTTATTAATTAAATAGAAATTATTCAGAGGGCCTAAGAGACAATTGTGTATTTCGTGCCAAATCTTACGTCCCAAAAGCCAATAACCAATCAGAAGTCTTAACTGTCATTAATACCTTACTTTATGTTTACAAGTTAATCATATAAAATGCAAGATTTTGATTGGTTCCTGTACGTCTAGCACAATGAGAAGAATCGTAATTAATGTGTTATTATAGCTTAAACAAACACAATTATGAAAATAGACAATAGCTGCGTATAGCTGCTAATGTGTTACCAACCGACCAGAATACAAGTACAAAGAATCGACATTTCGAACCTGTAGTGTTATGAGTTATAAACTTGAGAGAGAGAGCTGCGTCATTTGCAAGGTTAATAAATATTAAATAACTATACCAACTTCACAAGTGACCCTATTCTGTCACATCTTCTTTTGTAATAAATTCAGCTAACACTCTATTCTTCAAGCTTTCACAAACTCAGAGCTATCCTTCTGCTACTGGTTGTTTATCGCTATATAACCACATTTCAGTGCCTTCTATAGTTTGTCTCAAAAAAGGGGTCTTCACAGTTTTCGTTTCTTTTTCCTTTCGTTATACATTAATCTTCAGACGTGTCTTTTGTGTACTTTGTCTCAAATTTAGGACTGTCCCAAAGCTCTCTCTCTCTATATATATATATTCTTTCATACGTTGGTTTATCTTTAACGGAAACATTTTAAATGGCTTCTCATCCAATCTCAAGAAAAATGGAACTTTTCTGTCATAAACACATTTCTGCTGTAAAATATAAAGTAGAGAAAACATTGAGTAACATCAGTATTTTCATTAATGTGAGTTTACAAAAAAAAACACGAATTAATTTTCTATAGAAATCCTTAAACTAATCAAAATTGTACTGAAACCTAAGAGAAAATTATTGAATTCATCAAAATAATGGTCAATTGGAAGTAATACGACCAGTTTTTAATGTGATCTTTTGTTACTATGATAATATTTTCTACAATCAGTGATGTCGAGAAACCCACTTGTTGAGAATTTTATATGCAAAAACGGCTCGTTTGGGTTCAGAAAATATTTTAAATAGAAGAGCGAAAAACGTTTCGACCTTCTTCGGTCATCGTCAGGTTCAAAATAAACCCAAAATAAACCAATATAAAGGAACGCCATTATACCTATATTAATATTATAGATAAAATTATATATTCAAACATCTAACCCCGCCCTCTACATTGCGACACTCAGTTATACAACCCCTTCCAAACATGTGGTCAGCTTCCGGTCAGTTACCTCTTTGTGAACCTGACGATGACCGAAGAAGGTCGAAACGTTGTTCGCTCTTCTATTTAAAATATTTTCTCAACCTAAACGAGCCGTTTTTGCATATAAAATATTTTCTACAGTTATTATTTTCTGTTTTCAAATTATTACGACTGTTTTAATGTCTGTATTTATAGTCTTTTGCCCCCATTGGAACAGAATTCTAATAAATCTTTAAGAAGACATGTTGAGGAACTGTCTCGTTTTTTCATTAAGATATGAACAGTCAAACAGACTATGAACCTTTTATAAAAGTGGTCGATTATAGATAAGTCTCTTTCATCTACTGCAAATACCGATATTTCGAAAATGGCGAAGTGGTTAGACATCTGCCTTTAGTGATATCATTTACAAATGTATCCCGATGGTACATCAGTAAGTCTACGAATTTTAGAATGCTAAACATAGGGGCTCGATTCCTCTCGGTGGATGCCGTAGCTAGCCCAATGTGGCTTTGTTATAAAAACAAACATTTCCAACCGTTTACAGAATGGCGGATAACACTCCATTAGATATCGCCCTTGCTATCTGTCACATCAGAAACATTTTTGCGGTACTTTAATCCATCTTTCTGTACATCATAACTTCACCGACCACGTATCTGGGTAAAATACTTCGATGACGTAATTGTTTTGTGGCCACACGATGAAAACACTCGTTCGATAGTTGTTAAATACAAAGCTACACAGTGGGTTATCTTCGCCTTGCCCACTGTAGATATCGAACCCCAATCCTTGATATCAAGATCTTCATTTTTCGTTTTAGGAAAAATATGACCATATCTAAAGTTTTATTTAATGTCATCCTATGTCTGTCTGATCTAGACATTACTTGCACATTACATATCCAATGTTTTATATATCGCTAGACCTTTATAACGAACTTAAACAACAAAGATTTACCAGTAGTAACATTCATATTAATATACAAATTCAGAAACTATTGAGTTCTCAAAGGTTCTGAGATGTGCTAATAAAATGAAATAATAATAATAATTTGGTACTAAATTAGAGGTAATGTTGAAACGAAGTATTTTACTGCCATCTATTGGCCATTTATATTAACACGAATTTTTTCTTTATTTTAACAATGCATTAACAATAACCATAATTTATATATTAATACCTTTAATTAATCCAGTATTGATAAATAAAAGGCAACCAAAGATATTAATCTACAAAACTGCTTTTTTGAAACGAATGAAATGAACTTGTATTTTTCATTGTTTCGATAACGTTACTATTAAATCGTTTCAAATAGGGGGCCCAATTCTCCTACGTGGACACAACAGATAACACAATGTTTGGACAGAACTCTTGACTATTGAAGACTTTCATTTTAAATATAAGATATTGTATATAGTTAAATGTATTCTACTTTTCATGTTAATAAACGTAGTTATATTTATGCTTTTTTATAATAATACACTGAAACAAAGTTACGATAAATTGTCAGCAGGTGGCAGCATTACGTAACATAAACATCTGTTTGTTTTTTAATTTCGCAAATAGCTACAAGATTCTTTTCCTTACTTAGCAGTGTAAGACGAGAATGAAGGCAGCCAGTCATTACCACCTACCGCTAATTCGTGGGATACTCTTTTTACCAACGAATAATGATATCGACCGTAACATTATAACATCCCTAGGGCTGAAAGGGCAAGCATGTTTGGTACGACGGAGATTCGAACCCGCCTCCCTCAGATTAGGAGTCGAGTGCCTTAACCACTAGGCCATGCCGGGCCAACTAAATGTGTATTGGCCTTGTACAAACACTGAAGCTACTATAGGATGTGTTGTTAACATACATCTCAACAAATACGTTCTGTGTTAATAACAAATCATGATTTTCATTAGCAGCCACAAGAACTGCTAATGTTATATTCCAGCAATACGAATTGTACAAAGGCAAGGAAGTACACAACTTCTTAGTGTGCATACTCTCACATTACAGAATGTTGTCATTCTCTCTTAAATGATTGCCTGTAACCAGGGAAGCAGGTGGAATAATTTTTCCGGTTTTAGAATAAAATTTAACAGGAAATTGCAAAGGATGAACATTATTTCCTAAACACACTAATTAAATTTTTCCATTGGTTTAATTACGAATTTTGTTCAAATAACTTGTAAGCACGTGTTTAGAAAAAACAAATAAGCTATTAAGGTGCTGTTGCCCTACCTATGCTTGGTTGTAGCTTGAATGTTTTTGTTAGATTTCTCAACTAAACGTTTTACTGGAATTTAAAATAGTGTCTAGCTTTGTCAACAGATGACACTACAGTACGAATTTCCGTTGTGTGCTTTTCTAGATAGGTTGATCACTAGTGAAACCATTCGGCTTCTCCCGGGCTAGGCCTGGCATGGCCGAGCGCGTTAAGGCGTGCACTCGTAATCCGAGGGTCGCGGGTTCGCGCCCGCGTCGCGCTAAACATGCTCGCCCTCCCAGCCGTGGGGGTGTATAATGTGACGGTCAATCCCACTATTCGTTGGTAAAAGAGTAGCCCAAGAGTTGGCGGTGGGTGGTGATGACTAGCTGCCTTCCCTCTAGTCTTACACTGCAAAATTAGAGACGGCTAGCACAGATAGCCCTCGAGTAGCTTTGTGCGAAACTCCAAAAGAAAAGAAATTCTCCCGGGCTATTACTACAATGTTAGATTATCTATTACATATGAGATTCTGTTTGTGTTTCAAGTTACTTCACGCTACATTCTCTAGATATCACGAAATAAGAGGCATCATGAAAGCCAAAGTGCATTTATTTAGATAGAATAGCTAGATAGCTGACTGCCCATTACGATCTCAGTTATTGGAGCTAAAAGGAAACGTTTGGGTTTACACGGAAACTTTGTGAGTGTAGTGAATGTTTGTATGATTTAAAGAAATTAATATATAAATATAAGTCTAAAGTGAGTACATAGTATGAGATGACATAGAGACTCTAAGTTAAGAAATCAACAAATATTTTCCAGTTTTCTTATACATTTCATCTTATACTTTTAGTACGTAGACTAACAACAATTTTAAGCTATACTTTTGTTGCTAAGCGACAGGACGTAAAAGTCGCTGTTAGATCGCACTATTATTACCACGCAAAGGCATTTCTATCTACTGGTTTTTCCCTACCTAGATTTATCAACAAGATGCTCCCCCTCTGATACAGCGGTAAGCCTACGGATTTACAGCGCTAAAATCAGGGGTTCGATTCCCTTCAGTGAACGCAGCAGAAAGTCCGATGCGGCTTTGCTATAATAAAAAAACACACACAAAAGATGAGCAAGCGCATGCGTTCGCGCTCGTGGATGACATAAGCAATATACGACACGGGCTCACGAGTGCAGAATTTCAGGTTTCGAGATTTATTTCCTCTTGGAGTGTCACGTACACAAGGATGCGTTTTTTTTTTATTAAAACAGAATATTCAAAGTACTGTACATTATATATTTCGCGATCAAGTTTTTATCTACTGTATGATTTATTTCTAAAAAATACGATTTATAACTTACTCTTTGTGTCATCAATTTTGAGGTTGAATTTGCAGAAATGATCGCCTTCAAATGGACTTACCTATAGTATTTACTGTCTGCTAATTGAAGTTGTTTGTTTCATTGAATTTTGAGCAAAGCTTCTCGAGGGCTGAGTAGGGTAGTTATTCCTAGTATTTAAATGATAAACTAGAAGGCGGACAATTATTTTATCTCGCCCACAGTCACCCCCTCGGGCTACTTTATGATCAGGAATAACAGTATTGACCGCAATGTTTCCTTAGCTGAAAAGTTCAGTGTTTTCTACAGACGGTGTTCGATTCGCGAACTGCAGAGTGGGTGCCCAATGCTCTAACCATCAGTTTCTACCACGTCGCAAGCTGAGCAAAAAAAGTCAATCTATTGTTTACTAATTCACTTAAGGCCTGGCATGGCCGACTCGTAATCCGAAGGTCGCGGGTTCGCGCCCGCGTCGCGCTAAACATGCTCGCCCTCCCAGCCGTGGGGGTGTATAATGTGACGGTCAATCCCACTATTCGTTGGTAAAAGAGTAGCCCAAGAGTTGGCGGTGGGTGGTGATGACTAGCTGCCTTCCCTCTAGTCTTACACTGCTAAATTAGGGACGGCTAGCACAGATAGCCCTCGAGTAGCTTTGTGCGAAATTCCAAAGAACAAAACAAACAAACAAATTAATTCACTTACTATGTCACACAAACAAGAGAAAGTCATAAGCGACTTTAAATGTGTGTGAAAACATGAAACCAAAAGACAGTTATAAATGATTGATTTGTGTGGGTCATGCGTAAGACACAGTGAATACCGGAAAATTTTAAAACAAAAATATTTACTATTTAAACCTTTGGAAGATATTTTCGAACAATATATTCTTTTGTCTGCTAAGAGCTTATATTTTAAATGCTCAGAAGATAAGTGTTCTTAAGCGGACTTAAGTAGGGGAATAAATGAACGAGCAATTGACCCAGTAAAGAATTTTTGTCAACTTATCTTATTGTAAGAGCTTGTTTGTCTGTTTTTGAGTTTCTCGCAAAGCTACACGAAGGCTATCTGCGCTAACCGTCCCTAATTTAGCAGTGTAAAAAAGCGGAAAGGCAGCTAGTCATCATCGCCCACCGCCAACTCTTTAGCTACTATTTTACCAACGAATAGCGGGATTGACTGTCACATTATGATGTTCCTACGGCTGATAGGACGAGTGTGTTTACTATGACGAGGGTTCGAACCTGTGAACTTCAGATTACGAGTTGAGGTTAGGGCGTTCAATAGAGCCCGGTATAGGCTCTATTGTGAACAAACGGGACACTGTGTTTATTCGAGAATTAAATTCAAACAGTTTTATAAATATAGAACCTGTAAATGTTCTAATATCCACTTTGTTTAAAGTTCTAACTTTAGACGTGATGTTGAAGACGCTTAGGTAGTTTTTATTGTCGTTGTTTGTCTCACCCAACATCCAAACAAATCACAAAATCTCCAAAGAACACTTTGTCAAGCTCTCGTGACAGGTTGACACACAACGTGGCTAACTCTGTTAAAAAAAGACAACAACACTGTCCTTCCTTAAACCTGTTATCCTACCGTAATGGTTACACTACCTCATTCCTGTCACCTCTTGTCGCGATTGTTCCAGAACAGTCGTGCTGAGCAATGACAGGTCACCACCTCTTACATTAACACTTCTAGTCAAGATAATCGCTAAGAGTATTGGCTGAAATGTGCCAGAAATTGGATAAGTTGACTAATGGGCTTTTCGCAACCTAATAAATTATAAGTTTAACATATTTAGCTGGTATTATTTGACGTTTATTAAACATCAAGTGTACGTGAAGTTTCCTGAAAGAACGTTCTTCAAATTTCGTTAATTATTCTTAGTTATTTATAAGTGAGAATATAGATCAACTCGTGAGAGTATCCTCGTGTGTATTTAAGTAAATCTCGAGCACTAGTCTCGTGCGTGTTTGTGTTAACGATAAACTTTACCGCATTCCAATACTCCTCCAATGCTTAACTCTAGTACTGCGTTCTACAACTATGACTCCTGTTTGTTATATATGGCTTATGAGTTCGTTAAACGCAGTGATTACAATAAAATGGTAGAAACTCTGCTGCTACTGGCGACAGCAAACGTAAGTTTCCCGACCCTACGGCACCTGCCGGACGTAAACATCTCAAAAACCGGGAAGGTTCGTTCGTTTGTTTCGTCGTTAAACGCAAAATTACATAGCGGACTGTCTGTCATGTGGCTAACGCGGGTTTGGAAGCTCGGTTTTTAGTTTTATAGGCCTTCAGATCAACCGCTGATGCACGCGGAAGACTGTCATTGGTTAGGGGCTGTAATTACCGCGGTGTTAATGGATAAAATGTGTAGCAATACTTTGTTCGTAGTTAAGAACAAAGTCACAAAGCGCTCTGCCCGCCACAGGTATTGAAACTCAGTTTCTAGTGTTACAAATCTGCAGACATATTTCTGTGCCACAGGGAGCGTTTAATAAATAACTCATTACAAATTAAACTTTTAAATTTTGCTTTGTAGTCATTAATTTTCCACCTCTAAAGCAAACTAATATATTCACACTTAGGTTTGACAGATCTCAACAGATGTCTCCTGGTAACAAGTTTTACTTATTATTTGCGTATAAACATAAAAGCAGTAAATATTCTACCTTCTGATGATGTAAGTATATTTATAAAAAATAACACGGTTGTTTCATGAATCTTTTATTTCAGAAATTGATTTTTAATATAAACTCTTTCGTTAAAGCGTTTAAACAAAAAACACCTGGTATGTCTGACTGAGTTTAGGTGCTACGAGTTAGCTTGAGGATAATAGTGTTTGAATGTTATTTGGTGACTGTGTAGTTCACCGTTATGACCCGGCATGGCCAAGCGCGTAAGGCGCGCGACTCGTAATCCGAGGATCGCGGGTTCGAGCCCGCGTCGCGCCAACATGCTCGCCCTCTCAGCCGTGGGGACGTTATAATGTTACGGTCAATCCCACTATTCGTTGGTAAAAGAGTAGCCCAAGAGTTGGGGGTGGGTGGTGATAACTAGTTGCCTTCCCTCTAGTCTTACACTGCTAAATTAGGGACGGCTAGCACAGATAGCTCTCGAGTAGCTTTTTCGCGAAATTCCAAAACAAACAAACAAAAGTTCACCGTTATCTGAAGTAATCTTATTTGGTGACTACACAGTTAATCTTTATACTAATTAAAAATATAATTTTTTTTTCATTTTGTTTCACTTATTTCTGTATGTTTTTCACGATCCCTTATCTTCCTCTTCAAACTAACATTTTTTATTATTAATCTTGTATTACTTTTGAGCTACAGGGTATTCGAAGTTATACAGAACTTAATAACATAGAATCCCCCAGGAACTATGAATGGTAGCAAAACAGTGGAATAGCATATTCAATTAGGCCTTGCACGAGAATCGAAATTACAGCCTCTGGCCACTGGTCATACGACGCTACATCGAACATCGTTAAATACTTACACTGTAAGAAGCTGTAATATTAATATGGAGTCTAGAAGCGAATCTATTACAAAACTTTTTCCCCTGGTGGTTGATACTCCATCAAACCAAGGTGATTTGGATGCTTTGTGTGTGTCTTGTGTGCTCAGTAAGTCCTTGATTCTTCTGACGATAAGTAAAATATGTATTCATATATTTATAAACCGATTAACGAACAGAACTGTTGTGGAACGTGCCTGACTTACTTAGAATTCATTATTTACGTATTTAGCGCTGGTTCGTACCTACTGGCTATAAAAGTATTCAGTGGAACATTGCGAATTGTGAGAAACGAATGTCGTGAGCAGGAGAAAAAAACACGTGAAACAAACAACGGAACTGCTCCAAGGTTTCGGGCCTTTATACAAAATACATTAATATATTTACAATGGAAAGATATGTTTGACACATTTCTATGAAATTTGAGATGTAGAATAAATCATCACGTGATGTGATTTTATCGAGAAGTTAAAGGGAGTTTAGTTAGGTTTGATTTTAATTCTGTCCAAAGCCACTCGAGGGTTTGCTGCGCTAGTCGTCTCTAGTTAAGTTGTGATAGACTTGAGAGAGGGTGGGTAGTTAGTACCACCCATTGCCAACTGTTGGGTTACTCTTTTGCCATCGAACAGTGGGATTGATCTTCACTTTATAACCTCCATCCCCCATGGGATTCGAACTCGTGACCTGCCGTTTGGAGTCGTGTGCCCTAACCACGTGATCTGTTGAAAAGGAACGTTAACTCCACATAATTCAAGAGGTAAAATAGTTAGCGGCGTCTGGTCCGAGTGGCTCAGCGGTATGTCTGCGCACTTACACGGTAAAATCCGGGTTTCGATACCCGTGGTGGGCAGAGCACAGATAGCCCATTGTGTAGCTTTGTGCTTAATTCAAAACAACAACAACTGTTTCAAAGACTTACATAAACAAAGTGAAAGAAAAAATAAATAAAGCAAGACTTCAGATGAAAGTGATGAAACCGTGGTTTCCAAAAGTAAAAAAAAATAAAGATAATGAGTATTAAAATAAAAAGTCACATAAAAAAATGAAGCATTTGAATGGATTGGTTTAAATTTCGCGCAAAGCTACACGAGGGCTACCTGCACGAGACGTCTCTAATTTAGCAGCGTAAGACTAGAGAAGAGACAGCCAGCTGGTCATCACCACCGCCAATTCTGCGGTTTCACTTTTACCAACTAAAAGTGAGATTGACCGTAGTTTATAACGCCTCCATGGGTGAAAGGCTGAGCAAATATATTTTTGTTTGGACGATTGACATTTTTTTTTTTCTTTTCGTTTATTTACCACATTATGAACCAGTTGGAATAAAATATAAAATTATATGTCATGCTATAACAAATAATCATTCATGCCATAAGTCCTCCGAATGAACAGCGTTCAGTTTATATACCTACAACGTTAACATCCGAGGTTCGATTCCATGCACTGAACATAGTACACAGCTTACTGTTGCGTTGCAAACACCAAAAAGAAACAAACAAAATTATCTGGTAACTAAACAGTTTATAAGTAAATAAGGTTTGTTTGTTTGCTTTGGAATTTCGCACAAAGCTACTCGAGGGCTATCTGTGCTAGGCGTCCCTTATTTAGCAGTGTAAGACTAGAGGGAAGGCAGCTAGTCATCACCACCCACCGCCAACTCTTGGGCTACTCTTTTACCAACAAAAAGTGGGATTCACCGTCACATTATACACCCTCACGACTGGAAGGGCGAGCATGTTTGGCGCGACTCGGGCGCGAACCTGTGACCCTCAGATCACAAAGCGCACGCCTTAACGCGCTAGGCCATGCCAGGCCAAGTAATTAAGGACATTGGAGATATTTCATACAGTAAAGACGTTTATATATCCAGGGAACAGCTGTCATGAGTAGAAAAACATATTAAATAAAACAGTGTATCACCACTATTAACGTGACGTCATCATGATATATAAGTCTTTTTTTGTACTCCATATATGTCGTTGTATTTTTAAATATTTTTTCTCGGATTTTGAGATATTTGTTGTTACTTTTTGTAAAAACGAAGGATGAATTAGGGTGTCAACCTAACGTGGTCAAGAGTCCCTCCAACTTTGTATCCCCTAATGGAAGGATGTAAGTTTACGGAATTAGAACGTTAAAATTCAGAGTTCGATTCCCCCTAGGTGTTCAGAATACGGCTAGGCAATGTTTTCACCTTTGTCATAAAAACAACAACAAGAAAGCACAAGAGTTCATATCTTTACTCTTAGCCCGGTATAGCCAGGTGGTTAGGGGGCGCTCGACTCACAATATGAGGGTCGTAGGTTCGAATCTCCATCACATCCAACATGCCCTTTCAGCAGTGAGGGAGTTATAATTTTACGGTTAATCCCACTATTCATTGGTAAAAATAAAGTATCCCAAGAGTTGTCAGTGAATTGTGATGACCAACTGCCTTCCATCTAGCCTTACACTGCGAAATTAGGGAGGGCTAGCTTAGATATCCCTCTTGTGGCTTTTTGCAAAATTAAAAACAAACCAACTTTCATTTTCCAAAGCTGGGCATCGCTTAACATCTTACACTTCTTGTTTTTTTTTCACTTTTAATAAATTCCACGAATTATTTAGTTATTCATTTCAACTACTAAACCGCGAGAATATAATCACGTATGGCATTCTGAATATTACTTATTTACGAATATTTTTACTGTACATTCTCTTTCGCTTTCTAAGATTGTTGCAAGCAAAGTAATTTCAATTACTAGCGACAAGATTTAAAGTTTTGAGACTAAATTCAGTTTCTACTAGTCAAACCACCACGAGGACGTTCGAGGATCAAATGAAACACGTGTTTCGATTCTTTTATCTGTAGTACTAAGAAAATTGCCGTTTTAGTAATGAATTAAACATCAAATACTTAATTAATTAAATCTGGAACAAGCCACATTTGTGTATGAGTGAATTTACTTATCTTTGAGGCTTTGCCAGTTAAAGTGAAACGTAATTTTAAAGAAGCATGTCAAAATTACTTCATATTAAATATATATTTACGAAAAAAAAGCTTTTAAAACTCCAATGCAAACTGAAAAATGGAGAGCTGATGAAATAAATGCGAAATAGACAAATTTAAATCTGGAATAAGAACAGTTTCTTCATGTCCGAGTTCCTTCGTCGTATTTTACAGCTGAAGAAAAGACGGATGTTACCACCTTCTGTAAAAATCAATAGACAAAGCGATACATGGAATCTATAACCGATCGATCGTACATAAGAAAAATTCACGCTCAAATTGTGGTTGTGATTGTGTGGTTGATGAGTTAGAGAAGCAAGTTTGTAAATATCGGTATTTCTGGGAACGATGGAAATCGATTTTGAGATTTGTTGTAGAAAATAACAATGTTGAATATTAATACTAAATAATACTAATAAAACAAAATAATAGTAATACTAAATAAAAATAATACAAAATAATAATAATACTAAATTAATACAAAATACTATTACCACTACCAAATAATAATAATAATACAAAATAGCGATAAATAAAATAATAAACTCAAAATAATAATAATAAAAATAATACAAAATAATAATAAGTAATAATAATACCAAACAAAAATAATGTAAAATAATAATACAAATACACAAGCAACACATTCATACGTAGAAAGAAAGATGGTCCGAAATGAACTAAAAGTTGTAATTATTAATAAAAATACGTATTTTTTGTTTGTAATTAAGCACAAAGCTGTATAAATGGCCATCTTTGCTCCGTCAACCATTGGTATCGAAACCCGATTACAAGCATTATAATCTACAGACATGCCCCTGTGTCACTTGGGGGACAAACAGTGTGAAAAGAAAGTCACAGTGAAATAACCGTCATAAGACAATGCAAATTATAGATAAAAAGCAAGTGTGTGTAGTTTCTTATAACAAAGCAACATCAGACTATCTGCGGAGCCCACCGACGGGGAATCGATCCCATATTTTTAGCACTGTAAATCCGAAGGCTTACCTCTGCACCAGCGGGAGAATGAGACATAGTATTACATAAAATATAGCTAAAACCGAATGTTAAGAACTTGCATTATATATGTAGTAAAACCAACTGATTACAACACTTAAGTAATTACACAGATAAGTTGTATCAACCAGTCAGCGTTTGTGTACCACATGCATAAAAATTAGGTAAAAAAAGAATGGTCTAAAAATTAGGAGTTTTTTTATAGAATATATGAATAATTGAAAACCTATCAAAGAGTTATCTTTTAAAATGTTTATTTAAAACAATGCTAAGCCAGAAGTGTTTTTGGCTAATATATACTCATAAATAAACACACCTGTTTCAGTTGTACTGGACATCCGTCAATAACATTATGTAACACAAATTTTGTTCCTGGATAGTATGTGTTATTTCTTAATTGTTTATGTTGCTTGTGTTACCTGGATAATGAAATTTATAAATTAACTTATTTTATGTGTAAAAACGGGCAAATTTGCACATTTTAATTTGCATAAGGTCTGAATAAAACAACATATGAATCAAGATTTACATGTATTTATACTAAAGTTATACAAAACTGTTTAGAAGTGAGTAGTTTCTCGAGATTTGAGACTGTAATGTAAATCATTTCCACGTATCAGCCCCCAAATATAGTCTCCCATCATGCTTTTGTTATACGCTCCCAGATCATAAAAGCAAAGTTTGAGGAGAAAAATAGGTCTTTTCCATTTACTTAAGGCATAAGCAATTGGGAAATAACACTTTCTGTCCAGGAACAAGAGATAGTAAAAATTTTGTTACATTGTGTTATAAACATTGAATTGTTGTGGGCTTGTTCAGAAACGCAACTGCAATTGTCCAAGGTTTGAATCTCTCTATAACCAATAAAATAAAGCTGTCAATAAATGATTACTTATTGTTCATCTTTCTTCACGTTATTATTCAAAATATACTCCATGTTTTGTTAACTGTAACTTTTATTTGACGTCTCAGCTTCCAAATGTTTTTAAGTGAATCTATCAGATAGTAAATTAAAAAAACAGCTATGTTTTAACATGCAGTAAGGTCTATTTCAACCTGCTGTGAACAACTACACGTATTTATAATGATGTGCAAACTGTCAAATAAGTTTACCGACTACCTGTAAAGGTTTTACTTACGATGTCCTTAAGACACGTAGGTCCAGGAAGTATTAATAAAAAGGAAGTAGAATACCCTGTAACTCGATCGCTTTCGAAGAACGAACCTTTCTTCTTCAGGGGTAAACTGGGAGTGGTAGTGTGATTGACAGAGTGAAATATATTAAGAGAGTTTAGTGGCACCATTTCCGGTACAACAGTAACCCCATGTTGTCACCAAACATCCTCTCTGTTCAATCACACAACCACTCCCAGTTTGATCCCGAAGAAGAGAGGTCCACCTTTTGTTCGCCCAATGGTTGGCGGTGGGTGGTGATGACTTCCCTCTAGTCTTACACTACTAAATTAGGGACGGCTAGCACAACTTTTACTGTCATTTTAGTCTGACAATCAGTGCCTTAACACGTGTAACATCACATACTCTGAGCTTGTAACGTTATTACATATATTTCTCTTTAAAATAAAAAAATATCCCTTTTGCGTTTCTTTTTTAAAGAGCATATTATGTTGTTGTTTTTTTTAAAAGAAAAAGTGTCCAGATTTACTGACAACTAAAATAATTACTGACAAAAAATTCGCTATCGAAATCTTTATTAGACACAGTCGATGTACGTTATCCAAAAGAAATATTATAGATTTTACAGCACGAAAACAGATAGTACCAACAAAAGTAGATAATTAGGAACGGAATTCCAGAGATTTCTTCTGAACATAGCAATCTTTAATTAATTAAATGAAATTTAATTAGAAGTACACGAAAGAAAGTGATTAATGGATTGAGATAAATACACGTTCATGATTAATGTTTTGTCTAATTATTTCATTAATCAGAAGAAAGAATTCTCGAAACGACCTATGAATTAGTGTCACGTGAAAAAACAACTTTTCTTAATTGTACCACCTCATATTATATATATATATATATATGTATGTGTGTGTGTGTGTATACTAATACAGAAAAGCAAATTGCGTTTGAAAGACTTAATATTTTCTTTCTTTTTCGAATTATTCGATCTTGCCTAAACGTCAAGTTTTACAGAGCACGATGAACATTGCAAAACTTACGAAAAAACTTCTTTTTTCCCCTTTAATTCCAGATGAATGTTTTATGAGGCTAAATTTGCAGCACGGTAACAATCGCTGTGCGAAACGTACAGAGGTGTATATTGCTACTCTAACTGCATGTGAGCACGTGGGTTATAAGTTATCGGAAATCGATTGGTGGAATAAAAAGGTTTTGTAATCTTGATGAGCCTATGAATCATTCATGGCTCAAAAGAAAATGTCTCTCATCTTTAATATGCACTCTCGAACGCTAAAGAAGCCACAGTGCATTTTATAAAAAAATCACAAAACTTATTGTATGGTTTAATTCACAAATTGGAAAAAATGGTATTAAAACAATCTTTTTTCTTTGTGTTCGATTTATTTTTAAATCCAACATTTCATGGACGTTGCGTGTGTTCTGTGAATTATGGGACAGAGAACATAACGGGTTTGATTACACTTTTCGTGATACACAGAAAGATATGAAATGCTTGGTGTAAATGCGTGTTTTGATTTTAAAGAATCCATAGTGTTTTAAAATATTATTTATGAAATATATGTATTTTACATTTGCGAGTTTAGGACGTAAAGACTTCAGTGCTTTATATCAGAAACAAGGTAGAAATAACAGTAACACAAGTTTAAGATATAGATTTTTTTATAATTTTGTCTTTTTTTTTAATTTCGCGCAAAGCTACTAGAGGGACATCTGCGCTAGCCGTCCCTAATTTAGCAGTGTAAGACCAGAGGGAAGGCAGCTAGTCATCACCACCCATCGCCAACTCTTGGGCTACTCTTTTACCAACGAATAGTGGAATTGACCGTAAATTATAACACCCCCACGGCTGAAAGGGCGAGAATTTTTGGTGAGACGGAAAATCGAACCCGCGACTTGCCTCAACAACCTGGCAATCCTGGACACAGCTCTTTACGGACTGAAGTTTATTTTAATAGAGACACAAAAACATTAAACAAGAATACATAATTGTTGGAATTAGTCAAATTAATAACACTGCTACACGCTCTGAGAATTATTTTACTCTTTTTATTGGTTCCATACAAGCATTTTTGAAGCAAGTAAAACGATACAATTACTCAATATGATGCCATATGTGAATCAACGCGCCATCTGTTGTACAAAACTAGTAAACTTGTATAACAATTTAAACGTTTATTATAATTATTAATAAAGGTTTTGCGGCTCAATTCAGATTACAGAATACCTTCCTCGACACCTTTTTATAGGAGTTGCCAGCTACTTACTATATGTGGTTTTTATTCAGCAAAAATGAAAATATACCAGAAATTGCGTAAAGAATAGAATACAACTGAGTCACGCTTATAGAACGACGTGAAATTAAATAATGAAATATTATAACGAGTACAATGGATAGTGAAATACCCTAGTTTTCCACGCAGTGCCATTAGCTTATAGCTTTTATGTTCTTATAACTATGAAAATTACAATGGTTTCCATTCGGTAATTTCAATCTAAAAAAGACATCTGAATCTATGCAGGTTAAATGTCCAGTTGGCACTTCCCCAAGGTTTGTGTCTTAATATTTTCTTATTTTAAGACACTACCAAAAAGAAAGGCAGCCTACTCGCAACACCATCTGCCCCAATGTTTTTGAAATGGAATAACTGTCACTTTTATTATGCGGTTACATTTCGAAATGCAGAAAGCTTTCGATAATGTCAAACCTTGGCCACGCTCAACACCAACAAGAAGGGCTACCTACACTCTATTCTTCGAGGGAAATTGAGCTTTAAGTCTCCCGACTCGCAGTCTGAGGGTCGCGGTTTCGAATCGCCGTCACACCAAACATGCTCGCTTTGATAGTCGTGGGGGCGTTATAAAGTTACCGTAAATCCCACTATTCGTTGGTAAAAGAGTATTCCAAGAGTTGGCGGTGGATGTTGATAACTAGCTGCCTTCCCTCTAATTTTGCACTGCCAAATTAGGGACAGCTAGCACAAATAACTCTCGTGTAGCTTTGCACAAAATTTAAATCGCAAACAAAGAAGCAACGCTTGTAAATCTGAAAATCGGGTTTCATTAACCGGATGAGACAAAACCCGGAAAGTCCATTGTGTAGAATTGACCTGAACAATAGAAATAAACGTAACAAAAAGAGCGAGTTTCCCTTTGAAAAGATACATTTTTTTTTTCATTTATTATCAAGCAATAGTTGTAACTGGAAGTGAAAGGAAGCGTCCTCAGAAGAGGAAAAGCTACAATTACATTATCATCTCTATTCAACGTTATGATATTATATTGATGAATTCAATAAACAAGACTCGAAACGTTTCCTGTAAATATACGTGATTGGCTTGAAAACAACGCGACGTTTATACAAATACAGGAAATCTCCTTTCGATAACACTATTGTTTGTCTAGTGTTTGGATAAATAATACCTTAGTAAATAAAGCAAGCTTTAGCTTGTGGATTGAATGAAAAATTAAACTGTTGAATTGTTTAACTATTCTAAAGCAGTTTGTTGAGCGTTATTTCGAGAAATATTGATGTAAGTGCAACCGTGCAGAGTGTGCGAAGACCCTGTCTGTTTGTTTGTTTCGAATTTCGCGCCAAGCAACACGAGAGCTATCTGCGCTAGCCGTCCCTAATTTAGCAGCGTAAGACTATAGAGAAGGCAGCTAGTTCTTGGGCTACTCGCTTACTGACGAATAGTGGGATTGACCGGACTTTATAACGCCCCCACGGCTGTAAGTCGTTTGATGGAACTGGGCTTGATTTTTTTTTCAGTGTACAAAGAAGAAATTCTTTTGAATCGCGTCTAATGTAACAGATGCAATAATTATTTTAACCCATTGTTTTACTATTTGCTGATTATTTTTATAATCCATCCACATCATTGTTTTCGAATAATTATTAATTCGTCAACTTTATATTTTATTTTACATATGATTATAATCTAGAAAGCTTAAATAGTAATTTATTCCGATCAAAAGTGGCTTTTCGAAAAGTTAGTACGATAAGACATTGCTTGATTGTTTTGGAGAAAAGCCGCGTTTGGTGTCTGCCGTTTCCACCAGGGGACACGAAATAGACGAAGAAATTGGTTATTAACAAACATCTCCAGCAAAGAGCGGTACTGACTAATGTGAAATTCTATTTCGGAAGGCTGGGTTTTATTACCGTACTGAAAGACATTGGGTTTGAATTAGAATAATAAGAAAGAACACGTGCTTGGATTACATTTGTTTCTGTTGATTCAGTGAACGTGTCTTTGAAAGCACGTTCCCTTGCTTTAAATGAGCATCTTCCCCTCAACTTAGGGCCTGGCATGGCTTAGCGCGCTAAGGCGTGCGCTTCGTAATCTGAGGGTCATGGGTTCGCGCCCGAGTCGCGTCAAACATGCTCGCCCTCCCAGCCGTGGGGGCGTTATAATGTGATGGTCAATCCCACTTTTCGTTGGTAAAAGAGTAGCCCAAGAGTTGGCGGTGGGTGGTGATGACTAGCTGCCTTCCCTCTAGTCTTACACTGCAAAATTAGGGACGGCTAGCACAGATAGACCTCGAGTAGCTTTGTGTGAAATTCCAAAACAAAGAAATAAACCTCTCAACTTTGAGGTACAAATATGAGTTCGAACCTAATTAATGAAACTAAGGATCTTCCCAAATTTTTTGAATATTAATGAGAAACCGAATTTCAAGCTAGTTTTTCACAACTAGATATTTTCTAAAAAAAACCGTTTGTTTTTTTTCCAGCACAGTTATGTCACAGTTTATTTGTTGAATTTCGAGCAAAGTTACTCGAGGGCTATCTGCGCTAGTCGTCCCTAATTTAGCAGTGTAAGACTAGAGTAAAGGCGGCTAGTCATCGCCACCCACCGCTAACTCTTGAGCTACACTTCTACTAACAAACTGATCGTCACTTTTTGTTGTCCTCACGGCTGAAAAAGCGAACGTGTTTGATGAGGCGAAAATTCGGACCCGCGACCCTCAAAGTGCAAGTCAAACACCTTAACCACTTTGTCGTGTCGGATCTTGCGACTTGAAAAGTTCGAAAAGACGAATTTTTGTCCAATTTATAGTATTTGGTAAATACATATATTCTTATGTTACAGGAAACCTTTGTTTTCCAGCTTCCAGGAGCGACTCTTGTGAAATCTGTGGCCAGTTGATTTGTAGTGTCTGGCTCGAAGAATATTCTGGAAAAAATACGGTGTATGGTGTGACAGGAGTGATGCTGCTAAAACCGTGCTCTTCAGTTGCACCAAAAGTTTCGGATGAATCCTGTTTTTTTCTTGTCTGTCAGGTCCAAACTAGAGACAGTTTATGGCTTTTTTATGTATTGAGAATGTCTGAAACAAACTCGTGAGGTCCTGTGACTACCTCGTATGTTTTTATGTTAATACTCAGTGAAGTCTTGTGACGTTTACTGAGCGAGAGTTATCTACATGCTTACAGCCGTAACTTTTTTAGAAATTTTCTTTAAAAAAATGTTGTTGTTTTTTGTTTTTGAATTAAGCACAAAGCTACATAATGGGCTGTCTGTGCTCTGCCCACCACGGGTATCGAAACCCGGATTTTAGCGTGTAAGTCCGCAGACATACCGCTGAGCCACTGGGGGGCGTTCTTTAAAAAAACAACCAGTAAACATATTCACTGAGCCTTAGTATTCATTTATTAAGCAAGTTTCCCGGTAGGATGATTGCAAGTCTATGGATTTGTAACTCCACAATCCAAGGTTCAATTCCCCGCAATGAACGAAGAAGATAGTCCATTGTAACTTTACTACGAACAAACACACTATTGATTAAAAAAAGGTTATGCTTAAAGTGTTAATAAATTCATAAAACTGGGAGCTTTGTCAAACACCTGAGTGTTTCGTTTGTTTCTTTTTTCAGAGAAAAATCTGTGATAAAAAAATAATTCATATCCTATCTAGAAACAACTGTTTATAACGTTGCCATAGCTGGTGACAAATTCATTAAAAATTCAGTTTGGATTTGATACAAATTCTTCTTAATTATTTTTGCTTGAACGAGACCAGAATTAATTAGGCTTATTAATTTCTATTGCAACAATTTAACCCGTTTAATACTCAAACTCGCATCTGACCAACTCGATACAAACATCTAATCTTCAGAAAACTCATACCTGACCAACTTGATTTAAACATCTTGTCTTCAGAAAACTCACATTTGACCAACTCGATTTAAACATCTTGTCTTCAGAAAACTCACACCTGACCAACTCGATTTAAACATTTGTCTTCAGGAAACTCACATCTGACCAACTCGATATAAATATCTTGTCTCCAGGAAACTCACACCTGACCAACTGGATTTAAACAACTTGTCATCAGGAAACTCACACCTGACCAACTCGATATAAATATCTTGTCTTCAGGAAACTCACACCTGACCAACTGGATTTAAACAACTTGTCTTCAGGAAACTCACACCTGACCAACTGGATTTAAACATCTTGTCTTCAGGAAACTCGCATCTGACCAACTGGATTTAAACATCTTGTTTTCAGGAAACTCACACCTGACCAACTGGATTTAAACATCTTGTCTTCAGGAAACTCACACCTGATCAACTGGATTTAAACAACTTGTCTTCAGGAAACTCACACCTGACCAACTCGATATAAATATCTTGTCTTCAGGAAACTCACACCTGACCAACTGGATTTAAACAACTTGTCTTCAGGAAACTCACACCTGACCAACTGGATTTAAACATCTTGTCTTCAGGAAACTCGCATCTGACCAACTGGATTTAAACATCTTGTTTTCAGGAAACTCACACCTGATCAACTGGATTTAAACATCTTGTCTTCAGGAAACTCACACCTGATCAACTGGATTTAAACAACTTGTCTTCAGGAAACTTACACCTGACCAACTCGATATAAATATCTTGTCTTCAGGAAACTCACACCTGATCAACTGGATTTAAACATCTTGTCTTTCGGAAACTCGCATCTGTTGAGGTTTTTGGAGCTCGACCACATTATAAAGTAACCTCCATAGTAGGTGAAGATTTATATAGCTCAACGACATTTTAAAACAGATTGGAGATGAAAAGCTTGAATTAGAAAGCGTAATGGGGAACAGTGAAGAACCATTGTCTTCATTCCAAAATGTAGGAGGCCGCCACGATTAACAGCTGGACAGTTTATCAGTTTCTACTTGTTTTCACACGTCATGTTCCAGGGTATCGTAATATTGTTTTTAATATTATCCTCACGTGATTTTGGAGATTCATATACACGTGCGATAGCATATTTTATCCACGTTCATCAAAGATCGTAATTCTTCTTTTTTTTTTTTTAGCCAGAACGAGCACGTGTTCTTAGGAAACGAACATTACGCCTTACCTTTATGTTAATTTGATAGTGTACTCCCGAAGATTGTTCTGATTTATAATTTTTATAGAGCTTGTGGATGGAGTGTTAAATGAATCTTAAAATTCCTGAATTAATAAAATGTGTTTTCTTCAGAAAATGCAGCTGTGAGGCGCTTTGTGAGGAGTTTTGTAACAAGTTATTAATGGAGTGCGTTATGATTTAAGAGTAAATATTTCAGTACGAAAAAACTATACGTTTCATACATTAACATGTTAAATATTTAACTTGAAATTAGCTACCTGTTTTTTTTTCTCCAAAATTGTGAACGAAAATTTCAGTTAATAAATGAGATAAGAGTACCGCTGATATTAATGTGATTTAGTGTTAAAAACCCAGGAGATCTGAGAGATCTTCTCTGTCTTTGTAATCATAAATGTGGTTAGTTTTACGAAAGAAACAAAGTATATTTTCTGTCTGGCTGTAAACAGTGGTATTTAGTGGCTGATTGTAAAAGTTGGAGCTATTTGCAGCATGAGACGTTAAGTACCAGAAAATCTCGGTTAATGAATCTAACGTCGGTTCGAATTTGATTTCTTTTCCCGTCAAGGCACTGATTGAATGTGTTATAGTTCCTGGGGTGCATGGTTTTTTATAGCAAAGCTACTGGACTATCTGATGTGTCCACCGAGGGAAATCGAACCCTTGATTTTATCGTTGTAAATCCGAAGACTTACTGCTGCCCTTCTAGGCAGGGGATGTAATGGTTACTGATACATAACAGATACGGGAAGAAATGTGAGCTTGTATGTTGAGTATGTCATGAATATCTTAAATTTATAAACACCATAGTATTTGTTTGCTTGTTTGTTTTTTGAATTTCCCATAAAGCTAGACGAGGGCTATCTGCGCTAGCCGCCCCTAATTTAGCAGTGTAAGACGAGAAGGAAGGCAGATAATCATCACCACCCATCGCCAACCCTTGGGCTATTCTTTCACCAACGAGTAGTGGGATTGACCGTCGCATTATAACGCCTCCACGACTGAAAGGGTGAGCATGTTTGGTGCGACGGGGATTCGAACCCGCGATTCTCAGATTACGAATCGAGTGCCTTAACGACCTGGATATGCCGGGTCAACCATGTTATTTAACCAACTTTTCAATTAATCTGCTGTTTTAAATTTTTCATTATGATAGTTTTTAGAAAATACTTAGTTTTGAAAAACCTTCATCCTTGCTGACCTTTAATATTTCAATCTCTATATATGAGCCCTTCAGTGGAACAGCGATAGAAATCGGGTTTCGATACCCGTGGTGGACACAGTACAGATTGCCCATTGTGTAGCTTTGTGCTAAATTCTGAACAAACGAACAAAATAAGCTCTGTGCATGAAACATTGTCAGGATGTATTGGGATGGGAGTGACCCAGTTTTTAACGTGTCCAAACTGTCAATGTTAGGGCTTAGGGTTCAAAGTTTATAGCTGTGAGGATGACATATTTCACTATTTGGTCAAACAAGAGTAGTCAAAGAGTTGATGGTGGATGTTATCGACTAGCTTTCATTTAATATTGAATCGATGAATTCAAAATGTGCAGGTCTGTAATGAGTAGATGTCCCTTGAGTAGCTTTGTCCGAAAGTTCTAAGTAAACGAACATACGCCAAAAAAAGGATAATTCGTGCTAATGAAATTATACGAGATAATGGGTCTAATTACAAACGGCAAAGTCTGTTATCAAAGAATTTTAACTTCCATGAGAAATACTCTTTATTCGAATGCACCCGAGTTCACTTATCTTCCACTTTCTTGTTGAGAAACTATCACGGAAATTTATACTTATTAAATTTGACACCAGGGTTCTTTTCTTTGCTTTATTTTTTTTTCTAGAATTATAAAATTCATATTAATCTACTTTAATATAAAAATATTTCTGTTTATATAAGTATAAACCTTGTACCGTATGGAATCATTAGATACATCTGTCTAGTTAACTTTACATTGAACATGCAACTGAATTGCTGGAGGAAAAAAAACACAACCAACCAATCAAACTTAGCCTAAATTAACCTTTTAGCACAACGTACGTTCATAGAATATGTTATTTCTTCATTGAAAAACACATCACTAGTAAGGGGAAGAGAGAGAGAACGCTTTATTGTAAATAAGTTAGGGGTAATTAAACTTTATTGAACTTACTAATTGCTCCCTGCATAAAGTTAAGTTAAAGATAACATCAGCATAGCGTGCTATGAACGTGCTTATTATTCATAGGGATAGATATAATAATTAATAATATTAGCTCGATAGGAATTTTACCTAATTTGGGTAAATGTGAATATATATGAGACGGTTGTTTTGTTGTTGTTTTGAATTAAGCACAAAGCTACACAATGGGCTATCTGTGCTCTGCCACCACGGGTATCGAAACCCGGATTTTAGCGTGTAAGTCCGCAGACATACCGCTGAGCCACTGATGGGGCATATGAGACGGCATATCCTTACTCGCAATACAACCTAGGCCTCGGATGGCTTGGAAATAGTTTGAGAGTTTATAGCGATATAATTCGGGTTTCGTTACTCACAGTGTTCACACGTAGTCCGCTTTACATATTTGTGCTTAACCTCAAACAAATGAGCACAACTTAATTTATGAGTGTTGATTTGGAGTATTCTTATCTGGTGTGTTTCGAATTGTAAAATCAGCAAAGGTTCGGTGTGCAATGAAAGCTAAATGTCAGACCGTAATGAAAATTTGAACAACTTAAGCATTTGCTTAAGAATATAAATGTGTCGTATCATGTGGCAATGTGTCGTATTATGTGGCAATGTTGAAACAACCTTTGGAACATTTAATTAATATTTGTTACAGCTGAACATTAGACGAAAAAAAAAGTAGCACAAGTGGAATTCCTTACGGAAAACTTTCTTTAGCGTCTTTGTTCTCTGTTTGTATAAAAAAAGATCATAGTCTCAAATGTGTATTTAAACTTTCTCTAGTATCACACCAAAGTTACTCCAATATTACACCGAACGTCCTATAATATTTCAAAAAACGCCCTCCAGTATTACACCAAGCTTGCTCTAATATACCACCAAATTTTTTCCAACATTGCACCAAACTTACTCCAATACTGCACTTATTCTAATAGTACATCAAAGTTCCTATATTGTTGCACCAAACATGGTCTAATATGGTAACAAACTTTCTTCAGTGTTCCAATCATTTATCCCTGAATTGAAATATTGTGATAACTTCTGTATCAGTCTATATAAATATTCATTGTTATCCATAAAAGGAGGTTATCTTTCAATGTTATATCAAAGAAAAACGTGAAAAGTTTATTACTTGTATAAGTATTGTATCCTATACTGCGGTTGCACTGCCTTTGTTTTGTATTTTTAATTTTGCGCAAACCTACACGAGGGCTATCTGTGCTAGCCGCCCCTGATTTAGCAGTGTAAGACTGGAGGGAACGCAGATTGTCTTCATCATCCACCGCCAACTCTTGGGCGACTCTTTTACCAATGAATAATGGTATTGACCGTCTCATTAGAATGCCCCTACGGTTGAAAGGACGAGCGTATTTGGTGGGACGGGAATTCGAACCCATGAGTCACAGATTACGGGCCGAACGCCTTAACCCACCTATAAATCGCTGATTAATCAAAATAAGCTTGCTTTTGTTTTCCAGATAACTAAAATAAATTTTAATAAATTATTTGCATGATTTTTTGTGTCTATAAATCAACTCGTTAACTGTCTTCTCAAAGCAAAAATTATAGCAATTGTGTTGTTAACATGGAACTGTTTGGCAATGGCCATCTCAAATATGAGGAACTCTTGCTGACAGGAACGGGGTTTTGGCTTGTGATGATTTAGGCCTCTCATAATATTTATTTCCAGCTTCCCACGTCTGATAAATAATTACAGTTATCGAAGAAGGAAATGGCTCGCATCATTCGGGGGACAACATCTGATGAGTGATTAATTACAAATGAATGAAGCGGAAGTTTATATATGGCAGCCATTTTAATCGGTTCGAAATTGATAAGTTTTATTGTAAATGTTTATATGTGTAACAGAGATGCATACAATTTAAACGTAAGAAAGCAGTTAAATAGACAGCAGGCCCGGCATGGGATAAAGCGTGTGACTCGTAATCTGAGAGTCGCGGGTTCGCATCCCCGTCACGCCAAGTATGCTCGACCCTTTAGTCGTGGGGGCGTTATAATGTGATGATCAATCCCACTGTTCGTTAGCAAAAGAGTAGCCCAAGAATTAGCAGTAGGTGGTAATGAATAGCTGTCTTCCCTCTTGTCTTACACTGTTAAATTAGGGACGGCTAGCGCAGATAGCACTCTGGTAGCTTTGCGCGAAATTCAAAAACAAACAAAAAGTCAGTAAAGACTCTTTGAATTGTGTCAATATTTAAGGATAGGAATGTTCCAGAGTGGAGAATATTCTAATTTCTTGACTAGACAATAACTTTAATGTTGATTTTTTGAAGCTAATAGAAGAAAATGAGAAACATGAATAGTTGGTAAATTTGAACAATAAGCGAGTATTTTGTACCCATTTTATTAAACTAAAACTAAACGCTTCAATATTTAAAAGGGCTTCAGCATGTTATTATAAAACTAAATTATGTTTAGCAAAACAAAAACAAAATCTAGTAGGTTTTCCATCATAATAAATCAGTAAAGTTTAAGAAAAGCGACATAAATAATGCATACTGAACGTCTGTTTACTGAATTTTTGTCTGGGAATTTGTTACCTCTTTTTTTTTCGCTCTGGGAAGAAATGTAATTTGCATAATTCAGTGCGTCATAATCAAACAGCAGGTGCTTCTCTGTATTAGATTAAAATCGCGAGCGCTCATTTCAATATGAAGCAACTTGTGTGTCTCTTGAATTTCTTAATGTTTAGCAACGCAGTGTTGTCACAAGAAACAGTTTATTTGCTTTTTTGTTCACGTTATGTACCCTGTAGATTAAACTGCTTCGTCAAAGACCCCTGTCGGTGAGGCGTAGTCATTCCCGATTTTGAAAATCTGGAAGGTAGTGCGAGTAATAACCATTCTGCAACACCCTCTGCTGGAAGTGGATACTCTCAAACCAGCAGAAGTATTGATGTTGTAATTTTAAAGAAGTGAACGGTTGAAAGGTGTAAAACGTGTTTTATATATTATGACTCTAAGGAAGTTTTAAGCAAAATGTAAGCCTAAAAGTTGTTGTTGTTTTGAATTAAGCACAAAGCTACACCATGGGCTATCTGTGCTCTGCCCACCACGGGTATCGAAACCCGGATTTTAGCGTGCAAGTCCGCAGACATACCGCTGAGCCACTGGGGGGCAAGCCTAAAAGTAAATCAAGATACGTTTCTGTCGTGTCAATAGCGTTTTAAGGTCATTAATAAATTTCTTTATAATCCAATTAAATCTGCCTGAGGAAAAAACAGGTATTTTTTTTTCTTAAGCCTTTCGGCCAAAATATTTTGTGAAGATACTCATGGAAGCAATAAGAAAGTGGTTTTAAATCGCACACAGAATTTTGGCATAAAATGTTTTGTCAAAAAATTATTAAAAATTACTTCACTTTCAAAACTACAAACATACTCGGATATTAAAGATGTAACATGTGCTAAGCCTAAAAGTTAAGCCTTTTCTTCAGGAAACGAAGTAACATCACGTGCTGACAGAAATGCAGCCATCTGATTTCTGAAAAAAGAAAAAAAAAATGTTATATAGAAAATAAAATAAGAATTGCTTTTCCATTTTCGAAATTTTCATGTAACTGTATTTATTTTTATTTATCTTTCTTGTTTCACCATCGCCATCTTAAGCTTTCAGAGTGTCATTATTCCTGTAACGACGCGAATTGTTTGCTTTTTTTATTTTTAGTCACTATCTGATTTCTGGAAAAAGAATGATAAAAAGAACACACAACAAGCACGACGTCCAAACAATCTCTTCAGTAGTAACAATTGTATAGTTGTTTCCAAACTCTGATGAAAGGCAAGGTTTTTATCCTGAATAAGGCCACATTGTCACGTACCCTTAGTTTGTGTTTCATGTTTTTGGCTTGAACATTCATTATGATTTACCAGACCACGCGATTTTAGCGTACAACGGACCCTGTACTTTGAAACCATTAATAAATGAAACAAATAACAATTGGATGTTTTTTTTTATCCGTTTTGTTTTTGTATTCATAATGCTAACTGAACATTAATTCATTAACAGTGTTTTTGTAGCTAATTAAAAAAAAAGAAATAAGAAATTATTCGGTAAAACTTTATATTATTTGTTAACTTTTGTATCTTATTGTTATCTTGTTGGCCTGGCATGGCCGAGCGCGTTAAGGCGTGCACTCGTAATCCGAGGGTCGCGGGTTCGCGCCCGCGTCGCGCTAAAACATGCTCGCCCTCCCAGCCGTGGGGGTGTATAATGTGACGGTCAATCCCACTATTCGTTGGTAAAAGAGTAGCCCAAGAGTTGGCGGTGGGTGGTGATGACTAGCTGCCTTCCCTCTAGTCTTACACTGCTAAATTAGGGACGGCTAGCATAGATAGCACTCGAGTAGCTTTGTGCGAAATTCCAAAAAACACACAAACGTTATCTTGTTACAAAAAAGTATCGAAACGCACCCATGTGGCAGAAAGTTGAACTTAGAATATTTTAAATTAGAAAGATATATTAATAAACAAATATATAGGTAGACAGCTAGACAGTCAAGTAGATAGATAAACAGAAAGATAGGCAGCTAGATAGATAGATAGACAGACAGATAAATAGCCAAAAAGACAAATAAATAGATAGACAACGATATCTTGATATATGTTTCTGCTTAAAATCGCCCAGACTTTACTTGAAACCTCGGGTGGTCAGAAATTCTTTTTTATTATTATTCATAACGCACGTGATAGAAGAATATGACGGTATTAAGTCAGAAAGATAGATAGATGAATAGACAAACAGACAGACACTTGGTTTATCGATAAGATAAATATAGGAACCAATTGAAGTCGACATAAAGCAGCCTTGACAGAGCTGTTAAACTTAGTTGGAGAATTGGGCCTGATAACAAGCCTTCCAAACGAACGTCTTACTTAAGGGAAAAATCTATAACTCATTAGATTTTTGTATTCCTTATGTGATTGTCATGACTGACGAGCTCACATCTCTTCAGATTTGTCATTTATACACTAAAGTGTTGTCGACCAGTGAAATAGAGTTATGCTTACAATTGTTTTACTGCAGAAAAAAACAAAAAACGCGTGTGTTTTTTTAAGAGAAGATAGAAAATCGAATATAACTTGAGCCTAAATAGCTGTTACACAAGTTAAATAATTCATCTAACTAGACTAGGATATTTCAAAAAAATTTATCACAAATATAAGAATATTTATGGAAATATTTTTTCTCCCACTGGGATAGCGGTAACTCCTAAGATTTATAATGCTAAAATCAAAGGTTCGATTACCCTCGATAGACACAGCAGATCGTCTAACGTGATTTTGCTGTAATAAAACACACATACACACATGGAATTAATTTCTCAGAAAGGGAACCAGACGCTGTCTTAAGAGATCACCTGTTAAACAACTTCTTACACCACTATACAGTAGTGTGTTGTCTGTCAGACGGTCAGTAGAAAATAAAACTACGTCACATAATGGACGCTTAGCGTTGTAATCTGTACCATAGTGACGTCAGTAAAACGTGCGCACGTTCCTTTATACCTATTTGAGGCTTCACTTGCTATTGATACAAAACACCGTCGGGGAACCCTCAGCAAGCATACCTAGTTTAGTGTTTTACTAATAGAACTAACAGTGGCGGTCATTTTATTTTTGTACTGGATCACCTCAGACACGAGCGTAATACACTTATTTACTTGTAAGTGTTGTATTTTTACATGAAATGATATTAGGGCCTGGCATGGCCGAGCGCGTTAAGGCGTGCACTCGTAATCCGAGGGTCGCGGGTTCGTGCCCGCGTCGCGCTAAACATGCTCGCCCTCCCAGCCGTGGGGGTGTATAATGTGACGGTCAATCCCACTATTCGTTGATAAAAGAGTAGCCCAAGAGTTGGCGGTGGGTGGTGATTACTAGCTGCCTTCCCTCTAGTCTTACACTGCTAAATTAGGGACGGCTAGCACAGATAGCCCTCGAGTAGCTTTGTGCGAAATTCCCAAAAAAATAAAAAAATGAAATGATATTATATCACATGGTCTTTTAGCTGTAGTGTTAGTGGATAGGAACCTAACTGGTAGTTCACTTGACGTTCGGAAATTATATTATTCATTTTTCATCATGTGACCTTTGCATAACCCTTATTGTCAGTTTATTACTCCTTATGAAATTAGGTCTGTTTGTTTGTTACTCCGGTAACGTGAACTTTAAACCATCTAATGTTCCAGTTTGCCTGTTTTCTCAGCCATAATAAAACCATCTGAGCAAATCCGGCTCTACTTCTGTAAGTTTACTACGAGAATGGAACATTTAATTCTCGGATTCACAGCCTGGACACTAATCATATCTTATCTTTCGTCGTATAAATTTACTCCGCTGTATGTGACTAAGCCCTGCACGGCCAAGTGGTTAGGGCGCTCGACTCGTAATCTTCAAATGGGGTTTGAATCCCGGTCGCACCAAACATGCTCGCCCCTTCAGCCGTGGGGGCGTTATAATGTGACGCTCCATCCCACTATTCGTTAGTAAAAGAGTAGCTCAAGAATTGGCAGTGGGTGGTGATGACTAGCTGCCTTGTCTATTGTTCTGCACTGCTAAATTAGGGACGGTTAGCGAAGATAGACCTTGCGTAGCTTTGCGCGAAATTCAAAAAACCAAACCAAACTATATGGCTTTAGTTAAGTCATAAGAGCGACAGTCAAATCCCGCTATACGATCAGACAAGAGTAGAACAGGCACTGTTGACTAACTGCCTTTCTCTGGTCTACCAACTTCAAACTTGGAACACATGCGCAGATGGCTCTGTGTCTTTACTATTATATCACGACTAAGCGCTTTGATTTTTGAAAAAAAAAAGAATTATTGATTATCGTACAAGAATTTTCGTTTTTGATGTAATTATTTAATAAAAAATGAAAATATGGATATGCTTCTCACGTAAATTTTCCCCAAATAATAACAATCTTGAAAAAAATCTTTATAAAAATTCTATTTATTGAGAGACTTTCATCTCGAACCTGCACGTAATAGTTTTCATAGAAGGTTCGTGACAGACATACAGGTTAGATACTGTGTAATGACCACTTTTCACGTAGAATATGTAAAATGTTATACAAAACATAAACTGTAGATAATACACACTACAGAGAACAGTTTAACTTACGTTTGTTGATAGTTTAGGCTTAAAAGTGAGGTCTAGATCAGACTATAAACTGTAAAATATCACAATATATTCCATTAAATGCACATCATTGTGTTTTATTTCTCTCGCAATCTATCTTCAGATAATTTCCTGTTTCAGTCTGTCTACAATCCGTTATTTTATGAAGTTCTCGATGTCCTTACATCATGAATATTTCATATTGACATATAATGTAAATGGAAATAAGCCATCTTATAAAAGTGATGTGCTTTAAAGACGTCTTTGGCGTCACTTCGTTCGTATTCTACACGAGTACTGAGCACAGTTTCTTATCTTGCGATAAAAGGTTTTAGCTATAACCTTGTTCTTACCAGGAGTGTTTCTACTATAAAGGTAATGTTAACATTAAACATACACTACAGTGTCGTACGATAAGTTAGCCGGTTAGTTTCAGTTAACCAGAATGTAAAACTGAACGGCAGGAGTTCTGTTTGTGGATAACTTTCTAAACTTTCAGTTAACCAGAGTGTAAAACTGAACGGTAAGAGTTCTGTTTATGAATATATATATATTTTTTTTACTAATAAAGCAGAGAACAATATTTCGACCTTCCTAGGTCATCTTCAGGTTAACAAAGAGAGACTTTGCAACTGACGGTTGCCGGACACGTCTTAGGGACAAGTTTATAAAGGGGTAGGGGTAGGGGACTGTAGGAAGTTTTGAAATAAGATGTCAGATTATTAATTAGTACAGGTATAAAGGTGTTTCTCTACGTTGGTTTAAGTTTCGTTTTAGTTGCTGTATAAGTAAGTCTTCTTTGACTTTGCGTTTGTTTACATTTGCTTCCCTACTTAATATCTGGGTTTTCTATGGTTATGTTGAGTTTATTTGACTTACAGTGTCCAAAGACGTGTGAAGGTATCTTTATTTGTTTTTTAAACCAGGTTTTCGTTTTTCTGCTTGGTTCTGTGTGTGTGTGTGTTTTTTAATAAAGCCACATCAGGCTATTTGCTGTCTCCACCGAGGGGAATCGAACCCCTGATTTTAGCGTTGTAAATCGGTAGACTTATCACTGTACCAGCGGGGGACTGCATGTTTCTCCAATATAGAAGTCGTGACAGTTGTTGCATTTTATTTTATAAATTATGTTGGTGTTGTGTTTGTCAGTGTAGTTTTTACGTAGTATGGACTTTGGTTTTGTACCTGGTTTTTGAATAAATTTGGTGTTAACTGGAATGTTGTGTTTTGTTACAAGTATTTTTTTGCAAATGTTGGTTATTTTTCGCTGATGTCGTGAACACGTGGTATGTAGCAGTTTAAGGTTCTGTAGTTTGTTGTATCTTAGGATTTATTGTTATTTGTTTGTTGTTGATCTAAGTTCGAGTGTTTCCTTTTTTCCGCGGTTTTTGGAGGAAATTTGCTCACGTTGATGAAATGTTGTATTTTGTTGATTTAATCAGAAACCAAAAAATGAATTTCAACCCGATATTAGTGAAACTATAACTAATAAAAAAACTTGTAACAAAACATAATATTCCAGTGAACACTAGATTTATTTTAAAACAAGTACAAAGCTAAAGTCTATACAATGTAAAAACTACACTGACAAACACAACATCAACATAATTTATAAAATATAATGCAACAGCTGCCTCGATTTCTATATTGGATTAACAAGTAGAAAAATGGAAACTAGATTCAAAGAACACAAAGAAACCTGCACACGTTTTTGAACACTGCAAGTCAAATAAACACAACATAACCACAGAAAACAACAATATACAAATTAAGAAAACAAATATAAACGTACGCAAAATCAAAGAAGCCTTTCTTATAGAAGAACTCAAACCAAAATTAAGCCAATATAAAGGAACACCTTTATGTCTGTACTAATTAATAACCTAACATCTAATTGCAACGCATCCTACAATGTCGTATACGTTTACACTCTCGTCCCTAAGACATGTGCCCGGCAACGATCAGTCGCAAACTTTCTTTGTTAACTTCAAGATGGCGTAAGAAGATAGAAACGGTTTTCAGTACTTCATTTTAATTTTAATGTTAATACCCATACCAGCCGTTCTGAGATACATTCTTACTAAGTACCTCATTTGGACTGTTAAGTTTTTTTAAGAAACCCTACTGACATCTATTATCTTGGTCTTATCAACCATCAATTGTTCAGAAACCTCACTGACATCTATTATCTTGGTCTTACCAATCATCAATTGTTCAGAAATCTCACTGACATCTATTATCTTGGTCCTATTTATAAACAATTGTTCAGAAACCTCACTGACATCTATTATCTTGGTCCTATCGACCATCAATTGTTCAGAGATCTCACTGACATCTAGTATCTTGGTCTTGTCAACTATCAATTGTTCAGAAACCTCACTGACATCCATTATCTTGGTCCTATGAACCATCAGTTGTTCAGAAACCTCACTGACATCTATTATCTTGGTCTCGACCATCAATTGTTCAGAGATCTCACTGACATCTATTATCTTGGTCCTATCGACCATCAATTGCTCAGAGATCTCACTGACATCTATTATCTTGGTCTTGTCAACTATCAATTGTTCAGAAATCTCACTGACATCCATTATCTTGGTCCTATCAACCATCAATTGTTCAGAAACCTCACTGACATCTATTATCTTGGTCCTATCGACCATCAATTGTTCAGAGATCTCACTGACATCTATTATCTTGGTCCTATCGACCATCAATTGCTCAGAGATCTTACTGACATCTATTATCTTGGTCTTGTCAACTATCAATTGTTCAGAAATCTCACTGACATCCATTATCTTGGTCCTATGAACCATCAGTTGTTCAGAAACCTCACTGACATCTATTATCTTGGTCCTATCGACCATCAATTGTTCAGAAACATCACTGGTAGGTATTAATTTGGCTTTATCAACCAGCACAAAGAAACATAAAATCCATACTTTAACTGAACACATAACAATTAGAATTACTATAGAGACACGTGCTCTCCTATACAATACTGTCACGGCGACACACAGTCCCTCATTTTAGCATAGAGCTCTGTCAAGGACGATCGTTGTACACTCTTTATAGCATTGAAATAGGCATACATATTCTCTTATAAAGCACTGCCATAGATACACAGGTTATTCTACAGCGCAGCCATAATGAAGTATAATTCCCCTCCAGAGCTGTATTGTGACGAAATGATTGAAAATTTTAGTTTAACGTAAGTCGAAATGTTAAGACCGTGGAAAAATACGTTTATATATCCCTGAAATGTGCTTGCTTATAGTCGTTTTACAAATTAATGATACTCAGAAAGTTAAAATAAAGAAACGGCGGAAAAAAAGTTATAGATTTAGAGGTAAACGTAGCAGTCTGGATGTTCGAGTCTGAGCAACAAAAACTATTTTTAAAACTTATTCAATATTAAATAAACACAAACAGCGGTTTACAAATGCGAGGGCTTAGTAGTATTTAGTTAATATTTCAATTGATCACACCCATTTATGTTCTATACGTAATGGACACCATCAAGTTTTATTTTTTGGACAAAACGGTTATTATGATGACTTCGGAAGCCATTTTTTTCATTTAAAATTAGGAGTAAACACGAAGGTGAAATACGAAAGTAGTCCTAAGACACTATGTGGTTATTAAGGGTTTTTTTCTTTGTCTTTTACCAACAACATCTCTTTCCACATTCGCAACACGAAAAACTTTGACCTTTTAATTATTACCACTTTGTGGTCAGTGTGCATCGCGGTCACGTTAGCATTGAGATTTTTGTTTACTGAAGTGACCACCGACCTCGTGGTCAGAGGAAGAAGCGTCTAGGACACTGAAAAGTATTTCTGAACGGCACCCAGTCACGCTCTACCGATAAACCTCCTTTGTTTAGTTGCGATAATGGAAAGTAAAAGAGCTGGAAGCTCGTGCAGCGTGTCTTTCATGTTGATAATGGAAAAAAAAAATCAGCCTTACTTACAATGGTTTGGTATTACGTCCTCAATGTCGCTGACGACGAGAATACCCGACTAACGAAACAATACATTGTAATCTTTATAAATAGAATCACATGAAAAGTACGAATTAGCTGTAACTCATTAGAAGACGGAGTTTCAGTTTCGCTCTAAGTACGTAGGTTGCTCTGGTCAAAAGTCAATATTTGTGACTCTTAATAATTTGTAAACGAACTTAACGTATTCGATAGAAACACACGAAAAACTTCTAAACCTATTAAGCGTATTTGTATGTACATATAGTTCCATATATCATTTTGACTGATGGATATTTTTAATGACTTGGCTATGTCGTTATTTGTTTTGCTATGATGTACGTTGGCCCGGCATGACCAAGCGTGTTAATACGTGCGACTCGTCATCTGAGGGTCGCGGGTTCACGTCGCGCCAAATATGCTCGCCCTTTCAGCCGTGGGGGCGTTATAATGTAATGGTCAATCCCACTATTCGTTGGTAAAAGAGTAGCCCAAGAGTTGGCGGTGGGTGGTGATGACTAGTTGCCTTCCCTCTAGTTTTACACTGCTAAATTAGGGACGGCTAGCACAGATAGCTCTCGTGTAGCTTTGTGCAAAATTCCAAAACAATCGAATGCTGTATGTTACTTCTGCTACAAAACAGATAGTAACATATGTGTTATATTAAAGCGAGTACACTATTCAATTACGTGGAGCCGTTAGTTAATTTACGAAAGGCGGGTTAGGAAGGAGCCTTCGTCGTGGTTACGACCCAGACACATTTTTGAGCTTCGGTTTCGTTGATGCAAACGTACATATGTGTGATGTATAGACAAATATTACTTTGTATTGATGTTTGAAATTTCGAAGGAATGTATTAACGTTTCCCTTAAACAAAATGTTATCATATGACTTTATATTTGTCAAGCATGCCTAGTTGCGAACGATGATTTTCCATTTTGTTATTTAAAATGTTCTCCGTAGTTTGTATGGTTTATGATGAACCAAACAAAGGTATTTCTATTTTCCAATTTATCTTGATGTTTTTACTGAAACCAGTGTTCGATCAGCAAAGTAAGTTTGTTTTTTCATGTGATGTATGTGTAATATTCGTTATCTTAAATAATTTGAATCGTCTCATCTTCAGAACAATTATTTGTTATCCTAGATAATTTGTATCTATCATCTCATCTTCAGGATGACTATTCATTATCTAAAATAATTTATATCATCTCATCTTCAGGATAACTATTCGTTATCCTAGGTAATTTGTGTCATCTTCAGGATTCCTATTCGTTATCCTAGGAAATTTGTGTCATCTTCAGGATTTCTATTCGTTATCTAATATACTTTGTATATATCGTATCATCTTCAAGATAACTATTCATTATCTTAAATAATTTGTATCATTTCATCTTTAGGATAACTATTCGTTATCCTAGGTAATTTGTGTCATCTTTAGGATTACTATTCGTTATTCTATATAATTTGTATATATCGTATCATCTTTAGGACAACATTTTATTAAAAATTAGTGTGAGTAGTAGTGCTAGTGGTGTTGTGATAATTATAAATTAATTACTTCATATTTTTTAATTATGAGATTCTCATTTCTATGTTTTTGTTATTTAGTTTGTGTAAATTACGTAAAATATTTTTTCGTCGTTAGTTTATTCGAATGTTATACTCAGAGTACTGCAATTATAGTAACAAGTCTTACATCTGTATTAACACATTGAGAGAAGTATATATGTAATACCTTAGTTTTTAATGAAACAGTAAATTAATTAGCATTTTTCGATGTTTATCGCATTCGGTGTTTATAATACTTATGTTCTAAAGTGGTTTGTTTATTGTCAAGTGTGAGTAATAATTAAAAATAAAAGAATGATTGTTGTTGTTTTGAATTAAACACAAAGCTACACAGTGGGCTATCAGTGCTCTGCCCACCACGGGTATCGTAATCCGGTTTTTAGCGTTGTAAGTCCGCAGACATACCGCTGAGCCATTGGGGGGGGCACAAACCAATGGATCTGTTACTAAAAAATGTCAGTCGTGGATTTGGGGGGGGCCTCCTATCTAATTCATTTGTAACTGGTTCCAGTTTTTCTTGTTTCTTTGCATAATATTACCAGAAGGTGTTACGCGCTTGTTCTAAATGTCAGCGCGAAGTAGGCCTATGTTTGATTCTTAAAATACGGCACGTTATAAAACTAGTATGTATTTCGGCGAACTCTGCTTTTCCAGTTTTGTCGTCTTGTGGAACTGCTAAAAAAAACACACTTTAGATTTATTAGATTAGGGAAACAGCAAAATACCATTTGTTAAGATAAAGTGGTTTTTATTAAGGACAGTCCTCATGCATGTATTCAGAAGTTCCTAGACTTCACTTAAGGCTGAGACTTCCTAAGGGAATAAAACATCCGAAGCTTAAGATGTTTGAGAGGTTATAGCGACGCGATTACCAAGTCTATAATAAGAATTAAAGTTTCTGGAAATTCAGTGATACATGATTTGGTATTCTGTTGTTATAAAGGAGTGACATACGAATTTCTGTTAATCTGAGATTCTTTGGTATTTTACTTCGTTAGATTAGCAACTCTGCAACAGTTATGCAGACATCCATTACGACACGATGGACTTTAACTTCTGATCGTAGCAACCTGCAAACTTAGAATGAAACTTTTAGCCACCAGAGTGCTGATTAGTAACCTTATTTAAATGTGCATTTTTTTTTTCTGAGGAATAAAATGCGTTATTTCGTCAGTTTGACACCTCCTGTTTTAACAGTAGTTTGGAATGTAAAACACAGTAGTATCTCATAAGACTGAGCTAGTTTTGAAGACCTACGCCAATTCGAAGTTCTTATACTAAGTCAGTAGTTGAATGTGTAGCGATACACCGGTCCATCACTAGTATCGTGTCGTGTCGCCAGGATTTGATTGTACTGATAAATCGACTGATGGCCGAGCGCGTTAAGGCCTGCGCTCGTAATCCGAGGGTCGCGGGTTCGCCCCCGCGTCGCGCTAAACATGCTCGCCCTCCCAGCCCTGGGGGTGTATAATGTGACGGTCAATCCCACTTTTCGTTGGTAAAAGAGTAGCCCAAGAGTTGGCGGTGGGTGGTGATGACTAGCTGCCTTCCCTCTAGTCTTACACTGCTAAATTAGGGACGGCTAGCACAGATAGCCCTCGAGTAGCTTTGTGCGAAATTCCAAAACAAACAAACAAACAAATCGACTGAAATGATACGATAACATTTATTTATCATAAAGAAATTTGGCAGACTTTTAGTGAACATTATAAATGTTTTGTACAGAGAACAGCAGAATTTCTAATACAGTATTGTTACTAAAAATTAGTGATTAAATAAACAAAGCTGAGTATTGAGTACATTAAACATTACATGTAAAGTAACGTAACAGATTAACAATAACAAAACAGACAAATAAATCAACGTATTTTATTTTATTTCTTTTACCAGCTGTCATTTAGTTTATCAAATATAATAACTTAAAATGTACCTTAAAGTACGAAATATTTAAATGTGGGTTTGTGTTTTCTTACAGCAAAGTCACATCATGCTATCTGTTGAACCCACCGAGAGAATCGAACCGCTGATTTGAGCGTTGTAAATCCGTAGACGTACAACTGGACTAGCAGGGGGGGGCGAATAATTAAATAAGGCAATATTACTATTACAGATAATAGATTACAGACAAGACTGTCAAACTTTGTAATAAACCACTAATGAAACTTCTGTGTCAAGATACGTATCACAGCATTAATATTCACATAACTATTGAATCGACTTCTGTAATGAGATACAAACCTCTAATAATAATATAAAAGAAGCTTCATAATGGAAATATAATAATAAATATTATAACTAAAACTAACAAGCATAAATATGCTAAACATTTTATCTAATACTGTTAAAGAAAGAGATAATAAAGAAGCAATAGAGTATGCGTTATTTGCAGAACACAGTAGCATACTGTTAGTTTAAGTAATGTATCCATTTCCCTGGGGCTCAGTGATTATTACTCGTGTATCCGACGATATAAATTGTGTGTTAATCTTGCTTAGTGATGACCAAACGAAGTTTCAAGTGCTGTCGTGGACGGCGCACTCTAGACATTGCTTTCTTTTGTATATAAAGCATTTATTTATATTAATAATGAATATTACTGTTAATAATTAGTTATTTACCATCCGATGTAAAAATATTTATTTTCAAATTTAGAAGAAAAACCAGTTTTATTAGTTATAAAATCAGAAACGTTATATTAATTTACCTCTTACTGTTCTATTATTTTATCATATAACTCTGTAAGGTTTATTTTCTTAAAAAAACAAACATCAGGAAAAGTTTGATACAAATTTTGATTCATTAACTATTCTAATCGTAATTATTACGCCCCCCCAGTTGCTCAGCGGTTTGTCTGCGGACTTACAACGCTAAAAATGGAGTTTCGATACCCGTGGTGGGCAGAGCACAGATAGCCCATTGTGTTGCTTTGTGTTTAATTCAAAACAAGAACAACATAATTATTACTGAAACTAGACTGGTGTGACAGCGCTGTAAATGCTTCGTGTTGCGAAACGAACGTATATTCATGTTTTAATTTTCCTTATCTAAATTATTTTTCAGTTGTAGAAAATCAATGAATAACAATTATTTATCACATCCCCGTCGCGCCAAACATGCTCACCCTTTCAGCCGTGGTGGCATTATAATGTCACGGTCAATCCCACTATTACGGCTCGGCATGGCCAATCGTGTTAAGGCGTTCGACTCATAATCTGAGGGTCGCGCTAAACATGCTCGCCCTTTCAGCCGTGGGAGCGTTATAATGTTACAGTCAATCCCACTATTCTTTGGTAAAAGAGTGGCCCGAATGTTGGCGGTGGGTGTGATGACTAGCTGCCTTTCCTCTAATCTTACACTGCTAAATTAGGGACGGCTAGCATAGATAGCTCTCGAGTAGCTTTGCGCGAAACTCAAAAATAAACAAAACTAAAGAAATTCCTAAACACTTATCATTACAGCTAAAGAAAATATTAGACACTTCTCATTACAACAAAAAATACTAAATCCGTGCTATTACAGTCAAATAAATTTTTAACATTTGTCATTACACCTAAAATATTCTAAACATTTGTCATTACACCTAAAATATACTAAACATTTGTCATTACAACTAAAATATTCTAAACATTTGTCATTACACCGAAAATACACTAAACATTTGTCATTACAACTAAAAAACGTCCTAAATACTTGTCCTTACAGCTGAAGAAATTCCCAAACACTTGTAGTTAAAAACTATAGAAAATGTTAAAAACTTGTGATTACAACTAAAACAAATGCTAAACCCTAATTATTACTGCTAAATAAATTCCTAAATAGTTGTAATTACAGCTAAATAAATTCCAAAACACTTATCATTACAAGTAAACAAATACTAAACACTTGTCATTACAACGAAAGAAATTCTTAAACACTTGTCATTACGACGAAAGAAATGTCTAAACACTTGTCAGTACAATCAAAGAAATTCCTAAACATTTGTCATTAGAACTAAAGAGACTCCTAAACACTTGTCTATTACAAGTCAAGTCTTCAGCTGCAAAAAAATATAAAAGAATCAATATCTCTACAATGGAATTTGACCTCAAAACATGGTTCTAACCCCAACCTCCTGTCTTCTTAATGAGATACACTGAAGGTTTTACTATATTGTTTTATTACCAGTTTTTAACTTCAACTTAGAACAAAGTATTAAAAAGGTTTTGGTGATGCAGATGGTAGTTACAAAGAGTTTAGAGTTTATATGTAGTTTTAAAACTGTTAATAAGAGGCTCTCAGCGTCTCTTTATTTTTTCCAATTAGCGTAAGAAGAGGAGGTATTTTTTTCTTTGTGTTTAGCTACACAATAGACTATCTCCAACTTTCGCTTCCACAGGAATCGAACATCGGACTTTAACGTTGTAAAACCGTAGCCTTACCATTGACTTACCAGAAAACTTCAAACACACACAAATAACTTTCTATGTAACTCGTGTTTTCACTTTTAATATATTTTATGTCATATGGTTTCGCACGAACAAAACACTCGAGATGGTTTGTCTTTCTGAAGATATCTTCCTAATGTGATTCATGAAATCTTTATTAATTCAGCAATCAATTAGTAAATGTTATTTCAAACACACACTAATTCTACAATCGATACAAACACACAAACGCAGCGGCCGTATTCTATTGATCGATATCCATGTAATAAATAATTTCTGCTTGTTTTTCACTTGTTTTATACAAAAGTTTCACACATTTTTTTCACGTTTGTTTTATTTTAATTAGAAAACAAGTAACATAAAATATACTTGTAATATTAACTTCCATAATATGTACAGAAAGTTGTTTGTCTGTTGTTTTTTAATTTTGCGAAAAGCTATTCGAGGGCTATCTGCGCTAGCCGTCCCTAATTTAGCAGTATAAGACTAGAGGGAAGACAGCTAGTCATCACTACCCATCGCCAACTCTTGGGTTACTCTTTTACCAACAAATAGTAGGATTGACCGTGGCATTATAACGCCCCCACGGCTGAAAGGGGGCGAGCATGTTTGGTGCGACGGGGATGCGAACCCGCGATCTTCAGATTACGACTCGCACGTCTTAACCCACCTGGCTATGCCGGGCCCGTACAGGAAGAGAAATGTTATTAATACAGTTAACTACAATAGTCTCAAGAAAAAAAAAACGTCACCTTCGTCGACTACGGAAAATTATCTTATTAATTAACGAAAGTATATTTAACGCAGAATCATTTTAACGCTAACGAAAGTAATAGATAAGTGATGGAAATTTTGATGCTGTAACACGAGTTTAACAAAACAATTTCGTTGTTTTTGCATAACTACAAACTGTTGCAGAGAAGACACTTTTACAGGGGTACTTTTATCCGTATTTGCATTTTACCGCAATTGGGTGATGAGTGAGTCTCTTATATGGGTAGACTGTTCTGTCATGCGTATGCGTGTACGTGCGAGCCCCAAAATAAACAAACTATCCTCACTGACAAACAAGCACCCTCTTTCACTCTCTTTACATACCTTGTATCATATTTTTGAATTGGTGAGGAACATTTTATTTTTGGAGGTTCTGCAAGGCCTCTGTGTTTTATTTTACCTTAAGAAATTAATTGTTATAGAAGTACATTCTAATTAATATTATTATTATTATTATACAGTGTAAAATCGAGCACGGTTATTTTCATTGGTCAGTTCATTTTCGAGTGTGAATGTATAACTCAAATAAAATTACATGCTCAATATATTTTAAATATGAACTGGTATTTACGTCGACGTTAAAAGATGTATTTAACGCTTCCTATTATTCATATTTATGATAAAGGGTACACCTAACACCACCTAATATTTATATCTACGTTAAGGTGTGTATCTCACGTCACCTGGTATTTATTTCTACGTTAAAGGGTGTATCTTACACCACCTAGTATTTATATGTATGATAAAGGGTGTATTTATTTAGTTTCTAAAACAGAACCGAAACGGGTTTGTTGTTTGTTTGTTTTTCATTAGATAGCTAGTTTTAAACAGAAGTTTATAATAGTACCATCAGAAAACTATCATCTACTCTATGGTGTTTGTGTGTGAGTGAGTATTAAACTGGTAGTCGATAGAATACGGTTAAGGTTGGTAATGCAAGCAGGATTTAAATCTATTGACGAATATTTTGATCTTCAACGCAATTGTAGAAAAAAATAAATTTTCTATTTTAAAAATGCGCTATGGTTAATAGCTCTTTACTTTTACAGTTTTCTAAACTCGCCGTACAAATAGGCAAGGGCTTAATGGAATAATTCTAGGAAAGATATTCTGTTATACCTAAAAGCGACATTCAGAATTAACAGCTTGAGCTTGCTTTACCTAGAGGGCGCTAGTGTAAACATGTAGCTGAAACTCGATAATTAAGCGACGAATCGCAGAAGTAAATCGTTTGAGTTTTGACCACAGCTAGTCAGTGTAGCGTATCATAAGGTTGTATGGAGCTTCCTTGGCATGTGTGAGCCCGCGACTCGATGTCAAACCGTTGAACGAGGCAATTAGTCGTTGTCAGCACGTGGTCGAGTTCCTTCTATTATGCTCAAAGTGGACAAACGTCACTTTGGTCTTCAAATTCGCCACTTTGTTAAGTTTTGTTGGTAAGCGATATATTATAAGAGTTACTTTGAAAGTGGATGTTGAATGAAATAAACTCTTTCGTCATAGTTTACGAAGTTTTCAAACTTCAGGCCATATCCTTAAATTAGCATCGTAAAGATTGGTTAAAAATAACTGATAAGTAGGTAATAAAAACAAACGAGCAGTCCCACTGTTAAGTGTGAAAGAACAATGACATATTGTGTTTAATACAACATTAAGGCCGAGACCGTGGATTAAAAATACTGTCTTGTTTAGCGTCGAATATTCTCCCCCGAACTTGCTGTCATCACACAGAGAAACATATAATCACAGAATAGTTACAACGGGTTCCAAGAATGTTGCTGCTGACGTGTGTTACGAACAGGATTATATTCAATGTCTTCTTAGCATCTCAGCTGTCGTCAGGTGAGAAACTCCCGAATGTCTTGTATTTCAATGATTTGAGCCTCTATTCCACCTCAGTGTACAATATACATATAAATAAATATGTTTATTACTGTAAACAATACTTTTGAAAAGCTAAATACACTATTTGTTATGCTCTTAAGACTGAAAGTGTTTTACGTCATAGATATTTGTACAAGTTCATCCTAACTACTTTTGGGTTTCATCATTAAACATTTTCACTCTAAGTTTTCCATTTTTCTCAAGATGTTGCATAATCTTCGACAAATAATATTTACAAATAACCACTGTATAATATTTACAAATAACTACTTTATAATATTTACAAATAACTACTGTTGATTTTATTAGGGCTTAACTCTCGCACAAACTCAGTTATGCTTTTAAGTTAAATTATACTGATTGAGTTATTTGTTAGACAAGGTTTAGATTAGGACCGTATGATGAAAAATAGAAAATCTAGTTAGATAACCATCACAAATACTCCTTCCAACAATTTACTCATTATAATTTATCTCTCGGATAATAAGATTCAATATTTTCAAAGCAGAAAACAAAGAAAGCTTCAAGTTTTCTAATCATTTCTCTATTACCCAGGTTTATTGTTAAGGGTATTTTAAATTAAACTTTAAAGAAAATACGAATATACTTAGTTTTCTTATATTACTCAAATAAAGAAACTTTTTATTGCTACACAAGATAATATGTTGAAATCAAACAAACTGAGATAAAATTTAAGTAGTGTTCAAATTTTAAACCATGTTATTATCTTGTGAGTATATGGAAAAGCTGTTAATACATCATTGTGCAATGTTAACCTGAAATACTAGCGTTATCACGAAACTAACTAGTGGTTCATAATAGTGATCGCCGATTTGTTCTTCTTCATTATTATTTAATGTTGTTCTGCTTAACTGCAACAAAAATGAGCAATAATACTATACGCATCATTGTGCATTTTGTAGGGTAGGTTCTATTTAACCACCTAGAAAATAACAGCAGATGTGTAGTCATTGGTACCCAATCGTTTTAATGTAGTCAGTCTTTTATATCGAAAGCCCGGCATGACCAAGCGTGTTAAGGCGTGCGACTCGTAATCTGAGGGTCGCGGGTTCGCATCCCCGTCGCGCCAAACATGCTCGTCCTTTTAGCCGTGGGGGCGTTTTTAGGTGACGGTCAATCTAAATATTCGTTGGTAAAAGAGTAGCCCAAGAATTGGCGGTGGGTGGTGATTATTAGCTCTAGTCTTACACTGCTAAATTAGGGACGGCTAGCAAAGACAGCCTTCGTGTATCTTTGTGCGAAATTAAAAAAAACAAACAAATTGTTGTTTTAAAATGTTTTAAATGTATCAATGAAAGTATCTCCTACATTAAATACTCTATTATTGGTACTAAATGACAAATAAAACCTAAATATGCAGAAGATAATACATATAGTTACCAAAAATCACGTATTTTAGTTCCAGTTACCCATAGATATTTAGATTTGTTTTAAAAAAAACCAAACATTGTAGAGACAGCTACACAGATACTTGGACTAACCACCAAAACATCATGCATGTATCCTAGAAACAGTTACACGTACATACTTGACTAGTTACCAAAACATCATGCATCCTAGGAACAGTTACACGTGGATATTTATTGTTATTTTGAGTAACGATATATTACTTTTACGTATATAAAAGTAAGATTACATGTTTTTATATACATCAAATACTCCATTGAACTGCACATCTTAAACTCTGGTTTTCATATTGGTTATTTTCAGACGACTTCAAAGATACTCGTGTACAATTATTCGATTTCCGTTTTGTGAGATCGCCACATGAATACTTTTACAGTAAAAATCGCTTAATGTTTTCCCAAAGACACAGTTTTTACCTTTGTGTATATTTACAACTATTTAGGCAGCTGCTAAATTGGTAGCTTTGACCTCGTGTGAATTAATTTTAATTTTTCTTTAATTTTTTTCCGTCATTAACGTTAAAGGCACATCACAAGGTGTAAGTTAGTAAAATAACTTGGAAAAGTTTAAACAGCAAACATCCCACCAGTTGGAGAACTTACGTCACGACGGGCCTGGTGTGGCAAAGTGGTTAGGGTGGTCGTGAATTTGAATCCCCGTCACACCAAACATCCTTGCCCGTTCAGTGTCATAAGGTAACGGTCAATCCCACTATTCGTTGGTAAAAACGTAGCCTAAGAGCTGGCGGTAGGTGATGATTATTAGCTGCCTTCCCTATAGTCTTACACTGCTAAATTAAGGACGGCTAGCGCATATTAAAATATTTTCTGAACCCAAACGAGCCGTTTTTGCATATAAAATAGCGCAGATAGTCTTCGTGTAGCTTTGCGCGAAATTCAAATTAAACAAACAAACGTCACGATTGTCCATAAACGGTGAGTTTAATGTCTTATTCAAATATTTTCATAGCGAATTAGGACATTAAATCTTGTATGATAAACATTTGATTTATCTTAAACCGCAGTGTTAGTTTATAATATGGATTGCTCATGCATTCTTCTTTGTTATTTAACGTTGTCTGGTCAGTTTAGAGCAAATCATGAGCGTGAGTATTGTAATAAAACCGGGGAAACATTACGAAACGCATCATTGCACGTTGTGTAATGTTGGTTTTATTTTTATTTTGCTGCCTAACAAATTGCAGCAGCTCTAAACCAATGGAACCCAATCGTTTAATGTAGTCTGTGCTTCATGTGTAGCCTCACAATATACTACAAGCATACGTGTATAGCTGCATGCAAACTGTGAATGTAGTTTAATGTTTATATGGCAGATATTACACATGCAGAAATGTCAACTATTTCGAATGACTGAGTGTAATTATTGTAGACAGAGTCCTATGACAGTTTTAGTCCTTTTAGATTTGCCAGAAACGAGACAATCTGGTGAGCGAGGCCTCTTTTCTTGCCATCTTGTGAACGATTGCATTGGTGTTTCAATGCCGCTTAGAAAACGAGAAATACCCATTTACACGAGCGATGATTTGCTGACAACCGCTGATGACGTAACTATGGATTTACCCTCGTACCTAGTATGGAGAAGCACCGCACTCCGACTCAAACATGCTCGCCATTTCAGCGGTGAGGGTGTTATAATGTGACGGTCAATCCCACTCCAAGAGTTGCCTGTGGGTGGTGATGACTAGCTGTCTTTTCTCTAGTCTTAAACTGCTAAATTAAGGACGGCTAGCACAGACGGCGCTCGAGTAGCTTTGTGCAAAATTCAAAACCAAACAAAACAAAATTAACGAAGTAAAACTGCCATGTACAAAAAAACGTTAATAAAATAAATGAGATGAAAAAGAGAATTTTAATTTGGAATAATATACATTGTTAAGAATAACCATACTTTTCGGTTTTTATAAGCAGAAAATAAACATAACTTAATTTATATTAACAGACATGATGTATTATATGTCAGCAATAATGCTGAATGTCACTTCCATTTATCTGTATATCGAGATGTTTTATATTTCCAAGTCTTGTTAGCTCACATTTGGTACGTTAAGAACACCTTAAGAGTTGGCTACTTCTGCGTAAAAGGAAGTTTGGGAAATCATAAATTTGTTTATGCAGTTGTTGTATGTGAATTCAAGGTTTTGAATTGGTTGCGCCAAATTAATGAAAGACAATACACTTGATACGGTCTGTAAATTTCAATAAAGTTTTGAAAACTGGCGTTCTCTTGTATGTCCAAATTTCACGTGACCATTTGTGAGTAATTACATACTATTCTCACTTGACCATCTGCTGTTTTGGTGAGAAGTATAATTCCAGTTATTATTCCTCATAACTAAATAACAGTGTTGCCCTCTGGTGGCAGATGGATAATTTAGAAGGATGTGAAAACTATGACAATAATAACTTGTAGGAAATCTGATAAGTCAGTGGATAGTTACAGTTCATATAGTGGGAAGGTTTCAAACATAGTATAAGAAAATTGGTCTGCATAAAAGACAGGGTTAAATTAATCGTGAAAAGGCTACATCACCAAGTAGCAGATCATGGCCAACGGAAATCAGCGTTTGTTTGTTAGATAAATATTTTATTTTTCTTTTGCTCCTCTAAGAGCGTTTCAGTAACTCTGAAATTTACAACTACTTGAGCAAAGACTGAAGCGAAAAATCGAACAGTGAGTATTTCAGAATAATAGATTCAGCGAAAGATGAATAGACGCCGAGAAAAAGGAAACACTCTTACTTTGTAGCCCACAACCCAAGTTTAGCAATCAACTAGCTACGTCACTGTATTTCGGACTACGATCAACCAATCGTGTCTTAGCTGAGCAAAAAGTCAAAACTTCATCCAATAAACAAAATTCGCTTTTTACTGAAATAAAAACAAACTCGTATGTGATTCAAGATATCACCATGTAACTACTGCTACCAACACAACACCATCATTAGAAATCACCACGTAGCTACTGCTACCAACACAACACCGTCATTAAAAATCACCATGTAGTTATCACTATAAGCACAACATCGTCATTAGAAATCACCATGTAGTTACCACTATCAGCAAAACACCGTCATTAGAAATCACCATGTAGTTACCTCTATAAGCAAAACACCGTTATTAGAAATCACCATGTAGTTACCACTATAAGCAAAACACCGTTATTAGAAATCACCATGTAGTTACCACTATAAGCAAAACACCGTCATTAGAAATCACCACGTAGCTACTGCTACCAACACAACACCGTTATTAAAAATCACCATGTAGTTATCACTATAAGCACAACATCGTCATTAGAAATCACCATGTAGTTACCACTATCAGCAAAACACCGTCATTAGAAATCACCATGTAGTTACCACTATAAGCAAAACACCGTCATTAGAAATCACCATGTAGTTACCACTATAAGCAAAACACCGTTATTAGAAATCACCATGTAGTTACCACTATAAGCAAAACACCGTTATTAGAAATCACCATGTAGTTACCACTATAAGCAAAACACCGTCATTAGAAATCACCACGTAGTTACCACTATAAGCAAAACACCGTCATTAGAAATCACCACGTAGTTACCACTATAAGCAAAACACCGTCATTAGAAATCACCATGTAGTTACCACTATAAGCAAAACACCGTCATTAGAAATCACCATGTAGTTACTGCTACCAATATAATACCGTCATTTGGTATTTGGTGGAAAAAAATACAAAAACGCCAATTTTAATCGCAAAATTGGAAATTTGTATGTGCCCTTGCATGGACATTCTGGACTTCCAGACATGTTTTGATGAAGTTCCATCCACACCATAAACAACACTATTAGATTTATATAGACATAATTTATAATAACTCAGTATAAATATAAATACTATACGAAACCTACTTCCGTAAATGAAATGGTATTTCTTGCCATGAGGCTTCACTGAACACATCACTTATTGGCTCACTGGTGATATCGATATAAAACTAAAATTCAGAGTTCGATCCATACCGTTGACCCTTTACACGAAGGTTATGGTATGGCTCTGCTCGTAACGACTAACACATTTTATTAAAATATGTCGATTTACAGTGGCGTCACGCGATGAAACGGTTTTAATAAAGATGTCAGCTGACGTTTGCGTGACAGCTCAAGCACAGAAAAAATCGAACACGACTAGTCACGAGATTCGTCCAGGTTTTCTGTGCTGTTATTATTCTCTACATTAAGAAATAATTACTAGCTAGGATAATACAGCTAACGAGTTATATATAACGAAATGAAAGAGATTTTAACAATGAGCGTGGATAAAAAAAATTCATTAGAGTAGTCGATTTAGAAACAGAAATAAAACAACATATTAATCATTGAATATTCCATGTTGAACTAAACCTATATTTATGATGCACAACTAAAGTTACATCTGAAAACTAATTCGTGGGTCCAACTTTTATACCTGTAACCCCTCTCAATTACTCGACGATAACTCTGCATGCTTACGATGCTAAAATTCGGATGTCGATACCTGTAATGGGTAAAGAACAGATGCCTCATTGTGTAGCTTTGTCCTTAACAAGGATAAAAACAACCGTATAAATACCAAGAGAGAGCTTCATTTTATTTCTTCTCCTTGTAAGGCCCAGGTGGGTTTAGGTGTGCGACTCGTAATCCAAGGGTCGCGGGGTCGAATTCCGGTCGCATCAATATGTTCGCCATTTCAGTCATGGGGCGTTATAAAGTTACGGTCAATCCCACTATTTGTTTGTAAAGTAGCCCAAGAGTTGGTGGTGGGTGGTGATGACTAACTGACATCCCTCTGGTTTTACACTGCTAAATTAGGAACGGCTAGTGCAGATAGCCAGTGAGTAGCTTTGTACGAACCCCCCCCCCAAAAAAAAATCATTCTCGCAACAACCTACAGAGTTTTTTGTTTGTTTGTTTTTAATTTTCGCCCAAAGCTACTCAAGAGCTATCTGTGCTAGCCGTCCCTAATTTAGCAGTGTCAACTCTTTGGCTACTCTTTTACTAACGAATAGTGGGATTGACTGTGACTTTATAACGCCCCCACGACTGAAATGACAAACATATTGATGCATGACCGAGATTCGACCCCGCAACCCTCGGATTACGAGTCGAACGCCTTAACCCACCTGGCCATGCCTGACCTTGCAAAGATAAAGGAGCTGTAAAATTATTTCATTTAAAAATCTGTGAAGATATCGGGTCGGATGAAGGTGCACTTAATTATGAACAATACTTTAATATTATTGTTCTTAGTACACATTCTGACGGTTTGACAAAATAGGTGATGTGTCCTAAATTTTCATTTAAATATTTTACTTTACACAGTGACACTTCATGTATTTCGGTTCGATAAAGTTAATTTAGTTTCAGTTCCCTTACTTTAGCTTTAAGTTTGATAAAGTTAATTTAGTTTCAGTTCCCTTACTTTAGCTTTAAGTTTGATAAAGTTAATTTAGTTTCAGTTCCCTTACTTTATCTTTTGGTTCGATAAAGTTAATTTAGTTTCAGTTCCCTTACTTTACCTTTCGGTTTGATAAAGTCAATTTAGTTTCAGTTCCCTTACTTTAGCTTTCGGTTCGATGAAGCTAAGTTAGTTTCAGTTCCCTTACTTTATCTTTAGGTTCGATGAAATTAATTTAGTTTCAGTTCCTTTACTTTATCTTCAGACTCGATAAAGTTAATATAAGTTCAGTTACCATACTTTATCTTTAGGTACGATAAACTTAATTTAGCTTCGGTCTGTTTACCTTATCATTTTTTTTAAATCACTATACTTAAAACTTCATCTTTAGCCCCTAAAAGGGAAAATTAAAGCAGTCAAAACATGTCTGTTTCGTAAATAATATGTTGTAGTTACTGGTATTGATATCATAAAATCAAAGCGATACCTAACCAAGAATCCGAACAACAATCAGGAAAGAGTTAAAACCAACAAAAATCTGTTATATCACAATTTCCAACGAAAAAATCTGTTATATCACAATTTCCAACGAAAAACTTTGTTATATATATTTATCATGCAGTCTCCTAAATTAAACGTCTGCCCCCCCCAGTGGCTCAGCGGACTTACACGTTAAAATCTGGGTTTCGATACCCGTGGTGGGCAGAGCACAGATAGCCCATTGTGTAGCTTTGTGCTTAATTCAAAACAACAAATTAAACGTCTGTGTTGCGTGAGATCACCACGACTGCAGTTTCAGCAAACCACTATAATATAAACCTTTGACAATACACAAATGATATGAAGGCCTAAACATGCAATTGTACTTCAGAAAATTAGTTAAACAGCCGTCAGACACGTCAATACACTTTTAGGACGCAAACCTTTAAAAGTTTATTCATACACTAAGTGAATTATTTTTGGAAAGTATAACAAATAATTTCTACCCCAGTTCGGTTTTATTTATTAAACGAATCATTAAAAATAAGACAACAAACATCTGTAACAAGTAAAAACAGGAATTTTTTGAAGTAAACTTCAAACGGTAAACTTAATAGTTTACTGGATCAGAATATATTTCAAATATACAATCATTTCTTTGATTAAATGAGTACAAAACTAAGGTAACTCCGCGAAAGAAAAGAACACGTGTGTATTAAATTACATATTGTTTTTTTAATGTTTGGTGAAGATGTCTAATGGCCTGTTTGAATATTAGTATTTTTTTACCTGTGAGTCACATGTTTGTTCCCTTCAACATGGATTGACAAAAGCTTAAATCATTTTAATTAAACTCTTCAAATTACCATATCGATTAATGCTCAGACTGTGATAAATACTTATCAAAAATCTATAAACTAATACGAAACACCAAAGCTAGTTCTGATAAATACGTGTTTCGCTTAATCATACTAACAGTCCACCTTTCAAAATGTTGTAACGTTTAACAATTCGGTAATGTTTATTTGACATGAACTTGGAGATAGAAGGTTCTAGGTTTACCAAGGCTGTAACATCTGTTTAAAAACATAGGCTTTACCTGTGAGAGAGTTTGTTTTGTTTTGATTTCGCGCAAAGCTACACGAAGGCTATCTGCGCTAGCCGTCCCTAATTTAGCAGTGAAAGACTAGAAGGCAACTAGTCATCAATACCCACCGCCAACTCTTGTGCTACTCTTTTACCAACGAATAGTGGGATTGACCGTTACTTATAACGCCCTCACGGCTGAAAGGGCGAACATGTTTGGTGTGACAGGGATTCGAACCCGCGACCGTCAGATTACGAGTCGAGTGCCTTAACACGCTTGGCTACTCGAGGGCTATCTGTGCTAACCGTCCCCAAGTTAGTAGTGTAAAACTAGTGGGAAGGCAACTAGTCATCAATACCCACCGCCAACTTTTGGGCTCCTCTTCTACCAACGAATGGTGTGCATTGACCGTCACGTTATAATGCCCCTACGGCTGAAAGGACGATCATTTATGGTGACATCACCTAGCTATGCCGGACTATTATTAATGGGTTGTGTTGACAAGCTGGCTTCCCACAAGTCTGTCATTTCAGAATCATAAACGGTTAGTACAGACTGCCTTGCAGTAGCAAAGGTCAAAATTATACAAATAGAAGAATACCTACAGTCTGCAGAATAAACTTTCTTAAAGTCTGAAATAAAGTCTAGTTTTAATATTAGGGACCAGCAACTGTATATAATCACCTGCATAAACACGTTCACGTGTCTCCTCAGTCCAACGTTGGATTGTTCGTAAACACAATTAATACACTATATTGATACGTATTTTACCTTAATTACAGCGTACGTTTTTTTTTATTTGACACTGTTAATGGGTTCGAACAAAAAGCTAAAAATGGAATGTGGTTACTTATGTGGCTTTTATTTAATAAACTCATTTGAGTTAAGGCGTTCGACTCGTAATCTGAGGGGCGCGGGTTCGAATCCCTGCCGCATCAAACATGATCGCCTTTTCAACCGTGCGAGCGTTATAATGTTACGGTCAATCACACCATTCGTTGATAAAAGAGTATCCCAAGAGATTACGGTAGGTAGTGACGACTAGCTGCCTTCCCTCTGGTCTTACATTGCTAAAGTAGGGACGGCTAGCGCAGATAGCCCCTGTGTAGCTTTGCGCGAAATTCAAAACAATCAATTTAATACACCTAGTAATATGATGTTTAGAATTTCTTATGATAATATTTGAGTAATGTTCTTAATGGTTCTCTCCGTATATAGAATGTTAAGACGTAAAATGAAGATATATAATAGTAACTTTAAAATAATCATAGTTTACAAAATAGTAATGTGACATCGATTTATAAATAGCAGAGAAATTAGTATACACCTCTTTTCTCAATCATATAACCTTTAATCTTTACTGAATTGTCTCTACTTTACTCATTTTGTAGTCGTAAATGATAACCAAAAGTCCCCCAGTGGCTCAGCGGTATATCTGCGGACTTACACGCTAAAATCCGGGTTTCGATACCCGTGGTGGGCAGAGCACAGATAGCCCATTGTGTAGGTTTGTGCTTAATTCAAAACAACAACGATAACCAAAAATATCCCTTCACAGAAAATTCTTATGACGAACGCTTATAAATCGTTAAACTATATTAATATAAGTTCTAAATCTTAAGTCTTTTCCTTTGGGTTTTTTTTTCACGTCCCATAGAAATAAGTTTGAAAATTCTTCCAAGGGTCACTGAATACTTGGCATTAGAAGTTTTTTTTTTAATTTTAAGGAAAGCAACTCGAGGGCTATCTGCGATAGCCGTCTCTAATTTAGCAGTGTAAGACCATAGGGAAGGCAGCTGGTCATCACCACCCACCGCCAACTCTTGGGCTACTCTTTTATCAACGAATAATGGGATTGACCTTAAAATTATAACACCCTCACGGCTGAAATGGAAAGCATGTTTGGTGCGATCGGGATTCGAACCCGCGACCTAAGCTTACGAGTCGAACGCCTTAACACGCTTAGCCATGCCAGGCCTGACATAAGAAGGAAAGAAGTAATAACAGTCCTCCGCTGTAGAGTCGTAAGTCTGCGAATTTACAACGCTAAAATGAGGGGTTCTATTCTCCTCGGTAGACTTACCAGATAGACGATATATCTTTGTCATAAAACACACACACACACACATTTTTCTGTTATTAGTTATATATGTGTGTGTGTTTCTTATAGCAAAGCCACACCGTATCGGGGTATCTGCTGAGTCCACCAAGGGTTATCGAACCCCTGTACAGTGAAAAAAATAATAATAATAGAGTTTTTAAACAAGTTTTCAACTCTTTATGAAATGCCAACTTTATTTCAATAAAAACAAAGTTTTCAAAAACACGTCGTGATGAGCGTGTTTATGAGATAAAAATAAAGAATTTTGAGTGATTGTATAATTTGATCACGAACAAAATTTATAACCATCACAGAATTCATCAACAGAGTACCTGTTTCGAGAGTAGATAATAAATGTATACATCAAAAACAATTAGTTCGGAAAGTCGGACGAATCTATAACGTAGTTTTCACAATTAAAAGGCATTCGTTATTGGATTGGAGTTGATTGAATAACTACATTGAACGAAAGTAGATGAAACTTTTGACATAAAAGCGACCAGGAAAAAAAAAAGACTGATTGAGTCGACAACAAAAGAAAAGTCATTTTAGTAGATTAATGTGGGTTTTCCAATCAAGGAATTCAATCTTTCATCATTTATTTTTCAATGTGAAATTTTTTTTATTCGTGATTAGTCGAGCACTTAACGTCCGATATGTCATCTGAGTGTTCTCTAAAACTCGGTGACTCCACTTCGCGAGTGGTATTCTTAATAGAGACATACCTCTCGAAGCACTAAGTCATATAGACATAATTAAATTATTCTGTCTCAAACATCCTAAGCATGGCATTTTATAATTTGATGAAAAAGCGAGGGAGGATTCTATTTCAGAATAATAGGTGGCGTCGCTTTTTTCGTCTCGTGACCAATTATTCTTCATTCTCCGCTTTGCCTTTTGAAATTTGTTTGGTTGTGAAAAGAACGAAACAAAAAAAAATTGATGAAATTCGCAACATTTATGGCAAATAATACGTAGTTTCGAAAAATCAAATAAAGATAAAAAAAAATAAGAAAACTCGTCGTGAACCCGAAAGCCAGACCTCGTGATTCATCAAGGGTAAAGTGGGCGTGTCTGTGTTTCAACACACAAATTTGTCCTGTTAGAGAGCGTTTAGGCAACTGGCATTCATATTTTTGTGAAAAATAAGAGTCTGATCTGGGATTATTCTGATCAACATAAGAAAAAAACGGGAAGAATTCGAAAGATAAATTTTAAAAGTACAACACAAACCAGTGATGCAGATTAAGTTCACATGTGGGCATTTTTTTAAAAAAATCACAACAAACGTTGACATTGAAATATCTGCCGTGTGTTATTTAATTATAAAACAAAGATCAAGACTGTTTAAGTATAACCATCTGGCCCGGGATGACCAGGTGGGTTAAGGCGTGCGACTCGTAATCTGAGGGTCGCAGGTTCGAATCTCTGTCGCACCAAACATGCTCGCCCCTTCAGTTGTGTGGACGTTATAATGTGACGCTCAATCCCATTATTCGTTGGTAAAAGAATTAGCCTAAGAGTTGGCGGTGGGTGGTGATGACTAGCTGCCTTCCCTCTGGTCTTACACTGCTAAATTAGGGACGGTTAGCGCAGATAGCCCTCGAGTAGCTTTGCGCGAAATTAAAAAAAAATGTATAGCTATCTGGCAACAGGATTGGATAACATACGAACATTACGAAGCACGTGCTTGTAAGACATGCATCACGACCGCATTCCAGTATAGTCATCAGGCAACGGTATTGGATGAGACGCATGCCTTATGAATCGCGTGTACTGAGAATGTATTTTAGTAAAGCCATCTAACAACTAAATAGATAAATTGTTTGTGTTATGCTGCGCATCTATGGTGGTTTCTCCACTTGGTGTTATTACTCAATATTAAAGAGGAAACCTGTTATTCCCTCGAAATGTCGAAAGGAACCTCAAAATAACAACATGTTTTACTGGGTTGGTAGATATAGAAGTGCTCAGATAATGCTCAAACATTCTTGAAAAACAAATAAGGATTCGAAAGTTCTTCTGGTCTATATTTAAAATAAAAGTCAATTGGCTTCATTAATCACGCCAAGGAGAAAGTTTCTATCAATCAGATTGTAATTAATGATCAATTGTCCAGTTGAAAGACTGATTTAAGTTATATACAACCGGCAAAAGTATCATCATTAGTTTCACTGGCTTCACGTGAACGGCTTCCGCGTGCGTAATAAATTTAATTGGCTTCACAAGGATGGCGTCGTGTGCGTCGTTTATTTCAATGGCTTCACGAAGATGGCGAGATGGTGTGAAAGTGCGTCATTTTAAGAACATAACAAGGTGAAAAGTTGAGGTGGCTGGTAAACCCGCAAACGTGTACAGTTAATAAAGTAAGTATTTTTTTTAACCTCTCTGGGTCGTACCCACGAAACCCTAAATGTTCCATGTTTATCGGTTACCTGGATGTTGGAAAACTTTGTTAGCAACATACATACATTTTAAAGATGTTTTATATCACAAATTATTGTATGTTTTGAAAGTTGTGTGGTAATTCTTTAAGTAAAGATAGGCATTCAGATTTTGCTACTTCATTCTGCAAGTTTAAACCATTTAACAAGAAGAGTTTAACATTTAACATCCGTATTGTCGTTTGTCTTGTATCCCATTATAACTTTTTCTTGCTGGTTGTTTCTCGATTTTAACATTGGTGGCTGTAAGACTGATTGTTTGTCTAGAAATTAGTGCAAAGCCACACGAGGGCGCTAGCAGTCCCTAGTTTAAGCAGTGCAAGACCAGAGGGAGGGCAACATGAAAGGATCAGCATGTTTGGTGTGACGGAGATTCGAACCCGCGACCCTCTGGTTACATTGCGGGAAGGCAGTAAGACAAAATTAAGTCGGTATATTTGTAAGTGAACATATTTTGAATTTTGAATTTTTAATTTTCATAAGAAAAACAGTTTCTTGAAAACGTGTAGATCATTTTCTTAGTGTATTTTCAAAAGTTAGGGCCACCCCAGTGACACAGCGGGTTGTCTGCAAACTTACAACAACAATTGATGGTGGATACTTCTTTAGAAATTCCATTATTGTATAAAGAATTTGTAAACCTTGGAATATTGCTGGTGGATACTTCTTTAGAAATTCCATTATTGTATAAAGAATTTGTGAACCTTGGAATATTGCTGGTGGATACTTGCTTAGGAATTCCATTATTGTATAAAGAATTTGTGAACCTTGAAATATTGCTGGTGGATACTTGCTTAGGAATTCCATTATTGTATAAAGAATTTGTGAACCTTGGAATATTGCTGGTGGATACTTGCTTAGGAATTCCATTATTGTATAAAGAATTTGTGAACCTTGGAATATTGCTGGTGGATACTTGCGTAGGAATTCCATTATTGTATAAAGAATTTGTGAACCTTGGAATATTGCTGGTGGATACTTCTTTAGAAATTCCATTATTGTATAAAGAATTTGTGAACCTTGGAATATTGCTGGTGGATACTTCTTTAGAAATTCCATTATTGTATAAAGAATTTGTGAACCTTGGAATATTGCTGGTGGATACTTCATTAGAAATTCCATTATTGTATAAAGAATTTGTGAACCTTGGAATATTGCTGGTGGATACTTCTTTAGAAATTCCATTATTGTATAAAGAATTTGTGAACCTTGGAATATTGCTGGTGGATACTTCTTTAGAAATTCCATTATGGTATAAAGAATTTGTGAACCTTGGAATATTGCTGGTGGATACTTCTTTAGAAATTCCATTATTGTGTAAAGAATTTGTGAACCTTGGAATATTGCTGGTGGATACTTGTTTAGAAATTCCTTTAGTGTGTAAAGAAATTGTAAACCTTGAAATATTGCTGGTGGATACTTGTTTAGAAATTCCATTATTGTATAAAGAATTTGTGAACCTTAGAATATTGCGGGTGGATACGTGTTTAGGAATTCCATTATTGTGTAAAGAATTTGTGAACCTTGGAATATTGCTGGTGGATACTTGCTTAGGAATTCCATTATTGTATAAAGAATTTGTGAACCTTGGAATATTGCTGGTGGATACTTGCTTAGGAATTCCATTATTGTATAAAGAATTTGTGAACCTTGGAATATTGCTGGTGGATACTTCTTTAGAAATTCCATTATTGTATAAAGAATTTGTGAACCTTGGAATATTGCTGGTGGATACTTCTTTAGAAATTCCATTATTGTATAAAGAATTTGTGAACCTTGGAATATTGCTGGTGGATACTTCTTTAGAAATTCCATTATTGTATAAAGAATTTGTGAACCTTGGAATATTGCTGGTGGATACTTGTTTAGAAATTCCATTATTGTATAAAGAATTTGTGAACCTTGGAATATTGCTGGTGGATACTTCTTTAGAAATTCCATTATTGTGTAAAGAATTTGTGAACCTTGGAATATTGCTGGTGGATACTTGTTTAGAAATTCCATTAATGTATAAAGAATTTGTGAACTTTGGAATATTGCTGGTGGATACTTCTTTAGAAATTCCATTATTGTGTAAAGAATTTGTGAACCTTGGAATATTGCTGGTGGATACTTCTTTAGAAATTCCATTATTGTATAAAGAATTTGTGAACCTTAGAATATTGCGGGTGGATACGTGTTTAGAAATTTTATTCGTGTAAAAAAGAACGTGTGAAACTTCACACCTTTCCGTGGAATGTTTGGTTACTAATTTAAACCATCACTCTGAATTAATTAATTTATGTTCCTGTTAGTGTCTTAGAATTTTGAAATATCATTAAATACTTATAGACAAATAATAATAATAATAAAGGCCTTTGATTCGTAGTCCGTTACCGCTGATCGTGTCCTGTACTTTGGGCCGTTAATATGTGTATTTTCTTTTAGCAAAGCCACACCGGGCTATCTGCTGAGCCCACCGAAGGGAATCGAACCTCTGATTTTAGCGTTGTAAATCTGAAGACACACCGCTGTAATAGTGGGGGCCTTGGGCCGTTATTGCTTTACGTTAGTAATGGTCAAATCCAGCTGTTGGCTGTCTTTTTGTCTCATACATCAGTTCAAAATCTGGGACTTGTGAAAACATTTTAAAGCAAAAAAATAATAACAAACCTAGCTGTATGTACCCTGAAATGCAGCATTTGTAAGGTTTCTTTAAATGGTACGAATGCTTTCCATAAAATCAATAAACTTTGATCGTTTGATAAAAATAAAGTTTTAATAATGTAGATACAATTACACTTGTTTTTTTTATAATGCATTTAAATATTGATTTATCAGCAGCTATTTCAAGAAGGAATTAATGTTTCCATCTTAAGTTTCTACTGGCTCTTGTTAGGCATCGTATGCCGCATTCTTTGTGACATGATACCTTCAGCATATTTCAATGCGCACATGAGTCTTTATTTTCCTCTGAATCGCATGGTTTGCCTAAGTTTTTTTCTTCCTTTCCCATTGGAAGATGGATCGGTTTGACGTGAATTCACGACATACAACTGCCAAATCTATACACGTGTCCTAGCCAGACACGTTTTCCACTGTTTACAGCTATCAGGGATGAAGCAGTTAAAAATAAAACTAAAGATATCAGTGAGCTAATAACTCTTTCTGTGCAGAGAAACAGTTTTGCGAATGTTGTGTAGCAGACAGCTTAAAATACAGAAATTATAACTATATAACTGAGTTATTGCCGTGAGCAAAGGTACTTTTGTATAGTTGTTTTTGAAGTGTAATACATGTTTTATTGAGTTCTTTTTGTGTTATCCAGAAAAGTTCAATCATTCAACCACTTTTACCACAATAGCAGTTTAAATTCTAACAAGTAATAATATTGAAGTTAATTATGAGTAGTAGTAAAATACGAAAATTCTTTATAGGTAACCTGTTCTAAGTCATTAACAGACATCATTTTTATAGCGGTGTTTTCGACCATCATCCCAATAACACGTGAAAAGTTTGTTTGTTTGTTTGATTTTTAATTTCGCGCAAAGTTACACGAGGGCTATCTGCGCTAGCCGTTCCTAATTTAGCAGTGTAACATTAGAATGAAGGTAACTAGTCATCACCACCCACCGCCAACTCTTAGGCTACTCTTTTACCAACGAGTAGTGGGATTGACCATAACACTCCAACAGCTGAAAGGGCGACCATATTTGGTAAACAGTGATTTGAACCCGCGACCCTAGGATTACAAGTCTCGTGCCTTAACCACCAGGCCATGCCGGGCCTACCTGAAACAATTGGACCAGATTATTGATATTACCAAGCACTAAAACAGAATTATCACACGTAAAGCTTCATGTACCTTGTATGACACTTTACCAAAGTTGTTATATTATTTAAGAAATTTAAAATTATATATTAAGCTAGCTTATGTTGCAAATAACTAAAATACATGTTAGATTATCTGAACTTGTAACATTCTTTTAAGATTATATGACTTGTTTAATAACGCAATTATAAAATTTAAAAAACTGAATTTGTCACACTTCGTAACTAAAATAACAACACTGAGCACTAATTACATAATTTTGCGACAACGTTTTAATACAATTACAAATGCAAGTTATAATTTTCAGATGTCTTTTTTTGTATATATATATATATACACTGCTGGCCAAAATCTCAAGGCCAATGAACATAAAGAAAAAATATGCATTTTGCGTTGTTAGACACAACCATTATTTAAACAGAGCTTCGAAAGATGAAAATAAGAAAAGGGAAAATAAAAATAAAAACTTTTTAGCATTTGATAGGGAAAATGTGAACACTATGAAATTAGCCTAAATACTAGCTGGTCAAAAGTTTAAGATCACACCAAAAAGTAATCCTAAACAGGGTAGGAAGTGCCCAGCAAGAGGTCTCAATAGTGTGTTGCACAGCCGTCATTGCGAATAACTGCAAATATTCGCATTGGCATGGTCGATATAAGCGTTTGACTGGCTGGAATTTTATTCCAAGTGGTAAAGATGGCTTCACAAAGATCATGCACTGTTTGGAATAGACTTCCCTTTCCATCCACCCCCAAACATCTTCAATGGGTAAACTCACTGGATGGTCCAAAAGAATCACGTCATTCGCCATGAAAAGTTCTTTGTTCTGGGGGCAGAAAAGATTGCAGCGTTGTCCTGCTGAAAGATCCAGTCATTTCCACACAAGCGAGGGCCTTCAGCCAATAAGGATGCTCTCTTCAACATGCCAATGTAACCAGCTGCTGTTTGACGTCCCTGTATAACCTGAAGCTCCATTGTTCCATGGAAGGAGAAAGCACCCCAGATCATGATGGAACCTCTTCCACTGTATCGTGTAAAAATGTCTCCGGAGGGATATCCTTATCGTGCCAGTAACGTTGGAAGCCATCTGGACCATCAAGGTTAATGTATTTTTCTCATCAGAGAACAAAACCTTCGTCCACTTTTCTACGTCCCATGTTTGGTGCTTTTTAGCAAAGTTTAACCCAGTTGTTTCATTTTGTAGAAGAAGGCGTGGTCATTAAAGACGTCTACGGTTTTTAAAGCCTTTCTCTCGTAGATGCCATCGTATTGGTTGTGAGCTGCATTCTGCGTCTGCAAGGGCCTTAATCTGGTTCGACGATCGGCTGGTGTCTTGCCCGACAATCTATCGAATCCTTCTGCTCAATGCCGGCGAAATTTTCTTGAGCCGACCACTTGAAATTCTCTTTCCGTATCCCTCAGGGTTTCTTAACAAATTTCGAACAGCAGTTTTACTGTGCCAAATCTCACAAGCGATGGCACGTTGAGAGAGACTTTGCTTTTGCAGCTCGTCAATTTTGCCACGTTCAAACTCTGTCAGCTTTTTAGCCTTTGCCATATTTATACCCAATATAACACAGGAGATGTCACTGGGAGATGTTGACAACGTTAATGCTTAAACACAAATGACTAAATTTCTTTACGTGTTTACCAATTAACGCTTCGTTTCAGTGTGGTCTTAAACTTACGACCAGCTAGTATTTAGAATAATTTCATTGTGTTCACATTTTCCCTATTAAATGCTAAAATATATTTTTTTATTTTCCCTTTTCTTACTGTCATCTTTCGAAGCTCTACTCAAATAAGTGGTTGAGTCTAACAACACAAAATGCATATTTTTTTCATTTATGTTCATCGGTCTTAAGAGTTTGACCAGCAATGTATATAAGTGGGCTACCGTATATATTGTTTTTTTTTATAAAAATAAGATACTGTAGGTTTCAGTTCTACACAAAAGGACTTTACATTACTTTATGTGAGCAGTTTTGAGAATAGCTTGAGAAATATTCAGTTAAAAAGAGTTTATATCGACAGAAATGTCGGCCAAGCGCGTAAGGCTTGTGACTCGTAATCCGAGGGTCGCGGGTTCGCGCCCGCGTCGCGCTAAATATGCTCGCCCTCCCAGCAATGGGGTTGTATAATGTGACGGTCAATCCCACTATTCGTTGGTAAAAGAGTAGCCCAAGAGTTGGCGGTGGGTGGTGATGACTAGCTGCCTTCCCTCTAGTCTTACACTTCTAAATTAGGGACGGCTAGCACAGATAGCCCTCGAGTAGCTTTGTGCAGAATTCCAAAACAAACAAACAGACAGAAATGTCAGTGTTACATGTCATTCTGTCCCAGGGTTATTATATAGAAAGAACCAACTAAATTACGTTCCTTATTCGAGAACTCTATTACCTACTGTTTGTTTAATACACTCTCTACGGTTATTTTGTGTGGGCAGAATAAAACTAAAGCTAATAAAATTGGTGATATTGCGTTTCGTATAAAGTTTATCACTTTTAGTACGTTGTAATTGTGAGGCTTTGCTGTTACCAGGAATAGCGTAACTCATTGTCATCCAGGAAAACCTAGCGTTCAATTCCTATAACTGTTCTTGTTCGTACTTAAAACAAATTACATTGTTAAGTGTGAGTTACCTTAATTAAAGAAGGAGATTTCTTGAACAGGATTCAATGTAATTATTAAACTGATAAACACATAATAAATAAACCAAGTCATTGTCAATGCTTAGCGACTAAAAATAGTGTACATTTGCTTTCAGAACATACTGGATATTTAAATTTAATAATCTGAGTTTCATTAATTGTTATTAAAGACATGAAAAGTCGAACTCGCTTGTTTTAACACAAAGCCACACAGGGAGCTAAAAGTAGACGTGAACCCCGTATTTTATCTACACAGTAAGGTACCCCAGGACGAGAAGTTCGAATATTTGTGTTGGTATGTCCATAATTGTACCGCTGACCCACTGAAGGATTATTTTTTATAAAAAGCTAACATGTAAATACTGTTATTTTTTTTAAATATTACTACTTGACATTAAAGTTCACATTACAGATTAACAAGAAAATAAAAAAAATACTTCACAAGCGTGAAGTAATTTTTGATAATGAAATAATTACAAATTAAGAAAGGTTTCAAACATGCTCACTCTTTCAGCCGTGGGAGCATTATTACGTTACGGTCAATCCCACTATTCGTTGGTAAAAGAGTAGCCCAAGAGTTGGCGGTGGGTGGTGATGACTAGCTGCCTTCCCTCTAGTCTTACGCTGCTAAATTAGAGACGGCTAGCACAGATATCCCTCTAGTAGCTTTGTGTGAAATTCAAAAACCAAAAAACTAAACAATAAGAAGTGTTTCCGAAAATTTCATCATTTAGAGAAACAAAATACGTTATCACACAATATGGAAACTCTAAACACATGCGGCAGTAGGTCTTTAAAAATCGCGTTCTTCCCAATATACGTACATTTTTTTAATTATAAAACAGAGGCGTATAAAAAATCAACACTTGAGATCCACCATTTCTCCCTCACATATCGCTACCGAAGAGATTATTCGCACAGTACCAGAACTCACCATTTTTGACTGAATGATGGGAGACAAAAGATTCCTAAGACTTTACTTATAGATGTGAAGTTACTTTAACAGCTACTCTTTCAACTCCGAAAACCAGCGAGGCATAATGATTAATTGCAGTACTGCTTAATAAGCTAGCTGTGTTACGTCTGCCACGGGGATCGATCCCCGAATTCTGAGATTATTAAGACTTCAAACTCTCCTCTCAGCCATCGCTTATACAATATATTTTTGCTTTGTATGATTTTACAAATATTCTATACATGAATTGAACATACCTTAGAAAAGAGAATGATCAAAATACAACATGCAAATTATAGTTAACAATCTGAACAAAGAACGATCAAAATACAACATACAAATTATAGATAACAATCTAAACAAAGAACAATCCAAATACAACATACAAAATATAGTTAACAATCTAAACAAAGAACGATCAAAATAAAACATACAAACTACAAAATGTAGTTAACAATCTAAACAAAGAACGATCAATGTACAACATACAAAAAATAGTCAATAATCTAAACAAAGAACGATCAAAATAAAATATACAAAATACAAAATGTAGTTAAAAATCTAAACAAAGAACAATCAAATTACAACTTACAAAATATAGTTAACAATCTAAAGAGAGAATGATTAAAATACAACATACAAAATATAGTTAACAATCTGAACAGAGAATGATCAAAATACAACTTACAAAATATAGTTAACAATCTGAACAGAGAACAATAAAAATACAACTTACAAAATATAGTTAACAATCTGAACAGAGAGCGATCAAAATACAACTTACAAAATATAGTTAACAATCTAAAGTTTTTTACAAAAACATATGCCAATTTTATTTTCTCAATTTAAATTGGTTACTATGGTAAACAGCTGTTTTAAAGAATACATTTACGTGTATTTGTTTCTGTCGGAAAGCCTTTTTTTACTTATTTATTGGAATATTTGTTCAACATTTTTTTGTTTTTTTGTTCTTAGGTTTCACGCAAAGCTACACGAGGACTATCCGCGCTATCCATCCCTAATTTAGCAGTGTGTAAGACTAGAAGGAAGGCATCTAGTTATCACCACCCGCCGTCAACTCTTGGGCTATTATTTTAGAAACTTACAAAGGTTTACCGTAACATTATAACGTCCTCACAACTGACAGAGCGAGCATGTTTGGGCCCCCCAGTGGCACAGTGGTATGTCTGCGGACTTACACACTAAAAACCGGTTTTCGATACCCGTGGTGGGCAGAGCACAGATAGCCCATTGAGTAGCTTTGTGCTTAATTCTAAACAAACAAACAAACGAGCATGTTTGGTGTGACGGGGGATTCATATCCGCGACCTTCAGATTACGAGTCGAGCGCCCTCTATGCCTGACTTCAAATACGGTTCCTTGATTATGATGCCTTTTGCTTTTCTTTCTAATATATCCATATTATACAGATCTCGAACTTTTTTTTAGTACAGAAACACGAGTTCTAACAGTTACGTGACCTTTGAACTTAAATAGTATCATGTTACATGAATCATACAGTCTCTTAAGGTATGTAAGAAATATTCATGGATATTACCTTTTTTTAAGCTCCATGATTTTTTTCACTTTGGAATGACTAAGCTTGCTGGATAAAAAATCGAGTTTACATTCTGTCATATATCCATATCATTTTATCTCCGAACCACACTGTTTGAGCTAATTGCAATTAGGAAGAAAACAGTTTCTCGCCTCTCACGAGGAATGGTTGAAGTAATCCTTCACTAATGGACTTGGCACATTAAAATTGTTATGTTGTTTGATTGCGTCCCTCGAGGAAGATAACGAGAGTGACATCTTTCCTAATCTTCCGAAATTACTCCACTGCTACTGGAATCTGGATAGAACAGATGCACTATAAGCTAACGCCTCGTGAAATTGACTCACGTCCTTTACTTATCGTAACGTTTATGATACATTAATGAATACAAACTCGTGTGTAAGAACGTACCTTTGAGATTGTGTTCTGCATCACGCCACAAAATTGATATTTGCCACACGTAACTTTAATGAATTTCAACTTAGTTTGAGTATAAACAGCTTTAAAGCATCGTGGGGTTTTAGTCGAAACATTTAATTACAGATATAATCAAAACGAGCTGCTAAAATATGGCTCGATAAATAACCTAATCAGATAAATATGACGAACAGAGAGACGGACAGACACTTCTGTTTTTAGTTCCCTGCTGTAGTTTAAATCCAATAGTCGAATTATACGAGGACGTCCTTACGATTTCCAAATTCTTAGGCACAATTTTAGGAAATACATGATTAACATGTGACGGTTTGTTTGTTTTTGAAATTTCGTGCAAAGCTACACGAGAGCTATCTGCGCTAGCGGTCCCTAATATAGCAGTGTAAGACTAGAGGGAAGGCAGCTAGTCATCACCACCCACCGCCAACTCTTGGGCTACTTTTTTACCAACGAATAGTGGGATTGACCGTCACATTATACGCCCCCACGGCTGGGAGGGCGAGCATGTTTAGCGCGACCCTCGGATTACGAGTCGCACGCCTTACACGCTTGGCCATGCTAGGCCTAAGAGTGAGAGAGAACTGCGTTTTTCTTCTTTGCGTTCTCGTAATTTCTGGTAATTTAAAATTATTTGCTATCCAACCAATAATATCACACAATTTCGTGGATACTTACAAAGGAGATTGACGTGTGTTTTTTTGTATAGCAAAGCCACAAAGGGTTATTCTGCTAAGTCCACCGAGGGGAATCGAACCGCTGATTTCAGCGTTGTAAATCCAGAGACATACCGCTGTACTAGCGAAGGGCGACAGAGATTGACATGAAATAGGACTGAATATTCAGTGTAAATTTAGTTCAGGTTTTTATTGATATTCGTAAAAATACAGGCGCGACATATTTTTATTGTATTATCAGTAGGCAATAGAGTAGAACGTTGAGAAAAGAAAGAGTGAAAAATGAAGGTGTCGTTTCTTATGAAATTGTTTCGGATAGCTCCATATCGTTAGGTCTCTTGTAGTTACAAATTAAACGACAATCGTATTGGCTGTTTGTATTATACAGCAGGCTATCTGCGTCCTACCCATCACGAGAATCGAACCACAAATTTTAGAATTCTAAATCCGTAGACTTACCCCTAACTCGCGAGTATTGTTTGGTTTGTTTTGATTCCTTTGCAAAGCTACTCGAGGGCTATGTGCGTTAGCCGTCCCTAATATAGTAGCGGAAGGCTAGAAAAAAGGACGCTAGTCATCATCACCCGCCGCCAACTCTTGGACTACTCTTTTACCATCGAATAGTGGGATTGAACGTCACATTATAACGCTCCCACGGCTGAGAGGGTTTGCATATTTGGTGCGACAGGGATTTGGACCCGCGCTCCTCAGATTACGAATCGAGTGCCTTAATCACCTGGCCATGCCGGGTCGGCTTGGGTAGAATATTACTGAAATTCCAGTTTATATTAATGTGAAAGATAAAACTGTATGCCCAACTTTGTAAAGTAAATATAAATGTATATAAAACAAGATGTGATGTCATATAGCTCTTCACACAAGTGAAACGACAATTAGGTACAGCGAGGCAGAATAACATTGAATATTTGAAAGTGTATTGATACGAGAACTAAAACAAAATAGATTCTACTGTTAAATCCATTGTTCGAAAATATATAAATAAAGCAGTGTTACAGTTCTTTCACAGCTATTTAAATACACTCTCTTTGGTTGCTGACGAGTAAGCATGTCAGACCACGTGTTTGTAAACCACTTTAAGCCTCTTTACGCTAGAGATGTGCCTGAAACGTAAGATGAGTTATAAAAGTTACGTTGTTCAAAAATCGTTGACTCCGTTGTATTGTTATATGTGATGTTCAAACCGACTGACCTTTCACCTTTCACCTGTTGTTTATAAGTACAGTTTTAATAATTCTCCAAAGCTAATTAATGGATTATATTTTAAGTCTGGCAAGAGAAATATCAGTGCTCGATTTCGAAAGCAAACAACTAGTTTTTATGAATTTTATAAGTAACTAATATGCTATTTATTATTTAAATATTACGTTAATTAATAGCGTTGGCTATAACATTTAACATGGATACATAATATATTTTCTCTATTACTTTTCGTTTCTGTCAGCATAAATTTTTAATTATTAAAATTATTTTGTTGTTGTTGTTGTTTTGAATTAAGCACAAAGCAACACAATGGGATATCTGTGGTCTTCCCACCACGGGTATCGAAACCCGGATCTTAGCGTGTAAGTCCGCTGAGCCACTGGGGGGCCAGTTTATTATTTTGTATTGTCACTTTATTATATGGATTTAAAATTAGCTTATAACTCCTAATCTGAACGAACTACGTGAGTTGTTATTGGAATTGTGGCCGAAAATATTGCTAACAGCCACAGTAGTTACCTGATGAAATATTACATTTGGTAATTACAAGAAAGAATGATATAACATATTTATATTCATTAGTAAGTTAATCTTAGATTATATAAAATGGGCCCGGCCTGGTTAAGCGTGTTAAGACGTGCGATTCAAACTCTCAGGGTCACGGGTTCGAATCCCTGTGGCACCAAATATGCTCACCCTTTCAGCCGTGGGGACATTATATTGTGACGGTAAATCCCACTATTCGTCGGTAAAAGAGTAGCCCAAGAGTTGGCTGTGGGTGGGGATGACTAGCTGCATTCCCTCTAGTCTTACGGTGCTAAATTAGGGACGGCTGGCACAGATTTCCCTCAAGCAGCTTCGTGCGAAATTCAATAACGAAACAAAAAGACAAACAATTATATAAAATGATAATCAGAATTATTAATATTAGATATAAAGAATTCGATTTTTTAAATAGGTCGTACAAGTTGCTTGGAAATTGTATTAACTTATTTTTGAGAGACAGTAACCACGAATCTATTGGGCTTTCAGCACATTTAGAGCAAATTTAATATACTTGTTGTAATAATTAAAGTCTGTCTTGTATTCATCGTTCTATTTATCACACAAGACTCATTCCCTGACACTTTTCAGGCTTCATCGTAAGTCTTTCATTACCTTAAAAGGAATGTCATTAAATTACACACCTCACCGAAACGGCGCGAATTGCTACGCCTAATTCTGACAACAGATTAAGTCTCACAGACATTCAACTGGTTTATAAGTACAGAACTTTAAGTCGACTTTCATCAGTGTTACTTATCTTTTGGCTTTGTTTACGAAGACGTGACATCAAAGTGTTACGTCATATCATACTGATTATAGTCGTTTCTCCCAAGATAAATCATTCGCACGTTCCTCCTTTTAATATCATACTAAATTGTAACTAGTTTTGAAACACGTGTAATGTAGCGACGTTCAGGGCTGTTTCGTACCTAGAATACTGGAGGCTATAAACATGTTACCTTCAGATGTCGTTTAAATTACAATTATGTTTGTCTCGCATCACTTAGTGGTGTGACACTGCATTAAAACAACTTTCAAGCTTTAGGGCTTATAACGGTGAAATGTATAGTTCGAAGTTCGGTCCTTACAGCGTAGATAGGTTACTGTGTAGCTTTCTGTTTTAAAAGCCGATTTTTTGTTGTGTCCACCGCGGAGAATCGAACATCGAGTTTTAATGTTGTAAGTCCGATCGACAATGAGTTTGAAACAAATAAACATAAACGCGTTCTACTTGATACTTTAACATAAAGTCTGTAAGTAAAACGTTTTAATACTTTAACAATAAAACTACCACTACAAAATTTCATTGTTACAATACATGTAGTAGTCTAAATCTAGACGAATAACAGTTAAACTGCTGGTATTGTCGTTGTTTCTTGCAGGCACAAAGCTACAGAATGGGCTATCTGTGCTCTGCTTACAGCAGGTAGCGAAACCCAACTTGCATAAGTCCATAGACATACCACTCTGCCACTAGGGGGAGTTTACGTTGTTACAGTGTGTGTTGTTTTTTGTTTTTTTTATAGCAAAGCCACATCGGGCTATCTGCTGCGTCCAGTGAAGGAAATCGAACCCATGATTCTAGTGTTGTAAATCCGAAGAGTTATCGCTGTCTCATCGGGGGACCGTTGTCAGAGAATTTGTGTTTAAGCATTCTTGTTGGCTCTGCTTGTGGAAACCGAATACATAAATTTATTTTCGTCACAACTTTGAATAGTGCATATCCTATTTCATTACTAAATTCCTGCCTAACTGAGATGTGATAAATCGAGTTTTAAGTAGAAACTGTTGTTTAATTTACAAGTATGAATGGAAACGATTATAAACAATGTTTTATTGTCAAATAAACATACATTTCAACCTTTACTTAGAATAGAGTACAGAACAACGTTTCGGTCATCTTCAGATTAACAGAGTTACAGTTTTAATATCCATACCAATTGTCTCGAGAACAATTTTTTTTTACTTCAAGCGGGTTTCTCATCACAAAATAATTTCCAAACGTCAAAGTATATATATATATATATAAATCTATTTATATTCACATGTATCACATATATCCTGGGTGGTTTAAAACTGCTCATGTAAACCGGTTTTCACTTACACCATTTTGTTTTTTATTTGTGTGGGAAAGCAACATGTGGTATATTATGGTGATACAAAGGGCTGCTATGTTTGACATTGAAACTAAATCTAAACCACTTACCATTTGGGAAACAAGTATCTCTATCCATTTATAGCCCCCCGCTAGTACTGCGGTATGTCTACGGATTTACAACGCTAAAATCAGCGGTTCGATTCTCCTCGGTGGGTTCAGCAGATAGTCCCATGTGGCTTTGCTAGAAGAAAACGCACAGTTCTCTCCATTTGTTATAGATCTATCTCTACACAATACGTGAATTTCTAAGTTGTTGTTTGCTTTTTTTTTTATCCAGAAACAATTTTTTGTTCGGATCTGCCATGATCAGGTGGTAAGGACGCTTGACTCTTAACCTGAAACTCGTGAATTCGGATCCTTGTCACACCAAACATGCTCTTTCAGCCGTTGGGACGTTATAATGTAACAACTAATCCCACTATTCATTGGTAAAAGAGTAGCTCAAGACTTGGCGATGGGTGGTGATGACTAGCTGCTTTCCCTCCAGTCTTGGCCCGGCACGAGCAGGTGGATAAGATGTTCGAGTCGTAATCCGAGGGTCGCGAGTTCGAATCCCTGTCACACCAAACATGCTAACCTTTTCAGTCATAAAGGCGTTATAATGTGACAATCCCACTACTCGTTGGTAAAAACGTAGATACCTTCCTTCTAATCTTACACTGCTAATTTAGAGATGGCTAGCGCAGATAGCCCCCGAGTAACTTTGCGTGAAATTCAAACCAAATCCTCCAGTTTTACATTGCTATATTAGGAATGGTTAAACCCCATGTGGCTTTGAGCAAAATTCAGAATAATAAAAAAACAACCTTTTGTTTAATATTTATTGTACTAAATATTATGACCTTTTAATAAATATAATTATTTTAAAACACGAAAAGGGTTATGTTTTGGTAAAAATAATGATATAAGAAAAACTATTTTAACTTTTCAGCTTTCCTAATCCACCTTATTGGAGTGTCTCAATTGGACGAATACTAATATGGTCTTTGTTCGTGATTTCAGTGTTTTATTTCTTCCAAGTTATCTCGACGGTCATGCGCATGTCAGTGTTGTCCGTGCATGGTTGGGGCCCTTGATGGCTATGTTGTACGTGTAAAACCTTTCCATACCAAGTTTTTTTTTTTCCATTTACGAGCCTGGACAACACAAGATAGCACTTGGTGAAGTACATTACTGTTCAAAAACTTTACATTACTATACGTCACGCGAACTGGTTATCGCTTTTCCTCAGCTCCTGGTTTGACGTAACTCCCGAATGATTGATGTAATGGCTTAATCGATCAAAGACGTATTGATGCGAATAACCCACTATTCGATAGTTTTACATTTCTTTTGGCAATTGGAGACAAGCAATGTCAATTCTCAGTGAGTGAAACGGTACTGTCTCTGTGAAACGAATCTCGAAACTGTTCAGTCAACTGAAAGAGAGCACACTGAGAATTGGTTATGTGTAGCTAATATGTAACTATCTATAAGTACAGATACACGAACAGGGGATAATTTGCAGTTTCATTCTTGTCAAGACTTTGTTTTGTCCGACCTGACCTAAAGTTCCATTTATTTTTAATGCTTTTTTTTCTTTTTAGGGTTCACTTTAACCATCTGTTTATCTTCTAACAGCGATGTAGTCCATACATGGTAGAGCGCTGTAAACACGCTTCAAACTTCAGGATCGTGGCAGTCCATATTGTACCATTTTATGACAAACTAGTAGCCCAAGAACTGGCGATAGGCGGATTTACACCACTAAAATTACGGGTTCGATTCCCCTCGGTGGGCTCGGCAGATAGTCCAATGTAGCTTTGCTATAATAAACACACACACACACACACACACAAGTGATTGGAGAGATTTTAGTAGAAACATGAGAAACATCATTCAGTTTCGGGGAATGTTTTGAAATTTAAAAATATATAGGTTTGAGTGAGTAATAATATTAAATTATCACTCACGTAAATGATAATCGAGTGTATTTCAAGGTAGAGGTTATAACAATACATTCACACGTATTTCTTGTTAAACACATTAACTTCTAATTCAGCAAATGTGATGAAATAGACGAATAGTAATTGTTTGAACTATAATAAAATATTTGAAGGGGTCGGAAGGTTCACGCACTAGCACTATCGTTACGTATATTTAACGTTGCACATTTCTTGTCTTTTTAAAAAATACCCAAATGGTTGTGTGATGATATAGTATTTACGAAACACCATACGCAAGGCGAAACAGCAACAATCAACGTACCCAAGCAAGCAGAAGAGCACTTGAAGACAACGTTTCGACTTCAGTTCGTTTCAACATATAAACTCAAGTTGAAAATTTATTTCACTATAATTTATCTAATTTATTACTGTAGCATCCGGTAGACATACAACAAAATATCATTATGTGTGTAGACAGAAAGCAACTGGCTACAAGCATTCTGGGACAATTTCGGGTCAGTCTGGCTTAATAGTGACACATGACCTTTGCAAGCCTAAAGTGTGGAGTACGATTTTTTGTTACAAAATCGAGAGCTGAACCAGAGATTTTAAGATACTTTTTTCTCATCAGCCATAAGGTGAAATAAATCATTTTACACCAACTCCTTGGACGAAAGTGTAAACTTTGTTTCACTGTTGGTACAAGCTACTTGTGATAGCGAAACCATCCAAGTGAAAAAACAACAACAACAAAAACAGTTTTTAAGAGGAAAAAAAGAGAGAAAAATATATTTTTACATATTTTAATCGTGTCAGCAAATGCTAGTTTGATAACTACACACGTATATATTTAGAACATGTAATATTTGAATACCTTACAGGGCAGGGATGGCCAGGTGGTTAAGGCACTTGAATGGTAATCTGAGGGTAGCGGGTTCGAATCTCCATTACACCAAACATGCTCGCCCTTTCATACGTGGGGCGTTATAATGTTATGGTTAATCCCACTATTCTTTGGTAAAAGAGTAGTTCAAGAGTTGGCGGTGAGTGGTGATGACTAGCTGCCTTTCCTCTAATCGCACACTGCTAAATTAGGGACTGCTAGCGCAGATAGTCCTCGAGTGGCTTTGTGCGAAATTCAAACAAATCAAGAATAACTTTCCTTGTATTTACTGTTAGATCGGAGTTATTTCGAGTTATGGAATTTTTACATTCGTTTTTGTCAATCAACATATTTAACATTTAGTGAAATATGAAACATAAATATTATGTAACCTTTTCCAAGATAGTTTGATCAAGCTTTGAACATTCACTATAAAATAACATTTTATAGTTTTTTGTACACAGTGGTTAATCACGGGAAACGTGCTTAGAGGTTTTTAAGTATTTACATAAGTTTATGAAATCTACTACACAAATACATATGCAAATTGATAGACATCGGGTGAATTGATGTGCGTGCGTTTAGTTGAGGGATCCCAATTATTTCATGTTTCAAAGTAAAACATGTCCACTGAAGTGTTCCTGGTATAAATGGATGAAGAGTATCTCATTTGTTGTACTTAATCAAAAGTACGTATCATGCCACAAAAGTAATAATAATAAATGATTGCAAATGGTAATCGATTTCCTGCGGTATATTGTTTCAGGTAAAACTCCTAAAGCTACACAAAGAACTCTGTATGCTCTGCCCACCACGGGTATCGAAACCTGGTTTTTAGCGGTGCGAGTCCGCAGAAATTTCGCTATGCCTAAAAGGAGTATTTTTTTAAGTATTGGAATAATACATATTGTAATATTTATAGCATTTGTTTAATGGCTCATAACATGTTTGGTTTGCAGATCACATTGACAAGGTGAATCGTAATCTGAGGATCGCGGGTTCGAATTCCCGTCGCCCTAAACGTGCTTGTCTTTCAGCCTTTGAGGCGTTATAATGTGACGGTCAATCCCACTATTCGTTGGTAAAAAAGTAGCCCAAGAGTTGGCGGTGGGTGGTGATGACTAGCTGCCTTCCCTCTAGTCTTACACTGCTAAATTAGAGACGATTGACACAGATAGCCCTCGAGTAGCTTTGTGCGAAATTCCAAAACAAACAAACAAACTTTCTATCTACACACATAACAATATTTTGTTGTATGTCTACCGGATACTGCAGTAATACACTAGATAAATTACACTAAAATAAATTTTCAGCTTGATTTTATATGTCATAGATATATATGAAACGAACTGAAGTCGAAACGCTGTCTTTAAATGCTCTTCTGCTTGCTTGGGTACGTTGATTGTTGTTGTTTCGCCTTACTCAAGTTAGCCCTCGTGTAGCTCTGCGCGAATTAAAAAAAACATACAAAACAAAACATTAATAAGTTACATAAGAACGCTATCCTTCAAGGTCACAGGAATATAGCTGAGAACGTATACTGCTAGAAACGGGGTTTCATACCCGTGGTGGGCAGAGCACAGATAGTCCTTTATGTGCTTAATAACAAAACAACGACAACCAAATGAGAATACCCCTTCCCCTCACTGCCAACTTTCTAACTACTGTATTCGCATTATGAGGTCCCCTAGCGGGACAACAGTAAGCTTACAGACTTAAAAAAAAAATAGGATCCAGAGTACGATTTGACACAACAGACAACTCAGTGTAGCTTTGCCCTAAAACAAGCAAAACGTTGTCAGATTTGACACTCACTATTATAACGCACTCACTCCTCTAAAAAAACTACACAAAACGGAATCCATTTTGTTGAACAAAATGGGCGAACCCTTGGATCGAAAATCTGGCATACTATCAAGAACCTTATACTGAAGAGAACATCTAATAATATTGTTTTTTGTTGTTGTTAAAGTGATTTCAAATAAATGTTCAACTGGTATTCCACTTCGTGTCATATATTGTTCCACTTCAATTCGAAATAACAGATTACTGAGCCAAATTAGCAGAAAGGACAAGATTACGTTGCTAAGCATTGTTCACTTGGTTCCCGTAACTATTGCTAATGGTTCTCCCGAAGTCGCACAAAACATAACTCACTGAACCTAATGAATTCTCTAACGTTAGTATCAGAGTATAGTGTTTCAGTAGAATTTTATTTTTCTTCTCTCTTTAATCGTGAGACAGGCTAAACTGGGCGCGTGTTTTCTCCGTGTCAAGTTTCTGATGGGACTCTAATGTTCTCTCATTATCCATTGCCATGTTTTGTCACAATGTCAAATAATTTCTGGTAATTACCATCTTAGATGTAAGAAATTAAACTTTTTTTCTACTTCTATTCTGGCTGGAACGTACATCAGATATATCTGTTAGAGTTGTCTACTTCGTTTTTGATCATATAATCCGAATTATTTGACCGTAAATGTGTCTTTCTCAATTTACATAGAAAATAGCTAGAAAGAAAATAAGGTAAAAAAAAAATATATGTGCATTTGCATTTTATAGTGAATGTATATATTTTTTTAATTTATTCGAATCAGTGATGGATTTATTTCGGTAAACAAATTAGCCCTGAAATTGATTGTAATGCAACAATATCCAAAGGTAAAAATATAGTTTTTCGTTGATTATATCGGATATCTTTATCTAAACTGCTTGGAAGTTTTGTTTTACAAACATTCGTTTCTCACAAACAGTTAAGAATAGCTATAAAATTGTCTAATACAGGAAGTGTTACACACAGTTCTGTGCCTGGCAGCATTAAATATATTTTAAATAAAATATAGACGTCGTGGAACAAACTAATTCAGTATTTACAACTTCTGATCAAATACCAAAATATCCCAGATGTCTTACTGTATATTTCACGCAAACAACATCGAGGATATTTGGTATAAGGTATACCAATATATCAATAGCATGAATGACACGATTAATGACCCGGCATGGTCAGGTGGTTAAGGCACTCGACTCGTAATCCGAAAGTCGCGGGTTTGAATCCCCGTCACACCAAACGGTGGGGACGTTATAATTGACGGTCAGTTCCACTATTCATTGGCAAAAGAGTACCCCAAAAGTTGTCGGTTGGTGGTGATGACTAGCTGCCTTCCCTCTAGTCTTACGGTGCTAAATTAGGGACGGCTAGCGCAGACAGCCCTCGTTTAGCTTTGCGCGTAATTCTAAACAAACCAAACCAAACACAGTTAATCTCAAAACTTCAGTCTGACACATGCATACAATAAGTATAGTCTTTACTTATAACTTGAAACATGCGTTTTCCTTCCTGTAAATTTAGCTATTTTAATACATTTGTTTTAATCGTGATGTGGACATCACATTTCTCTCATAACAGCCTTAGCTGACTAAATTATGTGTGTTCTATACGGCATTGTTTGTGTACTTTAGCAAGAAGATATATATATATATAAGAACTGTCTGTTTATAGCCTCCCTAAATTTGTGTCGAGAGACAAGAGGAAGAATAATTAGGCAAAAGTAGCCACCACATATTCTTGATCTTCTCTTGTCTCACCAGAGTAGTACAGCCACTGACCAAAGGTGTACAATGTGATTTTGTGACAACAGAATACTGTCTGATTTACAGACCAATCACGCTGAACATTAGGCCACACCCATCCTAAGAAGCTTTACAGAAATTCTTTTACTAATTAATGAAAGGAAGATTTTGACTTTTTATCAGTTTTTGTTGTACGTTTTACATGCGCCTCATCGATAAATCAGACGTTTCTCTAACTTATGCTTGTCTATTTTTGCTTAAGTTCAGAACTACATAACAGCCTATGTTTGCTGTACTTACTGCAGAGATCAAACCTAATATCTGAGCGTTATAAGCTCTCAAACGTTTGTTTGTTTGTTTGTTTTTGGAATTTCGCGCAAAGCTACTCGAGGGCTATCTGTGCTAGCTGTCCCTAATTTAGCAGTGTAAGACTAGAGGGAAGGCAGCTAGTCATCACCACCCACCGCCAACTCTTGGGCTACTCTTTTACTAAAGAATAGTGGGATTGACCGTCATATTATACGCCCCCACGGCTGTGAGGGCGAGCATGTTTGGCGCGAACCCGCGACCCTCAGATCACAATGCGCACGCCTTAGCGCGCCAGGTCATGCCAGGCCACTCTCAAGCGTACTTCAGAGTTGTGATACACTAATGTTTATGCTACCTCTCATTAGATTAATAAAAAAAAAATACGATTATGCTCCATAGTATTATTATTGTTCCTTGTTCGAGTCCCCACACTCAACAGAATTATACTATAATCTCTGACATAACTACGAATGTAGAGACCTTGAGCCGACACAGTATTAATGTAAACTTAAAGAAAATAAGATCAGTTTATGCAGATGTTTTAAAATCAGAGATATATCAGAGACATCTATTGGGATTAAATTAACTTAATCAGTTTTATGGACGTTTCAACATGTCACTGAAGAACATTAATCTGGCTTTACTTTTGGAGTTTTCCTTCACTGCTTTCTTACTTTAAATAATAATAATAAGGTGACTAGGAAGTAAACTCAGCAAAGGACGCTGGCGATTACACAGAGTTTAGGTAATCATCGCAGACTGAAAGATGTGTACGTAAAAACAATTGAAATGTCTTATGCTCTGATGCATAGGTTTATATAGCCTATTAGGCCTAAAAACATGCTATAATTTGTTTTTCACCGTGGATGATTTAACAGCATTTCTTTTCATTATTCCATTTTTTTAACCAGGAAATGCAAGACAATAGTTTTAAACAAAATTTAAAATTTTGTTGACGAACTACTTGGGCAATGGATTCAAGAAAAATACGTGTGATGTCAAACGTGTTTTGTATTGAGTGTTAGGCTGAGGAAAGACGTCTCAATATTGAATTATGCGAAAGAAAACAGCGTTGAGGTGCTCCAACTTGACATTCATGAAAGGAAATATGGTGAACGAGCCAGTAGCTTGTTCGTGATGTTTCTTTATATTTTATAGCCTGAAACACCTGTAACCCATAAACGACGATGTCTACCTTTTGATTGTGTTCTATTTAAGTGGAATTAAAGTTAATTTTAATAATCGAAACGGAGAAATAGCTGTGAAAAATACTGCCAAAAGACCACATATTTCTAATCGTAATTATTAATTACGATTAATACTCTCTAATTAATTAATTAGAGATTAATTGTTAATCTCTAATTATTAACAGAGCACCTAAAGCAGTACATAAATAGTGTAATAATCGAGCTAACAGTATGATTAGTCAACGCGTACACCTTACATTTCGTCTAAATAAAATAGCATCGACAGATTCGCGAGTGCCTCCCGCTAGTACAACGATAAGTCTACGGATTTAAAATGCTAAAATCAGGGGTTCGATTCCCCTCGGTGGGCTCCGCAGATAGTCCGGCGTGGCTTTGCTACAAGAAACGAACTCAATACTCGCGAGTAAAACGCTGGTGATTATTCATTTAAGCACATATCTTGCCCTTGTTATAATAACTTAGCTATCTCTATCAGTACTCTACGTGGTAGAGGCACGCGTGTTTTATCATTTGAATCATTTCAAACCTTAATATGTAAATGCCAGAGGGATGGAGGAACTATTCGCGAAACGTAATATAACTACACAAGTTAGAATTGCAATTAATTTATAAATTAATGAAACTCTTTTATATAAAAAGATGAAGTGCATTTAACTGACAGTACACTCAAAAAAAATAAAACACATAATAACCAGATTACAGCCGATCCTTAACTGAAAAGTAGTTCACTGCTAACAATATATTCAGTAATATTAGACAACGTTGGGACATTTAACAGTTCTTTTTAAATATGAAAAATAATCTTCATGAGTGTAAACTATGATCGAAAATTATTATGAATATCTCATCAAATAAGATGTAATGAAACTGAGCGTTAAAATGAATAGATCGTATTTTAGAAATAAGTAAAAACTTACTGTCTTAGCTTCAAATCCACTAGACTTGTCAATAAACGAAATATATATATCCTTAACCTGAAATCCAAACAGCTTGCCAATACACGAAACTCGTACATCCTTAACCTTCACACAGCCTGCCAAGACACGAAATATATATCTTCTTAACCTTCACACAGCTTGCCAATACACGAAATATATATATCCTTAATCTCCACACAGCTTGTCAATACACGAAATATATGTATTATTAAGCTCCACACAGCTTTCCAATACACGAAATACATATATCCTTATGCTCCACGCAGCTTTCCAATACACGAAATATACTCTTCAAAATAAGAAACGTAAAAGGGATATTTTTGTTATTTTAAAGAGAAATCTATGTGATAACGTTACAAGCTCAGAGTATGTGATGTTACACGTGTTAAGGCATTGATTGTCAGACCAAAATGACAATAAATGTTGTGCACTTTGAAAACGAAGGAAAACATCGGATTTTTCGCCAAAAGGCATTCATGTCCAATATATTTGTTTGAGAGATCTGCATGTTCTGCCAGTGCAACATGGGCAAAATCCCTATAAAAGTGACGGATTCTCGGTTTCCATAGCTCAGTGTTATGCCACCGACACGCAATACAGTTACGCCAAGACTGACTGAAGCACAACGCAACAACGCCATTGGTCGAGGGAAGTAGGCGAATCTCGATCAGATGTTACCAGAGCTGTAAATGTCCACACAAGCACCATCACAAGGCTATGGAATCGTTACCAACAACATGGATTAACTCGTGACCATCCACGATCTGGCAGACCTCGTGTAACCACGCCCGTACAAGATCGCTATATCCGGTTACATCACCTTCGGGATAGGACCATCACTGCGACGTTCACTGCCTCAACCATACCAGGGCTGCGTAGGATTTCCGATCAGACCGTACGCAACCGTCGACGAGATTCTTAGGCCCCATGTGCAACCCATTCTGGTGAGAGTCAATGACGTTTTTCAACATGACAACGCCCGTACTCACACAGCCCGGCTCACCACTGTCTTCCTGAAACACCACAACATCAACTTTCATCCTTGGCCCTCCAGATCACCAGATTTAAACCCCATCGAACATCTTTGGGACGAGTTGGACCGACGTCTGCGACGGCGACAACCTCAATCGCAGACTCTACCTCAGCTTGCAGCAACTTTGCAGGCTGTGTGGACAGCCTTTCCACAGGATGTGATTCGGCATCTCATCGCTTCCATGGGCAGGAGATGCCAAGCAGTTATTGATGCTCACGGGGGGCATACTCGTTATTGACGTTGAGTGACGTTAAACTTTAACTAGTGAATGTGGACTTCGCCTTTGCAGACTTTAGGTGTTCAGCAGTGAATGTACAAAGTTTCACACACGCCATACAGAACCACCCGGATTAAACTTGTTAACAATATGTCTCAAATTTTGCCTTTTGTGCTGCTTTTTCCAACATAAAGTCGTAACAGCTTAGCAGCACATGAAATATATACGTCCTCATAAGCGTTCATGTCTTAGTAATGCTGCCAGAACTGACAGCCGTTGCAAAAACAATTGGAAACAAATGAGACTGATTCAGTAATTATCAAAAACTTTATAGACCATCTTGTGGCTCTTAAAGAACTTGTGTACACACAATGAGACGTGCAACTTTAAAGCATATAAAACCAGAAGTAACGAAACTTACATTAAACTAAACCACTATAAATCTGAAATGTGTACAGAAACTTAATAAAATACACTTTCAAAACCGGGTCATACAACTGAACTGGCCCGGCATGACCAGGTGGGTTAATGCGTTCGACTCGTAATCTGACTGTCGCGGGTTCGAACCCTTGTCGTAACAAACATTCTCGGCCTTTCAGCCGTGGGGGCGTTAAAATGTACGATCAATCCAACTATTCGTTGGTAAAAGAGGAGCCCAAGAGTTGGCGGTGGTGGTGACGACTAGCTACCTTCCTTCTAGTTTTACACGTTAAATTAGACACGGCTAGCGCAGATAACTTTGTGAGAAATTTCAAAACAAACAATACAATAGTATTAAACGATTTACTTAAATGTTCCTTTTCAAAGTTTTTTTTTAAATAATTAACTCACTAATGCCTTTATAGATGTAAGTAATTTGTCTGTATCTGTCGTGATTTTGATTTCTATTCGTGTGTTTTTTTCTAGTGTGAACTAGTTGAAGACGAAAGTTCAGAATCCCTCTTTATAATATATATAGAGCTGTGCATAAATTTGGATAATAAATTCGCGAGAATTTTATAAGAAATTCTAGTTTAACGGATTAAAACATCAATAAAGAAACAATATGACGACTCCAAGTCGATATGGAAAACGGCGTAAAAATCACGTGCACTCTGCGGGTCGCGGATCAGAATTATATCACTCAGTATGCTAGTCCATTTGAAAGTGTGAGCATAATAATGTGATGGTCAATCTCACTTTTTGCTGATAAAAATTAGTTCAAGAGTTGGCAATGAGTGTAATTAGCTAGGTATCAACTTCATTCTAAATTACGGACGGCTAGCTCCACTTGTCCTCCAATATATCGTTGAGAGAAATTAAGCAAACTTGAAAAATATAATAATATACCCAAAATTTACGAAACAAGTGGTAATAACTACTTTTTTTTGCTATGATATTTTAATTCGCGTTGTTTTTACAGTCATATATCTTGACGACCTCAAGTATCCCTTGATATACTTGTCCATACATTAAGGAATGTATATGTCGTTTTGTTTGTTTGTTGAATTTCTCGCAAAGCTGCACGAGGACTATTTGTGCCAACCATCCCTAATTTAGCAGCGTAAGACTACAGGGGAGGCAGCTGGTCGTCACCACCCACCGTCAACTCTTGGGCTACTATTTCAATAAAGAATAGTGGGATTAATCGTAAGTTTATAACGTTCAAACCCTAGTCTCTCGGATTACGTGTTGAGCGCACTAACCACCTGGCGATGCCGGGTCGTATATTTTGAGGGCGCTTTATGGTTGTGACAGTAAAGTTAATAATAGTCTCAAGGGCTGCAAACGGAATTAACTGGTTGTCTTGTCTCTGGTCATAAGTTCTACATTAGGTTGATTCTTTAGATTGGAGATACTAATGCTTAAACCGTATATATAATTAGGAGAACTCAATTCAACAGAATGAGCTGTTCTCAGTATTCCAGGTTTTTAAAACTATAGCTTAGATAGGTAGTTCTTTGTGTATTACGAAATTGCCTAATATTTGCGTCTTCCACCTCAGCTTGGAATAATGGTACAATGGCTAGAATTAGGCTGAAGGTCATTTGTTTTATTTTCCAAACCATTCTGTAATTTGTAGATTTATTTCAAATAAGCAACTAAATATAATGCAACTCTACATTTAAAAACGGCTGGTATGGGTAGATAATTGGGTATATACAGGAGCGAACAACGTTTTGACCTTTTTCAGTCATCGTCAGATTCACAAAGAAAGACGGAGGTAACTAATCGATAGCTAACCACATGTTTGAAGGCGGCTGTGTAATTGAATGTAGGGATGCAGAGGGCGTGCTTAGATGCTGGATAAAATTAATGTCTATACTAAGTAAAAACTATACTGACAAATACCTCACCAACATTATTTATAACCTACAACGCGATAACTGCCACGTCTTCTATAATTGGAGAAACAAGTAGAAAAATGGAAACCCGATTCAAAGAACATAAAAAGTCACCTTCACACGTTTTTGAACACTGCAAATCAAATAAACACAACATAACCATAGAAAACACTAAAATACTAAATAAAGAAACAAAGATTAACAAACGGAAAATTAAAGAAGCCTTACTTATACAACTCAAGCCCAAAATAGACCAATTCAAAGGAACACCTTTATATTAATGGTCAGCTATCAGTCAGTTACCACTTTTTTCTTTGTGAATCTGACGATGACTGAAAAAGGTCAAAACGTTGTTCGCTCCTCTACATATCCACTCTCTACCCATACCAGCCGTTTTTTAATATATAATTTTCTCTACACGTGAGTTTTCTTGTCATCACAGATTAAATATAAGGCATTTAATCACATTCTTACAGCCTATTGTATCACAATGACACTTTTAACTTATGATTTTAGAATCTAAAAATACTATTGTTGTAATGCGCTATTGTTGTAGGGGCGCTATAATGTTACTGTCAATCCCACTGGCCATCTTTCCTCTGAGCAGTAGTTTAAAATTAAAGGTGGTTATGCTTGAACCCTAGGCAGGCCCAGCATGACCAGGTGGGTTAAGACGTGCGACTCGTAGTCTGAGGGTCGCGAGTTCGCATCCCGGTCGCGCCAAACATGCTCGCCCTTTCAGTCGTGGGGGCGTTATAATGTGACGGTCAATCCCACTATTCATTAATAAAAGAGTACCCCAAGAGGTAGCGGTGGGTTGTGATGACTAGCTACCTTCCCTCTAGTCTCAAACTGTTAAATTAGGAACGGCTAGCGCAGATAGTCCTCCAGTAGCTTTGCGCGAAATTAAAACAAATTAAGAATAACTTTTCATGTGTTTAATGTTAGATCGGAGTTATTTCGAGTTATGGAATTTTTTTTACATTTGATTTTGTTAATCAACACATTTAGTGAAATATGAAACACAAATATCTGTCGCTACCAAATTGAAGACGGACAGCGCAAGTAACCACAGTGTAACAAACAAACCCTTGGTTTGAGGTCAGAGGTAAAGGTGGGATTTTCACACCGGCCCTCCTACATCTCGTCTTCGTCTTACGGTGTGGCACATTGTAAATGCGTCTGATAATTTGTCTGATAATATTCCTTTCAGGAACAAACATCAATGGAAGACGCATTCAAAGAAAGCTCTCCCTCTCCCAGTTTTCACCTCTATTTTTTTACCTCAAGTAATGAAAGATATTCATTTTACTATTGTTGATGTACAAAAGAATTTCTTGGAGTAAGATGGTCGAAACTGCTGTTTCAATCACGTTACAGTCTGTGATTCTTTTTTATATTTTAGCTCATGAAATATCAATATATCATACGAGTTATGTTACGAAGATGTGAAAGTTTCGTGTTTTTTATGGCCTGAATAGCATGTGATAATAACTGACAAGTGAGTTATTCGACATAACTACCGAGCTCTGGTGAGTAGAACACTGAGATATGATTTATGTTCTGATGTGAGAAGATAGTTAAATGTATTTCAGAATAGCTTCGGAAATTAGTCAACTGAAAGAGTGTAATCTAATTTACAGATAAGTCTGACCGGATAACATAAATAGAAATGTTTCAATTAACCTCTGAAGTATTTAAGATAACATGCGTTATGTCTAGGTTTCGATTACAGAAGACAAGTCAGCTTGAACATAACTTCTGAAATCTGTTATTTAAAATAATAAAATGTGAGCTATGTCTACGTCTTAGTGAGAGGAAACAAATTTGTTTTAACATAACTCCTGAAAGGTGTTACCAAAGGAAAATATGAACTATGTTCACGTCTTAATTGGAGGAATCAAATCTGTCTTAACATAAGTCCAGAAAATTGTTACCAAAACAAAATCTGAGCTATGTCTTGGCGGAAAGAAATGAAAATAAACGTCTTGTGCATTTTCTGGAATTTATTATCTGGAATAGTAAAATTTAGTTTCGTCCTGGATCTGATACACGATCAAATATTTCTTCGACTTAAATTATCGAAATAATTTGTTCAAACTGTAATATCCAGAGTAATGTCTTCACAAGAAGTAAGTTATTTAAAACAAATAGAAGAGGCTGTCATTTTCACTGTCTACGTCCAAACTCTTTTCCCCAGAGCCTACTGGTGAGAAAAAGGTAACCTTGATGGCTTATAGCGTAGAATTTGAGGTTCGATCTCTGCAATAGGCGCAGGACATATACTACATTGATGCAAGTATGTGTTTAAGAACAAAGTCACGCGAGAACGACATATGATACAACTGGATGAGCTTCTGAACAGCCCACTGAAAACATCTGTACCATACTATTAATTTCAGTCTCTTTTTAATGACAACAGTAACAAAGACGGTTAGCATAGGTATGCAGAACTCAACAATTTTCAAATTTTTAGCTTGTTTGTTTTGTTTTTTGAATTTCGCGCAAAGCTACTTGAGGGCTATCTGCGCTAGCCGTCCCTAATTTAGCAGTGTAAGACTAGAGGGAAGGCAGCGAGTCATCACCACCCACCGCCAACTCTTAGGCTACACTTTTACCAACGAATAGTGGAATTAACCGCCACATTATAAAGCCCTCACAGCTGAAACGGCGAGCATGTCTGGTTCGATGTCAAACGCCTTAACCTACCTGGCCATGTCTGGCCGTCAAATTTCTAGCATTGTTAAAAACATCTGTTCTTAGCATTAGCAACATGCAGGGGGAGGGCAGGTTAATACTCTGGTAGAGCTTTAGATTTCTGAGCTGACAAGTCACATTTGAACCCGTGCCCTTCAAGCTGTGTGTGTGCGTGTGCTTGCGTGCTTTATAAGAATATCAGTCAGCCCCTTAGTATGGATGATGGGTAATAGGGTGCTGCTGAATAGCTATGTTTTTCTCTTTCCGGTGGTTCTAAATTAGGGGCCGCGGCGGATAGTGTTATTCTTTGCCATAAACATAAAATACAAAACAGATGCAAGGAATAAGAATGCATGACCGTTCTTTGTACAACACTACTGTGTCGTCAACGTCATAACATTAAATGATACTTTGTAATAGCAGTAGTTTTATGGAAGTGTGTACAGGTTTCTGAGGTACAAACTGAACAAATTCTAGACAGGTCTGAACTTTCTTGAAGTGTGCGATCAGTGGAACTCTCGAAACTATCTTTAACAATGATCATTTTCGTCCTCAACAACGTGAAATATACTCATTCATGAATTTTATTAACACGCCTCTTTAGTCCCTTCTTAAACGAACAAAATATGTTAATATATAATTAATATATAATGTTTTTTTTTTAGATAACAAGGTTCACTGGATGAGCAGAAAATTTGAAGTTTAATAGCTCGTGTGGGATACGTAGTAAAGGCTCTGGAGTGCCCGGCATGACTCGTAATCTGAGAGGATCGCGGGTTCGAATCCCCATCGCACCAAACGTGCTCGCCCTTTCATCCATGAGGGCGTTATAATGTGGCGGTTAATCCCACTATTCGTTGGTAAAAAGAGTAGCCCAAGAGTTGGCGGTGAGTGGTGATGACTAGCTGCCTTCCCTCTAGTCTTACACTGCCAAATTCAGGACGGCTAGCGCAGATAGCCCTCGAGTAGCTTTTCGCGAAAACACAAAACAAACAAGGCTCTGGAACTTAACTACTTAAGCCGGTCATCAGTTAGTGAATCTAATTAAGACTGTGTATTCTGGTTGTGCATATTAATTCTGTCTGGAATTAAAACAGCCGAAGACGAGACATCAGAGAATCAACGAATTATTGTTAATTGTACGTACGTATAGTTGGTTATGCACTGCACGCCTTGTTAACTATTGGACAGTTCAGTTATGTTACTCTTCAATTTAAAACTGTTTAGCTTGTTTCGCGAACTATACGAAGGCTGTTTCTAAAGAAGGCATTCAATACGTGGAATTCTTGTGCACAGTACCGCACTGTTAGGAATATAAATAATTCATTCTCTTCACCAGGCGTTTCGCTGTATCGTACCAATTCCTCGGGAGAAAATCGATATACAAGTGACCATGATAACTTCATTTTATTGGTTTGACGTTAATGGACAGCGTTACTGTTCACAGATTAGCTTAGCAGGTGTTGCTGCCAGCTTCGTCAACACGACGCTGTTCTCCTAACAACAACGTGTCAGTCTGACTGGTAGCTATTATAGTCGTCCGCCTACACGTCATTGCATCGCTATGGTTACCAACTAAGCAACTTTAGGTAAACAGTTTTGAATTTTAGCCTAATGTTCATTCACACACACATATATACGTGTGTGTTTCTTTTAGAGTCTTGCACGAAGCGTTGCTGGAGATGGCTCGTGTATGACAAACTCTATTGATTAAAGGTTCCCACTTGAACTCTTGTAGATACACACACTTCTACATTCCGTGTGTTTCATGTTTTTAACATATTAATATATTGTGTACAACAATATTTGCTGCTTAGGTGTCACTGTTAACTGAAAAATTAATTACCGCAAGTTGAATCTTTATAAATGATTTTGCTTTAACCAGTAGTATAGAAACAAAAACAGGACCTTTTCACCTAACATAAAATTAAACCTTGCTCCGTATCAAGTGGCATACCCGTACACGTATTTCTGAAACAGTACGGTTCACACTTTTGGTAATTTAATTTTGAGCTCAGAATTGACTGAAGAACAGCAACCACGTGCAACCAGGGAAGGAATAACCTCACGAGACACGGGAGGAATATCCCGATTGGTCCCCTTAGAAAAGTGTGTAGTTTATTTATTTTTATGACAAATTTATGGGGTCATTCTAACTCTTGTTTTTTCCCCAGGGTAAAATGTTAAGGTCCGGTCTGCACCTGTTCGGTACATGTTACAATCACTTCAAAGTTGTGTTTCGTTTTTCGTTGAAACTGTTTCGATGTGTTCCAAACGTTTCTGGTAAGTTTCTCTACTAATCCATCAAAGAACGTTTGTAGCTCAACTTTACATTTGTTTCAGAAGCAACATCACCCATTAAACAGCTTGCTTGTTTGTAGTTAAGCACAAGGCTATACGAAGTGTTCTCTGTTCTTTTGCTCACCACGGGTACTCGAACCCCGTTTTGAACGCTGGACTCCTTCAGTCTTACGGCAGAGCCACTGGGGAACATAATGCATAATAAAACAAAGAAAGGTGTTATTGGTACGTTTATGATACTTTATATTTATGAAATAAATTGCATATCGTTAGCCTTCTTTATTGTAACCAAACATGTAGGATGAAAATAGAAAAGGAAAGGCTTAAGCTTACTTTTCAAACGACTTCGACTTTTATCCTTATTTTGCTGTGTAATCCTGTAGTCGTTCAAGTAAATCCTGTTATCTCTGGAGTTAAATCATCTCTTGGGATTTCTAATAAATACCACATTTATTGTTTGATCCATTATTGGTATTAGTAATTAATGTCTCCAACATTGAGTTTCAGTGCGATTTTATCGATGTGTGTTTGTATTTGTTGCAAAGCTTATTCGTTTGTTTGTTTTTAAATTTCGCGCAAAGCTACGCGAGAGCTATCTGCGCTAGTCGTACCTAATTTAGCAATGCAAGACTATAGGGAAGGCAGCTAGTCATCACCACCCACCGCCAACTATTGGGCTACTCTTTCACCAACGAATAGTGGGATTGGTTGTAACATTATAACGCCCCCCATCGCTGAAAGTGCAGGTATGTTTGGTGTGACGGGAATACATAACAGCGACCCTCAGATTACGAGTCGAGTACCTTGACCTCCTAGCCATGCCGGGACTGTTGCAAAGCTATTAAATTCAGCTGTCGCCGTGTCTAACTATGAACTACAGACCAGTATAAAGAGAGCTGGTAAACAGCACCTTACCCCTCACTGTGCTGGCGAAAACATTTACTGTCATTTTTACAACACACAAATAACTCAAAGTGTGAAAAATATTTTGATTCACCACGCGGATTTGGTTAGAATAGAATTTCGCGCAGCTAGCTGTCCTTTGTTAAGTAGTGTGAGACTAAAGGTGCGTCATCAACACCAACCACCAATTTTTGGGATACTCTTTTTACCAACGAATGATGGGATCAAAAGTGTGAAAATGTTTTGTTTGATAGGAATTCGAACCCGCGACCTGCCTTATCCACTGACCAGGCCAGGCCCATATAATTGAAAAAGAAAAGTTAATATTTAAATGCATCACTAGACTTTAAATAATTGTAACTGTTATTATAGTGATAGTCATTAGTTTTAACAAAGCTCGCCACTTACATGTTCGAATCTACGAACAAGGACTATTTTAAGGAATGTTCAGAACTGCACAAACCTTAAATGTATAAATATACCACACTGTAACGTCGCGCCGAACATTATGTCACGTGCTTTATCATTTTTGTCAGTTTACTGTTTATTATGCAAGAGTGAATTTTTGGCACATAATGAAAATATCAGCATGACCATATGTATTCTGTTACATCTGACGTTCATGAAACATTTTGAGAAATTGCAACTCGTATATTTAAGAAACGTTTTCATGTGAAGACGTAAGTAAATAAAATTCAATTTGCAACTGCACGTTTTACTTTTAGAACTACACAAAACTGTATGTACTACACTTTTTGGTAGTCCCTGGCTTACTGGACTTATGGTAATCTTTCTTGCTGAAAACAGCATAAACCAAATAATGTTTCACTAAACCCTGACATTTCAGTTTTCTTAAGTAGTAGATGTGTAAGACGGAAAAACACGTTTTACAGGGGATATTGTTTTTAAATACGTTACTTCCTATCCTCGGTGTCGAGAGCAAAATATGTGATCATTCATGTCTCTTGTACGCTTTCACCTCTTCCTCCCTTTTTATGTGGGCGTTTGGTTACACAAAAGATAACCTCAAGAGGGCGTTTTCCTTTTTTTCCCATATTCTCTCAAGAAAGTATTAACATTTTAGCCCTTAACCGAGAAGAAAGTGACGCACCATGTTCTTTAAAACGCTGAAAATATTAAATCATACATATATATATACATACATACGCAGATATTTTGTTCACATTTTGCATTCGGATAATTCCAGTTTAGGAAAAACTGAATGTTTTGGTAAAATCAAAGCAGATATCTACATATAAGTTCTCTTAGCTGTACCATCTCCAAAATGGTAAACAAATATAAATCATACACCAATCTGCCCTTTGAAATAATAAAATATTCACTGTATCTCTTCCTGTTCTCTCTATATATTTTCTAACACTTTAAGTATTTCCCTGTGAGTTCATTGATATTTTTGGTGCTAGATTTCTGTAATAAGTTGAATCAATAACCAAACCACTTTGCCAACTTAATAAGTGGTAGTTTCATACTTTATTTGAAAGAACAGTTATATCATATTTTCAACAACTTTTACGAACATTTTCTGGTTGAAATTCTAAGCTACCGACAAACATGTTAATTTTATCTCTGTTTTGGCAGTTGAAGTACACTCTGATTCCGTGGTATACACAGCATAAATAACAAGAAGGATGTTATGCTTAACTTGGACTTTCTCGAGATAAAACAACGTACTCGTCAGATAAGCTATACAGAGATAAAAGAAGCCTTAATTGGCATAAGAATATTTCACCTTATGTTTAGCATTACAATAACACTTGTACATTTCTATACTAACCCTAGAGTTATCTACAGGGTCCATATGACAGTATTGTAGATAATCTATTGTGCTAATTTGCTGTTAACAATAACGCCCAAAGAATCCTTTACTCATTCGTTGACATAGGGCAAAAATTAACATTGTTAACTATTCATAATAATGGTGATGCTTATCTCTTTATTCGTATTCCCCCTCCGGAGTGACTCAACAATATTTTTAGAGTATTGTTTCGCTAAAAAGTAAAAATTGGGTTTCGACATCCGTGGTTGGCACAACACAATAGCCCATTGTGTAGCTTTCTGCTTAATAACGTATCAGTGAAATTTAGTATAGGTTTTCTGTAACTGAATCTGATGCGAAACGTTGGATAAGACGCTTGTATAGAGATGTTGTTATGATACAACCAATCCCATTATTTGTGGGTGAAAGAGTAACTTAAGATTTGGCGGTGCGTGGTGTTGACTAAGTACCTTGTCTCTAATCTATCACTAAATTATGTGCGATTAGTGCAGATACACCTAATGTAGCTTTGCGCGAAATTTAAAGCAAATCAAGCTGTAACGTACACAATTACTATAAAGATAGTCTAAACATAGCTGTAATACACACAGCTACCATGAAGATAGTCTAAACATAGCTGTAAACATACACAGTTACTATAAAGATGCCCCCCGCTAGTACAGTGGTATGTCTCCGGATTTACAACGCTACAACAGGGGTTCGATTCCCCTCGGTGGGTTGAGCAGATAGCCCGATGCGGCTTTGCTATAAGAAAACACACATACTATAAAGATAGTCTGGACATAAATTCCTTTAAGGTTTACTATTCTTGGAAATTAAAAAAATAAAGCTTAAGAACACATCATCCAAATGACCTCAGGCAACTTAACGTGAAATAGTTCAACTAGTTTTCAAGTCGGTGTCATCGTCGCATTATTCCCTCAGCATCCATCTCATCAATAACTCTGAAAATGGTGACCGTCCCTTTAACATGCAGTCGTTTCAATATCAAAGGTTTGTTCTCTTTATTAGTTGTTTTCTTCGAGCTCCGTTCCCTTTCTTATTTTTCGTCTGACGTCACTCTCTCTCTCTCATTTTTCCATAGATTTCAGTCTCTGAACTATTCTATTTTTTTATCAGTGAAATGTAGCAGTCCATGAGATAAGCTGCACAATTACATCTCAATGGAAACTTTGAAAGGAAAACAATCTAAAAAATTGAATTCCCAAATACCAATACCCTATTGTATTCCGTAAGCCTAGGCTCGAAGATTTCTTGATCAGACATGTACAAGTGTATCATCATTTCGTTACTTTAAAAAGTGTTTTAAATTTGTGCTTGAATTTCGTCAATAATCTAATATTAAATATTAAGAAAAATACATATATTTTTTTAATGTAACTTGACTATAACAGTTTGGATATTTAAACAAATTAATTTAAAAGAAAATATTTTTCGATTAAAACCTACAAAAATGCATTTATAAAATCCGTCATATCTAAAATTTCTAAGTATCATTCTAATCATATAGTTCTTATTAGCGTGTAGGTAAGTAATAGTTTCTTCGTTTTTGTTGATTTCAGCGTAAAATTACTCGAGGATTACCTGCGCTAAGTGTCCTAGTTTTAAAGTGATCGATTAACCGAACGGCAATTGAAAACATCGTCTACTTAAACTGTTTGTTTGTTTGTTTGTTTTTGAATTTCGCACAAAGCTACTCGAGGGCTATCTGTGCTAGCCGTCCCTAATTTAGCAGTGTAAGACTAGAGGGAAGGCAGCTAGTCATCACCACCCGCCGCCAAATCTTGGGCTACTCTTTTACCAACGAATAGTAGGATTGACCGTCACATTATAACGCCCCACGGCTGAAAGGGAGAGCATGTTTGGCGTGACTCGAGTGCGAACCCGCGACCCTCAGATTACGAAGCGCACGTCTTAACGCTCTAGACCATGCCAGGGCCCTACTAAAACTAGTGGATGTTACTCTTATAACGCACGCATAATCCGGCCCTTAAGGAATGATAAGCATATTTCTAACAGAAGACACGAAGCTTATCAAAATCCGTCTATTTTTATTATCTCTTGAATAATTCACACAATCGTTAGGACCGCTGTGGCTCAGCGATAAGCCAAAATTACGACGGTTTTTGATATCCGTATTTGGCAAAGAACAGACAGCCCATTTTGTCATTTTTGCGCAAGACAAGATGTAATGAGATAAACAAGAATATTTTTACGCCAAGTCTAGAAAGATTGCTTTCCTTTGTTGTTGTTTTTGAATTTCGCCCAAAGCTACTCGACGGCTATCTGTGCTAGCCGTCCCTAATTTAACAGTGTAAGACTAAAGGAAAGGCAGCTAGTCATCACCACCCACCGCCAACTCTTGGGATACTCTTTTACTAACGAATAGTGGGATTGATCGTCACTTTGTAACGCCCCCACGGCTGAAAGGGCGAACATGTTTGACGCGACGGGGATGCGAACCCGCGACCCTCGGATTACGAGTCGCACGCCTTAACACACTTGACCATGCCGGGCCAGTCTATAATGAAAGCTCCTGAGAAACCCCGCTACATTCAAAGCCAGACAGTATGTCTGAAGCATATCAAAGAGAAAATGACACCAGTAATAAGCCAGTGTTGGTAAAAAATGGCACCAAAGCCAACAATAAAAAAATAAAATTATTTGCATCAGCCTAACAAAAATTCGTTTATATTTAGTACACTTAACATCGTAATATTTATTAATATACTTAATAGAGCAATATTTATTAATTGTGAACTTTTAATGTACATTTTTGCATTAATACTGGTGACATTTTTGTCGGTTCCACTCAGTTATTGGACACCTCTTCTAGGAATGTCTTTCAACATACTATACGTTTTCAGAGAATATATGTAATGAGTCCAACTTTGAAGACTTCAGGTCAAAGTCACAACAAATCTACAAATGTTCTCGTGCTCTTCATATTGTAATCAAGCTAAAAACAAAGAACACAAAAAATTACCGACAAAGACACTTATAACAGATTTTTAAGTTAAAATCTAACGCTGACACGTCACATTAAATTTGCTTCTTTCTTTCGGGTGACTGGAATCCGAGGGTACTCAAGTATTCTAAAACAACTTTGGTCGAACTTTGCGAACAGTTAAAATGAGTTCGTAACAATCCTAAAGTGGACTCTTAAAAGTAGCTCGGTTTTTCAGTACAAATTCCAGTCCTTAACCCACATTCTGTTCGACGTCTTTAAACAAAATGCTTTTTTTTTATTCTTTCATGTAGCGTAGCTCTTATCTTTTGCGTTCCGGTCCCGAAGGAAATAGTCGCTTCATAAAGGTATCTCAACAGAGACACTCCTTGTAAGTAGCCCGACATGGCCGTGTAGTTAGGGCGCTCGGCTCGTAATCTGACGATCGAGGGTGCGAATCTCTGTAATACCAAATATGCTCGCCTTTTCAGCTGCGAAGGGGTAATAACGTAACGGCAAATCCCACTATTCGTTGGTAAAAGAGTAGCTCAAGAGTTGGCGGTGGGTGGTGATTACTAGCTGCCTTCCCTCTAGTCTTACACTGTTAAATTAGGGACGGCTAGCACAGATAGCCCTCGAGTAGCTTTGTGCGAAATTCCAAAACAAACAAACAAACTTACGTTAAAAATAACCAGATCTTTCTGAGTGTTTATAGTTTTTCACCTAAATATGTGTATTGATTTTTGTGTGTGTGTGAATGTGTAACAGTTCTTGAGGGAAGACAACCTCTTATTTCTAAATGTCCTGGTTCGTCATCTTGCTTTCTGTCACGATGCGCATGGGCAGCTCTTTAGACACATAAAGACTGTATTCTGAGACTAGTGACCACGACATAAGTTCCATACATTTGTGAAATTATTATTATTTAATTAGAAAGATAAAGGTGTTTTTCTGTTTCGTTCTAGTTAATGTAATTAATATGACTATGGTTTGGTTTGTTTTGAATTTCGCGCAAAGCTACACGAGGGCTATCTATGCTAGCTGTCCCAAATTTAGTAGCGTAAAACAAGAGAGAAGATAGATAGTCATCACCACCCACCGTCAACTCGGCTGAAAGGTCGAGCATGTTTGGTACGACGGGGATTTGAATCTGCGACCTTCGGATTACGAGTCGAGTGCCTTAACCACGTGGCCATGCAGAGTATATATCTCTAACACAACACTTAACGCTCTGTAAAACAAACTAATATGTTTTTTTATTTATCACCGGTAGATAAACTGTGATAATACAAACAGTTTTCTTATAGTAGATATGCCTTATCTTCAATAATTGCTAAACATTTATTGGGGACACTTGGATATTTTCTCCGACACCCTGTTTACAGTTATCTCTTTTGTATGTATCCCTATACACTCAGCTCTAAGGAAAATGGCATTAACAAGTAAAGTGTTAGAACGATACAAAAACGTTTTCTGTATTTCTATAAGAAAGTTAAACAGATACTTTTTTTTTCCCGGCACTAATATAAACAAAAATTTATTTCCGTTTCTTTAATGCTGCTCTGAAACATAATTCGAATGATGGTCGTTACCGTTATCTCTTCAGAAAAATAATCTTTCACGTTCGAAGGCATCTAAAAAAAAAAAAAAATGAAACTGCATGGTAACTAATGCGTAAGTGGGTTGAATGACTAGATCATAAATTCCTGGGATTCTGGTTTAGCCGTCCATAAATTTTGAGCTGTCGGCCAAAAGTAAAGCAACCAGTTTCTATCTGGTGTTTGTCTGGCTCAATTTAGGGGATAAAGTACGTGACGCTTTTTTTAAAGTGCTCACAACTTAAAATGTCTCGAACCCTTGATCACTTGGTACTCCTCACAAAATTTATAAAAATCAGATTTTGCTGTCTCATGCCTAAAAGCTGGTATAGTGGTAAGTCTACGGATTTACAACACTAAAATCAGGGGTTCAATTCCCCTCGATGGGCTCAGCAGATAGTCTGATGTGCCTCTGCTATAAGAAAACACACGCACACAACCCACACTCATACCTAAAGTATTTTGTTATATCTTTATATCTTTCTTGATTTATAAAGTTCCCGGATGTATAGATGATAAACAGTTTACAGAAGTAAGTCTCCGAAAATAAAGAAATAAAAGTAGGGTTCTGGGAATTGGATACGTTATAGTAAAACGTTTCGTAATCTGAGGGTCGCGGATTCGCATCCCCGTCGCACCAAACCTGCTCGCCCTATCAGCCGTGGGGGCGTTATAACGTGACGGTCAACCCCACTATTTGTTAGTAAAAGAGTAGCCCAAGAGTTGGTGGTGGGTGGTGATGACTAGCCACTTTCCCTCTAGTCTTACACTGCTAAATTAGGGACGGCTAGCACAGATAGCCCTCGAGTAGCTTTGTGCGAAATTTAAAAACAAATAAACAGTAAAACGTTATATCGCTATGTTACAACGATACTGAATAAACCAACCAGCAATTCACCTGACAACCACAGCCAATATAAAGTCGCAGTTGGATGGCATGTAGCACAGCTACATTTTGACATTGTTTGCCGTTTTCTAACAAATACGTAACAGTCCTTTTCGACGCAAATATTCATGCATTTAAATAATGAGGATATATGTTCAAACCAGGAATTTAGAATTTCAAAGAGGAGAATATCCCTTTAACTTAATGACATTGGAAAACAAAGGACTGTGGATCAAACTGTGAACCCAAGACCATCAACATAAAGACTTCTAACAGGTCGTACTCAAGCCGTGGAAAGTGCAACATCTTGAAGCAGTTGTGAATCCATGATCACAAAGAACAGTGGATAAAGTCATCTACGCGTCTTAGGCATTATTAGACTACTTAACGAAAAAGGATTTCCATCTGGAAACGAAGCCAAAAAAGTATAAATGTACCTTTATAAGGCTTTCTATTATTTCTTCCATTCACCAATCACATATTTCAAGCAGTTGAAGAATGAAATGAACATTATTACAACAACATAGAAAGGCATACCGGTTACTCGTAAAGGTAATGTCTGTGGGTGTTTGTATGATTATACGGTTGAAAAGGTGTACAATAAAGCCGTCGTCTTCGCATGCTAGATAAATTATAAAAAAAACTTCGTGGGGGATGGTGGTGTGGGTCGAAAATTCTTACGACAGAGATTTTTAGGAAGGAAATCTCACCACATGTGGACTCAGACTATAACAAACAATGAGGCTTCTAAAACCATTTATGTAACATATCAGGCCCGGCATGGCCAAGCGCATAAGGCGCGCGACTCGTAATCCGAGGGTCGCGCCAAACATGCTCGCTCTCCCAGCCGTGGGGGTGTAACAATGTTACGGCCAATCCCACTATTCGTTGGTAAAAGAGTAGCCCAAGAGCTGGCGGTAGGTGGTGATGACTATCTGCCTTCCCTCTAGTCTTACACTGCTAAATTAGGGACGGTTAGCACAGATAGCCCTCGAGTAGCTTTGTCCAAAATTCCAAAACAAACAAATGTAACATATCAAACCTCACCTCAACAAAAAAGACCAACTTCCCTCTAATATAAATTTAATTTTTCATAATCAGATATTCATCTCACTATTATGTTTTAACAAGTGACTGATTTATTTTGTAACGGCTTTAGTATCTTCGCGCAAAAGCTAAAAGAAAGAGCTATGATGTCACAAAGGAGCCATTATAATATCAAAGTAGTATATATGTAGTTACATTAGATAAACGGTGTATCCTCACCGTAATGTGAGCCCGACCTTTTCAGCCACCTCCAAAATATAGGATACGTTTTATAATTTCACATTATAGCTTGTATCGCAGGATTTCTTTTTTTTTAAACAAAATGTGCAGTGTAATTTAAAAAATAAAAAATAATTTGATGTTAATGTGTTTGGGTTTATGGTTATTATACATATTTCTTTGTACCGCACGGGAATTGAAAACACTACTTTTTGTCATTACTCTGCAACTCACGATATCGTATTCAGATGGAATAAGAATAATCGAAAACAAAGTGTCATACAATGTCGCTAAGAAACGCAATATATGGGGAACCAATAGACCAATACACAGCCAGAAAGTCACTAGTGACATCTGTAAAGAATTCCTTCTGTACTCCCTTCCTCCCCCCGCGAGGAAATCAGTCTCATTCCCCATGAGAGGTTAGATTCTATTGGCGCTAAGCCTGAGATTACACTCACCACTATATTAACTAAGCACTCTAATCACTTTAACATGGCTGAAGTGTTTGTTTTTATAAACTTCAATACACAGTTTATGTATTTCCATAAGTGGTTAATGATGGTGATCCTCTGAGTTTCCTGGTTGGTTATCTACACCGTTGTTATTAGTTTTCGAGACATTATAGAAGAGCTAACCCGTTATTTTATTAACCAGAAAACTTACGTTTCTTCAAATCAGCTACTGTGATCAGCCACACAAATTGTGACTGTGGTACTTGAATAAGCTGTAAAATAAAAGCTTAAAGCTTCGTCCATTTTTATCTTAGTAACTAGGCAAACAAGTCACAAGTTGGTATTGGTTTCAGTTCTGTTAAAGAGCATTATAAAAACACTTGTTGGACGTCACGTGTTTTTATTCTGTTTTACTGGTATTGTGACTTCTCACCAGGATTCGTTACTCAGCACCAGCTTAATTCTAAATTGTTTTCCCCAATATTTTTCCCCTTCTAATCAGACTCATAACGACAATCAGGAAAAGTCGTGACTTTGGCTTCAGATTTGGTTGGGTTATTTTTCCCACAGTGGATATATATAATTATCTTGCATCTAAAAATAATAATTTTGGATGGAAAACATCACTCATACTTAACAGTTTATAAAAAAAACAACTTTGCCTGTTTCAGGATTTTCATTGGCTTCACGTCAAGAAAGAACCCGAGGCCCACAATTTATACACGAACCTCCTGTCTTGGTGGAGTTTGATAACAGCAGTGGTGCAGTGGTTCCATGTACAGCTGAAGCGAACCCGACACCTTTTTTACAGTGGGTCTTGCAAGATGGTTCACAAGCGCGTGAATTAACAGGATTACGTCACTTCCAACCAGATGGATCACTCGTTTTCCCGCCTTTTCCAGCAAAGGATTACCGGCAAGACGTGCACGACGCCATCTATCGATGTGTTGCATCCAACAGTGCTGGGATGATCAGAAGCCGTGACGTCAGAGTGAAAGTTTGTACGTTTCTCTTTTTCTTGTTTTATTTTCTGATGTTATTTGAAAATTTTAAACGAGAAATGTGTAACGAGGTAAATTTTAGTTTCAATCGCAACCTTTTCAAACCTTCATGTGTGGTTTGTTTTTAAAACATACGTGGCTGTTTTGAATGTTACGTAACATCAGTATTGCTTAATTTGCGCAAACTCGTTCAACTAATTTAGTCTGAATTACAAAATTATTGTAAAGAAGCATTAGGATGGTTGTCTTACTATACCACATGTAGTGATCTAAAAATATTCCAAAGTGTCGCTCTTTCGAAAGGCCCGGCATCGCCAGGTGGTTAAAGCTTTCGAATCGTAATTTAAGGCGTGCGCTCGTAATCCGAGGCGCGCGGGTTCGCGCCCGCGTCGCGCTAAACATGCTCGCCCTCCCAGCCGTGGGGGTGTATAATGTGACGGTCAATCCCACTTTTCGTTGGTAAAAGAGTAGCCCAAGAGTTGGCGGTGGGTGGTGATGACTAGCTGCCTTCCCTCTAGTCTTACACTGCTAAATTAGGGACGGCTAGCACAGATAGCCCTCGAGTAGCTTTGTGCGAAATTCCAAAACAAACAAACAAATTGTAATTTGTAAGTCGCGGTTTCAAATCCACGTCGCCCCAAACATGCTTATAATGTTATGGTGAATCCAACTATTCGTTGGTAAAAGAGTAGCCCAAGATTTGGCGGTGGGTTGCGATGACTAGCTGCCTTCCCTCTAGTCTCACACTGCTAAATTAGGGACGGCTAGCACAGATAACCCTCTTGTAGCTTTGCGCGAAATTTGAAAACAAACAAACACTCTTTCGATTTGCAAAGGTTTGATAGCCTGCAAAAAAAATTCCACATTGGCTTAACAGGAAGTAAGCCTGGATATTCTGTCCTCAGTAATCTCATGAACTTAATAACATTTTCTGTACATTTCATCAGCAGTATTAGGATAGTAACTACAGATTAGTCTATAAAATGTATCTTATTTTTGCGATGTCAATGATCTTTCCACACATCTCTGATTTTTATTCATTCGAGTGTGGTCATCAATATCCTCTCGTCTGAGTAACTGTATACAAAAATTACGAATCGGAAGTGCTCTTCACTTAAGTCGATAAGTGGCTTATAATATCTTTTTTTATAATGTTCTACATGTTAAACTTGTAAGCTGCCATGAATAAATATTTGGCTTAAGTTGTCGCCCGCACATGTCAAGAACATACATCACTATTATATATTTATAATTCTTTACTGTTACATTAATCGGTTACTTCATTTGGAAACAGTTAAATATTAGTATATGAAGTGTATATTGGAGCTATTAATATCTACTGGAAAGTCTTCCAGTTACTCTTATTTTGCACTTTTTTTTAAAATTACGTCATTAATTTCTCATAGCATTACCTTCATCATGACTGGACGTCCTCTCTTCTAGTTTCAGTTACTCTGAGTACAGATCAAGAAATTACTGATGATGTCCAGTAGACGTCTGTCGTGGTGATGGCAAAATTTAGATACAGCTGTAGTGACGTCTGTCGTACTGATAGCGACATTCAGATACATCTTTAGTGACGTCTGTCGTGCTGATGGCGATATTCAAATGCAGCTGTAGTGACGTCCGTCATGCTGATGGCGACATTCAGATACAGCTGTAGTGACGTCCGTCGTGCTGATGGCGACATCCAAATACAGCTGTAGTTACGTCCGTCGTACTGATGGCGACATTCAGATACAGCTGTAGTGACGTCCGTCGTGCTGATGGCGACATCCAAATACAGCTATAGTGGCATCTGTCGTGCTGATGGCGAAATTCAAATACAGCTGTAGTGACGTCCGTCGTGCTGATGGCGAAATTCAAATGCAGCTGTAGTGACGTCCGTCGTGCTGATGGCGACATCCAAATGCAGCTGTAGTGACGTCCGTCGTGCTGATGGCGACATCCAAATACAGCTGTAGTGACGTCCGTCGTACTGATGGCGACATTCAGATACAGCTGTAGTGACGTCCGTCGTGCTGATAGCGAAATTCAAATACAGCTGTAGTGACGTCCGTCGTGCTGATGGCGACATCCAAATACAGCTATAGTGACGTCCGTCGTGCTGATGGCGACATTCAAATACAGCTGTAGTGACGTCTGTCTGCTATTTTCAGATATCGGTCTCATGCATGCAACCAGAATATTTCATAAATAATATTTCAAGCATCCACGCCCACTTTATAAACACCCTGTTTATATACAGATTTTAAATATAAATATATTTATATGTGTGAGCACTCATAAGTTAACTTCTGGTGCTTTGTAGTTGAAACTTACGTGTTACATAGTTTGGAAGAACTCACATCGATTTAATATTTCTACGACATTTAATGGTTAACTGCTAAATTTCATAAAGTCGCTGTGGTTAAATCAAGCACTCCATCGAATTAGTGGTACACTGACAAGGATCAGGTGTTTAAAATAGAATAGGACTTGAGATTATGGTAAACCCATAGTCAGATGACGTGATTCAAGTTCTAGAACATACTGCGTTGTTGTTGTAAAAATGTCTATATTTTGGCAGGTTCTCTTGGCATATTGATAAAGTTCTTCAAAATACACTCACTTAAGGATAACGATAGCCTCTTATTTCTTTTAATTGACATTACTTTGATCCCATGTTTTCTAATGGTCATCTCGTAAATGGCTAATCTATTTAAAAGAATAGATCGGTATCTTTCTTCATCATTTTATCAAAAGAGGAATGAGATGCTGTTGTCTGGATCTTTCTATTCCATAAATTTGACATATCTCCACAAACAAGGATTATCCTGCGTCATTCCTAATCTACTGAATAATCAGGATGGATTATATTGTTTGTTAAAAAGATTACCCTGCGTCATTCATAATCTACTGAATAATCAAGATGAAATATATTGTTTTTTACAAAGATTACCCTGTGTCATTTTTAATCTACTGGATAACCAGGATGGATTATTTTGTTTTTACAAGGATTATCCTGCGTCATTTCTAATAGTCACATATCTCAAAATTCTATTTTAATTATTCAATGTTTCTATTCAACAAACTCAAATTACACTTACAATTCTTGGTTCGCAAGCTGACTTTTGAGATTTTGACCTGTAGTTCAAGAGAAACAAAATGGTTGCTAAATTATCGATTTCGAAAAATTGTCATGCTTTACACCACGGAAAAGTTTTATATATATGAAACTGTCGAGGTTATGTAGGGTTTATATAAATATATATATATGTGTGTCAATATTAGTTTATGTTGATTGTGACGTGTTGAATATTTAATTTATGATTAAAAGGATAAATTTTTATGTTATTTTCTACAGCCTCTTCTGCACCATAGATTAGTCTAAATACCTAATATAAACTGTCTGAAATACACGTTACTACCTCTTTTTCACTTAAAAAGAAACCTTTGTAAACTGAACTTGCCTTCATGTCATCATGGATTTTTCAGGGCTACGTTCTTGTGCAAATTAATTGAAACAAATGGTCATTTTACAGTATTTTCAACATGGCGGCCGGTGTAGGCTCACTGGACCCACTGATTTCCTTTAATAATCATTTTTTCACACAGACGGCGTCATTAGCTTTTTTGCAGTACGGTCGATCTATTTTTTGGATATATGACGAAATTTTGAGGAATATTACGTTATTACATATTGCGTTAGAAGGGCAAGAAGACCAGTCAAAAACAACATTTTAACAATTCAGTGAAGAAAAAATAGTATAAATGGGGTCTGAAATACAAGAAATGAACGCAAGAACAACAGGTGAAGGTGTTATTCAGTGACGAGACTGATTTCTTCGTACAGGGTCAAAGAAGTCTATATGTTCGCAGATCTCCAGATGAAAAACTTTGAGAATCTCACATAAATCAATTCGTAAAACATCCCTTGAAGAAGATGTTTTTGGGCTTTTTCAGCTACTATGGCGTCGGAAGCTTACATGTCGTAAAAGGTATGATGCGAGGACCACAGTACATCGACGTTTTGCAGAGAAGAGTCTATCCAGAATTGAAAAAGAGATTTCCAGATGGACCTGGCATTTTTAAGCAAGATCTGGCTCCGTGCCACACACCGAAACTTGTGAAAAATTTTATGACTACAACACGAATAAAGGTGCTGGACTGGCCTGGAAACTCTCCGGACTTAAATCCTATTGAAAATCTTTAGGCGATTTGTAAAGAAAGACTTCGAGGAAAAGACTGTATTACGAGAGATAAGCTAATTGAGGCCATAATTGAGGTGTGGTACCGCGATCCAAAAATTAATAAAGATTGCAGTCAACTCGTGGACCCAATACCAAAGCAGATTAATGATCTTCTGAAAAATAAAGTCAGTCATATCATGAATTAATATGTGATTAATTTTTGGATTCTCAGAAATAAAACGCAAAAAATTGAAAAAAAATCGTAATTTTCCATTTTGTTTCAATTAATTTGCACAAGGGTGTGCAAATACAAGTGACATAAATTGTGTTCCTCAGGTTGACGTCGAAGCGTTGTGACGTTTCCTCGTTCTTCTGATTTTCTGTTGCCACTTACAGTACTGCAGCATATTCATACTTTGTTGGAACTAGTATGGTGTCCCTCTTTGATGGGGACCTGTCAAGAGATTGAAACAGATGAAAATGTCACCAAGTTGTTATTGCAACTTGTCCTTGAATGTTGTCCTACTGTAGTAGAAATATGGAATCATGGTATAGAATCCATAAGTGAGATTCTCGTGCCCTTTTCAGACACCATTTAGGTGGAAAGTTCTTCCGTTGTCTACTGATTGATGTGACTGTTGAAAGGTCTGTATTAGCCAAGTCTTACTTCTGTGGTACACCGAGCGAATGAATTCAGATGAATCACTACAGTTAAGGCCCGGCATGGCGAAGCGTGTTAAGGCGTGCGACTCGTAACCTGATGGTCACGGGTTCGCATCTTCGTCGCGCCAAACATGCTCGTCCTTTCAGCCGTGGGGGCGTTATAATGTTACGGTCAGTCCCACTATTCGTTGGTAAAAGAGTACCCCAAGAGTTAGCGGTGGGTGGTGATGACTAGCTGCCTTCCCTCTAGTCTTACACTGCTAAATTAGTGACGGCTAGCACAGATAGTCCTCGAGTAGTTTCGTGCGAAATTCAAAAACAAACAAACAAACACTACAGTCAACCAAATACCAGTTCTCTGGTGGAGATAAAAAACTTCAATGGTCTTATAATTCATTTGTGTAGTCATAACTGATCTCAGACGTGCATTAGGTCTAACAGTTTGACAAAATACAAATTTTACAAGTTATAATTGATTGATTCCCGCGCTTTTTCGCAATGAACGATTGACGTCACCAGCATGAGTGTCTCAGTTTTTGTCGATAACTTGTGCCTACCAAGTTTTAACCCAAACAAGACTTTGAGCTTTATAAAAACCTAAAACATTTTCAGGATGTGTATGAATATCTGATTTTACTGAATCCTTTATCTTGCACTTGCCTCACGCGGAACAAAATCGACTTTGTGAGTCTGGAAAAATAAACATAAACTGTAATCTACAGACTCTTCGAATTAAATACATGTTCCATCTTTAGCTATTTATAACAACTCTACGCTACATATCAAACACGTGCCAACAAGTCAGACTATTAGGTATTGAGGTGGAAGTCTGGTGTAGGTTGGCTTCTCAATCAATTAGTCATTGCCTCAACACAAAGTCACAAAAACTAAATGTTTAGAGCTGAAACCACGTGGAGCAGATATGTATACGTACCTAATTGAAAGCATGCCTACACGCACACCCACACCCACCCTTTCTTCAAACCAAAAGGGCCGTGTCACACTGAGTGTAACACACATTACCACACCCACCCCACCTACACTCTCACACATACATCAAGCTTGTATTACTTGTCTACTATAATAATTTTTGGGGCTTAAAAATTAACAAAGTATTTCTGGTTTCTAGATTATGAAACGACGTCACAATCAGGATGTGAATTTGACATGTTCTGCGCCTTTTAAAAGTAATATTGAGAATTCGCGTTGATAAATTATCTCGACTGCACACCAGTGAAAAAATAAATCAAATGGTATTTCACATGAACAGCTATTGTCAAAGTAAATATTTTGGTGTCCATTATTCATTCCACAATATGAAAAGTCAGTAATTCATAATGTGACCTATGTGACAACATTTTTGGTTTCATTATGATTCTGAAATGCAACAGGATATTCAAGCAACATTTGTTCACAAGTTATTCTTACTTAACTGGCGCGAATGTCCCAAAATGTTTATGCTGGAAAACAACATTTATCTAATGCATGATTCACCCCAAGTGTTAGCAGGAAAATTTTCCACAACTCATTTCTTGCAATAAAAACTGCCTTTTCTTTACGTGATGTCCTGATTTCCGCTTGTCGATATCCAGTAAAAATTCTTCCAAAGCTGAATTAGTTCTGGATACGAAGTGTTCTCTGTCACTTAGCTATCCATCCAGTGGACTACACAGAATCGTAAGGATCCATTCGTTTTTCTTCAGAAGTACAGTAAATGATGCCCAAGAAGAAGTCCTCATTTTTATTGCTTGTTGTTGTTTCATGGCTCCCGCTTCTTTAAGATACTTATCCTGTGTTATTTGACTGAGGAGTTGAAGCTATATCTCCAGTGTCAATCTTATGAGATATTTTATTTGCCTAATACAAGATGTGAGGTCTACTGGAGAAGGTATCTCAGCTGCAGCGTTGTTCAGTTGTAATATCTTAGAGGACCTGTCATACAGCTGTTCTAAGTGAGCTTATGAGCTTTCTTATGTGAAGACTTTCTTTCATATGAAAGTATTACTTGTATAACTTCATACTTTATAATCTATCTTCAAGATATGACTTGGATTCTGTGGTTCGTTGTGTTCATATCTTTAATGGTAACATACTTATTGTCCAGACTCGTGAGAGTTCTTCCAATCAATAACTCCTCAGGGTGAGCTCAAGTGTGTAGTTCCACCACACTTCAGTCGCCACATCTGTCTGTCTTTCTATAAAGCTCAACGTCAAGTATTTCACTTTTTGGTCATATGATAACCACAGTTCTTGTTACTGAAAGTTCAACTTCAGGTGGCGTGCTTTTCGTGCAGCCACTAAACTTTCTTGGCCATAGAATGTGAATGTGTATGAAGCAAGTCTGACCTCAACCTCTCTGTCCATGTAGAATCTATTCCCTATAGACCATCTTTATCAGTGCTAGTTATTAACTAGTCAAACTGCAAAAATAAGATTTTCTAGTCTTGAAACCTTGTAACTACTACTAATACACAGTCTCTCTTCCTTCATAGGTGGAAGAAATGTATCATTTTCCGTTAAGAACTGATGTCAAACAATGGCAGTTAGAACAACAATATGAGTTAACGAGATGTAGTGTCTCCCCTGAATGCCTCCCATCAACATGGCCATTAACTGGTTGGTTGACTTATCTAAATGATGGACTTCCATATTTCAAGATGCAGATTCAGAATTCTTTGAAACAATTCGCCCCTTAATTTCTTTTAGTTCCTGTTTCCATAAGGATGATTAGTTCTATGATGATTCTTTGATCTCTTTCGACTCTAACACTTATCCTTTGAGTACTATCATCTGTTTTTTCTTCACTATACTAGTTGAAATATCATTATTTGCAACTTTTATAGCAAAAATCGTGTTTTCCTGTCAACCTTTGTATTTCCTAAAGAATGTTGTCTTCAGTTATTTTAAGTTGTGGATGAAACGACTAATGTCCAGTTGTTTACTTCTTCCTGTCTGAATCTTTCTTCTTGGTTTTGTCTTCACTGTTTTATCATCTTCAATATTTTTATGAGATTCTGAACAGGAATTTTCACACTATTTGATATAAAGATCCTATGACACCATGATGGTAATTTTAATTTCAATTTAAATTTATTTTTGTTTTTTAAAGTGTACACCTAATTTTATTTAACTTAATTCACATATTTTTATCTATTATGGTTTATTAAAAATTAGTCACATGCCAAGGAATGAATTGTTTCATGCTCTGTACCGAGATAATATTATCGGACAAGATTTTCCATAATTTCGTCACGTTTATCTAAACTCTTGTCTTCCAGTTTTACACTGCTTCTAAACATTGTCTTAGAAACGTCCTTTTTAGGCAACAATCAAAAGCGATCACTAACGCTTGGTATTTATTCAGCTCTCTATTGGAAGATTGCTTGATATCTGTTTATTTTGTTTGATTTTTTTTAATTTCGAAAAAAGCTATTCGAGGGCTATCTGTGCTAGCCGTCCCTAATTTAGTAGTGTAAGACTAGGGGGAAGGCAGCTAGTCATCACCACCCACCGCCAACTCTTGAGCTACTCTTTTACCAACGAATAGTGGGAGTGACCGTAACATTATAACGCCCCCACGGCTGAAAGGGCGAGCATGTTTGTTGCGACCGGGATTCAAACCCGCGACCCTGGGATTCCGAGTCGCACGCCTTAACACACTTGGCCGTGCCGGGCTTGCTTGATGTCATTCAAGATGGTCCTCATTGTTCATTCACTTTGGATGTTATTTCAAAGTATCTCTGATAAAAACTTCCATGGTGACTTTTGGTCAGGATAATTTGGCTCTTGATTGAACTGCATTTTTGAAGTTACGAATTTAATAGTCCGATGACGTACTGATTTTGTGGACTAATCCAGAAAGGCTCAGCAAAAGTGAGTTCTAAAACACTAGTAACAACAGGTGTAGAACACAGATCATACGGGCCTTCGATGGTTTTATTGTCGTGAAATTTGTGCATGTTCTTCTGTAATTCTTGTGCGCCAAATCCGAAAATTAGATATATTTTCTCCATCCTATACAAATTTTTCACAAAACGTCATATGTACTTTTATATAGGTGAATTATATTCATTGAAATAAGGTCACACATTGTTACGCTTAAAATGTTGACAACCATTAGCTATTAAAGTCTCTAGACCAATTGCGACGTGAGTTTAATAGATTGTTCTCGAACCCTTGAAAAGCACACCACTAGTATATAAAATATTAACAGACCACACGACGTATCATTTTTGGATAATACTTATTCGTGCGTGCACTTTGACATTATTTTTTTCTTTTCATTATTAGTCATTCGTCACTATGATAATAATAGTTTTTGTGTAAATGACCGTAACTCATTCTGTTATATTTGTGGTCAATTTGGTTTTTAGTAAGTTTTTTTTTCACTCCAGGTTTGTAAAATCATCACGTGATGGAAAACAAATACTATTTTTGAAATCTGCGTTGCAGAATTGTGAAAACATTCGCTGTTGAAATCGAAACAACTTTTATGAGAGATGTTATTAATGTGCTAGGAACTCTGTGAAAGATACATTAGGTTGTCGGTCTTTACATTTTCAGGGTAACGTTCATATGTTTTCGTGTTACTAATATTATTTTGATTCTAATCGTTTTTATCTTAATTCTTGTCCTTTTTTACTTCTTTAGTTTTGATGCGTGTTGTTTCTTATGGAAAAGCCACATCTGGCTATCTGCTGAGTCCACCGAGAGGAATCGAACCCCTGATTTTAGCGCTATAAATCCATAGGGTTAGCGTCGTACCAGCGGGTGACGCAGTTTCATTGCTATTATCTTTATGTGCATTTTTATGTATCCGACCAAATACACCATGTTTCATAATTATTCTATAAATTTTACATATCTGATTTCAACTTAGTGTCTCTCCTCCTGTCAATGTTCTAACTTTCCATCTTTTTTTCACATATTCTTTCAAATTTCTATCGATTTCTTCTCATGTTTCGTCTCTTTCTTTTGAATTTTGTTCTCACTGGTTCATAATTGTCAGTAAATTTACCATAACACATTTCAACGTGTCACTTAAAACTCATTCAGGACATTGTATTATCCCGACAATGGAATATTGCTCCCATGTATTGTAACTGTTTCTGACGTCGAGTGGAATTTTATGGATTATTTTATAGCATGGAATAATTCACATTCCAGTCTATCTAACAACAATGGTAGCACATTGTGTTTTTAGCTGCTACTTCTATATGTTAGCCCATCTCGTGTACCCTGAAAAGATCGTGTTCGCAAAACACACTAATGAGAGAACTTAACTGAGTTTTCACTATTTTTCGTATTTCTTTTTTGTTCACCAAAACACAAACTCGTTATTCGCTGTAATGAAATGACCAGCCAATAAACGTCCGAGTTTAATCACCAATAGTAATCTACGCCAGCCTTACTGACGTCTCGTACTTCTCAATTCGTTTCCTCAACTTCCAAAAGCGTTCCATTCGTCAAGCCTCGTTCTTTCCCACTATTTAAAAGTTCCTTCAGGCTAAGCAAGCTTTCAAAATAAAATAAACAACAACAAAACAAAAACATAGCCCGCAACAGTAGTGTACAAACTAAAATACAGAAATACCGTGGTAAACGTACTAAAGTGACATTAAGACATAGCAGGTAATTGTTATCACGGAGAACAGTGACAAAGATTACGAACTGCTTTTTTTGGACTTACTTTACACGTAAGAAATGAGTTGGGTAACTGTCTTCCTCGCAAGATCTCATCCTACGTATTAATTTCCTGGAATTATATTGGTGTTTAATGAACCATACGATGAGTAGGCTTAGTAACAATGCATTAAAAAGCCCTTCGTCAGCAGAGTATTTCTTAGGTTTAAGTGGTCTTGAAACCGAATTATTTGTCGCTGTATAAGGAAAAGCAATCAGAAGTTTAATAATTTTTTTTTACGGATTTGTGATCATCCCTTGGGTCACGCACAACCCAAGAGAAAGAGCTCAACTCTCACAGTGTTTTTTTGTTTTTTTTTCTATTTTATTTTACTGTAGAATGTAATAGTTTTGGGTGATTGAACAACGTCTCCTGTCTACATCGTCTCTTTGTAATCTCTAGCCCAACGACTTTTTCTTTCAGTTTAAGGAATTGTTTTTCGTCGTAGTAATCACGCGTCAATTTTATAGCGTTCACTATATTGATAGATATTAAAGACGCGCAGTGATACACCTTTTATGTAACGTGAACTTATCTCTCTATTCATGAAAACTGCTATTAAAGGGTGTTTCGTAGGCGTACTTAGAAATGTCTTACACTTTAACGTACACCTTTATGAATTTTTAATTCATTTAAGCGACATGTATAGAAACAAGAAGTGAGGCAAATTTGTAAGCATATGACAAAAACTTCTGTTTTTATATATATTATAAATGCCTGCATTAATTATTTCACAAAGAAACTGAGCCATGGTAAACAACGAGTTTCGTTTGTTTCTTTACATGTTTAATTAATGGGGTGATCTCTTAAATACTAAACGACACCTGGCGTCCGTTTTCAGCATTACTTTTCTATGGAAGATAAAAAATGTATCCGCTAGGTGGGCAAATACATGTGGTGGAAAACAGTGTATAGATATATATATATACATACACCCTTCTTTAAGTTAATGTAACATTCCTTTTCTTTCTTTCGTTATTTTCATCGGTCTATACTAAAGTATAGCGCCTATCTTACAACTTTGTATTACTGTAATGTGGTACATCCATCACTTCTATTGACACGCGAGGGCCCACTGCATACAGGTTGTGATGGGCATAAACTAACGGAAACAAACGTGTGTTCGTTTAACTTACCAAGCAGTATCCATATGAAAACATCAAGTTAGAAAACACAAAGCTTCTCGAGAGATACTAATTACTTTTACTACACACAAAATGCAGATAGACCAAATAGTTTTACGGTATTCTGTGTTATATCAATCCATTAAGCTCTAAATATTATTTCCGTTTGTTTTAAAGAAAAACCACGCTGAGTTATCTCTCGTGAATACCGCAGAAAGTCGAACTCCGGCCCTTGGGGTGTAAGTTCGTAGACCTACCGCTATTAACTATTATTTCTGTGTTCTTATTAATATCGTGTTCACTATGCGAAAAGACTCCGGGCAGCCACTGACTTATTTACGTGTGTAAAAACGTTGTAACAAAAGTACAGCCCACTGGTAAAACTGAATTACTTCTAGAATGAGAACGTGTAAGATTATAAAGTATGGTAATATGAGGAAAGCGATTTATTTACAATAATGCCATAAAAATGTAAGCCTCTGAAACAGTGAGATAACAGTGACAACCTATAATGACTTAGTGACATTTATAGTGAAAATAATTGAATCTGTAATGACAATAATTAAAGGTATAGGATAAAAGTAACAATCTGTGGTGACAGTAGATACAATCTGTGGTGACGATAGTTACAATCTGTGGTGACGATAGTTACAATCTGTGGTGACAATAGTAACAATCTGTGGTGATAATAGTAACAATCTGTGGTGACAATAGTTACAATCTGTGGTGACAGTAGTTACAATCTGTGGTGACAATAGTTACAATCTGTGGTGACAATAGTAACAATCTGTGGTGACAATAATAACAATCTGTGGTGATAATAGTAACAATCTGTGGTGACGATAGTTACAATCTGTGGTGACAGTAGTTACGATCTGTGGTGACGATAGTTACAATCTGTGGTGACAATAGTAACAATCTGTGGTGACAGTAGTTACAATCTGTGGTGACAGTAGTTACAATCTGTGGTGACAGTAGTTACAATCTGTGGTGACAGTAGTTACAATCTGTGGTGACGATAGTTACAATCTGTGGTGACGATAGTAACAATCTGTGGTGATAATAGTAACAATCTGTGGTGACAGTAGTTACAATCTGTGGTGACAGTAGTTACAATCTGTGGTGACAATAGTTACAATCTGTGGTGACAATAGTAACAATCTGTGGTGACAATAATAACAATCTGTGGTGATAATAGTAACAATCTGTGGTGACAATAGTTACAATCTGTGGTGATAACAGTAACAATCTGTGGTGACGATAGTTACAATCTGTGGTGACAGTAGTTACGATCTGTGGTGACGATAGTTACAATCTGTGGTGACAATAGTAACAATCTGTGGTGACAGTAGTTACAATCTGTGGTGACAGTAGTTACAATCTGTGGTGACAATAGTTACAATCTGTGGTGACAATAGTAACAATCTGTGGTGATAATAGTAACAATCTGTGGTGACAATAGTTACAATCTGTGGTGATAATAGTAACAATCTGTGGTGACAATAGTTACATTCTGTGGTGACAATAATAACAATCTGTGGTGACAATAGTAACAATCTGTGGTGACAATAGTTACAATCTGTGGTGATAATAGTAACAATCTGTGGTGACAATAGTTACAATCTGTGGTGACGATAGTAACAATCTGTGGTGACAATAGTTACAATCTGTGGTGATAATAGTAACAATCTGTGGTGACAATAGTTACAATCTGTGGTGACGATAGTAACAATCTGTGGTGACAATAGTTACAATCTGTGGTGACGATAGTAACAATCTGTGGTGACAATAGTTACAATCTGTGGTGATAATAGTAACAATCTGTGGTGACAATAGTAACAATCTGTGGTGACAATAGTTACAATCTGTGGTGACAATAGTTACAATCTGTGGTGATAATAGTAACAATCTGTGGTGACAATAATAACAATCTGTGGTGACAATAGTAACAATCTGTGGTGATAATAGTAACAATCTGTGGTGACAATAGTTACAATCTGTGGTGATAATAGTAACAATCTGTGGTGACAATAGTTACAATCTGTGGTGACGATAGTTACAATCTGTGGTGACAGTAGTTACAATCTGTGGTGACAATAGTTACAATCTGTGGTGACAGTAGTTACAATCTGTGGTGACAATAGTTACAATCCGTGGTGACAATAGTAACAATTCGTGGTGACAACAGTTATAATCTATAGGACAATAGTGGCAATCTTTATTTATTTCTCATAGAATAACAATTTCACCTGCTTGCCTTTCGTTCTCTTTCTTACAACATACACCTCAATACAGAAAGATGAATTCGAAAACAGACTTTATTAAGCTCTTGTAATGACTACTTTATTTATATTTGGTTTTGAATACATGGCACTGTGTCCTCTGCAGAAATCAAACCCCGAATTCTGATATCATTAATTCTCTGAAACTCACCTTAGACCTACAGAGAGACACATTAGCTAACTGATGTGGTCAGAGATGCATAATTGAGTTGTTCACATCTCCAATTTAAATTGTTGACCAAGGAGATGGCATTGTCCATGGAACTATGATACTTCTAATCGAATAACCGCATTGAGTCACACAGTTAAGCACACTCGTAATTAAAAGTGTGAAAACTGTTTAGCAGTGGTATATCGAAGATTTGTTCTTTATAATTGCATCTTTGAAACCTAAACTCTTGACCAATCCTGGCCCATCGAGTGGGTGTTTAAAGAAATGTTGAAACTTGTGACGTCTTTACACACAAGTTCACATTTATTTCCTGCTGTTTTTATCGTAACTGAACTTTAAGGATAATGCTCATGGTTATGTAAGTGTCTAAAGTCAAGCTTTCTCAATGTACTTTGGTTTAGATATGAAATATCCAGTTTTGAGATATTGCACCCCGTTAATATCTAAAACTGTTATTGCGTTGAAAAAATAGAGTATGTTTCTTTGCGTCTAAAACATTAAAATGTGTGGAAACATTTGATATTATTTTCACATTTTCATATTCGCACGCACTGGTCTTTTAGTGTCACGATCATCTATTTAGACATTGTTTTGTTTGTTGTTGTTTTAAAATTTCGCACAAAGTTACTCGAGGACTATCTGTTCTAGCCGTCCCTAATTTCGTAGTGTAAGACGAGAGGGAAGGCAGCTAGTCATCACCACCCACCGCCAACTCTTGGGCTACTCTTTTATCAACGAATAGTGGGATTGACCGTAACGTTATAACGTCCCCACGGCTGAAAGGGCGAGCATGTTTGGCGCGACCGGGATGCAAACCCGCGGCTCTCAGATTAGGAGTCGCACGTTTCAACACGCTTGGCCTATAAGACATACTTTGAAACTATACTTTGTTATCCTAAGCTGCCATAAAGATACGTTGACCTCAGAAGCTCTTAGTTAAATAATAGTAGTACTTGAAAACACATTTGCTTGCTCTTATGATCATTATATCCACTTTTATCAATAAAATATTATTAATTTAAAATTATTCTGTGAACAAAATTCATTAACATTTGTTATGACGCCAATTTGTAACTTTCTTCTGACATATTTCAACCGGTCCATTGACTTATGAAAGTTAATTCAGCAAAAGCATTGTGCTGTTATCTGATGACGAAACGTTGACCCGAGTTTCCACATCTTACCAAATGAACACGACCAATTACGGTCCGACATAGCCAGGTAGGTGGTAAAAAGCACCCGACTTGTCATCCGAGGGTCACGGGTTCGAATTCCTTGCCACACTAAACATGCTCGCCCTTTCAGCTATGGGGGCGTTATAATTAGCGGTCAATCTCACAATTCGTTGGTAAAAGAGTAGCCGAAGAGTTGACGGTTGGTGGTGATGACTAGTTGCCTTCCCTCTAGTCTTACACTGCTAAATGAGGGACAGCTTGCGCAAAATTCAAACCAAACCAAACGACCAAATATTAAGCTGAAAGCTAATTTATATATTCCATACTAATATAATTTACAATGACACTCGTGACGTGAAACCTACTAGTTGCAATGTTTTCAGTTTTTGATAAACTAAAATTTGTGTCAAACAATTCCATACATCAAAAACTTAGATTCGTTCTTAAGAAAATCCCCATCGTCCCCTATTAAGATAAAAATAGATTGTATTAAATGAGGCTTAGAGGGATCTCGTAGGATATTGAACAATTGTATCAAATTCTACTAAAATAAAATGAAAATGTTTGCATTAAGGTGTTTATACACACACAGATGAATTAAAACAACACTTCCGCTGTCAAGTATGGTTAACAAATTAAATATCGATTTGTTTCACATTATAGATACACGTGCAGGTTTTATGAGGTACAGAGATATTTTGATCCCTGCGTGTCTGTATGAATGATTAAAATCATATACTCCTAACATTAAGCTCTAAAAATTTCATTAAAAAACTTGTTGCTATGACAACGAAAGACATTATTGTTTCCATGACAACGAATGATCATGTTTCTTTACACAAATGAAATTAATGAGCAAAATTAATTTTCTAACAGTTTCATATGACGTCTTTTTATGCAATTAGTCAAGATATGTTATTGTTTTTAAGGTGTATATTTCACTTTGTGTGTTACGTTATATTTTGTCTTAATTCGACATATATGTGTTATCGGTTATTCACCTGAATCCAACAAGCGAAAAATTAACTTTTCTGCTGTGAAAAACTAGAAGAACAGCAGTCAGTGTTCGTGAAAGATCACGAGACAACTGTTTTATCACGGGCTTTTTGTGATTACAATAAAAGCAATTATTCCGTTCATAAATGTTATTACTATATAACGTCACACTAATATTGGTTATCTGTTATTGTCTGTTGTTGTTTTTTCTAAGCTCGTCTGTCACTTTGATCTTTAGGCCCATGACAAATAATGTTTTCCCATGGGACATTGTCCCGACATGCTCCCTGTTTGTCAGCTTATATCACAATGTGTATTCCATTGTACTTTTCTACCTCTGACCTTAATGGTGAAAGGTATCCAATGGAAAGTGCTAGGCCTTATTGGACTTTTCTAATAATTTCCCACAATAGTTTGTTTAAATTAAAACCATTTGATTATTAAAAACTAAACCACGTGACTCTTAGCAAGGTGTCTTCGGGTTAGGGGGATCCAGTGGTCTCGGATCGAGACCACAGTGGTACTGCTAAACACGTTTCATGCACTCGCTGTGGACGCATTTAACGAGAATGACGGCTTCAGATGGCTGGTGCTACCGTTTCGTTACCGGCTTCAGATGGCTGGTGTTACAGTTTCATTACCGGCTTTAGGTGTTTAGTGCTGCCACGTAGTTACCGGCTTCCGCGTCGCGCTAAACATGCTCGCCCTCCTAGCCGTTGGGGTGTATAATGTGACGGTCAATCCCACTATTCGTTGGTAAAAGAGTAGCCCAAGAGTTAGCGGTGGGTGGTGATGACTAGCTGCCTTCCCTCTAGTCTTACACTGCTAAATTAGGAACGGCTAGCACAGATAGCCTTCGAGTAGCTTTGTGCGAAATTCAAAAACAAACAAACAAACCTTCTGAAAATACTTTGGAAAATTGGAGAACCCGCGCGGAGTTCACGAACTCTATACAATAAAAGCAAGATGACCATACAAGCCTTAAACAAAAAACACGTGTACCAATGAAAAACAAAACTTAAGCTGCTTATCATCTGAGCACGTTTAAGACCACGTGTTACTGGCGACAGTTGATATGGATCAAAATGTTATTTTTTGGCTGCTTTGTAACAGTAAGTTTGACAGAATACGTCTTAAGATACAAGTGCGTCTTAAATGCTTATTTGTTCAGAAAAATTTCGTAATTATACCTGATTCACGTGTTTGTTTGCTATTTCTAAAATATTTTTCCAAACACGTTGTTTTCTCGTTGACGTTACGTGTCTGAAAGGAATTTTTTTTTAATTTCGCGCAAAGCTACTCGAGGGCTATCTGCGCTAGCCGTCCCTAATTTAGCAGTGTAAAACTAGAAGAAAAGGCAGCTAGTCATCACCACCCACAGCCAGCTCTTGGGCTACTTTTTCACCAACGAATAGTGGGATTGACCGTCACGTTATAACGCCCCTACAGCTAAAAGGACGAGCATGTTTGGTGTGAGGGGGATTCGACCCTCAGACGACGACTCAAACACCTTAACCCACCTGGCCATGCTGGTCACTGAAAGAAAATAATAAAAACTATATAAATGAATCTGTTTTCTTAAATTTTATGTTTCTGTTTTTTAAACGCCCTCCCCCCTGACGTCTAGTACAGCGGCATGTCTTCGGATTTACAACGCTAAAATCAGGGGTTCGATTTCCCTTGGTGGGCTCAGCAGAAAGCCCGATGTGGCTTTGCTATAAGAAAACACTCCTTTTTAAACAAAGCATTGAGAATGCAATATAGGTATGTGAAATTTAAAAAAAATAAAATTGTGTTATCCATACGAACGTGTACACTTTTCAACTTCAGAATGAAGTAACAAAGTAATATATTTTAAGTTTAGTTGTTGTTTGTTTTCGTACTGTGTGAAATGAAGTAAAGGATTTCATTCACAAAATATTAAGAAATAAAACAATTAGGTTTCTTTTAAGAGGTGTGTTAACTTGTAGCGCCCTCTCTTTTTACTCAAAAACCATATAGTAATTCCTTGACAAAACGATGTTTTTGATGTGTTTTTTATATGTCATTTTTGTCCCCCCAGCAATACGACGATTTTATAAAGTCCAGGTGTTTGACGAGTTTGTCATTAAGGGGAATACGGCGGTGATGAGATGTCACGTGCCCTCGTTCGTTCGGGATTACGTCACTTTCACCTGGAAAAGAAATGATGGTGTGAAAATGACATCGACAGCTGTGCACGGTAGGTGGCGCTTTTACTGGTGTATATTATTCGGAGGTCTTACTCTAATGACAGTTTTTTTTTGAAGTAGATATTATATCCGATGTTGTTTTGTTTGTTTATTGTTGTTTTAACTAGTTACTCACTTTGGTTCAAGACGCCGTTGTGTCTTTTCAATTTAGAAATGCCATTTTAATCACTCCTAGCGTCATTTTTATCTATCTATTTTGCAGTTTGTTTGTTCGTTTTAGGTATTCGCACACGTATGTGCAAGGGTTAACTGCGTTAGCCGTCCATAATTTTGAACTGCTAGACAAAACGGAAAACAGCTAGTCAAAACACCCACCTCTGATTCTTGGACTACTCCAGTTTGACCAAACAGTGGGATTTGACCTTCGCTCTTTGACCCACCGCCCCAAATGTAGAGATGCCTGATATGGGCTGCAATTTCGGTGTTCGACTCGCAATCTGCGGATCACGAGTTCGAATCTTTTCACTGAACAGGATCGCCTTTTTCAGTCTTGTGAGTGTTATAACGTTAAGTTCAATCCTATTTTTCGTTGGTTAAAAAACAACCCCAAAGTTGGCGGTGGGTGTTCTTGAATAACTGCCTTCTCCGTAGTCTATCACTTCTAAATTAAGAACGGCTAGCGCAGGTATCCTTGAAGTAGATTTTCGCGAAATTCTAAAAGCGAAAAACAAACGGTATGCGAATAAAGAATCCTCGAATAACATCGAGTTTCCTTGCAAGAGAAATTTACTATTTCAAATACTTTGCGGTTTCTTTATTTTTACCACAGCTATTACCTAGCCAGGGGCCCGCTATGGCCATGTGATTGAAGCGCTTGACTCGTAATTTGAGGGTCGTGGGTTCAAATCCCCTTTGCACCAAACATGCTCACCATTTCAGCCGTAGGGACATCATAATATGACGATCAATCCCACTATCTGTTGGTAAAAGAGTATCCTAAGAGTTGGCGGTGGGTGATGACTAGCTGTCTTCTATCTGTTCTTACACTGCTAAACTAAGAATGGACGGTCTCCCGCTAGTCCACCGGTATGTCTCCGGATTTACAACGCTAAAATCAGGGGTTCGATCACCCTCGGTGGGCTGAGCAGATAGCCCTTTGTGGCTTTACTGTACGAAAATCACACACAAACACAAAAATGGACGTGTGCATGTTTTCTTATAGCAAAGCTACATCGGGCTATCTGTTGAGTCCACCAAGGGGAATCGAGTCCTGGATTTTAGAATTAGGGATGGCTAACACAGATAGTCCTGGTGTAGCTTTACGCGAAATTTAAAACAAATAATACACTAATACGAGGGAGAAATCATAGAACTTTTTTAAGCACAATGAAAAATATGATAAACAAATCTTTGTTTTCACTAGAAAATATTTTGGTGTAATGTGGCTGGACGTGTATATTTGGCGCTTTCCGTATTTCTGTAATGCTGATTTTATTGGTTGAAAACTCTGATACAAATATTACCAATTTATCATACATCTCTCTACCACTGTTTATACACATGTGTTGATATCACGTTTCACAGAGTTTACTTAAAATGATCTTACTTGATTCGGAAATAAATGATATTCTATAATATAACGGTTTATTTCAACGTTGAAGAGATGTGGCCGGTTTAAGCTCCGCGTATCATTAACAAACAGTTTTCTTATCTTTGTTGTCATGACTGTGGCACTGTTTAGATTCTAATTCTCACTATGTGAATTATTGGATCAATTTTTTATTACTTTTTGTTTGTTTTGGAAGAAATTATCAGACGCAAGTTTCTTCTTCTCTCTTGTTGAGTTTCGTACCCCTTACATATCAAATATTTCTTTGTTTAATGGTGTCTGTAACATCCATGATTTTAGAGATTCGATTTTTTTTACAGTAGTTTCTATTGTTGTCATGAACCTTACATTATTGGATCTTCCTTTGTCAGTGATGTGTGACGCTCTAAAACATGTTAAATATCGCGTTTCTTTGTCAGTGACATCTGACGTTGAAATGCATATGTTGTTTCCTTCCATTTCATACCTCTAACAAATAACATTTTCCTTTGTTATTAGTATCTGACGTGATAATGCAAGTGAATATATCTTCCTTCGTTAATAGTATCCAACGTTATAATGCTGTGAACATATCTGCCTTTGATAATAGTTTCTAACGTTATAATGCTGTGAACATGTCTTCCTTTGTTAACAGTATTTGAAGCTGTAATATGACGTTGTTGTGACGTGTCGTTTTGTGTTGATAGTATCTGTTGTTGTAATGTATGTTGGATATTGTTTGGTAGTGATAACTCTGGTTACCATGAACACACCACTTATTATGTCTTCCTTCGTTATTTTTGTGTGTCATTTATCTTATCAACGAATATCAAATTCTTTCAGTATTTCATCACTTGATTAATATGTTTGTCTTGAAACTTATCGGATAGAATTTTGACCCAATTCCTATGTTATTAAGATGAACGTTAATGTCATGAGATAATAAACGGTTTTTCGCTTAAACGTTTGTTTTGTCTTCAGCTATATGAAGTCTTCAGCGTCAAATCATGAGCCAGTGTTAGTGACTGGAACTTTCTTTGAAGTAGAGGAAACAATTTCAACGATATAAGACGCGATTTAGACTAGATTACAAATTGTCAAGTATGTTATAGTCGTGAATTAACTTATTGGTCGGTTTGGTCGTCACTCCAGACTTAGACTTCCTCTTTTACTTCATTCGTGCCCTTTTGCATTTCTTCAGTTTTGTTAGAATTTTCTATGAATTTTCCAGAGTTCTTTGATCTTGTTTTTGGGGCCCGTCATGGCCAAGCGTGTTAAGGCGAGCGACTTGTAATCTGAGGGTCATGGGTTCGCCTCCCTGTTGCTCCAAACATGCTCGCCGTTTCAGCCGTGGGGGCGTTATAATGTGACAGTCAATCCCACTATTCGTTGGTAAAAGAGTAGTCCAAGAGTTGGCGGTGGGTGGTTATGACTACCTGCCTTCCCTCTAGTCTTACGCTGCTAATCATTTTCTGCACTTTACCGAAAATTACGGACTTTAAGAAACGCGTTCATTACTTGAAGTCGACACTGTCTTTGCTAAAAACAATACTACAAATTACAAGTCAAAAACAACACTAATTAGAAAGTCAGCTTTGTGCTCTGTTATTTTATCTGAAGTGACAGTTCGTTCTTTACCAGCTCGAATGATTTTTTAGGAGATAAAACTCTGAAGCTCAAATACCTGTCACAGATCACCAATAACATCATCCAGATTTTAAACGAGTCTACCAATTCTACGAGTGTGTTAGAGTTTTGTTTTTTGCGACAGAAGATTAGGTTGAGAGAATAGAGTAGAGCTGATAAGCTTTCTTACTTTCACGGCTGTGCAACAATTTTTAAATCCTGTTTTTAGGTCGTTAAGGCACTCGTAATCCGAGGATCACGGATTCGAATCCCTATCCCACTAAACATGCTCGCCCTTTCAGTCGTGAAGTATTATAATGGTACAGTCAATCCCGCTATTCATCTGTAAAAGAGTAGCTCAAGAGTTAGCGGTGGGGTGGCGATGACTAACTGCCTTCCCTCTAGTCTTACACTGCTAAATTAGGGACGGTTAGCGCAGATAGCCCTCGAGTAGCTTTGCGCAAATTTCAAAAACAAACAAACAATTCACTTATGGTTGGACCTCCCGTGGTCTTTGCGCTCACGACGCTAGAAACCGGATTTCGATACCTGTGGTGGACAGAGTACAGATAGCCCGTTATGTAGCTTTGTGCTTAAGTTCAAACAAACAAACAAACACTTTTGGTTATTTCTTGTGCATTGTTGAAAATAATAGGACTAGTCTATAGCCAATTTAGACGAGTACGTCTCTTTTGTAGGTGCTATATACTGAAAACACACATGTGAAAATTGATATCCTGATAAACTATTCTGAAAAACACACATGTGAAAATTGATATCCTGATAAACTATTCTGAAAAACACACATGTGAAAATTGATATCCTGATAAACTATTCTGAGAAACCACAGATAGTTTCGTCAGTCTTTAAAATAACATTTATTCTGTTGTACCATTTTTGTTTATATATCTCTTATATCCAAGTGGCTCAGAATGATTCTGAAAAATTGCGACACTGAAAATTTTTGTTCGATGCCCGCGGTTGGAAAAGCATGAACAGTCCATTGCGTAAATTTGTTTTTAATAATAAACAAGTAAAATACACCATTTTTCTGAAAAATAATAATTATAACTTACTTGGTCACTGTGATACAAATGGAAAATTTAGTTGTTTCATTTGCTGTAAAAAACATGAACATTTATGAATCTATTTACTGTGGATATTTTCTACCTCTTGTTTGAACAGAAGTATGAATATCTGTGTTTAATATTTTACACGAACGACTAATGTTATTGACTCCGTTCGGGCATTTCAAGCAAAAGAAACCATGAGAGTTTTCGGTTACAAACCAAGACAGGAGATAAAAGAATCAAAAAGAATTGTTATTAATATTTTTAGAATTTTTATCAGGGTGTTGTCAATTTCGCCACTGGTCTAAGTACACGAGCACGTATTTACAAGTCTGAATGTAATCGCAAGGAGCTTTGAATCGACAATGACTGGCACATGCTGTTGTCACGTGCATTTTCTTCCTTCTCTGAAGTAAGATTGTCTGAAGCTACGGTTTATTGGATTGTAAAGCTTTTCCCTGTGACGCAGATAAAAGTGATTTCCTTCAATCCTTCGACAGAAATGGTTTGATTGCCAATGGCAACGTAATGTAACATATGAAAAGCTGTTTTTATTTTTGGTGGGGCTAACGGTTGATTCAGCTGCTCGCTCAGACTGTCCTTGTCAAAGGTAAATCCACAAATGCCAAAGCTTACATTTGCGCTGTTGATACGTCCGAAAGACAGGTCGCTTTCAAACGAGTCAGTTAAGACACAGCCGTAAGTTTCTTTATCCAAAGATTTAGAAACATGTTTGTACAAGGTGGTTGAGAAAGAAAACAACACAAAAAACTGTACTTTATTATCTACCAAAGTCTTTTTTTGTAGAAAGGTAACACAAACGTGTAAAGCAGTTTTATCTTGCAAAGTTGTTGTTCGTTAATCGAGCAGTATTTAAATTTTGAAACAATGCTTGTTTATAAAAAATTTCCGAACACAATCGAAAGACCTGCAAGATTAGTTTGTTCGTTGTTTGTTTTGTTTTTGAATTTCGCGCAAAGCTACTCGGAAGCTATCTGTGCTAGCTGTCGCTAATTTAGCAGTTTAAGACGAGAGGGAAGGTAACTAGTCATCACCACTCACCACCAACTCTTTGGCTACTCTTTCACCCACGAACAGTGAGATTGACCGTCACGTAAAAACGCTCTTACGGCTGAAATTGCGAGCATGTTTGGTGCTACTGGGATTCGAACCCGCGACCCTCGGATTACGAGTCGAACGCTTTAACCCACCTGGACGTGCCGGGCCTCGCGAGATTAGTACAAGAATCAGAATATAATTATTTCTAACATTAATTTCAACGTTAAATGAAATAAGACAAAGAGGTCGTTGTTATAGCGTGTGCACGTCTTCATGTCACTTTTAACTCAGCTAGACGACAAACAGAAACAGTTCAGACCAAAATCCAACTGTCGAAACTCAAAACAAACTATGCGAAACTCGCTACCATCTTTACCTCATTCATGACTTATGAAAGGAATATTTTTTTAAAATATTTGCATTAAGCTACACGAGCGATATGTACGAATAACCATCGTTAATTTGAAACTGGTGACTAAATGAAAGAATGACAGTTGTCCACCAGCACCCACCTCCAGCTGTTGGACAACTCCTGTTTGATTGGATAAATGGATTTCAATGGCATTATTGTGCCCCAAAGCGCGGACCATGTTTCTGTGGCAACGATGGCAAACCATGGCTATCCTCTCCAGTTGCTCACCCTCAGCCTGTCTTAAATTAAACCTATACGATCTGAGGCTATTCGTTAAATGCGAATGAAATTTAAAAGCAAAACACTAAACTGGGTACTGGATAAGTATCGTGATATTACCTTCAGGAACTGTTTAAACATACATTTTACGATTGTGTTGACTGTTAACTGTACGATACCGTTAACATTACACTTCGAAAGTAAATTGCGTGCCTGCATTGTAAATTGAGATAAACGCCACACCATACTGTGATAGTTTACAGAGCTGAGGAACGCAGCCTATAATTAGGTAACAAGGAGGACAGATAGCATTTCCACGTTGCGTGATCTGGCAAAACGAATTCCCACAACAGATAAACACAAATTACATAAATTTAATATTGAACCAGGAGATGAAAGACAAATTATAACTAATGTGTAATGTTTGATATTTAATAGATGTTTTCTAACGTTTTTTTAAAAAATATTTTGTTCGAAGAATGTGGTGCATTCCAGTAAAATAAAAGTTTTAGCCGACCTCACAAGTCGTTTAACACTAAGTAAAGTGTGAACTCTGTGAAGCTAAGCAATATTTGTACCAGAAAATATGATAAACAAAACAATCCAAAAGGCTTTTATTTCCTTGTTTGTAGTTAAGCACAGATCTACACAAGGGGTCATCTGTGCTCTGCCCACCACTGGTATCGAATTCTGGTTTCTAGCGTTGTAAAACCGCAGAAATACCGCAGTGCCGCTAGAAAGATTTCCAGAAGGGAAACTTAGAACCAAGTGATGTCTGCATCTTAAAATAATGTAATTATTTAAACATGGATATCTACTTCTTTGTCTAAGCTTAACACTAATAATTTGTAAGACTCACAACTCTATATGGGAGCAACCCATGGTAATCAACCATTAAACCCTGGTAGCATGCCATTCACTCTTGGGATGATATCACTAAACTTTGGCACTTTACCATTCATCATTGGTACTCTACCATCCACCTTTGGCACTTTACCTTTCATCATTAGTATTCTACCATCCACCTTGAGTATCATATCATTCACCCTTGGTACTGCTTTTAACACTTTTTCTTTTATCATTCATCCCTTGTGCTTGACCTTTTACCTTTGACCCTTTACCAGCTACTGTTGGTACTCTACTGTCCATCTTTGGCACTTCACCATCCACTTCTCTTACTTTATCCTCCGGACTCTTAAGCTGAGTTCACGTGGTTTATGTCTCGTTACCTCCTAAAATAATAACAGTAATTCGCTCTCCTCAGTTTGAGACAGTGGATCTGAGACTAAGAGCACGATAATTGAAGTTGGTAAGCGTAGACTAGTTTCTATCCCTCTAGTCTATTACTCCAAAACAACTTCAGACGACCAACGCAGGTAACCATTTGTGCGTAATTCAAAAAATAAACAATATTTTATCTTCCATCTGTGAGTTATTCCGTCTTCCTAAGATGGCAGAGAGAGGATTAAAAGCAATTTTGATATTTTATATCATGTATCTCCTTATAGTGGTACAAATACAACTCTAATGAATTTTTAGTATATATCAAACCATTAGAACATATTTAAGAATTACAGGACTGATTTACCAATATTTCTTAGCAACAAAACGACTGTGAGATTTTTCGAAGCACAGGTGGACTTGGCTTTGCCTCTTTAACATCATAAAAATGAAGAATGCTAAAATCTCTTATGTGAAATTTTCTAACCTGCTCTTGAAGCTGACAACTGTGAACAAATACGAGTGCTCGAGTTTCAAAATCGCTCAGCAGTTAGACAAACTTTCTTCAACTTCTTATCCTCTCAAGTTTCACAACATGGTAGTAAACTACCAGGTTTTCATTTAGCTGGAGACTCACTTCCATTTCCAAATCTTTTCCCTGTGATTGATTATGATGGGGTACTTTGATTTAGACATATCTGGTACTCTGTAATGAAATTCAGACATGCTAATGGCGGTTCATATGTCCAAAGTAAATGCAGTATTTTGAGCGCTACTTTTGGTTGTGTTTTTTAGTATTTTTTAAAGTTTGTCTTTTTAATTTTGCGCAAAGCTACACGAGCTAACCTTTATTTCCAAGAACATAATTTGTTTGTTTGTTTGCTTTTGAATTTCGCGCAAAGCTACTTGAGGGCTATCTGCGCTAACCGTCCCTAATTTAGCAGTGTAAGACTAGAGGGAAGGCAGCTAGTCATTACCACCCACCGCCAACTATTGGGCTACTCTTTTACCAACGAATGGTTGGATTAACCGTCACATTATAACACCTCCAGGGCTGAAAGGGCGAGCATGTTTGGTGCGAAGGGGATTCGAACCCGCCACCCTCAGATTACAAGTCGAACTCTATAGCCCACATGGCCATGCTGGGGCTTTTTGTTTTTGAAGAAAGAGAAAAAATAGGTTTGTAATTACCGCTTTTGAACTAAGCTTTTACAATTTACATATTAAAAGAAAATTTAACTTTGTGTATTAAAATATACATAACCAAACTCCAGAAGTAACTGATAATTATTTTGTTTTCCAGTTTTGGGAGAGAAGGAACCATTTACCAGGTTGGGAAACAAAATGTTTGAATTTTGCACCCTTAAATTGACCAAAGACAATTGTTTACCAGTAGCGTTTTTTTGGAAAAGTAAACTGGACTTTTATTATGATTGGTTGTTTCTTAAAGTGGTTGGGAGCGCCTTAGCTTGAGTTTTCATCTTTAAATTGCAATCATGTATTCAAAAATATTAATATATATTATTAATAATTAGCAGAGGTTAATATTAGCAATTTGTTTCCATAGTAATTCAACCGTAATGAGGACATGTAACCAAGAAAATTATATAAATATCCAATAATCCAGTGGATGAATATGCATCTGGGATTCTGTAATTTTTCTAACCCAATTTATTCAATTCTTTTGGAATTTCGTACAAAGCTACTCGAGGTCTATCTGTGCTAGCCGTCCCTAATTTAGCAGTGTAAGACTAGTGGGAAGGCAGCTAGTCATCACCACTCAGCGCCAACTCTTGGGCTACTCTTTTACCAACGAATAGGGGGATTGACCGTCACATTACGCGCTCCCACGGCTGGGAGGGCGAGCATGTTTTAGCGCGGCGCGGGCGCGAACCCGCGACCCTCGGATTACGAGTCGCACGCCTTACGTGCTCGGCCATGCCAGGCTAGTTTATTCAAGTAAACAACATAAAGGGATAAACACAAAATCATATCGAGGAATAATTTATAAATATAATACGACACTCTGATATTTTACTTGAAACACTATTTGTTGTTTGATATATGTTTTATTTATTGTTATTGCAATGAACGAATGTAAGGAATTTTAACGAGGACATCAAGTTTGACAGTCAAACCAGGAACTCAGTTGTTAAGTTTAGGTAAGTGTGAAAATATAACTGACACTGTTAACGTTGAGATATTTCTCAACTGGTTATTACTGACACAGTTAATGTTGAGATGTCTCTCAACTGGTCATTATAGACACTGTTAATGTTGACCTATCTCTCAACTGGTCATGACTGACACTATTAATGTTGAGATATTTCTCAACTAGTCATTATTGACACAGTTAATGTTGAGATACTTATAAACTGGTCATTATAATGTTGAGATGTCTCTACTGGTCATTATTGACACAGTTAATGTTAAGATACTTATAAACTGGTCATTATAATGTTGAGATGTCTCTCTACTGGTCATAATTGACACAGTTAATGTTAAGATACTCATAAACTGGTCACTACAGACACTGTTAATGTTAAGATACTCATAAACTGATCATAATTGACACAGCTAATGTTGAGTTACTTATAAACTGGTCACTACAGACACTGTTAATGTTAAGATACTTATAAACTGGTCACTACAGACTCTGTTAATGTTAAGATACTTATAAACTGGTCACTACAGTATCCATTTTGTTATTTATTTTAAATGTTGTTGTTCACACTGTCTGATTTTAAGTTGTATTTAACATTATGGTGTCTGTTTTGTTTTTACGTGAAAGATGTGTGGTCTTACACATCTAATTATACTCTTTTTATTTCCATGTTTAGACAAACTAAAACAAAGTATAATAATTCAAATCATTTTTTTAGTTATTAATTTGAAGAAGTTGTGCATACTAAAACTCCACTATATAAGTCATGTTTAGCTTGGTTTGTTTTCTTTTCGAGGTAAGGTTTAAATACATCCAGGGTGAGCCAGCGGTATGTTGATGGACTTACAAAACTAACACTTTGGGTTTCACTTCCCTGCATTAGATAGAACGGATATAGCCAGTTGTACAACTTTGAGCCAAAAAATAACAACGTATATTTGGTGTTATAAGAAGTGTAAAAATGTAACACAAGTATAATGCTAGACAACTGTTTTCAGCCAAACCTACACTAAGTTAGCTATATGGTCAGGCTAGAAATATCAAAGTAGACTGAATAGAATAACCGACTGTCACAACTTTTATGCCCCCACAACTGAAAGTGCGAAGCATGTGTTAAGCATCTTTATACCTTCGGATAAGCAACCCGACATGTTTACCAGACCTCTTATCCTCAACACTGAAAGTTACACAATTTCTGTGAATTTTTATCACATGACCTGATTCGATAATTTTGTTCTTGGCCCGGCATGATCAGGTGGGTTACGGCGTGCGACACGTAATCTTAGGGTCACGGGTTCGTATCCCCATTGCACCAAACATGCTCGCCTTTTCAGCCGCGGGGACGTTATAATTTACGGTCAATCCCACAATTCGTTAGTAAAAGAGTCGCCCAAGAGTTTGCGGTGGGTGGTGATGATTAGCTGCCTTCCCTCTAATCTTACAGTGCTAAATTAAAGACGGCTAGCACAGATAGCCCTCCTGTAGCTTTATGCGAAATTCAAAAGCAAACAAAGAAACAAATTCTGTTCTTGTAAAAAAGGTTAGATTCTCTCATCCTTTTTATAACTCGGTTCACCTCCCATTTTTATATATTTAAAACTCAATAACCATTTAAGTTTGTTTCTAATTAAGTACGAAGCTACACAATGTGCTCTGACATCTTTTAACTTTCCTATAGATTGCTCTGAATTTCGTCCAAAGGTGCACGAAGTCAATCTGAGCGAGGCGTTCTTAATTTAAGACTAGATGGAAGGTAGTTAGTTAGTCCTCACCATCACCGCAAACTCTTGGGCTTCTATTTTACCAACTAATGGTGGGGTTGACCATTACATTATAATGCCCCCACACCTGAAAGGGCCAGCATGTTTTTTTTTTTGGACGGGATTCGATCCCACAACATTCAGATTGCGAGTAGAGCGCCTTTGGTTATGCCGGGTCAAACTATTTTTCATTTTCAAAGTATTTTGCTTTATTGCAATATCCTAATATCGGTATTTTTGACCACTCACTCTTGTGTTGCCTAAATTTACATATAAAATGTAAGATGTCGCTGCTTGTCTCTTCTGAGAAATATTGTCTAGGATAGATTGTAGATAGTATGTGTGTGTTGTTTTTTTAGCAAAGCCACATTGGGTTATCTGCTGAGCCCACCGAGGGAAATCGAACCCCTGATTTTAGCGTTGTAAATCCGTAGAATTACGGCTGTACTAGCGGGGGTCTAGATATCAGATATTTTATCCTGTCGTTGGTTTTGACACCCATTATTTTGATTCGCTCACTTCTTTTCTGGTTTTATAATATTTTGAAAAGATTTAAAATTCCAGAAGTTTAGTATATTTTAGTGTAATGATGTTCTATGCACGAACAACTATTATAAGTAAATGCTTTAGAAGAGACAGTTTCTATGCCTTGTTTCGGATCTCCTGTACATTAGTTTCATAATCCTTTAGGTTCGCCGCTTTTAGCTAGAACCTACGAAATTGTAATGTTTGTAAGAAGAAGAGATTGGAGTGAAACGTAATGTGTTTTTTTTAATCAGATAGAAGCTATTACTATCATTTGTTTTATCTGATGTTAGATGGATACACATTGTTTTTGTATAACGAATGATTGGTGTTAAACTTAATGTGTTTTTTTTAATCAGATAGAAGCTATTACTATCATTAGTTTTGTCTGATGTTAGATGGATACATAGTGTTTTTGTATAACGAATGCTTGGTGTTAAACTTAATGTTTTTTTTAATCAGATAGAAGCTATTACTATCATTAATTTTATCTGATCTTAGATGGATACACAGTGTTTTTGTGAAATGAAAGGTTGGAGTGAAACTTAATGGCGTTTTTATTCGAATGGAATTTCTTGCTGTTACTAGCTTTACCTGAACTACTCTATTTATCGTATCACAATCGGTTTCAATCAATCCATAACTACTGTGTTTGTTGTATCGTAGCCGATTTCGATCAGTCCAAAACTACTGTGTTTGTTGTATAGCATCTAGTTTCGGTCAGTCCAAAACTAATGAGTTTGTTGTATCTCATTCGGTTTCGATCAGTCCAAAACTACTGTATTTGTTGTATCGCAGTCGGTTTCGATCAGTCCAGAACTACTGTTTATGTTGTATCATAGCCTGTGTGAAGAGCTCTGGAGTGAGCGAAATGCTTCGTCGACAATGACCTCACCAATATTAAAATACTACCATTGTTATACAATATTTTAATTCGTAAAAATCCTTAATGGATTAGATATTGAATGTACCGTTTATTTGTTTCTTTTGGAATTTCGCGTAAAGCTACACGAGGGCTATCTGCGCTACTTATCTCTAATTTAGCAGTGTAAGACTAGAGGGAAGTCAGCTAGTCATCACCACCCACCGCCAACTATTGGGCTACTCTTTTACCAACAAAAAGTGGAATTGACCGTCACATTATAACGCCCCTACGGCTGGGAGGCCGAGCATGTTTGGCGAGACTCGGGAGCGAATCCGCGACCCTTAGATTACGAAGCACACGTCTTAACGCGCTAGGCCATGCCAGGCCTGTACCGTTTAAATATAATGGATCTAATAATTCAACAAATAGGATTTTAATCGTGTTCTGTCATGTGTAGAGAGCGTTCACACTTAAACAGTGATGTGTCATTTATTGTTAACAAATTAGTTGAGTGATTTATTGAACCCTATTGTAGGTTTCGAAGCGAACTAAACGTTCTATATTATTTTCGAGCGACAAGATAGAACTTATAATAACGGTACGCCTTCGCAAAATTTACGAATATGCTCTGTAAGATAGCAGTAAAATGTTGGTGGAATGTTTATCGAACATTTTTCCTAATCGTGTCTTTGCATTATTGGTTTCTGTTTCGTTAGAGATGGATGGTGACGGCGTGAATCCATTCTGTGGGCATTCTTCACAGCAAACATTTGTTTTAATATAATTGACAAGACTGTAATACCAGTAGAAATACGGATTGCGCTACTAATTGATATAAAAGAGCAACACGTTATGTTCTATATTACGCCACTGGTCTTCAAACTGTGTTCCATAAAAATCCCAGGGTTCCGCGATAGGTCACCAGGGGTTCCTTACAAATATAACAGGTAATGGCGTTTTGGTTGTTTTTGTTTTCAGTTATTGAGTTTTATTACGTCAGAACCAATTTTTTTTTAATCAGTTCCTTTTTAGTATAATAGTTTCATATATTTATTTAAAACGTTACTTTAACAATGTTGTTACGAGTTTAGTCATTTCTATCTAGATCCGTTCGACTCGTAATCTGAGGGTCGCGGGTTCGAATACCGCTCGCACAAAACATGCTCGCCCTCCCAGCCGTGGGACGTTATAATGTAACGGGCAATCCCACTATTCGTTGGTCAAAGAGTAGCCCAAGAGTTGAAGGTGGGTGGTGATGACTAGTTACCTTCCCTCTAGTCTTACACTGCTACATTAGGGACTGCTAGCGCAGATAGCCCTCTAGTAGCTTTGCTCGAAATTCAAAAACAAACAAACCATCCAGATCACTTCTCAGGGGTAGTGGAATCAGAACTGGGATTCCGTGATGGAAGGAATGAGGTAAGAGGTTTAAATGTTTTAAGGTTTTAAAAACAACTACTCCACTGCATTTACCACACATGACAAATTACATTTGCAATCTGTAATTTTATTTCAAAATTGTTTAAGCAACGCAGTTACTTTTTATATAACCAGGTGGCAGGTACAGCATTCTTCCTACAGGCAAGCTTTACATTAGGGGTGTGACAGCAAATGATGGAAGAGCTAGTTACCAGTGTGTTGCCCGTCATCGACTGACATCACAAGAAAAGAGCAGTGACACCAATGGCAGACTGATAGTTAGAGGTGAGAAATAAAACATAGATGTGTTCATCAGCCGAGTTAAACGTTATAGCATCTCAGAATGTAAAAATAAAATCTGCAAGACAGCAAAGCATTTCTCGTCGTAAGATCTTAAAATAAAAGACGTAATTTACACAAAGTTTATAATCATAGTGCAGTTAAATAGTTTAGGTATTTATTTACCACTTTTCACCGAGTGAAAGGCCCGGCATGGCCAGGCAGGTAAAGCACTCGAATCGTAATCTGAGGATAACGATTCGAATCCCTGTCACACCAAACTGCTCGCCCTTTCAGTCGTGGAGACATTATAATGTGACGGTGAATACCCACTATTCGTTGGTGAAAGAGTAGCCCAAGAGTTGACGGTGGGTGGTGATGACTAGCTGCCTTCTTTCTTATCATACACTGCTAAATTAGGGACAGCTAGAGCAGATAGCCCTCGTGTATTTTTCCACGAAATTCGATACAAACATTTCAGATGCGCAGAAGATAATCAATTAGACATAATTTCTTAAAATAGTAGCTTTATCTTGATGATGCAAAGAAATCCAATGTTTGTTTTCTTGTACGCACGCGTTAATAATAACAAGTAATTGGACTAATGCGTCAACTGAACATGGTTTTAACTGCAGTTTCATTAGAATGGTTCTATTGTAACACTCTTTCACGTTAACCCTAAACTGAATTTCCGTACAAAATAATTTGTACATCTTAATTTCTTTTCTCCAGATCCTCAAGGCGAGTCGGCTCCAAACATCTTAGACAGACAACATTTGGTGCAGGCCACAGAGGGCGACACCGTCGAACTTGTCTGTGTTGCTCAAGGATTTCCTGTCCCCACATACAGGTACCTTTATCAAAATACTAAATTTATATCAGTTTCATAAATTGACTGCAAATTAGTTCATGGTTGATTTTCACGACCAAAACGAAGTAAAAGTTTATATTGGTCTTAGCAGCAACAGAAAAACAAATAACATCTAAACAATGTTCCAGATTTTCTCCCAAAATCATCGCCAGATGGCTAAGGCACTCGACTCGTATCCCAAGGGTCGCGGGTTCGAATTATTGTCACAGGAAACATGTTTGCTCTTTTAGCCGTGGGGGCGTTATAATGTTTCGGCCAATCCCACTATTCGTTGGTAAAAAAATATCCCAAGAGTTGGCGATGGGTGGTGACGATTAACTGCCTTCCCTCTAGTCTTACACTGCTAAATTAAGGACGGCTAGTGTAGATAGCTCTCGTGTAGCTTTGCACGAAATTCAAAACAAACAAACAAACTCTCCCAAAATAAACCGTTCAAATAAATATACGTATCAAGCACGCTCAGAATATTTCATTTAATTAATAATGTGTATTGTCAAGCTAATATTAATTTATGAATTTGTTTAAAAAACCAGGAATGCTCACCTGCTTGGTATCACGATTTCGTGAGATTCTAAAACGGAACAATGAAGGTGATGTATAAACACAAAGAGTTTTTCTCTTTACTCCTTTGCTTACACTTTAATTAAAATACACAATAGAAACTTCATTAGTTAAATACACGCGATCAATCTAGTTTTGTACTGACATTCCTAATCAAATTTCTCTGGTTTGGATTATGTACTTTCTTATTAACGTGTCAGTTGGGTAGGTGCCAGTGTAAACTTGTGTTGTGGTTACGTTTTCTAAGTTACAAACGTTTCTCTAAGCATCAATTGGACTCATTAATGGTTCTTTCAAAAATCTGTCATCGTTTATCCGTTGTTTACGTCAGTGAAACGAATGTACGCTTGCTATCCTTGGAGTCACACGACAGGTTTCTGTTACGTCATTCTCTAACTATCGCTAATCATCGCTAATTACTGAGAATATTACAATAATTTCTCGCAAGCAAACGAAATTCAATCCTCATTTTCTGATTATTAGAATTTTTATTTTTATTCAATTGTGAAACGAATGTACGCTTGCTATCCTTGGAGTCACACGACAGGTTTCTGTTACGTCATTCTCTAACTATCGCTAATTACTGAGAATATTACAATAATTTCTCGCAAGCAAACGAAATTCAATTCTCATTTTCTGTTTATTAGAATTTTTATTTTTATTTAATTGTTAATATGAAAAAAAAGGATGATTTGTTTAACCTCATATCATGACGATAAAAATAAGTTTTTCTTACAATAGAACATGGCTCGACATGGCCAAGCGTGTTAAGTCGTGTGACTCGTAATTTGAGGATCGCGGGTTTGCATTCCCGTTGCGCCAAACATGATCGCCCTTTCAGCCATGAGGGCGTTATAATGTTACAGTCAATCCCACTATTTGTGGGTAAAAGAGTAGCCTAAGAGTAGGCGGTGGGTGATGATGACTAGCTGCCTTCCTTCTAGTCTTATACTGCTAAATTAGGGACGGCTAGCGCAGATAGCCTTCGAGTAGCTTTGTGCGAAATTCAAAAACAAACACACTACGACAGCACGTTTTCTGTAGGATCTTAAATTCTAAATCATTCGTGTCATTATAAAAGGATTGAAAGAAAACGATTTCAAGGCAATCAACGTCATAAACTTTGAGATACTGACAAAATAAAAAGGGAGTCAGCAGTGGTTTTATTGACTTAGTAATTAGCAAACCATTTTCTTCTTCGGCTGTCAGATAATAATAAGAAAACTGAAACAGAACCGTTTCATAAATCAAGTTATGTTTAAAAAAAATCTATTTTCATAATGAAAGGTTCAAAGAAAGATTGCTGTGTAATTAACTGTGAATATATAATTATTTGTTCATTTTACAAATGTAAATTTTTCTTTTGGAATTTCGCGCAATGCTACACGAGGGCTATCTGCACTAGCTGTCCTTAATTTAGCAGTGTAAGACTAGAGGGAAAGTAACTAGTCATCACCCCCACCGCCAACTGTTGGGCTGCTCTTTTACCAACGAACAGTGGGATTGTCTGTGACATTATAACTCCCCCACGTCTGAAAGGGCGAGCATGTTTGGTGCGACAGGGATTCGAACCCGCGACTCTCAGATTACGAGTCGAACGCCTTAACCTGGGAAGGCCCGGCATGGCCAGGTGGTAAAGGCACTTGATTCATAACCTAAGGGTCACGGGTTCGAATCCCTGTCGCACCAAACATGTTCGTCCTTTTGCCCATGGTGCGTTATAATGTTACGGTCAAACCCACTGTTCGTTGGTAAAGGAGTAACCCAAGAGTTGGTGATGGGTGGTGATGACTAACAGTCTTCCCTCTAGTCTTACACCGCTAAATTAGGGACGGTTAACACAGATAACTCTCGTGTAGCTTTGCGCGAAATTCAAAACAAACAAGTTTTTCCGTGGAGTTTTATATTTGTTGTCATCTGCTGGCTGGAGTAAACGGTAGATCGTTACATAATTACAAGGTCACCAAACATCTGAACTGTGATTGGGAAAAATAGTTTCTTCTCCAAAGAAATTGCCATATTTGTCTTATACTTGAGTTTCTTAGCACTATTTAATTAAGGTCATATGGTAAATATGGTAGTGTGAGAAAAAATTGTCGTGTTTATTTGTGAGGACAGATTATTGTTATGTTTAATTGACTATTTAAAGCTGTTTTGTGTATCAGTACGCTTACTGCAAAGAACTTTCGACAATATGTCGAAAAGTGAGGTTTTATAAGTCTTAAAACTAAACTACATTACTTTAATATTATACATTCTACTCTATATGCAGCTGGTACTTTCTGGGATATTCTTTCTTATCTCCTCCCCCTTAATGGTAAAGCCGAATATCATCGGACTTACAACTCCAGAAACTGGGTTTCGATACCAGTGGTTGGCAGAAATCAAACAGCCCACTGTGTAGCTTTGTGCTTAACTGGAAACAAGTTCTTTCTTGCCATACGGGAACGGCATGGCCAGATGGTTAAGACACTCAACTCGTAATCTGACGGTCGCGGGTTCGAATCCCCGTCGCACAAAATATGCTCGCCCTTTCAGCCGTGAGGGCTATATAATGTGACAGTCAATCCCACTATTCGGTGGGTGGTGATGACTAGTTGCCTTCCCTCCAGTCTTTCACTGCTAAATTAGGGACGGCTAGCACAGATATCCCTCGTGCAGCAGTCAAGCGAAATTTGAAAACGAACCACATACGCTCGTGGTATAATGTCAACAACCTTTCATATCGTCTTCCCTATTAACCACTGAACACCAAAAGTAATAACTACCTGAATTAATGCACACTTATCTTCAGAAGGTTTTACTGGCACGAAATTTCGTTTTCCTTTACACGATATACATTGAGTTTCAATCACGTGACTCTGCTGCCACCCTTGTTGTTATAGTTTTAATTCCAGGCTTCATAGATGGCGATCAGTTCTCAGATCGATGCAGAGGATTAAACCCCAAATTCAGGCTTTATAAATTCTTACATTTACCCCTGACACAACAAAGGTTGTACTAGTGACTCGAATCTTAGTACAACATTCTATGCTTTTAACGACTTTTGCCTTACATATATATATATACGTTTGTGCAGACGGTTAATGTTGAAGCTAATTTGAGATGTACGTAAAGTACAAACACATCACGTAGGTGTGTTTTATGGTACAAAAAGATTGCTGCTTCGACAACTGTAACACATAATTGAATTTCATATATTTGTGTCGTAAAATTAATTTTCAGGATAAGTTTAAAAACTGTTAAGCTTAATATAGCGATGCTTTATTTTAGTCTAACGACAGTGAAGCGGTGGGTGGTATATAATCTGGATGTGGGTAACGCACGTGCGGCTCATTTTGTAGCCTTAGGCTTAAAAATAACAACAACGAATGAACTGCAACTTCGCTAACGTATCGCAAGAAAGTTTTGGTTTTCTTATTTTATTGTTACTTGTATTATTTTATTTCCACTTACGTATATTGACATATGCAAAGAAAAACAACAAACTAAAATGTAAAAAGTTGTTGTTGTTTTGAATTAAGCACAAAGCTACACAATGGGCTATCTGTGCTCTGCCCACCACGGGTATCGAAACCCGGATTTTAGCGTGTAAGTCCGCAGACATACCGCTGAGCCACTGGGGGACAGATGTGAAAAGAACCGTAAAATTTGCCAGTTAGTTGACAGTTACTGAGCCGTATTAAAACATGAGAAATTGTTACTACACTACTGTTTCCTTCTCAGGATCACTCATGTGAATTATTTGTTTTTAATTTTCTGTATTTAAAAGACTGTCCCCCGATAAACCACGTGGCTCGGTTTTCCTCAATGGACACAGCAGATCGCCCAATGTGACTTTGTTCTGAAACATACAACCGTTTTGCAAAACTGGCTAAGTAAAGATAATTTCCCTTTTAGTTTAAATATGTCAACTGCGATGCATCACGAACATTGATGTCTTCATACAAGTAAAACTACCACGCAAAATAACTATAGCTGTAATATCAAGCTTTGGATAAAAAAACACAAAATAGGTACGTTAAAGTACACCATTTCGTTTTACACTTATATTTAACATGCACCTGCGGAAACGGTTATTAAATCTCGTGGTCCTACACGAAATTGTTAACTACGATTTTATATTGCATTCTGTTCTATTTAGAAAGAATGACGCAGAAAGATAAGTTATTTAATCACAACTTACTTGGAGAGAAATTATCAAGAAAAGAAAAACACAATTCATTTTTCACTCTCTATTGATTTATGTTCAGGCTGGTATTGATTTCACTTTGGCTAATGCAAGTTTTATTTTTTTTTACCGTAAATAATAAAGTAGCTTATTAAAGTATAATTAGTCGAACTTTAAAATCACTTTATGAATATAGTTTATTTATGTCTCTATGTAGAAAATATAAAAGTTTCTAAGGATTATGACACAGGGCCTGGCATGGCCGAACGCGTTAGGGCGTGCACTCGTAATCCGAGGGTTGCGGGTTCGCGCCCGCGTCGCGCTAAACATGCCCGCACGCCCAGCCGTTGGGGTGTATAATGTGACGGTCAATCCCACTGTTCGTTGGTAAAAGAGTAGCCCAAGAGTTGGCGGTGGGTGGTGATGACTAGCTGCCTTCCCTTTAGTCTTACACTGCTAAATTAGGGACGGCTAGCACAGATATCCTTCGAGTAGCTTTGTGCAAAATTCCAAAAAAACAAACAAACAAAGATTATGACGCAAAATATTTTTATAAATAGACAAAAATATTCTGAAGATAAACTTTTCGTTTTCATTAATATCGAGTAATTTGCACGGGCCTGAGATGGTTATATTGTCTTGAAATGTCGACATGTTCTACAGTAATTCTTGTACGATGAATCCGAAAATATCCTTTTTTTCTTTCTGAGCCCGGCATGGCCAGGTGGGTTAAGGCGTTCGACTCGCCATCCGAGGGCCGCGGGTTCGAATCCCAGTTGCACCAAACATGCTTGCCTTTTCAGCCGTGGGAGCGTTATAATGTGACGGTCAATCTTACTATCGTTGGTAAAAGAGTAGCCAAAGAGTTGGCGGTGGGTGGTGATGACTAACTGCCTTCCCTCTAGTCTTACACTGCTAAATTAGGGACGGCTAACGCAGATAGCCCTCGTGTAGATTTGTGCAAAATTCCAAAACAAACTTTTTTTTCTGTGATGTAGAAAATGTTCACAAAACGTTACAAGTGAATTATTCTAACTGACTTTTGGTGAATTTTGTGATGCTTGAAAAATGTTGACTACAACCGCCTATAGATTTCTCAATACCAATCACCACGTGAGAGCCTAATCGATCGTTCTGGAACCCACGAGAAATACGCCGTTATTACATGAACGGTTAACAAGTCGCATGATGTATTATTTCTGGATGATGTTTGTTTGTTAGATTTTTTTTAATGTTAACTATTTGCTGCCATGACAACAAGAGGTTACATAAATGACTCGAACATATTTAAAAAGAATTAATATTATTTTGAAACATCTACAAAACTAAATTATGTAAAATCCGTTATTATAAACAAAACAACTCATGAATTTTAAATTCTCAAGACTGTATTATTAAAGCAGCTTTCTGATTATCTCTGTATCTATAAATGTATTCATTTTATAAAGTAATATAAAATTGAAATACATTAATAACTTAGTCCTAATTTACAGTTATAATAGTTATTAGCAGCGTATTTGTTATTTTTTTCTTGGATTTCATAATTTTATGTGTGAAAAATGTGTGAAAACATTTTAAATATTTCTCATCACTATATTTAAATAACTTACGAATATATTATTTTTAAACACTTCACCGGATTTAATATAGTTATCTGTATAACTAAATTCAGCATTAAAATGCTCGTTAAAATTTTCTCATTTGCCCTTGAAAATAAAATTACTTAATGAATATTCCTGGCTATCAAACAAATTTCTTTATTGTAGAGGACTTAGTGTTAACTGCTAATTAAAAGAGTAGCGCTTACAGTTAACTTAATTATATTGCTCTCAAAACGCTGACCCGAGAAAGCGTTAATTTAAAATAACGTGTTTTATGACTTAGTGACTCCTTATTTCTTCATTGTTAAGATGGTACAAGGAAGGACGGCTAATCTACGGAGGACATCGAGTGCTACGTGTGGACGGATCGTTGATTCTGCAGTACGTGAGCTCGGCTGACTCAGGAAATTACGTTTGTGTGGCAAACAATACAAAGGGCGAAGAAAGTGTGAATACGAACGTCATTGTTTACGGTACATTGTTTAATCTGTTACCAGTCTGTCAAATCTATTAGCATAGTTAATTAAGAGAATACTTAATTAGTTAGGCGTACACTCAGACTTATGCCGAGGCGGTAAAGGTTTACGTGTTGAAACATCGAGGTAAACGTAATTTTGTTTAATCAATGCTTTTGACGCGCATTACTTAACTTTAAAAACAAAACAAAACAGAAAACAGCTTGATTGAACGTTTATTACAATCTTGTAACTTATCAGCGCTTCCAAATTTATTGCAAATAAAAAATCTTATTTTTATTCGTTCATGCGCTTTACACGACTATTAAAAATGCAAATAGTTCTTTTTTACATATCTGGCATGTCAGTTGTAAATATAAAGCTGTCGGTGTTGGAAGTTTGAAAATATAATTCTTTCTTAAATTACGTGATGTGTGCATGTGGTATTTTCATGTGGAAACTGATTTTCTGACAATTAGATAGTTAGACTTGCTAATAACAGTAGGTCCTTTAAGGAAATAGAATTCTGTTAAATTGACTGAATTTTCTCAGCGTACGCAAACAATAAAACTAAACAGGTTTGGAAAGAGCAGCAAAGCATACAGCAACAACAAAAAAGCAAACATATTTACGTAAAACAGTCACTTCTACTGTTATTATCTGCACAGCTTTATCTCGCGGGGTATACATCTGTATAAGCAAACACAATCGTCGTAAGATAAACCTCTATTCAGAGAAACACGAGTGGAAATAAACTAAGAAGATGCACCTGAATTCAATATGTAAACTCGCTTTCTTTGTTGAGTAGACGGTATCGCCTTTGTTATAACAGAATATTTTGCGGCAGTAAAATTCAGAAAGTCTCAGCTCAACCAGGAAAGGATACTAACATCACTAGTTCTCTCAGTCCAGATGTTATATGTTAATGCAATGTTCCCTTGAGTAGAATAAACATTATCTACTGTAAAGAACAAAGAAAGAAAATAATTAGAACAAGCTAATCTCAACGTTTTTATGAACCACGTGCTTAAACTAAAATTGCAGGCAAATTAACCTCACAAAAACGTTTAAAAATTCTCTTTTAGCTAAAAACGAGTTATAAGGTATGTTATACGTCTGTATATCACATGCATTTTATTAATTCTATTGGTACAAAACATTGATTCTCAAAATCTCGACATCTTCCAAATTAAGAAACCAGTTTTAATTTTATTTCCTAATTTAAATTTAAATTGATTAAACTTAATCAAGTTGAATGTACCGTATTTTAATTTCTTCTTTTAAATTTATATCAAAAACGACTGAACAGCTAGTGAACTAACTAATTTGTATTTAGAAAAAAAAATATGTTATTAACTATTGATAATTACGTGATTTAAAGGCTCGGTTTGGCCATGTGGTTAAGGCACTCGACTTGCAATCCGAGGGTCGCGAGTTCGAATCCCCGACACACCAAACATTCCCGCCTTTTCAGCCGTTATAATATGACGGTCAATCCCACTATTCGTTGGTAATAAAGGAGCCCAAAAGTTGGCGGTGGGTGGTGATGAGTAGCTACCTGTTCCCTAGTCTTACACTGTTAAATTAGGGACGGCTAGTGCAGGTAGTCCTCGTGTAGCTTTGCGCGAAATTTAAAAACCGATCGACCCATATTTCGTGAAAGTCATATCATAAAAGTGAGCCATTATTAACTAATTTTTCTTTAAAAGAAAGAAAATATCTTGAAACACTTCATGAGAAGTATGTAGAATATCTTACAAAATCAGATGTTACGAAGCGAATCCATTTGAGTTACAAACATATCTTTAATACCTACATTTACTGCTCTCTTGAATTTCTAGTTAAAACTTTATTATTCACGTATAAGATTACTCTTGTGCGAAGTGAAAATAATTCCCATGAACTGGCTTAATAAGTTTTATTATTCGTGAATTAATTGCTCTAAGTTTTCTAGGTGGCTTGTTTGTTTGTTTGTTTTGGAATTTTGCACAAAGCTACTCGATGGCTATCTGTGCTACCCGTCCCTAATTTAGCAGTGTAAGATTAGAGGGAAGGCAGCTAGTCATCACCACCCACCGCCAACTCCTGTGCTACTCTTTTACCAACGAATAGTGAGATTTACCGTCACATTATACACCCCCACGGCTGGGAGGGCGAGGATGTTTAGCGCGACGTGGGCGCGAACCCGCGACCCTCGGATTACGAGTCGCACGCTTTATGCGCTTGGCCATGTCCAGGTGGCTGATTGATTGATTGACTTAATGTATGATGTTTTAACGTATTTACCAGTAAGCCTACTTAGATGTGTAGTGATATGGTATCTTTCGTATGAACTGTTGATTTTAATGTCTATAGCCAAAAGAGTAGCCAAAAAATGGTTCTGGTATATAACTACAACTCGTAACCCACATTTGTTCCGACTCAGATGTTTCTGACACCAATGTTCTAATGGTTATAATTACCCTGTATATTCAGGTTCTCAGAGTTTAATGATGACTTCCTCCAACATAATCATCTCGTTTTCAATTTCAAACAGTACAGTCCACTGGTGGCCAAAGTTGTCGGATTGCTACCACTTGATAGTTTATTTTTTCTATTTTGTATTCATATCACTTCAAACAATACGCCTTTATATTGTTAAGTTTTACGTCTTCTTATTATAAACATTTTAAAGATTGTTATACCTGTAATGACAAGTCTATTGACGTTCCATAAAGCTTCCCTTTCTGCGTATATTATGCCACAAGATCATGTCGCTGTTGTTGGCGACCCCATGACGTTAAACTGTTCTTTAACGGGCTACCCAGTCTCCACTGTTCAATGGATGAAGGATGGAAGCCCTCTAGTAACGAATTCAAGAATAAGGCTAATAAAGCAAGAAATACTGTACTTCTCAGTTGTGAAAAGAGAAGACAGAGCAATGTACCAGTGTTTCGTTTATAATGACAGGGAATCAGCCCAGGGAACAACAGAACTGAAACTGGGAGGTAAGTTTATTAAAATTGGAAGTTGTTATTAAAATAGAACAAAAAACTTCTGGTGAGAAAACATCATTCTTTGGAACTGCTTGAGTTTTTAGATTGTTCCAAATGGTAGACACTATCCCCATGAATTCCTCGAAAATACTGACCCATAATAGATAAGGATGTACATGAAGATACTCACCGTGTTCCCTTTATCTTAATGGTAAACAAAATACTGACCCACAATAGACAAGGATGTACATGAAGATAGTCACCGTGTACCCTTTATCTTAATGGTAAACAAAATACTGACCCACAATAGATAAGGATGTACATGAAGATAGTCACCGTGTTCTCTTTATCTTAATGGTAAATAAAATATCAGCATTCTATTAACTGAACTAAATTATTAACCAATAGGTGATTTGTGCACGGTGAGGCAAAATATAAGACGAATGGCACGCGTTATGTCGAGCAAGTAGAAACATTAAGTGATATGATTTGAAATAAACATTTGATATTTTACCTCGCTTTTTTACCAGAATTTGTAATTCCTTTTTTTATCTATTTTTCTGAATCTTCAATCACAGGTGACATCTTTTATTTCTACGTTCTTGAGGAACAATATTACTAGTTTATGAACCCTTAATATGTATACTTACTTCCTTAAACAAAACAACAACAGCGAAAAAATAATTCAAGATAGAGGGTAAGGCGTGTTCTCGTGGCTATCATGCTCAAACTACAAATCAGAGAGTTCATGGTTCTAAACCCTTTGCTGAAAATGCAGTCATCATTTTGGAGTCACGAGTAAGCTGTAAATGTGACGGTCAAATTCCACTGTTAGGTCAGACAGGAGTAGACCAAGAGTTGGCAGTGTGTTCTGTGAACTAGCTTCCTTCTCTGTCTAGTCAATATGTTAAAAATTATGAACAGTTATGGACATGTAATCCTCTTTGTAGCCTTACACAAAATTCTGAATCAAAACCAAAGAACTTAAGAAAGAAGTAAAATGTTTTTGTTTTTAAAAAATATGTTAAAACCACAACTTGCATTCTGTAAACTAGTTATTAACCAACAGAATTCTAAGTTCGAGTATTTCTCAAAATAGAATTAATTTCAAAGAATATACATCTTCACAAGAAATTTAAAAGACACAAATCTCTCTTTCTGCTTTTGTCAATAGAATGTTTGTTGTGGTTTTCTCTCCCTAATCTTTATCCATATTTTTCAGAGGTGTCTCCAAAACTTGTATTAACGTTTACAGAGCAGAACTTGAAACCTGGTGTTGATCTTTCGTTGAGCTGCTCAGCTTCTGGTAATCCTTTACCTCAGATCACGTGGACCGTGGAGGAACTTGGAATTCCAGAGTCATCTCGGATCCGAGTAGGCGACTATGTGACGTCAGAAGGTCACGTGGTTAGCTATGTTAACATTAGTCATGTAAGAGTAGAGGATGGAGGAGAATATTCGTGTATGGCAACAAATATGGCGGGAGAAATGAAACATTCTGCAGCTATTAATGTTTACGGACCTCCAGTTATCCGACCAATGAGAAATATTTCTGTTTTGGCTGGAGACACTATGATTTTACGATGTCCAGTGGCAGGTTTCCCAATAACGTCCATCACGTGGACACAAGGTTGGTGTTTCCAACTCAGTATTTGATGTTTCTATTGTCACTTCAATTCCTTCAAATATAAAACCTTGTTTATAAATTATAAATAGAGGATAGAGACATTATGGCGAGCTACAATTGAATTTAACTGAATTGAATAACAAGAATTTTTTTTCCTAAATTAAAAAGCATTACACAGTTACATACTTAATTCAAAACTTTGAAATTAGTTAATAGTCATATGAATAAATTAAATGTGCCAACATGTTCCAATACATTTCCAGGATAGCTACAAGAATTCTTTGGACATTAGGACAGTTTGTTTGTTTTTGAATTTCGCACAAAGCTACTCGAGGGCTATCTGTGCTAGTCGTTCCTAATTTAGCAGTGTAAGACTAGAGGGAAGGCAGCTAGTCATCACCACCCACCGCCAACTCTTGGGCTACTCTTTTACCAACGAATAGTGGGATTGACCGTCACATAATAACGCCCCCACGGCCGAAAGGGCGAGCATGTTTGGCGCGACGCACTTGGCCATGCAGGACCATTAGGACAGAGCACCTTGCATTTGTGAAAATCTTATTGAATTAATGAACCACGTGCAATATACTAACTTCAATCTCTGTTTTTCTGTACAGATCTTAAAACCCCACTGTAATTTTCGAACACCAAAACAACCATTTCAGGCAGTAACACCCACTGCTTCAGGTCACTGTGCAAAATTCTCACTCAGATCTTTCTCTTTTATCACAAATCTTTACAAACTCCCTGAACATTAAGACTGCTATTTCAGGCTAAAACATCCCTGGTTCAGGTCGCTATGAGTCTATACACTCCAACATTTATCTTTAATACAATTACTTGCAAACTCAGTATGTATACAAACTCCTTTTCCTATTTACGTTTATGTTGTAAAGGTCTTTAAGGAATAATAAATACTTTATCTAGCATACTGGTCAATTGTTTTTGCTTTCAAAATACAGACAAAAATGTGAATATAGTGTTCACAGAGCTGCTTATCCTGTTGATATGAAAGATGAGTTGAACGTGAACAATAGTTATTGTTTAGGTGTAATTTCTTTACATTATTGTAACATTGTACTTAATGATCCATTTTTTATCCATCATAACCTGCAACCAGTTGCCTTTTTTTAGGTCCACCTGGCCATGTCGAGTCCCCGTCACACCAAACATGCTCGCAATTTTAACAGTGGTTGCGTTATAATGTTACGATCAATCCCACTATTCGTTGGTAAAAGAGTAGTCCAAGAGTTGGAGGTGGGTGGTGATGACTAGCTGCCTTCCCTCTAGTCTTACACTTCTAAATTAGGGACGGCTAGCACAGATAGCTCTCGAGTAGCTTTGTGCGAAATTCTAAAAAAAAAAAAAAATATGTATTTTAACATGATAGCTTACTGAACTGAAAACTCATAAATTTGTTTAACTTTTAACCATTTCCGTGCTTGTGAACATAGATTATTAAATATTTGCGTTTATTTCCAAAATTCCGAACTTAACTCAGCACAAGAATAGTACGCACAGTCCCATAGTCGAACGTCTTAACCCACCTGGCAATGCCGGGCCTAATTGCAGGAGTAAAAGATGATCCACACAATAGACACGAACAACCATCAACAAGGTTTTTCAATTAAATACTTCTTTCATATTGAACTGTTTATATGGCTTTACTAGCACCATCTGTTGTAAAAAAAAAAACAAATATTGTACTCTAACTAAAACATCCACGAGGGTTTAAAAATATTAAAGTGATTAGAATAAAGTTACTTCTCCCAAGCTGTGCATTAAACTAAAGTAAAGTTTTTGTCCCTTGTTAAAATTTTGAGTAGATGTAAAAAAAATAAAAATAGATTTAATAAAAAAAATGTCTGAACAGCATTGTTAGACATTGGAATAAAAGTTTAGCTAGTTCTTAAGATATCACGAAATTTATTCTTACCATGTTTTCCATAGCTTTTTACCATATCTCACGTGTTTACACGAGTCATTTTTGTAACAAGTCTTCTACTAACATGCAAGATTTTTTTTTCTTTTAAATAAATCAACAGCTGGAACTCCACTACCAGTATCACTTCGTCAGCAAGTTAAACCTAGAGGTAAGCTTCTTGTGAGAAAGTTGGATCGTGAAACAGACGAGGGAGAGTACACGTGCACAGCGAAAAACAATTATGACCAAAGTGTCAGCGGAAAACTGTTTGTTTCTGTAAATGGTGAGTTGCTTTCCTCACGACGCTGAAATAATATTATTTTTCTCAAGAACCGCTGAGACATAGCTCTAAACTTTAATAAAACACGTTACGTTGTTGAATATACGATTGATTTGTCCGAATAAAAACTAAGGTAGCCAAAACTCACCAGCGCCATCTTTAAAAGCATGGCGTTTTGCTGTATTCGTAATGAAGGTAAAGATTTATCGAATTCTCGTCCTAACAAGATACTTATAAGGGTTATGAGGTTCTTACTTATACACATTGTGTAGAGTAACTTCCTAAGTATTGATTCATTTCTCATTTTGAAAGGTCTTTTAGTAACAATACGATTTTTCTCTGAAAATTTTTGACCAACATGTGAAATTCTTTGGTTACAGCGATATTACGAAGTGCATGAAAATGTTTAGGGAAATTTTCTTCCGGAAGTTTTGACTGCTTGTTATAAGCGTTAATTCGGTTTTTCGCACGTACAATAAACATGTTGTTTCCTGCAAATGTGTGAATCTTGTTATACCAATAATCCCCGTTGGTTCCTTGATTCATGTACTATTTGTGCATCTGTGTAGTGGGGCCACATATTGACGAAGATGTCTTTCCTGAGAAAAGGACGGTAACAGAAGGCGAGAGAGTAAAACAACTGTGTACTATTGTTAAAGGAGATCCACCAATAAGGATTACATGGGATAAAGATGGCGTACCGTTGAATCGAGATAGAGGCAGAAGAATACAAAGTCTAGACGACTCTTCCTTGCTGATACTGAAACACGTGAAGTTTGGGGATTCAGGAAATTACACGTGCCACGCCTCCAACGCAGTAGCATCGGACAGTAGAACAACAGAACTAATTGTCAATGGTAACGTCACGATAGATTTATTAATTATGTCACTCTGTAGTGGCTGCTTTTTGTGGTCCTCGTTAGAGGTCTTTATTTTGTTTTTGAACTTCGCGCAAAGCTACACGTGGACTATCTGCGCTAGCCGTCCTTAATTTAGCAGTGTAAGATCAGAGGGAAGGCAGCTAGTCATCACCGCTCACCGCCAACTCTTGGGCTACTCTTTTATCAACGAATAGTGGGATTGACCGCAGATTATAACGCCCCCACGGCTGGAAGGGCGAGCATGTTTAGCGCGACGGGGATTCGAACCCTCGACCCTCGGAATCACGAGTCAAGGACCTTAACTACCTGGCAATGCTAGACCTAGAGGTCTTTACGATATGTTATACTTTGTTATTTATAAAGACTTTTAATGGTAAGTTTTACACAGCACTTTTTTTAACATGGTTGCCACTGGATTAGTCGAGCTGAAGAAAACATATGCGTTCAAACGATGGTCTTGAGTTAATGCTTACATGGAGAAATATTCGTTAAACATTAATGGTAACTAACAACTAAAAATTATTTAAAAAAAAATAAAGTTAAAGAGCATTATAAGTAATGTTATAACCTACTTCAAAAATTACTTTTCACGTTACAATCAAAGTCGTCGTTGTATTACATTTACACTATTAAATCATGATGAACAATTTAAACGTCAATAAAAGTTGGAACAAATAGAACACAAAATAAAAATAATGAAGTTTGATGACTCAGTTTTATTGTCTCAATATAAGGTACTTTATTAAGTTTGATAACTTAGTTTTGTTGTCTCAAAATAAGGTACTTTATTAAGTTTGATAACTTAGTTTTGTTGTCTCAATATAAAGTACTTTATAAAGTTTGATAATTTAGTTTTGTTGTCTCAATATAAGGTACTTTATAAAGTTTGATAACTTAGTTTTGTTGTCGCAAAATAAGGTACTTTATGAAGTTTAATAACCTAGTTTTGTTGTCTCAATATAAGGTACGTAAAAAGTTTGATAACTTAGTTTTGTTGTCTCAATATAAGGTACTTTATTAAGTTTGATAACTTAGTTTTGTTGTCTCAATATATGGTACTTTATAAAGTTTAATAACTTAGTTTTGTTGTCTCAATATAAAGTACTTTATAAAGTTTGATAGCTTAGTTTTGTTGTTTCAAAATAAGGTGATTTATCTCATATTGATCCTACTTCAGTGCCACCACGTTGGTTGACGGAACCTGTTGACAAAAACGTAATTCGTGGAGAAACAGTGGTAATTGACTGTCTTGCTGAAGGCTATCCTAAACCACGGATGTCCTGGAAGAGACCTTTAGGTAAAATGTGCTAACTAAGAAAGAAATAGCTTATCTAATGAGAATTCATTGTGCTTTATATTCTAGACCTCAAAGTGCTCTTGAAAATACTTCTTCCAACATAAATCGTGCTTAGTTTGATGGCCATGATTCGGCATTATTATCCACCATCAGAAGTTCCATTGCAACAGTTTCTGTGAAAAAAGTTGAGATAATTCTTAGATCACACATATCTTTACAAGTGTTCATATACCTCACGCTCTACGTGGACCTTTGTTTTCAAGTGTAAGATTAAACAAGCCAGAAACTAAACGCGCATTGGGAATTCGAGACGATTCCACTTGACTTTGAAGTGCGGCTGGAAATCTGTCAAGTTCTGCTTTGTAGACGTCTTGCAACTTCACTACCATTTGTTTCATGCTGTGCCAGGAGATAAGTCCAGCTCAGTCGGTTTATACAGATTGAATCTTCGATCCATATCGACTTGAAGTACGGTTCCGTATCCCACTGCTGTATCCACGAGTTGTTTCACTTTCATGGAGAACACTGAAGCGCCCCCTTTCGAAATGCTTTGCTCTTTTCTCCTACATCACTTAACAACCTTCTCTTAATTGGCAAACCCTCCAGCGACATGTTGGTATTGCAGTATTCTGTTTATTTGTTCGTTTAGAATTAAGCACAAAGCTTCACAATGGACTATCTGTGCTCTGCCCATTATGGCTATCGAGATCCAATTTTTTAAGCAGCGTGAGTCCTCAGACATATCGCTGTTCCGCTGTAAGGCAGAACGCTCTGAAATTCACTCTGACCAAAATACACAGTTACTAAGCCTTCATATCTAATAGCTACAGTTATGAAAGTGCCCAGATTTTAAATCCTAATTAATTCCAGATATGGTAGGTAAAGTACGCTACAATCTGTATAAATAATCGCTTGATAACGTAAAAAACGAAACGTAAGGATTTAATATGTTCTTGTTAATACGCCATTTTTTTGCCTTTGTTATTGTTTTTTTTTATTTAAACACAAAGCTTCACAATGGGCGATCTGTGCTCTGCCCACCAACCCACTACTGATATCTAAACTTGGTTTGTTAGTCCGCAGACGTACAAATATGCCAATAGAAGCAACGTTTCTCTGATAACCATTTCCTATCGTACGACGTCAAAACGATATTTACAGACAGATAAAATCATGATACTGTTTGGTGTATTAAACACCGAAAACACGACTTGAGCAATGAAACCTTAGATGTGATATGTTTGAAAAGTTTCATGATATTGTAATTATGATATTAAATATATTTAGCTAAAGATCTTCACTCTCTCATTGGGGTAATTCATAAAAATTTGGAATTAATTTTATGTCTTCAAACTTCATTTACCCTTCGTTTAGTCTATTGTCCACGAAACCAGGGCTTTCGTAACGAATATTTACTCAAAGAAGGCAATGTTCAGTTACGTTCCTTTATATACGCGGCCTTTCTCTGTGTTGCTGTGTGAGTTACGTGATACATACGGCAAATCTTTCATTTGTACAACATTAATACGACTCTTGGCATTGGTTATATCAGTTTATGACTTTTACTGTTTTAGATATAACTAGAATCCACAGACAAAATCAGAGTGAATGTTGATACCAGTTTTACAAGTAGATAAATATTTCAGTTCATTCAGTTTCATATCTATTTTACAATCTCATACGAAACATGTATAAGTGTTGACGTAACAAAACAATGACCACTAGAGTTTTAAATATAGCCCAGCTTCATTTAAAAAAAAACCCAGCGTAACTGCCCAAATTGGTCATTCGAACGTATGACAATAATATTTCAGATCAGGCTTAACCGCACACAGTAAATCAGCACGTGCTGTGATCTTGGTTTAACTCTCGCATGACACCTAATATTATAGAACTAAGTGCGCAAATAACTTAGGTTCGTTTTTTTTTCTTTTTCGGAAGAGTTTTTACAGAGTCCGAAATAGAAAAGGAAAAAAACAATTTATCTAAATCGCGAGTGTTAAATATCAGAACAATCATGGAACGAAAATATCACACGCCTCAGAACAGTTTTATTCATTTTACAAATGAAAAAGAAACATGAATCTTACACAGTAAGAATACATCTGTCCCTGTAGTAACATTTACAGAACAGTTACACGAATCTCTTGTGCTTTTTTTTCACATTGCTGGTGCAATTTTATTTCGTCAGCCAGAGACTGAGTTTTCCTAAAATAAAATAAAAAGCGTTGTTCAAACTTTTACCATCCTCAGACTGAACCTGAGACTTGCTGTTTTACGTTTTTTTCAGAGACACATCTTGGATCTTTCAGAGAACTCCACCCAAATTTCCGCACACAGGTATACAGCAATGGCACGTTGACCATCCAAGATGTAGAGGACAGCGACGCCGGACACTACATCTGTCAAGCCACGAACAACATCGGAAGTGGACTGACCAAACTAATTGATGTCACTGTACACGGTAAGACATTTCATGTTTTACACGTTTTCACGTACTTTGACATTGTTTGGTAAAAATAAAACTATTTTTACGACAAATTTTATGATGAGAAAAAAACTGTGTTTGTTTGTTTTGGAATTTCGCGTAAAGCTACACGAGGGCTATCTGCGCTATCCGTCCCTAATTTAGCAGTGTAAGACTAGAGGGAAGGCAGCTAGTCATCACCACCCACCGATAACTCTTGGGCTACTCTTTTACCAACGAATAGTGGGATTGACCGTCACATTATTATGTCCCCACGGCTGAAAGGGCGAGCATGTTTGGTGCGACGGGGATTCCAACCCGCGACACTCGGATTAAGAGTCGAACGATTAATCCCACTAGGCCATGCCGGGTCGTAAATGTGTTTTTATCTATAGAAAAATGGCACTGTGTTTCAAGGTATTATTTTATTAAGTTTTAACGTATAAACAACAAATACGGGTTTGTTAACAGATTAATTACAGGACTGAACATAAGAATCTAAATATTGTCCAACCATTTATGTATATTTTTTGTTTTTAGGTTTAACTTCAGATTCGTTAAAAATGGCGGCAGGAAGTTAAAAGACACTTCTTGCATAGTGGGATGCGCTCTGGAAAAACTTATATATATATATCAAGTATTTTTTGTTGTTGTTTCCTTCTGTGTGTGTGGAAGTGGAATGTGCGAGTTTTGACTGTTTGGTAATATGTTTCTCAACAAACTCGAGCATAGTTTAATATCTGAAAGTGAGGCCTAAAAAATACGCTTTCACAAATCTCACCTTAATTATTTGTGTAAATACGAGTTTCTGAGAGAAACTTTAACAGAAGTAAACTTCATTCACTGAGTGAGAAGGAAGATTTGAGAAAAAACTGTCATGATCTAATTCAGTGTGTTTGTAGAAATACATAAGAACCAACATGCTCTAATTCAGTGTGTTTGTAGAAATACATAAGAACCAACGTACTCTATTTCAGTGTGTTTGTAGAAACACATAAGAATCAACATGCTCTAATTCAGTGTGTTTGTAGAAACACATAAGAACCAACATGCTCTAATTCAGTGTGTTTGTAGAAACACATAAGAACCAACATGCTCTATTTCAGTGTGTTTGTAGAAATACATAAGAACTAACATGCTCTAATTCAGTTTGTTTGTAGAAACACATAAGAACCAAACTTCACAAATTCGATCTTTATTCCTCCTAAATAAAGATGTTTGTAAGGAACAACTTTACAAATTTAACCCTCATTCAATGTGTTTGTAGGAAAGCCTGAGAAACAAACCTTTAAATACCTAAACGTAATTCACCGTGTTTGGAGGAAACTCTGAAAGTGACTAAAGGAAAAATCAACCTTAGTTTAATGTGAATAGACAATCCGGCAAGGCCAGACGGTCAGGGAGCTCGACTCATTATCTGAGGGTCGCCAGTTCGAATCTCGTCACACCAAACATACTAGCCCTTTCAGCATCATAATGAAACTGCCTATCCCACTTTACTTTAGTAAAAGAGTAGCCGAAGAGTTGGCGGTAGGTGGTGATGACTAGCTGCCTTCCCTCTATTCTAAATTAGGGACGGCTAACGCCCTCTATTGGTTTGTGTCAAAAACAAACAAGCAATGTGTACAGAAGCACCTCTAAAAGAGATCTCCACCAAGTAAGCCTTAATCCACTGTGTATAGAGGTCGCTCTGAAAGAAATCTACACAAAGTCGGTACATATTGAGAAAGTTCTAAAACCACTTCACAAACTCAACACAGTATAATTTGAGAAATATTTGAGAGAAACTACAGACACCAAGAATCTTGTTTCTGAACAAGCTAGACAGAAATTTCTTACTTTTATCATCCTAATACGTTTGGACTTCCGAATAGATCAAAGGCGATGATACGATAAACATTATGCTTGGTTTAGAGTAAATCCACATTGTGCAATCTGATGCATCCACTGCGGGGAACCGAAGTCCGGATTTTAGAGATGCAAACAGTTTCCATTTATGTTTCCATAAATATGAAAAGGGAACCAGATGGAAATGAACCAATATGACTTCAGCTCTCGTGCATTCTTCTGAAATGTCGTCATTATGTGCTTATTGTAATGTGACGATGATGACCGAATAACAACGTCTTTCAATACATATTCATATGGACGAATTTGCATGATGTATATCTTCTTGTTTCTATTGCATTAGTCCCTCAAAGACTTAATGTCCAGTTTAACATTTAAAACTAAAACTTAGGACTTTTCTCCTGATCTCTGTTTGAGTCTCATCAGTTTTCCAGACACAAAAACTAGTATCACTTTCTGTTTAAGTCTGGTCAGTTTTATAGACACGGAAGTTAATATTATTTTCTCTTTAAGTCTAGTCAGGTTTACAGACACGAAAGTTCATTTCAATTTCTGTTTAAGTCTGGTCAGTTTTATAGACACGGAAGTTAATATTATTTTCTCTTTAAGTCTAGTCAGGTTTACAGACACGAAAGTTCATTTCAATTTCTGTTTAAGTCTAGTCAGGTTTACAGACACGAAAGTTCATTTCAATTTCTGTTTAAGTCTAGTCAGTTTTACAGACACGAAAATTCGTATCAATTTCTGTTTAAGTTGTCAGTTTCCAGACACAAAAGCTAGTATCATCTTCTGTTTCCAGACACAAAAACTAGTATCACTTTCTGTTTAAGTCTAGTGAGTTTTAAAGACACGAAAGTTCGTATCCTGTAATTACATATAGCTGGTGAAAAGTTTTAGAATACATGTTTATGTTTATTAAATTTGTTTCTATATCTCTCTCACCATTCTCAGCACCACCACGTTTTGAAAGTACTTTTACCAGCCAGACCGTTGCCAAGGGAGATAAAACAGTTTTAAAGTGTGTAGCTCAAGGGAATCAGCCTTCGGTTGTAAAGTGGCAGAGAGATAAACACCCGCTGGACTTGGAAACAGAAAAAAGGTACTTAAATAGACTGTTTAACTTTAGACTTTGAAGTAGAAAAACCAAACCAGTTATTAATCACGTGGTTTAGTGTTAGACTTCAAGTCAAGAAAATTCTATTAATCAAATTGATTAATGTTAGAACTTGAGGATTAAAAGCATTTATTTAAAAACTGCTTAATGGAAAAAAACAAATATCCAATGATTAGCTCAATTGTGTCACTAGTTTTTAAAACACTTATATTCAAATTAGTAAAGCTTTTTTTCTATTAGTGAATAGAGTTTTCACGTTTTGTAAGTCTGTCATGAAATAAATATTTCAAGAAGCCATTGCTTCTTTATTCTGTTATTATCTCACAGTTAACTTACATTCCTGATTGGTTATACCCCCTTCTGTATTATCAAACACATGGTTAGTTATAACATGAAGCATATTATTTATTAACTGTTTTCAGTTTGTTTGTTGGTGTCGTTTCGTTCTGACAGTACAGGTTTTCATTATCTAAGTCCTATTTCAATCAATAAATCACGATATGTGAATCTTTCTATAAGACTTGTCCTGGTACATCTGGCTACAAGGCTCCTGTCATAGTATATCTGGCTATAAGACTCCTGTCATGGTACATCTGGCTATAAGACTCCTGCAGTGGTACACCTGGCTATAAGAATTCTGTTCTGGTACATCTGGCTACAAGACTCCTGTCATGGTACATCCGGCTACAAGACTCCTGTCCTGGTACATCTGGCTATAAGAATTCTGTCCTGGTACATCTGGTTATAAGAAAGACTATGTAGGGGAGACATGTTTCTCACTTCACACAGTGATATATTTTAACCTCATTACCCCTTTCAAACTTGGATGTTACCATATTAAAACCAACATAGATTTAGAGAAAACTTAATAATAGAGAAAAAAATTTGTATGCAACTTCAATTAGTTTATTTATTTCACGAAAACCTTATGGCTTTTTTATCAACTGAATTTAGGTTTTCCGTGCAGCAAGCGATGACCGAGTCGACAGTCGAATCAAATCTAATTATCTCCGTCACTGACAGATATGACTCAGCCCTCTATACGTGTATTGTATCCAATAACTATGGCTCAGGTGAAACAAACATTCAGCTCATTGTACAAGGTATGATTGTTTTAGTCGTTTATTCTATTGTGCTGTGTGCTATTTAGTACCGTATTTACAACAAAGGTGTTGATTTTTCTATTGTACACCTCAGTCACTGTTGATGGTGGCCCCCTCTGTGGAACATTATGATAACTCGTAAAATTATGCTAACAGTTTAATATAGCCTATGTTTTTAGATTTATTTATGTAAAACATCTGTGCCTAAACTGAGTAGATCACTGGGTATTTACGTTATTTTTTCTAATTACTTTTCACGGCGTACATTTGACATATCTGATTAGATGAAACGTATTTTATTAACCGGAATTAAAGCAAATTTAATGCAAACTTTAAAAAAAAAATTCAGAGTGCTTTTAAAGATTTTGTGTAAAACACTAGAATCGTAAAATAACCGAAAAAGCAAAACGAACTTCACACAAATGAAGTCTCGGCCCAGTGGATTTATTTACCTTCTTGGTGTTCGTACAAACGACAATAAAGATGTCATTTTTATTTATTTTTATAGATTTTTGTGTGATATCTAACTTCTCCCTTCAGAATCGCCCAGTCCCCCTACGGACGTTTCTGCAATTTCGCAAAGTAGCCGAACGATAGAATTGTCATGGAAACCATCTTACAGCGGAAACAGTGCTATCACCAAATACGCCATTCAATACAAAAACATTACAAGTAAGACACAAAGAAAAACAGTAGTGGGAAACCTTAGAGACAAGTGTTTCTTTCCTTGTGTTAAAAAAAACAAAAACTCTTAGATATATATGTGTGTGTATGTGCGTGTGTGTAGAGAACAAATTGCTAAAACAACTGAAAAAGACATAAGAACCTAGCAAGGAGATTTCCAAAGGGGATTCGTAAACTGTTTTCTTTTTATATTGGATTACCTGAACGAGTAATTATTTTTTCATTGTTCATCCGCTTTCGGTGCCACGTGAACAAAACAATTAACGTGATTGGATCATTCAGTTTACTAGATTTGTTCAAAGTGTCTCTATTTTATCTCTAATAATAATAATACATCTTAAAATTACGCTAACAATAAAACACCTTCAGACACCATTATTATAACGGTTATCGGAAAACGTTTCAACCTCTATTCGATGAACTGTAATTGTTGGAAGTCTGAAGTCCTACTGTTCTATGTGTTCGGTAAAGAAATGGTTTATTTTTTTAAAATTCTTCTGTAAGAAATATATCGTTGCTTATGTCTTAATTTTGCGGTAAGAATAGGTTTTATTTATTAGATTTGCAAAAAAAATGTTTATTATATACATATATATTATTGCTAGAATACACTTTTTCTCCCTGCTAGATGATTGGGAACATTGCTCACAACTTGTGCTCTCTGGTTTCGAAACCTCCGCCACGGTGAGAGAGCTGTTTCCAGACACATCATATGATTTCCGAATTATAGCTGAAAATAGTTTAGGAAAAAGTAGTCCCAGTGAAGTCGTTACCTCAACTACATTGGAAGAAGGTACCGAAAATATATCAGTTCGTTTTCTTGCACAAGTTCAAATCTGAAACATGTAGTTATCAAAATTATTAGGCCCGGAATGGCCAAGCGCGTTAAGGCGTGCGACTTCTAATCTGAGGGTCGCGGGTTTGCACTTCGCGTCGCGCCAAACATGCTCGCCTTCCCAGCCGTGGGGGCGTTACAATGTGACGGTCAATCCCACTTGACTAATTCGTTGGTAAAAGAGTTGCCCAAGAGCTGGCGGTGGGTGGTGATGACTAGCTGCTTTCCCTCTAGTTTAAACTGCTAAATTAGGGACGACTAGCGCAGGTAGCCCTAGAGTAGCTTTGCGCGAAATTCCAAAACAAACAAAATCAAAATTATTTCGTCGTAAACAGAAGCATGCATAGAGAAACAACTTTACTTCTCCCTCCATGTTTACCTAAGAAGTTATAATTATATAAATAAGCGTGTTTAAGGTGGCCAAAGCAGCCAACATTTTGAATTATTTAGCACTTCCATGGTGAAAAGTGGCGAAATTTATCACCTAACTCGGTCCTGTACTTGTACTTGTACGAAATTTCGTTTGTGTGTTTGTTTTTGAATTTGGCGCAAAGCTACACGAGGGCTATCTGCACTAGCCGTCCCTAATTTAACAGAGTAAGACTAGAGAAAAGGCAATTGGTCATCACCATCCACCGCATACTTTTGAGCAATTTTTTTGCCAACGATTAGTGGGATTGACCGCAGATTTATAATGCCCCTACAGCAAGCATGTTTGGTAGAACGAGGATTCGAACCAGCGACCCTCACATTACGTGTCGAGCACCCTAACCGCCTGGCCATTACGGGCCTAGTTGCAAGTTATCGAATAAGCAGATATAAGTACCTATAATAATCTCTTGTGAGTACAGAATGCACTTTAGTTGTTTTGTAAAGAAATGAAATCGAGATTGACTTGAGTTTATACAGGTGACGCTAAAGGTAACCCTGAAGCAGAAAACGTTTATTTCAACTTCAGAATAATATGGTAATATAAATGTTAGCTTTTTAACAAATCTTCCATGCAAGTTGGTCAGTAGCATGTTTGAAAACTTATAACACTAAAGTCCAAGATTAGATACCCCTGTCTGACACAGCACAGATAACCTACTGTGTAGCTTTGTGCTTGAAGATAGAGAAAAAACATTCATGGCCGGGATCAGATTTTTCTCCACCTGGCGTGGGATATAAGTACTGAGAAAGTTGTTTTTCTGATAATTTGGTGATTTTTTCCACAGATGAACTCACAGAGAGAAGGGGGTACGCTCATTTCCTCACCTCTACCTGTGCACCTGACTCCCTCCATTTCGCAAACAGATGCCTGGCGAAGTACAGTATAACAAATAATATAACGGAGATCGAACCGCGAATTTGAATATTATACCTCCTGATACTTGCTATTGAGGCACAAAGGGTTAAAACACATCTTGTGATGCACACCTCGTAAATTGTGATGCAGTTTTTAACAATACCCTAACTATCATTGTTACTACCCTTCCAATCTATGACGACCTGAACGAGTAAGCTCTGTCGTCAAATTCACAATTTTAATTACATTTCCAGCAAAGTCATGTTAGGTCAGCTTACAGCGCCACCTATAGGTCGTTTTGTTTTTCACGACTTCCGCATATATTCTTACCCATACTATACTTACCATATATATATATATATATATATGCCTTACCATGCCTGTACTTAATTATATGATTTCTGAAGCAAACTGTTTTTCAAAAGCTGGTAAATAAATCCGCAAATATAAGTTTTTTCACATGTCAACAACGCTTCGACAAATTGTTCAAGGTGTAGGAACTACTTGACGTATTCTAATTGTCATTCACTTCACTATTTATTTGTATTTTTTTATCTGTCTGAATGTTAAATAATCTGTTTGTTTGTTTTGAATTAAACAACTACACAATGGGCTATCTGTGCTCTGCCCACCACAGGTAACGAAACCCGGTTTTTAGTGTGTATACCACTGTGCCGTTAGGGAGCTGTTGAATAATAGCTGTAGCGATACAAAATAATTTTACCTTTGAAATAATAAATCTATAAATTTATCTATAAGCCTATGCAAAGCGAGATTCATGTGCTCTGTTCGTGTTGATTAAGCAGTGCAAATTTTACTCACCACCGTTTTTAATTATAATCAATCTTGATTTTTCTTTATAAGGCACTCAACTTGTAATATGAGGGTCGCGGGTTCGAATCCCCGTCACACCAAACATGCTCGCCCTTTCAGCCGTGGGGGCATTTATAATGTGACGGTCAATCCCCACTATTCGTTTGTAAAAGAGTAGTCCAAGATGTGGCGGTGGGTGGTGATCACTAGCTGCCTTCCCTCTAGTCTTACACTGCTAAATTAGGAACGGCCAGCGGGGATAGCCCTCGCGTAGCTTTGCGCGAAATTCAAAATAAACTTTTTGTAAGCATTTTGAAACTATAACGAATTTTAGGTCTTTACTGAATTACGAAAAGATTTAAACGGACATGCGAAATTAATTTCACTGTTGTTAACTCCTGTAGTTTTCTACAATAAATTTCACTGTTGTTAACTCCTGTAGTTTTCTACAATAAATTTCACTGTTGTTAACTCCTGTAGTTTTCTACAATTAATTTCACTGTTGTTAACTCCTGTAGTTTTCTACAATAAATTTCACTGTTGTTAACTCCTGTAGTTTTCTACAATTAATTTCACTGTTGTTAACTCCTGTAGTTTTCTACAATTAATTTCACTGTTGTTAACTCCTGTAGTTTTCTACAATAAATTTCACTGTTGTTAACTCCTGTAGTTTTCTACAATTAATTTCACTATTGTTAACTCCTGTAGTTTTCTACAATAAATTTCACTGTTGTTAACTCCTGTAGTTTTCTACAATAAATTTCACTATTGTTAACTCCTGTAGTTTTCTACAATTAATTTCACTGTTGTTAACTCCTGTAGTTTTCTACAATTAATTTCACTGTTGTTAACTCCTGTAGTTTTCTACAATTAATTTCACTGTTGTTAACTCCTGTAGTTTTCTACAATTAATTTCACTGTTGTTAACTCCTGTAGTTTTCTACAATTAATTTCACTGTTGTTAACTCCTGTAGTTTTCTACAATAAATAAAGAATATCTTCTTACTTAATTGCCGAAGCTTCAAATGTCAGCCATGACACACACAAGATGTTTTCAGAAATTAAAACGTGTTCACAACGGTTTTCGTACTCGGGACGTGCACTCGACTGTCACCTACATGTTTTAATTTGTCGTACAATGGAAATTCGTTCACAGTGGTGACTTTTCCCGCTAATAACTTCAAAAATTATCGTATCCATTTCAACATTCTAAAATCTCCACAGTTTCGAGAGCCATAAAATTTAATTGGTAAATAAATATCTCAGTACGAAAACTACAGCAGCATTATTCGTAGGCTGGAAATGCGCATTACCAAAACACTTCGAAGTTTTTAATGTATCTTAACAACACACTCCTATCGAGAGGCTATAAATGCGCATTACCAATACATCTCGAAGTTATAAATATGTCTTAAGCACATACTTTTGTTGTGAACTTGAATTGCACGTTAACAGCATGATCGTTAATTAGAAGTATGTCTGACCAACACCTTTCTGTAATAAAATAGAAACACGCGAGTTAACTTGTTTAGTTCAAATTACGCTTTCCTGTAATATTACTGTTAAGACGATAAAATAGATGTTCTCAGGAAAAAAAAAAGCATTACCAATTCAAACATTATTTTCGGAAAACGTAATTTTCGGTTGGACTGCGTGTCATAATTTCATAAACAGTTACAACCAATTTGTTGAACAACGACTCGTTGGTGTTTGAACAGGCTTTCAAAACGAAATGAAATTTCCGGATTTTCACGATAGCAATTCAAAATTCATGAATGTTCCCAGTGATTATTCTGTGTATTCATTTCAAAAATTTTTCACATGAAAATAGGTTAGGTGGAAACTACTCAAATGTCTCATTCGGTACAGCGTATTTTGAAATATATTGTAATATTCGCTTGAGAACAGTTTCGGGAAACAGCACGCAAAGACTTAGTTTTCCTCTCAGATCATCACGTAATTCAAGTTGGATTATTACTCCAAATAAGTGGAAATTTATAAAATAATGTTTTACCAGTAGAACTTTTTCAATGTTTTTTAGCTCTCGAGAATTTAATTTTTATTTTAATAGTTCCTGGAGGCCCGCCACTAGATGTCGCTGTGGAAGCCACAGGTGCCAGATCGCTGAAGGTCACTTGGAAGGTAAAATTGTTTGTTTTATTGTTGCTTACAAAATATAATTTGTGATAATCCTTTTTGAAGTATAAAGAAACCATAATATTTTATTTGCGATGAGTATAAATAAATAAATTTACTGAAAACATGTTGTTAGCTTAGTGGGTGTCAACAGTGTTCGGTGCGTTGGACAAGACATCTCGCTACTCAGTGATGTTGAGAATTTTATATGCAAAAACGGCTCGTTTAGGTTGAGAAAATATTTTAAATAGAAGAGCGAACAACGTTTCGACCTTCTTCGGTCATCGTCAGGTTCACAAAGAAAGAGGTAACTCACCGGAAACTGACCACATGTTTGGAAGGGGCTGTGTAACTGAGTGTCGCAATATAGAGGGCGGGGTTAGATGTTTGAATATGTACTTTTATCTATAATATTAATATAGGTATAATGGCGTTCCATCCACCGCCAACTCTTGGACTACTCTTTTACTAAGGAATAGTGGGATTGACCGTCACATTATAAGGCCCCTAAGGCTGAAAGGACGAGCATGTTTGGCGCGACCAGGATGCGAACTCGCGACCCTCAGACTACGAGTCGCACGTCTTAACCCACCTGGTCATGCCGGGCTGACTAGGGTTCAAGCATAACCACCTTTAATTTTAAACTACTGGTCAGAGGAAAGACGGCCAACAGTGACCCTTTGTTCATCCTCTTGAGTCAAATGATGGGAGTGATTAGAATTGTTACAACGCGTCCGGAATTGAAGTTATGAAACAATATTTAGAACCCCAGATCTTATGTACAAATTCGAAGTCCGACACTCTAACTACGCCCGGCCTCTAAAGGTATGAAAATGGAAAATTAACAGTGTTGTTGTGTGTATCTGTATTATTTTGGGTATATATTATTATTAAATAAAACACAATATGTTTATGATAAACGAAAAGAAAATCGAAAGATACAAATGTTTCGCTAAACTCAACATTTCTCTTGTACATTTATTGGCCTATTTTTCTCACTGTTGTTTCTTTTCAGCCTCCGCGGAAGGATCTACTTTACGGTAAACTCCTGGGATATTACCTTGGTTACAAGAAGAAAGGCAGTAGTGAAGCATTTCAGTATAAAAATGTTGATAATCCAGGAAACGGGGAGGTAGTCAACTACCTGACAAACCTGGATCGTTTGACGTCATATGTCGTCATGGTACAGGCCTACAATAGCGTAGGACCCGGACCTAGGTCTGACGAAATCCATTCCACAACACTAGAATCGTGTAAGTAACTATCAGAATTTTTGACTTGTTCAAGTTAGCCACGATAATTATAATTTTTAACGAAAACAGAGATTTACGGGAGTAGCGAGTGGTTTTTGGGTATCTCGACGTGCCAGAACTGAAGAAAGAGAGAACCAAACGTGTGGTCAGCTTCCGGTCAGTTACCTCTTTCTTTGTGAACCTGACGATGACCGAAGAAGGTCGAAACGTTCTTCGCTCTTCTATGTAAAATATTTTCTCAACCCAAACGAGCCGTTTTTGCGTATAAAATTCTCAACAAGTGGGTTTCTCGACATCACTGATTTATACATCACTCCACTGGCTCAACAAGATGTCTAAGGAGTTAAAGTGTTAAAATCCGGTTTTCAATACTGCTTAACTGCAGACAAAATTATGATGCACCTTAAACATTCATGCTGTGTACCCAAAGAGGAGTAAAATGATATAATGATATTACCCTTGGAAACTAGTGTTCATTACGTTTAAATACGGGCCCGGCATGGCCAGGTGGTTAAGGCATTAAACTCGTGATTTGAGAGTCACGGGTTCGAATCCCCGTCACATTAAACGTGCTCGCCCTTTCAGCCGCTGGGGCGTTATATGTTACGATCAATCCCAATATTTGTTGGTAAAAGAGTAGCCCAAGAGTTATCGGTGGGTGGTGATGACTAGCTGCCTTTCCTTTAGTCTTACACTGTTAAATTAGGGACGGCTAGCACAGATAGCCGTCAAGTAGCTTTGGGCGAAATTCAAAAACAACAACAAAGGAAAGCAATCTTTCTAGACTAGGGGTAAAAATATTCTTGTTTATTTTATTACATCTTGTCATGCACAAAAATTTTCATGATAAAATCCTTATACCACAGGAAGAAATAAAACATATAAAAGAAGTGTTCGTTCTGTATTTTGCTTCTCTGATAAACAAATTGAAACCGACCGATTATTTCACTAGTTTCTTAGAAAAACGTGTACGTGTAGAAGACACGTGCGGTATTCATTGCGAGATGTTTCCAACTGCCAAAGAGTTGTCATAATGTAGAAATTACCTTTGTTCGACACTCGTTTTGAATCAGCCGCAAGTGTTTCAATATAAGATGAGTTGGAGATATTACCTTCCAATCAGAATAAGCTAAAAGTACTTAAAAGAAACTAAAAATCCACTTGGAAAACAGTATGGCTAATGAAACGCCATTAAACAATTTGTTTGTTTTTGAATGTCGCACAAAGCTACTCGAGGGCTATCTGTGCCAGCTGTCCCTAATTTAGCAGTGTAAGACTAGAGGAAAGGCAGCTAGTCATCACCACCCATCGCCAACTCTTGGGCTACTCTTTCACAAACGAATAGTAAGATTGACCGTAACATTATAACGCCCATACGGCTGAAATGGAGAGCATGTTTGGCGCAACGGGGATGCGAACCCGCGACCCTCAGATTATGAGTCGCACGCCTTAACGCGCTTGGCCATGCCGGGTCATATACACGTTACCATTAGACAAACACATGGATTTATTTTTTTTAAGTTCACCTGAGTTTAGGGTATATATTTATATACATTTAATTTTATTTCACTTATAGACCTGACGTCCTAAAGCTGTTCTGTAGTGCACTACGTCAGTGGTTTTTTTGTGTATTTTTTTTCTTTTTGTTTTAACGTCTAGCCCCTCCGACTTCTCCAGCATTAACAGTCGTTTCGTCAACGTCATCTTCAATCACCGTTCAATGGGAAAACAATGACGATACGATATTTAAAGGTATGGAAAGTAAAACAAAAATAAGATAGGTTTGATTTTCTAGCTCGATAGATTCGCTTAATCTGATTTTGTGCTTAAAAAAAAACCTTCTGATGAAATATTATATAATAAATTAACTTGTGCATCATAAAAAGAAGGAAAGTGCGCATATACCAAACGAGGATGTATCTTACATAATAATGGCTTTAAAGTGTTTAGTTAGATCAAACGAATATTAAGTAAACTGTCTTAGTTTTTGTGTTTGTTTTTGGATGAAGTTTGTAAGGTGCGTTTCCATGTTTATTTTTATCATACTAATTTCGGTCTTCATTTTTGTGTGTGTAGATTATGTTCTTTATTACAAAGCAGAAGGAAAAGAATGGATGAAAGAAAAATTGATCACAACCACTCGCAAATATACCTTAAAAAGTTGTCAGTGTGGCACTCGCTACAGACTTTACATGACTGCCTCGAATAGTCTAGGAACCGGCGAACCGAGTGCGACTGTTATAGGTCGAACGAAAGGAGGAGGTAACTAATCAGTGAACCAGTAGAGGGCAGCACATTAACAAATAATCGTCTGCGTTTTTTAGTGCTAATTAAATGACAGTTGTCCAGATATATGGATAATACGATCTCTCTGAACATTTATAGTGTAATAGATATATTAATCTCGAACGAAATGTAATAAAATAATATATTTATAACTGAAAATTTAAGTGATATATATTTAGAATATTAATGATAATTTGAAAGAAACGATCCAACGCGACAAGGAAGACAAGTTCAATGACTACTTCAACAATTTATATTTCTGTTTTACAAAAGTTGCATTAACTGATATTGTCTTACACGTTGTAATTATCTATAGAATTAAATCTGATAAACTAGATACAAAGATAACTTGCACATGCTGTATTTCTTAGTCTGTATTTATAACGGGTGGAAAAAACGGGAAGGTAGGAAGAACGACTTAGCTTATCATGTAATTATCTTCAATAAAGTGATGTGTATTTATTAGCCTCCACCATCTATATACGGTGTTGTTGGTTTTTTATACTACTTTTAATTGTTGGTTTTAATGTGAGTAATATAACGCTTCTAACTGTTATTTCACTAAGTAACAAATACTATTATAACAAACAGTTATGCATTTTATTTTCGCCAGGTAATATTGGTAATATAACATTTGACTTCAGAGTTATACTAGTATGTCTTAATATAGAATTGCTTTGATTCTAACTGATGTTTCAATGTCTTGCTTCAGGAAGATAGATAAGTGTCTTTTCACACACACATAAACATAAAAGTTGTATTTTGTTTTCTTTTTCTTCTGTTTTATAGTCATATAAAGCTTCTTCAGCAACTTTTCTCAAGGTAACATTAAAGTTCCATGTTTTGTGTAATTTTCAGCTACTGGTCTTGAAGAAATAAATACAACTGTTTGATCTTAAACCAAGCGACTTTATCCCCGACTGTAAGATGATTGTGCCACATTTGAATCTTTATAAATAACCCTTAATAACACTATTCAATGAGCTAACCCTAATTCTGTGTTATACTTTTTAAGTTCTGCATCAAATTATCCGACATTCATCATTTCTAGCTCCAGTTTCACCTCATAAAAGGATGTTTTTGACGATAAACGCAACTTTTGTCACCTTAAACTTGGGATCATGGCAAGATGGCGGCTGTCCTATTCAGTATTTTTCTGTTCGATATCGGCCTACATTTCAACATATGTGGAACACTGTAGCATCTCGTGTGATGGCGCTGCAAAGATATTTGGAAATAGGCCATCTTGTGCCTGGAAGGGAATACAGTCTCTTAGTTAGTGCATACAATGAGGCAGGGACAACCGAAGCAGAATATACATTTCAGACATTAAATTACACTTTTGGTAGGTGGAAATATTTTAATGTTTTGTCACATATCAGAAGAAAACGTTGTGCTGCAAAAACACAAGCTATGAATGTTTCATTTCTTGATCTTGGGTTTTTATATCGATCATGAGAATGTTTGTCATTAATGTCAAAATCAGTACTCTTTGTCATATGGATATTTTAATATATAACAAAAATCTTAAAAATGACATTACTTATGTAAGTTCAGGTAGCGTTAATTATCAAATAATAAGCAAGATATATCTGCGTCTGTATGATTCCAGTAAATATGAACCACTTTCTGTTGTTTCTTTAATATAAATTGTTTGATATACTGATACTCAGATAACTTTTTAAAGTAAAATATTAAGAGAAGATCAGCCCATTTTGCTTTTCAAGATGTTATTCGTCTTTTACAGTTGCCTATAATTAACTGATTTATAGTTTTCGATTATTCGTGCCTTTTTGCTCTCACAAAAACAAATTTATTTGTTTTCTCTGTCTTGTATGATTACACTCAGCGCCAGCAGTAACGCCACCATCAGGGAGGAATCCGACAAGCAGAGACGCCATATTGCCTTTCTACCGAAACATTACAGTAATATTGCCTGTAGTGTTCTCCATTGTGGTGCTTCTTGTAGTCATCATTACCGTTTTAGTGTGCTTGAGAAGACAGTCGGACAGCAGTAGCAGAGCGAGTTGTGGAGGTGAGTAGTCGGAGTTTCGCGACATTTCAATCCATATATTGCTGTCAGACTTCAACCAAGTAGAACCGTTAATGTAGTTTATAGAAATGACGTTGGTACAAAAGTAGGCTAATCACAAAAACTCGCAAGTTAGAATTGCATCATTAACTGATTGTGTATTAATTGTCAACATAAAAATGTGTGGTATGGCTCGTATTTAACATTAAGAAACATGTTTTTGTTTGCTCTTCTGAGTCAGATTCTTGAAAGAGCTTTGACAATAACATTTAAAATATTTTGAACCCAAACACCCACCACAGCAACTTGGACCACTGTAACAAGAACGTCTGGTGGTGCACAAAGTTCGGCCCGCAACGAGTCGCCGAATGGCTTGCGATGTCCAATGGCAAAGTCAAACATAGGCAATTTGCGTGCTTAGAGTTCGCGCCTGCGCGAAGATTAAGTGCTATAAAAGTTTGTTTGTTTTTTTAATTTCGCACAAAGCTACTCAAGGGCTATCTGTGCTAGCCGTCCCTAATCTAGCAGTGTAAGCCTAGAGGGAAGGCAGCTAGTCATCACCAGCCTACGCCAACTCTTGGGCTACTCTTTTGCTAACAAATAGTGGGACTGACCGTCACATTATAACGCCCCCACGGCTGAAAGGGCGAGCATGTTTAGCGCTACGGGGATGCAAACCCGCGACTCTCAGATTACGAGTCGCACGCCTTAACACGCTTGGCCATGCTGGACCATTATAAACGAATATGCATTAGATTAGATACTGGATTACAAATCCTCTTTTAATGATTTAAACTCAGTAGATTTCGACACACAACACCAACACCATGTCAACAACTACATAAATACAAACCAACCATTATTCTCACCATGATTCCCCAGCGAGACACTAGAAGCATACTCAAGTTCAATTAACAGAAAAATAACCATAACCGAGCTAAAAATTAATATCAAAAACTTGAAGAACACTTCCCCCGGACATGATCAAATACCAAATATTATTCTGAAAAAAAGTTCCACTCTCCTACTACAACACCTCACAAACATCATGAACATCTCACTAGCGACCGGGTACTATCCCGACACGTGGAAAAAAGCCACCATAACAACGATCCCCAAGAAACAAACTAATAGAACAAATCCAGATAATTTCCGCCCCATCAGTCTGTTAAGCTGCCTTGGCAAACTGATAGAGAGAATTATCTCCAACCGTCTCCTCCATTTTTGTGAATCAAACAACATCCTTCCAGAATTTCAAAATGCCTCCAGAAAAAATAGACAAACAACAGATCACCTCACGCGACTCACCGAATCAATCTACAAAGCTTACAACAACAATCAAGTAACCATCGGGGTATTCCTAGATGTCAAAAAAGCATTCGACAGTGTATGACACAACATCATCATATACAAACTAAATCACCTGCAAATAAATCCCACGATAGTCAAATGGATCTCAAATTTCTTAACCAATAGAACAGCACAAGTAAAAGTCAATAAAACTATATCCAAATTATTTAATATGACGGCAGGAGTGCCCCAAGGATCAGTCCTCTCTCCACTTCTATACATAATTTTCGTCAGTGACATACCTTTTCCAAATCTAACATACACACACAATTCACAATACGCAGACGACATCGCAATCTGGAGCACCTCCAGAAACCCAGTAATGGCCATGTCTCGCGTACAAGAATCATTAAACAACGTCTCAACATGGAGAAACAAGTGGAGAGTCGTTTTAAACCCAACAAAAACACAAGCAATTACTTTCTATAGGAAACTTAAGAAGCAAAGAAAAAATCTAGAAAAAATAAAATTATCACTTGGAAACACAACCATTAACATGAGCAAAAACATCACATTCCTTGGCGTCACTTTCGACACAAAACTAACATGGAAAAAACATATAAACAATATACACTCATTAATCAGAAAAAGGATTTCATATCTAAAGACCATAACTGGCAAACAATCGAAATGCGCACCGAACACCATTATACAAATATACAAGGCTTACATCCGTCCACTAATAGAGTACGGATGTCAAGTAACATACAATATGTCAAATAACACACTCCAGAAAATCCAAGTGCAGCAAAACAGAATATTAAAATCCGCATTTAGCCTACCATCATTTACGCCAACAAACTATCTACACCAAATTAGTAATTTACCAACTATAAGAGATAGAATAACAGAAATTTCTCTCAAATATTATCTAAAAGCAGAAAATAGAAACAAACTAACGGCATCACTACACAAATTATCAAGTGCACCAACAAAATACATTTCACCGTACAACATATTTCAAGAATCACATTCTACTTAACAAAGAATCTAAACAAATAAAATCCATGTCATTAACACGAATTCCTTTTTTTACAGATACAGGGCACACGACAGGCAAAACTTTCGGCGCCTGTCCTGTGAAAGTGGGTTTTCTCGGGGCACTCCCGTTTCCCCTACATCAAAATCTTCAGGCATTGGATTTATAGATCCCAGCCAGACGCTGAATCGTGCCGTTTGAATTGTTTTATTTTGATCTGGATTTGAATAATATTCATGTTCACATCTGCTCAACCTCTTCCTTTCGGGACAGGTCCCGGCCTTCCTTTCCGCTGCTGCCTTTGCCTCCACCCAAGACAACATTTAGAAGAGACATCCTCCACCCAAATAGTCAAGAATAATAACAATAATTAATTTATTTAAATAAAAAAACCACTTAATCTTAATAACAAACCACAAAAGGGGACGAAGAGGAACCACAACGCTCCTGAACACCCCGGTTGGGGAGAGAACTCTTCTGATTTCTCTCTCTCTAAACTGAACCCTTGCCACCTTAGTTTAGTTTTTAGTTTTAGTTTAGTTTTTTAGTTTTATTAGATACTGGATGGTTCCATACTTGTGTGAAGCAATAAAGAAAATTTAATGAGCAAATCTCGTTAATACATAGGCATTTAATTATTGGCTCAATGACGTAATATTTTTGTAAGTACGAAATCTCACGCGTTCCAATTGTTCTTCGAGATTTACTTACGAGCCCTATTTTGATATAATTTCGTAACAAAAATGGCAGCTAATCGTGAAAGAAAAGTTGACGACGAAGATCGGCAGTTTCATGATGATTGGACTTCGCAATACTGTTTTGTTCAACAACAGAAGAACGTGATTGGTCTGCTGTGTTTTGTTTTGTTTTGGAATTTCGCACAAAGCTACTCGAGGGCTATCTGTGCTAGCCGTCCCTAATTTAGCAGTGTAAGACTAGAGGGAAGGCAGCTAGTCATCACCACCCACCGCCAACTCTTGGGCTACTCTTTTACCAACAAAAAGTGGGATTGACCGTCACATTATAACTCCCTCACGGCTAGGAGGGCGAGCATGTTTGGTGCAACTCGGGCGCGAACCCGCAACCCTCAGATAACGAAGCGCACACCTCAATGCGCTAGGCCATGCCGGGCGGTCTGCTGTGTCATTCGACACTAGCAGTGGCGAAGGTATCCAATATAAAGCGTCATTATGAGTCGAAGCATAAATATTTTCCACAACGTTGTCGGTGATGAATGAATAACTTGAATAGAATCTCTGCGGCGGTCGCTGAATCACCAGCAGAACGTTTTCTCAAAGCAGTCAGCAGATTTAGGTGCAGCATGTGAGGTCATTTCGTTGATGATAGCGAAATTCGGCCGACCGTTCACTGATGGTGATTTTGTCAAGCAATGTATGATTACTGCATCGGAAAAGTTGTGTCCGGAAGCAGTTTTCAAGCTACAGATGGTGGCTTTGAATCGTATAACAGTTCAACGAAGAATTTCACACCTCTCAGCAAACGTGACAAGGCAGCTTACAAATAAAGCAGCCAACTTTATCTACTTTTCTTTGGCAGCAGACGAGTCGATTGACATCAGTTTAACAGCACAGCTACTAGTTTGTGTGTGTGGTGTGTCGTCATCGTTTGATATCACAGAGGAACTAATCAGCATGGGTTCCATGAAGGGTCAGACAGCTGGGTCTGCTCTCTTCGAGGAGACAGTACGACTGTGTAGTAGTGTTTCATTGGATTTCACGAAACTGGTAAGTGTGACAACTGATGGAGCACCAGCCATGACCGAAGAAAGTAGCGGGCTGGTAGAACTGTTGATGAAGCATTGAGGAAAGCACAACATAAGTTGGTGAAGTTGCACTGTGTTATTCATCAACAGAACCTGTGCAGTAATGAACTTGGTTTTCAGGCACTTATGGCATTAGTGACGAAAACCATTTATCTCATTAATTTCATAAAATCGCGAAGGCTCAATAACCGTCAGTTTCGAAGTCTTCTTGAAGAAATTGATTCAGACTATGGTAACCTTGTGTATCACACTGTGAAGTACTCTGGCTGAGTCGAGGGAAGATGCTTAGATGATTCTGGGAGTTGATTGATGAGGTGATAGAATTCATCAGAAGCAAGAACAAAGACACAGAAGTGATTTACGTGACTGATCCAGAATGGAAAGCTGATTTGACATTTCTGGTTGACATGACACAACACTTAGATGATCTGAATTTGAAGTTGCAAGGCAAAAATCAGCTTGTCTGTCAGTTTGCAAATCACATCTCAGCTTTCAGGACAAAGTTGAATTTGTTCTGGCAGCAAGAAGCATCAGGCAACTTCGTGCATTTTCCCACTTTTCAGTCACAGCTACAGAAGAATCAGGACATTGACACACAAGTTTATGTTGGGAAGCTAGATACTTTGATTCAATCCTTCAACTCACGGTTTCATGACTTTGACCAATGCAGATTGTTGATGAAATTTTTTGCTGATCCGTTCAGTGAGTCAGTGGATGACTTCTCAGCAAAATATCAGCTCAAAGTTACTGATCTCCAGACATCTAATGAACTGCGTACTATTTACCGAGGAAACAGTTTGCTTGACTTCTACAAAACGTTGCCTGATACATTTGCTAATCTGAAAGAGAACGAAGTTGTCCACACCAGCATGTTTGGCAGTGCTGCTGCAAACAGACTTTCTCGCATATGAAACTGAACAAAAAATAACACTCGCAAACAGCTAATTGATGATTATCAGGAAACAGTCTTGCATCTTTCAACGTCAAACATCAAGTCGGGCATTTCTAAGCTCGTAGATGACATGTAGCACCATCCATCGCACTGATTTTGTAACAGTTCACGTATCATAACATTTCTTAGAATAATATGCAAACTCTTTGATGTAATCGTTATTTGTGTGTTCTTAAATGTGATGTCTATCTTGTATGAAACAACTGTGGGATGATTTTAATCTTCACTTTTTTGTGGCTCCCAACGGTTACGAGAAGTCTGTTTGTGGCCCCTGACTCAAAGAGTTTGGGCACCTTTGGTCCAGAACATGCAGTTAGCTTCCAAACTTTTCTTTACAGTAAACTTCAATTATATTTCAAATAAAGACGTCTATGGCCGAAATAACTTGTTTCTGTTAAAACATCAACTTGTCCTTTCAGGGTTTAAAACGGCAGTAAAACTTACATTTTAATAGGAAAAAAAATTAAATTAATTAATTTCGGTAAATAATTGTCTATTTAAAAACAAAATATCTTTATAACGTCATGGGAAAAGAGTTGAAATTATGTTTTAATACGTGATTGGTTGTGATTGTTTTCTGATAGCAAAGCCACGTCAGGCTATCTGCTGAGACAATCGAGGGGAATCGAACCCCTACATTTAGCATTGTAAATCCATAGAAATACCGCTATACTAACTGGAGACGTTTTAACACTTAAATTGTGCAGTTAGGTAATTAGAAATTAGCTATTATAAACGCGATATCAATGAAGTTTCCTGGAACGAAAGAAAATATCAGTCTTCAGTAATGTGTAATTATTTTTATCCCAACCAAGGTTATAATTGAAGAAATTTATATTTAATTATAATTGTTTTTTGTTGTTTTTATTTTACGCAAAGCTAAACGAGGGTTATCTGCACTAGCCGTCCCTAATTTAGCAGTGTAAGACCAGAGGGAAGGCAGGTAGTCATCACTACCCACCGCCAACTCTTAGGCTACTATTTTACCAACGAATACTGGGATTGACCGTCACATTATAACGCCCCCAATTCGCGAATTCGTATCTCTGTCACACCAAACACGTTCGCCAATTCAGTCATGAGAGCTTATAATATAACGGTCAATCCCACTTTTACCACAACACTTGGTAAAAGAGTTGGGGTGGGGGATGATGACTAGCTGCTTTACCTTCAGTCGTACACTGCTGAATTGGGAGGGCTAGTGCATATAGCCCTTGTGTAGCTCTGCACGAAATTCATAATAAACAAACAAACATGATTTTAAAGCGTGCATTACAAAGTAGTCAGTAAAATCTAAAGTGAACCTTCTTTGCATCGTGTGATATAATTGGTTTTGAAGCAGTGTTTAATAACAGTCAACATTGCCTACCAGTATTTTATCTTATTTTATTGTTTTATTGGGAAGAAGATAGATATTACCATTTTCAACTGTTTATTACGTGACTTGAAACAGCACTTCATCTTATTAGAATCACACTAATATAGGAACTGCCAAGAGAAATGTAAAAAATAAAATACGTTTTCTTAACCATTGCTGATGTAGCCACTTCTATTAGGCCTGGCATGGCCAAGCGCGTAAGGCGTGCGACTCGCAATCCGAGTGTCGCGGGTTCGCGACCACGTCGCGCTAAACATGCTCGCCCTCCCAGCCGTGGGGATGTATAATGTGACGGTCAATCCCACTATTCGTTGGTAAAAGAGTAGCCCAAGAGTTGGCGGTGGGTGGTGATGACTAGCTGCCTTCCCTCTTGTCTTACACTGCTAAATTAGGGACGGCTAGCACAGATAGCCCTCGAGTAGCTTTGTGTGAAATTCCAAAACAAAAGCAAGCCACTTATATTTGTTAATTTGATTTTAATGAAATTTTGAAGAAAACATTGAGTGCGTGGAACATAAAACGCAAATTCCTCTCATACCTTTTGGAATAAACCCTACTGGTAAAAGCACTGGTTGTTACAACACCATCAAACAAACCTCCTCTGTATCTATGAGAATAAATGGATACCAATAAAACAATAGTTATTACAACAATCTTAAAACAATATCCTTTGTACCTTTAATAGTAATAAATACACAGTAATGAAAATATTTGCTGTTACAACTTCTAAACAATGAAAATATTCTCCGTATCTACACAAATGAACCAAAAAAACAGCATACAATTCGGATGATTAGAACCATTGCTAAATACCGTATTGGTCCGATTATAGGGCGATGTTTAATATAAAGCGAACCCATTTTCAGGAACCATGGAAAAGAGAAATATTGAGCGTCATAATGGCATTTAATAAAACTAATACAATAACTGAACAAACTGAAGGTGAATTTGTTGCGAGAGCAAATATCTGTGCACATGTGTAAATGGATGCTATATGTACATTCAGGAATACGACACGGGGAAGGAGTTTGTGGTCGGCCATAATTATAAAGCAACTAAGAATTTTACAGCTTATTTATCAATAAAAGAAATGTCACCTTATATTCGGGCCAGTACGGTAGTATTTTAAATACATTTTGTGGGATAAAACTCACTATTCACTCTAATTAGACGATATTTACTTTTGTCCTTTTTTAATGCATTGTCCATTATTACATTTTTATTTGTGTTTTTTTTAATTAATGCTGGACTGAACAAATTAATCAATTTAAATTAATGACTAAAGTAAAGAAATTCGTTACCTTTTCAATCCTTTTCTTTTCTTCAGACAATCAGCCACGAAAGGACAGGCAAACGGAAAACATGGGTATGATGGAATTTCCTCAGAAGCCGCTCAAAGGTATGGAACCAACTTACAAGCCCTCGTATTACTCCTCGCCAACCAGAAAACCAACACCTGTTGCTGCTGGAAGGAGGATTCGTGAGTAATTGGTTATAGTGTCAACATTAAAAAAGAAACCAATGTTGTTCATTTTGAACCACGAACATGAAACCTTTCTTTCCTGGAAGGAAGGTTCGTAAGCACGTGTTTGAAAAGAAAAGAGAAGCTGCTTATTTTGATCCAAATATTTGAAATTGTTTATAAATGGTGACTGGTGTAAGTGTAAGTGTACTACTAAAGAAGTTCATTAGGAACAAACTTGGTAAAAATGTATTGTTACTGAAATTGATGAAGAACGAATTTACTTGCAGAGAATGATTATAGTAAATTAAAGGCTTACTAATTTCTTTGCTGTAACGCAAAATACAATCTGGCATTCTATTGATATTTGCAGCCTGCACGACGTCGTTGTGCGCACATGTAGCAAAATGGCCGAGTCAGTTACCCTTAGAATTCAGATACACCCGTCGCTGTTTCTTAATTAGCAAGCAGAAATAAAGCAGTCAGTTAGTAACGCTCGCCACCTTAATATATCTTTGAATCCAGTGACGTGAATGATACTTTTATAACACATACGCAGATAAAAGTGCAAAACCCTTCGAGGCCCAAACCTTGGACTCTTCTACACACAGTTGACACATTATTTTGCTCTGATCACTGGATTAGGCTATTTCCAAACAGTAATTGATCAGAATTATACACTAAAATAAATGTACATCTCAGATATAATATATTATTTTTATCTCCTTTGTCAGCCATATTATCCTACTATTACTCACTTGTCAATCAAGTACATAATGTTGCCAGTCTTTCTCATTCCCACTAAGATTAAATGTGTATATATATATATATATATATATTTCTCAAAATTTGCTACGACTCACCATGTTTTGATAGTGGTGTTATCGCGTAAAACATTTTTAATAACATTTGTCTAAAAGTACTTATTTACATTCGACAACAAGGTTTTGATTGATCTTGGCAAAAACAAAGAACACAAGAAAGTGTCCACATATTCAATAAGCTGACTTTTGTTTCTGCTTAATGCATTTTACTTTAATTACAGTCTGATAGAGTCTTCTTATGTCCTGGACCAGTCTGTTTGGGTATATTGTACCATTTGGGGGCCAAAGCAACTCCAGACTGGTGAGTTGAACAGGACGAGGTAATACTGCTCCTTACAATCCGTCCCAAATGTGTTCAGTAAGATTCATGTCAGGTGAACATGCTGGCCAGTCCATTCTCTCAACATTCTCATCCTCCAGGAGTTATGTGGTTATGCGTCATCATCCATTAAAGTTAAATTTGGATCTATGGCTCCTCGTTGTGGCCTCAGTAATGTCCAGGACCTCATCCCTGTGATCTTTTCTGTTCAAAGTTCCGTTCTAGATTATGTACAAGTCTTTATGACTCCTGAGATTCCATCATTGTCCCATCTCTATGTCAATAATGTTCTATCGCATTTTGGATGATGTACAAATCTTCATGGCTCCTGAGACTCCATCATTGTCCCATCCCCATGCCAATAATGTTCTATCACAATGACATCTTCGTATCCATCATTAGTTCGTCTCCACACTCGAGTACTTCCATTATGATGGTCTTGACAGTATCGAAACTCTTCTGTGAAGAGAACGAATGGAAAAAAAGCCAGCATCCTTCCAGAAGTTCCAAAAAGCATTTTAGCCTGTGCTTTCAGTGTCTGACTGTCATTGGAACTCGCACTACTGTCCTACTTGCTCTGTCCATTATTCCTGTCTCTTGGAAGTGACTCTATGCTCTAGAAACTACACTTTAACCAACTCCTAGTGCAATAGCAACCCTTCTCTGAGACAAACTTCCTTGGAATATTCGTGTTCCTTTTGAGAGATTCTGCATGTACAGATGGCGTCTGCGCTCATCAGTTCTTGAAAACTTTGTAGTGGTCTACAGTTATCTAATTAAATGAGCCCAGCATGGCCGAGCGCGTTAGGCGTGCGACTCCTAATTCAATGGTCGCGGGTTCGCATTTCCGTCGCGCTAAACATGCTCGCCCCTTTTAACCGGGGGGGGCGTTATAGTGTGACGGTCAATCCCACTATTATTTGATAAAAGAGTAGCTAGCCCAAGAGTTGGCGGTGGGTGGTGATGACTAACTGCCTTCCCTCTAGTCTTACACCGGAAAATTAGGGATGGTTCAGGTTTCTCCTCCTGGTTGGGGGTTGTGCAGTTGGCTAACAATCTACTCACTTAGAAAACCAGCCTGTTAATGAATCCGCAAGCGATTACGGCCCTATGTTCCTCCATGGAATCGAGAGGCATAATAATATCTAATTAAATAATAATAATGTGCCTGCAATCGGTTGAAATTTGCGAGAACAGAGGTGACCCACTTTTTCTTGTACTGTGACGGTCACACTTGATGACGTAGTTTGAATAGCACTAAATGAATGCAGAGAACACGTGACAAAGCACCTGCACAATTATTATTTGAATAACCAGTTTCAACTAATAAATCTATTACCAGAAAACTGTGGTCCTCAGGAAGTTCTGTGTAGTATATACCAATAAACGGGCCTCGTTATTTGTGTTGTACCTGTGTTATAGATCGGATGAAAGACATAAAGTTAATTACAATCTTCTCTGAACATTTAATGAATGAAGACGCGTTTTTCCCTGCGTCTTCACACGAAATGCAATCTTAATTTACATTCTCTGAAAGCTGGAGCGGTTTATTTTTAGTTGCGGATATTTTTCTGTGTGCTTCTACGATTTGAAATATAGGTTTAATTTATGGCATGACTAACCCTTCATTATACGTTCCTTATTCGTCATCCAATCATTTTCTTTACCTGCATTTTTACAACTCCGAGAACTTTATTTAGCACGAAATATAAAGAGGTTAATTATATTACTTGCGTTGTGCCATCTGTCAGCATAAATATTCACTAGTTTTTAATATATTATAGCGTTTCAAAAAATCCTACAAACTAATATAAATATTTCATTCAATTTTGAGAATTATGTATAAACTTGTGAATTATACTTTCCGATACGTATTACCACACAAAACCCTATGAGAAAAATATTGTGCCTCTCATATATTTTGTTACGTTTTAAAGTTTGGTTATTAACGTTTGAAAAAAAATCAAATTGTTATTGTTGCTACAGTTACTTAAGAAAATAACTGTCTATTTCATTTGTTAATTTTTATAAGTGCTTTCTTATGTCTTGCTTTTAAGACTGAACGAATGTTCTTCCTAGACAGAGGAATTATTTCTTCGGCTTTTTTGTGTTGTTTTTCTTTTTTTCTCGAAGGGAATACGTTAAACTGTGAACTTTTCCATATCAGGACGAAGAGACGATAACCACGAATATGCTGAGCCATATGCGTCCGTACCACCCCCACGCTGTGTTGTGGACGAAAGGAGTTGTCCAGTTATGTTGTCTGTAAGTTACTGAAAGCCACCAACGGCATGTTTGCTTTTTAAAATGGAATTGCAGGTTGTGTACAAAAATAATTGATTCAGTGACAAAAATATGGTAATCTACCAGTGTCCGAAAATTATGTTAATTCTAAGAGATTCAGTATTATTTTAATATCTGTGTTTGTTTCAGTTTAATACATATCTATAAATGTGTGCAAATTAAATTGTTAAATGAATGTGTACTGCGCAAGTCCCGCCTCGTTTCAAGCTTTGCTTGTTTTTGAATCTCGCGCAAAGTTACAGGAGAGCTATCTGCGCTAGCCGTCCCCTAATTTAGCAGTGTAAGACTAGAGGGAAGGTAGCCAGTCATTACCCTCCACCGCCAACTTTTCAGCCACTCTTTTACCAAAGAATAGTGGGACTGACTGCACATAATAACGCCCCCACAGCTGAAAGGGCGAGAATGTTTCGTGCGACAAGGATTCGAACCAACGACCCTCAAATTACGAGTCGAATGCCTTAACCACCTGGCCATGCCGGGCCTTGTAAAAGATTTTCGAGTGTGAGAATCAACAATATATGTTTTATGAAAGCATTAGCTTATTTTAGAATATTGTTGCCAACGGAAATTTCGAGAACTTAATTCTAAAAGTTTATAAATCGACGCACCAAGAGACAGTTCGATATATTTTTGTGTCTCTACAGTTGGGCCCGGCATGGCCAAGCGCGTAAGGCGTGCGACTCGTGATCCGAGGGTCGCGGGTTCGCGCTAAATATGCTCGCCCTCCCAGCCGTGGGGGCGTTATAGTGTACAGTCAATCCCACTATTAGTTGGTAAGAGAGTAGCCCAAGAGTTGGCGGAGGGTGGTGATGACTAGCTGCCTTCACTATAGCCTTGCACTTCTAAATTTGAGACGGGTAGCGCAGATAGCCCTCGAGTAGCTTTGCGCGAAATTCAAAACAGACAAACAATTCTTTTAAATCTTTCATTGCCAGCGTATTAAAATACTTTTATTGGCTTAACAAAATTTTAATAGTATTTGACGCACGAGCTTGTTAACGTAATATCCGGACAACTTATATACACAACCCTTGTAACTAATGTGTACAAAGTCAAATAGTTTTAGGCGAGCTAAGCTGTGTGAATAAGTACTCGAATTCTGCACGGTTTGATCACACACAAATTTATGATACTATTATTATTATTATTATGTTATGTAAATGAATTATCATTTTAAACATCCAGACCAATAGCAGCTTACTCTGATTCTGGACGTACGATACCAATGTCAGTTTGTTAATGATTGTGAATTTAGAACTACGAACCTGATATCGGGTTTATAACCGTTGTAAATGTTATACTTTGATATCAGCAGCAGTTTAATATGGTTGCAAATATTATACTACGATGTGACTGATAGCATTTAATTCTTTAAGGGAAAGTAAAAAGCTGAAACCAATCGAAGTTCACGATAGTGTGTGATAATAACTAAGTTAGCTTTTAAAAGGTAATGAACACCCTTCGGATTAATGCAACATAGAATCCTCACAAGTGTGCTATTATTTGTTTTGTTTACTTGCAAACTAATTAGAATAGCCTAAAATTAGTCTAATCCTAACCTAACAATGAGGGACAGCTTATAAATGTGGGAACAATATAAAAAGAACAAATACATTACTCTTTATAATTATAAAAAACCTAAAATTAGCCTTAGCCTAACCTAAGAATGAGGGACAGCCTATAAATATGGGAAAAATTAAAGATAATAAATGCATTACTCTTTATAATTACAAAAACCTAAAATTAGCCTAAGCCTAACCTAAGAATGACGGACAGCCTATAAATATGAAAACAATTAAAAATAAGAAATACATTACTCTTTATAACTATAAAAAACCTAAAATTAGCCTAAGTCTAACCTAGAAATGACGGACAGCCTATAAATATGAAAACAATTAAAAATAAGAAATACATTACTCTTTATAACTATAAAAAACCTAAAATTAGTCTAAGCCTAACCTAACGATGAGGGACGATCTACGATTGTGAAAACAATTACATAATAACAAATACATTACTGTATAAACAGATTTATTTCAAGTACCTAGTTTATTTTCACAAAGTCTGTAGAAAACTTTGATGTTTACAAAGACACAATCATGGTATCCGCTGAAAATATAAAGTCTTGTTTTACTTCTGCCTAAGGGCAAAGTTACACAACTATCTGCGCCGTACTCACCGTGGATATCGAACCCGGATTTTTAGTGTTATTAGTTTATCTCTTAGATAGCGGGTTATTATTTGTAACCACTTTCACAAATTCGTAATAATAGCATTTTTCTTTTGTGTTCTATCTAATATTATAAGTTTTGTGTATGGAATTTCGTTGTTTAATATTGTTTATTTTTGTTTTTACCAAAAAGGTTTTTTTTATACTCAGCAAGACACATATATATGACCGGCATACCAATAAAAACATTACATTAATTAAATATAGTGAAGAAAACAATGAATAATGCTTCACATTTCATATATTTTATTTAATAATATATTTATCAAAAACTTCTGTTTTCCCTAATAACAGACAAGAAATGAGGGGCCGTATGCTACAATAAAAAGGAGTCCTCCACGTTCTGTGTGTTATCTGCCTTCAATGAGCCAGGGTAAGTGATTGTTAATCAGAATTCTAGCGTCTGTCAAACTGAAATACAAAGTATAGCAAAAATTTACTGTCGCTCTAGTCTCTTCACTCAGTTAAGAAAGACTGGTAGAAGCAACTCCGACTAGATAATATGTGTCTTTGAGATGAGGTGTTTTTGTTTTGAATTTCGCACAAAGTTACTCGAGGGCTATCTGCGCTAGCCGTCCCTAATTCAGCAGTGTAAGGCTAGAGGAAAGGTAGCTAGTCATCACCATCCACCGCCAACTTTTGGGCTACTCTTTTACCAACTAATAGTGGGATTTACCGTAATATTATAACGCCCTCACGGCTAAAAGGAACAAGCATGTTTGGCGCGACGGGGATGCGAACCCGCGACCCTCAGATTACGAGTCGATCGCCTTAACCACTTGGCCATGCCGGGTCTAAAGCCCTTGTGGTGGCGGGTGCTGCTAACTGGTTGCCTTTCGTCTGGCCAACAGATCAAAAACACGCATAAACCCTAAGAGTTTCTCACTTGTTCATTTACTCTGCGTGTTGCATGAGATTACGTTCTAATTGGACTTCCATTTTCATTCTAGCTATCAGCTACTAAGCAAACCGAGCATGACCCTCTAATTAGCATCCTGACCGTCAGAGCTCGAGTTTTGTATTTCACGGGTCGTGAGCCATGCCGTTTGTTGACTTGTATTCAATATCGTATTGAACTGCTGTTTTGTAAATTTGTGTCGATAGGTTTTAAATCAAATTATAATTCAAACTTTCATATTATATGTAAGCTGATTTCTTAATTTCGAAGTAAACGTTACAAGAACTCACTTAGACGTAAATTTTAGCAAATCATGTGGTACGTTGAATGCAGCAGCTGTTTAAGTTAGGTGTTTGTGGTGTCAAAATACAAAGTCTCTAATTTCGTACAAATTACCAGTACTGATCGTCATAAACAAATTGTTGTCTGCACTTTGGGTTCTGCATGGGAGCATTAAATCCGTCAAATCCCACTATTAGGTCTGACAAGAATAGTCCATAGGTGGGTGGTATTGACTAGTTGCTTTTTCTCTATTTATTAATACCAAATTAAGAATAGCTGGCGCAGACAGCCTTCGAGTATCTTAGTGCAAAGTAAAGCAAAAAAACAACCTGAAACATCGAATACATAAAGGCTTTTACTTTGTAGTATATTTTTATACGATCATAGATTTTGTGTGTTCGATTACAAAACGAGATTTATTTTCATTGTATACGTGGGTTAAGTTTCGACTGAACGTAAATTTCTGAGCGTATGTGGATGATAAACATAAAAATACCCCTGACCAGTGGCACAGCGATATGTCTGCCGACTCACACCGCTAAAAACCGAGTTTCGATACCCGTGGTGAGCAGAACACAGATAGTCCATTGTGTAGCTTCTTGCTTGATTATAAACAAACAAACGTAAGAATAACAAATATTTCAAAAACAGAACTTTCAATTTTAATTCAGATTTCCAGCTATAGTAATCTGGAATAATAACTGGGATTCACTTTTAACGAGACATCCATGTGACTCTGCTTAGCTTAACTGATATCGCGTAATGTCTGAAGTCAGCAATTCCACGAAGCGCCTGTTCTAACAAGTGGACATTAACCTTAACCTGAAGATGACCTAGGAAGGCTGAAGCGTTGTTCTCTTCTTATCAGCAAGTGTTAATACCCATGCCAGTCGTTCTGAGGTACAAGTGGACATTAAATTATCTTTCTCTATATCTTTGAATGATTTTGCTTTCATTTCAACACTGACTTCACGACGATTCAAAGAAAAACTGGTGGAAAAAAATTGAAGAAAGACAAGTAATTTGTACGTGAAATTACTAAAATGAGAGAAAATGTAAGAATTATATATTTAAAAACGGCTGGTATGGGTAGAGAAAGCATTATGTAGAGGAGTGAACATCGGTCATCGTCAGGTTCACAAAGAAAGAAAGGGTTACTGACCGATAGCTGACCACACGTTTGAAGACGGTTGTGTAATTGATTGTAGGAATGTAGACGGCGTACTTAGATGTTGGATATATTTATTAATATTAGGTATAAAGGTGTTTTTTTTGTATTGGTCTCTTTTGGGCTTGAGTTGTGGTATAAATAAAGCTTCTTTAATTTTGAGTTTGTTTATGTTTGTTTCTTTATTTAGTATTTGAGTGTTTTTTATAATTATATTGTGTTTATTTGACTTGCAGTGTTCGAAAACGTGTGAAGGTGACTTTATATGTTCTTTGAATCTGGTTTCCATTTTTCTACTTGTTTCTCCAATATAGAAGTCGTGACAGTTATCACATTGTTTTTTATAAATAATGTTGGTGTGGTGTTTGTCAGTGTAGTTCTTACATGTTATAAACCTCAGTTTTGAGCCTGGTTTTTGAATAAATTTGGTATTAACTGGAATGTCATGTTTTGTTACCAGTTTTTGCCAAATGTTGGTTATTTTTCTGCTGATGTCAAGAATATATAGCATGCAGCAGTATATTATTTTAACAGCCCACATATCTAACTCTAGTTTACTCATGTAAAAGTCAACAAACCCGATAAGACTTTGGGAAATAAAATAAGAATTTAAATCATTCCCCACGTCCTCACGTGAGCAATGTTTAACCCTAACAACAGATCATAACCTCACAAGTAACAATTTGTTTTTAATATGTATTCGTAGGAGTCAAACTAAGGCCAACTCAACAGGCGACGTCTCCTGAGCGATCATATTGTCAGTCTGGTTCAAGTCCATCTGGGTCCAGCGGAGATAGACCTTGTAGTATGTAAAGGCAAGATAAAAAGATCGTGAGTAGAACATAACGTGATCACAATGCAAATAAAGGTTCATCGATACTGAAATAACAATACTTGCCACTAGATGGCGCTTAATGCATAGGAAACAAAATCGAAAACATTTGCTTCAAGTATTAAAATCTTTAGCAATAATTGATAATTTAAAATATGTTAGGAAGTGAACTTTAACAATATTTTCAAAGTTAAGAAAGCTTCTATAGTTTATGTTGTAAATAAAAAAATTCCTCTGTAGACACACATCTCATCGAAATTCTCTTGTACGCTGTTATTTATCACACTTCCTCGCTAAATAATTTCAGAAGATAATTTCTTCATAAATGTTTTAGAAAAACTGTCATGTTTGTAAACAACAGTAATTTCAAAATAACCTTCTATGGCTATTAATTAGGACTAGGAGAACAAAAAATGTATCTCAGATCTTTTAACGGAATCTTTCTTACTCTGAGACCATATAATGATGAAATTCATTTTATAACTAGGCTTATAAATTATTATTTTTATAGTTGTTGGCTTAATAACTCAAATATACATTTAGATGTTGAAATGGAAGCAAAGAGGCAGAAAAAATCTATTAAAACAACCTTTTTTTTTGCCTTAAACTGAATTAAATCTAAATGTTCCCGTATTTCATGATGTCCATAAATAGGCTGCTATACGTCACTAATTAAACAACAGCATAGTCACTAGTTTCTACTGGAAACTAAACTGTATTTGTTTGCCTTTACTTACAGGTTGTAAGGGGTTTTGTTTTCGGTTTTCTCTGTGTGACCACACCTGTGTTGTCTGCGTCCTTCTGCAGTGGTCGTCTTTTTCTAAGTTCAACAGTGGCTATTTGCGTTTCTCTGTCGCCGTCCTCTCGTACAAGTCTTTATGAAACGCATAATTCCTCGGAAGACGTTTTGTAGCAGTTTAAAAAGATTAATAAAGGGCTTAAACATCTCATCACTGAATTTCAATATTACTTGTATTCATCCAAAAATAAACAGAATTATCTGCTTGTTCTTTTTTTTTTTTCGTTTTTAAAATTTGCAATTTACGATTTGACAAACTATTAATTTTGATTTGTTTTTCGTGTCCTGTGTTTTTAAATAACCAATCGGTTGAAACTTGTTCGTTCTCATACGAGATGTGCAAATGGTATCTCCAAATATTTTATTATATCGTTTTTTCCACTCGTATGAAGGGAGTTAAATTGATGGAATTCTAATAAACTCGCTTTAATAAAAAAATGTAATACGTTATGTTTCACTGCGTGAAATAATTTCGCGATTAACGTTTGCTAATCAGTTCTATAACCTTATTTTACTAAAAACACTTCTGTGTCATTTTAGTAACCGACCAACACAGACAATAGAGTTCCGATTGTATTGAATAATGAATTGTTAAACTCTAATAAATAATATTTTATAAAATATTTGTTCTGTAGTCAGATTTTGTTTACTTGTATCTTATACAGGGTAGAACAAAAGTGGCCCATCCACTATGATATTTATAAGTCGCTTTTGCTGTTTGCTTTTCTAACTCAAGTTCATGTTTTACTAAGCCTTTTTATTGTTGTTGTTTCTTACAATAACTGATTATAATCTTACTAACCTTGTAGAAAAGTGTAGACGTGACCCTGTAGTCACGTTGTGTCAAAATACCCAACAGTAGAGGATTGAAGAAGGGTGGTGCGCGACTTTTGTCGCACCCTGTATATTGATTTTATTTTCATTGTTCCCGTCATATTCAAGAAGATGAACCGCCATAGGATGTACACGATTTATCATTTTTGGTACGTGTGAACATGTGGTTTTGGTTTCTTCTTACGTCATAGAACGTTCTTTATTGTTTTGTTATGTCTTCACTTGTTTTCTTCTTTTAAAAAATAAAAAAATGATTTTTTTCCTGCTGGCGTCAATTTGTGCAGAACATAGTCATTCCTTCTGACTCATTTCGATCCATGTAGGTGTTTCTTTTCGTGATTATCACCGGTAACAAATCTAATAAAAACTTCATATATATATATATATATATGCATGTACAAAAATTGTTTTTTGGTATTTCTGCGTCATATTTCTGACGTAGTCCACACACGCATGCATAATGCTGCCACCCAGTTGCATGTCTGCTGACTTATAACGTTAAAAATCCAGGTTTCGATAGCCATGGTGGGCATAGCACAGATAGCCCATTGTGTAGTTTGATGATTAATTACAAACAACTATAACACATAGTCGGCCAACAACTAGACATAGATTTGGACTGCATTTTTACAGTATGACCTTTTGATGTGATTATTTTGATGCACGTAAATACATTCAAGGTCAGTTTATGGTCAGATATAAAATTCGTTGTTAGTCAAGACAAGGGGGATCTTGTGAGAACGTTTGATTTAGTTATTTAATATGTGAATAAAACACAACAAAGAAAGTTCACTACAGTAACAATTGAAAAAAAATTCACCCACTGGACTTTCTTGTTTCGTAAACTGGTTCCAAATTCCTAAAATTATTCATCTTCTGGAAGAGACATGAAAGAGTTGTCGTTTTTATTAAATACGATCGATGGCGTTGTCTTAGTTTACACGGCAGTGATGCTTCTTCACGAGCCTAATGGGCCGGACATGTCCCAGTTAGCATCGTGGGTCCATGGTTTGCGTCTCGTTACCTCAAACAAATATCGTGATTTGCACACTGAAGCCGAGAATGCGTTGGATCAGCGATAAAGTTTTGTTTGTTTTTGGTATTTTGCACAAAGCTACTCGAGAGCTATCTTTGCTAGCCGTCCCTAATTTAGCAGTGTAAGACTAGAGGGAAAGCAGCTAGTTACCACCACCCACCGCCAACTCTTGGGGTACTCTTTTACCAATGAAAAGTGGGATTGACCGTCACATTATAACACTCCAGGGCTGGGAGGGCGAGAATGTTTGGCGCGAACCCGCGACCCTCAGATTACGAAGCGCACGCCTTAATGCGCTAGGCTATGCCGGGCCTCAGCGATAAATCCGAAAGCATTTTACGCTATACATTAGATTTCGATACCCGCGGTGGACATGGCACACATAGCTGTGTAGCTTCGTGCTTTGTATCTTCCAGTTATTATTCACCAATACATTTTCTTTCTTCTGAGCGTGACACATTTCGCCCGTGTGCCCGAGTTGTTAATCCGAAAAGTCGTGGTTCGAGGCTCGTTAACGCAAAAACGCGTTCTGCGCTTTGAGATCATAATTGCTCTGCATGTGACGAACAAACATCACGATTCAATCAGATAATTGTACCCAACGTCGATGGCGGGTAGTGTCAGTTAGTTGTCGTCCTTTTTATTGTTTTTTTAATTATTCTAACTGTAAATTTTCAATCGTGTTTACAGCTATTTTATAGCCTAATTTCTTTCTTTTCGCTTTCTATTTCTTATCCAACAAAGTTATGCTCTGTTCGTTGTACTGTAAATACTTTTCTCAGTGTTTCCCAGAAATGGAAATTATCTATTATCATTCTACGGCAATGACCACTTGAGATTTAGCTAACTTGAATTTAAACTTTGTAAGCAAGCTTTTGTGTTTCAGATTTTTCATGTTAAGATAATTATTAATTCAGCTTCTAAATATAATCACAACGAGAGAATATTTCAAACTGAAGACTAAATATATAATATTATGTACGGGAAACAACATAAAACTTAACACGTCAATTTGATTGGACAAATCTTTGTCTTTCTATTGGTTGTAAAACATCACGGAAAACTATTGGTAGTTTATGAAAGATGGGATGTGACGGGTAGGCGTGGCAAGTGAGTATAATTTTTTAGTTTGTGACTTCGTAAACAAGTTAGATCTTATCTTGTTAATATGTATATTACAATAAATAAATTACGTTAAATTCTGCACTTCGGAGAGGAATGGCAAACAGATTACAGAAGATAAAAACCTAGTAAACAAATATCAGATTGAAAGTTTGTGTTTTTCGATATTTTCTTATAAAATTACGAACTTGAAACGCATATATTTGTATATGAATTTATTCGTATACATTCATAGTCAAATAGTGTAATTAAATTTGAATGTAACTTTCTGGAAGGTCGTGACATGCGCAGTCTGAGATACCCACAGCAAGAGTGTTAGTTAATTCTATCAGTGACTTCTTTATTTTATCTTTAGTATATTTTACCTAAATACTTTAGGAACTTTATATAAATATAAGTGAGCTTTATTGTGTCTCAGTTATGATGTTTTCTGATACGCGAAAACAAAAGTGTTTGATGGTCCTTTAACCTGTTCACTGCCAAGTACTTCAGCTGCAACAATACAACTCTAATGCTTCTTCGTTTTGAAACTTTTTTTCGTGACGCCATTGTGAATCGAAAGTGAAACAATTTGTAAGTAGGTCGAATGCGTGTATGGTGCTGACATCTAGCGTTGAAGTTAGGTATTATGGAGTACGAATTATCTTGTCCGTGGTACTGGTACCAATCGCCTCGGACGAGTTATGTGGAAAACAAAATCCTCATGAACATCACCAAACAGATGCTGTTAATTAGGTTGTTTGCTTCGAATTTCGTTCAGAGCCACTCGACTGATATCTGCGTTAGCCGTCCCTAATTCTGAAGTGACTGACAGAGAAGGGGGGGAAGAGAGCCAACACCAGCTCTGTGCCAATGAAGAGTTGTATGGAAGAACACATTAGAACGCCCTCACAGCTAAAAATAGTGGACATTTTCGGAGAAGGGATTCGAACCTGCTACCCTTAGGTTGGGAAGCAAGTGTCCTAACTATTAGGTCATGCCAAACTGGGAAATGATGCCAACACAGAAAAAAAAATTACACAGTCTTAAAGTTAGAGGTTTCAGTCTGTCCCGAGACTTCGAAATTTAGAACTGAGAAAAAGATAATGAAGTTAACGCAGATTCATCTCGTTATTTCAAACTGTAGGTGTTAATTGTAGTTGTTCTGATTCTCGTCTAAATGAATGTCACGTGCAACAAATGTCGGTTTTGAACTGTTTTCTGTCTTTCAGTTATAACGTGATGCTAGAAAAGTTTGTTTGTTGGTAAGCGAAAAGCTAGACGCGTGCTATCCGTGCTGTGCGCACAGTGGGTTATCAGAACGCGTTTTTTAGCGTTATGAGCGTTTAGACTTACCGTTGGGCTACTGGGAAAAAAATAAAATATAAAGATGTAACCAAAGATACCATATTTTTGTCTGAGTTGTTTTTATTGTTATCGGGTTTCTAAAGAAAATAAGCGCCGAGTCAGATCACACTAACGTAAGTATTTACAAACATAAATGATTTAGTCACATGATACCAACACAATTATTTGTAAACATAAATGATTTAGTCACATGATACCGACACAATTATTTATAAACATAAATGATTTAGTCACATGATACCGACACAATTATTTATAAACACAAATGATTTAGTCACATGATACCGACACAATTATTTATAAACATAAATGATTTAGTCACATGATACCGACACAATTATTTATAAACACAAATGATTTAGTCACATGATACCGACACAATTATTTATAAACATAAATGATTTAGTCACATGATACCGACACAATTATTTATAAACACAAATGATTTAGTCACATGATACCGACACAATTATTTATAAACATAAATAATTTAGTCACACGATACAAACACAGTTATTCATAAACATAGGTATACGGATTTACAATGCTAAATGTAGGGTTTCGATTCCCCTCGGTGGTCTCAGCAGATAGCCTGACGTGGCTTTGCTTTAAAAAAAAACACACACACACAAACATTTATAAACATAAGTGACTTAGTTATATTAACGTAAGTGCTCACAAACATAAATAATTGAGACATATGATATCAACCTAAGTACAAACACAATTCAGCATTTGTTTTTAAAATAATAGCCCCTTATCACTGGTATTCCCCACAAAGGATTACAGTTCGATGATAAACGTTTGTTGTGTCCAGATATTTGATGTCAGTATCCTTCGATAATGCATGACCCAGTAGAGTATTATATAACTGATGCTTGAAAAAGTTGGTACTCACTTCATTTTCACAGAATTTAGAAAAAACAAAACAAAGACGGTTGTACATTTCGTGACGTACTTGATTATATCTTTACCTTATATGGTCATTAATAAGTGAAGTTTTTGTTAAACATGGACTTATCTTTATCTCTTCATCATAACAATAAAGTTGAACTATTGTACATCAGACTAGGCCTTTTGGATCACTGTGGTTCTGAAGTTATGGTAACACTGAGTTTAAACAATGGCTTTTATGTCATGTTGCTGAACAAGTAAACAATATAACCTAAATTATTCATTTAGGTTCTCTAGTATATTAATGGTAAACAAATAAGACAATATAAGCAAGAATATCTTAACACACCGTCACTCAAAGTCAGTGACAAGTTTGGCTCTGAGGTTCCTATTTGGGGTTTTTACTTGTTTGTTTTTTTTACCAGCTACCATTTTGAAATAAGTTACATCTCGGTGCATCGTGATTTTAAAACCATAAATACATATTTCTTTATTTGGAAAGAGATTGTTGTCAAAGATCCTTTCTCAGAAAGTAAAAACTAGTTCCCATGGGTCTAAGTAGCTATGAAATGTCACTTAGCGAGGATCTAATTCCTAAAATATATCTAAGACCGTGTAAACTTTGGATAAGCACGAATAAATCTCTATTTTTTTTTTTAATTATGTGTACTGGTTATTTGAATGAAAAGGTTGTAACAAGTTCCATTTCCAGCTACATCCATTTTCACTTATGATTAAAGGAGAAAAACATGTCTTACTATTTTGACGAATACAGAACTGTCATTAACAGCTGTGGTGCTTGTTAAAGGAAAATAAACACTAAGTGCAGAAATAGATGCTAAAATCCGGGTTTCGATACCCGTGGTGGGCACAGCACAGATAGCCCATTGTGTAGCTTTGTGCTTAATTCAAAATAACAACAACAACAATCCATATTATAAAAAAAGTAGAAAAATAGAAACTTAGATTCAAAGAACACAAAAAGTCACCTTCACACGTTTTTGAACACTGCAAGTCAAATAAACACAACATAACCATAGAAAACACCCAGAATCTAAGTCGAGAAACAAATGTAAACAAACGCAAAATCAAAGAGGCCCTACTTATAAAGCAACTAAAACCAATATAAAGGAGCACTTTTGTATCTATACTAATTAAAATTAACCTAAAATCCTACTGCAACGCCCCCTACAATCCTGTGCCCGTTTATACTCTCGTCCCTGAGACATGTGCCCGCCAACGAGTCAGTTACAAACCCTCCCTTTGTTAAGCTGAAGATGACTTAGGAAGGTAGAAACGTTGTTCTCTGCTTTTCAATAAAAGTGTTAACACCCATACCAGCCGTTCTAAGATACAAGTTAACACATTAATAACGATTACGTGCGCTAAAATATAACGTGAAAAAATTATTTAGGTTTATTAGTGTTTCTGAAGTGAGCATATTGGTAACATTAAATAATTCTTACCTATTTCTGCTGTTGTTGTTGTTTTGAATTAAGCACAAAGCAACACAATGGGCTATCTGTGCTATGTCCACCAGGGGTATCGAAACACGGTTTTTAGCGTTGTAAGTCCGCAGACATACCGCTGAGCCACTGGGGGGGCTTATAATATGGAAGTTGTGTTATAAATTATGTTGGAGTTTTGTTTGTCAGTGTCGTTTTTACATAGTATGGACTTTAGTTTTATTTCAAGTGAGTTTCTCGTCAAGAATGTGTTCACTTGTTTCAGTTGGGCATTTGGCTATTTTTTGTCATCAAGAAATTATTTTTGAAATCTTTTTAACGAACAGTCAAATAATTCCCGAAGATTAAGTCGTGATAAGCACAGATTCCTAAATCAGAGACTGCGCTTGTCAACAGAATTAGTCCACAATAGAGCAGACACCAGTTCAACAGAATTACTCACAAATTAGGAAATATATAATAAGTCATCAAACAGTGAAAAGCAAAACAATACAATAATTAAATTAAAACATATACGATTATTTTAGCACTGAAAACTGACATTAGTTTCATTTACAGAATATTTCTTCAAATTTTTGTAGCTTACAACATAAAATTCACAACAATAACCGGATAAAAATTCTGAGAAAGTTTTGTTTAAACATGAGAGTGACGTCCACAAGATGATTGCTGGGTTGGTGATTCAACCCCTATTTTCCTCAGCCCCCCGCTAGTACAGCGGTATGTCTCCGGATTTACAACGCTAAAAATAAGGGGTTCGATTCCCGTCGGTGGGCTCAGCAGATAGCCCACGGTGGCTTTGCTATAAGAAAACAAACCATTTTCCTCCTCTCATACTCCAAAAGTACATTGTTCATAACTTCTACAAACACACCTGATTCCACATATTGCTTGCTACAAGTTAAAAAAAATTAATCTTTAAAATTTACGGTACACTGGAACTTGTTTAGTTTCGAAAAGCATTCATAAGACCGATTGAACGGGGACGAAACAGAACCTGCCAGTTTTACACGGTTATCTACCTACCCTAAGTGTACTATAGACAACCCACAGTCTCCCTTAACACTTCCCACCCCTTCGAAAAAAGCCTTGCCTTATAACGATGCTTATAAAGTACGCTTTTCCCTCAATGACCCCTGCTCTTTTAACGTCCCCTTGCACGTGACTGATGGCAGTTACATCAATATTTTTATTTTAAAATTTTTACGTCGCTTACCTTAGGTGATATAAAATGAAAATTCGGCCTATGTTCTGACCAACGTTCCTAGTTTACGAACAGAAAAATACTTTCATGTCACAATTACGAGAACCTTTCTAATACATAATACGAACTTCGTAGGTTTGCATCTCGCCTAATTTTATGCACGCGTATATATAATTTATTTAATTAATTTATTCTTTAAAGTACTTTCAATAAAAATATTTACATATTTTATCGATATGTAACATTTCACAAAAAAGACAACATTTTGTAAAGCATAATAAGTTTAACATCAAAATATTTTTAGTTCGAGATTAAAGAACATTTTCACACAATATAATATCATATTCCACATAATCGTTCAGTAAATATACACAGAATACTTTAGCTATTAATTCCCCAAGTACCAATCATTGATTGTTTTATTTAACCATACCACTTGCAGTTCGAAGTCTAGATTTTTGTCCATTAGACGATTCTGCTTCTTTAAGCCTTTTCTTTCTCCTTTTCTGATAGCTTCTGCGCATCCTCAAAAGAATGTTGACGTAGTCAGGCCAATCGTTAGGCAGAAGGACGAGCAAAAATCCAGTGACGATTAGCAATATTCCCGCCAATTTCATACCTTTAAACACGACGCCATAAATATAGATGTCGATAACTGAAAACAAAAAAAATAATAAAATTATTACGAATGTAATAACAGAAAGAAGGAACTGTAGAAAAGACAAAGGTTTATCTTTTTTTACAATCGACCTTCAGAACACATGAAAAACCATTCGTAACGTCGAGAAACCTGCTTGAAGTAAAAATGTACTCTCAAGACGGCTTGTACGGGTATCAGAACTTTAATTAAAATACAGAACAATGTTTCGACCGTCTTAGGTAATCTTTAGGTTAACCATACCAGCCGTTTTGATAACATTAAAACCAACTACATTGCTTACAAGTTACCTACAGACACAACTAACATTAAATAACACAAATTTTGTTCCTGGATAGGATGTGTTATTTCTTAATTGCTTATGTTGTAAAGTATAGAAAATGGCCATTATTCCCTTCAAACTTTGCTTTTGTGACCTGGATAATGAAATTTACAAATTAACCTATTTTATATGTAAATAAGTGCAAATTTGCACATTTTCATTTACTTAAGGTCTGAATAAAACAACATATGAATCAAGATTTACATGTATTTATACTAAAGTTATACAAAAATGTTCAGAAGTGAGTAGTTTCTCGAGATTTGAGACTGTAATGTAAATCGCTTTCACGTATCAACCCCCCTATACAGTCTCCACCATGTTTTCGTTATACGCTCCCTGGAAGCGGCGTTCAGGATCCAATATATCTTGATGGAAGCGCTTGTCTTGCCTCTCTGAGTATGCTCCCATGTTCTGCTTGAATTTATCAAGATGAGCGTCAAAGATATGGACTTTCAGAGACGTCCTGCAGCCCATTTTGCCACAGTTCTTCACCAGAGCCTCAACCAGTTCCACATAATTTTCAGCCTTGTGATTGCCCAAGAAACCCTGAACCACTGCGACAAAGCTTTTTTCCCCTTCCTACTGAGATCCTTGGGGAATTATGTGCATTCCAGGATCTTCTTTATTTGTGGTCCAACTGAGACACCAACTTTGACCTTTGCCTCAGACAGCTTAGGGAAGAAGTCTCGAAAGTACTTGAAGGCTGCAGACTCCTTATCAAGAGTTGTGACCAATTGTTTCATAAGACTAAACTTTATGTACAATGGTGGGAACAACACCTTCTGGAGGTCCACTAGTGGCTCACACTTGACATTGTGCTTCCCCACAGAGAATTCGGCCTGTTGTGGCCAGTGCTTCCTGTTGTAGTGCACTGCGGTGTCCCTTCTGTCCCAAAGGCAAAGATAACAGGAAACATAGGTCTATGTGTTCACTTAGGCAGTTAGAAATAAAGTGAAGCGGTGAGCCCTTGTATATATGTATATATTACCATGGAAATTTCTAGAAAATTTTAAAAGGTTCTTAATAGTTCTTGTAAGTCCTACAGCATTTCAGAAAATTCTTTAAAATTCTTGTGAGTTCGAGAAAATACTCTATTGGTTACTTAGCACTGAATCTACATGGAATGTTCTGAAAAATGGTAACTTTGAAAATTTCGCCCCCCAGTGGCTCAGCGGTATGTCTGCGGACTTACACGCTAAAATCCGGGTTTCGATACCCGTGGTGGGCATTGTGTAGCTTTGTGCTTAATTCTAAACAGCAATAAACAACAACTTTGAAAATTTCGTTACCCAGGTCACAAAAGCAAAGAGAAAAATAGGTCTTTCCCATTTACTTTAGACGTAAGCAATTGGAAAATAACACTTTCTGTCCAGAAACAAGAAAAATTAAAAAAATTGTTGCATAGTGTAATTTATATTTGCAAGGTACAATCGAAGAGGAAATTTAAATAGTTAAGACATCAACTTCAAAGTTTCAGAAGAAATGAAGTAAACCTCATAAATGCATATACATATGCCCCCCCGCCAGTACAGTGGTATGTCTCCGGACTTACAACGCTAAAGTCAGGGGTTCGATTCCCCTTGGTGGGCTGAGCCCTTTGTGGCTTTGCTAGACGAAAAACACACACGCATATACGTATATAATACTTAACGGCATAAAATATTAGTGCATTTACAAAAGAAAAAATTCGATAAATTAAAAGAGTAAATTTCAAATGTATTGATGGTTTTAAAAATCTTGAAATTTTTTTCTGCGATAACTTTATACGTGAAATTTATTGATATCTATGTATGATTTGTTTGGGCCCGTCATGGACAAGTGTGTTAAGGCATTCAACTCATAATCCGATGGTCGCGCGTTCAAATCCGTTGCATCAAACATGCTCGCCATTTCAGCTGCGAGGGCATTACAATGTGACGGTCAATCCCATTATTAGTTGTAGGCCAATTAGTTTTACATCAATTATGAAAATAGTTTTATTTGTTTGTAGGTAAGTACAAAGCAAGTCAATGGGCTATCTGTGTTCTGCCCTTTACGGGTATCGAAACCCAGTTTCTAGCGTTGTAAGTCTGCAGAATTACAGCTGTGCCCCTGAAGTGCAGAAAAATGTTTTTTTAAAAGTCTGACAAAATATGTTTTGCAAAGCCATTTAATAAAATTTTGAATTTTATTGGATAATCAACATGGTTTCACTAAGGAAGTATTTTTGCCTTATAAATCTTTTGACATTCTTGAAAAAGGGTACTGCTTATGTAGATAAGGGTAAGAGTGTAGGTTTGGTGTACAATGGAACCCCCTCTAAGCGGTCATTCAATCACAGTCCCTTTTCTGTTTACATAATTCCTAATTATGTACGGTAGAACCCCTCTAATCAGGGTTCCCTTAATCAGACCAATTTCTCTCAGTCCCGAAGGTGGCTGCTTTAGAGGGGTTCCACTGTAGTTGGATTTTGAAAAAGCATTTGACAAGATGCCACGTAAAAGGCTTGTAAATTTATATCTATAGGTATGGAGGATAAGTTGGCTAATTGGATAAAAGAATAGCTTGACAGAAGAAATCAGAGGGTTGTTACAAATGGAATTCAGTCAAACTGGATTAATGTTACTGCAGGTAGGGTACCTCAGGGCTCGGTCTTAGGACCATTGCTCTTTCTGATTCACATCGATGACAATAAATTAATTAAATTATCCGATTATATCAAGGTCTTGAGTGTTGCTAGTTGTGAATGGATGCTGCCACTTTAGGAAGGATTTACATCATTTAGTGAGTGATGCAAGTAAATGGTAAATATGTTTTTATTTAATTTAATGTTTTAATTAAATGTAATATAATGCGTGATAGTTATAAGAATTGTAATTATAATGTGGATTGGAATAACCTTGACCCTATCATGAAAGAATGAAATTGTGATGTAATGATTGACTAGTCGCATCCAAGCAGTGTGGTGTTGCTAGATATGGGACAAATAGGATTTTTAGATTGTATCTACAGAAATATTGAATATAAGTCTAAAGAGGTTATGATTTCATTGTATAGGCTACTGGTTAGGCCACGTTTGGAGTATTGTATTCAGTCGATATGTTCCAAGTAATATGATAAATATGATACTTAATTTTTAGGATTAGTCAAGTGAGGAAAAGTTGAGATCTCTGAATTTTTCTCTTGAAAAAGAAAGAATTTGTTTGTTTTATTTGGAGTTGAGCAAAACGATACACAATGGGCTACCTGTGCTTTGCCCACAACAGGTATCGAAACTCGGTTCTAGTGGTGAGAGTCTGCAGACGTGCAAAGAGAGGGGAGATTTGGTTAAGGCTTTTAAGATTGTAAAATGTTTATTTGTTTGTTTCTTTATTTTGTGCAAAGCTACACGATGACTATCTCCGCTAGCCGTTCCTACTTTTTCTAACGGATAATTGGATTGACTGTCACGCAGTAATGCCCCCATGGCTGAAAGAGCAAGAAATGTTTGGTGTGATGGAGATTCAAACCTGCGACCCTCAGATTACAAGTCGAGCACTCTAACCACCTGGTCATGCCGGGGCCGTAATTGGAAAGGACAGTATTCGTGCATCATATATTTTCATACTTAACAGCAAGAATGGTAGGACTAAAATACACAAATATAAATTTTTGGCAGGATAGAAGTCATTTTCGGCTAAAATAGTTTTACTTTTCAAGAAGGATAATTTACCTTTTGTACAAGTAAATTTTGGATGTTCTAAAGGCAATACATTTAAGTGAGTCTATGGGAAAAACTGAATAACTATATGAAAGATGAGGGTTGGCTTTAAATTGTTGTTTTTACTTTTAGATCCCTTGTTGTCTCCAAACGTTATGTTATGTTGAAAATACCAGATATATGCCTCCTGGAGGCTGAATGTCATACATTTTTTGGTTTACTCAGATATTCGTTATTAAAAAAAAACTGTTTGTATTGGTATTGGATACATCAAAATGTTTTTTATTCAAATACATAATGTTTGAAATTATAAAGGTAAATATGCCTACTTTTTGATATTATGAAGGTAACACGACGTACCTTTTAACCTGTTCAATACCGTAGACAAAATAACTCGTCCAAGCCGATCGGTAACACAGTGCCACGTACGAGTTAATTCGTTATCAATAATACCTAACTTCAACGATAGATGTCAGCACCATACATGCATTTGACCTACATACAAATTGTTTCACTTTCGATCCAAAACGAAAAAAGTTACAAAATAAAGAAGTATTAGAGTTTTATTTTGAACTTGGTTCGAAGTTGCCGTAGCAGCTGAAATACTTGGCAGTCAACAGGTTAAAGATATAAAGGTAAGCATACATACTGTTTGAAATTATAAACGTATCAATACATATTATATAGGATTGTAAACCTAACAATACATACGATTTTGAATTATAAAGGTAAAAATTCATACTCATGAGATTATGCAAGTAACAGTAAAGTTGTATTAACTAACCTGCTGATGCCGGTATTGCAAGAACAAGGCCTAGTGTCAGAAACACTTCATACGTGAAAACAATTCCAAAATTTCCTATCAAATTTGCCACTAGAAAAAAAAGAAGTATTATTTAAGTTCGCACGACGCAAAAGAAAAGATAAATAATTTATAAAAAACAGAATATCTTAGCGCATGCGTGAATCCAGAAATGGAAAATTTGGGGAAAAAACAAAACACTGCAAATACTCGTAATTTTAAAAGACAAATGAACTGTTGTAGTTTTTCATATTAGGTACTGAATGCAAATTACAACTCTAGTTAATATGATATCGATCATCAGTTGAAGATGAAATAAGTTATGACAGTAGAGAACGAAATTATAACAATTAATAATAATTTAACATAAATCCCATGTCAAACTAAACTCGAATGACAAATTATTTAAACTACTGAATATGATATTTGGGTGAAGCGTAGTTAGTAATAATTTACTTTTTTACAACATAATTTAAAAAAATAAAACAGATATCCCTTTCTCATTATAAACGAGATAGCCACAATTATTAATATTATAATTATTTTATATGCCAATAAAGTTAAGATTATATTTCAATGATGCAAATGTCTCTTACCAGAAGATTGGAAAGTGATTATAAATTTCTTATTATAAACGAAATAGCTACAATTATTGATATTATAATTATTTTATATGCCTATAAGGTTAAGATTGTATTTTAATGATGCAAATATCTCTTACCCAAAGATAGAATTGCAGCTCCACCTAGTGGTGCCCATGGTAACTTATTCCAATGAATTGTTTCGATATGTGTCAGGTGAAGAGAAATAAAAAAAGGCCACATAACCAACAGATTCAAAAGGCCAATAAGAGTGAAGAATATGGAAAGTTGTCCAGAAGTTACGTCCCCAATTACCTTCTTCAAGAATACCTGACAATAAAACAAAAATTGATAAATTATCATTTCAGAAGACAAAATATAACCTCCATTTGAAGCTGATCAGTGGTTGAATTGAAAAGATTTTTAAACTTAAAGCTAAACAACGGGTTATTTATGCTGCACCAACCAAGTGTAGCAAAATCTCTTTTTCAGTGTTAGAAGTTCGCGGACATATCGCTGCGCCACTGAGGGCAAGAAATTGAAAGATATTACAAGTTGAATTTGGAAAAAAAAAAATGTTTTTAAACCTCCTTTGAATGTTTAACTTGAGGTATCGTGATATCAAAGTAGTCTGATTTATTTTAATTTTTTCTCAAACTTGTTTCAGACCTTTTTATGTCAGCCACCCCTAATTCAGTGGTGGGAGTTTAGAAGGTAGGAAGTCACGTACCATGAACTCTTAGGCTACTCTTTTACCAATTAATAGTGGAATTGCCTTCATATCAGGCCTGGCATGGCCAAGCGCGTAAGGCGTGCGACTCGTAATCCAAGGGTTGCTGGTTCGCGCCCGCGTCGCGCTAGACATGCTCGCCCTCCCAGCCGTGGGGGTGTATAATATTACGGTCAATCCCACTATTCGTTGGTAAAAGAGTAGCCCAAGAGTTGGCGGTGGGTGGTAATGACTAGCTGCCTTCCCTCTAATCTTACACTGCTAAATTAAGGACGGCTAGCACAGATAGCCCTCGAGTAGCTTTGTGCGAAATTCCAAAACAAACAAACAAGCCTTCATATTACAACGCTTTCTCGAGCGTCCTAATTACCAATCCAAGCCCTACGTTATATTTAGAGTTTTACAAATTTCGAATAATTTATTATGTTTTTCTTCCTTGTAAAGAAAGGTTTCCCTCTACATGTTTGTTTGTTTTAGGACAATGGGTTATCCGGCGTGTTCATCGAGCCCTGAATTTGTAAGTAGGTAAAATGTTTTCAATTTCTTCTAATAAACAGTTTCAAAGACAACTAAAATTTATTATAAAACCTTGATAATATGTGTTTCTTTATTAACAATTAATTTGATTTTATAATGACCAAATGTGAGATTCAAAAAATCCATGTTTTTCGTGCTTGTCGCTAAAAAATGGTCGTATAATATATGAAAATGTTAGTTTCCGGTTTGTTTGGTTCAGCATCTGTCAAAACCACTTACAAGAGGCTCACCTAAAGTTCAGAAAGGTATTGAAAATAGGAAGTTGAAATTACTTTATATCACTATAAAAACAGATGTTTGTGAAAGTAAAAAGACAACTTCTTTAGTTTTTTTGATGTAAGAAATGAATAAATAAATATAAACATGTAATGTAATAGTTCACCATTGGATTTTGTTTAAACTTATAATGATGAGTTCTCTCAAGTTGAAAGTATACGAAAACATCTATAATTTTTACTACGTTCTTAATAACAAGGAAAAGAAGAAAAAATGACAAATATTAGATTGATTATACTTCAATAACATGGTTCACAGTACTACGTTAATTTTGCTAGGATTTATTTGTTTTGTTTTTGAATTTCGCACAAAGCCACTCAATGGCTATCTGCACTAGTCGTCCATAATTTAGCTAGTCATCACCACCCACCGCCAACTCTTGGACTACTCTTTTACCAACGGATAGTGGGGATTGACCGTCAAATTATAACTCCCCCACGGCTGAAAGAACGAGCATGTTTAACGCAACGGGGATGCGAACCCGCGACCATCAGATTACGAGGGCCTTAACATGTTTGGCCATGTTGGGCCGTAGATTTAGTAGGAACAGCAAGGGATAAAATAAACAGGTGTTCCATTTAAAAATTGTCCTGCTATATAACATAAAATGCGTCACTTAATTACGATAAAAGCAAAGTGGAACAGCGTCTAGAACAATAACAGTATCTCCTTTAGGTTGTTCGAAATGAACAAGAAAAAAATCATAAACTTAACCTCGACATCCCGCGCTTTAGTCTCGTAGGCTAATGGACGAAGAACGTTACAAACCGGTGCTCACTTCTCGTGGTTGGTAAAGAATCCAGATAGCCTATTGTGTCTTTTTGCACTAAAACAAACAAATAAATAAGAACCAACAATTTCTCATTGTTTGGAATATATATATGTATCGTATTGCTTCAACTTCGAGCCGGCACGGCCAGGTGGTTAAGACATTCCAAGGGTAATATGAAGATCATGGGTTCGAATCCCCCTCCTACCAAACATACTTGCTCTTTCGGCCATGGGGGCTTTCAAATGTGACGGTCAGTCTAACTATTCGTTGATAAAAGAGTAGCCCAGTAGTTAGCAGTGGGTGATAATGACTAGCTGCCTTCCCCCTAGTCTTACACTGCTAAACAAGGGACGGGTAGGGAAGATAACTCTCGTGTAGCTTTGCACGAAATTAAAAAAAAACTTCGAATTTAAGACGCACCCCACTTTTAAAAGGGGATTTTGGGGAAAAAATGGATGATAATTATAAAGTACTGAATATGTTTTAAAAGACTATTAATGAATCCAAAATGTTAATGATGTATTAAAAATGAAATGAAATAAATATTCAGGAAATTTAAAATTTTCATCACAATGTTTCTTCCTGCTTTCTTTGTTTAATCAAAATGTAACTCCGATGTTTCCTCTGACTCACTGTCATATTCTGAAGTTTAAGCATCTTCATCGCTTGATTCACTCTCGTCCCAAAGAATGTCATCTAGTGATTCAGCGTCCATATTGGACAAACAACATTCTGAAAACAATTTTCTAATAAAATTGTCCCACACTTCTTTCCAAGTTTTTGAAATCCACTTCACTATTGTTGATGCTGATACCATTTTTATTTTGCCACTAGGTGTCAGCATGATCGTCTTTATACAGCCAAGCATCATAATGCTTACAGGTACAATCTTTGAATGATTTGTTAATAGACACATGAAGAGGATGTAACTGACCCGTCATTCCGTCAGGAATTATCACCAGATCACTGTCTTTTTTTCTTAACCTACTCTTGATTTTATTGGAGAGATGACTACGGAATGCATCCGGAACAAGCATGATCCGTTGCTTTAGGATGTCAGGATGACATTTCTATACACATCACAGTCACTCATCCATTAACTCTGATGCATTTTGTGTGCATGAATTATTACATCTTTGCAAAAGTTTTCTTTTGACAATGTTTTCTCCACGTGAAGATGACCCAAGAAACTCGAAACGTTGTTCTCTGCTTTATCAGTAAAAGGTTTTAATACCCTCACCAGCCACTCTGAGATACATTTTGATTTCAATTGAATCTGTGGTCATCAAGAGTTGTTTTTTTTGTTTAATATGATACACAGTTGTCATTTATTTCCAGTTGCAGTTACACGTAGCATATGTCACAAAATCTTAAATTTTCATAACCAATGGTTTTGATTGTCACCTGTTATTTTCTCCTTTGACATTTACAGTTGAGTTGCGCGGCGTCAAAAATACCTGCCGTTTCATCTGCGTTACCGATTTGTTTCGGAGAACATTGATTCCTTTGGCGTAAACCAATGACGTTACTTTGATAATCAGTAAGTTTGGGCTTGGCATAGCCAGGTGGGTTAAGGCGTTCGACTTTTAATCTGAGGGTCACAGGTTCGAATGCCCGTCGCACCAAACTTGCCCGCTCTTTTAGCTGTGGGAGCGTTATAATGTGACGGTCAATCCCCACTATTCGTTGGTAAAAGAGAAGCCCAAGAGTTGGCGGTGGGTGTTGATGACTAGCTGCCTTACATCTTGTCTTACTCTGCAAAATTAGGGATGGCTAGCACAGATAGCCCTCGTATAGTTTTGCGCGGAATTCCAAAACAAACAATCATTATGTTTTGTTTCGAAATCTGAAGGCTATTTTTGACTAATTGTTGTCCTTCGCTGTAATGATAAACCTTCTCTTTTCATAAATTTCTCACACCAGCCACGACTACTTCCTGCACATTATTTTACTTTAACATTAAGACGTCTCTCGTTAGAGACAGTCCTTTATTTCGTAAAAATACATTAAAATGGCGGCATCTATTTTAAGATGTCTTCCTTTTCTTGAGCCAGAAAATAACTTTGTACTTTTCTTGCAAGGAAACAGCTTGGTTTTGGTACCACGCCAACGACGTACATTTGCCTCACTCACTGTGTACTTTTTACCAGCTGCACGATTCCCAATATGTTCCGTGTACGAAATAGTTTTTCTTTTAAACTCGGCATCGAACGTAACACGCTTTTCCACGAGTAAAAAACGCAATAAAAATCAAAATCGCAATAAAATAGCGTCTAAAGAACAGGAAAGTCAGACAAAGACTGAGAACGGTGATATCCAACTACACCGCTAGAGGCGCTGACATGGGCAATTTTGAAGTTTTTACGTTGTTTTTCAGTCTTTCTAAGCCTAGTTATTTTTAAAATACAGTCCAATCTCTTTTTTTTATGCAGGATTTTTTGAAAGTCTTTGTTGTTGGAGGAAAATGATCTTTTCGAGGGTTTCAAAGAGTAAAACAATAATATCACAAATGTTGTTGTTGTTGTTTTGAATTAAGCACAAAACTACACAATGGGCTATCTGTGCTCTGCCCACCACGGGTATCTAAACCCGAATTTTAGTGTGTAAGTCCGCAGACATACCGCTGAGCCACTGGGGGGCTTCATCACGAATGTTTTGAACTTATCGCAAAGCTACACGAAGGCTATCTGCGCTAGCTGTCCCTAATTTAGCAGTGTAAGACAAGAGGGAAGGCAGCTGGTCATCACCACCTACCGCCAACTCTTGGGCTACTTTAACCAACGAATAGTGGGATTGACCGTAACTTTATAACGTCCCCACGGCATGTTTGGTGTGACGGGGATTCTAACCCGCGACCCTCAGATTACGATTCGAGTGCCTAAACTATCTGGCCATACAGGGACACCTCGACTCTTAGACGCACCCTAATTCTTCACTTTGGAAAAATACGAAACGAAAACATCTCTCTTAAATTCGAAGTAATACGTTATACAATGAGTGCAATTTTGTTTGAGGTTCTCTAATTTCCAAACTCAGAGAAAAGAAATGAAGAACAGAAAATAAATGAAGATGAAAGGAATCGAAAATACAGAATACAATTTTTTTTTAATGTTATCATAAACACAAACATGTATTACTTCAATAATTCTATGTATTTTTTATATATATAAATAACAGTGCAAACTTATTTAATTTTATCATGTTTAGCTTTCACGCGATGTTCTGGTATTTGTCTGAAACCTCAAAGTTGACATGGAAAGCGCCCCCCAGTGGCTCAACGGTATGTCTGCAGACTTACACGCTAAAATCCTGGTTTCGATACCCGTGGTGGGCAGAGCACAGATAGCCCATTGTGTAGCTTTGTGCTTAATTCAAAACAAAAAACAAAAGACATGGAAAGTACTTTATGTTATTTAAATATTCAAACAAAACAAATGTGCAGAACGGTAAAAACAGAAAAAGGACACAAAGTTTCAACAAAAGAAGTAAAACCATTACACGTTTTAGGAATACGAAACATTTTGTGCTCGTAGACATAATATACACTGTTGCATATCTTCCCAGTATTTCAATAAATGTTAATTTAAAGATACATCTATATGCACACACACACAGTATATCAATTAGTTGAAACTTTATAGCCTATATAATAAAAAAATAAACTCTCAACTCTTGTGTTTCAACAGCTAAATTAAGCATATTCAAATTTTCCAACAGAACAAAGTACCGGTTGCCCTAATTACAAAAACATTCAACAGGCTAATTATTTGTTAAATATTCTGGTGAGCATATCTCGGCTTCGTTAGGTAGACTAGTCACGTGCTTCCTTGCATATGCGATCGCCTCACGACACTCTTAAAACTGCACCTAACCCTTAGCATGAAACATACACAGGCGTAGACACGAAAGTAAGTAACAGACAATTAATCGCAAGTACAGTTTAGTGAATAATATGTGAAGTTCATTTGGTACTGGTAGTCCTTGAATCAGCAACTTCTTCAGTATGTTTACGGATTAAAATGATAAAATTTGGGATTTTATTCCTCACGGTGTATAAAGTACAAGGTTTATTTTGTTTAGAATTTCGCACATGGCTACACGAGGCCTATCTGTTCTAGCCATCCTTAAGTTGGCAGTGAAAGACGAGGAAGAAGGTAGACAATCATCACTACCCTCGCCAACTCTTTTTATCAATTAATAGTGGGATTGATCGTAATATTATAACAACCCTATGACTGAGAGAGGCGAGTATGATTGGTGGAACGGGTATCCGAACTCGAGACCCGCATGTTTTGAGTCGTGCGACCTAACAACGTGACTGACAAAATCCATCTCGTTTAGTGTATGATTTTGCACAAAGCAAACAAAATCTTGCTGAAACATGTTTATCACCCTTTCTGACAAGATGTTCTTACGACGTAAAAAATAACTAAAGTTGTAAATAAGTTACAAGTTTAGCAATATTGCTAACGTCTTTTTTTCGTATCATATTCGTCTCGTATATATATATATAAGAGTTTCTCAGTACACATATTTGCGTTTGTTCTTTACCAAAACAACTTAAAATATTACAATTATACTTCAAAATTTTCTAAAGGTTTCTAGTTTAATAAAATGTGAAAACACAAACATAGGAAAATAATAAATAACCTAATGTAGCGAAATCGGTTTTTGGAAACACTATTCGATCGTGTGTGCGAGAATATTCCTATTTTATTTTATTTTGCAGACGAATCTTTGTGACTTTTTTTACCTCTGAAAACAAGGGCGCGCTGTCGTCGTTTATCATTCTTTTCTTCTTCTACGGTACGAAACATAAATCGATTTCTCTATTGTGTAGCTTCAAATGATGGCAGTGGACTTCTAGTTCTATACTCACTTTTAAATAAATTCCTCTAATTATTCCACAAGTACTTATGGATTTATTACTCAATGCTTTATTTGAGTTGAGTAGAAAATCGTTCGTTTTCTTAATATTTACAACAAATCAATAAACGGTTTTGTAACTAACGATAAAAATCGCCTGATTCTGGAAGTGTTTAACAGTTAGAAAACCAAATTACACATATTTCACATTCCATACATTGAACATTTATATGGTTCCTAAACATGACATAGTTAACATTTTTGGCTGTAATTAAACATAAAGCTACGAAACGGACAACCAATACTCTACCTGCTGGAGTATCAAAACCTAACGTCCAGCGTTGTAAATCCGCCGACATATCGTTGTGCTACTGGGAGTGAGTGGGTGTGAGTGTTTGCAATTAAACATAAAGCTATACAATGGGCTATCTGTATTTTGACCACCATGGGTATCCACAGACATACCGCTGTGTCAATGCAAGGACGACATCACTATCTAAGTTTGTTTGTTTTTGAATTTTGCGCAAAGCTTCAGTAGGGCTATCTGCGCTAGCGTTTCCTAATTTAGCACTGTAAGATGAGAAGGAAGGCAGCTCATCATCGCCACCCCCTTCTAGCTCTTGGGCTACTATTTTACTAATGAATAATAGGATTGATCGTCATATTATAACACACCCACGGCTGAAAGAGCGAGCATGTTTCGTGTGACGGAGATTCGAACTCGCGACCCTCGGATAACGAATCGAGCGCCTTTTGGAAATACCTTCATAGCTTTTAAGCTAATTTCACTGATCACTTATCAGTTCTGTCTTTTATGTTTCCTTAAAATAAAAACAGTTGGCCACTATTCTTTTGCAAGTTATAATCAACTAATATCAGTACTTTTTAACACTGTGAGAGACTGAAAAAAAATTATTGTAATTTGTTTTTTACTTTGACATCACCATATTTTTATTGTAATTTATATCTTAATTTAACACGACTGCATTTTCATTGTAATTTCCTTCTAAATTTAATACTAATACGTTTTATTGTGATTTGTTTCTTAATTTAACAACACCATATTTTTATTGTAGTTGTTTTTGAACGAAGCACAAAGCTACACCACGGGAATCGAAACCCGGATTTTAGCGTGTAAGTCCGCAGACATACCGCTGAGCCACTGGGGGGGCTTTTTATTGTAACTTGTTTCTTAATTTAACAACACCATATTTTTATTGTAGTTGTTTTTGAATTAAGCACAAAGCTACACAATGGGCTATCTGTGCCCTGCCCACCAAGGGAATCGAAACCCGGATTTTAGCGTGTAAGTCCGCAGACATACCGCTGAGCCACTGGGGGGGCTTTTTATTGTAACTTGTTTCTTAATTTAACAACACCATATTTTTTATTGTAACTTGTTTCTTAATTTAACAACACCATATTTTTTATTGTAACTTGTTTCTTAATTTAACAACACCATATTTTTATTATAACTTGTTTCTTAATTTAACAACACCATATTTTTTTTGCAACTTGTTTCTTAATTTAACAACACCATATTTTTTATTGTAACTTGTTTCTTAATTTAACAACACCATATTTTTTATTGTAACTTGTTTCTTAATTTAACAACACCATATTTTTTTATTGTAACTTGTTTCTTAATTTAACAACACCATATTTTTTATTGTAACTTGTTTCTTAATTTAACAACACCATATTTTTTTATTGTAACTTGTTTCTTAATTTAACCAAAACAATTTATTCAAACATTCACCTTATAAACAGCAGAACCTGCCGCAGCAGCAGACGCCAGAACAACTCCCCCTAGTGTCGGGGTCTCGGTGACTCCGTCCATGTACGCCAACAGGGCGATTCCTGTATTGCATAGGATAACTGCAACAATCTAAAATAATACAGATTTCCACAAACATTTCGGTTTATAAATACCAAGGAAACATTTCCCTATATCTAGTTCTTATTTTGTTTGAAATTATTAATAAACCACCAGATATTTCAATTTGAGGTCACATTAGTATTTTTATCGCAATAATACTTCTTTAAATTCGAGGTTTCTGGAATAATGCAAAACAATTCTCATCGAAACTACCAAAATATATTAATTAATTTGTCTTAGGCCCAGTGTTAGTGAAGCCTTCATAAAGTGCTGCTAATAATCAATGAACAGATAAATTTAACGCTGTAACTTGTTTATATTTTTTGCTTTAGTTTAGTTAGGGCTAAACTTTTTCGTACTTAATTTTACCAATAAATAAACATATAATGTTAAGCTACGGCCTAATATTAGACGTTTTGAAAAACTTTGATGATATTTTAATACGCTGTTTTATAGTAAGGTGCGCGTATATTTTCATATCAGACAAAATCTAATGTAATTATAACAGATGTTACCTTTAAAAAAAAGACAGAAAATATGTTATTCAGTAGAATCCCAAAAGTCGAAAATTAGGAGTTTTATTTTTGACATTATTGATTTTTTAAATAAATAATTTATTGGATCTTATGAACTAGGGTCGTAATCTTAATACATCGACACATTCAATACAATATAATTACAATCTTAACATCTCTACTCTCAGTAATATACAGCCATAACATAATATCGACAAAGACTCTAAAATACGGTTAAAAACGTAATAAAGACACTTAAAAAGATTGAAAAAAAAAGGTTGTATTTTCGTGGTCTCGCGATTCATGTTAGATTTCATTCCAGCACAGCCGAAAAGTTGAAGGTATCTCTATTAATTAGCCCTTAACTGGTATTAGTTACTGTTTGTTGTTTGTTTTTGGAATTTCGCACAAAGCTACTCGAGGGCTATCTGTGCTAGCCGTCCCTAATTTTGCAGTGTAAGACTAGAGGGAAGGCAGCTAGTCATCACCACCCACCGCCAACTCTTGGGCTACTCTTTCACCAACGAATAGTGGGATTGACCGTCACATTATACACCCCCACGGCTGGGAGGGCGAGCATGTTTTAGCGCGACGCGGGCGCGAACCCGCGACCCTCGGATTACGAGTGCACGCCTTAACGCGCTCGGCCATGCCAGGCCTCTACTGTTTGTTATCTGTTAAAATTTGTTGGAAAATACGTCGAAATTAAATGTATTAATTCCTAAATCACTAGTGTGTTTTGTATTTGTTTGTAAAGAAACACTTGTTAATAAATTGATTACACTAGTATTCTTTGATAGAGTGTTTAGGCTGAGTATTCATGGTGAAACTTCGTAGAATGGACGGCAACTGCTTGTTGTGGAGACAAGTGTAGAGGACGACGTTTCGAAAGTCTTCCGCCTTTCGTCAAAGTTTCATTATGATTACACTAGTCTTTTGTCAGAGAATGTACTGGACTTAGTAACACATAAACGCCTATATTTTGTTTTCTTAAGTCTCTTTAAGCTCAATAAAAGGTCTTCATGAAGATAACGGTTTCAAACATACATTTTTACTGCAAATCTAGGTAAACATAACTTGATAATTCACTTCGTTATCTTTCGTTTTTGAAGCGTACTTTACGCGTAATAATAACATAATTTGTTTCTAAAACGTCTATCGTTAGAATTACGTCAATGTTCTTAAACAACCCTTTTCTAAAATATTTACGCATGAAACTGATTCACATTTTACTTTTAGGGTGTGAAAGTCTTTATCATGTTATCAAAACAAGTTTATACTCAGTCAAATTAGCTATCAGACAATACTTTAGGCCTAATATAATTCTGAACATTGTATTCTTTATGTGGTCACGAAAGGAATTTCAAGGGTGTAGAGTAATAGTGCTCAACCGCACTATGTTCGCTGTATCTATTGTCAACAACACGTTTCGCTCGAACCTACACTTATCAGCCTAGCTGGGATACAACAAACGTAGTACTGGTCAGAACTCTATTTATAAGCTACCTTTATTAACAACAACATTCCGACAACACATAAGTCACGTACACACGCAAAAATTATACTAATTGTATTAATTACTATTTGGGTCTCCTATGTATCTTGCAAGGAAAATAAGTAAATACATCAAATGTTTTTTACCAGTTCTTTATATTTACTGTTGTTGCATAGCCAAATGGTAAAGGCGCTCGGCTCGTAATCCGAGGATCGCGGGTTTAAATCACCGTAACATCAAATATATTTACCCTTTCAGTGATGGGGGTGTTATAAAGTACGGTCAATCTCACTATTCGTTAGTAAAAGAGTAGTCCAAGAATTGGCGGTGGGTGGTGGTGACTAACTGCCTTCCCTCTATTCTTACATTGCTAAATTAGGGACGGCTAGCGCAGATAGTCTTTGAGTAGCTTTGAACGAAATTTGGAAAACAAACATACATAATATATATATATGTTTTGTGTTGTTTGCAATCAGGATAGTTTTTAACAATTTGTATAACTGTTCTTGTCTAAGTAATCTATCTTGAGCTTGTGTCGAGTTCTTTATTGTAAGCATATTGTTACCTAAATATCAGAAAATCGGCTAAAAATTTATCGGAATATCTGTACACAAAAGAAAAAACTTGCTTAACACTAAAATATAAATTCATTAGTTCATGAAACTGTTAAAAACGTTTCTGTAATTCTCACCATACGTTAATAATTTTCTCCTAGAATAAAAACAATTTTTTTATCGAAACGTCATCGCTTGCTTTGGATTTTTCACTTATTTATTTTTGAAGTAGATACATCTGCTTGTTTGTTTTGAATTTTGCACGAGGGCTATCTGTGCTAGCCGTCCCTAATTTAGCAGTGTAAGACTAGAAGGAAGGCAGCTAGTTATCACCACCAACCGCCAACTGTTGGGCTACTCTTTTATCAGCGAATAATTTCATCGAGCATCACATTTGGAAACCCCCACGGCCAGAAGAGCGAGCATTTTAAGTGTAACGGGGATTCGAATCCGCAACCCTCGCATTACGACTCAAGCGCCCTCTAACCTTTTGACTTTGCTTGGCCCCAGTACAAACATACGCCAATATAATTACTTGTGATTGAAATGGAACCCCTAACCAATATTATTAAAAGATCCAGCTTGGCACGTATCAGGAAAAGTTGCTGTCTTTCTCACGTGTTCGATCTTTTCACTTTGGAAACGAGATATAGCAGTGCAAGCTTTACACAGATTTGAATAACTGGCTCTCACCTCTTTCTTGGTATTACGAATTTTTCTTTATCTGAGATACTGTGCGATAGCAGCTCAAAAGTCTTTATACCATTATGTAAATAAAACATAAAGATTTGTGTTGCTGTAAATACTTGTTAAATTAATGGGTTTTTCAATCTTCCAATTCTAACGTTCTTCTGATTTTGTGTCTTCATTTGTTTTTATACCAAATATGATTCGAACAATCTCAATAAATTATAATGTCTTGATGACGAGAAACCCACTTGTAATAAAAATGTATCTCAGAACGGCTGGTATGGGTATTAACACTTTTACTAACAAAGCAGAGAACAACGTCTCAACTTTCCCAGGTCATCTTCAGGTTAACAAAGAGAGAATTTATAACTGAACGTTAATACCTGTACTAACCGTTCTGAGATACATTTAAATTAGAATGTAACAGTTATTTATCTATTGGGTCGTTTTCAGATGTGCTGACATTTGTAAATTCAACTGACGTCTCCAATTCCTAAACTTAAATGCCCTCAGGAGCTCAGTCGTAAACTTACGGGCTTATAACTAAAATTCTTAACAATAAATAAACTAAGCTAATCAACTGAATAACATAAAACAGTCTTAATGTAAGTAACTACAATATGGCCGAACTTTGGTACAAATGTCTGAAAAATAACAAAAAAAAACTATTGTTTCAAAGTACTTCTTATCCACTTACCCTAATCCCTACAAATTGTTGGTGAAGGACCACCCAGGAGAGAAGATAGATGAAAGAAACATTGGAAGAGTACAATGCCATGACGTCAGTGGTATCCAGGATACCAAGAGAGTATATTAACATGTAATTTGTCACAACCCAAAGGAGACAAAACAGTGAACAACGTCCAAAGAATTGTGCTGCTGTGAAGCCCTTTTCATGTAGCTCATTTATACACTCGCTGCAATAACATAAATATAAAAAAATGAGTGCATTTAGAAACTTCATCACTCGAACAATGTGCTTTTTCTTGGTGAAATAACAAAAACAAATCAGTCGTAGCTTTATGAAAAATAAAGCAGTTCGTCAGTTAGATGTTTTAATTACTTAAAACAATAAAAACGAGTTCTATCAACAGTTTCGGTAATTGTAAAAGACGAGTTTTTTAAACACGCCGAACATTTAAAACCATCAAAATCGTCAAATTTTGAATCAGATGTTTATTATCCTAGATAAATTAATTCAAATGGACAGGTAGAACGTTAAGATGTTCTGAATAACATTTATACTAAAATCACAACGTCTCGTTTCTCTTGATGATGGCGTCAATGAAACGTTGGGTGTTACTTTAACTTTTATTTTTTTAACTGTTTATTCCTTTCAAACATTTTACATTTTACTAGATAGATACAGGTTTTACCATCTTTAGGTGTTTACTTAAAACACTATTCAAAGTCTTATAGTAATTAATGGTAATTAACTATCACATACGCTAGTTTATTTTTGAAGTTAATTAGGCATGCCAACAATTGGTAGTTGTACAAGTAGAAAGGCATTTATTAATATGGGCTAAAATATTATGAAAGTGGGTTTTCGCAAGAAAAAAACAAGCTTAACGTAGTAGGAATTTTGTTTGAAGGAAAAGAAAACCAAGTGGTAATTGTGGTATATTTACGTGCAACTCGTAATGGTCTTTCTCTCACTTCCATTTGAGAGGAACATCTCTGTTTAAGAAAGTCAGGTGGGTTAAGGCGTTAGACTCGTAATCTGAGGGTCGCGGGTTCGAATCCCCGTTGCACCAAACATGCTTGCACCTTCAGCCGTGGGTGCGTTATTCAGTGACGGTCAATCCCACTATTCTATACACTAGTATTGAGTTAGTCTTTCCAATTGGACTACCATCATGATTTCTCGATCTGAAGGGAAGAATTTCCTACTTGATTTAATGTCACAAAAATTTCTAGATTTGCAGTAAAATGTTTCCTTTCGCACTCTTACGATTTCTCAACCTGAGGTGGAAATTTCCTGCTGGATCAACTCTCATCAACACTTCTCAACTTTAATTGAAAGTCATTCCTACTGGACTCTCATCAACACTTCCCAACTTTGATGGAAAGTCATTCCTACTGGACTCTTATCAACACTTCCCAACTTTGATGAAAAGTCATTCCTACTGGACTCTCATCAACACTTCTCAACTTTAGTGGAAAGTCATTCCTACTGGACTCTCATCAACACTTCCCAACTTTGATGAAAAGTCATTCCTACTGGACTCTCATCAACACTTCTCAGCTTCAGTGGAAAGTCATTCCTACTGGACTCTCATCAACACTTCCCAACTTTGATGAAAAGTCATTCCTACTGGACTCACATCAACACTTCTCAACTTTAATTGAAAGTCATTCCTACTGGACTCTCATCAACACTTCTCAATTTGCAGTGGAAACATTTATCACAGCTGCTAAAAACCAGTTAGTTCAGTCCCTCACATATATGCTGTGGAATGGTCACTTGGCTGTAAAAGGGTGGCCACTTTCTAAAGCCAGCAGTTAGTACGTGAAAAATAGCTCACACAGCTTCGAGTATTGTGTTGTTATTTCATTCTCATGCACAAACAGCAAATGACCCTTAAAAAAACATTCACGAGCACATTAACACATATCGAAACAAATATAAACCGAAAGTACAATTTAAAAAAATGTGAGTGCTTCATAACGACACCTGTCAGTAAGAACATAATTTGAAACGTTCACACTGATGAAGTTTATACACGTTCAAGTTACACTTCCAGCAACTGTTATGAAGTTAAAACTGCAACTTCATAAACAAACTCGTCATGTTGCTGCGCTCGTACAAACTATAAGAATTTTTGGGTGTTAATAAATTTATTTATCCTGTCTATATCGATCCAATAATACTGTCGAACAAAACCCGTTACAATTATTATCACAACGTTTCATTTAAAACGAATGTTGATATTTGCGATTGTAAATCGTGATTGTGTCTATAGTTTGATTTGGTTTGAATTCGCGCAAAACTACACCTAGTTTTGTAATGTAAGACAAGAAGGAAGATAGCTTAGTCATCATCACCAAGTGCCAACTCTTGGGCTACTCTTTGGCCAACGAATAATGGAATTGATCGTCACATTACAACGCTCCAATCGCTAAAAGGGCGAACATTTTGGGTGTGACGGGATTCGAACCCACAACCCTCATTTTATGAGTCGAGTGACTTAATCACTTGGGCATGTCGGCCCGGATGTCTATACTCCACGTTATTTAAAGTTTGTGTTCTGTAATGTTTGGCTTATTTGTTTGCGTTATGTACAAAGCTACGCAGTAAGCTATCTGTTCTCTGTGGGTATCAAAATCCAAATTCTAGCGTTGTGAGTTCGTAGACATACCGCAGGGCCACTCGAGGTGGATTCACTTCTTAAATCTGAGAGATGATCGCTGAGAATCTTCCAAGATTAAAAGTATATTTAACATCCTAAAAACATAGTTCTAAAGTAAATATCAAAATGCCAACTTAGAGCGAATTTCAAAACCCTGTTTTTCGCATATCGTACAAAACCAAAACCTCAGAGCTATCTGTAAGAAAATAAACCAAGACTTGTGATGTCAATTGTGAAACATGAACTTTAGCGTATTATTTCAAATATAGTGTTTTTTTTTAACTACGTTATCTTCATAGGGCCAAGCAAGGTTAGGGCGCTCGACTCGTAATCTGTGAGTCGAAGGCTCGAATCCATGTCACATCAAACATGCTCGCCCTTTCAGCCGTGAGGGCGTTATAATGTTACGGACAATCCAACTATTCGTTAATAAAAGAGTAGTCCAAGAGTTGGCAGTCGGTGGTGGTGACTAGCTGCCTTCCCTCTATCTTGCACTGCTAAGTTAGGGACGGCCATAATTTAGTATAGTAAGACTAAAGAGAAGGCAGTTAGTCAACACCACTCACCACCAACTCTTGGGCTACTATTTTACAAACGAATAGTGGGATTAATCTTGACATCATAACGCTCTCACGGCTGAAAGCGTTAGTATATTTGACGTGACAGGGATTCGAATTTGTGACCCTCAGTTTACGACTTGAGCGCCCCCAACCATGCCGGCCAAGTTGATCAATAAATAAATTAAACTTCTGGACCGTTTTTTAAAACTGTTATAATACTAAAATTTTATTTGATTGTTTATTTGTTTTTAAGAATAACTAAATGTTTAAAAATATCAATGACTGTGGTATAATGGTCCGAGTAGATTTTTTGTTTATTTTTGAATTTCATGCAAAGCTAAACGAGGGCTAACTGCGCTAGCCGTCCCTAATTTTGCAGTTTAAGACAAGAGGAAAGGCAAGTAATCATTACCACCCACCGTCAACTCGTGGGCTACTCTTTTACCAAGGAATTGTGGGATTGACCGTCAGCTTATAACGCTGAAAGGGCTGAAAGGGCGAGCATTTTTGGTGTGATGGGGATTCGAACACGCGACCCGCAGATAACGAGTCAAGTGCCTTAACCACCTGGCCATGTCGGTCCATCCGAGTATAGTAACTGTTAAACTACAGTCTAACATAATGGAAAGTTCTAATAACTTCATTGAAATATACTGCTATGACATTTGACAAGTAGAGCTATCTTCATCAGGAGTATTGCACCTTCACCCTTGATGACCATCTGCTTACTTTTCGAAAGCGATCGGGATTTATTGTCAGTTTCCCCAAATTATATTTAAAAAATTAATATATTTTTATCCTACTTGGTTTTTACTACTATTGCAAACTAATATACTGTTGGTTAATATGTTCGACTCGCAATCTGCCCGTTGCAGGTTCGAATCCCATCACTGATCGTGTTCGCCCTTTCAGTCTTGGGGTGTGTTATAAGTAAGTCAACCCTACTAGTCTTTATTAAAGATTTGCCCAAGAGATGACGCTAGATAGTGTTGACAAGTTTACTTCCCTCTGGTTTGCTACTTCTAAATTGAGGACGGCTAATGAAGGTATTTCTCTTGTAGATATGCGAAAATTTAACAAATAAACAGGACTTTCTTTTATCACAATGGAACTCCATTTTCAACGAGTTGAATTCCTCCCTTTTTGTTCGCGTAGCTAAAAAAGAAGGCGCTAGTGTATATATATATATATATATATATATATATCTACTTTTGTTTTTTTGCATCATACTGATTATAACGACTTTTACCGACGTAAACCACTAATGCGTTTGCCGAGAATAAAGTGCTTTTTAACATCCAAAATAGCATAAGTTTATTCTTTTTCACTGAATATAACTTCCATTTTTCACTCGTGTTCTCCATAATCGACAAGTATCACGCAATAAGTTGTTTACATCAAAACCATTTAGAACGGCATTGTTCGAAAGTCATCAGACGTAGTTTAAGCTATACAGAGCTACAGAATTATACAGAAATCCGCATTCGGATAAATCACTTAGCCTTCATCTTCTTAAAGGAACATATCAAATAACCCGATTCTTGGTCACGCTTCAGTGGTAATAACTCGCCATGCATCTTCTGTTAGTAGCAAGTAATGGTTTTCACCAGCATTTAATAACTTATGTATATAACTTTATAGAAAAACACTGTATTTTCTAAATACGTGCTACTTTATAAAGTTATAACCGTATATGTTTGCGTGGATTTGCAGATGTGGGTTGTTTCTTTGTAACGTACTGACTGGAGGCTATTTGACAGCGTATGGGTGACAACAGCTGCACATAAGGTATTAAGTTAATCGTTGCCTCTGCGTTCGACAGAGACTTCTTTATTTGGGGGTATGTTGAGGACACTGTGGTAGAGCACACCTGCAGCAAATGTCATTGATTCAAAGACCAGGATAACCAGAGCCATCGTCACTGTGACTCTGCACATGTTGCAGCAAATGTGAACTGAAATACAATATTGATTAGACATGCTGAGAGCCACCAATGATACACATGTAGAGATCTACTCACATATCAATTAAAACTATTTGAGATGAGCTACAAAATTTCGAAAACAGCGTGATTGTATTTCTTTAGTTAGTCGATTATTACATTTTTAAATGGGAAATATTATTTTGGGGCCATGCAGATTGTTAAAGTGTTAACAGCATATATCAGGTACATTGTTTAAAGCGTTAAAAGCATGTCTAAAGTAGATTTTTTAAAGAGTGTTAACAGTATATGTCAAGTACATTGTTTGAAGTGTTAACAGCATTTCTCAAGCAGATTGTTTAAAGAGTGTTAACAGCACATGTCAAGTAGATTGTTTGAAGAGTGTTAACAGTATATGTCAAGCAGTTGTTTGAAGTGTTAACAGCATGTATCAAATAGATTGTTTAAAGAGTGTTAACAGCATATGTCAAGTAGATTGTTTGAAGAGTGTTAACAGTATATGTCAAGCAGTTGTTTGAAGTGTTAACAGCATGTATCAAATAGATTGTTTAAAGAGTGTTAACAGCATATGTCAAGTAGATTGTTTAAAGAGTGTTAACAGCATATGTCAAGTAGATTGTTTAAAGAGTGTTAACAGCACATGTCAAGTATATTGTTTAAAGAGTGTTAACATCACATGTCAAGTAGATTGTTTGAAGAGTGTTAACAGCAAGTTTCAAATAGATTGTTTAAAGAGTGTTAACAGCATATGTCAAGTAGATTGTTTGAAGGGTTAACAGCATGTCTCAAGTAGATTATTTAGAGAGTATTAACAGCATATGATAAGTACATTGTTTAAAGAGTGATAAAATCATACACTAAATAGATTGATTAAAAAAAAGTAATAACTGTTCGCAGTGTAAAAAAACAACAATAAAATTTATAAATTAGTTCATGGACAAAGTTAGTGTTTATCATTAAGACTTTAGTGATGAGAATTTGAGAATTCATGAGTAAGATGAGCCATTTTAATCCGAAATATAGAGATGTAGGGAGAGTTTAGAAACCATGGGAATTATGGGTAACATAGGACGTGAGATAGCCACTTTAGGTCGAAATATAGAGATGAAGGGAGAGTTTAGAAACCATGGGAATTATGGGTAACATAGGACGTGAGATGAGCCATTTTAGGTCGAAATACAGAGATGTAGAGAGAGTTTAGAAACCATGGGAATTATGGGTAACATAGGACGAGAGATGAGCCATTTTAGGTCGAAATACAGAGATGTAAAGAGAGTTTAGAAACCATGGGAATTATGAATAACATAGGACATGAGATGAGCCATTTTAGGTCGAAATATAAAGATGTAGAGAGAGCATAGAAACCATGGGAATTATGGGTAACATAGGACGTGAGATGAGCCATTTTAGGTCGAAATATAGAGATGAAGGGAGAATTTAGAAACCACGGGAATTATGGGTAACATAGGACGTGAGATGAGCCATTTTAGGTCGAAATACAGAGATGTAGAGAGAGTTTAGAAACCATGGGAATTATGGGTAACATAAAACGTGAAATGAGCCATTTTAGGTCGAAATACAGAGATGTAGAGAGCGTTTAGAAACCATGGGAATTATGGGTAACATACGACGTGAAATGAGCCATTTTAGGTCGAAATACAGAGATGTAAAGAGAGTTCAGAAACAATGGAAATTATGGGTAACATAGGACGTGAGATGACCCACTTTAGGTCGAAATATAGAGATGTAAGGGGAGTTTAGAAAGTATGGGAATCATGGATAACATAGGACGTGAGATGAGTCATTTTAGGTCGAAATATAGAGATGTAGAGAGAGCATAGAAACCATGGGAATTATGAGTAACATAGGACGTGAGATGAGCCATTTTAGGTCGAAATACAGAGATGTAGAGAGAGTTTAGAAACCATGGGAATTATGGGTAACATAGGACGTGAGATGAGCCATTTTAGGTCGAAATATAGAGATGTAGGGAAAGTTTAGAAACCAATGAGAATTATGGGTAACATAGGACGTGAGATGAGTCATTTTAGGTCGAAATACAGAGATGTAAAGAGAGTTTAGAAAGTATGGGAATCATGGATAACATAGGACATGAGATGAGTCATTTTAGGTCGAAATATAGAGATGTAGAGAGAGCATAGAAACCATGGGAATTATGAGTAACATTAGGACGTGAGATGAGCCACTTTAGGTCGAAATATAGAGATGTAGGAGAGTTAAGAAACCATGGGAATTATGGGTAACATGGGACGTGAGACGAACCATTTTAGGTCAAAATACAGAGGTGTAGAGAGAGTTTAGAAACCATGAAAATTATGGGTAACATAAGACGTGAGATGAGCCATTTTAGGTCGAAATATAGAGATGTAGAGAGAGTTTAGAAACCATGGGAATTATAGGTAACATAGGACGTGAGATGAGCCATTTTAGGTCGAAATATAGAGATGTAGGGAAAGTTTAGAAACCAATGAGAATTATGGGTAACATAGGACGTGAGATGAGTCATTTTAGGTCGAAATACAGAGATGTAAACAGAGTTTAGAAACCATGGGAATTATGGGTAACATATGAAGTGAGATGAGCCATTTTAGGTCGAATTATAGAGATGTAGGGAGAGTTAAGAAACCATGGGAATTATGGGTAACATAGGACGTGAGATGAGCCATTTTAGGTCGAAATACAGAGATGTAAAGAGAGTTTAGAAACCATGGGAATTATGGGTAACATAGGACGTGAGATGAGCCATTTTAGGTCGAAATACAGAGATGTAGAGAGAGTTTAGAAACCATGGGAATTATGGGTAACATAGGACGTGAGATGAGCCATTTTCGGTCGAAATATAGAGATGTAGGTAGAGTTAAGAAACCATGGGAATTATGGGTAACATAGGACGTGAGATGAGCCATTTTAGGTCGAAATATAGAGATGTAGGGAAAGTTTAGAAACCAATGAGAATTATGGGTAACATAGGACGTGAGATGAGTCATTTTAGGTCGAAATACAGAGATGTAAACAGAGTTTAGAAACCATGGGAATTATGGGTAACATATGAAGTGAGATGAGCCATTTTAGGTCGAAATACAGAGATGTAAAGAGAGTTTAGAAACCATGGGAATTATGGGTAACATAGGACGTAAGGTGAGCCATTTTCGGTCGAAATATAGAGATGTAGGGAGAGTTTAGAAAGTATGGGAATTATGGGTAACATAACATAAAACTAGTGAGAGGACTGTATCAATTCAATCTATAGATTTTGTTAAGGGCTTAACTGGGATAAAACTTTTTCAGTATAGAACACATTAGTCTATAATGGACAACAAACTTCATACCAGAACCAGCTGAGAGGTAAGATACCGTGACCGATCAATAAGTATCAGTCCAGCTAAGCCGATGATAGGAAATACTGTTTAATGAAGTTTTAATATGTTTATTTTATATCCAGTCCAACGCATATATTTTATTGGACGACTGAGTCCATAGCAAGAATGTGCCAATCACAGCCAATGTAAAGTCATGGCGGATCAGTATATGGAGTAACCCGCTGGTACAGCGGTAAGTCTATGGATTTGCAACGTTAAAATTTGGGGTTCGTACCTCTCGGTGGACCCATCAGATAGCCCGATGTGGCTTTGCTTTAAGAAAACACACATACACACATAGTATATGGAAAAGTGTTAGAAGTAGCTTCCACGAAATATCAGTCTAACCATCGCATGAAAAGCTTATCCGTATTGCTCTCTTTCCAGACGTACCGGTCAAGTCTCTGGATGTGATGCATATCTATTTCTAAGCATCAGGGCTGTTTATACTGGCGCTCAAATATAAAAATATTATAGAAAGCGATATTCGGGAGAAGTATGCTTTGAACGTGACAGTTTTATGACGGTTTTGTTTTTGTTGTTAAGCAAAAACTATACAATGACCTATTTGTGCTGTGCCCGTCATAAGTAACGAATCACAACTTTTAGCGTTATACGTCCATAGACTTACAGGTGAAATCACTAGAAGCCTTATAAGGGCGCCCTTTACTATGAAACCTACAAGGCTTACTCTGAACATGCACGGTCGTCAAAGCATGACTGGACGTGGCCACCTGAACTGTAACGACGTGTTGAGTCTCCTAAATCGTTTCAATATAACACTAACAACATTCGAAACTTGTATATTTGTTTTTTGAATTTCGCGCAAAGCTATTCGAGGGCTATCTGCGCTAGCCGTCCCTAATTTAGCCGTGTAAGACTAGAGGGAAGGCAGCTATTCATCACCACCCACCACCAAATTTTTTAGCTACTTTTTTGCCAACGAAAAGTGGTCTTAACCGTTACATTATTACGCCCCCACGGTTGAAAAGGCAAGCATGGTAGAAGTCAAACTTACATATTACTATTCTTGCATCTAAGAATTTATTTCAAATGTGCAGCATCATTGACAAGCTGCTAAGAATATCAACATTAGTTTAACAAAACCTAATCTGGATTCATTTTCAGAAGTTTACTGTCATACGGTAAATACTCCGAATTATCAAAATGTGAAGGTTTAACACTTATGTTCGTATCCATAAATATAACTTACAAGATAATTCTTTTTGTTCGATCCTTTCCAGATTGTCTCAGTATCCTGGAACCCAGGTAGATTGGGAAAAAGAAAATGTTCCACAATGTGCAAAACCAAGTTGTGAAGAAGGGTGCGTTGAACTTGGTCAACCGCAGACGGTTGTCAAAATTTATTTTACTGTCTTCTGTGTACTCGTTGGTCGAATTCTGAACTGTATCCGATGTAAACCGATAGCTGGTGATATATGTTAGCTTGAGCATGTGTGCTACTCCAATCCACGAAGTAGCAAGTAAGAGGGTCAGAAGGATCCCAATAGCTGATCGTCGCAACCTTTCGGAACAACAGCTGCTTCCCTTTGTACCAGTTCGTGACTGGCTGTCATCCTCCACGTCTCCTGGTGTAAGATGTTACAAAACAAAATATCATATTATTTCTAATTAATACGCGTGTTGTTTGTTTCTTATGGTGATATTATACAAACATTTACAGATGTCAAAGGGAGGTTTAATTATGAATAAATTGATTTTAACAATAAATATAACATCCTATATAGTTTTACTCTTATTTCAATAAATCTTCTAAGGTGGTGTCCCGGTAGATCAGAGAAAAGTTTTCGGACTTTCAATTCTAAAAATCAGAGATGAGGTAAGGCTCCTCGCGGTGGACAGAGCTCAAATAATCCATTATGCAGTTTTGCGCTGAAAAACGAAAAACAGAAGGGGAATAAAAAGGCCTTCTTTCGTCAAATTTTTGTTTTGTGAAAGCTATCGCATGCCTTTAAAATAAAATGGTATATACCAAAGAGTTTACATGAAGTTAAACCGATAGCAGTTAATAAACGAGAGACGAGAAATACGAAACAGCTTTCGCAAAACATACGGACGTTGAAGAGTTATAATGTCTTGGCTATACAACACCAGTTACAAAAATTCAATGGCCTGGCATGACCAAGTGGATAGGGCGCTCAATTCGCAATCTGGGGATCGAGGGCTTGAATCCCCATTAAACCAAACATGTTCGCCATTTCAGCCGTGGGATCGTTGTGAAGTTACGGTCAATCTCACTATTCATTGGTAAAAGAGTAGCCAGAGAGTTAGCGGTGGGACGACTGGCACAGATAGCCCTCGTACAGCTTTTCGTGAAATCCAAAAACAAAGAAACAAACATACAAGAATTCGAGCTTACGTGATTCATATACAGAATGTTGAGAGAAAGGCGAAAGGTTAGAAGAATTCATCAGTTGTAATTGAGCACAAAGCCACACTATGAGGTATTTGTTTTCTGCCCAACAGGGGTATCAAAATCCGGTTTCTAGCGGTGTGAATCCGCAAACATACCGATGTGTCACAGAATAACAGGTGAGTATAATGAAATATACTAAATATGAATTGTTTTATTACTTTTATCATATTTTTGTGTGATAAATAGTTTTGCAGAAAGAAAATGATTGGGCTATTTGTGCTTTGCCCACCACGGGTATCGAAACCTGGTTTTTAGCCTTTTAACTCCACAGACTTACTATTGTGCTGCTAGGGGGCTTCTAAAGAAGAAATCTCTAGAAAAGTTTATTTTAAATATTCGAACAAAACTGTACGTGGGGTATCTGTACCAGCCGTTTCTAATTTGAAACTGATAAACATTTGTTTATTTGTGTGTTTGTTGGGCTTCGCGCAAAATTCCATGTGATAGCCGTTCAAAAATTTGTATTAATGGACTACTAAAGGAAAGTCAGCTGTTCAACAACACATACCGCCAAATATAGATCTCCCCTTGTCTGATCGACCCTCTATCTGACAGTCTGTTTGTTTGTTTTGAATTTTGCGCAAAGCCATATGAGGGTTATCTGCGCTATCCATCCCTAATTTTGTAGTGTAAGACTAGAAGGAAGGCAGCTAGTCATCACCCCCACCGCCAACTCTTGGGCTACTCTTTTATCAACGAAAAGTGGGATTGACTGCACATTACAACGCTCCCGCGGCTGAAAGAGCGAGCATGTTTGGTTTAACGGGGGTTTTAACCCGTAACTCTCAGATTACGAGTCGAGTGCCTTGACCACCTGGCCATGCGGGACCATCTAACAGTCACTCTTATAACCTGCGTACGGCTTCAAAGTGAAGAATGCGATTTTGCAGAAACGAGATGTGAACCATGGACCTTGGAATTCACAGCTCGGTACGTTAACCACTAGACCATACCCAATCTTGTTAAGAAAGAAAATTCCAGAAATTCTATCAATTAAATACTAATAATGATCATATCCCGATCCTCCTAACCTTGCTTTTATTGAGATTACCAGTCGTAGGCGATGTTAAAAATAACTTTCAATGGTAACCCATTAACCTGTTCTGTTTATTTATTTTAAATTTTCGCGCCAAGTTAAGCGTGTGAAATCTGCACAAGATGTCTCTAATTTAGCAGTGTAAGACTAGAGGGAAGACAACTAGTTATCATTACCCACTTCTAACTTTTAGGCTACTCTGTTACCAACGAATAGTGGAATTAATCGTAACATTATAATGCCTCCACGACTGAAAGAGCGAGCATGTTTGTTGTGACGGGGTAACGGGGATTTGAATTCGCGACCTTCAGATTCCGAGTCGAGCGCCATACCGACCTTAATTAGTTCTTTCAGGGATTTTAGAACATAATTATAAGAATAGTTAAAGAAAACAATTGTTGGATTGAATTACGTTTTGAGACACCATTAATAAAACATTTTGATTTAAAGCTTAAAATTATTATTTCAGGATATATTAATTTAGAGTTCTTAGAAAAACTGAGTCGAAATAAATATGAAATACAGATGAAAAAGTGACGTTATCATCGAATTCTAGAATTGCGCTGAAAACCGTAAATAATGTGTATTATCTGTCAACCTAAATTGTTGTTTTATCTTTATTCTGTTAGTTTCCATTCAGTAAACGACTCTGCGTAAAATGGCGATAATCAAGATGATTTTGTGATTTAAAATTTTGGTATCACTGGTTAATATTAATTAATAAGTTGTTAAACGTTAAAAGGCTTAGATGTTAATATGCTGTGTTCGTGGTTTGCTTAGTTATGTAAAAGTACAGTAAGTAAACTAGCCCTAAACAAATCCACATACAGGTGTGATATTCTGATTAGTTTAGGGTTGTGTAATTCAAGTGATACTTAAATTATAACAAACCAAACTTGTTTCTTTAGATTCTTCTAGAATTAAGTTCTGCATGTGATATTAAATTATTAACAAATCAGATCTAACTTTTAGGTCCACTTGGGGATAAGCTAAATAAACTTGAATAGATAAAACTCCTGTGTCTTTAGGGTTACGATATCGATATAGTGTACATAGTATAATACCTTAGGCCTGTCTTTCCGGTTTGTCTAGGTTAGCGTATATGCTCCAATTTGTGTGTATACTTAAGGTAGTATCAAGTATTTATTATTCTTTTTATGTGTCATACATAACTAAGATTTTTATTTATAATTCTAAAAATGCAAATTACATGTTTTTTTATGAACTAAACCATTTCTTATTTCGCGCTATGTTTTCTGGAAATATGAGTATGTGCGTCATCAGCAATCATATTGGCTGACTCACATTTTTAGTTTTCGTGGTAACACAAGAATATAGAAAGCAGAAACAAACTGTCTGTAAATTGATTATGCTGTATTCTTGTCGCATTCTTATGTACCCTTGTATTGATTTTCTCAAACACATACGTTGATGTTTCGAGAATACAAATGAATACGTTAAATCAATGTACCACTGATATTGGACGACTTAACAGATAAATAGACGCCACAGGTTTCAAGGTTGAAGGTTACAGCAGCTACAGATGGTTGAGTAAGTTATATTAGAATGATATTAAAACTTAAATGTAACCGAAATAAAATCAAACGAAACACAAAACTGCGCTCTGACACCGTCAGGCGTTTTCGTAAGCGGTGTGACGTCACCGAACATTGATCACTTTTGAGAAGAGTGTGTAACTGCAGTGACGTACTATAGAAGTTCAGTATTTTGAATCCTATAATGTCCGTAAAAGTTTGACAAATATTGTAAAGTTAATAACGAAAAAAAAAACTTTCTACGGCTAAAACGCTTCATATAAACACCACAGGGCTATCTGCGTTCGCTTCCTCTAAATTTGGACATAAAAGGAATAAAGGGCTAGTGAACATAATACATCATAATTAATATTTGTCTACCCTAATCGAACTCGGGGATTTAACTGTTACTCCTATAACGCACCTAAGGCCAAAAGTGTAGAGAGTACTTTTGCAACATCGGGACGCGGTACCATGGATTCTTGGATTCACATTCCAGGCGTATTAGGTAGTAATATGTTCGTCATAGGATGGAAACGAAGACATCTCAAGACATTCAAACTGATTGCCATAGATCGTCTTTTTAATAACTAATGAAGAGTAAATAGAATGGAAACTTTCGGGAAGTATTAGCTTAGTTGTTTAAAATAATTGATCTTTAACCAATAGCATTCTTTCGCATCGCTCTTTCAAACTGTAATTTTTTTTATTGATAAAGAAATTGTATCGACACAATAATTCGCTATTCACAACTTAATTTTTCTAGTTGTGCGTTTTGTTATAACAAACCCTTGAATGAGCTATCTACTGTGCCCACCACTGGAATCGAACCTTGGCTTTCAGCATTGTAAGTCTGAAGAGGGGGATGCTGTTATACATATATATACTGCGTACTGTTTTGTTTGAAGTTAAGCAGAAAGATACATAATGGGCTGTTCTTGCTCTGTCCACCACGGATATCAAAACCCGATTTCTAGCGTTTAAGTCCATAGACGTACTGCTGATTTGCTACTGTTAAGAAGGCAAGTCATTTGTAATTATTTGATATTTAATACATTTCTAAAATATATAATATACGAAACGTATTTGTCAATATTTATTTTACGACAAGTCAGGTATTTTTAGCAGAGAAAGTCGCAAACAATAGTTTCTAGCATCATTTGATCCACAAAAATGTGTCAAGATAAGATCTCGAAGGCATATAGCCTATGCGAACAAGAAACCAAAAACTATAAGCAACTTGATTGAAACAAAGGCTTAATAATTTGCTGTAAACAACGTATTTAAAATCAAGGATCGCGTTTCGCGTTTTTAAAGGACCAAAAAATAATCAGATTTCGATTTTTTATAAGCAAATTTCGAATGAAAAATATAAGATGAAATTAGTTTTGATAACGTTGGGTAGTACTGGTGGTCTCTACAATGAAACCCTATCTCAACCTGATGGCTAAACAACGAGCAAAATTCATTATTTAAACTAATTATGTTACCAAATGATCGTACTGAAACCCGATAAACCAAGAGTGTCAAGTATGATATATTCTTTTTAGTTCATCTTATGACCACCAGGAATATTATTAGTAAAGAAATGTAGATCTAACAATTTTATCTCTGACGTCACTTAGGCTCTTTCTTCGACTCGTTTGCTTTGTGCCAAGAAAAGTATAAACAGTACAAACATTAAAGTTGTAGTGTTTGGATGTATGACTCCTATTAGAATAACAAATGATGTCACTCAGTGTATGATTTACGTCACTAACAAGTCCATAAATGCAAGCCAGTTGCTTTAATCATTTGTGTCTGAGTTGTCAGTTTAGGGATTTTTGTGATAATTATTTGCTTGATTTTTAGCGCGAAACTACATAATGGGATCTCTGTCAACTGCTAGGACTAGAAGTCCGGACTCTAGCAGTTAAGTCCAGAATCTTATTCCTGACTCACATGGCCAGGTGGTTAGGGCGCTCAACTCGTAACGAGAAGGTCGCGGGTCCGAATCCCCGTTACCCCAAACATGCACTTTCAGCCATGACGGCTTTATAGTGTGACGGTCAATCTCACTATTCATTTGTAAAAGAGTAGCCATGAGTTGGCGGTTGGTGATGATAACTAACTTCCTTCCTTGTGCTAAATTTCGGACGGCTAGCGCATAGAGCCCTCGTGTAGCTTTGCGCGAAATTCGACAAAAAAAACCCATGTGACTCACAACAATTACATGCTAAGAAATGAATAGCGTACTAATAATGTAAAAACAAATCAGCCTGGAATTTGGGTGAATTATCCTAGCTTGAAATATTATCAACAGGTTAAACTTGAATTCTGGGTGAATTATCCCAAGGTAACATTATTTATTATTTATAAGGAGTTAAATTTAATATTGAAAAACTTACGGTCGTTAATTGTTTATTTAGAATTTAGTAGAAATCTGCACAAATGGCTATCTGTGCTCACCACGGGTATCAAAACCCGGTTTCTAGTGGTGTGAGTGTGCAGACACACTAATCAACAGACTATCTGTATTTTGCCAAACATGAATTTCAGTGTCATAAGCCTTTTGACTCACCGTTGAACCGCCAGAAGTCCGTTGAAATGGATCACTTAAATAAACGCACATAAGATACTTAAAATAGTAACTTTTTTGTTTTAACGACAACGTTTTTTTTTGCGGTTTGAAAGAGCGTCTAAGCTTCGTCGTCATTGTCGTGTTAATTTTGTCGTACGTAATACGATATGCTTTGATAATTTGTCAACCGCTTGGCAAATTAGAGTGAAAACGATTAGGTTTTCACAGCATTCTTTCATTCCAACTATGATTTATAATTTTTACACAGATATAGTCTGGCCAATGATGCCGAAAAAAAACAAAAAAAACTTAGGATTTATCATTTTTGAAATATAGAAACGACCTTATAAATCACGTGTTTGTTCACATCACTTACTTTTGATGAGGGTAATTGATTACGAGAATCAATAATATTGTTAATGTTGTTACCCAATGGAATCCAACAAAGGTTCTTTCTTGGTTATTAAATATGGCCAGGCGTGTTAAGGCGTGCGACTCGTAATCTGAAAGTCGCGGGTTCGCATCCCGGTAGCGCCAAACATGCTCGCCCTTTCACCCGTGGGGGCGTTATAATGTGACGGTCAATCACACTATTCGTTGGTAAAAAGTAGCCCAAGAGTTGGCGGTGGGTAGTGATGACTAGCTGCCTTCCTTCTAGTCTTACACTAATAAATTAGGGACGGCTAGCACAGATGGCCCTCGAGTAGCTTTGTGCAAATTTCCAAAAACAAACAAACAATGGTCATTAAAAATTATTAAGGAAATGTTAACAGCCTAAACAGGATCTTGAAATGAGAATGCATTTTAAAGCAGGCCCAGCATGACCAGATGATTGGGACACTCGATTCGTAAACCGAGGGTCGTGGGTTCAAATCCCTGTTATAACAAACATGTTCACTTTTTCAGTCGTAGGGACTTTATATTCTCATTATTCAATGGTATTGTGTCCTCAAAGTTGGTGATTGGTGGTGATAATTAGCTGCTTTTCCTCTTCTCTTACACTTCTAAATGTGAGATAACTAGCACAGATAGTCCTGGTGTAACTTTGCGCAAAATTCAAAAAATATAAACATTAGAAAGTAACGAATCTCTTCATATTTCTGTTTTGTTCTTATTATTGTTTTCCAAAAACGTAAAATCTACTATAGCCACGACTTTAATATTAAAACATAAACTGTTCAACATATTAAACCTAATCGTCTTACGTCAAGCAACAACAAACTTTGTCCTATCGAAACTGATTAACGTAATTTCCAAAAATGTTACAAATACCTCTCTTTCATTCGGCAGTCCATTAGAATTCTTAAATCCACTAAGATACAACGTAATTTCGTAACAGTGGTAAAAACAAGCACTGTGTCTTGAGGTGTAGACATGACAAAAATGACTTAGAATAGCAAAATACTTTGTACTTATAGGTAAAATTAATATGGTAAGAAATTCAACAGCGAGTCATTTGTAAGACTATTTTGGATTAGTTTGTTAAATTTTTAAACTAGGCCTCTCTTAGAACTCGACTGGTTGATAATTAATTAGCGTCACAAATTCATCTAAAGGAGTGCAGAAATTACTTCCAGTTTTTCCAGTTTGTTTAAAGACATTTATCGAGTTTGTAAGTCACATATGAATGGGTAGCCTACCTATTATGTGAAATCTTTTTTTCTTATCTAAAAATTTGTGTACCAATAACAAAACTATTCTGTGGTGGGTTCCGCACAAGTAGTCCATTGTGCAGCTGTTGTACTTAACAACAAAAGAATAATATAAACGTATTGTAGTTCACTGTTTCATATAAACAGGGAAACTTTTTTATTATTAAATAAGCATTTAGACAAAGAACAGAAAAACCAAGTGGTATAAAGAGTAATCTCAAATATTCAAATTAATTTTTTATTCAACATCATTCCGTTTGATTTGTCTTTAAAAGATTGTAAGTAGCCAATTTCTACTAATGGTCGGACAAACGATCACGTTATAAGGACACCAAGTCTATTGGAACGTTAAAACGAATACTTTTGAATAACATTATAGAACAAAACGTGAATGTTCTTTCACGTCTCACAAGTAAATATGCTTTCCTAAAGATTTTATCAGCATTTAACAAAGTTTGTAATAAGATATAAATTTCACGATTTAAACATTTGCTCTAGTAACACCAGGCCTGTTCGTTCAACAGCAGGCTTGATGGTTTATAAAGCTAAAATTCTGGACATTTGATCCCATTTGTGAACACAACTTTGAGCATCTCCGTGACTAACAAAAACACAAAGTAGTTAAAAAATCTGAGCATAAACCTAAAATTTGAGATTCAATACCTGCGGTGGACATAACAAGGTAGTGCACTGTGAAGCTTTGTGCCTGACGAAACCAAGATGCTTAAAATATATCAGTTTTTCGTATAACAAACAAACAAACAAATAAGTCATAAATAACATGTGAAAAAATATTGTATTCCAATGTAGGACACGTAAAAAAATGTTAGATAAAGAAATTAATTATTAACTTATCTTTGAAAGTTATTAAATTCATCAAAATTTTAGATTCCAAATAATGCTTTCATCTAAAAAATGTAATTTTTTTCTTTGTTTTTTTTAAGCTGAGAAGATTGTATTTCTAATTATAAAATATATTTTGTGTATGTTACAAAAACGTATGAAAATCGAACTTATTAATTCAAATTACAAAAAAGAGGTAGAAACGTTTCTTAGTGATTAATGTAATAGTGACGTCTTAGCGCCCTCTTTCCGTAAACAAAACAGTCATTCCTGATTTGTTTCGAATTTCGCTCAAAGCAACACCAGGACTGTTTATGGTACGGGCGGGTCCTAAGTTAACTTTGTAAGACTAGAGGGAAGGCAGTTAGTCATCATCACTCACCGCCAACCTTTGGGCTACTCTTTTACCTAAAGAATAGGGGGATTGACCGTCACATTATAACCCTCCAACGGCTGAAAGGGCGGGCATTTTTGGTGCGACAGGGATTCGAACCCACGACCCTCGGATTTCGAGTCGAGCGCCTTAACCTTGTATTCGAGCAATACAAGAAGAAAATAATACATAAAATAAAATAAAAATATGGTTTTAACTGCAGCTCTTTGAAAAGGTACTGCTCATTGTTGAAATAATTCGATATAATTAGAGTGGAACCAAATAAAAATGTTTTACAAGGACAGGAAACATTACTTGTTTGTCGTTAAGCATAAAGCTACACAATGGGCTATCTGTGTTCTGCCCGCAACGACTCCGCAGACATACTGGAACAAGGGGAAGGGGGAATGAACACTACTTATGTGTATTCTTTATGATTATATTTCTCTTGCATCTCAATATGATGCATCCATTCCTTATATTCATAAATATCTTACTTGAATTCTATATTAATTTGCATTGTGTTTAAGGGAATTTGTTTGTCTTCCATAAGTTTGGAGCAACACCAAACTTGGCAGACGAGTTCACGGAGGCTCTGGAGGAAAAGGAGGATTTATCTATATGGTGGATTAAACACTTTCGGAATGTCCCTCAGGTATGATGGGGACAGTCGCTGAACCCAAATATGGCATCATATTTTGTGTTCCTGGCCCTTCTCGGGAGGGCCGGCATGGTGTTGAGGCGTTCGACTCGTAATCCGAGGGTCGCGGGTTCGAATCCCGATCGCACCAAACACGCTCGCTCTTTCACCCGTGGGGGCGTTATAATGTTGCGGTCAATCTCACTATCTGTATGTAAAAGAGTAGCCCAAAAGTTGGCGGTGGGTGGTGATGACTAGCTGCCTTCCCTCTAGTCTTACACTGCTAAATTAGGGACGGCTAGCGCAGATAACCCTCGAGTAGCTTTGCGCGAAATTCAAAATAACAACTGACTCTTCTCGGGATCCTCCAGGCGTGATGTTTGAAACTGTGTTTCAGTCTCTTCTCGGGATCCTCCAGACGTAATGTTTGAAACTGTGTTCCTATCTCCTCTCATCTATCAGAAGAACCAAGTGTGACACAGGCACTACTAGTGAGAGTTTATCTGGCTGCGAATCTGCTTGACTTAGTTTCAGAAACAATTTGGGATAACGAAGGATCTTGTCAAAGTGGGTCCTTTGTAATTCGGGGATAAATGTGGTCATTTTACGTTCACGTGTATGTGTTTTCTTGTGGAAAAAACTACATCGAGCCACCTGCTGTATCCATTGAGGGGGATCAAATCCCTGATTTTAGCATTGTAAATCCGAAGTCTTATTGCTGTCCCACTGAGGGACGTTTTTTACGCTACTTCCGGTATAAGTAAGCACCCCAGTGATGCAGCAGTATTTCTGCGGACTTGCAAAGCTAAAAATCGGGTATCGATACCCGTGGTGGGCAGAGCACAGATAGCCTAATAAAAATGAAATGCAGAGAGAAAACAGAATACCTCTTGTTTTAAATCTAGTTTGTTTTAAAATTTTAATTTTTGCTCAAGTATTTCATAACAAGTCCATGTTTAATTGGGGCTTTGAAAATGAAATTAATTTGGTTTGCATAGAATGAATTAACGTAGGATCCAATGGAGTATATGGCATAGAAGTAAAACATGAACCTAATTTATATGAATGAAAAGGAAACAAACAAGTATAATAAAAATTAAATTTCATAAACATAAGTAGAGAATAATGTTTATGTTCGTCCTTTCAGCCGTGGGGACGTCATAATTCACGGTCAATCCCACTATTCGTTAGTAAAAAGAGTAGCCCAAGAGTTGGCGGTGGGTGGTCATGACTAGTTGCCTTCTCTGTAGTCTTACATTGCTAAATTAGGGACGGCTAGCGCAGATAACCTTCGTGTAGCTTTGCGCGAAATTCAAAGCAAACCAAACTATAAAAACAAAAATTGATCCCTGATTTGACTCAGATCAACGTAAATTCTGTTCTTGTATGTTTAACTTTCTTATTTCAATACTTTTCTTCAATATTTACTATACGTTACGTATATATCAAATACCACGAGTATTTATAAAAGTTTACTTGTTTTGTTATACTTCTTTGTTTCTTTCTTATAAGCTACATCTTTGTGCGCCAGCAAATCCAAGTATGAGCACGCGTATGCCAGATCCAATTTTATTATTCATCAGGATCCCTTCCAACCAACCCTCAAATCCAGTTACGTGCTCAAAGTAGAACAACATCCGTTATGTATATACACACTACTACTATTCTTTTCTGCACAAGAAAGAAATCGTTTTGACCTCATACCTCAGCAGTTAGGATGAAAGGTTCGTTATTTTTCCGGTGTACTTGTCTGGAAAAGTCACTTACTTATTTAATTCGATGAAAATTCGTTAAAATTATGAAATTTTGATTCACTCCATAAATATGCATATAGCGATACAGGCAACGTTATAAAAACAATAACTTTCAGTTTTTCTAATCCAATACTGTGAAATAGTCATTGTTAATATTGAAACATTTTAAAGGTGGTTTTAAACAGATAATTTTTGCCGCCATTTTTTCTCATCACGATCCCTCCTATTAAGTACTACTGTACTTAAAGATATTTTTCAAAAAAGTATTAAATATACGATATCAGATTAAGTATTCCTCAAATGAGGCTACTTTAAAAGACCTTACAATCCAAATTTTCTAGAGAAATCAGTAAACTTAACAAGAACATTGGCTGAATCAGAGAAGATGGTTATTATATTAAAACGAATTTCATTGTTTTATAAAGCTTCAACAATTAAATTGGAAGTAAGCCATTTTACCTACATTGGTGTTCCCGAAATAAGGTAAAACATTTTCACATTTTATGTTTATAAATAGGAGATCACTGACGTCTACCTCGAACGAAGTACACTCCTGACACCGATTTTTGTCGTTATAAATGTCCACGATTTGCATTTTGGCCAGATGGGTTAAAACGTTCGATTCATAATCTGATGGTTGCGGGTTCGAATCCCTGTCGCACCAAACATGCTCGCCCTTTCAGTCATGGGGGCGTTATAATGTTACGGTCAATCCCACTATTTGTTGGTAAAAGAGTAGCCCAAGAATTAGCGATGGGTGGTGACGATTAACTGCCTTCCTTCTAGTCTTACACTGCCAAATTAGGGACGGCTAACGCAGTTAGCCTTCGTGTAGCTTTGCGCGAAATTGAGAAACAACCAAAAAAATCTACTCGGATCATTATACCAGATTCATTGGTGTCCGTAAACATTTAGTTATTCTTAAAAACAAACAAATAAAAGTTGAGTATTAAAAAACGGCCAAGGAGTTTAATTTATTTATTGCTCAACTTATCCGGCATGGTTAGGGGACGCTCAAGTCGTAACCTGAAGGTCACGGATTCGAATCTTTGTCACGTCAAATATGCTAACGCTTTCAGCCGTGAGAGCGTTATAATGTCAAGATCAATCCCACTATTCGCTGGTAAAAGAGTAGCCCAAGATTTAGCGGTAGGTGGTGATGACTAGCTGCCTTTTTTCTAGTCTGACACTCCTAAATTAGGGACAGCTAGCGCAGATAGCTCTTGAGTAACTATGCGCGAAATTCAAATACTAAACGAATGTTTGGAGGAAGAGGTCTTGTGCACCTGACCCTCCTGGGTATTCAAAATTAACATACCCAAATACTCACAAAGAAGAAGCTTAATGTAAGGGATATAAAGTCACGCCCTTTTAATTCTTTAACTATACATGGAAAAGCAAAAGAAGAGATGAAAACGTAATCAGTGAGTTCTACATTGTAACGCTAGATTTTTATCTTTTGTCTAGTGGAGGGGAAATTCTTGAGCACCCACTTGTTCCTTTTCAAAGCTAGACGAGACGGAACTAATCGTCCGTGAAAGGTAATGTCCATTGGACCGTTTTTAATCACAAATTTGTTTTTCCGAATTCCAGTTTCACTCGGTTGCCCGTTTCGTGCAGAAGAACGGAACCGGAAATGGAACTGACTATCGAACTAAAACAGAAGAGACAACACGCGTGTGTTGTTATTCGAGAAACGCGTACGTTCATTTCAAAATTAAATGGCGCAAGTAAAGAATTGTTATTTTATCCACAAATAACAAAATATGTATCATGCTTGTTTTACGAATAGCTGAACAACCCGTATCATTGTTGTTTGAAGCTACGCAGTGGGCTGTTCCTGCTCTACCCACCCTGATTCTTGCGTTGTAAGTCTGCAAGCCACTGGTTGTAACAGCCTGTGTTCAACAATGTATGATTATGTTAAACTTATAATAAAAAAAAAGCTACGAATACAGTTCAGAACTGAAGTGATTGAAAAGGCTTAAGAAGATATCGTAAACACTTTGCCAGTAAGCAGTTTGTTTGAAATTTATGTCCACTGAACGTATATTGTGCGGAACGTTGCATGACCTGATGATTATAGGGCCAATTTTCGAATCGGAAGGTCTAAGACTCGAGTAGCGATAGGCCACTGAACAATATACTATATTTCAGCTGTTTTGATCGTTATAACCCAGATAATTAAACTTACCATTCAGTTAATATTGGCTGTATAGACAACACTAGCTGGTGATTGGTTGCCTATATTTTGATCGACAGCGCCAAATTCAGAATGAGATGTTTGAACTCCAAGGTCTCTGTTTAGATCATGTGTTGCATAAAATGTCGTCTAGATTGAAGCACATCACACATCAAACTGTAAAACATTAGGGTGTTTTAACATTGCAAGTTTTATTTCTAACCGTAACTCATGTGAAAAAACAAGAAAAAAAATACGACGTGAAACCTCCCATTGTACTGTTTACACGTAATTGCTTTCTTACAGCATCAAAAACTATCGTCTCTGGCAGTTTTCGTGATATATGTGGGCGTACACTATAATCTGTACTGTCTAGAGTCTCTTACGGGCTACTTCATTGATTTTACTGGTATTAATAATTCATAACGCGTGATATGTACACTAAATAACGGTCTTTAACGTGAGAGTCTAATATAGTTGACAGTAATCACGTGTACAAACTTTTTGTTTCGAAAAATATTCTATCATTTCTTGACGAGTGTGTGTGAAAATATTTTTGGTGTTTTTTCCATATTACATAAAATATTATATTTATTAGTTAGTAAAGCACTCTTTCTTTTTAAAAATATAAGAAAGGGAATTATTATATATATATATATAGTTTGTTTGTTTTGAATTTCACGCAAAGCTACTCGAGGGCTATCTGCGATAGCCGTCCCTAATTTAGCAGTGTAAGACCAGAAGGAAGGCAGCTAGTCATCACCACCCACCACCACATCTTGGGCTACTCTTTTACAAACGAATAGTGAGATTGACCGCTACATTATAACGCCCCATGGCTGAAAGGGCGAGCATGTTTGGTGCAACGGGGATGCGAACCCGCGACCTTCGTATTACGAGTCTTATCCCACCTGGCTATGCCGGGCCCGTGACGTGAAAGCAACTTTACGTGTAAAAACAATCTGTAATGATTGGCAGTTTGAGGTTTAACAGTTACTTTTATACATACCACCCTTCTTCCCCTTGTCCAGTTGTTTGGCCCGGCATGGCCAAGCGTTGCATAAACATTATGCAACTAAGAATACAATCATCTTGCAGTTCTCCTATAGTGAAACCAAACGTTGTTGTTGTTTTGAATTAAGCTCAAAGCTACTCAATGGGCTATCTGTGCTCTGCCCACCACAGGTATCGAAACCTGGTTTTTAGCGTTGTAAGTTCACATACATTATAACACATAATCCTTTGCGCAATAAAAATTCTTCTATAATAATTATTATTTTTCTTCTATTTTGTTTTTAAATTTCACACAAAGATACTCAACAGCTATCTACGCCTGGTCGTCCAGTGACAAACTAGAGGGAAGACAGTTAGTCAGCAACATCTAATTTAGCAGTGACAAACTAGAGGGAAGACAGTCAGCAACACCAATTTAGCAGTTACAAACTAAACTAAAGGGAAGACAGTTAGTCAGCAACACCTAATTTAGCAGTGACAAACTAGAGGGAAGACAGTTAGTCAGTAACACCTAATTTAGCAGTGACAAACTAGAGGGAAGACAGTTAGTCAGCAACACCAAATTTAGCAGTGACAAACTAGAAAGAAGACAGTCAGCAACACCTAAGTTAGCAGTGACAAATTAGAGGGAAGACAGTTAGTTAGCAACACCTAATTTAGCAGTGACAAACTAGAGGGAAGACAGTTAGTCAGCAACACCTAATTTAGCAGTGACAAACTAGAGGGAAGACAGTTAGTCAGTAACACCTAATTTAGCAGTGACAAACTAGAGGGAAGACAGTTAGTCAGCAACACCAAATTTAGCAGTGACAAACTAGAAAGAAGACAGTCAGCAACACCTAAGTTAGCAGTGACAAATTAGAGGGAAGACAGTTAGTTAGCAACACCTAATTTAGCAGTGACAAACTAGAGGGAAGACAGTTAGTCAGCAACACCTAATTTAGCAGTGACAAACTAGAGGGAAGACAGTTAGTCAGCAACACCAATTTAGCAGTGACAAACTAAACTAAAGGGACGACAGTTAGTCAGCAACACCTAATTTAGCAGTGACAAACTAGAGGGAAGACAGTTAGTCAGCAACACCAATTTAGCAGTGACAAACTAAACTAAAGGGAAGACAGTTAGTCAGCAACACCTAATTTAGCAGTGACAAACTAGAGGGAAGACAGTTAGTCAGCAACACCTAATTTAACAGTGACAAACTGGAGGGAAGACAGTTAGTCAGGAACACTTAATTTAGAAGTGACAAACTAGAGGGAAGACAGTTAGTCAGCAACACCTAATTTAGCAGTGACAAACTAGAGGGAAGACAGTTAGTCCTCAACACCTAATTTAGCAGTGACAAACTAGAAAGAAGACAGTCAGCAACACCTAAGTTAGCAGTGACAAATTAGAGGGAAGACAGTTAGTTAGCAACACTTAAGTTAGCAGTGACAAACTAGAGGGAAGACAGTTAGTCAGCAACACCAATTTAGCAGTGACAAACTAAACTAAAGGGAAGACAGTTAGTCAGCAACACCTGATTTAGCAGTGACAAACTAGATGGAAGACAGTTAGTCAGCAACAGCTAATTTAACAGTGACAAACTGGAGGGAAAACAGTTAGTCAGGAACACTTAATTTAGAAGTGACAAACTAGAGGGAAGACAGTTAGTCAGCAACACCTAATTTAGCAGTGACAAACTAGAGGGAAGACAGTTAGTCCTCAACACCTAATTTACCAGTAACAAACTAGAGGAAAGACAGTCAGCTACACCTAATTTAGCAGTGACAAACTAGAAAGAAGACAGTCAGCAACACCTAAGTTAGTAGTGACAAATTAGAGGGAAGACAGTTAGTTAGCAACACCTAATTTAGCAGTGACAAACTAGATGGAAGACAGTTAGTCAGCAACACCTAATACCAATTCTTCAACTGATTTTTATCAATGAATAGTTGGATTAACCATAACGTTATACCACTCCTGTTGTTGAACTGGTAAGGACGTTCAGGGAAAACAAATCGGTTCCATTGCGAGTTGGGCAACCCAATCACTAGACCATAACAGGCCATAATAATAATTACAATTAATATCAGTGATAATTATGTGTACCAGGTGATGTACAAAAACAACTTAGATGTCTATCTGTCTTAGGTCTTTACTTGCTAACGACGTTTTCGGACCTTAACCCAAAATCACCTGACAAGGTTTCGTACGCTCAGCGAATTTCCAATCGTTAATCATAATTATCACACGTAAAGTCTTGTGTACCATACCCATATGCCCGGCATGGCCAGGTGGTTAAGGCACTCGACTCATAATCTGAGAGCCGTGGCTCGAATCCCCGTCACACCAAACATGCTCGCCCTTCCAGCTATGTGGGCGTTATGATGATACGGTCAGTTTCTCTATTCAATCCCATTATTTATTAGTAAAAGAGTAGCCCAAGAGTTAGCGGTGGGTGGTGATGACAAGCTGCTTTCCCTCTAGTCTTAGACTGCTAGCATAGATAGCCCTCGAATAGCTTTGTGCGAAATTCCAAAAACAAACCAAAACCACACCAATAATTTTGAGCTAACGTAGTCATTTTTATCTAAGAAATTTGATGTTCCGTACAATATCAAAAGTAACTAAAATACATTTTGAATTATTAAACTCCAATGCCATAACCAATAAATTCCCGACAAATAACACAAACTGTTTAAGATTTTGAAACTTACCTTGAATATTGTTTGACAGGTGATGAACGTCAATCTGGCTTTCAAAAGAAGATGGGTTTGGTATTGCCGAAACCCCCTCCTGAGACCAGGACATAAGCGATCCAATGGAAGCACGACTGAAGGACCCAGACTGAAATATTCCATTGATTTTCGGGATTCTGTTGGAGTGTTCTGTAGTAGGGCTGGAGGCTGTTGAAGCTGGAACGTTTTGTGTTTCTTCTGGTAGTGAGTCCGATGTAGCGGGATTAATCCCAGTAAAGGTGTCAGAATCGTCTGTTATGACAACAGCAGGGGGTGACCTCGATTTTGTTATTGTCCTCAAAGACTGGAGCCTGGGTCTAGTGTGGACAGTTTCATCTCCAATAACCATGGTTATGCCTTTGTATTTCTCATCAAATTATTTTCGACGAAGTAAAACTGCTCCTTCCACAACTTTCCTAGTTTTTTGCTACTGACAGGATTTTGGTGTAACTTGAACGAAAACAGAAACACATAAAACAATTAAGCTAGAGACCTGTATCTCTTGAACATGACGAATACAAAGACAGATGTTCGAAAGAATATTAGGTTAACAAGCTGATGATTGTGGATATTTTGAATAACAATATTGTGTTGTACAAAATGAACAAAAGTCACCCCTGTCTACCTGTAGATTAAAAGTCAGGCACTCAAGATTCCATTTCAAGACTAGAGCCTCGAGTCACATCACAACAACGTAACCTCACAGCCTCAAGTCACGTCATAACAACGTAACCTTACAGCCTCAAGTCACACACGACAACGTAACCTCACAGCCTCAAGTCACACGACGACAACGTAACCTCACAGCTTCAAGTCACGTCATAACAACGTAACCTCACAGCATCAAGTCACACGACGACAACGTAACCTCACAGCTTCAAGTCACGTCAAAACAACGTAACCTCACAGCCTCAAGTCAACACATGGCAACGTAACTTCACAGCCTCAAGTCACACCACAACAATGTAACCTCACAGCCTCAAGTCACCCCACAACAACGTACCCTCACAGCCTCAAGTCACACCACAACAATGTAACCTCACAGCTTCAAGTCACACCACAGCAACGTAACCTCACTGTTATTCGCAGTATTGATTTGTTTGTGTGTCATTATTCTTTTTTTCTTTTTATGACATATCTCGCAACTGACGCAAATATACGATATAAGCCTCTCCACAAAGAAAATGTTACCTTCTGGAGCGAATACGTGCAGAAAAAAATTAAGAGAGCCGCTGTATTGTGTTGTATAAATCCTCACACTTTAAGTGGTTTATGAGAACCATCAACGTCTGTTCGAAACGAAGGGTGTTTACAAAAGCGTCGGAATCGAGAATACTGTAACGCCTCCTTTTACATATTTAACTAATATAACAACTGTAAATTATATTATTACGTCTAGCGAAGCGCCCTCGCTTTTCCACTCATTCCTACGCCGCTGGTTATTGTTTGTCTGTTATTAGCACAAAGCTGCACAAAGGGTTATTTGTGCTCCGCCCACCAGAAATTTTGGAACCCGGTTTCTAGAAGTATAAATCCTTAGACATGTCGCTGTACCACTGGACAGCTCTTATTACTGAAAAGTTAATGAAGTCACGTGTTTAAGGCCCTTTAACACAAATTTAATTATGTGTTTCTGAATATTTAATGTTTTTATGCACCAATGAAAAACATGAGTACTTAGCATAACACTGATTATTAACAGAAATTCTTTTCATGACAAACTTTTCGGCCCGGCATGGCCAGGTAGGTTAAGGCGTTCGACTAAGGGTCGCGGATTCGAATCCCCGTCACAACACGATACATGCTTGCCCTTTCAACTGTAGAGGCGTTATAATGTTAGTGTCAATCCGACTATTCAGTGGTAAAAGATCAGCCCAAGAGTTGGTGGTAAGTGGTGATGACTAACTGCCCTCCCTCTAGTCTTACACTGATAAATTAGGGACGACTAGCGTAGATAGCCCTCGTATAGCTTTGCGCGAAATTCAAAAACAAACAAAAAACAAAACAGTTTTTTTTAACGATAACGTAATCAGTAAGGTAGATATACATGTAACGAAACCACAACACACACACACACACACATATATATATACTAAACAAGTCTTTGTGGTTCTTCAAAAGTATTAGACAGTCTGAGGAGACAACTTCAAACTTCCATTTGTCCCATGGAGAACAAATAAAATTACAATGTTAACAACTTCCATGTAAATCTTAAGTGTTCTTCTTCTGGGAGGCAACAGTTCTTACGAAACTAGAAGGTAGAGCTGACTTACTTTAAATACGTTTCCAACTTACCGACATTTATAATTTGCGAATAGCTTCTATTTCTGTCGAAACGACGGACTGAAATTTTTCAGTCAAGGTACAGACATCGTAACGAGATAACTATAGTTAGCTAAGATACTTGTCTCTCGCTCACATCTATGATCTGTGTAGATTGAGTCATACACTAGAGGGCACGTTATAGAATCAAGATACCGAAGAAGAGCTGGAAGACCGATCAATACGGTTTGCATGTACGGGAATGGTGTTTTCTAGGGTACGCTTTTCGCTTGTTCGTGGTGCCCGCACAACTCTCTCCTACAGCCTTACATAGCCACACAACAATAACTAGTCTCTTTTACGATAACAGAATCGATTAGTCATATTAAATGTGTGACACGCATGCGCTAATTATCAACTATGGTGATTTACATTCGAAAAGATTTTTTACGCTTTTTCACACGATTGATTTTGAACTTGAAATATTAATAATGATATTATATGTTGCCATACAGATAACATATAATAAGTTTAGGTCGTTGTAGTAGTTTCCTTTATATTCTTTTTAAGCGTATAGTTAATTATTTGACACCACTTTCAACGTGTCATTTTTTTTGTCTTTATAATTTCGTATGTAATTATAATATACTGATTTTTTTTCATTTTTACAAGCATTATTGACAGTTTCCACAGCCCTATACTTTGAGACACAATCTCTCATATACAAGCTACACTAAATAGCAGCTTCTGAAAATACTTATATATTGTAAGACAGTAGTTTTGCCAACATGTCAGTAATTTTTCAATGCTCTCTCTTTTATCTTCGAAAATTATTTTCTAAGACTTCTTAGACTTCTATAGATTTTGTTGAAAAGGCCTCAGGAAAACTATGCCTGAAGTTTCATGTTCACCTGGTGTAAATTAAAGGTAACTAATTACAGTTTTCTGACCAAAAAATGTATCGAAAAGAGTACTGTTAGAGTTAAAAAATTTATAATTTAGTGTGTTTTTTTAAAACTAAAATTGCTTTAATGTTGAAAAAATTATGAAACTTTTATGTTCATTTTTGGACATCGTGAAAGATTTCGCGCAGAAAATATAAAATACAAAAAGTAGTTGATTTAAATTTATAATATTTTTTTTATTAAGAATGAACAGTTTCATTAATTTAAGATAAATTCTTATGAACCTGACAAGTTAGAATATATTTAATAAAACAACCCTTAACTCACACATTATTAGCGAAATAAAACAATAATTTATTGGAAATATTATTGACACTTGAAAGAACAGCCAACAGGATAGATAGATAATTTTATCATACAAAGCGCCCTCCAGTGGACATATACCTTCAGAACCCGTGGATGACAGAGCACCGACGACTGATTGTGCTTAATTGCAAACAAGCAAGGTTCCTGCAAAGTTGGCGTTCTTTTATGTTCTGATGAAAACTGAATCTAATAATAACATAAACATTCTGACCTATACTGAAATTAAACCATTTTTATCATTGTTCGTTGGTAATAGAATAGCCCAAGCGTTGGCGGTGGGTGGTGATGACTGGCTGCTTTCCCTCTAGTTTTATACTGGTAAATTAAGAACGGCTGGCGCAGATAGCTCTAATGTAGCTTTGCGCGAAAATTAAACCATTCCTACAAACTGGCGCAAGCTTATCCTTGTTTAGAAGTGTAAATATGTATATTGGAAGAACGTATTTAATGAGATCTTATACTACTGACTTTTCAAGAAAAGAAATATAATTTTTTCTAATATAGAACAAAGGAACAACTAGTTTTAACCATTTTAATGGAACGATATACATATACACACAGTAAATATAATAAAAGATTTTTAAAAAAATACACTTCATATGATGAAGAAATAGTATTAATGTTGAGCACTATTTTCATTAATTTAATTGATTTCTATGTTTTATTGAGTGTATATAATATAACAGGATATTTAGAATACACTTAGCTTGAATAACAATCTATAAAAAGATTCTACTTGCGTGATAAATATTTTCTCCATTGAGTTTTTTTGTTTTGGAATTTCGCACAAAGCTACTCGAGGGCTATCTGTGCTAGCCGTCCCTAATTTTGCAGTGTAAGACTAGAGGAAAGGCACCCACCGCCAACTCTTGGGCTATCTTTTACCAACGAATAGTGGGATTGACCGTCATATTATACACCCCCACGGCTAGAAGGGCGAGCATGTTTAGCGGATTACGAACGCACGCCTTAACGCGCTGGGCCATGCCAGGCCTCTATTGAGTTACCATAAGACTAAATATAAGTATTTTCTCCATTGAGTTACCATAAGACCAAATATAAATATTTTCTCTATTGAGTTACCATAAGACCAAATATAAGTATTTTCTCCATTGAGTTACCATACGATTAAATATAAATATTTTATTGAAAGTTAATAATCCGTGCCTAATTTATGTCGGATCATTCCAAACCTCTGCTCCGGAACCCGATTGTAATTTTATTTATTTATAATTAAAGGCGAAAGTCCTATCATTAGCTTTAAGACTGCTTTTGGTTGCGATGCTAATTGATGTTTTACTCAACCTTTGAAAAGTAGACTGTTAAACTTGATGACATTTATACTTGTTATATTCTAAAACTGAAAATTATTCATGCACATGTCAAGAGAGTTTCGAAACCATTTCTCTGGAAATTAAACACTGATAAAATATAGTAAACAACAGAAACTTCAAACATAAAATTTCAAGTCTTTTAAGTTTTAACGAAGTTTATAAATACACAAATATATATATATATATAACTAATAAACAAACAAGTCGTGCGAGAATAGTTCTTGAAAGTAAAACTGTTATTTTTTTTAATTAATAAAACGAATAAAGCAAAAAGTAAATTGATAGAATGATGTAAATGCGACGCGAAGTGAATGTTAAAACGATTATTGAAGTAGATGGGAATGATGAAAATACATTTCATGCTTCGAGTTGTCTGGCATTAAAAAAAAATGAAATATTACAAGCTTTATACTGTAAAAATACTGTTGGTAGGAGGTGTTGTTATGGTAGTCTAAGTCTGCAAAAGACATAAGATCTATCGCTATTTTCAAAATGTATGTTACGAGCACAAAATAAGGCCTATCGCTTCTTTTAAAATGTATGTTACGAGAGCAAATGCTGTACAGAAAGTAAGGGAAAAATCGATAATTCCTAAAAATTGTAAGAGGTGTAACTAATTGCTGTCGGCGTTGGCCGTTTGTCAACTCGTGTAGTTTAACAACAAACTATCAACTAGCTAGAAATTTTTATATTTAGCAATAATTTAATTAATTAAACTTAAGTCTGAATAAATGTTCTGTTATATTTTCTCTGCTCGTTCCTAGTTAATAGTATAAGTAATTTGTGAATAAATAATTATTGAATAAAAATAACGACTGTAGAGAAGCGCTCAGTGAATTTGAATACTGTTGTGAGCTATGTTTATAGTGCTGTAGTTTGCTTAATTTAGATTTTAGCTAAATAGCACATGACGTTAAGATTAAACAAATCTTCGGCAAGATTAGAATATAAATAATACTTTCCATGCAATATTAAGAAGTTAATTAGAGAGTGAGTTGAAGAATAATTAAGAATATAATAATTTGGATTTGTGTTTTCTATTGCGTTTCTTGAATTACTTTGTAGCATAGGCCTACAACAAATTACGACAGTGTGCAAGTGTTCAAGAGCTTGTAGAAGCGTTAAAGAAGGAAATAGTCATTTGTTCTAGTAACGTGGACTATAATTGACTATATGATTTAAAAGGACCAGCTAACGAAATAATAACTTTACAGCAATGAAAATATTCCAGTTGACTACAAGAAAACCGAAAAATAGATAATTATAAAGAATTAAAATAATTAAAAATAGATATTTATAAGGACAAAAATTTGATATCAGAAACCAATTAATAGCCTTGTAAAGAATCCTAAACATTTCTATGTTTGTACTGAAAATCATTTGATGTAAATTAGAATAATCTATAATTGTAGTACTTTTTTTATAAAACTGAGAAGCCGAAATTTGTATATATATATATTAAATATCTGAAATTTAAATTGTTAATGCTCTGGGTCCATTGCTTTTGTATGCTATGTCTTTCCAACATGCCACAAAATGTACTTATCATATTTCGCCTCTGTGATAGACGTAGTTATTTGTAGTTTAATTCTAGTCCTAAAAAAACTGTTGTGCACCAAGAATAGTTGGTTAACTTTTGATTAGAAGTTATGAATGACGTGTGACTATAGGATTATATGTAAATCACATGAAATAGTGGAATTAATCAACCCAAAGCAAAAGAGAACAAATTAAATATATCCTAATAAAACAAATACTTGTATATTGAAGATATACGTACGCTTATATGTTTCAACTCATAACTTTAAATCAGTAAGTTAAAAAACAAAACATATAAGACATACAAATAAAATTAGGGCACAAAACACGTTGCAAGAAGGGTAGTTTGGTTTTGGTTTGTTTTGTTTTGAATTTCACGCAAAGCTACACGAAGGCTATCTGCGCCAGCCGTCCCTAATTTAGCATTGTAAGAGAGAGGGAAGGCAGCTAGTCATCACCACCCATCACCAACTCTTGAGCTACTCTTTTATCAACAAATAGTAGGATTGACTGTAACATTATAAAGCCCCACGGCTGAAAGGGAGAGCATGTTTAGTGTGGCAGGAATTTGAATCCGCGACTTTCAGAATACAAGTCGAGAAACTTGAATCTCAATTTCTTCGAAGAATAGAATGTAGATAGCCCCATCGTGTAGGGGTTCGAGTTAGCCAAAGTTTGATACTGTCGAACGCGGCCTAAATGTACTTTGAGCGAAAGGTAAAATTATCCTGGAAAAATTGTATACGTAGTGAAAGAACCAACACGGCGGGGGAGATACGCCATCTATTAGAGTTAACCTGTATATTCGCAAATCGCATATGTAAAATAAACAACTAGTTATGGTAATAGTAAATTATTTAACAATGTTTTATGTCGTAAACAATCATTCTCTATCTGTAGGCAGCTGTTGGAACATAATTGCACAGTAATATAAAAATAAAATAATTTTGTTTGCTGTTTTGAATTAAGCACAAAGCTATCTGTGCTCTTCCTACCACGGGTATCGAACTCCAGTTTTTAGCGTTTTAAATCCGCAGATATACCGCTGAGCCACTGGGGTGGTAAATAAAATAATAACATATTGCTAAATTTCAGCCAATTAGAGCGTTGAAAATAATTTACTTTCTAAAGTTGGCTTTAATTTGGTTGTTGTTATAAGCACAAAGCTATATAATGAGCTATCTATTTTCTACCCACCGTCGAATATCTAAATTCGCTTTTTTAGCATCAAAGGCCCTAAGACTTACTGCTGACCAAAAGAAATATATAGCAACATCTTTAAGCATTTTAGCTACAGCAACCTGTTGAATGTATTTTAGTGTTTTAAACAAGTGAATTTGTTATTATTATGTATTTGAAAAAACCCAATACGAATCAGTTAATATCAGTAAAAAATATTATTACAGTTTTTATACACTAGTAAAGTTGGCTTTGTAAATGCGTCATCTATTAACTTGTTCAGTATTATTTTAAATGTGTTTAAAAAATATAAATATTCAACAGATAAATAATCTTAGAGCACCGTTGATAGCACATACCTTTGATTTGCTTATCTCCTTTTGGTTAACTCTGGTTATGGTATTGGAAGAATTTAATTTTATCTTTATTTGTGTTGCCCCCTAGAGTTATAGTATAGTGGCATTTCTGCAGACTTATAACGCTAAAAACAGCATTTTCAATACCCTTGGTATGCAGAGCACAGATAGCCTATTGTGTAATTTTGTACTTTAGAACAAAGAAACAAAATTAATTTGTATCTCGAGTTTATTCTTAAGCCTATTTGATAAAACTATTAAAATTTATGGCTTAATCGCACACCAAGAGCGCGAGTACATCTCGTAACCCTCGTCTTTTACATTGTTAATGTTAATATTTAGTCCGAAAAACTTCTCAATCTTTGATGAATTTACATAGAAAGCAATCAAAACTCGTTAGAAATGTTTTCAAAGACTGTTTCAGGTAATAATAACTTATTCAATTTTTATTGGCTTCTTTGTTTGTTTGTTTGTTTTGAAATTTCGCACAAAGCTACTCGAGGGCTATCTGTGCTAGCCATCCCTAATTTAGCAGTGTAAGACTAGAGGGAAGGCAGCTAGTCATCACCACCCACCGCCAACTCTTGGGCTACTCTTTTACCAACGAATAGTGGGACTGACCGTCACATTATACACCCCCACGGCTGGGAGGGCGAGCATGTTTAGCGCGACGCGGGCGCGAACCCGCGACCCTCGGATTACGAGCGCACGCCTTAACGCGCTCGACCATGCCAGGCCTTTATTGGCTTCACCAACGCTTTTACATCTCTTACCGATACAAGGTGAAGAAGTGACTGATAAATAGTAATCGGAAGAAGAAAAGAAACAATAGTAACTATAGCTTGGAGGAAAAGAAACAAAAATAATATAAGAAAGAAATTGAACCGAAGAATTATTTCATTCTATGTTAATTCAACTTGTAGCTTTGTATGCACGTATATTCAGCTAATTCATCCCACAGTCCTGCTAACTTCGGAACTAAACTTGGCAGGGGGACTCGGAATGACTCAAGGAGTGTTCTTATCTTCCTGGCGTTGCTCCAAAACCAAGAAGGAGAAGTATGCCCCTGGAAGTCCACCCAAGAATGTTGGAGTTTAAGAGTAGGTTTTCGGGATCGCTGATTCCAAATCTGTCATCTGATTCCGTATCTCTCTCCCTCCTCTACACACAACCTGGTGATACCGAACGTGCCGTACTAACTCAGGTGCCACGTGATCATCTTTAACGTACCGCCAGAATTTTAGTTTACTAGGTAATTTAAACTTAGAAACACCCTAACTACAGTCTAGGCTTTTTCAGAATTTACATGAATATGCTACTTAAACTTATAAATGATAAAAATTTACAGTGAGTTTTAGAAGTGATTCACTGATATTATATGTAGTTAACCCTAACAAAAACTGTCGTGTGGTGTCCATGATTTTTTAAGCAATCTGTAAACGTAAAACAGGCCTCGTTTCTTATCGTGCGAATAAGATGCCTTATATAGTTAAAAAGATAACTTTATACAGACTAGTCGAAAGGATAGCTTTAAATATATATATACCAAAGGAAAAGAAAATGTTTCTCTGCTCTATCATTTCGGATTTTGGTGAGTATTCTGACATTTCAACAGAGTATGGACAACCCTTGGAATAGCGATAAATGTAATTGGGGATAATTAAGGAACTTGTACGGTAGAGTCGATGCTCAGTGTTCATGAGGACACTTTCTGAACATCGCAGCTGAGAGTGGGCATTTTGTGCAGCTATATACAGAGCAACTACATTATATGTAATACGGTAATTGATCAAAAATTTAAAATATACACCCATAAGCACCCAGATAGACTTAAAATAAGCGAATCGATAGGAAAACAACAACAAAACTCAAGAATAACATTAAATAATCTCACTTCAATTAACTTGTGCCTCAGCAGTACGCCTTCAAAATGATACCGCTAAAAACCGGGTTTCAATATCTGAGGTGGGCTGAGCACAGATAACCCACTGGATAACTTTGTGCTTAACAATAGCCAAACAACTTAACATATCTTCAATTTACCATTGCCCATTTGTCTTACCTTTCTTCGCGTAAGATAATGCATTATCTGTTTTAGTCCAGTGATGATCAGTGATGTCGAGAAACCCACTTGTTGAGAACTTTTATATGCAAAAACGGCTGTTCTGGGCCCAGAAAACACTTCAAATAGAAGAGCGAACAACGTTTCGACCTTCTTCGGTCATCGTCAGAACAGCCGTTTTTGCATATAAAAGTCCAGTGATGGACTCTTGATGACTCAAGTTTTAGTGTTAGACTGTTTTGTGGCAATGTTTGATTTAATTACGTTGTAGGGTATTCGGTGACACGAATATTCTTGTCCACTCTTCAGTTGTTTATGAAATATTTCATTTTGTTGTTAAAAACAGAAAATGTAGACTTATTGAGATTCACGTTTTCAGAAACGTGTGATTTACGGATCCTGTGGCTGGTTGTTTTGGTTCTGAAACAGTAATTTAAATGTATATATATATATTTATAAAACATAACTTATGCTCAAATTATTGGAAGAGAGGCCTATAATTTAATCTGTGTAGATCTCGCTCGATAGAAGCATATTAATTTGACATTTTTATACAGAATGTCACGTTATTGGGAACACGAAGTTTAATTTAGCAGTACATTATTATTGCCAGCATAAATGAATTAAACACACACACACAAAAACACTTTGATATAGGATAACGAACATGAAGCTTTCGATATTTATGTGTTTTTCTTTTTATTCGTTTGAGTTCGAAGTTAAACACAAAGCTACACAGTAGGTTATCTGTGTTCTGCCCACCATGGGTATCGAATTCCAATTTCTAGCATTGCAAGTTTGCAGGCACACTGTTGGAGAGTTCCTAATCATTATCCCCCCCCGCCAATGACATAGTGTATGTCTCTGATCTTATAACACTAGAAATCTGATTTCGATGTTCGTGTTGGGCAGTGCGCAGGTTAGCCCTTGTGCAGATTTTTGCTTAATATCAAACAACAACAATTTTATCATTTATTACTACGTACAGGGAGTTGGAAAGTAATTGTAGCTTTAATTTGTTTTTAAGTGCAGACAGTTATGACCATTTTTGTTAGTTAACGCTATAATACGATGAAATCAGAGTGAGATCTCATTTAGTATCGTCAGATACGAGACTGATATTGCCATAGTTAAACGGAATGACCTAAATTAACACGGAAAAGAAATTAACAATTAATATCACGCAATATACTGATCACTATTTTTATTTTTATTTCCAACTTAGAAAAGATAATGTATTTCGCTTATAAATATTTAAAACACAGTTAACTTGTTATACTGGCTTATGCTCGGCTAATCACTAGACCACATCTGGCCCATTTAAATTTCGAACTAATTCAAAGTTTATAATTTGAATATTTCCTGAAAAGAAACTATTTTGTTCGAAATAAAAGTACCCATTCGCCTGATATAATTTATCTTGTCCATTTGTTTGTTGAATTTCATGCAAAATTACTCGAGGGTTATCTAAGCTAGTCGTCCCAATTTTGAAACGATAAAGGGAAGGCAGCTAGTAAAAATCGCCCACCGCCAACTGTTGAGCTACTCTCTAATCAAAGAATATTGAGATTTGCTGTTACATTATAACGATCCTAAGATTGAAAAAAACACGAAATATCGGGTGAAGAGGTTGGATCTCGCAACATACAAAAACTAAATCGTGAACCCCCTCAAAAAAGGCAATATCAAGCACCTCCTTATAATTTTATTTGAAACAAATAATTTTCTTATTTGTTTATACCTTTAAATGGAAGAAAATGTGTCATTTTTATGTTAACTTCCAACAGTACAGAAGCTTTTATTATGAGGAAACAAGTTTTCATAAAAACTGGTTTTGAATAAATGTTTTATATGGTCATAAATTGCGACCAATCCCAATAGAATTATATTCTGGTTCATGTTAAAATTCTAAGTTCTGATAACATAAAATCGTAAATAATTTAGGTAACATTATAAAGCATAGAAAGAACCTTTCAAGGGAATTTTGGCTTTAATGAGTCTAAGGTTAATAATTCTGATATTAATTAAACAAAACTTTCCCTGGTAGTATTTTGTGGCGCGAAAAATAAAATTCTGAGATATCCAGACAGCTCCTCTTGTAGCTTTGAGGTTAATTACAAATAATAGAAACATTACAAGCGTTTTCTTTGCAATACACAAATAAAAAAAGAAAAACAGAGAATCTTATTACACAATGGTTAACTTTCAAATGAGTTTATTTATTATTTACAGATATATTTAAAATGAAGATGAAGGTTTGATGATTTATTGGAAAAGTACAAATAGTTACTTTCTGCTTAGTCCACATCTTCAGAAATGTGTAACAGTCTCACGTGTTTTTCTTTTATCAGGTATTACCATATATAATTGTACCTCAAACTAATCATCATTACAGCAACGCCCAAGCCATTTCCTCACTCTGTTTAACATTCAGATAAATATGGCGATTTCTTTTGCCCACACTTCATTTGAACATTGAAGCAATAACTTACTAACTACTAAGCGTCGTTTACTTTAATATAACTTCTAATTTCCTAATATGGAAAGTTTTCCAAACCATCAAATACTTATAACATAACTTTCCCTGCCTGAGGGCAAAAAATTAAGGTCAATATCCGAGGCGGGTAGAGTACAGGAAGCCCATTACGTAGCTTTAGGCTTAACATCAACCAAATTTCTTTCTCTTTTTTTTTTTTTATTACAAAATTCTGAATTTAACGAAGGAAATTATTAATATTTCTATAGATGTCTCTGAAACACTTTTTCTTGTTTTCTATGATGCATTTTTAAATTCTTTGTTTCCCTCTTTCTAAGCATTTGATAACGTCACCATATCTGAAAAATAACAGTTAATTTATATAGTTTTAAGATTAGCACTTAAAGTACGTTTAGGCCCAGGTCATTATTTCATTAGGACCTACATTCAGTAATGGAATCCTTCTGAAACTTCTGCACTCAATAATTTTTCACAAGTAAAGTGTGGCGAATGACAGCAAAATGTCATTTTGTGCATTCGGACTCGTTTACTATGGAAAAGCATAACAAGATTATTAGTACCACAGAAATAGGCAAATAATTTCTGGAACTTTCGACTGGACTACTTTTCTTTTCGAATTGTTTTTTTTAAATTTAGACCTATTACAGCCAGAACACCACCTGAAACGTTCTTTGTATATTTCATAAACCGTATCATTTGTTTGTTTTTTAAATTTTGCACAAAGCTACTCGAGGGCTATCTGTGCTAGCCGTCCCTAATTTAGTAGTGTAAGACTAGAGGGAAGGCAACTAGTTATCACCACCCACCGCCAATCCTTGGGCTACTCTTTTATGAACGAATAGTGGGATTATAACGCCCCCACGGCTGAAAGGGTGAGCATGTTTGGCGCGACGGAGATGCGAACCCGTGACCTTCAGATTACGAGTCGCACGCCTTAACACGCTTGGCCATGCCGGGCCAAACCGTATGATCACTTAACTAGAGCGACAAGTGAAACCCACGTGTTATGGTCGTTCTTATTCAAACATATATGGCCCATCAGTGGCACAGCAATACGTCTTCAGACTCACACCGCTAAAAACCAAATTTTGATAACCCATTGTGCAGCTTTGTGCTTAAATCAAGAAAAAGAAAAGAAAAAGCTTTGAATATAAAAATATCAAACAAAATTTAATAAAAATTTTAAATACAAGTGCTTTTCATTTTTACAAATCAATGTCTAAATGTAAGAAAAAAAATGTCTTCTTGAACAGAGTTTGTGTCATGAACAGGGAACAAACAAAGATATTTGGTCACACTTACAAGAAACAACTTAAACAAGTCATTTAAGAATTATTCCACCAGAAAATAATTTTACAGCTGCGGTAAAATGTAAAAATAAATCACACAACGTACAATCATTTCCTTGTACTTCTGTTGGGTAAAATGTGTTTTACGATCAACCCGGTCTGCTGGCTTTTCACTGAAGAAAGCAATTAACAAAAGTGTATTTTACATAAAACGACTATATTTTAAAATCTTTGAAGTGGTTGTAAGACTGTCGATGACACTATTATATATATTTTTGAGTAATGGGATGATTAAAATTGCAGAAATTAATAGATTCATTGTTTTTATAATATTGAAATGTTAAATAATTCATTATTTCACAGTGTATATTTGTGGCTTAGAAAATTATTAAATGTGTGTTTAGATTGTAATTTTGAAATTTAGAGAAATCTAATTAAGGCCCTCCGATAGGACAACGGTTAGTTTGGAGACTTACAATTCTAAAATCCGAAAATCGATTCCCTATAGTAGATATGACACATTGCACAAAATAGCTTTACTGGTAAACAACTAAATCCGTTTGACATGTACAAAATTCTCGTTTAAAATATTATTTTTTACAGTTTGACAAGCCAAAACATTTATATATTGTTTCGTAGAGTTCTTAAATTGTTTTCTATTTGGTCTTGTGAGTGGGAAATACCTTTCGGCTGTTTCAGATAAATAAATGCTTCAGCATTCAGTATTCCTTTTCTCAGTAACTAAATTACCCCTCAGGGACTCAGCGGTATGTTTGCGGACTTACAACGCTAAAAACCGGGTTTTAATACCCGTTGTGGGCAGAGCACAGATAGCCCATTGTGTAACTTTGTACTTAATTCAAAACAGCAACACTGTTTAATTATAAAGAGTTTGTTTGTTAGTTTTTAATTTCGCGCTAAACTACTCGAGAGCTATCTTTGCGTTAGCCGTCCCTAATTTAGCAGTGTAAGAAGAGAGGGAAGGCAGCTAGTCATCACCGCCAACTCTTAGGCTACTCTTTTACCAACGAATAGTGGGATTTATAACGCCCCCACGGCTAAAAGGGCGAGCATGTTTGGCGCGACAGATATGCGATCCCGCGTCCCTCAGATTACGAGTCGAGTGCCTTAACTATCTGGCCATGCCGGGCCTGAAAATAGGAAAATATACATAAAATTCTAATGACGCCTACTGAAATGATTAGATATTTTTTGTTAATTTAGTAGACCCGTGAAGTGTTCAAAGCTGACTATCTGACGAAGACTTTCAGGTATTGTGCATCTCACCTTCAGAAGGTCATTTGTAAAGTAACGAGTAAATTAATACCGACATTCTGCTTTCATGAACTAATGAAAAGTTTGAGTAACGAGTAAATTAATACCGACATTCTGCTTTCATGAACTAATGAAAAGTTTAAGTAACGAGTAAATTAATACCGACATTCTGCTTTCATGAACTAATGAAAAGTTTGAGTAACGACTAAATTAATACCGACATTCTGCTTTCATGAACTAATGAAAAGTTTGAGTAACGACTAAATTAATACCGACATTCTGCTTTCATGAACTAATGAAAAGTTTGAGTAACGACTAAATTAATACCGACATTCTGCTTTCATGAACTAATGAAAAGTTTAAGTAACGAGTAAATTAATACCGACATTCTGCTTTCATGAACTAATGAAAAGTTTGAGTAACGACTAAATTAATACCGACATTCTGCTTTCATGAACTAATGAAAAGTTTAAGTAACGAGTAAATTAATACCGACATTCTGCTTTCATGAACTAATGAAAAGTTTGAGTAACGACTAAATTAATACCGACATTCTGCTTTCATGAACTAATGAAAAGTTTGAGTAACGACTAAATTAATACCGACATTCTGCTTTCATGAACTAATGAAAAGTTTGAGTAACGACTAAATTAATACCGACATTCTGCTTTCATGAACTAATGAAAAGTTTGAGTAACGAGTAAATTAATACCGACATTCTGCTTTCATGAACTAATGAAAAGTTTGAGTAATGAGTAAATTAATACCGACATTCTGCTTTCACGAACTAATGAAAAGTTTGAGTAACGAGTAAATTAATACCGACATTCTGCTTTCATGAACTAATGAAAAGTTTGAGTAACGAGTAAATTAATACCGACATTCTGCTTTCATGAACTAATGAAAAGTTTGAGTAGCGAGTAAATTAATACCGACATTCTGCTTTCATGAACTAATGAAAAGTTTGAGTAGCGAGTAAATTAATACCGACATTCTGCTTTCATGAACTAATGAAAAGTTTGAGTTACGAGTAAATTAATACCGACATTCTGCTTTCATGAACTAATGAAAAGTATAAATTGGTAAAGAATGGATTGCGATATGTTAAAACAAAAGAATAATGATGAATATGTATATTTATAGTTTTGTAAATGTAAGTAGTCAGGACTTTTACTTGTTTATATGATATTTTTGTTGTTTATCATTGAGTTAACGATATAAATAGCTGTTTGGACCATAATTTTTTCCAAAATTCGAATTAGGGTTCTAAGATGCTTAAAATACTGATAAAATCGCCAAACGTCTTTAATTTTAATTCTAAGCTCGTGTTAGAAATATTTTGGGTGTAGTTATTTAGAAACTCGTTGAAACCTTGAATGAATATTTAGGCTGGAATGACAAAAACTGACACGCTTCTGAGAAACATGATTACCAACCTAAATTTTTAAGAAAGATCGGTATTCCTATCTATATAAATTATTGTAAATAACAGGTTTGGTTTCTTATAGCAAAGCCACGTTAGGCTATCTGCTGAGCCCACCGATTGGATTCGAGCCTCTCATTGTAAATCCGAAGACATACCGGTGTACCAGCTGAGGGACGAACATACATTCCCCAGGTGTAAATAACAGAGTATAAATGTTCCCTACACGTTTTCACAATTCTTGATCAATCAACACCAAATCTGACACAGTAATACAGGATAATATGAGAGGAAGTGTTGGATTCTCTGTTTAATTTTGATAAAATTATTGAAAAGGTTACATCTTTCTTTTCAGTATTAGTATCATTACGTATTTTATTTTTTCTTGTGTTAAGAAACAAAATAGACGCTCACTTTCTTATCATTTGTCACAATCGAGTTTTTAGTTTACTCGTTCAATGGACTAGTACTGTAGCGCTGATAATATTTTGTTTACAGCAGTGGTGTAGCCATACGTGGGCTTTCTGTAATTTCTCCCTTTCCCGAATCTTTGTCAACCCTCCTGCCCTGCCATTGTAGCTCCAGGCTTACTTTCCTAACTGCCAATGCGTTACATCACGTTAATTAATTTAATGAGTTCTAATATTGCTTGAAAATCACAAACAAAATAAAGGACATCATTCACAGTATATTCAAATTACACCTAATCTGAAACTTTGAGCTATGAAAAAAATATTAAATAGTTGAAAGCGTTAGAAGAATTTCAGGTGAGTTGATCCGAATATTTAAAACTGCCATCGATTTAAATGAATTTTTGTCATAGATTCATGCAAATGGTGCAGTAATAAGAACGTAAATGTGAACATAAGAATGAGGAATTGATTAGAGTTCGTTTAGAAAATTCAAATGAAGTAAGAATTATACTAATACTAACGAATTGTACTAATACTATGGACAGTCTGGGTAATTACAGAACAGATGCTGGTGGAAAAATTGATGTTCTTCTGTTGACTGGAAAGATTCATTTGAAAAATGTGCATATTTCGTATAATTTATCTTACAATTGAAAACATTTTAATCAATTTATGATAATTTTGGTGCCAAGAGTTAGCGATGCATGTCTTTTAGCGCCATCAAGCGAGTGGGTGAACAACCTTCTTTCAAACATGACGTAAAAACAAGTTGTTGTGGCAATATGTTAGTATCGTTAATATTGAAAAACTTCAAAGTCCGAAAATTATGTTGACCCCGAGGCTTATTTTTGAGTGAAAATAGGAGTAAAACAAGGTCGGTATATCTTGTTCAAGTAAAAATTTGGTAAATTATAGAAAAAGTTCTTGTTGTCTAGAAATATCTCAATTTGTCTATTGGAAGTGCGCTTAAAATAACTATGGTGATAAAAGTTATATTTTATAACTAAGCGTTATTATTAATAATATTCATTGTGAAAATCGAAACCTTTTGAGTAGGAAATAGCTTGTTACTGTTGCATGGTAGAACTTTATTATTCATATTGTAGATGCGTCAAGTAATTCTAAATTTCGTAACACAATTATTTATGAATTAGTTTAAAGTTAGATTAGAAAATTTCGTAGCTTGAGAACTCGTTTTTCACCCTTTTCACTGATTTTAGATCAATCATGAGGTTAAATTAAAGTGTGTTGATATTTTAATGATATTATGACCCATTGTCAGTTTATATGTACATGTATTAAAATATTAACCTTGAACAGGTGCAAACAGTAAAATGTACGATTACAATATGGTGTGATTACAAACACAGTTAATATGTTTTGGAAAATAGTTGAAAGACTGGTAATCATAGGCCTCTTAACTAGTATTAGCGTTACTGAAAAGTGTAATATAAATGATTAATTTACGACGTGGTAATTAAAAATTATTCTGACTATTTTGTTAGGTTTTGTGTATATATTATTTACGTTCTTATTTGATGTTTGTATCAACATAAAAGACGATAAGGTGATAGTGGCGATATACACAGTAATTGTGCACATAAAATTCTGAAGGTCATTTGTGGTAGAAAACCATGATTGCTCATGTGTTTGTTAGTAGCACCCAGTAGAATTTGTTAGTACAACAAGCAATGATATTTTAAGATCTTTGAATTAAGCATTTAATTCTAACCAATAACCATGGATATTTTTACCTTCAGCAATCTCTTTTGTGTTTCTCTCATGAGATAAAATATTTTTGAATTATTTTTCTATCACTACATTAATAATAGCATAGAAATATTGTTATTTGTCTTTCTTTATTAAAAAAGCCTGATTAGTGAAGATTGGTATGGTGTATTTAACTTTTTTTTTTGTCTTCTAAGTTAAGATTAGGTTTGGCTATCTTAGGTTTAGCAAAGCTGGATTTGGTTACTTTAAATTAGGTTTTGGTAGCATGAGTCTTACCTACTTGTAACTGTTTGTATATCGTGTTTTAAAATGGTCATTTAATTAACTTCATACAGTAAAAATTGTAAATTAGTTTCAGGATGGTTGCTTAGTTATTTTAATTTAAATACATACATAACAGTCGTGCAGCTATTTTTCAAAATACTATATGCATAGTGACCATACATGTATCCTCTCATAATTTGTTTTCATAACTATACTGAACATTTCAAATTCACTATGTCGAATTACAAAACAGTTTATCAAAATTACAGATTGCTTGAATATCTGTTGTTTTCGTTTGAGGTTATAACACAATGGCCGTATTTATAGCCTCAACCAAACAAGGAACCTTCATTTAAGACTGTCATTGCACAAATACCATTGAGAAAAATAAAAATCAAACTAACCGTTTATTTTTCAGGAAATCTCTGTTCCACTCTTAAACTCCTGAAAAGTGATGGCTTCTATTACTTGCAATGTCAGCTCCATTGAGTTTTCATATTTATAACAGTTAATCTTATTATTTCTGAATGCAGCACGAAGAAACCAGTTGCCTCTATTCCATTGTTTCCCCATCAGACATACGATCTTATATGATCACTTCTTTATTTTTCTTTCCTCAAGAGAAAATAAGAGAACTTGTTCCTGTAAGATAACCTTTCTATCTTAGGATTCATCTTAACACTCTACACAGTATTCAAAGTGAGACCTCACTTGTAATTTGTGTAATTACGTATTTTGATTTGTAATTAATAGGTCTGTAAGTATGTTCTAAAATTCTTTTGTCTCTACTACTTGCAGCAGAACATGCCTTGGTGGCTTGAGTGACAGTAAGAACCTTTTCTTTCAGTTGGTGGCTTAACAGGAATACAGAGTACTGAAAATAGGAAGAGTGTCCAGTTCAGTTTCTGTTAGTGTTTGTATGGGTAGAAGGCTATGAGTTGTAACTTATTATAGATTAGTAGATAAAAGTGATGAAAATATCATAAACTTCACAACAGGAATAACATTTTAGTTGTTAATGATGTCATAATCTTGATGGAAATGAATTTCTGGGTAATGTTAAGTATTGAACCATGAAGGAGACAGAGACTGTTCAAGATGGCTTTCTTCATCAATTAGTCAAGGAACCCATTAGGACAAATGCCATTTTAGACCTGTTAATTTCCCATGTAGAAATGTTTGAGAAGACAAAGGTTAAGTCAGATGTGTACGTAGGTGATTGCTTCATCGCTGAGTTTTGATGTTTTACTGCATGTAAAGATCAGAAATAGAGATTTTGTTACAAATTTCAAGAAACAGATTTGAAAGTGATGCAACAATAATTATTTGTATTTGATTAAATTTAAGAATATAAACTGATGTCTCTAGTGGAGAAAGTTTGATTATAGAAGATCAGTAGAGTTGCAGATACGGGACATTAGGGTATCTCAAAGGTTGTATGAAAACTGGTTAGCTGAAAATGTAGAAACTAAGAATAAGTATTTATATAAATACAGTAAGTGAGGATTAAAATATAATATGGGATTATAGTCTTTCAGAGATGGTAAAGGAAGGGTGATGATTGTAAGATGGGTGCAATACTAAAGTTTACTGTTTCTTCAGTTTTTAATAATAAAGATTTACAAAATAACTTCCTTCTGAACAGTATGTAAGGTGAAGAGAGAATGAATTAGATGATCACATTAATTCTGAGTTGGATAATATTTTTCAAATGGTTTTGAATATAATTAAGATTGGGTATATGAGCCACTTGTTACTATTTTTTGCATATTCTTAAACAGTGGTCTAATCCCAGAAGATTGGAAGGTAACCTAAGGTTACTTTTTGTAAAGGAGGTGACAAGAATTACACAGACAGTTGTAAGTCATTTAATTTTACATCACTTGTTGGAAAAGCTTTCGAATGCCTATTAAAAATGCTTTTCAAAGTCATTTAATAAAGCTTTATTGAATTAATATCTTAGAGAGAGAGTTCAGGGCTTTTGTCATTTTTGATGTACATGAATGACAGATGAAGAAATGTCAATACATTTGTTGACTAATGTCTTGGGTGTTTCTTTATACTATGATGCTGCATTTGTCCTTTGATTATAATTAATGCAGGGTAATACATAGGGAATCAAAATGTAAATCCTAAGTGGAATTTTAATGGGAATAACCTTAACCCTTTTACTGCAGCTGCAACATATACTTCCCAATGCATATGTGTATATCCTGGATGCAGAAAATCACTTAACAGTGTTATGAACAAAAGGGATCTTGATTCCTATGTTGATCAGTACCTTCAACCATCCAAACAGTGTGGTGTTGCTAGTGGTAGGACAAATAGGATTTCAAGTTTTGTTGATAAGAATATGGATTAGAATTGTAAAGATGTTATAATTTCACTGTGTATGTCACTGGCTAGGTCTTGTTTGGAGTATTCAGTTTTGGGCTACTCGCATTTGAAAGGACACTGAATTTTTAGGAACAGTTCTGAAAAAGGCTACTTTGATGATACCTGATGTGACAAGGTTGTCATATGGAGTCAAATTAAGATATGAGATTATTTTTTTAAAAAGAAAAATTAGAATAGATCTGGCAGGGTAAGATTGTTAAAGGAATTGATATTTTTTTCTACGGTACTCTCTCCACTTACAAGATGAGCTTTTCTTGTTTTGTGCTGCCCTATATTTGGGAATTTTTTATGTACACATACCACAAGCCTTCAGTTCTTCCTTTCTTGGAATGCAAAGTTCCACCATGTCTTTTGTGTAAATCACTATGCATCACCTCTCCACCAACAGGAGGACACTACTATTACGTGGTGTGCACGTGATTCCTTTTAAGCACCACCGCTAAACCATCACTTATTGTTTGGTAGTGCTGAAGTGCAGAAGTATTTCTTTAGACCATTCAGTACCCAAGAAGTGGTCTAACTTTTTCAACTTCATTCAAATTAACTTCAATTAACATTTCTTTCAGAGCTTTCAATGTACCCATATTTATCACACATTTTTCACTGGTTTCATATGATGCATGAATTTCGAACTCAACATTACTACTTTTGGTACATATTACTCCTCTGGTTCTACACTTTTGGCTACAGGTGTAATCAACCTGTTAGGGAATTTTAGAACCCTTGTTTGTACATGTGGAGACGAAACACCACATGGAACACACGTCTCTTTTTGTGTTGTCATTCTTCATATACTTTTCAAATAATTTTGATTCCTTTCTGAAGCTCACCATGCCTTTTTACACATTCCCGAGGATTATGTTCAACTCTCATCAGTTTCCTTCGAGCTTATATCTCAAGTGTGTATTGTGTTTTGGGGCTTTTGTCATCTTGTTTAGTGATGGTTATATCTCAAGTGTGTATTGTGTTTTGGGGCTTTTGTCATCTTGTTCAGTGATGGCACTGAAATACCTGTCTCCTGTAAGCTTCGATTTGGTCTGCTCTTGCAAGAATTTGTGTGGGCTCCATCATTTTGGACAGCCAGTTGTAGGTTCAGTTTACTTATTTTTGGAGTGAGCTCCTAAAATTTCCTGTTCATTCGACCTCTGCTCCATTTTCCAGCATTGGCCTTCTTCCTATCTAAGAGTTTTGTAGGAACCATATGGAGTTTCTGGGGATATACCTCCTCTTCCCTTCTATGGTCAGCTGCACTTTAACTACAACTGTACACACATGGTTCATTTCTCTTTTAAGTCTTTTATGAGCCACAATGTTATATTCTCATGGTTTTGCTATCCCTTTCCATATATATGCTTCATTCTTGTGACTCTATTTTTATGACATTTCAAATTTGACATGATTACTGTGTCATTTATATCTTGGGTGGCCTCTGTCTAATGGAGCTTTGTCTTTCATTGTAAGATGCCAATGTTCTCCAGATGTAGCTCTGAGTTTCATTTCATGATCTTACCCTTTCCAACCCTATCTGTCATAGTTTCTTGAAGTGTTGCTGTTTGTCATTTTTCATTGTAATATGTGGTTTTTCCTTCTTCTTACCCCCTCAGTGGACTCGGCAGATAGCCCAAAGTGACTTTGCTGTAAGAAAACACACACACACACACACATTCCTCCTTCTGGTCATGTGAGTGTCTGGCAGTTCTGGTCCTCTGACCTCACCATTATACCTGTTCCATGCATGTTTTGCTGCTGCTACTTTGCTCATTGTATAATGGTATACTTTTTAGGGCTCTCTCCTTTGGTCTTTATTCCACACCATCTGTTTTTGTCAAGTATTTGTACCCTTGTTTGGCATATGCCATACCCTGGGTACTGAATTTTCACATGTACATGAACATGTACATGGCTTCTTCTTGACATTTCTACATTGGAGTTGGCCAGTCCTAAACATGACCTCCTTCTCAGAGCTGTGTGAGCAAGATGTTTGATTACTTTGGAGAGGTTTTTCCTTAATCCTCTCCAATACGTTGTACATCTTGATGTTTTCTTCAACACCTATCTCAGTTAGACTCTCCATTCTTCCCTCAGACTCTATTCTCTTAAGCTGGCCATTCAGATTGCCCTGTCTGTTCCTTTACTTCATACTAACAAGGCCCTTTTGAGGTGGTGGTTGCCTCTGACACCTTTCATGCCCTTTGCCAGGGCTCTTACGCTTTTGCTTCAATGGTTCCTTCATGACCAGTTGAACCTCACATGGGAACCATTGGATGTTCCTGTTCATCTACTTTCCCCTTTGATTTTTGATCTTCCAGGTGCTGGACAAGACCCGTATATTGGTGGGAGTCCTACTTCCTCCTCCTTGGCATGACTTAACCTATTTATCCCTTCAGAGCTGATGGGTTTTGGGTCATTTGTCTGTGGAGGTTTTTCTTCACATCAGTGTTCTCAGACTACTGAACCTCAGATCTAAACTAAACACACAAAGATATCCCTTTAATTCACAAACACTTGATTTTACAAATAGTAACAAAGATTCTTAAGTTAATGAACAATAATGCTATATTACTTTTGTCTGCAGTTTGACACTTTGAGGAAGAATGTGTTACGTATTAAAAACTGTGACAATCCCTACACTCTTTTGAATGCATATATGTTAAAGGCCATGACATAATTAACATAAATAGTGATTTCTTTATCATCAGTTCAAGAGTTGGATATTTAACATACTGTAAAACTCTAATAACGGAGTTAAAAATTATAGAATATATGTTGGAATATATTTGAGGAACCCAGATGTAAAATGAGGTATACAACATCCCCAGTGCCATTGAATTGTGTTCAGTAAAAGTAAAATTCTAAAAAATATTCTCCTATCTCATTGGATGTGGAAGATGCAAGAAGATTGTTTTAGAAGAGCACATGGGATTTTTTAACATTTTGTCACATAGAAAATTTTTTCTTCAAAAATTTAACAAACCTGATCTATGAGTTGAAAATACCACTAATAGCAAAGGTACCCAGTTGGCGGCTATAACTGAATAGCTAGTGTGATTTGATAATTAACTGTTGTGCTTGTCAGTTGATTAGATTTAACAATTTAATTATTCTCACACGTAGTTTGGACAGTGGAAATATTCAAAAATAATTCTATTAATGGGTCATTTGAGAAATCGTAAAGGAAACATTCAAGACATATTTGGATAATTGGAATAATCAAAAATAGTAATAATCAGAAACTCTTATGAATGGTTGTTATTTTTGCAACACTGATCAGTTTAATTATAATCTTGATTAATCAGTTATTTTATATGATGTTAATTGATAGTTCTCGTAAGTAACTTGGAGTTAATTATGTAACTTTTTGGATGACCTTGGGCAGTGTTTTCTGAAGCTTTCTGCTTTCCCACTGCTTGTACTTGATATTCTATTACAAATCATATTTACTAATAGAACCATCACCCTACAAACAGCTGTTTGTGTTAGTAGTTATTGATTATACCTTATTGAAAACAAGATGCATGTACCATTGTGACACACTTATCAGCAATAGTGTACTGAGTGTACATTGAACCCACTTTGATCAGAAGTGTCAACCATAACTTGTTTAACAAGGCTCTTCTTAACCTGAATATGACCTTGGAAGGTCGAAATGTTTTCTCCTTATTGATAAAATTGTTAATACCCATATCAGCCATTCTGAGGTGCATTTTTATTTCAAGTGGGTTTTTCATCATCAAGAATAATAAGGGTTTTGTACTTTCCACATTCATCCCGCATAAGGCAGCTTTTTTTTTATCACCGACCTTTTGACACTTGAGTCAACAATTAACAGTACTTTCCAGCTTACTTGCATCATTTTGGATCCTTCGTTTAAAATGACCACTTACAGTTACTTGACTAGTATATAAAGGTGGCATTACATGCCCTTTTTGAACACTTGTTTTAGACCTCAGCCTCATGTAACATGCATCACCTTTCCCTGAAGGGTTTTTTTTTTTTCCTGTGCTGACCTACAGGTGTCACTGGTCAAAATGGTTTGTTCTGATTGTGCACAGGATGCTTTATCATTTTCCCTACATCCTCAGACAATTCTTCTTCCTTAAAATATGGGCCCGGCATGGGCAAGTGTGTTAAGGCGTTCAACTCGTAATCTGAGGGTTGCAGGTTCGAATCCGAGTTGCACCAAACATGCTCGCCTTTTAAGCCATGGGGCATTATAATGTGATAGCCAATCCCACTATTCGTTGGTAAAAGAGTAACCCAAGAGTTCGCTGTGGATGGTGATGACTGCTTTTCTCATAGTCTTACACTGCTAAATTAGGGATGGCTAGCACAAATACCCCTCAAGTAGCTTTGCATGATGTTCAAAACAAACAAATCATTAAAACACTGGCAGTAAGGTAAGGGAATAAATCATTTTCAGTGATTGATCTGATCATTGTTTCTCACTTTTAAAACTGATCAGATCTGTCATTTCTTGCATCTAGTGATGGATTTGAATGGTTTGTTGCTCACACTAATTCCTTCAGAGATACTATACAATGAATTTTTCATGAGGTTGTTCAGTTTCTCAGGATTCATCCCAACTTACATTGATGAGGTTGGTACAAAACTGATCAGATCTGTCATTTCTTGCATCTAGTGATGGATTTGAATGGTTTGTTGCTCACACTAATTCCTTCAGAGATACTATACAATGAATTTTTCATGAGGTTGTTCAGTTTCTCAGGATTCATCCCAACTTACATTGATGAGGTTGGTACAAAACTGATCAGATCTGTCATTTCTTGCATCTAGTGATGGATTTGAATGGTTTGTTGCTCACACTAATTCCTTCAGAGATACTATACAATGAATTTTTCATGAGGTTGTTCAGTTTCTCAGGATTTATCCCAACTTACACTGATGAGGTGGGTACAAAACTGATTCAGATCTTTTATTCTGGGCTATTTTTGAAGTTGAGGAGAATTAGGCGAGTCGCATATTATCAGATTTGTCACATTCCTATGTCCTTTCTAACCTCATTGAATTGGCCTCTGCAGGACATTATGCTGGCTGGTATGTGGACCTCACTCAATACTTTTGTCTCTCATTATTTGAATGATATAGCAGTATTTTCATCTAAGATTTTTTGACTACCCTCTGTAGCTTTCTTAACCACTTCTGCAGAAGGGTATTTTCATTGTTTTTCTTGTTTCTTCTCTACCCTATCAGGGTCCCTCACATTTCTTTATAGGATTCCACTTTGTAGCAGGTGTTCTTTTATCAAATCAATTTCACAAAAGCAACCACTAATTCAGGATGCTCAAACTAAGTTGCAGCAGGCTCTATAGCAGTGGTTCCCAACCAGGGGTGCAAAATAACATTTAAGTTTTTTTGTTCATATTAAGGGTACTGTTTTATATTTTCAAAAATTATGTTTGATTTTTATTTCTTATTTTTCTTGTTACAAATGTAGCTGTTTACCATGTAACGATAAACTGTCTTTTCTACAGTCACCGGCATAGACTGAAATCTTAATGTACAACTGTAAACAAACAACACACTAAACATAAACATGACCTAAATACTCAGCACAACTAATTAGGTTATATTTGTGAACACCATCTTAGAGTGTCATTTATTTATTATATGTATTCCCATGATTGTGACTCGAGATACTTCTAGAAGTATCCAGAATTAATCTATGACGTCATGTGATATTTATTCGAGAATGCTCTAGTAAGTTTTGCAGAGTATATAAACCCATGCGTGATGCTATGGTAGTCAATGCATTGTTGATTCTGTGTTCGTGCAAAAAACTTCATTATGTCAAAGAAAAGGAAATGGAATGATGATTATGTGAAGTTTGGTTTCACTTGCATCAGAACAACTGAGGACCTGCAAAAACCCCAGTGTATGCTTTGTGATGCTGTCCTTTGAAAAGCAAATTTGAAGCCATCTAAGCTGCAGGAACACTTCAACAACCGGCATGGTGGAGCAGCTGTTGCAGGCCACGATGTTGAATCGTTGATAGGTAGAAGGGATCGCTTTGATTCTCTAGCAACTCTTCCAGAATTAGGTTTTATATCTGCTGACAAACCACTGCTGATGGCTTCATACCACATGGTGTATAAAGTAGCCAAATCAAAGAAGCCCCATACAGATGCAGAAGAGGTAAAAAAAACCATGTGCATTAAAAATGGCAACAATTGTTCTGGGATTGCTATCAGCAACAAAGTGCCACTCTTTGAACAACTGGTAAGAAATAAACAGGAGCATAAGAGTCATTAAATTTAAATTGGCTTCTGAACATTTGAAGATTTCAAATTCAAAGAAATTTCATTTCATGATGGATGAAAATTTTTTGTAGGCCATGTTGGGTTTATGCAACTTTTAGCTTGTTGTAATATGTTTTATTTTCCAAATGTTTCATTTTTGTTTATATATCATTAAAAACTAATTGTAGAAATTTGTTTTGGCCACTTTCACCTTTATTCTTAAATAAATAATGACTGTGAGGGGTGTGTAAAATTTTTTAGGGGTCCAGGGCATAATTAAAGTTGGGAACCACTGCTCTATAGAAATGAGGTGTTTCATAAAACCACCTAGAGGGTGACTGGGTAGTATTACTGTACTATCCTGTGCTGCCACTCTTGGACTATCACGAGTAAACCGTAAGGGGATTCTGCTTGTTTCTGCCAATCATTGGATTGAATAAACTGGGATTACTTTGTCAATAAAAACTCGAGGAACTTGATTTACTTGTTGCACTATTTCTAGAGCACTTTAATTTTGGACTCCCCAGTGTTCATTACAGATACTATTAGTGGAGTGAGGGAATCCTTACCACACCCAGTTTCAACTCCAAGGAGGTAGACAAAGGTTCTTACACTAAACTCCTCTACTCATAGAGAAGAGGAAAAAGTTAGGAGTGGGATGTTGTTGTTTTCAGATGCTGTTAGAAAAGGCACCAGCCTACTCATAATACTGGTTAAGATTTGGTGCTTGGCTGTCTGGTTGGGGGGGGGCACATGGTCCTTCTTTGTGATCAATGTTCGGTAAACTGTTCATGGAAGAGAGTCCATTGTATTCTTGTTATTCTTAATACAGAATGGTCATATCCTGAGTTCCTGGTTTAGCTCAGTTGTTCCACACCTTCCCCATAATTCCAGGGGTAATTGGGATGTTTCTTGCTTGCATGGCTGGAGATCAAAAATCAGTGTTCATAATTCCAAACTGAATGAGGTTTGTTTTCTTTGAATGAGCAAAGCACACAAAATCCCATCACTCCAAAGATGGGGTGTGGAGTGTATTCTTTGGGACTTCAGATTGGGCAGGTGGTTTCTCTGGTTTGTGTTGCTTGATTTTCCTGTTATTCCAGTGGTTCAGAATGCATCACTCATAATTACAGGTTGAGATCCACTCATAAAATATTTGTTGTCCAGTTAATGACCCTTTAATTCCAACCCCAACCAGTGAAATCTTGGATGTGCTGTTAGGGCATCTCTTCTGGACATAATGCAATTCTCCCACTGTTGTGCTAATCTTCTGTTAACACACCCATGATCAATGCAAATGCTTTTACTGTGGATAATGCTCTCACCAACCCCTCCTAACAACCTTAGTTATCTAAAAAGGTTTAATGGTATACCTGTACATTTATATTACAAGTAGATTTTTTTAAGCTTAACTTCAAACTTCATATAAAAAGGGATTGAAGTATTTCTAATGCTAATCATAAAGTTTTATTGAATTTGAATACTTACAATATTTATATATAAATCAAGAAGGTTTTTCTGAAATTGACTTAATGGGTAGAAGTGTTTTTTTGTTATCTATTTCTCCCCATCTGAGCTTAAGTACATGAACATACAAGATTTCTTTGTATTCGTACAAATTGTTGGTGCAAGTCTTGTAAAATAACTTTATTTTTTTTTTATTTTGAGCCTTTACAAGTCTTTATACCTGAATGAAGAACTTGTCATGTTTTATGAAATTAGGAAGAAAATGAAGTAACATGGATAGCCTGAAGGATCAACAACTGTTAAGGTCCTCATCCAACACACCAACAAGCTTGATTCCTCGTTTACAACGATCTCAGTCTCTTAGGGAAAATGGAGAATGTCCTGTTTTCATCCCATTTAATGAGGATTTAAAAAATATTAAGTTAAATATACCTTTCAGGCGTCATTCCATCACGTCGAGAGTTCCTGTACCCAAAGTTCGTCATGGGCATTATGGTTCCATGGAGCTCCAAGTCAGAAGTTGTAACTCGAGCACTGGAGATCCAAGGAATGGTCACGAATATCCTATCCCGTTAACTCCGGATGAAGAAAATAGTTCAGTGAAAAGTTTTGGGAGCTGTGCCACCTTCATGTCTTGTGATGTCACCCCCAGAGCACCATCAAGCAAGTCCTCGTTATATGGAGTCAACTGTATACACCCTCAAAAGAAGTATGTCCTACACTGTCAGAGGAAATACGAGTCTCCCGAAGAATACCTTACGCCAACACAAAGAAAAAACAGACAGATTCGCCAGCTCAAGGCTGCACTGGTCAGAGCTACAAGAGCTTGTGAAGTCAAAGATGTTGAAATTGAACGTCTTTACGCAGAGATTGAAAGATTACGTAGGACCCAACTGCAGGTCGGTATCAACACAATATTAAGTAAGGTTTGTTTTTTTTTAAACTTAAGTAGCATAATTTGTACTGTCAAGTTCTTCTTTTTAGTGTATTCTCCTCTGATATTCAGTTAAAATTCGATTACATAGTATTAGACTGTTATTAGTTCTTGTCTTGTGTGTAAAAAAAATTTAAATAAGCAGTTTATTGAGCATTTTTTGTGTTCAATCAATCTTACTCTAGTAATATTTACTTGTAACACGTACTACGTAAGTAATATATTAGATTAAAGTACCACTTTTTTCAGACATTTAAGCATCACTATGTTATGTAATCAACAGATCTATTCATATAGTTGATCACATCTATAGATCAATCACATGGATAGTTGGAATGATCAAAAACACCAGTTTTGATGAGTTGAATATTTTTGTTAGTCATGGCTGAAGTCAAGTAAACTGGATAACCCTAAAATAATAATTAGTAATAACAAGAAAAAAAATAATAGCAACTTCTTGATGACTAGTTTCAATCTGTTGGTTATTTTCTTGACATAAAATAATTTAATTATAATGTTTTTAAATAATTATTTTCCTTGGCACTGGTCATGTGACTGCTCATAATTATAATGTTTTTAAATAATTTTAGTTGGTTGGTCTTGTGACTGATGCTCATTAGTAATCTGGGTAATTGCCCAGTTTTTCTTCTTTGTCTTGTGTATCATCATCTGTTTGAAAATGTTATCAATGATGAACCCGATGTTTGAATGAAATTTCAACTTTTTTGTTTTCAAATTAATGTTTGTCTCATTGGGAATTTTAGCCACTATTTTGTGAGTTAAACATCCTAGGATTTTTATTTTCTTTCTGTTTTGGAAAACTCACCCATACTTTATGAGATGAATTTTCATTTTGTTGTAATGGAGTGCTTTTCTCACGTCTTTTGGCAAGTTTTGTTTTTCACTATCTTAGTGTTTCCATCTGTTCATCGTGAACTCTCCTCGACTAATTATCATTTTGTGGCTTTTTTTCTTTTGTCGATCTTATGTCGGTTTACACCCGTATCCCAACTTTGTACTCACTCATTTTGAAAATTCTTATTCTACCTTGTGTGTTTGGCATCATGTTTACATCATATGCTGTGTTTGCTTCATCAGATATTTTGCAGCTCTGCTATTTCACAAACTGTTTGTATTTCAAATTTTGTTATTTATCTAATGGAATTTCTCAAATGTTCTTACCTCTGTACAGTTTCCTGTTTAAATGTCTGCTTCAAAAACATGTGACACTGTTACTTTAAATGAACTTCTCAGGTTACCATGAAGGTAGATTATACATACCAGGCTTACAACAGTAGTTCACGTGTGATCTTAGAAATTAAATCACTGAGTCAGTATCATCGATTACCTCTGAACATTGATTAATTTCACCCAAAATAATTATTTCTGTTTCCAGCTAATTATCAAGTAATCAAAATACTGCCATTATAATTTCTCATTATCCAAGTGTTCTTTATCAGGTTAATTGAATGCAACTTGCTACGGGGCCCAAGATGTAACTGGTTAACAAGTTCCGATAAATATCTAGCCCCAGTAACTGAATGCAATAACTCCTTTTTTATAATTCAGTCGAGACTGCTTCATTCTTTTCAATTTCATAACTCTCTTCCTTTGAGTATTAAGATAATTTATAGAGTTGCATATTTTCTTCATAAAGACCTTAATCCTGGTTATCTTGGGGCTGGGCAGTAACTGAAACTGATAATTTTTGTGCACCCAGGTGGCTGGCTAAGACTGTGAACATGTAGGATGAGTGTGTTGAATAACAGCATATAGAACTTGTGACCCTCAAATTAGAAGTTGAGCATTCTAACCACGAGGCCATGCATGCCAGATGTTATACAGTTCTTTATGTGTATGTCCACACTTACACATGCACAGCATCTCATTCATTTTGAAACCAGTTATTAGCTTTATTTCATTATTTAGATGGATGACATTGGATGTTGTTACTTGATAAACAAAATGCATTGTTATCTCAGCTGTGACCAGGTAACAAGTGCTCTTTGTGATAGGTCACGCTAACAAAGAAAACTGAAGTGTTAATAAATATCTTTTATCATCTGAGATGAAATTTTAAATTTGGAAAATTTCTTAGCAGTTTAATTCTCTTTACATTCTTGTTGCAAATGAGTTTACTGTAAACTTTATTTGTCCATTTTCAAGTAATGCACCTTTGTAAAGGGTATATGTCACCTGTTTTATTTAAATTATTTGCAAACCACTCTATAGTCATATACTAAATATTTTACACTCTCTGTTGTGTACTGCTGGAGAAAAAGAGCATTCTTGGCTGCATGTAATTACAAAATGTAATCCAAAGTGGTAACCTAATTTTTTCATTTCTTTAGTTTGAATATGTGTTTGCGACCAAGGTTGAACTCACTGTGATATATATTTTGCAGAACTCAGTCACAGGATTTGAAAAAATCTCTACGCCAACAGAAACCTCAGTTCCTTCTGTCAATGGAGACATCAAAGAAAGTGAGATAGTAATTCAAATAAACTCAAGTAATAGGAAGTCACCCCCTTTTGAAGACAGTGGCGTAATCTCTGTAGGATCCTCATCTCCCCCTGTTACTTCCTCGTGCAGCTCTCATCAGACGTCATTTGAGTCTGGTACTGACTGCAATGCTTGTAAATATTCGGGAGATGAAGACAAAATCAAAGTAACGCACGTGCACTTTGATACGGGAAACAAAGAGCCACACCATTCCGTTCCTGGTTCCTCTTTATCAGATTCTTCAAGTGAGATTTCTGATCTGTCTGGACAAAACAGTAACATGGAGAACGAAGTGTTAAGCCACGACGTTTGTTTGACACAAGATATTTGCAAGACGAAGGAAGAACTCGAGAATTCACCTGTGGCGAGTGGTGACGACAACTTGGATGTGCTTGAATGTACAAAAATGGTAAACTCTTCAAACCAAAATACTGAATTGGATAGAAGCCTTCAGGAAGCAGCAGCAGAAAATATGCATTTAAAAACCAGCAGAACGAATCAGAATAACTCGCTTTCCAATGGAACAACTTCACTTTGTTCCCGAAACCGAAATCTGGTCATATTTGAAGAAGATGCATTTGACGACTATCAGAAAGAGATGGAAGAATTGAAAGCTCAACATTCAGTTGAACGACAAGAACTGAGAGAAAAGTACAATGATCGAATTGAAAATCTTCTACACAATCTCAGTGAGATAAATGCAAGGTGACAAATTTTCTTAATTTTTAGAAAACGATTGTGTGTAATAAAGGAAAATCAGATCTAGTCTTGCATTTTGTGTGTATCTCTGGACAGTATACTACAAGCTGCATACATCTACACGTTTAATGTATTTAAGCCTATTGTATGTAATTGGATAAAACAAAACTGTGTTTTTTAAATTCTTTTTTTTTTAATAAGAACAGAAGGATTTTATTAAGCCTATAAATACGTGTAGTATTACAATTTTCCAAACATAAAACTCAGTTGTTTGTTTCATTGAAGAGTTATTTACAACTTAGGCTCCATATAATATGTTGTAACAAATATAAATGTTTTTTGTTTTATTTTCACAGTCTGCCCAGATAACCATTTTTCATGTGCCCTGTAAGCAGTAATGCATATTTGCTAGAGATATTACATTTTGAGCATGTGTGTTAATTTCTTGCTTATTCTAAGAGATAAATGGAGTCTGTCTCCAATTTTCATTCATTTTTAATGTCTTTAAACATAATTTTTAAAAACTAAAATGATCAAGCAACTATGTCTTGCATTTATAATATTACTTAGGTGCACATTTAATATTTGAAAATACAAAACTAGTTATTGCTATGCTATGTTTAATATTCATAACTACAGCTTGTTTATAGTGAAACTTTCAAGTTCTGAGTCCAAATCACTGTCTTTAATATTTAGTACAACTTCTATCTTATCACCATCACATATTAAAGGAAATATTTTGGGTAAACAGCAAATGAAAGATTGTGACATTTTGCTTACCAAAAGTCTTGTAACGTCTACTAAAGGCTTAAAAATGTATGATGAAAATACACAACACATGATAAAGTTATAGTATGGAAACTGAAGGTCGGTTTGGGGTCACGTGATTGGTTGGTTCAACTAAGTGTGTAAAAAAGGAGCCAAGAGAATTTCCATATGGAGGTGTTAGAGGTTTTTTAAAGTTTATTTTATGAGATCAGTGTTTTCCAGCTCTCTTTAAGCACTTAATAACTAGTTATCAGTACTTGACTGTAAACAACCAATGTGGCTTTAATTTCATGGCATATTTTTAATTCTGTGTTATAAAATCAAACTACCATCTTTACATACTCTCAGAGAGCAAATGTTTCAGAACATATCACATTTTATGAAAGCTGTTGTAGAAGGCCCTAACTAATGAACACTGGCTGAAAATGGATTTTTGGAAACATTTTTAAACTCAACAAATGCTAAGGCAGTCATGTTTCAATTGATTTTACAGATTCTCAAGCATTTCTACAATGTTTATGTGCTGGCCACTCGCAAACACAAGACAAATTCATTACAAAGGGTTACTTCGACTACGGTATTGCAAAAGTCTAGGTGCACATTATTTATGGTGATGAGGGAAATTTGACTTTTGTTCTATAGAAGCATTTTATGTTTGGAAAATGATAGTACTTTTCTAAACTATGAAACAACAAAGTTATTTTGTTATAAAATTAGGTAATTTCATTTTTTATGTCAGTTCTGCTGTGGGTGATAAACCGATGTAACAATGTTTCTGTTTATTGTTCCTCTGTTGTCACCATAATATATTGTGGTCAGGTAATTGTTCGGTTAGTTTACCACCACCAAACCAAATGCAACTTTTTTGGAACACAGACATGGATTTACTTCATTTTATCATTTTTTTTTTATAAACCCTGATACAAATAAGTAAAAGAATACTGTCTACTCTAAGCCTGTTTTTTCATGTTCTTGTTATCCAAAGATCATGGAATCAAAACAGCATTTACATTTCTTTAATTCTTAAGTATGTTTATAAATTTTTTACAGTTCAATCAAAAGATGTAGGGATACATAACTTATTTTTTTATCAGTTGGTGCTAAATTTACAAAACTTAAGCACATCGAACTTCAGTTATTATGATTTAATTCCTTTAGAGTGGGTAAAATTATTCAAACGTTTTTGTGTTGTTTTTCAGTTGGTGGCATTTATTTTGTTGCAAGTAATGTAATTTGAAGGGACAACTTGAATAGTTTTACATCTTTCGTGTCGTGAAACTAGTGCAAAGGAAACTTAAAATATATATATATATTACTTGGTGTTTGTATATTTACATGTGCAGAGTTTCAAAGTAATTTTTTATTTTTTCTTACATCCTGTAAAGTCTTAATACACACACACACACACACACACACACACACACACACACCATGGCTTTGTATCTGACTGCTATACACTTATAGTTTAACATTACATGCTAAAGGAATTCAAAATAGATAACACGTATCATTTGTTTCATTTAAATATGGATGTGGCTAAGCTTATGTCCAAACTAACTAGTGGTGTTACTGAACAGTTGCTGGACTGATTTTATGATGTATTTTTTGTGTGTGATACAGTAGGTAATACCTTGTCAAAATGAACACTTTTTATTCGGGTTTGTAAGTACTTATTTTATAACCTGTTCTCAGTTCACAGTGAACTTTGAACATGCAAAATTTATGCTTACAGGTACCTAGAGTTACGACCAGCGTATGAAAAAGCCCTCGATCGGATCAGATACTTTGAGAGTCAGGTGGTTGAACTGAAGAAAGAAATGGCAGCTCAAGAGGAGTGGCACAGCCAGATGTACCTTAAAATGTACAGGTCTGTGTTCAGTAGATGTACCTTAAGATGTACAGGTCTGTGTTCAGTAGATGTACCTTAAGATGTACAGGTCTGTGTTCAGTAGATGTACCTTAAGATGTACAGGTCTGTGTTCAGTAGATGTACCTTAAGATGTACAGGTCTGTGTTCAGTAGATGTACCTTAAGATGTACAGGTCTGTGTTCAGTAGATGTACCTTAAGATGTACAGGTCTGTGTTCAGTAGATGTACCTTAAGATGTACAGGTCTGTGTTCAGTAGATGTACCTTAAGATGTAAAGGTCTGTGTTCAGTAGATGTACCTTAAGATGTAAAGGTCTGTGTTCAGTAGATGTACCTTAAGATGTAAAGGTCTGTGTTCAGTAGATGTACCTTAAGATGTACAGGTCTGTGTTCAGTAGATGTACCTTAAAATGTACAGGTCTGTGTTCAGTAGATGTACCTTAAAATGTACAGGTCTGTGTTCAGTAGATGTACCTTAAAATGTACAGGTCTGTGTTCAGTAGATGTACCTTAAGATGTACAGGTCTGTGTTCAGTAGATGTACCTTAAGATGTACAGGTCTGTGTTCAGTAGCTTGTTATATAATATTTTTATTTTATGTTTTGTACATTGAATTTCAACAATTATTTGGTAAAAGTCTGTGTTCACTTATAACTCGAATATTGCTTAACCAGTTGTTACTAAACCTGAAATATATTGTTAGGCCTCTCTGGAGAGTAACATAAGGAGAAAGGAGCTAGACATTTGGACCTCCTCTATGTCACTCCTATATATTTTAAAATAACAAACTTATTACTTATGTTTAACTCTATTTTTTTTTCTCTCTCATCACAACAGTTATTTTACCACATTTCACACAATTTGATTTGACTTAATATCTACTATCTAATTTAGGTTTAAAATATTAATATAACTTGAAACAATTTTTCTATGATTTTCACTTTATGAATTTTTCACAACATATTCTGTGACATCATGATATATTATGGTACAGGCAAGAAATTCGTTCAGTTCTCTGCATTTTATGTAAGACCAAATAATACCATTTGTTTATTGCTTGCTCTCTAATGTGCCTGTCATGGCCGAGTTCGTAAGGCGTGCGACTCGTAATCTGAGGGACCGCGGGTTTGCGTCTGTGTCATGCTAAACATGCTTGCTCTCCCAGCTGTAGCAGAGTTATAATGTTAGGGTGAATCCCACTATTCGTTGGTAAAAGAGTAGCCCAAGAGTTGACGGTGGGTGGTGATGACTTCCCTCTAGTCTTACACTGCTAAATTAGGGACAGCTAAGGTTTCTCCTCTTGGTTGGGGGTTGTGCAGTAGGCTAACAATCTACTCACTTTAAAAACCAGCCTGTTGATGAATCCGCAAGTCATTGAGGCCCTATGTTCCTTCATGGAATCAAGAGGCATAATAAAAATTATAATAATTGCTTTCTAATAATTGACCAAATTAAGTACTTTTAAAGGGTTGTAATAATGAAATCTCAAGTTGAGAAAGAAAACAATTTGAAGAACAGGACATGGCCTACTGTATTCTTAGTAAGTTGTGACTAATCAACAAATATAAACATGTGCTTTGTATATGGCAGAAAACTTGTGAAAATTGGCAGTGCGTTATTTAGAAATGAAATTCCATGGATCTGTGCAGAGTGAACTCGTACTTATTAGTGGTAGGAAGTAGGTATAGTTATTTTCAACTATTACTTGTGAACTTGAGTTATATGAGAAACCACGCCAAAGCATATTTTAGTTCAGAATATTTTGTATTTAATTTTTAGAAAAGGACAAGAGGCAGCAAAGTTTGAGCACGCAGATGAAGTGTTGGAATTTGCACAGCGAGCACCTAAGAGAGTCTCGGTACCTGAACTGCTTCAGCAGCTCCGTCAAACCAAACAAGAATTAGAGCAAACCAAAGAATTGTACAGATGTGAACTGTACCGTCGGGCTACCACGGGGTCTCCTCATCACCAGGCTGAGTACACGTTAAAGTTCTTGAAGGATGCTGTTTACTATTTTCTTGTAGATAAGGATAACAAAAATCATCTTCGTGCTATTGAAAGTATCCTAGGATTTTCAGAAAAAGAGAAGGAAACAGTTGCTAAAGTACTGAAACATAGGAGGATATGACCTGTTTTCATTGGTTTAATTCTATCCATTTTATGTAGTGTATAAAGTAGCTTTCCACTTCTACACCCTATCTTATCACAGTGGATAAAGGTAAGCCAGATAAAATTAAAAGTGCTGATTTTTATTGGCTCATTTCTGCATGTCTAAATTAAGAGTTCTGGGTTGTTATTTATCTGCGAACAAAAAACTGTATCAGCTACCCATAAATAAAATGAGAAATAACCAACGTAATTAAAGAAACAATCAAACAGTTGTTAGTATTTGAAATATAATGAGCAAGAAATGCCACATTATGATGCAGGGAAAGAGATTGTTTTAATTTGTGTATATTATATAACACCTAGTAATACAATTTACTTATTGCTTTCTCTGTAATAGTATACCAAACTAAATACTTCTAGAAGGCTGTTTTGAAACGACACACACACACACACACACACACACACACACACACACACACACACACACACACACACACACACACACACACACACACACACACACACACAGTGTAAATGTTTTTAAACTCATCTTTATCATAAACTGTTTTTATATTTTATTTCATATTGTTTATCTTTTTTCATATTTTAAATGTGTCTCTTTTTTATCTGACTAATTAAACCATTATCACTTTGGTTCCACTGTCTTGAGTTAGGGTGTTGACTTGGAGATTTTTCAACGTTTCTAGTTTTTTCTTCGCTTTAATATTTGATGTTTTTGATGTTCATGATATTCACTGTGAAAATAGGTATCTACCAAATATTTAGCATTACGTTTAATGTGTATAAACAGGCTTCCAGTAAACGTTTATAATAGTCTGAGTGCTTAAGTAAAAGTTTTATCGCATGAGTACGGTGTTATATGTGCATACTCGTGTCAACATTCTGTTTCTATGTAAACGATATTTTTGGGACTGTGCAAACTATACAAACATTCATAAACACAAAATGCTAAAGTTTGTTTTTCTAAAAGAAACTTTCTTTAAAAACTGACCTTTATTTTTCAAATTAAAATAATGTTTTTTTTCTCATTCAGTTATGCTGTTGAACAACTGAAAATAAACAACACACAGATAGAAATTACAGTTTTCTGTAGATGTTGTGATTTAGATTCGAGTTAAAAATCGTATCACGGTGAGAAGTAAGAAACGGATAGCGTAAATGCTATGCAAGACCCATACCATTGCTTTCATAGTTTAGTGGGTTTTATACAGTTTTAATAAAACATGAGTATAATATTGCATATCAATCTATGTATAACTATTCCGAGAGTGTGGTATATTTGGAACAGTTATACACACACATATATGGGAAAGGAATACATAGACAAACTTCTTATAATATATGTGATTAGTGTCACCATGTTTTGGAAGAATGCTGTTTAATTCTATTAGTACGAGCAATTAAGGGCTAGAATCTACTCATGTCCACTTTATTGAAAAAAACTTCCTTCTGTCTACCTCTTGTGTTTATTAACTTTGTAAAAAGTTAAATTATTAAAAACTATTTCAGATAATTGCGTTGTTACAAAGGTGTCATCAGAATGCTAGTTTATACTTATATTTGAAATCAAAAAATGTTTTTGTATGTCTATAGTTTAGACAGTGGAATAGTTCTATTCTGCTTTCTTAACTATGGAATAATAGTGACCTAATATTATTATTTATCTGTAATAGATGTTATACTTTCCTTTCCTTTTTTCGTGTCAAATATTTAAAAATAAAAAAATATTCACATTAATATTTTCATGTGAAAGATCTCAACATGCGAGTATATTGTGATATCAGAGTAGTTGGAATATGTATTTGTTACGTAACTCAACAAGGTTGTGAAAATTACATGTGTAAAATCAGTATTTGATTATGCTGTTAACATCAGAATAGCTTGAATCTGTAATAGTTGCTTGACTCTGTAAGGTTGTGAAAAAAAATATATATATATATATATATATATATATACACACATGTGAAATTACAAAGTTTAATTATATTTGTGACAGCAGCACAGCTAGAAACTGAAGTCATTGCTTGACTGACGTTGTGAAGAAACAAAATTCATGTGGAAAGTCACAAACAGTGATTGTTTACTGTATCAAAATCTCTTATTGTTAGTCAGCTCAGTAAGGTCATGAAAAAATGTAAAGTGCAGCAAATGTTAATGTGTTAACGATTCCTAGTTATTCCTGAACTTAATGTTTTGGTGCTTAAAACAAAATATTAATCAGTCTTTCATTTTTGTTGCTGCTAAGAAGACTGTAATTGCAGCTTTGACGTTTTATTTTTGCAAAAGTGTGTTGAATTCTAAAAGTAGTTTAAGTTATGGACTTCATTGTATTATATATCAAACAAAAAAGAACAAATTTTTGTTATCCAAAGGCTTGGTTTTTTAGTACAATTTATACAAGTTAACGTGTTAATTTTAGAACAAAGTACACGGGTTTCTTTCTCTTAACGTGCATGCAGATACCGTTGAACATTTATCGTATGTGTTTTGCCGTAAGTGAAAAAAATCTGAATCATTCTGCCGAATAACATAGCACTAGCTGAGGACTGTGTTTTATTTAGATGAGAAAAATCAACGGTTTACCATGTATTTGTACTTTGTTTTTCGTCATTTGTGTATGTTGTTTGGTCATGTATGTACACACAATTTTATTGGAAATACTTTAAAACAGTAATAGAGCATCAACAGTGCATAGTAGTACAGTTGTACTGAGAATTTTAAAACTTGCATGGTGTGTGCACTACAGTACGTTTGTTCCTGAAACTGTTCCCTTTGACCCATTGCAAGCATCAAAGTTCTGTTTTTGTATTCTTGGACTTGTCATTGTATCAAGTTGTGTTTGTTCTTTTTTTTCTAAATTTTGGCCAATGGGGAAGATTGTTGTGATTTTTAAATCTTCCTTAGGCGCTGACTTGATAAACAGCTGTTACAAGCCACAGTGTGGTGAGAAATTTATATTTTTAACTCATATAATCTGTTGTTAAAAGGTTAAGTTTTAAGATGTTTGACTTTTTAAAGCTTCACTTTAATTACAAACCTTTGTATTTTGTGATATTTATAATTAAAGAAGATTTTATGAATTTTCAGCAGATATTTGTTTGGCAGGCTTTTATAGGTTTAAAATATCCAGAACTATTAACTATTTTTCTTTATGTCAATACAAGCTTATTATTGCAATGAATGTTTGACTTTTATGAAATGTGCACAGTTAAACTGTTTAGCCAAGTGGCACACCAGAATGTAACTTTTTGTGTGAAATGTGCTTCTATACCAAACCTAACATTATTTTAACGTTAAAAAGATAATTTTTAATTTCTAAGGCATGTTGATTTATATATTTATTCTGGAAAATTTAGAGCTATGCTTTATGTTTCTTTTTAATTCTAAGTGTATGTTGTGTACTTTATGTATGCACGTGATTTAAAATTTACACCAAGTTGTTTTTGAAATATTTCTCACTGTTGCTTAACAGCTGTCGAGTCACTAACAACTTGACTTTATTTTAAATACGTGTTTAATCTTTTGTGCATGTAAGTTAAAGTTTGTACACGCATAACCATTGAATTTGTATATCCTTTCTTCAGTTTGTACAATTCTATTTTTTCAGGTATTATTTAAGTTTTAATGATACTTGTTGTAAAATATACTGTGCTAATTGTTTCGAGAAATTTGAAATTTTTCCATCATTTTGAACTCACAAATTAATATTTAGAAAAACTTGCTAGTAATTCTTCAGTTTTCTGTAATATAACAAGACAGAAATAGGTTCTGATAGTGTAATAGTGTGGTGGAGATATAGCTAAATGCCATGTAATTGTGTACTGAAACATTATTTTGGTACAGAAAATTTGCACTCATAATTTGTACTCAAACCATTTCGTATTATAAGGATATCATCTGTAAAATTGTCTAAAAGCATTAACTGTTGTGTAATTGTAGCTTTAAAAATACACATGTATTATCTTACCAATCAAATAAGTAATCAGAAAGCTGTTTCTACCTGAACAATTAGTATAACTTTAACAGATGACCTGAACACACAAATAGAAAATATGCTGTGAAAGCTAAGACCAGTAGTGATAATGAACACTTTTAAAAAGCATTCAGGGCATTCATGGGCTTTTGAAATGTGACACAATTATTGCATATGGATAGAACAATCAGTTAAGCCTTACTTGCATGAGTCATATCTCAAGGATATGAACATAAGTAATGTATTTTTGTTGTTTTATGTTGTTGCTTTTCATGGAGGTTGTGGGTATACGGAACAGGATTACATAACCCTTTAGAATGAGCTTAGCCATTCAGTTTGTAGTAACATATATTAGTTACTAAGAGTTTAGAACAAACCGTTAAACTGCTGTTTGTTAGACGTGAGTAGTTAAAACTATTGAAACCTTTTTTATCTTGAGCATAAACAAATTTTGTCAGGAGTTTAAGGCACAGTGATATTGATTTTGTATTGCTGAAAATAAAAACCATGATTACATCTTCTTTTATTACGTGCACATGTTGTTGACTGGACAACAATCTCTTAACTTTTTAAACAGCTATTAACCATTATCATTTTGCATTTCTGTGCCAGGTTTACACAGAAATCCTTAACCTGTAAATCTGTAATCAAGTTAAAATAACTTTTTGGTCACTTTTTGTTTATCAACAGGAATGTTTTGCTAAAAGTATGTCCATCAAAATTAGACATATTTTCTTTAGTCAAAGTTTGGAAAGCCTAAAAAATGCAATTAGAAACGTGTCATGTACTTAGTTATTTTACCATACATGTGTAAAGTAAGTCTTTCAAGTGAAGTTTATCGAAATAATCGAAATAAATTTCTACCAGTAGTTACTGTGTATCCATGCTGTGTGCTCTGCACGTTGGGAAAATATCAATTTGTGAGACCAAAACTGTAGTGTAATGTAGTGGTCAGTGATGGTGGCCTTTGCAGTGAGAAAAGGAGATAATTCTGGCAGTGGATACAATTACTCCATGATATTTAAGGGGCCATTAGAAATTTAACTGTAATGGAAAGAGGCTCAAAATTATTATTGTTTTGTGCATTGTGATAAATTAATCTGTGTACATGCAAATCAATTATATTTATATATATAATATATAATAAAGTTAGTGAAGTTAAAGTAACATAGATGACCACTACAGGTATACTGAGATACATTTCAACTATTTCATTGTACTATATGTAATTATTGTTTTAATAGTAATAAAGGTTTTAAGGTAATATGTTAATTGAGAAAAAAAAATCCTACACAAAAAAGTATGCTATTTTTACCTGACTGTTAAAGGTCAGTGACAGGGGTGAAAAATCAAATATGATAAGAATATAGATAAGTATAGTAAAAGCATTTCTGTAGTTAATTAGTTACGTGTACAAAGAAATGTAGAATACAACATTTTGTGACCACCAAAAATACTTATCGATATTACGTCCAGTTGTAAGAGAAAGATGTATTATAAGACATAAATCAAAATATTTTGAAGGTTTATACAATTTTACAGATCAAACACAAGATTTAGTGTTAGTAAAATAAAATGTAAAAGCATTGCATTTATTAAAAAGTAATGTTAAGGTTAAAGCAGTACGGACATAAAACAGTTCGTTCGGAGTATCAGGAACACAGTGTGCTTGTACGTGATATTTTCCATGTCTGTGAATTATGTAAATTAAAATCCTAAACATTTAATTTGCCTTTCGTATAGCTTTTGTTAGTCTGGTTTGTTAAGCCTCCCAAAATGCCCAGTGCAGTGTGTTGTTGATGCGTTTAGAAAAATTAACTGATTACACATGATTAAAAAGAACACTTACAGATTGTTAGCTTACATAACAAACATCAAGATGGCTTATTGTAGTTGTTTTCTTGGATTTCTGACTATTAATAAAAAGCTTTGTGGAGGGACTAGTAAAATATTTTGAAAATTAACAACCTATTTATGGTTATTGTATTGATTTTCAAAGGATATTCTTTGAACTCCAAAGACATGCGTGTATTGCTTTGTTTCTTAATTGTTATTATCTTTAAATACGAACACCTGTACCACTGGTTCTGAACTAACCCTTTTTATTTATGTAAGTGTGAAATAATTATATAAGCAAACATGTTCATATGCATCCAGTGTGACTTGATCAATAAATAAATGAACATAAAACCTGAACGAAGTGAGCTATCACCTGTTACCACGAAAAGGGTAGGAGATACGAAGTAACTTTTGACATCTGTTGATCTTTTCAAGCATTAGTAAAAATGTTCTCTTAAAAAAAATGTTTTTCAGGCATTGCAACACTGAAGGATATTAAAAGAGATCGGACAAAATAATAGAAACAAACGTCTATTGAATTATACAAGTCTGCCATGCCTGATGTAAGTTCGCTTATTGTTTAGAACATACAGATGTAAACACAGTCTTTCTCTTTGTGCACACCATAGTTTGTTCAACAAGTGATTGATCTTCGAGGCAAGTGTATGATAATATTTTAAATTCTGTGCTAGTATGTGTGTTTACATTTTGCCACCTGTAGCTAGTTGTCCTCTATAAAACATGCTTACAGACAGTACTGGTACGTGAATTAGTACAGTGTGTAATTTTGTAAAGATACCAGTCATTCCTATTTTGATAGTCATTCTGATTTTTAAACCCACATTGCGTCATTATTATCATACCCTTTCATTATTATTTTTTACACCTTCATGTGTGTCATAACAATATGGTAATTTTTTTGTGGGAGTGAAATTAAATAGTGACACCTGATGAGATCATGGCCACTTAAGTTCTTCTACAACTGTTCTCAGTCCAGACTTAAATGCTTTCAGAAGTTACAGATAGCTGTATTGATTTCATTAGAAAGGTGGTGAAGTAAAAGCCATCTAGCTGAGAGCATGTGTCTGAGGAAAAAAAAACAAGGTTGGTGGTGGTGTGGGGGAGAAATTCTTTATGGGAGGGGACATCATCACAATAAAGAAAATTGATAAACAAGAAACTACAGATACGCTCTTTACACAAATGATACACAGTTACGTAAAAGTGGACCTATGAAAAATAAATGCGAGCCACAATGATTACAGCTAATATCTTGATACACAACTTTTGCTAAGTGTATGATTGTTATAGAAAGTTAAGTTGCTGCTTACTGGCTGTGCATTAAACCATCTGAAGTTACTGAAAACAGTACATTTTATATAACTCTGTGGTTATCAGTATCACCCTTGGTAAGAAAGCAAATACACCAGCTAAATCGATCCAGTTTCTGTTTCTTTTTTTGTCGTGTTGGCATCTGTATTGAAATCATTTATGATTGCAATATCTTCCTTTGTAAGCCATTGATATTAGCAAGAAATGCACAATTCTGAATAGAAATCACACTTTTCTATATACAAGTGCAATGAATTAGTTGGTATAAGTTTAGATTGCTTAATGTGAATGAAAGTTAGTTGAGGTTTGTAAGTTGTTAAACTCGTTTCTGTAGATAGCAAAAGTTAAACAAAACTAAGTTAAATTAAGAAAAACAGAATTTTCTGCACCAACTGAAAAAATGAATTTACTGTGACAGTCAGTATACTAGAAGTTTCAGTTTAGACTAAATACTCTTACCAAGTCATCTGTTTTTGGTTTGGATAATTCAAATGCATCTCTGCCTGCAAACAAAAATCCCTCCCAAATTGTGGGCAAGTGAGAAAACATCATTCAAGATAAAAGTGAATTTGAAATACAGATGTCAGGAACATAACTGTTAGTTGTTCCACAATTAAAACCAGAAACAAAATTGCTAACATTCAAGATTACCAGAAAAGCATCCTTTATTAAGCATAGTAGCAACTGTTGGTTTCTGTGATCGTTATATATTTTTTCGGTGGGGGGGGGAGGCAAGGTTCTTGTACAATGAAACACAATAAAGAACTTGGGAAAGGATAATTTGTGAGTTACCTAATCTGTAGTGTTCAGATTGAAACATGAGATTCAGTTGTTTCTTGTAATGCTTTGTAAAGAACAGTTCCTTGTGTTGTCATCTCTTACATACACACAGAAACTGTTCACGGATATCTATAATGGAAGTATATCCCAGCTGGGCCGTTACTGTCAAACCACTTGGAGTCGTTAGGATTTGTTTAGTGGACTTGCCATCAGAAGCTGCATTTCAGTAGGAAGAAGCAATCTTTTTAGTTACATGCATCACTTACTGAAAAAGTTATTTGAATTGAAAAAGTACATAGAAGGTCATTTATAGGTATGTTACTGACTGCTTGTTGTTATGAGCAAATGTTTTTATTTCTTGCCCAAATCTGTATGTCATTAAATTATATTTTTGAGAATTACCAACTGGATAGATTTGTGATCATTAAACAGACACAAATATCCGTCTTCAAATGGCTATTGTTACATTAAGAGAAAGGTGGTTTTAAAAGTTATAATTCCTTTTAACTATATTCATATTGTTTTCATTTACTGATTTGTAGGGGAGGATGCTGTAATATAGGTGTATGAATTGCCTTAGCAGGTGTACAATATCCCAAATCTTTAAAATTTGTCCTTATGAAGTAGACACTTCATTAGCTATAAACCCACGATGCATTTACGTTTTTACTTCACATCAGCCTGTTAATATTTTCGTTCATTCAGTTCTTTAGTTTTGAAATGCACTCAGTAAAGATGAATCGAACTCATTGCCTGGTTACTGGAATTACAATGATCTCTTTTGATTACTCAGTATTGCGATTTTTGCTTTGGAAATAAAATTTCCTGTTTTAAAAGTGGTTTCATTTTATTAATATGTTGATTACGATGTGTCACTTGTGTACATTTTATTTTCTCTGGAACCAAAGACCTACATTACAATATTTCTATTGTTCTATTGGAAATCAACTTGTAGGAATAGGTAAGTGTAAACTTTCAGTTAATAACAAGTTTTTAAAAAAAAACAAAAACATATAATTTATTTTAAATAAAAGGATTTTATATTCTGGAACAAGACATTTTGATTATTGCTTACAACTTTAGCGAGGCAATTGTCATAGGTACAGCTTTCATACCAAGTTTGTATGGAAGACCACAGATGTATTATTTTTATAAGTTATTTCCTACATATGATCTATGTAGTATAAAATTTTCTAAACGTCACTCAATAACACGTAATTGGAGTATTTTATTTCCTATAGAATCACTGCTACAGATAAAATTTTCTTTTGTGATACACTCCAAGCTATTCAGACAAAAATGATTCTGTTGCAACGAATCCAAGTGCTTGCCTGTAAAATGTTTAGAGTAAGTTCTGGTCTTGGTATTTCTGTTTTGTGCATGTTCATACAGTAACTATATATTTGTGTGTGTGTCCACTGATCTGATATTTAACTACATAAAATGGTCATAATTTTATCCAGGTGCTTTATTATTGTTACCTAACTGTATGTTCTCTTGTACAGGTGTTCTTCAATCAAATGCTCTTTAAACTTTGAACAGTATAAACTGTAGTTGCTTGAAATTGTTTATGCAATAAAGAGACTCCATCATATTCTGTTGATGTTCCGATTTTACTTTCAAAGATGCACAGACATGCTGTTTTTATAAACAACCACACAGAGATTGAGTTACATTATATTGAAATACAGTTGATGTCTTACCACCTTGCAAATAGTTCAACAGTATAGTTTCCATTTCAAAGTGCTGTATTGTGTCAAAAGCACACCCCTCCTTCCTAACTCATCTAACAGATGAAAATGATTGTGTCCTAGTGGCCATTTCAACAATTTAATTACAAAGAAATCTGTAAGCCCTGTGGCAACTTGTGGTACTTTTCACACAGATAACCCACTAAATTCTTTAGTTGCTTAAATCATGGATTGGTTGAATAAATGTCTTGGCAATGACTGTGGTGCGTGACTTGTGTTACTTTCCAGTCGGCAATCTTCCTTAATTATGTTGTGTACTGTAGCCTTGGATACATGGATAACTTCTGCTAATGACTAGTTGTGTTTGTGAATTCTCACCTGTTATAAACTCTGCACTTTATCACAGGGTATGACTTATTGCAAATTTTATTTTTAAATGTCCTGGTGCCTCATGATGATCCATATTTCACTGCTTTCCAAGGTTATTAAGTTAAAGGAATGTGTTCATGGAAATTCTGATCCGTTCTGAGTACAAATATTTTACGAGAAAAAGGGGTGTTATGTATCTTTCCCAAAAGCAAACAGTTTCCAGTATGATGACTACCTCTGTTAAAACATAGTTCCGATATATTTCCACTACGACTCAGTTGTTCACATATTCAAAATTGTTTTTATATAACGTGCTCAGTCCTTTGTACCTTAAAATGTTCATTAACAAACGATACATGTATTAACTGTGAATTGTACATTTAATTAGAAATTGTATGGAGAAAAAATAATAATCCCCTTCATTTCCTTATAATTATCAATAATCAGTTGAACCAGAAAATTTAATAACTTCCAATGAGAAATAATTAATAAAAAAAACAGAAAAACATGAAACAAAGAACTATAAATGTTTACCATTTTATTTCATATCAACCATAGAAATAACATTCCTGTCTGTTACATTTTTCTCTTGACTAGAAACTACAATTAAAAGATAGCATAATCCAAAAAGTTATGTTTAAAATAATATGAATTTTCTGTGAACATTCCCCAGGCTTGGAGACTCCTAGTCAAAGAGACCTAAAACAAAAGAAAAGTTAAATATTTTGAGATAATTGTCAACGTTGATAGGTCATAGGGTTACTTTAAAAAACCTTTTAACACTTTTAATCATTTATTTGACTCGAGAAAAACTGTCACTCCACTACTGTTTTGTTTATACCATGATATATTGACAATTGTGTCTAAGATTTTATTTTTAGAAACAAAATTTCAAAATCAATATATACAAAATTCTGATGAACAGAAGTTTATGGTATAATATTTAAATTAATTAAATAAAAATTTGCTATTTTAAATTCTTAGGTTCTATAATGGTTATGCAATGACTATACAGATAATGCAAATTATAGCCAATGGGATGCCTTTCAGACATCGTAAGCCGTTCTACTGAAGAAAGTTCCAAGAACTCAAAATATTATATTCAAAATGTAAAATAACTGTCACACCATTATCTGTCCAGAAGTTTTCAAAAGATCTATACATTTGTATACTGGCTAGTGACTTAAGAAAGAAAAACATTTCCTACTATTCAAACACAACAGTGGAACTTTGTATGTAATTACATACAATTAAGGATAAAGCTATGTGGTGGGTTACTGATGCCCTCTCAACCTGGTTTCTAGTATTAGTTTAGAAACTAATTACAACTTCAGCCTATAGCATGTAATCTCAGCTTCACACCATTGTAAATTATCAAGATTGTATTTTTTTTTCAACCAGCAACTCTGTGCAATGTACTCTGAAAACTTCCTTCATGCCAAAAGTGTATCCAATAAAAAAAATTTCCCCCATAAGATACAACAGTACAGACACAAATAAATGTTTCATCAAAATTCGTATCAAAACACCCAAAAAGGTTTTACACAATCTTTATTTGAAAGTTCGTGTTTGTTAACAGTATTAAATATAAATTTTACATTGACCGACGAGGTGTGACGACTTGACTTACCAAATCCCATGTCTTCATCAGATTCCTCAGACTCTTCCTTAACCTCCTCTTTCTTAGCTTCTGAAATTTATGAAAGATTTTTATGCACAAACGAGGTTTCAGTTTTTTAAAATACGTTCTCAATTTTGAAGTGTCCTTGAACACTTAAATAAGATTTCTACCCACTCTTTATAACAAAACACTTTTGTTCCATGTGATTTTGTAGTATTAGATATGCATTACTGTTTAATGAAAGTGTTATAATTTAGGTAGTTTTACATATAGTACAAGTGTTAAATCTTGTTATTTTAATAGCGATACTTTGTGTTGTTCAGCTGTTGTAAATTGGAACTTGTATTATTGTATGCTACTAGAAACTTAAGTTTCTAGTTTTAATTGAGAATTTGTAGCATATCTTAAATTGTGGAATGTTCTAGGCCTCTGTTGGACTATTAACTGCATTCAAAATGTAGTCTGAGACAGCTAATTACATAGTTCTATCTAGACTGTATGACAAAGTTTGGCATAAAAAAGTGTACAACAGCAATTTTTAAAGTGAAAGAATCACAGATTGTTTTGTTATTACAGAACAGAGAAAAAATAATTTGTTTTGTCATATTCTGAAGTGACAAAACCAACCTGTGTGGACTTTGAAAAATAGAATAATTACTTGAAGCTCTGAATACAACTGTGATAACTAACAGAGTAATGAACATTTGTTCATGTTTTCGACTTCTTTTAATATATTACTTTAAAGTAAGGGGATTTTGTGCCATTTGTTTGTTGTCAAAATTTATCACCAAGTCACGGATCCTCACAATGAAGAATCCAACCCGTACTTAAAAAACCTTATACCTAATAACATTCACGAATAAATGATATCAGAAGTATACATAAATAACTAACAAATAAGCCAAACTGTAGTGATGGTGAAAATACTGCAGTATAACCATGTTCTGTAGAGGCCATAACCTCACAGTATAACCACGTTCAATAACTTTCATATGTGGAGGCCAAGTTGGGCTTAAAGATTTTGTTAAACAACAAGAACCTAGGGGAAAATGAAACAGTGAAAAACAGAAGAAACAATAAGAGTGCAAACTGAAAGTGAATAAAGTGAGAGAAGCACAACTAAAAATTTTCACTCGAAATATATAGAAGCCAAACCTAGTGATGGAGAAATTAGTTCAGTTTGTTGAAAGTCTGTTGTGATACTTAAAGGTGAACTGACATGGCAAAGTATGAAAATTGTTTTGAAGGATGCCAGATCTACTGATGCACGAACAGTTTATGATCAGGTGCTCCACTGACATGTCTCTCTACTTAAAAGAGAGAGCACCAAAATATGTTGACAAGATGGTGAAACTGGCAAAACAACACGTGGAAGTCCATGGAGGTAGTAAAACTGTTAAGTTCTAGAATAACCAGCCTAAGTCAAAACCACAGATGGTTCAGCAGAAGCAGGATGCCACTAAAGAAGTCAACAGATAAATGGAAGAAATGCTATGCTAGTTATATAATGAGGTACACTACGAGCAAGTGCAAATCCGTGACCAACAAGCGACTGCAGAAAGTTCAACATAAAACAGCTGGAACTACCGACAAAGATTTTTCTGTCAAGAAACAAGAAAACAGTGGCTGTCATCGTGAGTGCTACTGCCAGATAGAAACAGAAAAGAAAAACATGCCAGACTCACCACAAGAAGGAAGTGTTATAACAATGATCAAACAGTACATGACCAGAGGTCAGCTCGAGTTAACAAACAAGTCAACAGTACCACTGGTGACCGGAGAATGTAAAGAACACCAATAGGTTCCAACAAATAACAACATTCCAGTATGTGAAGACTATGTCACGGGCAAAGAAGTGAATGTCTTAAGAGAAACAGTCTAGTATTTGATAACAGTGAGGTACATCGATGTGTGCTGACTGATTGGACAGTGAGAAAGTGTGCCCATAGCAAGAATAAACATGGACACCCTACTTTTTGTTCAAGTTATACTGATTAGTGTTGCATAAATCATAACTAATAATCCATATTATGAGTAGGTTTTCAATTCTTAGTTTTATAATGCAATATTTTAAAAATCCTGATTTTCCCCTAGTGTGAGAAATGTGGCAATTCTTTTATTTACCATTCCTACAAAAAATACACAATTTTTTGACTATAATATAGTCATCTCTCAGAAAAAGCAAATCTATCATAGTCATCAATGATTATTTGGTTGTAGACCAGACAGAAAATCATACCCTTGTTACTAAACCCACCTATTACATCCTTTTTTTCATGAATTGTCAGTTGATTTCTCTTACATTTAATACTATATTATTTATAACTGACAGAAAGACAACGTTTTTATCTGTCAAATGATGTATCAAGAAAATGTACAAGTTTCATTTCCACAGAAAACACTTCGACTCGCTTGGATGAGCTTGTAATGGCATCTTTCACACGGTAAGAAAAGTTGTGATAGTCATGGAACATTGTCTAATTTTTCATGTCATTATTCCATATTATCTGGTGTATTATTTAACTAAATAAAAATTATTTACTACACTACTACCATTAGTTTACAAAGTAGGCTACACTTTGTATAAACTTAAAAGTAGAGAAGATTACATAAAATTTTACAGAAAAAACTTCTGAAGTTTGAATACTTCACTTGTAAGTGTACAAATGGTGTCTCGATTTTTAAGTTTGCAATATTACAAAATATACATTATTTTTTACTGACTATATTGTATGTAAATGAGAAAAAATGACAGAGATTCTATCTAGAAAACAAAATTCTTGACTGTGCATCACAAACCAAGCCAGGACACATCGCGAATGTCTTCATTTTAACCTACTAACACAGAATATAAAATAACTGTTCAGAGATTCATTCTTAAAACACTATAAAATAGTGTATTCAAATGCAATACTTTTACTGTCATGTCAAGTCGAAACGAATCACGGAACTTAATCAGCTACCCTGAAATAATTATTTTACTCCTGTGATTACACAGTAAGTAAATGTAAGCCGTAATTTTAGTAACCGTTGACATGGAGAATGCTATTTTAGCTACATAAATGTGAAATACTAGACCGATATAAACATTGTTTTAACTACAAATACATGAATAATTTAAGTGAAATCTCCATTAACGGACTTCTATATCATGTACAGTAAATATTTGAACATATGTATTTAATCTTAAATTCCAGTTCTGTCCCACAGCCACAATTCTACTGCTGGACTGTTCACTTAACACATGTTGAACCAAACATCTTACAGCTGCTAGCTTTGTAAATAATTTAGTTTCATTTCCAAGGTGTTAAGTTTTTAATTCCACAGCACAATGATGTCTGTCAGTTTTCTTTTTGTTAAACAAAATGTGCTTCATGTGCATACTTGCACATAAATTGTGGACTTCACACTTTTATACTCGTGTATTTAAGATTGAAGTGTGTGAACTGAAGGGTAAACATCATTAAACCTTATCCATTGCTTTTCTGGTTAATCTACAGGATGTCCTGAAAGTTAGTTGATGAAAGTGATAACAGTTTACAGGTTTTTAGATAATAACAACAAATATCGACTAGCACGTGGAGACGATCTCCACTGAATGTCTTCGATAATAACATAATGTTGAGAGCAAATATTTTGAAACGTTCCATGAATCTGTGTATACATTCAGCCTACTTTTCAGGCTGTAAAGAATTCTTTTTTTTTGTTTTCTGTTAAATGATGAAATTTTATCAACATTCCATTCAAAACACAGAAAATGCTAATAAAGATAAAATCAAATCATATTCTACACCTAATTATATACACTTAACATCCAAAATATTTTTTCAATCCAGCACTGTTCTTTTCATCAGGAGATTAGCACACAAACACACACACCCTTTCAAAGAAACATCTTTGAAACATACCTTCTTTTGGAGCTTCTTCGGTTACGGTTGCTGATACGCTAGCTACAGCACCGCCTCCTCCAACCCCAGACCCAACATTCATGATCAACTGCTTCAGGTCTATCCCTTCAAGAGCTTTGGCAAATAAACCTGAGTGGAAAAAAAACATCTGACAATTCTGATTAACAGATTACCGAATGTAAAATTAGTAAAAAATGTAACTTGTATCCGCCAATTTATTTTACAGAGTAGATCGATAATTTAAAAATCTTCATAAACAAAAGTTATGAAATTTTGCTAAATGGAACAACAGAAAAAGGTAACTGTAATAGTGATAAAAATGCTGACACAAACATAGCAAATACATATACAGTAACCAAATAAAGCTTCTCATAAGTGTTGATAAATAAATTTTAAATTTTATGGCATTAAACATAGGATAATTATATTTATTCACAAAGCTGCATTTACAGAACTGTAAAATGTTCCATTTGTTGCTATCATCCACACATTTCTTTCCACTGCAGTCAGTAACCATATAATAATAAAAACTGACACTAACAAATTACACTAATTGGTGAAAGATAACTTAGCAGCCACAGAGAACACATTTTTTCTTAGGTTATAATATCACGTACACCTGACTGGAATCTACTTAGACGTATCAAATACAGTGCAATTAAATACAAGATTTAAAACTTTATTACCCTCTCTAATAGAGTGCCACCATGATGATGAGAAAACCCACTTACAGAGAAAAATATATGTAAAATTGGCTGGTATGGGTAGACAAAACTCTGTGCAAACAATACAAAGGAACACCTTTACATCTATATTAATATATAATCAACATGCCCTCTACATTCCTACAGTCAATTACACAACTACTTTCAAACATTTGGTCAGCTAATGGTCAGTTAACTCTTTCTTTGTGAACCTGACGATGACCAAAATGTTGTTTGCTCCTCTACATAGTTTTCTCCACCCATACCAGCTGTTTTTACAGATATATAGAGTACTACTATTTTAACAAAATCAATACAGAAAACTAAAGACCAAAAACTTGTTATTACTTTAACTTTTATTGTATATTTCCCAATGTGCTGAGTTCTTCATTGTCACACAGAATACTAATATTCATCCCAGTAATTCAGCTCTTCTTGTCCCAGAAAGTATTTCTATGAACAACCAACAAAACTGAATATAGTTTACTATATTGCCTAAAGCAAAGAAAGGTCTGGAGAAAGGACAACCCATTTGAAACTATCTAAAGCACTGTAGTATTCTAATGATTCACCTATTTGAAAGTCTCTCTCCGAGATGTATAGTCAACTATGAAATCTGATGCCAAATTTATTGCATTATGCTTCATTATGCAAGTAATGCTACGAAATTTTGCCAGTGGTATATATGCATGTAGATTTATATTATGCACTACTTGGGTAACATGAAGCCACTAAATAACATTTATATATTTCTTACCTGGCCAGTACGGTTCAACTGACACATTTGCAGCTTTCAAAATTGTCTGTATTTTTTCGGCCTAAGAGTAAAAAATACCCAAATATTTATCCAAAACACTGATACCTGTAACATAACTGTCAAACTTCACTACCTTTTACAGTTTATTAATGTTCCGTACAAATAAAATATTTGTTTAAAACTATTAAATCACATTTCTGTTCAACAGTAACAATATATGCATCAAATATTTTATCGGGTATTTAACATTTTTATTGATAAACAGAGAACAATGTTCTGACCTTCCTAGGTCATCTTCAGGTTAACAGAACCTGACACAACATGAAGTAATATTTTTATATGTTTGTTACCACTCGATGCGTTAACACAGTTTAAGCCAATTTTGGCAAAACCACGTAGAACGAGTTTTTAAAAATAAACACGTACATAAAATTTTGACGTTTAGATTAATAACCCTAACAATTTGTAGTGCACATTAATTCCTTATAAGAACATTTGAACAAAATGATGTCCGTTCATTTCTAATCCACCAGTGATATAAAAGTTACAAAGAAAGGCAAGGTTAAACATTACAGAAGACTTTTCTGTATTTCTAAACTAAAGCACGTACAATTATCTCTAGAAGTTAGTTGTAAAATAAAATAAAAACAGCAGTAATTTGAATTTATTCAGTGGAAGCCGGAAACAGATAATATTGTGTATCCCAAGTAATATATGGAAGGAAATGTTATATCTATTCCTGTGTTCACTAAAGATTTATTTTTACTTTTTACCATGCTACAAATATTTCTGAATAAATGTGGTCTGGGTAAACAAGTTTACATTGGTGCTTTCAAAAACATCAGTTGTCCATAAAATTCGTAGTTTCAACGTTCTAGTACAAATTTTCATCTCAAGTTTCTTAACACTCCTACGAAAAAAATATTTACATCCACTAAAGTGATACCCTTAGTGGATGTTTTAAAAAAAATTTAAATATTATTTCACAAATGTCTGAAAAGTCAAAATATTATTGCTCCTTAAAATATAAAGGGATAGGGTCAGTTAATGGCAATTTCATTTAAATACAAAATTATTAGCCTAATATTAATAACCTTTCAAGTTGCTCTGGGGCCTATTAGGCCCCAATTTTCATAGGAATGTCAAGCTTGCATACTATTACACAGAATAACTGTCAAAATCAAATCAAATGAATGTGAATGGCTGTATTTGAGTTATCTATCCAACAGAAGTTTAACCAATTCAAGGTGCAATGCTGCAACCAATATATTCTTGCTATTTATATTTATATTTCAGCACTGAAAGCTTAAAACACATAACTCATAATATTTAAGTCTAACTTTTCATACCACTGTTCAAAGTGATCATCCAAACAGTTTTTTCCTTGATCTCAATGTAATAATTTTCTTACACTAAAAATTTATTTCCCACAAGTAATTATCTTCTCTCACATAAATAGCTATTTTCATTCAGTGTTGCCACCTATATGGAAAAATGTTTTTTCCATGTCACAGCCCTTTTATCTCCCCTTAACTGGTTTTGACTGATTTCAATGCATCTCTCATGCAAATTAACGAGACAACCTTCTACCAAAAAGAGAATGACACACCCCCAAGATCCATGGTGACTCTCTCTATTTAATTCTCCCACACCATCACTTCAAGTTTTAACAGCTGGAAACTAAGTTGCAACACAAGATAAAACTTAATAAAAGAAAAAATGTCCATTGAAAGTTTCAAAGCACAAATTACTACAACATCATATCAAATGAATAATGATTCTTTGTAGATAAATCTAAGGTAAAGATTCCACAGGCAATGCTTGAGAGAGGCCTACACAGAGTGCCAAGTATAATGATTTTCCAACTAGTTTAGTGTGTCTCTACCAGAGTGCCATGGCACATAAGGGTACTGCAAAATATCACATACATAACACTCTCCCTTCACTATGTCATTATTAACCAGGCTATAAAATGAAAGGGATGGTGCAGTAATTCTAGACTGGGTGTAGGGGTTTCTTCAGCAAAATACAAGTTGAGAAAACTGAACTAAGTTATCAGTTATAACCTTGAACAGTTTAACAGCCACACTAAACAACCTTGAGATTGTTTATTTACACAAAATAATCCATAAACACTGGGCAAATGACATTTACATGCTCACTGGCAAATACAATAGGCACCAGTAGACTGCCACCTATAAGATATTGCCTATATATATATATAAACTAAAAAACATTTAACTCAAACATTCAATACTTAAGTATTTATATTACAGTTCTGCACACACTGGCTTCATGTTGTAAATCACAAATGAATAAATAACTTGTACATCCAATATCATGTGAAAATGAAGTTACATCATGTAATGTTTTGGAACAACATGAAACCTACTGGTCCATCTTGTAAACTAAAGTAAAACTCTTAACTAAATTTTTAAAAGTCTTAAAACCATTCATTATAACCCACATACTTAAAGGATTTTCTTAAATTTAGTGCTTTCACAATAACCAAAAGGCAACAGCCCTATTAAAACGATAAAAATGTCTTAGCTAAAAATGACTCCCACCCATCCCTAACAACCCTATTTGTGTCACCTAATCCACTTATTCTCACTGTTAACAGTGAAGAAAAAACAATTCAATACCACCAGTTCCATTTACAGTTTTAAACACCTCAATCAGATCACCCCTAACTCTTCTTTTAATTTCAAAATGGTAAATACCCTTAATAGCTTATTTTTTAATTTCGTATTTACAAAAAAACAACAACTTTCATTTCTGAAAAAGTAAATAAATGCTTGATTTTCAATTATGATGACAATAAAAAGCACTTCTGCTCCTCAATCATTTAAAATATTTAAACTGGATAAAATATTTAAAGCCTGCACCATAGAAATTATGTATATATAACTCACTGATTAAATAACTGTATAACTTTTCAAATATCTCTAAATACTGTGATCGAAGATTGTTACTCAATAAAATTTAAAAATGTTCAATTAAACTTAGGATTTTAAAAAGCAACAACTTAAAGCTGAAACATAAGAACAAATCAACCTTACTGTAATAGCAACATCATCATCATAAAGTATTAATGCACTGTAAACGCAAGCAAGTTCATCTTCGCTGGCCATTGTAAATTATCTGAACTTTGTACGTTATCGTAGTATTTGATATCAAGATAGACCAATATCGTCTTCCTCCCTCTTTAATTTAGCGACATCTATGAATATTATTCTTATGTGTTATGTACGGGAACACTTTCAAATTTACAAATATATCACTACATTCTTCTGGTCCAAAATACAGCTAATAAAGTTCCAAAATATCCAAATATTATCGTACTTGAAAATACCGTACACTTTAGTGATGACGTCAATGTTTATTTACATTGTCCACTGCATAAAAGCGAATGAAAAACAGTAATATACGCCGAAATAGGCCTAGTTTAATGGGTTTTGTACAAGCAGTTATTTGACTATCTTGCATTCTTATATCAATATAATATTTCTGATAAACGAAATACGTATAATAGGTTACATTAAACTAAAAGGACCTCAACTATCTATATTAAATGAATAAAATGATCTGTGGAGACGACATTAAAGTACTATTAGTAGCAGAAAAAAGATCAAGCCATCTGCATTAATGTTTGAAATACGAAAAAGGGAAATTAATTCAACATTAATAAGTGTTGTAAATATGCCGTAAATAAATATTTGATACACATGTAATTATTAGCTGGATCATATTTTACAGAGATATCTATTATTCATGAATACATATTAAAACTTTAGCTTTGTACGATATGATACAGTTTTGTTAATTTATATATGTATATTGTATATAGATATACATATATGTTGTCACTATACACACACAATACGTTACTCGTCAAATTATCGACAAGACTTGCCATTTTCAAACCTTGTGTATCGCTGTAATTCGTTTCATAATTGATAATTTTTGTTCGTGTAATAGCAAAATTGCATAAATTTTTTTTTCTTCGTAATTTAACGTGTTAGTAATAAAGACATGACTAATGAAATGGTACTCCGTGGATTATGCGATAGTACACAGCAGATAGACCGATGTGGTTTTACTGTAAGAGAACATACACACACACACATGTAAGAATAAGCATTTCAAATACCAGTATGCACGTCTTATTTAGTATACACACGTTGTAACTTCGTGGAAAAGTCTTTTAAGTGTTCTCAATATAAGAACTTAACATTTCCAAAAAAAGTTGATAGATCAAATACTTTTAATTGTAACGTTATTATTAATTTAAACCTGGCATTACTTGATGGTTAGATTGCTCGACTGGCAATATGCGGTTCGCAGGTTCGAATCCCTGACGTCGAACATGTTTACCCAGTCTCGCTCTTTCATCCATAATGGCGTTATAATGTGAAGGCCAATATCACTATTCGTTAGTAAAAGAGTAGGGGGTGGTATTAACTTTCCTCATAGTCTTTACAGAACCAACCAGATTATTTAAAACATATGATGGTAGTTTTTATCTCTAAAACACTGTTAATAGCTTCTTTTATAGCAACGCCATAGAATTTAGACTAACAATTTCTTGTCATTACTTCCATGCAATTGGAGCAGCCGTGTTAAGCATCATTACCAATGCTAATTTATTAAGCTAATATCATGTGACGCTAAGCTCTTTAATTCGGGTAATTTTGTAAAACGTAGTAAACTTATACTGAAAAGTTGTCAGTTGAAAATTAATAATAACCTTCCATCCGCATAATTCTTTTGAAAACTTGAGCTACAAAGTGCTAATCTAATTAGCTTGGCCTAACTGCACTTTCTTTAACTTTATAGTTTTGTTTCCCTAAATCAGACCCGAATGACAAAAACTTTTTAAAAAATGTTTAATTTTGCTTTTAGGTGAAGCTCTAATATAACTGTTACAACAAAACTCAAATCACTTTTTGCATAGGTGTGTGCAAAAAGTTTGGTCAAAAATAAGGAATTTTTGTTGAATAACTTTGCAAACATGTTTTATATTTACGTAAATTGAGACTTGTAACTGTGGGTTAAAAGGGTTCTATCGGTATGAAAGAGTTTGTTTGTTTGTTTTAAATTAAGCACAAAGCTACACAATGGGCTATCTGTGCTCTGCCCACCACGGGTATGAAAGAGACATATAAAATATTAAAATATTTTTTTATTAAATAAAGTGTCCATATTTTTGGTGCGAAGAAAGAAAATAGGAGTATACTTGATTACATTTGGAACTATTATATCTCAGGTATATTTAATGGATTGTCTTGAAAGTTGGTGTGTGGAGTGAAGGTCTAGTAGCGCACATCCACTGAAAATATGGGATGCTTTGGTTTACCACAGTTCGAAATACAGCTAGTGGAAAATCGTTAAACTATTACTCAAATTCATAACACACGGTGTGTCCTGCTGTAAGTTGTTTTGGCCGCACGACACACTACCGCACGTCTTGATGTATACAGTTTGAAAGGTTAATTTACACGTTTATTTTGTTGGTATCTGTATATATCTATAGTACCCTGTTATATATACGTATATGTTTCGATGTATATGTAGAGTATACTTTTAACATATGTTTTAAATGTCTGTTAAAAATAGCAACAACAACGTTTTATTTTATTCACTATGCCTACACCAGTACAGCGGTATGTCTCCCGATTTACAACCCTAAAATCAGAGGTTCGATTTCTCTCGGTGGGCTCAGCAGATAGCCCGATGTGGCTTTGCTATAAAAAAAACATACATTTTATTTACTGTTATAATGTTAATTATTATTAGGTATCTCCAAGGTAATCAGTTATTTTATAATAATTTTATCTCATTATAAATTCTATTGCTTTATATTATTTATTTTGCTGTTGTTTTAAAATGGCTTACTATTGTTCAGTAAGGATAAAAAGTGTGACTTTCAGTTTTAATATTTAAAGGTTGTTTTCTCAAGCATTTGTGTTTGTTTCTAAAACAGTAGCACCCCAGTGGCTCATCGGTATGTGTGCGGACTTACACGCGAAAATCCGGGTTTCGATACCCGTGGTGGGCAGAGCGCAGATAGCCCATTGTGTAGCTTTGTGCTTAATTAAAAAAACAAGAACAATCTAAAAAAGTGTATATGCACTTGTTTGTAGGTTGTTTTTGTTTTATGTATTTTACTTATTTCACTTAATTGTTAAGAGTTATTTTCTTAAGTTTTCTCTGTTAAGGGGTAGTTTTGTTAGGACTACTGTTAGTTATCCCCTTCTGAAGAAGATATTTACCCCTTTGTTAAAGGGTAGAATCCATTTGAATGTTCCATTTTTTTTTAATTAAGCAAGAATATATTTCCTTCCTATGTATTATTTTTCTCCAAACTAATTGGCGAAATCCACTAAAACAAAATATTTTGATTATGATTTGCTAATGATTTATATTAAAACAACAATGTCTGTCAAAGTTTGCTTACTAGGTAACGCTACCATAGGTACGTTCCTTTTTTTGTTGTTTCTTTGTTACTGAGTACAAAACTACTCAATGTCTTATCTGTATTATGCTTGCTGCGAATACCGAACCAAATTTTCATTCTAATAAGCCCAGAGATTTACCACTGAGCCAATGAAAGGCTTCTTTTCTACTAACAGTCTGTGTGGTTTGATAGCAGTGCCTTCTATAGAACGTGATGGACTGTGTAACTCCAGTTCGTTCAAACTTTTAAGTATTTGCTATTTCATATTGAAAGCTTATTGGCAGTCAAATGAATTAAACATAAGTGCATCTTTTGTGTAATGTTAAGTTACGGTATCCACCGCCAATTCTTCGGTTGTTTTAATTGAGTACTAGGGCTTGATCATTGCACTTATAACACACTCCCAGATTCAAAATATACAGCATGGTTATGCAGCAACGGGCCTTGGATTCACAACCGACACAATAATAATTAAATCACGTCCTGCCTGTCTTGTATAATTCTACACCTACAAACGAAACAAAAATAACAAGCGCGATTCACACAAGTGTTATGTGGTCGCTATTTTCACCAAACGTAGAATTTCCACATTAAGGGATAAAATCTCGTCTTAAGTTTACCGAGACCAGTTGAGTTAAAATAGAAAGATTACATAATTAAAAGACGTGACAAAACTTTGTGTTTAATTATGAATGAACATTCAGTATGTCCTTTAACTATATTTAATCAGAGATACTTCGTAAGTTCATAAAGTGTGCAGAAATTAGAAAAAAGTAGGTTCCAAACCAGAGAACTTAACACTCATCTGCTGCTATGTAACTTACTAGATTCATTGATTATAAAATAGGTACACAACTTTTAGAATTAAAACTGTAAGTAAACGTTTTTATTTCAAACCGTTTTAAAGTAGCTTATTAAAAAAAAGGTTTCGAAACAAGTTTGACGATATTTGACAACTGGGGAAAGTAATACGTTTTTCCATAATGACCGAAACATATTAAGTCCCGGAGATTGTATGTCCAGAATGTGAAAAGTACAACAGTGTATTTTTATATACTGTAATGGCAAAATAATTTCTAAGCTTCAGATAAATTTCTAGATGTTAAGTAGAATTAAATGGGAGTTTTTGAAGTTTTTTTACCTGAATTGTTAATGGATAATATTTTAACAGCTTTATTACGGTTATTTATAGTGAACAGATTACGTATGTTGCAACTTGTACCCTGGTATCTTTTTAGTTGATTCGGTTTGTTTCATTTGCTTTTATTTCAGTTTGTTTTTGAGTTAAAATAATATAGAAATATTAATATTTAGGGTTAAGCAAAATAAAATAAATAGAAAAGTAAGGACCTTGTTAAAAACAACAAACTCAAACATACAACTAACGTGAGTTTGTTATATCTTGCCCCCAGTGGCTCAGCCGTATGTCTGCGGACTTACACGCTAACGTCCAGGTTTCGATACCCGAGGTGGGCAGGGCACAGATAGCGTATTAGGTAGCTTTGTGCTTAATTCAAAACAACAACAATTGTTATATCCAAAAACAAGCAGAGACAAAAATAACAAAATTAGTCCACCGCTTACTTTTAGTTTTGTTTTTCTTTGCTTGCTCCCCAGTGGCTCAGCGGTATGTCTGTGGACTTACACGCTAAAATCCGGGTTTCGATACCCGTGGTGGGCAGAGCACAGATAGCCCATTGTGTAGCTTTGTGCTTAATTCAAAACAACAACAAAATTTTCTTTGCTTTTGTTTCGGTTTGTGTTTTATTGTAATAAACTATATATATATATAGACAAATAGCTATATACATGTACTCACCATCTAAATTCAACTTTATTTCAAATTTGTTTTTTCGCTGCACGAGTAGTAGCGACTTTTATTTTAAAATATTTATATCATTTCAAAAACCAAAAATACAAACGAACAGAATTTAAACACAATTATTTTCAACAACAATAAGAATTCTGACACTTTTATCCTTATTTATTTATATTTTAAAACTGTTGTTACGAAATTGTTATTGTTATTATTATTATTAAACATTTAATTTCTAACAATTTGTTGCATCAAGCGACAGATGGCAGCATATGCTTCTAAGATTATGTGTTAATAAATATAATTCAATATCTAAGCACACTCCTCTTCATAGTGCTTTCTCTATCCATACCAGCCGTTTTTACATATATAATATTCTCTACAAGTGTGTTTTCTAGTCATCACGGATTAATAACGTTATCGGCCAAAAATTGGCCACAAATCTTTTGATAAAAATGATAATACTCAAGCAAACATCCACATATCGACATTGTGGGGCAAAGCCACATCAGGTTATCTGCTGTGCCCACCGAGGGGAATCGATCCCCTGGTTTTAGCGTCGTAAATCTGTAGACTTACCACTGCTCCAGCGGGGGACACAAACGGCTTAATTTTTTTATTATTTTCTATAACTTAGAAAAAAAAATTTTTGGTCTGGGCGTGGTCTTTTTTCGATAACGGTCCGGCAAGGCCACATGGTTAAGGCGCTCGACTCGTAATCCGAGGTGCTGGAATTCAAATCTCCCTGTTGCACCAAATATGCTCGCTCTTTTGGCTGTAGGTGCGCTATAATATGACGGACAATCCCAAATTTTTTGGTAAAAGAGTAGCCCAAGAGTTGGCGGTGGGTGGTAATGATTAGCTCTCGTGTAGTTTTGCGCGAATTTCAAAACAAACAAAATCTTTTCGATAATACTAACCCTAAGATTAGTTTTATGTGTGTATCTGTGTGTTAAACGCAAACCTATCGCATTAGGTTTCGCTACTCCTACTATAAGTATAAAACCCTAATTTTCATCTTTACTACTGACCTACAATAGGGAACTACTAAATTATACAAATATTTCCTGAATTGAGTGATTATATCCTCAACAATGCATTATTCTGGTGATTTATAATATATGTTATATAAAACAATTACAGTGACGTTTTAAAAGTTAATCACTTTTAAACCCTAAAATATCTGTTTCATTTTCTTTGGTAATTTTAAATGTGTCGTTGTTAATAATTGTCTATCTTGTAACCGTAGAGAAAAACTTTCTCCAAGTAAATCCAAATTTGTAAGTTTCTGTATCTACAATTGTTAAATACAAATTCAATTTTAATATTTTAAGCTTATATTATAGTCTTAAAATGATGATGTAGGAGGCTCAGATTTGTTTCTAACACGATTCGTGATACGATCAAATAAGGATATAATGTTACAAAATTGTTTACTAAAAACTCGTAGGGCCAAAGCTAAATAATCTTTTGACTGGTATGTAATTTTTCACTACGCTGATTAAATTTCATATATCCTTAAATTTTGATCCACATTTTAAAATAATTTCGAATTCTAAATAATCCACAAGGTATAGGTTTCGTCTTGTTTGTTTGTTTTGGAATTTCGCACAAAGCTATTCGAGGGCTATCTGTGCTAGCCGTCCGTAATTTAGTAGTGTAAGACTAGAGGGAAGGCAGCTAGTCATCACCACCCACCGCCAACTCTTGGGCTACTCTTTTACCAAGGAAAAGTGGGATTGACCGTTACATTATAACGCTCCCACGTCTGGGAGGGCGAGCATGTTTAGCGCGATTCGGGCGCGAACCCGCGACCCTTAGATTACGAAGCGCACGCCTTAACGCGCTAGGCCATGCCGGGCCAAAGGTTTCGTCTTTCAGTGTGATCATATTGTTTGTTTGTTTTGTTTTTCAATTTAGCAATGTACAATTAGAGGGAAGGCAGCTGGTCGTTATCACCCATGGCCAACTTTTGGGCTACTCTTTTACCAATGAATAGTGGGATTGACCGTCACATTATGACGCGCTACGGATGAAAGGACGAACATGTTTGGTGTGGTGGGATTTCGAACCCTCGACCCTCAGATCGAGCGCCCTAACCACCAGGCAGAGATAGCCTAGTTGCGTTGCGCCATAAAACGCCAAACCGACCTTCCTAACCACCTGTCCATAGCATGCTTTCTTGTTCTCTTTTGACGTCCTATTTTCGCCCTGACGACGAGACAAAGACTCTTGTCAAAGGAAGGTCTGTTTGTTTTGTTTCTTTGTTGTTTACCACAAAACTACACGACTTGGTTTGTTTGTTTGTTTGTTTTTGAATTTCGCACAAAGCTACTCGAGGGCCGTCCCTAATTTAGCAGTGTAAGACAAGAGGGAAGGCAGCTAGTCATCACCACCCACCGCCAACTCTTGGGCTACTCTTTTACCAACGAATAGTGGGATTGGCCGTCAAATTATAACGCCTCCACGGCTAAAAGGGCGAGCATGTTTGGTGCGACAGGGATGCGAACCCGCGACCCTCAGATTATGAGTCGCACGTCTTAACGCGCTTGGCCATGCCGGGCCTCAGGCGGCTTGGAATCTGTTCTCTGTCCACAGTGTGTATTAAAACCCAAATATAACAGCATGGACTATTCTTACAATACGCAACAGTGGTACAGTTGTATTTGAAGCTAGTTTCTGGACAAGTATTTTTAATTGGCTAAAAGAGTAACATGATAATCTAAAATATTTGGGAAGGAAAAGTGTTACTATTTTGTTCAATGTACAAAAATCAGAATCATATATATATATATATATATATGTATAATAATTATGGAATCTAATAACATAATTTTGTTTTAAGTGTTACTACGTCGAAAGAATTACATGATACGTGTGTGTGTGTGCATGCAACAGTTTTAGACGTTCTAGTAATAACCGATGGAAAGTTTCTATCTATCTCTATTAATAGTAAATATTTTAAAAGCACAGCATTTCGGACTTGTTGACCTTTCTAATATTTGATATGTGTTTTAATATATATATACGTGCGATTTTTACAGGTTATATTTGTTTGTTTTGTTGACTTTCGCGTAAACCTACACGAAGACTATCTGCGCGAGCTGTCTATAATTTAACAATGTAAGAAAAGAGAGAAGGCAGCCACCCACCGCAAACTCTTGGGCTACTCTTTTACCAATGAATAGCGGGATTGATCATCACATTATAACGCGCCAGGGGTGAAAGGACGAACATGTTTGGTGTGACGGGAATTCGAACCTTCGACCCTCGGATTACGAGTGGAGTGCCTTAACCACCTGGCCATGCCGGGTCTTACAGGTTATATATTAAAATTATGTTTTGCAGTTTTGTACATGTATTAGAACGAAGTGTTATTGTTGTCTTCGTGGGCATTGGCATGGTTATAATTTATTGTCACTTGAGTTTTTTTAATCATATTAATTTTAATTCTTTTTCTTTCTGTCTCTCCATTCTTTGAACGAGCTTTAATGACATTTTTCTTTAAGTTTTGAGTTCTTGACATTTTATGACACATGCTCCCTGTATGACGTATTTTATTTTTACATGACTTATTTATTCGTATTCCATAAAGACGAGTTATTCATACGGCCCTTTTCCACGAAACAACCAAGATACGACTGTGACACGGTTCAGGTTTTTATACCAAAAATCTGGGTTATTGGTGTGTTGGTGATTAGGTGTCAATATTTACAAACGTGAAAAAGCCCCAGTAGACGGCTTTTCTGCGAGGCATCTCCCATCTGTCTTGTCACAAGTATTCTCTATCGTCGTTTTAGTTAAATTGTTTAAAACGCTGTAAACTGGACGACGAATTCATTCTTCACGAATTAAATAAAAAAGGTCTATAATATATTGTTGTTTTGTAACCAGTTATATTGCAGAATAAGTCCTATTTATTTACTCGTTACAAAAAACATTGGTGCAATTATTTATTAAGTGTTTATTTTTACAAAGCAGATTCACATTGAATTATCAGCTATAAGCACACGGGGAATTTGAACCTTGGATTTTATGGTTGTAAGTCCGTAGATTTACCTCTGTCTAACTAGAGGAGTGTTATTAAGTGTTAAAAATATTTACCATGTTACCATGTTTTAAACAAGTTTCTTCATTCTGTCGAATTCAGTGGTTGTAGATATATCTTCAACACCACAACTGAAGTCAACGGTCACTTCTCTTTAACCAAAAATGTAATAACTCATTAATCTTTACGGCCCAGCATGGCCAGATGGGTTAAGGCGTTCGATTCGTAATCTAAGGGTCGCCCTTTCAGCTGTGGGGACGTTATAATGTGACGGTTAATCCCATTATTTATTAGTAAAAGAGTAGCCCAAGAGTTGGCGGTGGATGGCGATGACTAGCTGCCTTCTCTCTTGTCTTCAAATGCTAACTTAGGGACGGCTAGCGCAGATAGCCCTCGAGTAGTTTTGCGCAAAATTAAAACAAACAAACAAACGCTGATATTTATGTTTCAGTTACCTTTATAACATACTTTATCTCTGGTTTTCTTCACAGAAAAACTGTACAACTACAGCGGTCCGAACTACAAAACTTCTATTCAGTGAAATATATCCCATGTCTAGAGGGGCACATAGGAACCAATGTGTAGCTTCAGGCTTCATTGGTATATGCGAATAAAAATGGTGACATGTTAACATACCAGCCTCTCGTGATGACGAGAAACCCACTTGAAGTAAAAATGTAAGTCAGAACGGCTGGTAAGAGTATTAACACTTTTCAACTTTAAAATGGTAAAACAAACAATGTTAACCTGAAGATGACTTAAAAAGGTCGAAAATTGTTCTCTGCTTTATTAGTAAAAGTGTTACTACCCATTCCAGTCTCTCTACCACATACTGGTACCCAATTATTTAAAGTAGAACATTTAGGGTAAACTATCTTACTCAAGGACTTAACTATACGGAGCAAACCAGCCTCGAACTTTCGACTACAAAACTAAGTCACAAGAACACTTTAACCTACATGTTTTATGTAATCACAGAGTACACGACTTTTCAAGAAAAGTCAGTCTTTTTTAACATCCTCTAGCCGACCTGTGTTTACAGCCACTTTAAAATGAAATATAATGTAGTTTGTTCCCTATCCGATGTCTTTGCTTAGCACAAGATTCGTTTGGTTTGTTATGAATTTCACGCGAAGCCATCGAGAGCTATCTGCGCGAGCCGTCCGTAATTAAGCAGTGAAAAACTTAAGAGGAGGCAGCTAGTCCTCACTACCCACCGCCAATTCTTTTACCAACGAATAGTGGGATTGATCGGAACATTCTAACGCTCACATGGCTGTAAAGGCGAGAATGTTTGGTGTTACGGGGATTTAAACCCACGACCCTCAGATTACCAGTCGAACGCCTCAACTCACCTGGCCATGCCGGGCCTCCACTGGGGGAGACTTTAAGATACACTAAACTAAATTATTGTATTACACGTATTATTATAATATCCGATGATATTTGAAAAAAATTATATTTCTATGATAATTATTGAAATTAAACCTTATTAAGGTATGCCCATTATCAATCTTAACAGTCATTAGCTTTTATTTTATTTATACAAATTTTAAAATTTTCCATTCTCGTTTCATGTTTGGTTGCGGGTATCCCCAGTGGCTCAGCGGTATGTCTGCGGACTTACACGCTAAAATCCGGGTTTCGATACCCGTGGTGGGCAAAGCACAGATAGCCCGTTGTGTAGCTTTGTGCTTAATTCAAAACAACATCATGTTTGGTTGCGGTAAAATTTCCAGGAACAAAAACTCTAAGTTAGAAGTGTCTGGGGCATTTTATGTGTTTGTGTGTTTTCTTACAGTTTGTTTGTTTTTTGAATTTCGCGCAAAGCTACTCGAGGGCTATCTGCGCTAGTCGTCCCTAATTTTGCAATGTAAAACTAGAGGGAAGGCAGCTAGTCATCACCACCCACCGCCAACTCTTGGGCTACTCTTTTACTAATAAATAATGGGATTGAACGTAACATTATAACGCCCCCAACGGCTGACAGGACGAGCATGTTTGACGCGACGGATATGCGAACCCGCAACCCTCAGATTGCGAGTCGCAAGCCTCGACCCACCTGGCCCGATTTCTTATAGAAAAGCCACATCGGGCTATGTGCTGAGCACACCGAGGAGAATCGAGTCTCTAATTTTAGCGTTGGAAATCCCTAGATATAACGCTACACGAGAAAGGGGCTGGGGCATTTTAATTGGAGTTTTTAATACCCATATCAATCGTCTTTAGGGTACAAATTTTAATTCTAGTTGGTTTATCGTCATCTTGAATTAGAGAGGTTTTGTTTGTTTGTCGTTTCTAGAGCCAAGCGAATCGAAACCCAGATTTCAGTCTTTCAAGCACGTGAACTCACCGTTGTCCCAACTAGGAACTTGAACGTATATGAAAGGCATATCGTAACTGCACAATTTAACTTCAATCTGCAATCTTAAGAAGTTAGGTATAGAAACTTCAAACAAAACTGAAGTGCACCGAAGGGAATCGAACCCCTCATCTCAGCCACGTAAATCTTTCGACTCATCGCCTTACCAGCGCCAGCCGCCTTAAATTGTGCACAAATATTTATTTATTTTAGGGCAAAGCCATACTGGGTTAATTCCGTGTTTGGAGTGGGAAATCGATCCCCTGGACATTACTATTGTAAGTTCGTAAACTTACCGCTATCCCACCGGATAGAATATTGTAAACACGCAATTACTGTTATTTAGCTATCTGACATAGTACAGACACCTTCAGCTTGCCGGTAGGAAAGAACGTAATTAAAGCTACAGCAGCGCCACCAAGTGACAGTAAATATATGTATTTAGATATATTGAAATTTCCGATTGCAAGAGATTTCCGGATACGAAGGTGTTGAATAATAAAGCTCTTATTTACATAATTTGTGTATTCATACCACACAAATCCAACCCTAGAGAACTGAGTAATAGATTTATGTTTATTTTAAGCTCTCAGACTTGTTACAGAGTTACAGATGAGGGGGCATTGAGTAATAAAATATTTAAATAAAATGATCTGTGTATCGTATTAATTTGCATGAAAACTGTATTTAAAAAAGAACTATATAGAACAGCGTTAATTGCTTTACGTATTATAACATATTCTACTTTCCTTTACTCGTGGATTCTCAGAAGTACTAATGTATGTTCCCTCGTCTACGCAGTGCTTTTTTAACTAAGTCAGGTGGATTAGAAGACGGTTTATACGTTTTTGTGTGAATGGATCTAAAAAGTAATTAAAAATAAAGCAGTGTTTTAGTGGTAAATCTGGAGACTTTATAACACCAAAACCAGGTGTTGATATCTCTGGTTGTCACAGTACTGATCGCCTAATTAAAAATAAAATATTAATAAATGTAGTTAAGTATATGATATCAAAATGAAGACAAAATAAATAATGTTGTGTTATTAACTCCTACATTACTAACACGATTTGTTGTTTTATTAATTCCTACATTACTAACACGACTTGTGTTAATCACTCCTTCATTACTAACACGACTTGTTGTGTTATTCACTCCTACATTACTAACACGACTTGTTGTGTTATTCACTCCTACATTATTAACACGACTTGTTGTGTTATTCACTCCTACATTATTAACACGACTTGTTGTGCTATTAATTTGTAATAATAATAATTACTACTGAATTTCTTCACGTGGCTCACACCATAGATTTTGGTTATTTGTTTGCAATTAAGCACAAAGTAATACAATGGAGTCCTCCTATCGCCCGGTAGAACGGTAAGTTAAGTGTACGGATTTACAACGGTAAAATCAGGTGTTTGATTCCCTTCGGTGGACTCAGCAAATAGCTCGAAGCAGCTAGTCACCATCACCCAACGCCAACTCTTGGGCTATTCTTTTACCAACTAATGATGGGATTCATCGTAACTTTATAACGCCCCCATGGCTAAAAGGGCCTGGTATGTTTGAAGTGACGGGTATTCGAACCCGCCACCCTCAGATTACGAATTGAGTACCCTAACTACCTGGCCGTGCGGGGCCGTAGAGTAGTGAAAAAACCTTGAAACGTTAAGTTGATGACTCCTGCAAACTCGCTATCGATTTTATAAAACTGTTTCAATTTCTTGTCGTTTTTATCACAAGAGCATAAAAGCAGAGTGAGTCAAAAATACGATTAAAAATAATCAAACTCAAGGTTTAAATTATCATATATTTGTTAGTATGCTGGAATAATTTGATGTTTTTGTTTGTTTCCAAGATGGTTGATGAAAATCGGAGCAAAAGACCCGTGAAGTTTCGCTGCTTTTGAGTTGCCACAAGAAGTCAATTGACAAAATGCCTGGTTTGTTGACTGTACAATATCTAACGTCAGATTTTGCAGAATATGTCTGAGTTTCTGGCAAAAAAAAATAACTGAGTATTTTTATTAATTAGACATTTTATTTACAGTTTACTAAAATAATTCGAGTCCTCCAGATTCGTACTTTGTTGGGTTTAACAAAAAAAACTACGTATTGTGATGCCTACTAAATCGGACCTCCGAATTTAGCGTTGTGAGTCCTTCAACTTATAACGTCTCTTTAATATGGTATAAAACACACACAGTCGGTGTGTTTGCTTTTTTTGGAATTCGCACAAAACTATCTGTGCTAGCCATCCCTAATTTAGCAGTGTAAGACTAGAGGGAAGGCAGTTAGTCATCACCACCCACCGCCAACTCTTGGGCTACTCTTTTACCAACGAAAAGTGGGATTGACCGTAACATTATAACGCCCCCATGGCTGGGAGGGCGAGCATGTTTAGCGCGACGCGGGCGCAAACCCGCGACCCTCGGATTACGAGTCGCACGCCTTACGCGCTTGGCCATGCCGAGCCCAGTCGGTGTGTTTCTTGCTGCATTATACGCAATTTTATGGTTAGAATGTGTTTATCGACAAATGCGACACAACAATAGTACATGACGAACAGAAAAGAAAGAAACCCATAACAACAACTTGTACGTGTTTATGTTTTCAAATGGAACGACTAGGAGATTATAACATTAAATGTGTCAAGTGAATGGTTGATGTTCCGAAAATCTGGTGCCCCAGAAAAATATTCTTATAACACATTTTACTGTTTGAACGAAATATTATTTATTTTGACCGCTGTGGCGTAACTCTTCAGTGTGTGGAAACTTAATACGAATCAGAAATGTGTTACTGGAACAGGGGGGCTTAGATGTAGAACCAGAAATAGGCAATTGGGACTGATGGTGATTGGTAAAATTCAAATGTGATAACAAGCATACGTACAAAGCTCTGTGATAACTTTGTAATAAGCCAAAATGACTTTGCAAGATATTTATACTTTAAAAATTGAGCACACAGACGAATAAATATTAGAAAATCATTGTTAAAAGTGCTTGCTTAATGTAACTAGCGGGAAGATAAAAAAGCTAAATCAAAAGTCAAAAATGTGTTCCTTGTCGAAATATGAATGATCTAATAATATAGTTTTGATAGGAGTTTTTGTACGTGGAAGCATGTTAAGTCTCGATTTAAACGTAAGATGGCGAGAGTTTGTTTTATTTCGAATTAGTCAGACTCGAGATAAATTTATTGGGTAAATTATGTTTCGTGTGAACGATAATTATGCATCATAAACGAGGAAATTCATCGATTACAAATTTCATCTGTAGGCTAAACCACGTTAAGTCTAAATATGACAAAAATATACCTTCAATCGATCCAGGAATAACCCAGGAAGTTTTTGATAGCAGGATGTTTTTAAATGGTCAGCTGTTTTTGTTTTAATTTACAAGTGTTGTCCCAAATTTTGAATTGCACATCACAAGAAAACACAAAACAATCAACTGAAAAAACTCACTGCCAACTATTCTTTACCGACAAGTAATTGGTCTGACCTTCACAGCTGAAAGGGCAAACTTGTTACGCACCTGGTTTCGATCTCGCGAATCACAGTCGAATCTCTTAACAGCCAGACCGTCACATTTCTTTTAACATATTTGTGTTTAAACCTTTCTCGATGTTTGATAAACACGTTTCCTTTGCTGAAATTATTTTGTTTTTGAATTTCGCACAAAGCTACTCGAGGGCTATCTGCGCTAGCCGTCCCTAATTTAGCAGTGTAAAACTAGAGGAAAAGGCAGCTAGTCATCACCACCCACCGCCAACTCTTGGGCTACTCTTTTACCAACGAATAGTGGGATTGACCGTCACATTATAACGCCCCCACAGCTGGGAGGGCGAGCATGTTTGGCGCGACTCGGGCGCGAACCAGCAACCCTCAGATTACGAAGCGCACGCCTTAACGCGCTAGGCCATGCCGGGCCTATTTCAAAACAAACCAATATCCCTTCTCTTTTTTTTTGCATATAGATTTAAATATATCTATTACACATAAGAAAAAAAATTGTGAGGTTGTAGTTATAATAATTAGTTATATTACGAATAACATTTTGCTAAATTTCGTAAATAGATTTTGATGATTTCAGTGCAAATGCGTTTTTATTATAAATATTGAAATATGATGAGCCATACTATACTCTCAGCACAAGTGTCATAAGCAAACATTTGAAAACATAAGTAGAATGGAAAAGTGTCGTAATTACAGTCACGTTGATGCTATGTTTACAGTTGCTTGTTTGAGGAAACCCGCTCAGTAAAGATATTCTTTGATTAAATTCAAATTTAGGTCACTGTATGTGATGGTGAAACTTGGGACACTAAATACATGCTACACGCTACTTACCAAACTTGTAAACGAGTTAGTCAGCAAAAGAAGGTAAAGTTTTTTTTGTCTGCATTATTTGTTCAGGGAAAACAGAGATGAGTATTTGAGGCTCTTTCTTTCTTTGGATTATTTGTCGAATATAAGACAACCTGAATTTATCAGTTTAAGAAAGCTCGTGTAGTATCCAAGAAGTTCTAAATATTTCTTATTTATAACGTTCGTTTGAAGAGTAGTTACTAAGATATTTGATTATATGTGCCGATATTGATATCTTTATACGTCTGCTATGATAAAATCAAACGAGATTTTATAATATTAATTACAGGTGAGCATTTCAACGTTATAGATAGTACACACACACACACACACACACACACACACATACAGAGACATGTATATAATTTATAAACCACAAAAATCTTTGTCTGTCTGTTTGTCTGTTTTCTAAGTAGTCTTAGATCGCTGAACTAATCTTAACCAAATTTTATGGGATGGTAATCTGGAACAAGGGGCATGTTTTGGGGATTAAGAATCTCCAAAACATCCCATTCTCTCTGTTATTGAGCATTTTTTACCTTTGACGTCAAAAATCGCTCACCACATTCATAGATGACGCCATGTCCTTACACTAAAGAAAAACCTAAAATTTTATATGGTACATACACACACTATAAGGGAGGGTACACAACGGCTTATCTATCTCAGAGAGTGCAAAGGCAAAAAATGTTCATCATTTGCAATACTATATAAACTCGGCTAACATGTAGAGCTGCTTTTGAGTTATACCAACTTATTACTTTGATTTGTGACCTTTCAACTTGACCCGTAAGACACTTCTACGACTCATGACCATCTATTAATTAATCATATGAAACAATAACGACCCAGCTATTGAAAGTGGTTAACAGAAAGCATCCCTACTGCCACAATTTTGTCGCTATTTCTTCCTACAAAGCCATCCTAACCATTGCACAGTGTATACATATAGTCTTAAAGTTCATAAAAAACTTATGGTGAGGTAATAATTAATTTGTTGTTGTTTTGAATTAAGCACAAAGCTACACAATGGGCTATCTGTGCTCTGCCCACCACGGGTATCGAAACCCGGATTTTAGCGTGTAAGTCCGCAGACATACCGCTGAGCCACTGGGGGGCATAATAATTAATACTGTAATAATGTGCTATGTTATAGATTAAATGTGTGAAAGTAGGATATTTGTGTTATTTTTCAAAGCATCCACCCACACATTTTTTTAGATTTCGTAACCGAGACAAAGAATGGGCACCTGAACTTATCAAACAAAATACGGTAGTTTGCATTCTAAACATTGATGGTATAGTATACAAAGGGTTAAGTTCCTACATTCTATAGTTATCGTTCATCTATTATAAGCCAACAATTCCTGTTGCACTCTGTAATTAAGTTTTTAAATGAACATCAGATTTCTGTAAGAAAGTTAACTTTCTGGTGTCATAATAATATTATTAACGCTAAAATTATGATGCTATTTTTTAGCTTGTTTTTTGTTTTAGGCTAATCAAGATAACAATTATAACTACGAAAGGGTCATTTTGAGTGAGTTTTCTTTTCGTTGTAACTTTAAAATTCGTGCTTTATTGTGCATTTTTATGTGTGTACTACCTTCGTGAATAATAGTAAATATTTTGAAATTTATTTGAACTTAATATTTACTGTCTAAGCTGCTTTTTCCGGAAATTCTATCTAGATATTAGGATTTCATGTAATAGTTCGCGATCCTTATTATGAACCACTATCGTGGTTTACGATAAAAGTTGAAGAAAAAGATTCCACTTTATTTAATATGCAAGAAGACATTTTTCATGATTATTTTCTTGTTTTTAGTAGTAAAGCTGTACATAGGACTCTTGCGCTCTGTCCATCGTAAGGGTATCTAACCTCGGATTTTAGCGTCCTTAAATTTACCGTTTGACACCAGCGGACAAGCACAAAGAAACAGCAGTATTGTGTGTTTGTTTATTGAGCTAGTTATTCAGAAAATACATTTGGTAAGAAAATTCTATGCCTTAACTTTATCAAGGCATAATTTACATAACACTTTCATAACGCATACACAGTTTGAAGTGTGAGTAATATTTTGTGGTCACACGGATCCGACCCTGGTCCACCAGCTCCAAAATCCAGATCTCTACCACCGACCCTGGTCCATCAGATCCGAAATCCAGAACTCTACCACAGGGCCAACCCGCATCACCACAGTAACATATGAAATTGCAATTTGTTTGTGAGGGCCTATTTGATCTTCGATTAAGTTTGTTTTTAATTTCGCCCAGGCACACGAGACTTCATTTACCAACTAATAGTGGGATTGGCCATAACATTATAACGTTTTCACAGCTCAAAGAGCGAGCATTTTCAGTGATAGAGATTCGAATCCGCGGCTCTCAGCTAGAAAGTCGAGCGCCTTAATCACCAGGCCTTCTTTGATTAAGTCTCAAATTGTAAAAGTAAGAGATTGTAAAAATACACTTTTCGCTTTTCGAAAATCTACACCATGAGATAACTTTAAAAACACGCATTACAAAAATAATACAGACGAAAATCGTGATTTCAGTACTTCAATGGCTCAGATGTAAGTTTCAAGGCCAATAACAGTAATGTTTGGGGTGCGATCCTTGCGTCAAACTCAGCAAACAGATCCCCTTATGCAGCTTTATTGTAAAATAAAGCAAGCTAACCACGATTTAATTCAACAAAGAGTCGTCAACAATTAATAATTAAACAGTAATTACGTCATAAATACCTGATTTCACAAGAATGTTATCTAATACATTGATTATTCAATACAGGCTTAATTTCATATATCCGCATATCGGGACGATAACATTTAGATAACACTTAGAGGGGTGTGTTAAAATGTTAAATTATTCAAATATAAGTTTCCTTGTTCCACTGAATTAATAAATAGGCCACGGTTAGTTACGCTTTACTGCTTGTTTGTAAGTTCATTAATGTTTGTTTACATTATCACTGGATCTTTTGACCCTCAGGTCAGGTTTTCTACTTTTGTGTTTGGTATTCCGTGTAATTTTGCAAATTTATTTACTTTTTAATGTTTTTGAACCAATCATATGTAAAGCTATATGTACCATACCCATTACATGTAAAGCTTTATGTACCATACCAATAACATGTAAAGCGTTATGTACCATACCAATCACGTGTAAAGCGTTATGTACCATACCAATCACGTGTAAAACTATATGTACCATACCCATTACATGTAAAGCTATATGTACCATACCCATTACATGTAAAGCTATATGTACCATACCCATTACATGTAAAGCTATATGTACCATACCCATTACATGTAAAGCTATATGTACCATACCCATTACATGTAAAGCTATATGTACCATACCCATTACATGTAAAGCTATATGTACCATACCCAATTCGTGTGACCAGTTTACTGTTTAAGGAATTCTACGTCATACATCAGATTGGTAATAACAAAAACACGCAGGTTGTAGAACATATTTTAACCACCTTATTTACTGTAACCATTGAATTACGGCTTGGAACAGGAACTTTTCGTGAGTTACACACAAGTTTTTATTCCCCATTCAAAAAACAAGTTTCATGGTAAAATGCCTCAATTCATCCCCACCTGAAAGCTGGTTTCGCTCCCTATACAAATAATCTTATGTCGTATTTAGTATTTAACAAGTTCCTACTAAATTCACAGAGGGCAGAAGGTGGGTTCATGACTACAGCTATACTGACCAAGTCAAAAGGTGGGTTCATGACTATAGCTATACTGACCAAGGCAGAAAGTGGATTCATGACTATAGCTATACTGACCAAGGCAGAAGGTTAATTTATGACTATAATTATATTGACCAATTAAGAGGATGTCTTTGTGACTGTGTACTACTAACAAAAATGACACTGACCAATAATATCTACATTAAAATATATTACATTTACTGGAGCTCAGTCACCAATATTATTATTTATTTATATATTTTTGAATTTCGCGCAAAGCTACACGAGAGCTATCTGCGCTAGCCGTCCCTAATTTAGCAGTGTAAGACTAAAGGGAAGGCAGCTAGTCATCACCACCGACCGCCAACACTTGGGCTACTCTTTTACCAACGAATAATGGGATTGATCTTCACATTATAACGTTTTCATCGCTGAAAGGGCGAACATTTTTGGTATGACCTCATATTACGAGTAGAGTGCCTTAATCACCTGGCCATGCCGGGCCTCACTGATATTGATCAAAACAACTTATTAGGGATCTTAATTGTGGTAACTCTTGTAGAATTTTCATTTCCAAGATGGATGTATAAATTACGGCTTTAAGTAAGTATAGAACTCCACCTGTCTTCCTTTTCAAGAAGAAAACAAACTTGGGCAGGAATAGTCCGAGAAAACTCACGCCTTCGAAACTCGTGCAAACGTATAAACTAATTCGTAACTTATTTCTTCTTGATATCGAGATAAAGGTAAATTACTTCCATCAACCGGTACATCTCATGGTTCCAAACTATCTGTAACTTCAGGTCATTACAACCTCTGAAAATACACAAATATTACAAATGTCTGAAACTTCATGAACATTATGTAATCCTAAAAATACACAAACATAACATACCTCTGAAAACACACAGAGATTACAAACCTATTAAAATACACAAACATTATAGACCTCTCAAGCTACACAAACTGAAACTATATAAATATTACACATAGCTCTGAAACTGCACAAACATTACATAGCTTTGAAACTACACAGGATGACACAAGTAGTTTAAACAAATTTATATAAGTCAAAAGTATAAAATATAGACTAACAAAACTATCAACACAAAACACAGTCCGATCTCAACACGTAAATCACATTATAGAAAAAAAAATACACGTAAAAGAAAAGTACCATATTATAACTGAAGAACATACAGAGAATCAACTCTATCAAGAGAAATACAAAGACGCAATCCAAACATACAAATAACACTTACGAAACGTCTTTCCCATTAAAATACTATAATTCACTCCTGTGTCCACGACCAGATGGCGTTTTCTGTCCACACAGTATAAATCGACGGCCAAAAAACAACGCATTCGTCATCTTAGGTATTCACCAAAACTCAAGAGCAAATGAAATAAAATACGTCCACCCAATCAACTAGTTTTCAGAAATCGACCGCATGATTTCAAAGCGTAGAAACACACCTACAAACACTGTTAAAATATTAACAGTGGAACGTGAGTGGCACCACAACTCACACAAACAGATGGTACAGCTCATACACAGGTTAAGCCATACACGGGTTAAGCGACGACAAGTTTCCCGTACGTAGTGCTTTAACTGCCCAAGTTTGGGACATAATTCGACTGCTTGCATATCCAGTCTCACAGCGTATCAGTACGCGTCCTAAAACTCATAACGCACCTTTACGTATTAACTAGAATTCACCATACACGAAAAGCTATTATTGTACAATGAGATATACAAAAACATTCATGGACCATTTCTTTCAAAAATGTTTTGTGTGTTTACGAATTTCGCACTAAGCTACTCGAGAGTTGTCTGTGCTAGCCGTCCCTAATTTAGCAGTGTAAGACTAGAGGGAAGGCAGCTAGTCATCACCACCCACCGCCAACTCTTGGGCTACTCTTTTACCAGCGAATAGTGGGATTGACCGGTACATTATAACGCCCCCACGGCTGAAATAGAAGAGTAAAACAATTTGATCCTGACACTCATGCATACATAATTAGATTCTAACACGCAACCAGTGGTCCCTGTGACGTACATAGACACAAGGAAAACACGGGGACACGGCTATACTATAACCACTTAAACACGGATACATAACTTAAAGTATCCAATCATCCACAGCTAAACTGCATTATAAAAGAGCTACAAACTTGCTCTCCAGCCTCGTCAATGATAGTCCAACTGACCTTGTGACATGATTATTGAAGCCAGGTCACAATAACATTTTCTGGTTGATTTAGAGTAAAACTATTTAAATATATATCAGCAAAATATTCCCATGGACTCTTTCGAGTTTATCCGCGTAGAATAACTAAACCTAAAAAAAAATGCATGGAAAAATACTAGTTTTAATCCCTTACCCCTACACGTCTTCTAAACATGAATGCCCGTCACCTAGAAATAGACAAAGTAGAAGTTAATGTGTGAAATTTTCTTAAACGTGTTGGATGAATCTCACAGACTGACCTTACTATATATAATAAAAGTTATTTTTTTTAACGTGAACTATATTGTAGACATTCATGTCACACAAAAAAAACAGCGAAAAGTGACGTTCATAAAGTAACGGGGTGGTTAAAGTGCTCGACCGATAATCCGAGGATCGTGGGTTCGAATCCTCGTCGCACCAAACATGCTCGCCCTTTCACCCGCGGGGACGTTATAACGTAGCGGTCAGTCCCACTATTCGTTGGTAAAAAAGTAGCTTAAGAGTTTGCGGCGGGTGGTGATGACTAGCTGCCTTCCCTCTATTCTTACACTGCTATATTAGGGAACGGCTGGGACAGATAGCTCTCGTGTAACTTTGCGCGAAATTAAAAGAAATAATCATAAAGTAACAAGCGCCAACTAATTAACTGCCAGGAAGGGTGGTTGAAGGTAGCAGCCTGATTCGCCCGGAACTCGTGGTCAAAATACTTGTTGGGAAGTTGAGGTCGCTGTCCAAAATAAATCGATAAAATTGTGATAATGATTTTGTTTCTTTCTAAAAAGAAAAACGACTTTAGCAAAGAAGGAAAGAAATATCGGTTATCTGATTTTTGGAGAAGGAAATAAACCCCGAGCAGGTCGGAAAAGTTGTGATTTAAACTTGTTTTCCGTTCAGCACAAAACTACGTAATAAATTATTTACGCTGTCTACAACAAGGATGAAAATTTGAACTTTAGCGTTTGAACCTCAAACGTTTCACTAACGTACTGGGTGAAAACGAAACTTTGGCAGGGGTTTAGTTTAGAGCAGTGGTTTTAAACCTGGAGGTCGTGACCCCTGGGGGGTCGTTTGAAGCTTCTTGGGATGACGGAAGGTTTGGGAATTATTGGGGAAATCACCGAGCAGTTTGTAGTTCTTGTGACAAGTACCTGTAACTGTCCACCAATGAGTGGACAATGCTGAAGTGCGGCAGTTGAATCACGTCGAGATGTTTGTTGTGCAACCACCTGTTTAATTTTGAGTAAAACTTTTCATATATTACAGTGTTTTGAATTGCTTGATTTTTTAAATTATATAATATTAACACATCGAACTTAAGATTTAAATATCAAAGCTTCCATCGTATTTAGTGTATTTTCTCATTGTGTATATATATATATCAACCCTCACACTGAGTGAATAAGTAGGTTTTGTATGATGTTCAGTAATTCCATGGATTTTACATTTGTTTATCACTTGTAGCATTTCTCAAGGTCATTTATTTGTAACATTTTCAATAAATTAGGATCTTTATATAGTTTTGTTCTATTCTACCTTTACACAAAGTTCACCATTATAAAAATTATTATAGGGGTCACGGTAATACCCTGGAGAGTCTTCGGGGGTAAGACGATAAAAGAGATTAAGAACCAGTGGTTCAGAGAGAGAGAAGTCTGATGAATTCTTTCCCCCAGCAGGGCTGTTCCGGAACGTCGTGGTTCATCTTCGTCCCCGCTCATGAAATATTATTTACCTTTACTTGGCAGTTTTCCTGTATTTTGATCTGACTCGTTTAAGGTCATAATGTGGGGTGGGGCAGTACGAAAATGACGGGTGAGAAAGGAGACCGAGACAAAGGCGCCAAAAGGGAAGTGGCCAGGCCCGAGCCCGCAGTCCAAACAGCCGGAAGACAGACAAGACGAAACATCAACTCAAATGGCACAATTCGGGGCCGAACAAGAATATTGCCTTGGCTGGGATCTAAAGATCCAGTGCCAGGGATTTGGATGTGGGGAGGGAAAACGGAAGTGCCCTGAGAAAACCCACTTTCACAGGACAGTCACCTGAGTGAGGAGGTGTATGGTTTTAATATTATTATTTGTTTGTTTCAAGGTTGTCAGGTTTGTTTAATAATAGAAGACGTATTAAATTTTGTTGTTCACATACAACTCTGTGTAATATAACATTTCGCACCCACAGTGACACAGCAGTATGTCTGAGGACTTAAAACGATAAGAATTGGGTTACGATACCAGTGGGGGGCGGAACACGGATAGCCCTTTACGTTTAATTACAAACAACAACATACAATAGTACTTCACATCTCGTTGCTTTTTATTACTTTTCCGTAAATATATTATACGTTATTTTATTATATTGCCTCAACCCAAACGTGCTGTTTAAGTGATATGAAACCATTGGGTTTTCATGGACAAGGTACATTGCCGAACGCTGTGAAAGAGAAACGGTGACCTACATATCCTTTTACAAACTTCCGCGTGCGTCGCTCTATAAATACCTCATGTCTAATTTAATCTCAAAAGACTTTAATATTATGGTCAAACAACGATTTCTACTTCAGTGAAACATAATAATTCGTTTTTTTTTAACGGATACAGTTTGCCAAAGACTGTGCGTAAGATACAGTCACGTGGCTTTCAAACATGTTATCTTCTAAAGAAATCGTTGAGAAATTCATTCAAAGGTTCGATGAACCTGCTTACTTCAGGTAAAACCAGATGCATAAATAATAATAACGTAGTTAATTACCAGAGGAAGAAGACAGTTTCTCAAGATTTTTGTATATTAAAATTAGATTCTTGTTATTCAGCACAAAGCCACATAAAGGGACATCTGTACTCTATCCATCCCGGGTATCGAAATCCGGTTTTTAGCACTATAAGTCCGCAGACATACCTCTGTGCCACAAGGAAGCGTTAAAAATTAGAATATCAACTTTGATCTGGAATCCAACAACTAACTGATTTGAAGAAAGCAATATAGGTGGCGCAATAAAGAAGATTCCACTGATTTTTTTTTGTTAATAAAATCAGCATCTGTTTTTTACGAAACGTAAACATTGAAATATTTTATTATTCAACAGATAAAAGAATAACATGTATAAACAACCAATGAAATGTAGATAATCCAAAACAAAATAAAATTAGGATAGAAATTCTCAATTTAAAACAGTAGCAGTCTGTCTGTAATGGATATAGGCCCAACATGGCCTGGTGGTAAGGACGCTCGACTTGTAATCCGAGGATCGCGGTTTGAATCCTTGTCACACCAAACATCTCGCCCATTCAGCCGTGGGAGCGTTATAATGTAACGGTCAATCCCACTAGTTGTTGATAAAAGAGTAGCCCAAGAGTTAGCGGTGGGTGACAATGATTAGCTGCCTTACCTCTTGTCTTACACTGCCAAATTAGGGAAGCCTAGCGCAGATAGCTCTGGTGTAGCTTTGCGCAAAATTCAAAAACAAACAAACGCATAAAGAATGTATATTTATTCTGCGTTATTTTAGATAAGTTCTTTTAAAGTGTACGTGACAACACGCGGGAAGGAAAGGCGCGAGAAGTGAGATTTGAAATGGAAAACAAACTTCATGGAAGGTTTACTGGGGTTTAAGTTCTGCTTGAAAGAAGAATTATGGAAACAGATAAAAAATGAAGGATGAATAAATTATCACAAAAATTACTTACCCAATCAAGTCAAGAGCTAACTCGAGGCAAAGAGAAGAGGGCCAACACACGGCAAAAAATGTGTTAGGAGAGATGTCCGTGGTGGTACCTGAGCACGTGCATCAAGTTTTGTCTTGTTAACTTTGTAAGAGGGATCAAACACAGTTTCAAACATTACGCGCACCCCCCCCCAAGGATCGTGAGGGGAACATTAACACAAAGCCTGATACCAGATATTCTGGTTCAGCAAAATTGTAAACAAAAACAAGAAAAAAGGAAATATTCTTAGACTCCTCGTATGTCTGAGTGACATTCCAGGTAAAGTTTGTTGTTTTTTTTATTTCGCGCAAAGCTACACGAGAGTTATCTGCGCTAGTCGTCCTGAAATTAGTGTAAGGATACAGAGAAGGCAGCTAGTCATCACCACCCACCGCCAACTTTTGGACTACTCTTTTACCAACGAATAGTGGGATTGACCGTAACATTACAACGCTCCCATGGCTGAAACGGCGAGCATGTTTGGTATGACGGGAGTTCGAACTCACGACTCTCAGATTGCGAATCGAGCGTCTTAACCTCTTGGCCATGTCGGGCCACCAGGTGAGAGAGCTGTGTGGAACATATGCGTAACGTGCCAAGTTTAGTCCAAAGATGTTGGAAGAGTAAGCTGGACATGCGTACATACAAAACTTTCCGCTCAGTTAACAAAGGTGCTTTTGTGCTTTTCTTATAGCACATCGGGCTATCTGCTGAGTCCACCGAGAAGAATCGAACCCCTAATTTTAGCGTTGTAAATCCATAGATTTACCGCTGTACTAGCGGGGGGCGGTTAGCAAAGGATGAGAATTTGAACCATCAGTTAATTGTCGGTTTGTCGCAATGCAACATAAAAGGAATTAGTAGTGCTTAGAGGACTACAGGGACTCGAAACTGGACCGCGCTTCATAGAGCTGTAAATCCATACATTCACTACTGACACAGCGAAGAGAATCGTGTTGAAAACTGTAAGAAATATAATTACTCAAGTTAATTGTGACAAAAATGATGACTACATCTATTTGAATATCGTGCAAGTACTCTATACGGCCCTCTGTTCTAGCTAGTGTAGAAACTATAGTCCTGTCTTATATAGCGAAGTAAGAGTTACTCGGTATAGAAGATACCCACATGAGATACAAACCTTGTAATATCAAATAAGCGTTTATCAGCCTATTAAACGAATTCAGACAATTCAAGTAGAACAAAGACACGCTTCGCGGAGTTCCTCGTTTAACGAAAGTGCTGCCACCAACATCACAAAGTGATATCGCGAGGTGAAAACGTGAGCACGAAGTGAGTTTCCTTTTGGCTAACGTCGTTAGTCGGCAAACTTCCACGAAGGAAGCAGGGAAATGAGAGCCCTAGTGGTGATTATGTGAACTTGGCTCCCGCGTTCATGAAAGTGAAATGTAAGGTTGTTGAGGCGACATGTGTTTTTCGTGCTATGAGGTCACCGTAACGTGACATAGTAGACTCGGGACACAGAAACAAAAGCCTTAAATCGGAACTACGATCGACACTGTATAAGGCTTAGTTCTCTAAGTAGCTATCATGCAAAAGGAACGAAAGTTTTTTAAGTTTAAACTGAGGCATGACGGACGATGGCATATTCCGTTACCGTCGGGGCCTTTCACGGTGGGCTGCACAGACATTATGACCAGTTATTCCAAGTCCGGGGTATTTGTGAGATTGTTTTACCCTGCAGCTCAGAGTGGTATTTTGGTAAGTTTGAATAAGTTATTAAACCTACATTATCTAAGCATATTTTTTTAAAATACATGATATATATATATGCGTAAGAAACATTTTATGAAACAAAGTGCCCCCCAGTGGCTCAGCGGTATGTCTGTGGACTTACATGCTAAAATCCGGGTTTCGATAACCGTGGTGGGCAGAGCACAGATAGCCCATTGTGTATCTTTGTGCTTAATTAACAACAACAATGAAGCAAAGCATCAAATTAGATAATGTTACGGTATATATATGCGGGTCTGCATATAAATCCGCATATGTATTAATTCAACACAAAATAAAAACATATATACGAAAATATAAACTTCGGTTTCGTGTTTTCAATTATACTCTCCAGTTTCCAAGGTTTGCTTTGCTTTTGAATTTCGCGCAAAGCTACTCGAGAGCTATCTGCGCTAGCCATCCCTAATTTAGAAGTGTAAGATTAGAGGGATTGTTTGTTTGTTTGTTTTGAATTTTGCACAAAGCTACACAAGGGTTATCTGCGCTAGCCGTCCCTAATTTAGCAGTGTAAAACTACAGGTAAGGCAACTAGTCATCACCAACCACCGCCAACTTTTGGGCTACTCTTTTTACCCACGAATATTGGGATTGACTGTAACATAATAACGTCTCACGGCTGAAAGGACGAGCATGGTAATACAAGTTATTAATTGTATGTAATGTAATACATTTACTTATGCAGTATAATGTATCTACTGTGTATAATACAATCTATCCCACAAGTATAAACAGTTTGGTTTACTACATCAAAATAATCGTAAGAGAAATTCGTTTTAATAACCGGTACTTTTCTAACACACACAAAAAAAAATATTTAGTAATTAATTGCCAGTGAATTAGCTTTCCGCCCCAATTCATTTTCAAGAGAACTATTTGTTGAAATTTAACTTTTCTTATAAGTGTCACGTGATGTTTCTAATTTTAAGAGCGTTTCCAACATTCTTTCTTGCTCCGATTATTTTTTTTTTCATAACGTTTCGTTTTAACAGAAGAATTAATATCACTGTTACGCAGGTTCTTTTTAAAGTGAGGATAAGTTTATCCATTCAAATATTCAAAACCACATTTTATCGTTAAGCCCTTTGGTGGATTTTGTTTTTGAATTTTGCGCAAAGCTGCATCAAGGCTGTCTGCGCTAGTCGTCCCTAATTTAGCAGTGTAAGACTAGAGAGAAGGCAGCTAGTCATCACCACCCACTGTCAACTCTTGGGCTACTCCTTTACCAACGAATAGTGGGATTGACCGTAACGTAATAACGCCCCCACGGTTGAAAGGGCGAGCATGTTTGTTGTGATCGGGATTCAAACTCGCGACTCTCAGAGCGCCTTAACCCACCTATTCATGCCAGGCACCCCTTTGGAGGATTAGTAATTAGTAGTAGTTTAGGGATTCTACAAGTTAAAATCCGGAGTTCGATTCCTTGTTGTAAACAGAACTCAGGTAAATCATTGTGTAGCTTTGACCTAAAAAAAACAAACAAAGAAACTTATCCTTGTCTCATCACATATTTTGGATTATTTAATATCGAAAGTTTTTATCTCTAATTAGCCAAGTGCTGATAATTCATATTCAGTGTTCTTCAATTCCATTTCGGTCACTGAAATGGTGGATCTGAATAACACGATAGGATTAGAATTTACAGAGAATGGATCGTCGTTCGGTAATTTCATTTTTTCACATCTCGTCTCAAATTTGAATCCGAAACCTCACGCAAATCGGGTGAGAAGACTACCACCCATACAACGGTTAGTACAACGATGGCTCGGTATGACCAGATGGTTAGTGTGCTCGACTCGTAATCTGAGGGTTGCGGGTTCGAATCCCAGTTACAACAAACCAGATCGCTCTTTCAGCCATGGTGGTGTTATAATGCGACGGTCAATTCCATTATTGATTGGTAAAAGAGTCCCCCAGGAGTTGACAGTGAGTGGTGATGACTAGCCGCCTTCCCTCTAGTCTCAAACTGCTAAATTAGGGACGGCTACTGCAGATAGCTTTCGTGTAGTTTCGCGCGAAATTAAAAAAAACAACAGTAATATGATTTCTAACCAGTCAAGAACTTGTTTGCACCTGTCATCTTTATTCAAGCTACGGTATTTCTTGCTCAGTGTTTATTTGTTTGTTGTGTTTTTTGTAGAAAATGCATTGATGAGGCAACAACACCGATAAAGGCTGATTTTCCACCAGTCAACTCAGTCACTGGTACATCTCCGACATTGGTCAAAATTCGAATGTGAATGAAACGTTAACTAGAAAACAAGTAAAATAAACGTGGAAAAGATTGTTTCAAACGTTGAAAGAAAAACATTCGTAACCATATATGAAAATTCCACTTTGTCTCCGGGCGGTTCTTGAAAATTAAATGTTTTTATTGACACTTTAGGCACAAAGCTACACTATGAGATGTCTGTGTTGGCACTTTAGGCACAAAGCTACACTATGAGATGTCTGTGCTCTGCCTACCACTGGTATCGAAACCCGCTTTCCAGCGGTGTGAGTTCACAGACATTCTGCTGTGCCACCAAGGGCCTGTCCTTCACGGAAATAGACCAATGTTCTATCGAAATACATGTGTTCCGCCGCCACAAATAACTCGTTTTGCTTGTACATAGCTGTTTGACTACTTCTTGTTAAAGCTAAGTCGTCTGTGGAAAGGAATACACAAATACGGAAATTAACAACATGTTAAGAACTTTCTATAAGACTTGGAAAATTTTCAAAAGGTTCTCGAGTTTTCTACAGCAAAGAAATCACATCAGTAAAGTGACGTCGTAATCAAAGTGTTATTGTTACACCAGCTGAAACACCCGTACCCTTAACGGTGGTTGTGTAAATTCACGATTAATGAAAGGTTATCTTAAATCATGGAAAGTCGCTTCCTTTCTGTGTAATTGAAAAACACGCCCATAAAAAGTGCAAAACATGAAACGTGAAACTACACACTTGCACGTGTCTCCATATGGTCATAACAAACCTTCGTGATAAGGTAGATGGAGATCCACAAACACTCTGAGAAGTAGTTACATAGGGAATAGACAATAGTGTACCTTAGAACCATCCTAACCTAAGGATGACCTAGGAAGGTCGAAACGTTGTTCTCTCCGTATCAGTAAAAGTGTTAATACTTACACCAGCCCGTTGAAGTGGGCTTCTCGTAATCAAGAACAGACTTACTATTATATTTACGGCCCGACGTGGCCAAGTGTGTTAAGGCTTTCGACTCGTAATCCGAAGGTCGTGGATTCGGATCCCGGTCGCACCAAACATGCTCTCCCTTTCAGCCGTGGGGGCGTTATAATGTCACAGTCAATTCCACTATTCGTTGGTAAAAGAGTAGCCCAAGAGTTGACGGTGGGTGGTGAGGACTAGCTGCGTTTCCTCAAGTCTTACACTGTAAATTGGGGACGGCTAGCACAGATAGCCCCAGAGTACCTTTGCGCGAAATTCAAAAACAAAAAATAAACTATTATATTTATATAGAAATGTGTATTAATAACATAATGTTGTTATTTTTTATTGTCGTTAGTAGATAGATGTTTTTATTAATAACTAAAATAAAATATTTATTTCGTGCATTTCTTTTAATAGGTTCTTTTCAAAAAGTCAGTTTTTCATTTTAAACTTACATACCTCATGGCCTATCAAAATATACTAAATATAAAAAATACAATAATCAACCGTGTGTGGTATGAATTAGTCATACATGTGTTATTTTCATGGACTTCAGTTGTGGAAAAAGCTCCATTAATGTATATGTATACTAAGCAGAGATATTATGCATTTTATACAGTTCAGTTGACTTCGTTATAATTGATTTTGTTATTCTTCAGAGATAATACACGTTCTGTCCGCATAGGTTATTGGAATATCTCTGCACGTTTTATGAAAACGTAGGCAGCAACAGAATACTTTGCTGGTAAAACAGATTATATCTCAATGTTACGTTTTTTGCTATGCTGAATGACACTGACCAGTTACTTGGGTAACGCCGGTCGCTATTAGTTGAGCCGACATTTCCCGTTGAGTAACAAAGACTAGATTTAACACGAATTCAGTAGAAGTTCCAAGTTCATGCACAAATATGCGTAATGTGTTTTGTGTTATATTGATTTAATAAATGTTACATTCATGTTGTGTTGCACGTATAGTAGCCACTTTTTTATCTCTTAACTTCAAACTTAATCAATTTAGAAATTCAATTCGTAATTTATCCTGCTTATATGGAGCGGACCTATCTCTGTTGAAATAAGTTTAGCCTGAGAATACCTCGCGTTATCTTTCATGTGTAGAATGTTTCTTAGCATGTTCCAACATTTTCAGGTATAGAAGTCGTTTAAGTCATGCGTGAGACATTTATAAGGATCTTAAGTATATAGAAGCTGACTTAAGAGTACATAATAAATATGATTACATTCGAATGCATATATAAATGTTAAATCCTGTAGCTTGCCCCTCTCTAGTACGGCGGTAAGTCTACGGATTTACAACGCTAAAATCAGGGGTTCGATTCCCCTCGGTGGGCTCAGCAGATAGCTTGATGTGGCTTTGCTATAAGAAAAACACATACTCGCTCCTGTAGCTTACAAAAGTTTGCTTAAACAGTCTGACCAAGACTTCGAAGCAATGTCCTAGGCTTACATTAGGAAAGTGACCCATATGTGTCTTCGTGCTTATAAAGTAACTTTTCGATAATTTTCATTCTGCATTGTAAAGCACGAAAAGTCTACAAACATGTGAGCTAGTAAACCACTTCTTTCTTTTCTCAGTGTTTAATATTTGTCTTGACGATGACAAACAATGAAGTGACCTCACTGTTGTACTGTGTGTTTGTTTGTTTATTTTAATTTCGCGCAAAGCTACTAGAGGGCTATCTGCGCTATGCCGTCCCTAATTTAGCAGTGTAAGACTAGAGGGAAGGCAACTAGTCATCACTACCCACCGCCAACTCTTGGGCTGCTCTTTTACCAACGAATAATGGGATTGATCGTCACATTATAACGCTTCCATCGCTGAAAGGGCAAACATTTTTGGTATGACGAGATCCGAACCCGCAACCCTCATATTACGAGTCGAGTGCCTTCATCACCTGGCCATGCCGGGTCCCTGCTTTGCTGTTTCACAAATCGTGTACATTTACATTTTCTCTGTTTTAAATCAAAATTTGATTTTCAGAGTGTAAGAAATTGTTATTGTATGCTGATTTTATTTGTTTTGTGTGAAAGTCACACTCGACTTAAAAACTTTACAAGTGACGTGTTGAAATGTAACATTAGATAGTCTTCTGACTCTGTTAGGATAACGGTTCATTTGTGTTACAAATACGTCCTTCTGTAACATGCAACAAAGCTCTGTGCTTTTTATTAACGGACTGCTTTCAGCACAATTTTTTATGACCATTTTGTAAAATGAATAAAATTTTCCATAGGCGTCAATATGTCAATATCTTTACGTGAAGTGTGGCAAAAAAAAAGAAAATAAATTTCTTTAGCTATATATTACATTTCTAATTTAAGAAACACGTCTAACTGGGTTAATGTAGTTATACTGACATCACGCCTTACTAGGCCTGTCATAAATACCAAATTAACATGTCCTAATGAAAAAAACAAAATCAGCGTGATTTTAATCAACAGAATTATTCTTATTTATAAATGTCTAAAGGCCATTAAAACAACCCAGCTCTCAGAAGACCGACAGCCTAAATATAACAAACGAAGGCGTGCAACTCGCAGATTGCGAGTCGAGTGCCCTGACCACTAGGGCTAAACACCCCCTGGCCGCTGTTCTCTTGGCATTTTTGACCGTTTCTGGATAACGTACATGGACTATTTTCATGAGTGTATTACTACGCCATTAATAATGTAAAGTTATTAGGGATTTTGTCACCACAGTTTCGTTCCTGTTTAAATGTGAAGTAACAGTTCATGTAGTAATACTTTACATAATTTAAAAAAAAACAATGGATGAAAACGTTCTGCTAAATACTGTAGCTTTCGTGAAAAAAAAACACACACACATTGTATTCTGAACTATTTCACAACAACTTTTGGCGAACTAATATAAATGATACAAGCATGGTAAATAACTTATTGACATCTAAACTTTGTCCACCCTCAGCGACATAGATAGTTCCTTGTGTAGCTATATGCTTAACAGCAAACAACAACGCCATTTATATAATTTTAAAAGTCTTTCCTCGGGGAACTACTTCTTATCAATTTCATTTTTTTCCCCCATAAATTTATAGAAATACTTTTGTTTTAACAGCTCGAATCTCACTGGAACTCTGGCATGTCTGCTGACTTACAACGCTAAAAACTGGGTTTCGATACTCCAGGTGAACAGAGCATAAATACTCCATCGTATTTTTTTGTTTATTTATTTTTGAATTTCGCACAAAGCTACTCGAAGGCTATCTGTGCTAGCCGTCCCTAATTTAGCAGTGTAAGACTAAAGGGAAGGCAGCTAGTCATCACTACCCACCGGCAACTCTTGGGCTTCCCTTTTACCAACGAATAGTGGGATTTACTGCTAGATTAGGGACGGCTAGCGCAGATAGCCCTTGTGTACCTTTGCGCAAAAACAATAACAATAAACACAACAAAGAACAAAGAAACAAACACATTTCACAGCCCATTCACTGGAATGTAACCCTCAGTTTAATTACCTGACTTTGTACCGTTTTGTGAAGTTGATTGCAGGCCTACCTACATAAAGTATAATATAGAGTAATTTGATGGCTTTGCTTGTTCAAACATTCTGTGTTGAAAGCTGACCAAATGGTATTGGTAAAATTATTAATTTTTATGTACAATACACAGAGGGCACCAGTAGTACTTATTGGAACTTACTGCCATATTGAAGTGATTTTTTGTATCTGTAAATAGTTTATGAAAAAATTTGTATACAAATCTGAAGTAATCCATCGAGACTTATTTCTTAAGTAATTTTAAGTTAAGATTTAAGGGTGTGTGTGTAGGCAGAGGAGTGGGCTGAAGTAATTGGCTAGTAGATGGCTCAAAGATTACAGTGCTTGGGTCCCAGAGTAGATGTTTCTTATAGGTGGCGTTACACGACTTGAGACAGAAATAGTATAATCACACACACCCGAGCACAACGAAAATCATTTTATGTATTTCACGAAAAGGCCTTTCACGAATTGGGTCAAATGGGACACTGGAAATACTGCCCTGCCCCTGTGTACACCGCAGACACTAATATTACAAGAAATACACAACTTATTTTATCAACTTGTACGTTCCAATGTTCTTCATTTACACGTGTTTACAAATTTATAAACTTTACTTCTCCCGATGAGACAGCGGTAAATCTTTGGAGGTACAACACTAAAATCAGAGCTTCGATTACATTCGAATGTATATACAAATGTTAAATCCTGCAGCTTACCACGCCTCTAGTACAGCGGTAAGTCTATGGATTAACAACGCTAAAATCAGGTGTTCAATTCCCCTCGGTGGGCTCAGCAGATAGCCCGATGTGGCTTTGCTATAAGATAAAACACACACACAGCTAAAGTATTATAAATCAGCACTCGATGGATGAGGTCAACTAGACTCTATACCTCTTTGTTTACAGAGGCTGTGATAGGTCAGGGCCTGACTGTTTTTCACTTTGCTCATCAACAGCAATTGGGACTTGTCATAAGAGATTAATTAACCAGGAACTCGGTTCGAGTTTCCTCGAAGGTAAACACTGCGCTGTTTTTTTTTTTCGGCTGTAAAATCGGCGGGAACAAGGTTGAATAAAGTATTATGGGAAATGTGAGATGCTTCTTTGTATTGTTTGTGTTTTGAATTTCTCGCAAAGCTACACGAGGGTTATCTGCGGTAGCCGTCCCTAATCTAGCAATGTAAGACTAGAGGAAAGGCAGCTAGCCATCACCAACTATCGCCAACTCTTGGGCTACTTTTTTTACCAAGGAATAGTGGGATTGACCGTTACATTATAACGCCCTTAAGGTCAAAAGAGCGAGCATATTTGGTACAACAGCGATTCGAACCCACGATTCTCGGATTACGATTCGAACGCCTTAACTACCTGGCCATGTCGGGCCTTTTCCTTGTAATTCCCACGTCCTTTTAAGGTCAATAGTCATTACGTAAGTTTCATGCGCAGATAATTACGGTTCAAAGAACAACACCCATTTGCTCAATCACTTTTCGTTGATGTTCGGTCGCCATTTTATTTTATTCGCGAAAAAGTAGACATCGTAAGAACCTATGAACAAAAGCGAAGGAAAATATTTTACGATATGTGAACTACACCACACCTGTCATATCTGGTGCCGACGAGGCCTTTCGTATAGCACTAGGGCTCTTTAGCTGGGTTACAAAAGACATAGGTCAAGGCACTATGTAATCATAATTTTTTTTACAAACAACTAATGTTCTTGTTCGAACCACATTAATAAAATGATTGCTAATTACCACCAACTTTATTTAAACCATTAGCAAACCACCTGTCTTGTTTGTGTGTGTGTGTGTGTGTAAGAATAAATAACATAATATTATTCGTTATGCTTTATTTTCCATTCAACACTGATAGTTTATTTATTTATTTTTAGTCTTATAACTGTGATCGTTTCAATTAAGTTTACTGTCATTCGCACGAGCTGGTGAAATTCGAAGGAAGTAACTAATGAGAAAGCTGGTACCTTAATACCAGGAACTGATCATTTGAATTAGCACAGATGGCTACTTTCAGCCTACTACACAATTGCCCTAATAAAATACGAGTGTATATGCAAAGTTATCGAGTCATAAAAAAAACAACACACACGTAAACTGTCAATACGAAACAGTTACGACTTATTATACACAAGTTTAATAACTCGTAATCGACCTGAGAACATTATCATTAGGTCGTTCTAATATTGGAAACTGAAGGTAAGGCGGAAATCGGTTAGGACCCATTGTCCCAATTAGAAAACGAAAACGGATTACTTCGTTTCATGTTTGATATGCTCTGTTGTTACAGTAAAGAAAGTATGTTCTCTCATAATGTTTTTGCTAATCCGTGTCATGTTACCATGTAAATAAACAATTAACAAAAGTCCGGCTGTAGCATTACAAAATGTAGTGACTCTTGGACAATGCATTCCTTACACTCGTCTCATGACACAAAGGGAAGCGTTTTTACTTTACACATTGTCATTACCATTCTCTGCTGTCCTTTTTAAAACTTAATTTAGACTACCTACTGCTCCTTAAGTAGGTCATCAAACCGGCAGTTCATGGCGAAATTATTCAATCATTCACTTGAGTACATTACTCTCAACAAACTCACGTTCATGGTTTGGTTTCCGTGGTCTCCGTAGTTATAGTTCTAACCAACTTTTCAGCCTGCGAGAGCTATTGCTTACTGGTTCTGTTGGAACTAAATTACCTGAGGTTAGCGTTAGTAACGTGCAGGATTTCGGTTCGTGGGTTAGATGTGTCTTTCCAAGTCTCTTCGATCTGGGTTTGGACTTCCTACACCGTATTTTGTACATGATATTTGATTTAGAGTTGTAAATCGTAATTTATATAGTAAATGTATCGCACACCGTTCAACTAAAAAACAAGATCTGAAACTTAGATAACCAGAGGCGAAAAGTTAATATTCGAGAAGATATTCTCGTTCAGGTGGCAGTTGCGTTAGAGATGATCCAGAATTTTGTTTTAAAACTCGAGTAAACTAACAGCTTGCTTGTCTTGTTTATAAACGCAGATCTACACAACAGGCTACTTGCACTCTGCATATTGCTTGTACCGAAACCCAATTCTAAAGCTATAAGGCCCCCAGACTTTCTGCTGAGCCCTCTGGGGAGCCTGGTAGTTTTATAAAACACAAATATCTAAGTTTCAATTGCTTCCAAAAGCTTTAAAATCATAACAATATAATATTCATTTATTGAAAGAATTAATTGCATTATTCACGTGTTTATCTCACAAAATAATGTAATCCATTTTGCAGCTCGGAAGAACACTCAGTTTTACAAATAAATAAACATCGTTAATTAAAAACGAATAAACCCCCTGATATTACAGCGTTATGTCTCGGGATTTACATCACTAAAATCAGGGATTTGATTCCCCTCGGTGGGCTGAGCAGATATCCCGATGTGGCTTTGCTATAAGAAAAACACACACACACACACAAAGAAAAAACGAATAAAAATAACATGCCGATTTGTTAGTTTATAATTTAGTTTGAATTTCGCACAAAGCTACTCGAAGGCTATCTGCGCCAGCCGTCCCTAATTTAGCAGTGTGAACTTTGCGCGAAATTCGAAACAAACCTAAGTTATAATTAATTCACTTTTAGGTGATTAAAGTTTTTAATACAAACATAATAAATTGGAGATTCGTACGAGATAAATTATAATATGTAACATAGTAAATTGGGCAAGTAAGTTCATCAGTGCTGAAAAGATCTTTATGAATTACCCTCCCTCAAACAACTGGAAAGTTATATATTAGAAGTTAAGAAACCAATGAGAAGATACAAACTAAGAAAATCATATTATTTAAATACGAATCAATGATGACTTATTGTCTGAGAAGACATTAGGGGAATATTCTAGTCTCTCCACCAGCCAATCAGAGTCGAGTGATAAAGATAAGTTAGAAATCAGTTAAAATTTTAAAAATTGAACAAACCCGTATTGAAGCCGAAAAAGAGAAAGACCAAGGTCTTATTGAATATGAATAAAAAAGCAAACGTCTAGAGGGCGAACAATCTCGTATCGAAGTCGAGAAAGAAATGGAAATTAGAGCCATCTTCGATTGAGGAAGGCAAAATGATAAATTGAGGATAATCCAGACGTGTTTTCTTCGTATGCTTCGTCTCCATTCCAGGCCAGAAAAGTAAGCCCAAAACAATTGATAAGATACGTATTTAGAGAACGATAGGGGATCTTGTGAATAATTAATTATCCTACTGACAATTCTTTTTATAACAAAATTACAATTTAATCAACACCCATGTTTGGAAAGCGTATTTCGCGACGAAGAATAAACATGTTTTTGATTCGTTATAATTGGCTACATAGCAGTGAGTTTCATAACGTACAATAAAAAGAGCTCGACCACTCACTGAATACTCATGTATCATAGATTGCTTTCAGGGCCCGGCATGGCCAAGCGTCTAAAGGCGTTCGACTCATAATCCCAGGGTCGCGGGCTCTAATCCCGGTTGCTCCAAACACACTCGCCCTCCCAGCCGTGGGGGCGTTGTAATATGACGGTCAGTTCCACTTTTCGTTGGTAAAAGAGTAACCCAAGAATTGGCGGTGGGTGGTGATGACTAGCTGCGTTCCCTCTAGGCTTACACTGCTAAATTAGGGACGGGTAGCGCAGATAGCCCTCGAGTCACTTTGAGTGAAATTCAAAAACAAACAAACAAACTTTTCTAATTCACAAAAATTGTATGAATAATATGTGTGTTTTGTTCTGTGATTCACAAAATAACGTGAAATTAAATTTTATGTTGTCTGTAATTCACAGAAATGTTAGATTAAATATTGTGCTGTTCTGTAATTCACAGAAATTTTTGTGAGATGTATATGCTGTCTTATGGTTCTCAGGAACAAGTTTTCTAAAGTTGGTGTGCTTTTCTAAAACTTACAAACAGTTGTTTGATTACGTTTTGTCTAATCAAGACTAGAGGAAAGGCAACTAGTCATCACCGTCGACTCTTGGACTACTCTTTTACCAACAAATATTTGGATTGATCGTTACATTATAATGCCTCCACGGCTGAAAGGGCGAGTAATTTGTTGTGACAGGGATTCGAACCAACGACCCTCAGATTAAGAGTCGAACTCCTTAAACACCTGGCTATGCCGGACCCTCCGGACACGAACTGTTGTTGGTCAAGTAATTATGCTTGCAACGCTATTTCAGTACTTGTATCTTTACGTCGAGTTCTAGAAGTCCTTTAACTCATTATTTATTTCGTAATGCATAAAATATACCCACAGGTCCATTTAACAAATCTGTGTCGGTCGTAAAACATACTGTTGCAATACACGGATTCCTCGAAATAAGGTCGAACTTTCATTCAAAAATTAGGCCAGAACTACCCGGAAATGAAAGTACCTGAACGGGGGATCTTTTCACTTTTGTTTCTTGTGCTGGGGATAAAGAAATGACGCTCACAAACGATGCGTTTCAAAGCCACTCAAGCAAACGTTTGCTGTACCTTTTTTTTATACGTGTACCTAAAGAGAAGCCGGCTTAATACAGCGCCACCTTTTCATGCTCCCATTCACTCGAGCAGACTTGAGGTCAGTAACCTATAACCTCCTGAGGAATAGGTTCAAAACGTGAACTTAAGTTGGGAGTATAAAAATAAAGAGAGAGAGAAAGTGTTTCGTTTATTTTCTCCCATTAGTCCATCTTCGTGTAATAGTTATTATCACAGGTTCATCTCACTTTTCATATTAGTTTTCATTGTTGTAATTCTTAAGTCCTCGGTTGGTATATATTCTTCAAAAAAAAAAAGAAACGCAAAAGAGATATTTTTGTTATTTTAAAGAGAAATTTATGTAATAACGTTACCAGCTCAGAGTATGTGATGTTACACGTGTTAAGGCACTGATTGTCAGACCAAAATGACAATAAAAGTTGTGCATTTTGAAAACGGAGGAAAACATCGGATTTTTCACCAAAACGCATTCGTGTACAATAAATTTGTTTGAGAGATCTGCATGTTCTGCAAGTGCAACATGTGCAAAATCCCTATAAAAGTGACGGGTTCTTGCTTTCCATAGCTCAGTGTTAAGCTACCGACACGCAATACAGTTACGCCAAGACTGACTGAAGCACAATGCAACAACGCCATTGTTCGTTTGGAAGCAGGCAAATCTCGATCAGATGTTGCCAGAGCTGTGAATGTCCACCCAAGCACCATCACAAGGCTATAGAATCGTCACCAACAACATGAATCAACTGGTGACCGTCCACGATCTGGCAGACCTCGTGTAACCACGCCCGCACCAGATCACTACATCCGGTTACGTCACCTTCGGGATAGGATCGCCACTGCGACGTCTACTGCCTCAACCATACCAGGGCTGCGTAGGATTTCCGATCAGACCGTACGCAACCGTCGACGATATTCTTAGGCCCCATGTGCAACCCATCATGGTGAACGTCCACGACGTTTTTCAACATGACAACGCCCGTCCTCACACAGCCCGACTCACCACTGTTGAGACATCACAACATCAACGTTCTTCCCTGGCCCTCCAGATTACCAGATTTAAATCTCATCGAACATCTTTGGGACGAGTTGGACCGACGTCTGCGACGACGACAACCTCAGCCGCAGACTCTGCCTCAGCTTGCAGCAGCTTTGCAGGCTGAGTGGACAGCCATTCCACAGGATGAGATTTGTCATCTCATTGCTTCCATGGGCAAGAGATGCCAAGCATTTATTGATGCTCACGGAGGACATACTCGTTATTGACGTTGAGTGACGTTAAACTTCAACTAGTGAGCATGGATTTCGCCTTTGCAGACTTTGGGTGTTCAGCAGTGAATGTGCAAAGTTTCACACTTCATACAGAACTACCCGGAATAAACTTGTTAACAACTGTCTCAAATTTTGCCTTTTGCGTTTCTTTTTTTAAAGAGTATAGTTGGTAGATAGACGATAAACATGCTGAATAGTCTCTGGAAAATATTCATACCAAATATCTATACCAAAGAAGTGGTTGTGTAATTTTGAACACGTTGTGGGCTTTCATTCGCAATGCAAGAACTTTGGCTTTATAATACTAAAATTGATCATTCTAACGCTACAAGCTAAAGTCCTACGCAGATGGGTTAAGGCACTCGACTCGTAACCTGAGGGTCGCGGGTTCGCATTCCCGTCGCGCCAAACATGCTCGCCCCTTTCAGCCGTGGGGGCGTTATAATTTCACGATCAATCTCACTATTTGTTGGTAAAAGAGGAGCCCAAGAGTTGGCGGTGGGTGGTAATGACTAGATGTCTTCCCTCTAGTCTTACACTGCTAAGTTGAAAACGGCTAGCGCAAATAGCCCTCGTGTAGCTTTGCGAGAAATTCGAAAAACAAAACAAACAAAGTTATACAAAAACAACAAATATTGTCACAACAACTCATCAGTTTTAAGGAAAAGAAACATGTTATTGAAAAATTTCTTTCACGTATACGGTTGTTTTTATTCCTATTTTCAGTCTAGGTTGTGAAATAATATAATTACTCACTAGACTTTTTGTCCCCTTGTTATTTAAGAAATGGCCGTCGAATAAAGGGAACGTACACAAACAAAACAGTATACAAAAATAAAATAAAAGCGTTTCAACATTAAAAAGTGTAGCAGGTATTTCTTTGCTTATTCAACTTGTTAAAATCACGTAGAAAAGTTTAAATGTTTCGTTCTTAATATTAAACTACATCTATACTTCATGTACAGGGTGGCCCGTAAGTCTCTACCCATCCATAAGTCTTATGTATCCAGTGTTGTATCTGTGTGCTGTCCCTCATTCTCACTGCATAATATTATGCGACGCCATGTTCTGCGAGACATTTTCCACAACATAGCAGAAGTTATTGCTCCAAATGCTGAGGTAACAGCTGCCTTCAACTCATCATTAATGTCATAACATTGTTTAAACACAATATATGGATGGGTGGGGACTTACGGGTCACCCTGTACATTATCCGTTTGTCTTTGTTCCTGTGGAAGTTCGTTTTTCATTTTGTTTATAGAAAACGTTAATAAAATCGAAAAAGATTTAGACCCCTAGTGGCACAGCAGTGTGTCTGCGTACATGCAACGCTAGAAACCGTGTTTAAGTGCCCGCAGTGGGCAAAACACGGACAGCCAGTTCATCGTGTAGCTTTTATTACGATCCACTTCTATTGCACGCAAACACACGTCCGTGTTGTCACGTGCATGTTTACAGCCAAATATGTAATTTAAGAGTTAAGCAACAAACGACAATTTTTCTCGTATAATATAATTATTAATTTCGTGTAATAGTTTGATATACATGGTTATCGTTACGTTTAAACTAACATGATACAACAATGGAGAACGGTTCATATTGATATTTCAATAATACGAATAAAATGGCAGACATTTTAAGATTAAGTTATAGGTTTGTTACTTTTGTAATTTACGGCCCGGCATGGTCAAGAGCTTTGAGGCGTGTGCTTCGTAATCCTCGGGTCGCGGGTTCGCGCCCGAGTCGTTCCAAACATGCTCGCCTTTCCCAGCCGTGGGGGCGTTATAGTGTGACGGTCAATTCCACTATTCGTTGGTAAAAGAGTAGCCCAAGAGTTGGCGGTGGGGGGGGATGACTAGCTGCCTTCTCTCTAGTCTTACACTACTAAATTAGGGACGGGTAGCACAGATAGCCCTCGAATCGCTTTGTGTGAAATTTAAAAACAAACAAACAAACTTTTCTAATTCACAAAAATTGTATGAATATGTGTGTTTTGTTCTGTGATTCACAAAAAAACGTGAAATTAAATTTCATGTTGTCTGTAATTCACAGAAATGTTAGATTAAATCTTGTGCTGTTCTGTTATTCACAGAAATTTTTGTGAGATGTATATGTTGTCTTATGGTTCTCAGGAACAAGTTTTCTAAAGTTGGTGTGCTTTTCTAAAACTTACAGACAGTTGTTTGATTACGTTTTGTGTGTATCTCTTTGTGTAGTTTAGAAACTCTTGGTTGATTAAGATACGAGTACTAGTCTGCAGTTCAACAGGAACTTGTCAACATAACCTAAACACTTGTCTCATTGACATAAGCGTGTTAGCCTACAGTTCAACAGACACTTGGTTGTTTATATCTGTATTGTTATACGATACACAAACACCTGTCTCATTAAGATAAGCGTGTTAGCCTACAGTTTAACAGATTGTTTAATTAACAAGTAAGAGTCCGAATACAAAATAAATAACAACAATATTTATTTAGAATGTAGTTGCCACCCACTAGTAAAGCGGTATGTCTCCGGATTTACAACGCTAAAACCAGTGGTTCGATTCCCCTCGGTGGGCTGAGCAGATAACCCTTTGTGGCTTTGCTAAACGAAAATAACACACACAAGAATGCAGTAAACAGTAAGTGTTTATGATTGGTGTGTGGGACTGATAAGAGAGGAAGAACATAAAAATAAACCTATATAGGATCTCTCGCTTTCTCGGGGGTCCCTCCCCCCAGTAAGCTATGCACAAAAGAAGGTACAAATGTTAAAGTTAAGGTTTATAGATGCTTTCAGTTTAATACTAGTTAACGCTGTTTAAATCTACTAGATTAAACCTCTGAATAAATAAAGCTTTTATAATATCGGAAACTTAAATCAATTTCAGTCTATTAGACACTAGGTAGACACTGACTTTGAACTTCAAAATACAGTTACGGTAACAAAGCCAGACTTGACCGTTCTTAACCGCGAACGAAAGGGCGGAGAAATCCCAGGGCAATACACATTTTGCTGTCAGAAAATCAACCATATATTTCTGGAGTGAAGTCATAGCTATTTTTCCTGCAAGAAAACATGATTACTGGCTAATTAGTGAATCTGAAGAACTCAAGGACAAGCTACTTTTTTTATTTGAACAGAAATTTTGAAGCATTTAAATATTAAATATGATGGTAGTAAAAACATGAGTGACACGTGTGTCCTGCAATTTGGTTGTTAGGTTGCGTTTTATGTGTTGTTTTACAATTCAAAAACATTTATTCAATCAAGTTGTGTGAGTGTTAAGCGGCCCGGCATGGTCAAATGGGTTAAAGCGCTCGACTCGTGATTTCAGGTTCGTTGGTTCGAATCCCCGTCATACCAAACATGCTCGCCCTTTCAGCCGTAGGTGCGTTATAATGTGGCGATCAATTCCGCTATTCGTTGGTAAAAGAGTCATCCAAGAGTTGGCGGTGGGTAGTGATGACTAACTGCCTTCCCTCTTGTCTTACACTGCGAAATTAGGGACGGCTAGTGCAGATAGCTCTCGAGTAGCTTTGCGCGAAATTCCAAAACATACAAACAAACTGTTGTTAAGTATTCCAGAAATATCTGTTTGATCAAGTTATGTGTATGTGTTTGTGTTGTTACATAAAACGGAAACATTTATTAGATTAAGTTTTATGTATTTTTTCTAGAATTCACGACATTTTCTCTATTAGGTTTAAATCTAGTATTTATCTCTGCGGTCACTGACAGCGGTCCTCTTTGAAACATACACATTGTAAATACTAATACTATTAACTACAATTTTCTCAATACATGGCGCTAATAGCAAACAAAATCACCGAAATTAATTAAATTAAAAGTATTAAAAAACTGAAACTTTTTACCAACAAGAAATGTGCTGGGTTTGAGATAAATAATTTACCATTCCCAAAACACAAATAAACATATTTGGTGCCAATGGGAGTCGAACGCCTTAACCCAACTGGCCATGTCGGGCAATAAACCATTTGATAACTTTCTTAAGGTTATTGTTGGTGAAATTTTCACACCAAATTTACCACCGGTGGTAATCTTAATAAGATACTATGTTTATTTTACTATCCGTTGTCACAACCACAGTTAATTTTCGAAACACAACACTTACTAAGTTCCCCCCCCACATCTCTCCCACCGGAAGATCGAGTTGCTGATGGGAGTTTTTATTAAACCTGTTTGTTGTTTGACTAAAATAAAACAAGGTTTATACTGTAGTCACTCTGCACAGTTCACCTTTCTTTAATACGAAACGCTGATTATTCTCTGGACTTCGTGCTGTTCGTACAACTCGGACTGGTATTTTGTATTCATCTTCCGTCAGTGACTAACTACCAGCCTAAGGATATTTTCACACGGGGAGAGGGGGAACATATTGGTTTTTAACGTCTGAATGAAGGAAGTTTATATCTGTCTGTTTTGAGTCCTGCCTCCCGGAAATGTTCTAATCAAACATTCGTATGAAAACCTTTTATAGTGTTGTTAAAAACAAGTGTTTATGTGGATTCCCTGCCGAATTTCATGTCCTTCCTCTAGTTATAATGGCACTAATAAACAATGACACTTTGTAAAAATTACACAACGAAACTTTATTACCAAAACCACGTAATATGAATGAATTATACTTAAACTGTCGTCGCTTGGTTGGTCAGCTTATGGTTTGTTTGTTTTTTAATTTTGCACAAAGCTACTCGAAGGCTATTTGTGCTAGCCGTCCCTAATTTAGCAGTGTAAGACTAGAGGGAAGGCAGCTAGTCATCACCACCCACCGCCAACTCTTGGGCTACTCTTTTACCAACGAATAGTGGGATTGACCGTCACATTATATAACGCCACCACGGCTGAAAGGGCGAGCATGTTTGGCACGATAAGAATGCGAACTCGCGACCCTCAGATTATGAGTCGCACGCCTTAACACGCTTGGCCATGCCGGGCCCCTTCAGCTTATGGACTTATAACGTTAAATTCTAGGTTCGATTACCTGCGTTAGACAGATTGTAAATATACCACGTTGTAGCTTTGCACTAAGAAATAAACAACAACTAGTACCACTGTTTTATATTGATATATATGTACATATAACAAGTCCTTTACTATGATGTGCATTCATAGTACACGTTAATATATCCCTGGTTTCACTTCGGGCATGTGAGCATATATACCATTAAGAATACATTCAATTAATGATTTTGTATTTAAAACTGAAGGTCCCTTTTAACTTATACTCTGTTTTAAGACATATTTAATTGAACTATCTGATTTTTAAATAGCTACATCCAAAAATTTAATAACGAATACCTATTGGTATCATTGGTATTTGCTTGGTGATAACATTACTGTATACATTCAAAAACTCATAGACTAGGATGAGACTGATAGTATCATAATTGTTCATATCAAAATCACATAATATTCGAACTCTTCCAAAGGCTAGAGATCCTGATGCTAATTTGAGTTGGAGTGTATATGGAAGACCTTACCAACTAAGATGTTCTTGATTAGTAGAATAGAGATGCTGATATCTCTGGATACCTCTTTTTTATTTTTTTTATTTTGCGCAAAGCTTTAGGATTACTGTCTGTGCTGGCCGTCCCTTATTTAGCAGTGTAAGACTAGGGGGAAGGCAGCTACTCATCGCCTACCACCAAAAACTCTTGGGCTACTCTTTTACCATCGAATAGTGGAATTGATCGTAACTTTATGACGCCCCGCGGCTGAAAGGTCGAGCATGTTTGGTACGATTGGGATTCCAATCCGCAACCCTCAGATTACGAGTCGAATGCCTTAACCACCTGACCATGACGGACCTGAGACCTTTTGTGAGAGAAAATACAATAGTTCAGAAGACAAAGTGCTGGAAAACGACACTTGAATGATAAGTAGTCATTTTTACTGAACTAGATAACACACTCACATGATAGAAAGAAATACATTTTGAAGATGGCGTGATGGGCGTGAAGGTGCTGAGACTTGTTCCAGAGGCTGAGTACTAAGAAAATTGTTTTATGTTTTAAAATAATTATAGTAAACATAACATGTCAGCTACTCGTACGATACAAGGGTTATGATTTCTGAGGCTCACCAGATTCTGATTCTGTCAAAGGTTATGATTCCTGAGGTTCACCAGATTCTGATTCTGTCAAGGGTTATGATTCCTGAGGCTCACCAGATTCTGATTCTGTCAAGGGTTATGATTCCTGAGGTTCACCACATTCTTATTCTGTCAAGGGTTATGATTCCTGAGGTTCACCACATTCTGATTCTGTCAAGGGTTATGATTCCTGAGGTTCACCACATTCTGATTCTGTCAATGGTTATGATTCCTAAGGTTCACGAGATTCTGATTCTATATTTGGCTCCTACTTTTTAATCTTTTATTTTTTCTCACATTGTCCCTTCAGTGACAAAGTGGTATGTCCACCGATTCACATCAGTAGAAACAGCGTTTCAATACCCTTTATACGCAGGGCAAAATTAGCTCATTGTATAGCTCATTGCTTAATTGTAAATAAACAAACTAACCTTCTTATATCAAGCATATGCTCTAAATACTCCCAACCCTGAGGGCAAGAACGAAAATAACAAGCGAAGGTTCCTGTGTTCACTGACGCCCTCGAGTTTGGTAAGTAAACGTGTCATTATAAAGGGGATTCTACTTGCGTTTAACTTGATTACCATGTGACCAGGAGGGCGCCAGGCGATCGACAATTAGTGCATCGCTACAAAAACTTAGCAACCCATTGAAAACCATTTTCTGCACGTAATATTACTTTGTGGATGTTTTATTCTAACAAGTTATTTGTTTGTTTTGTTTTTTAATTCCGCGCCAAGCTGCACGAGGGTTATCTGCGCTAACCGTCCCTAATTTCGCAATGTAAGACTAGAAGGAAGGCACCTAGTCATCACCACCCACCGCCAACTCTTGAGTTACTCTTTAACCAACGAATAGTGGGTTTGACTGTCACATTATAACGACTCCACGGCTGAAAAGGCGAACATGTTTGGTGCGACGAAGATTCGAACCTGCGACCCTCAGATTACGAGTCGAAAGCCTTAACTCACCTCGCCATGCCGGCCAAATATTTTAGTCCTAGTTTCAGCTCGATGTAGAATTTCCTTATATTTAAACAATAAAAGTAAAAGTGTTGGGATCTCAGGATTTCACGAAATTGCACATTTAAAAAGGAGGTGTTTTTTAACGGCCACATACATATATGTTGCAGCTAACCCTAGTAATAAATAATGACTTTAATTAAACGATTTTCATCGTTCTAGTCTCCGGACTTGGACTCTGACTTCACTGTTATTGACTCAGGGTTAACTTAGTTGGTCATTTCAGTACAAAACATATGTATTCGGCTATATCTTTGAACTAGGTATCAGGTTGGCATTCCCAAAAAATTATATTTTTTCTTTCAATGAATTATATAAAACTGAGAAAAAATCAAACATTGTCTCAATTTGTTGTTCATAAATAAAAACCGACAAAGACTGCTATCTAACTCAGTTAACCGAACATGCTGGGGACTGGATAATTACGCCTGGTCAGTGTGTTACGGTGTTGATGTATTTACAGGAAATCTGGTATCCCTCAACTCTTACAGTGACTCTTGACAAAGTTCCGTCTGAGTAGCTTCCATTGCAAAGGATTTCTGTCATATAGCAGCCTAGCATAGTCTTCTGGTTAGGGCAATCTAAGGGTCGCGGGTTCGAATTCTTCGTCCAACCAAACACGCTTTTCCTTTCAGCTCTAGGTGTGTTATAACGTTGCGGTCAATTCCACTGTTCATTGGTAAAAGAGTAATTTAAGAGTTTGTGGTGGGTGGTGATGACTAGCTGTCTTCTCTCCAGTCTTACACTCCTAAATTAGGGACGGCTAGCGCAGATGGCTCTCGTGTAGCTTTGCGCAAATTTCGAAACGAAACATTACCTAAATTATGTTGTTTATGATTAGCGGAAGTTCAAGTCAAACAGGGACCAAAGGAGAGTACTGTGGCTAGACTGTTTTTCGGTCATTATTCACTTTAAAAACCTTTCCTTATCCCTACTGGCTCAACGGTAAGTCCCAAGGCTTACACTACTAATATCTGAGTTTTGAAATTCAGGATGGTTAACAGCGCAGACAGCCCGTTAATTCCTTCCTTTGTTAAGATGGGTTTAATATTTTTTTATTTGCTCAACGGTAATTTTTGTTTTTTTTACTTTGCTCACAAAGTGTTAGAGAAATAAATGCCATCATCCTTACACGTATTGTTTGTTAACGTGTTCGCCCTCCCAGCCGTGGGGGCGTTATAACGTGACGGTCAATCCCACTATTCGTTAGTAAAAGAGTAGCCCAAGAATTGGCGGTGGGTGGTGATGACCAGCTGTCTTCCCTCTAGTCTTACACTGCTAAATTAGGGACGGTGCCCACCGTGAGAAATGAACACTAAATTTAGTATTATCAGCTTTCAAATTAAGCGTTCAGCCCTCGGAGGAGAGAGGTGGGATCAGCTCTTGCGTTAAAAAACACAAGTAAATAGAGAGATGTACACCCGCTCATAATTCTTGGCAATTCAGACGTTAAAACACGATAATGTATTACACGAAACTGGTCTCATCCTATTATTACTAATTGGTGATATTCATCATATCATATCTTGATTATATGTTTTATAAACATAAGAAAATTATCAACCGACACATTGTATTCACATGTTAAGAGCTCACTGTACAGTTTATACAATCAAATTAGGGACACATGGGGATTAGAAAAAAGATGGGGGAAAGTAAAGTCAGGGACTAAACAAGAAATCTATATAATGTTAAAAACCAAGTTCCAAACACTACTTGTAGTAAATCAATATATATATTTATAAATGCTAAATGCTTGTTTGTTTGTTTTTTAATTTCGCGCAAAGCTACACGAGAGCTATCTGCGCTTGCCGTCCCTAATTTTTGCAGTGTTAGGCTAGAGGGAAGGCAGCTAGCCATCTCAACCCACCACCAACTCTTGGGCTATTCTTTTACCAACAAATAGTGGTTTTGGCCGTAACATTATAACGCCCCCACAGCTGAAAGGACGAGAATGTTCGGTGCAACGGGGATACGAACCTGCGATCCTCAGATTAAGAGTCGAACGCCTTAACCCACTTGGCCATGCCAAATGCAGTTCGATGTACTTCAAGAGGGAGGTACTAAGCGCCACCTTGGTGGTCGTATAAAAGAACGTGCATGGGACTCACAGTACAATAATTTTCAAGTATCTTCTGTCATGCGTTGGTCTACAGTGTAATTCTTCAGCTGTGTTACGTTTTTGCTGGAACTCAGAACGGATATTCTGTAAGAATTAAATAGGATATGCTAATCAAACGACATCAACTCATGTTTAAGTGTGAAAACTTTTCAGTTATATTCCTTCTTAAAAGCTATGAATATATGAAGTAAAACATTTGACAACCACGATAACCTCTGAAAGATGCATAGAAAAGTTTCGATGTATCCGGCTCCACTAAAAGGAAATTCACGATTCCTAAAAGAAGTCTTTAAGAAAAAGCTCTGAGTTGACTTTCCGATGGAGAAAACCTTTCTTGACGTTTCAATCTATGGTGCTGTCAAAATGTGCCTCTTTGATGCAGGGTTCTCATATGCTCCCAGCCAATCAGAAGCAAATCAGAATTATCTCCAATTTGTCTATCAACAATAATATTATAATTAAACATCCTGCGGGCTTAGGTTTTTCAACTCTAATATTCCAGTAATATTTATTTAATTGTGAACATTCAGAAGCCTATATTATCTACCAGTCACAAACTGTGGATACAGACGTTTCAAACAAAACATATTTTCACCTTTCAACTTCATTTGTGAACATAAAGGACCTTCCTAAATATTGGCAAATCGTTTACCAATGTTTAACTACCATACGTATCAGGACTCAGAACGGATTCTTACGTGAAAGAGGTCACACTAATTTCACTTTACTCTACAGTTTGTGATTCTCGTATGCACAGTCAACAAAGTTGCTGCGCTGTTACTTTGTAGCAATGGATCAAAGTTAAAGTCTGAAGTTTGATTCCCGTGGTGGAATCAGCAGATTGCCAAATATGGCTTTGTCCTAAAACAGACAAAGGAATCCTATTCCGAAGTAAACCAGATGTGGATGTAAATAAATGATTCCCGGACGTAGTTACTACTTTGACCAGAAAGCTAATTTAATTAAAATTTCAGTCCCCTTCTAGTGCAGCGTAATATCTGCGGATTTACAACGCTAAAATCTGGTGTTCGATTCCACTCGGTGGGCTCAGCAGATAACCCGATGTGGCTTTGCTTTAAGAAAAACACACATTAAAATTTGAATCAACAATAAATTGATTACGACTTCAAAATTGTCCCTGACTGTGAATAAAGTCGTCTTAAATTTAAACTAGACAGTAGCCTTGTAAAACTGGGCACTCCCCTCGTTATGTGTCTCCGTTAAATGCTGACATTAGCTTCAATTCAGAAATGTGGTCAAGGAATGTTACACCTAAGTCTATATGCTGTAATAATGTGGTCAAGGAAGGTTACACTCTTGTCTATATACTGTAATAATGTGGTCAAGGAATGTTACACTCTAGTCTATATACTGTAATAATGTTGTCAAGGAGAGTTACTCCCTAGTCTATACACTGTAATAATGTAGTCAAGGAATGTTACTCCCTAGTCTATATACTGTAATAATGTAGTCAAGGAATGTTACACCCTAGTCTATGTACTGTAAAAATGTGGTCAAGGAACGTTACACCCTAGTCTATATGCTGTAATAATGTGGTCAAGGAATGTTACACCCTAGTCTATGTACTGTAATAATGTTGTCAAGGAACGTTTCACCCTAGTCGATGTACTGTACTAATGTGGTCAAGGAATGTTACACCCTAGTCTATGTACTGTAATAATTTGGTCAAGGAACGTTACACCCTAGTGTATGTACTGTAATAATGTTGTCAAGGAATGTTACACCCTAGTCTATGTACTGTAATAATGTGGTCAAGGAACGTTACACCCTTGTCTATATACTGTAATAATGTGGTCAAGGAACGCTACACTCTAGTCTATGTACTGTAATAATGTGGCCAAGGAATGTTACACCCTAGTCTATGTACTGTAATAATGTGGTCAAGGAATGTTACACCCTAGTCTATGTACTGTAATAATTTGGTCAAGGAACGTTACACCCTAGTGTATGTACTGTAATAATGTGGTCAAGGAACGTTACACCCTAGTCTATGTGCTGTAATAATGTGGTCAAGGAACGCTACACTCTAGTTTATGTACTGTAATAATGTGGTCAAGGAACGTTACTCCCTAGTCTTTCTACTGTAATAATGTGGTTACACCCTAATAATGTAATAATGTCACACCCTAGTCTGTATACTGTAATAAATGATACTTTTAAGTGTGTATCACGTCTTTTTAATCTACAAATAATGTGTCTACAAATACGTAAGTACGAATGACTATATGACATTATATTAGTAATACGTTACATAGTAATATATAATCTAAAGGTTTTCCAGGTGTATTATTAAAGACAAACAGTGCCAAGTTTTTCATCTGATATTTTTTTAAAATTTCAGTGTGCATCACACACCTTACCCAGTAGAAAAGACATTACAGTTTGCTTCAGTCATACTATTGACTAGATATTTATGTAAGTTAACACATTGACTTTCAAGCCTGTTTTGCCAGTACTTTCCGGAGTCCCACCAATTATTTTACAATTATTTTTTAGGAAGAGTTTATATGTAACCATTGTGTCCTAGCCAATAAGTGGGTCTTTAAAAAAAATAGAACACTTCAATTTGGTATACATGTATATTAGTTTTATCGGGTTCTTTTTTGTATTTCGAGTTTACTATAGTCGCCTTTATGTAGTACAAATGTTCAGCTTCTTTTACTTTGTAAATGATTTCATTCCTATTTATGATTACAGTAAATGAAGGTTTAACAATCCTTCTTTAACATGTTAATTGTATGAAGTATTTGTCAGAGCAAAATGTATGTGGGATCGTTGACATTTAAAATAAGGTATGTTTGATATGCCCTTTTGTTAACTAGGATTCCGTGTCTCGTATTAACTGCTTAACTGCATACAAGGCTTAACAAAGTTTAAGACATTATAAAGCTTTTTGGAGAGTTCTCTCCTGAAACAGGAAATAGTGTGCTACATAGTCTGTGATTGGATAATATTGTTGAATGGCGTGCTTCTGATTGGATGTTACTACTGAATCATACGTTACACAACGTTTGATTGGATATTACTGAATGACATGATGAAAATATATCGAGAATTTTACGACTTTTTTGAGAACTGTGTGATACAAAGTATTACAGAAAACAACTAAACAAAAACTGCTATAATAAATTTTACTTATAACGTTACTAGCATAACTCAAAAATATTTAAAGCAATGGGCAGCGTGAATATGTGTTTTCTTATAGCAAAGCCACATTAGGCAATCGTTGAATCTATCTAGGGGAATCGAATACCTAATTTTAGCTTCGTTAATCCAAAGACTTACCGCTGGACCAGAGGGAGATAGAAGATGGTGATAATTGCTTCTAAAAAATCAAACCAGGCCATTTTCCTGAATTAAAAACCACTTAATTATCTTAAACTAAACGCACAAAATCCTTGGCACACTATAGATCATCCGCCATTAGCCTGACAGTGGTAGAACTCCCGGAGAATGCACCCAGTAATAGAACTCACAACTTTTTATCTTAATACAACTTACTTCCAAGATGATGGTAAATACTGACAACATTGGCACACCATGTGCTCAGTAACATTAAGCTGCAATGTGTCCTCATTTGTAATATATTAATATGCAAAGTATGCTCACAGATCTCTTCTGAAATATGAATAGCAGATGAACGTAAATCATAATGAGAGGTCCATAAGTATGAAATACGTCACTTTTCAAATGCGTTTCGATTTACGACTCATTCACAAATACATATATTATACAAAACGAGATATTTATTGTACATTTACAACAAAAGTAAGCGTGATTAACAAGAGTCCATGGAAGGTTTTTCTTCATCAGGTTTTGTAAAATAAAATTAGTGTGCACATTTCTAAAAAAAAGTAATAAATTTTCCTTGTTATTTACTCATGTAAGAAAATTGAACTACATCATTTTCTGAATATAATTTTCACTTTTTTGTAGAAATTTAAACGAAATTCAAAAAGTTTAATATGTTTTACGACAATAATAAACTAATAAAATGATTTCTTATGTTACAGTTCTAAAACTTAAATACCCTATATTCCTTTGTTTAGGCTTAACTGTTGAGTGTTATTTGGGTTATTGATTGTAATGTGTTTTTGTTCTTATTTATATAGGAACATAGTTTTCAATGGCCCCTTATGATTCCTTATCCATATATTTTACGACATTAATAAACTAATAAAATGATTCCTTATATTACAATTCCATCTAAAACTTAAATACCCTAGATTCTTTCTTTTGTTTAGGCTTAACTGTTGAGTGTTATTGATTGTAATGTGTTTTTGTTCTTATTTATATAGGAACGTAGTTCTCAATGGCCTCTTATGATTCCTCATCCACTGTACTTCGAAGGTATTGCAGATTTTCTTGGGTTTCCACCTTCAGTTATACATTTTGTGAACCGATGCTTCATTGGTAAGTTCAGAATGGGTTAGCATTATAGACAAGTTAAACCTTCTTAAATATAATTTGGAAACAATAGCTTTCTCCGAAGGTCTTTTGTAATTCGATGGCCTATTACATTTACTTTGAAATGTTGAAATTTGAACACATTTAAAAATGTATTTCAAGCGATTCCTTTTTCTGATATTTCGTGATCTTTGCATATTATTATGTTTTTTTTTTATTTCGCGCAAAGCTACTCGAGGGCTATCTGCGATAGCCGTCCCTAATTTAGTAGTGACTAGAGGGAAGTCAGCTAGTCATCACCACCCACCGCACTCTTGGGCTAGTCTTTTATCAACGAATAGTGAGATTGACGGTTATTTATAACACCCCCACGACTGGAAGGGCGAGCATATTTGGTGCGACAAGGATTTGAACACGCAGCCCCCTCAGATTACGAGTCGAGCGCCCTAACCACCTGGCCATGCTGAGGCATAACTGTGACAGCTGTTGGTCATAACATCACATCAAATATTTTATTTTTAGTTATTATCTGTTTCTTTCTACTCGTTAATAATAACTTCATTTAATCAGTAATTTTTATCTTTCACTACTTAGGTTTTGGTTCAGTCTGTTTGGGATTTCGTTCAAAACTACACGATGGTTGCATTATCATATGTTGTTCTTGATGTCCCACGGTACGTCAGGGATGGATTTACAGACTTACAACGTCAGAATCCATGAACACCAGATATTCCGGTGTGGCTTTGTGCTGAAACAAACGAACGTTTCTAAACCTCACATTTCTACGATATAATTGTTTTATTGAAAAACATTTCCGCAACAACTGACAGTATAGCGTCGAGTGTCTCAAAATCCAGGGAGCGCCACTTAGGAGACGCAAGCGATTAGGATATAGTTAATAGTGAAATACTGCGAAATTAAACGTTTCTATATATACTTTTATTAAATAAAAATAAGTAATTACAGCAACACATGCATTTTAATGCGAGTTCATGTATTTTATCTCGTTATTAACTTGCTAATTCGCTTATTAAAAATATAATATAAAAAATGGTGTGCTCGCACGAAGCCATATTTATTAAAGAGGGAAATGGAGATTGCGTTTTCTTACAGCGAAACCACATCGGGCTATCTTCCGTGTCCACCAAGAGGATTCGAACCCTTGATTTTAGCATTGTAAATACAAAGACTTACCTCTGTTCCATCGCGGGGCGTGAGTTAGGGGTGGCGAAAGTTTAAAAAACAGTAACTTAAATTGTTTCTCTAATGAAACAAGTTTTATCATATGAGATGTACTGGGTGTGTCAGCAACAATCGTCACGTAAATATGTATTGTGAAGAGTGTGTCGTTAAAAATTGTCTTATGAATAGGTTTGTGTAGGTTGTGTTGGCAACGATAGTCTCATGAATAGGTTTGCGTAGGTTGTGTTGGCAACAATAGTCTCAGCAATATGTATTGTGAAGAGTGTGTCGTTAAAAATTGTCTTATGAATAGGTTTGTGTAGGTTGTGTTGGCAACGATAGTCTCATGAATAGGTTTGTGAAGGTTGTGTTGGCAACAATCGTCTTGTGAATAGATATTATACAATATAAAAGTAATTGGATCGAAGTTTAAAATTTTCATATTACTAACCACATCCATTGAGACGAACTTCACAAGAGATTGTTGGTTAAACTATCTGACGCGTATATCTGTGTTACAAGAGTAACAGCCATATTCCACTATTCGCTCCAATAACTCTTGGTGTGTATATATGGTGATAATAAATACGTAGCTGTGACATTAACACCACAAGCTTCAATCCAAATCTCGCTGAGAAAAGTTCTTTCTTTATGTATTTCTCAGGTAATGTTTACTGTCCTGCTTTATGGAATGCCGCCCCGATGACAGAAAGCCACAAGTTTCCAGTTGTTGTTTTCTCTCACGGTCTAGGATGCTTCCGAACATCGTACAGCACTATCTGTCTGGAGCTGGCCTCCAATGGGTATATTGTGGCGGCAGTCGAACACAGGTTTGTTTATCGTAATCTGACGTAAACCGCAAATCACGATATATGAATAAAAAGTATACCAAAACAAGTTACGTTTTTTACGACTCTATAATACGACAAACCAAGACACACACACACACACACAAAGGAAGTTTAGTGTCTTTTTATTGTGTGTGTGTGTGTGTGTATTAAAATAGTATCTGTATTTGTTTTGTTTTTGTCTTCCTCGTTGATTCTGCGGTTAACATTTGTGATTTGAGACAAAGGATAAAACATTTGGTTCAGAAACGAACGTCATATGTTGTTTAGTAGCTCGCAAAGCATGTTTGACATCATTCCAGCTGAAAATATTATTAACCAATAGCTCACAAAGCATGTTTGACGTCATTCCAGCTGAAAATATTATTAACCAACCACGTTAATTGCTAAGAAAAATTGCATGAGTTTAAAATGTATTACAAGTAACGTGTTTTAAGTTATGTATGATAAGTTAAGTTATGTCTCCAGTTGAGACAGCGGTTAGTCTCCAGATTGGTAACGCTTAAGATCAGATGTTCGATTCCCCTAGATGGAAACAGCAGATAGCCTGTTGAGATTTTCCTATAAAACACACAAACATTCGAGTTATAAATTAATTTAAATCACAAGAACAAACAAAACGTGTCGGTCATCTGTTTTAAGAACTGTAGGTCTACTTTTCTCATTTTCCTGTTGTATAAACTGCCTCCTAGTGGCAAAATCTGTAGTTAGACTTATAACGCTACAAACTGGATTTCGATACTCTTTGTAGTCACTGCACAAGTTGCTTATTTTGTAGCTTTGTGCTTAATATGAGACAGAAAAACAGATTCTTTAAGCTATGTGTTCTTCTAGAGGATTTTGTTTTATCTATAGAACAACACGTGTTTGTAGTGTTACGACGAGCTGTGACTTTATTTCATATAAGTTAAGCATTCAATATTATAATTATCATTGTCGAAACCTCAAACGTGACTGACCCGATAATATGGAAATCCTTACATAAGCCTCACAGCTGTTATGATACATTTCACTCAGTAATACAATGATTTTCCTAGAAAACTCAAAGTTACTGCAATACGATTTTAATTTCAAAATGTATAAAATGTATTTATTTGTTTTTAACTTCAAACACAAGAATTTTACATATATTTACGCTTAAATTATAGATGGCGCGATTAAAACTGTTACCCTAAACGTTGGAAATATACACTGGTGGCCAAAATCTTAAGGCCAACGAAACAAAAAGCAATAAGCATTTTACGTTGTTAGACTCAATCACTTATCGTAGTGGAGCTTTGGAAGATGAAAATAAGAAAATGGAAAACAAAAATAAAAAAATTTTTTGGCATTTAATAGGGAAAATGTGAACACTATAAAATTAGCCTAAATACCAGCTGATCAAAAGTTTAAGACCATACCAAAAAGAAGTCCTAAACAGGTTAGGAAATGCCCAACAAGAGGTCTCAGTAGTGAGTTGCACGGCCGTCATTACGAATAACTGCAAACATTCGCTTGGCGTGGTCGATATAAGCGTTTACAAAAGGCTGACTGAAATGTTATTCCATGTGATGAAGATGGCTTCACGAAGATCATGCACTGTTTGGAATTGACGTCCATTTTTATAGACTTCCCTTGCCATCTACCCACAAACATTTTAATGAGGTTCAGTTCGGGCGAACACGCTGGGTGGTCCAAAAGAATCACATTATTCGCCATGAAAAAGCCCTCTGTCCTGTGGGCATTGAAGATTGCAGCGTTGTCCTGCTGAAAGATCCAGTCATTTCCACACAAACGAGAGCCTTCAGTCAATAAGGATGCTCTCTTCAACATGCCAGTGTAGCTCGCTGCTGTTTGACGCCCCTGTATAACCTGGAGCTCCACTGTTCCATGGAAGGAAAAAAGCACCCCTGATCATGATGGAGCTTCCTCCACTGTGTCGTGTACAAAATGTTTCCGGTGGGATATCCTTATTGTGCCAGTAACGTTGGAAGCCATCTGGACCATCCAGTTTAATTTTTTTCTCATCAGAGAACAAAACCTTCGTCCACTTTTCTGTGTCCCATGTTTGGTGCTTCTCAGCAAAATTTAATCGAGCTGTTTCGTGATGTGGAAAGGGGCGTGGCATTTAAAGACGATTACGGTTTTTAAAGCCTTTCTCTCGTAGATGCCATCGTATTGGTCGTGAGCTGCATTCTGCGTCTGCAAGGGTCTTAATCTGGTTCGACGATCGGTTGGCGTCTTGCCGGACAACCCGTCGAATCCTCCTGCTCAACGCCAGCGAAATTTTCTTGGGCTGACCACTTGAAATTCTCTTTCCGTATCCCTCAGGGTCTTTTAAGAAATTGGTAACAGCAGCTTCAAACCCCCCAATCTCACCAACGACGGCACGTTGAGAGAGACCTTACTTTTGCAGCTCGACAATTTTGCCACGTTCAAACTCTATCAACTTTTTACCATGTTTTTACCCAATGTAACACAGGATATGTCAGTGTAAGATGTTGACAACGCTAATGCTTGAACACAAATGACTAAATTTCGTTACGTGTTTACCGATTAACGTTTCGTTTCAGTATGGTCTTACACTTTTGACCAGCTAGTATTTAGGCTGATTTCATTATGTTCATATTTTCACTATTAAATGCGAAAAACAAGTTTTTATTTTTATTTTTCCTTTTCTTATTTTCATCTTTCGAAGCTCTATTCAAATAAGTGGTTGAGTCTAACAACACAAAATGCATATTTTTCTCTTTATGTTCATTGACCTTAAGATTTTGGCCACCAGTGTACACACATGAAGTATAGATGTAGTTTAATATTTAGAATGAAACATTTAAAGTTTCCTTCGTGATTTTAACAAGAAGTTGAACAAGGAAAGAATATTTATTTAAAAAAATCACCTACTTCACTTTTTAATGTTGTTTTGTTTTGAATTAAGCACAAAGCGACCCAATGGGCTATCTGTGCTCTGCCCACCACGGGTATCGAAACACGGTTTTTAGCATTGTAAATCCGCAGATATACCGCTGAGTCACTGGGGTCATTTTTTAATGTTGAAACGGTTTTTTAAATATTTTTGTATACTGTTTTATTTGTGTACGTTCCCTTTATTTGACGGCCATTTCTGAAACAAGGGGAAAATATGTGTGGTATTTCTGTGTAATTATATCATTTCAGTCCACTACGTAGACTAAAAATAGGAATAAAAAACGAAAAACCGTATATGTGAAAGAAATCTTTCAATGATACAAGTTTTTCTGTTTTCTTTAAATATATCTCATCTTTAAAATTGATTCGTTGTCATGACTGCGGTGTTTATTATTTGACAGATTATGTAACAGAGTTATTCATGATGGAATTTGGTAGAATAGATGGCAACTGCCTATTGTGGAGACACAAGTGTAGAGGACGACGTTTCGAAAGTCTTCCACCTTCTGACCTGAAGACGTCGTCCTCTGCACTTGTGTCTCCACAATGGGCAGTTGCTGTCCATTCTACAATAGCTTACAGAGTTCGAATGATTAATTTTAGTATTATAAAGTCAAAGTTCTTGCAATGCGAACGAGAACACAGAACATATTCGAGATTACACAACCACCTGTTCGGCATAGATGTATGTGTTTTGTGTGACTTTTTTTTTTATTCTATGAGTATTTTCCAGAGACTATTCAGCATGTTTATCGTCTTATGTAATAAGAGAAATGCGCTCGAAGTTTGGAGACACGCCCGACGTCAAAGGTAATGATAACGATGACGGTAACTACAAACAAATCGAGAACTTAGTTAAAAAGACGAATGACTTTGAAGTACAAAATGCTGTCACTGAAGTGGACTTTGAAGATGTACGACCTGAGCTGGAGTACTTGGGGATCAAAAACCAGTATCTTGGTATTCCACACACGTCGAGAAAATGGGTTTACTACCGTCAGCTTAAGCGAAGTGCGAATGAATACACAGTTCGCCACAACCAAGTGAGTTGGAATAATCCTTGTGTGCAGATATCTACTACTTATATAAAACACGATTTTAACGGTGCAGTCGTGATATTTACGTACAACAAACGAAATACGTGGCTAAGGAACTGAAATTTCTTGGATATCACACTTTGTTTTCTAAGATGAAATGTTTAAGCTGAAGTAACACAAGGGAATTTCGATTAGTTAAGTTTGTCGTATTTAAGTTTGAGAAATTTTATGTTTGGGTATAAAGGAAAAACTAAAACATACAATGATGCGATAATACAGAGAAATGGTTTGGTAATATCAGTATAATTCAGGGTTAAGAAAATATGCAGGTCCCCAAAAACTCAATTTGAACAAAAGATATGATCTCGTATAAGTCAGGCGCTTTCGAAGGATGGAGCTTTCTTCTTCAGTTTGCCCCCGAAGAAGAAAAGTCAACCTTCTTTAGAAAGCGCTGAGATTCTAGTGTTTCGGATATCTCGAATTTTCTCTCATCAATAAGCAAATCTTTAAAATTAAAGTATCTTTAGTCGAAATCTTTATATTTCCAGGGTAATTTGGAACGAGGAATCTAAAGTCAACGTGATTTTTATCATAACATCTTTATACGTTTGCTCGCTTATATCTTAATCTTTGCTACTGTTGTTTTAATTATAAATTGTCATGCTGTCTTTACTAAATGAACGCTCAGCATTAAACAGTTGGATGAAACGTGGTTATTATTTTGTATTGAAGACAAAACTACGAGCTTATGATTGTATTCAAGTATTGGACCTTCTGGAAGCCCTAAACAGCGGTTTTCCCGTACACAATGTAATCAACCCTTCTTTTCAAGCTAGCCAATTTAAAGGAATTATGGACCTGTCTAAAGCTGCAGTAGCCGGACACTCGTTTGGGGGCACTACTGTTATTCTATCTCTTGCACTGGACCTCCGATTCAAGTAACCAATCACTGATTTTCTTTCTTCTTTTCATGTAGAAGTCTATATATTTAACTCTAAAAACAAAGTTCAGTACTCCTCTGGAATATTCTGAAGGCAATATCAAACGCTGGGTCAATTTATTGTAAATCCGAGGTGTTACGATACATGTATGAAGTTGTTTGTTTTTGAACTTCGCGCAAAGCTACACGAGGGCTATCTGTGCTAGCCCCTCCCTAATTTAGTAGTGCAAGACTAGAGGAACGGCAGCGAGTCATCACTGCCCACCGCCAACTCTTGGACTACTCTTCTACCAACAAATAGTGGGATTGACAGTCACTTTATAACGTTTCCACGACTGAAAGGGCGAGCATTTTTGGTACGACCGGGATTGGAAACCGCAACTCTCAGATTAGGAGTCGAGCGCCTTAACTATCTGGCTATGCCGGGCCTGTGTATGAAATAACTCAGAGCAGTGATTTATTAAAGTAGTTGGTTTGTTTGTTTTCATGCGTAGTAACAAATGAACAGTTCATAATTTTTTTTCAACTCTATTGGGCATTTCCAAAAGAAAAAAATTCGGAACCAATAAAGAAATATTTCAGATGTAAAAGAACTCATAACGCTAAAAATCGGGTTTCGATATCCACGGTGGGCATAGTACGGATAGCCCATAAGTAACTTTTTGCTTAAGAAAAAAACAAAAATTTTCTTTAATTTTTTTCTGGTTAGGCTTTGTTGTTATTGGTTCAGTAGTTCACAAACAAGACTGACTTTTAGTGTGAAATTCCTCGTTTGTAGGTTTAGTAATTTACAAAAGTGGTTGATTATTAATTAGTTATGTTTGAACTGCTTGAGCTGTTGTTGTTTTTTAACGTAAAGCTGCACGTGGGTTATCTGTACCATTTTCACTGCGGAAGATCGAGCCCTACATTGTAGCTTTATAGGTACGTAAAATATTCGTTGGCCCACCAGTACCCTATTAATTATATAAACTTTGCCTAGCTTTGTAAAAAAAAACACTGGTTGCGCTCGGTAAGAATTTTTATTCGTGTGGTAATTTACAAAACCGACTGAATATTTATTCTTGAGGGAAAAGTTTAACTATTTTCATAAAAACCCTGGTTGAATTTCACATTAATTTAGTAATTCCCGAAGGACTTATATTAGTCTTGTACATCTGGATTTAAGCTGTAACTGCGTTATAGGAGTGAAAGTCAATCGCTTACCAGAGACGATGGATGGTAGAATTCTGTTAACTGACTGTCTTCACTCTGACCAGTATTTCAAAATGAGTGACATCGGTATACAGCTTTATTAGCTTCGTCATAAATACAAATACTAATTTGCTAAAATAAGGCCCGGCATGGCCAGTTGGACTAAAGCGTTCGACTCGTAACCTGAGGGTCGCAGGTTCAAATCCCCTTTGCACCAAACATGCTCGCCCTTTCAACAGTGTTGGCGTTGTAATGTGGCTGTTAATCCCACTATTCGTTGGTAAAAGAGTAGCCAAAGAGTTGGCGGTGGGTGGTGTTGACTAGCTGCCTTCCCTTTAATCTCACACTGCTAAATTAGGGACGGCTAGTGCAGATATCCCTTATGTAGCTTTGCACGAAATAAAAAAAACAAACAAACACAAAAATGACTGAATATTTATTAAAGATATAAATATTTAACGAGTTAGATAAACACTGAGAATCATGCGGAACTAAATGTTTATACGTTTCGAATGTAGGACAGAATAAATATTTAGTAAAGAAAAATAGGTATGTCCACCTTTCACTCTTTATGTTAACGGGAACTTTCGTACATATAAATAAACTACGTTACCCAAGTCTACAAGTAAAGTCAGTAGAACGAGTGCAAAGTAGCATATAATTTACATTAATACAGTTAAAATTTGTTGTTAATGTTTTGCCAAAACGTTTCACCATAAAAGTCCACACATTTTATTTTACAGTGTGAAAGAAAGTGATAAACACCTACTATCAGCCCATGCAATAATCGCAAAACCTAAGCTTGATGAGTATATTGGATCGAGGTCAAACATGGCCAGGTGGACTAAGGCGTTCGACTCGTAACCTGAGGGTCGCGAGTTCACATCCTCGTCACACCAAACATGCTCGCCTTTTCAGCCATGGGGCGTTATAATGTGACAGTCAGTCCCACTATTTATTGCTAAAAGAGTAGCCCAAGAGTTGACGGTGGGTGGTGACGACTAGCTGCCTACCCTCTAGTCTTACACTGCTAAATTAGAGACAGCCAGCACAGATAGCCCTCCTATAGCTTTACGCGAAATTCAAAAAGAAATAAACAAACAAGACTAGATTATTTTCCTCTAACAAGCATAATCTTACTGGAAAATGGTATAAAACAATAACAATGTATCTGCGTTATAATTTTTCTTAGACAAAGTATTCATTCCCAACTTTCAACAAGTTGTATTTACAAATTGCGATTTAAACGCCGAAAGACAATGTTTCGATTTTTTTTTTCTCATCACCTAAATGTATTCTGGTATTAAACGAACGATTCCTTACGGAGTAACTTGTGTAAAACAATGCATGGGTTTGAAACGTTATTTATATATCCCTCTGATTTAAATGTGTGATACAAAATTAAAAGGAACGTTAAAAAACAAACATTTTTACAGTAACGTCATCACAAATGTTAGGCCTAACATTCTGTTTAATTTTTCTCGTATTAGACATCAACTATATCATTATTTTATTTTGTATTTCCAAAGAAAATGTTACACATATATATGTCTGTTCTGTTTCTCCTTCTTGCCCAAATTACCTCATTAACGATACTCCAATATTCTAAACATTTTGATACAGGTTAGGCTTAGCCCTTGATTCGTGGATGTTCCCGTTAGAGAAGAACCAAGAGATATTTGCAAAAGTAACTCAGCCTATATTGTTTATTAACATGGAGAAGTTTCAGACAATAGAGAACCTGAAAGTCATGAAAAATCTGGAATCCAAAAAAGTCGATCGCAAAGTTATAACTGTCAAGTAAGAATAAATACAAGATGTCGCTGTTGTAGCTCCAAGTGAATCTGAAAAAAATGTCGTTGTTGTGGCTCCACCTGATTGTGATAACAACTCTTTTCATTTTTTTAAACATTATTTTTATATAATGTAAATAATTATACAAATTGTATTTTTCTTGAAAAATTTAAAATTATTCTAGACACATCTTGCTTATATAATGTACGTAATATACAAATATATACAAATACGTAATATAAAACGTATTTGTATAATTGAAGATCCTTATGAAAATAATCTGTGTAAATTAATGAAAACAAATTTTGTGAAACTCTCGCCAAATTAAAATAAGTTTATTGACAAAAAGAGAAATATGTTTGGAATTAAGTGTTAAGCTACACGATGGGTTACGTATATTCTGCCCACCGCGGGTTTCGAAACCCAGATTTTAGCATTGTGAGTACGCAGACATACAGCTAGAGGCCAGGCGTGGGCAGGTGGGTTAAGGCGTTCGACTCGTAATCCGAGGGTCGCGGGTTTTAATCCCCGTCGCATCAAACATGCTCGCCCTTTCAGCCGTGGGGGCGTTATAATTTTACAGTCAATCCCACTATTCGTTGATAAAAGAGTAGCCTTTTGACTCGAATACTTGATAAACATATACTTAAGTTTCAAAAAAATGTAACAGACGAATAGAGCGGACATTCCTTACTTTTCTCTATAGTTTCGTTTTCTTTTCTGGGCAATTTAGTGGTAATATAATGGTAAGTAAAGAATTGTTTGAGAATTTGTATACGTAGGTTGAGGCTTTAAGGTGTATTCTTGTGTTACAGAATTGACGAACTGAGTGGATTTCTGTATTAAATAGGAGAATGTTCTCCAGATTTTGACTGTAATCGCTTTTGCGAAGTCCTAATAATCGAAAATAGGAAAGTGGGTGGAATTTACAGCAAGAATGGGAGATGTCATAAGTTGAAATGGGTGGGTTTATAACGGACCGATGTTGGTAAACAGTGGTCTTGTTGTCAAGTCCCATTGCCACGCGCTCTTTCTTACTGTTCTGTAAAAGGTTTTCCCCTCACTGGAAATTCGATGCGGGGCAGCTGTCCCCAACGTTCGTTCCGTATTCGTCAGTAAGCGTATTTTAATTTGGAGAGAGTTTTTCTCGCGTTAATCTCGGTTTCATTCTGTGGACTCAGCAGACCCCCGAATGTGGCTTTGCTATAAGAAAACACGCGCACACCTCAGTTTAAATACCAAGCATCTAATCGAATACATTCAATGCATTGCTCGAATTGCGAGGAATATTTCTCATATTACAAAATAAATTGTAAGAAGCTAAAAAAACGTAAGTAAAACAAACAACAGAACTTGGGGAGAATTTAGGAAGCACTTTTGTAAACTTAAAACTGACAGAGAATAACAAAAAATAATTTATGTTATTTCTATCTACACAGGAGAACAAGCGGCAATTGTTATGGTAAATTCTTTGTTAAAGGAAGGCATATTTTGATGAACGTAACGTTCTAAATCAACAGGTGTCAACGTTAATCGTTTAAAATATAATTTTAGCCACTCGTAAACAAGGAATAATTACCGGGAAATAAGTACACCGAGTTTAAAATTATTTAGCAGCGAGGAAGAGCGGTACATTACCTTGTGATAAAAGGTTCCTGTCTCTCTAACTTTCCGAGTCTGGAAAAAGAAAAAAAAATTAATTTTGAAAATATGTTCGGTTTCCTCCAAAAAGCAAAAACTTTAACGAGATTATAGACGTTCTTGTGGTACGTCCTTATATGTATAACTTATATGTATTGTACATGCAAGTTGGTAATTTTAAGATTTTAAGTTATTTTTGTCAACATTTTTGAAGAAAGAAATGTTTGTTTGTTTTTCTGTGACTCGTTTTATAACTTCTCCTTGTCTTTCGTTGGAAGAGGTGCAGTCCATATGAACCAAATCGATATAGTATTCGGACTTGGTCCAGTCTTACGAATGTGCATCGGAGCATATTCTCGGGTCAACCGCTTCACAGTCATTGACCTCACCACACGTCATATGCTGCTGTTTCTATCAAAGCATTTCGGTAAGTTAATAACAAATTATTTCAGAAAGACAATCGACAATGTCTAATAAACCTGAGTCCTCCGTTCAATATGAAGAATGCTGTTGTATGACATTTTGAGTAATAACACCTTTCATTTCGTAAGGTGATTTATTTTTCTTTCTGTTTGTTACTCTGTTTACTAAAGAGTCACCTGCTGGTATAGTTTATAAATATTATTTATTTTAGTTTTGTTATGTATTTATAAAAGATTTCCTTACGAGGGATAGTCAATACTATTTTGAAAGGTTAGACGTGCCAGGCCTAGTGGTTAACATGTCGGGCTGCCTTATGAAGGGTCCAAAGTTCGAAACGTGATGCTGCTAATGGAAAATTTGAAATTTTCGCACTGAGCAACACTTTATGCGCACGTGGACTAAACGAGCAGATCTCTCAACGTCAGATATAGTTACTATTAAATCTGAGTTATTGACTAGTCGAATAGCAGCCAACTAACAACACTCGCCGCCTGAGTAAATTTTTCAGGCGCTTTGAATTTTCAGAATTTCCATCAGAAGTTCTGAAATGTTGTTGATTTTATAATAAAAAACCGCTCCCCAGTGGCACAGTGGTATGTCTGCCGACTTACAACTCTAAAACCCGGTTTTTGATACCCGTGGTGGGCAGAGTACAGTTAGCTCTTTGTATAGCTCTGTACTTTATTACAAACAAAAACTTATAATAAAATCAAATGAACTTCATTAAAAAAAATCAATAAACGAAACAAATGATATTCAACATAATTGGACTCGAGGATTGTTTTTTGAATTAAGTACGAAGCTGCAAAATGGGCTATCTGTGCTCTGCCCACAACGGGTATCAAAACCCGGATTTCAGCGTTGTTAGTCCGCAGACATACCGCGGAGCCACTGCGGGGGGAAAAGGACACAACGGAAGAGGGAAATATTTTATTAATATGTAAATGTGTACCATTCTATTACATATTAAGAATATTCATTTCCCTGATAAATATTCCCATTGTAACAGTTCTGTTTATTTTAATACATATACGGTATTGGAACTAATCATGGAAATGTTGAATAAAATCATAATAAAATGTGTACGTTCCCTATTTACAGTTACATCAATATGACCTTTGCTAGAGAAATATCAGATCTTTATAGTTCACATTACGATTGGCTATCATCTCACGGTGCTACACCAAAATAACAATCATAAAAGTACAAACGGTCATACTGTCCTCAGTAGTAGTGTGGTGATGACACACTCGGATTCTTAAGTGGAAATGCTGTGTGAAAAACGTGTAGAATTTGAATTTTGGCTTATGAAGGCTACTTACTCCACGCGACACATTTAGTCAAATTTTATGTTTTAGAAAAAACATATAAAAATTCTAAAAATTGCACGTGCAATTATTTACTGTTGACGATAAAACTTTTAAAGATAAAAGACTCAAACTCTTTTTAAAGTGATGAAAAATAATTCAGTGTATGCTCATTATGGTAGGCTAGAAGTCTTGCTAGAAGGGCTAAAATGGACATCATTCTTCAAACATTGAGCGTGTGAAAAGATAGGGATGGATGTGTTTAACATGTTTAACATAATTGTTTAGCAATAATCAGCGATACTTATGCGTCAGACAGATGAAACTGAACCATGGTCAAAATTTATCAGCTACAGTGTCTCGTTAGGCGAGCGACTCGTAATCCGAGGGTCGAGGGTTCGCGCCCGTGTCGCGCTAAACATGCTCGCCCTCCCAGCCGTGGGGGCGCATAATGTGACGGTCAATCCTACTAATCGTTGGTAAAAGAGTAGCCCAAGAGTTGCCGATGGGTGGTGATGACTAGCTGCCTTTCCTCTAGTCTTACACTGCTAAATTAGGGATGGCTAGCACAGATAGCCCTCGAGTAGCTTTGTGCGAAATTCCAAAACAAACAAATGCTTGGTTATGTGGGCACGTACAAGCAGCGTGCGCTTTCGACTGGTTTACTTCCTTTTAGTCATCAGTTCTAAATTAGGAATGACTTGAGATATCTCTGACCTGGTTGCTCAGACCATGAGTTGCATGAAGTGCCGTTCAGGTTGAAAAAAAAAAAAAGGCAAACAACAGAATTGCTGATTTTGTACAGTATTTGCAGGATTCGCTTAACTTTAAACAAAGAGTTTGTTCGTTCTCGAATATATCAAAAAGTTATCTACGAATTAACTGCATTAGTCTTTTTTAGAGCTGTTAAACTTGAGAGAAGATGATGAGTTAATAACATCACTATCAACTCTAGGGAGAAAGGTAGTCAGTCAAAACAACCTACTGCTAAGCCTTATTCTAGTTTCTTCTGGAATTTCTGAAAGTCACGCTTACAGCGCAACGACAATTCCAAAGTGCAAAGTGCAAATTTATTTTTCGGCCATAATAAGACGCAAACCACAAACTCCCAGATTCATAGTCTTGTCTGACATAACTACTGGACCACGCTCGACAATTCAGGTGGTTAAATTTAATGGAACAAATTAATAGGTATTCAACGTACCATACAAGAATGATGTGTAAAACCCGCCCTTTGATGTTACCATTGTAATGGTAATGATGGTTAGGGATATTTACGAACAGCGAGTTAAAAATCTAGATAATAGGACCTTGAAACGTTACCACATTTACTCTTGTATATCAAAGGCTACGGTAGGCGCAAAGCTTGTAAAATTTTGTCTTCTTTTATCTAACAAAAGCTACGTTATACGCATGCATAACTAAACCACAAAGAAAAACTGGTTTGGAGTTTGCGTGGAGATAAATATACATAAATTCAAAGCAAATATAATACAAATAAATTAACGATCTCATTAAAATAAATGAAAGTAACGGATTTTAAAACTATATTGTATTATTCTGCAATCCGTGTAAAAACTTACTTTTGCAATAAATTGTAAAAATAACAACTATTCAATTTGAAGATAAAAGTCTCACACTTTTTATGAAGATAATGTTGCGACTTTTTAATTAATTATTCAGGAAGGTTAGTACCATTAACGATAATGGAATATTATCAGGAAATTAATGAAGTGCAACACATGCTATGAGGATAAATCTGCAAATTGAAATTAATAATTCATGACACTGAAAACCGTGTGTTTTAATTTCACGCAAAGTTACTCGAGGGCTATCTGCGCTAGTCGTCCCTAATTTAGCGGTGTAAGACTAGAAGGAAGGCAACTAATTCTCACTACCCATTGCTAACTCTTGAGTTACTCTTTTACCAACAAATAGTGGGATTAAATACTATAACGTTCTCACGACTGAAAAGGGAAGCCTGTTTAGTGTGCGGGGGATCCAAACCCTCCAACTTCAGGGTAGGAATCGAGAGCTTTAACCACTTGGCTATGGCAGAAGAGCAGAACTTTCGAAAAAGACATCAAAAATTGAACCTTACAAAACATTAAGTTGTTATTTTTACAATAATAATAACCTTTATAGGACATTAAATTTTTTATAACAACAATCTTAGTTAATTTATACATGTTGAAGTCGTGCCTATTGCTGTAAAGGAGAGTATATATATATATATATATATATAAGTAGAAAGCCAGGCCTGGCATGGCCGAGCGCGTTAAGGCATGCGCTCGTACGCTGAGGGTCGCGGGTTCGCATCCGAGTCGCGCTAAACATGCTCGCCCTCCCAGCAGTGATGGCGTTATAATGTGACGGTCAATCCCGCTTTTCGTTGGTAAAAGAGTAGCCCAAGAGTTGGCGGTGGGAGGTGATGACTAGCTGCCTTCCCTCTAGTCTTACACTGCTAAAGTAGAGACGGCTAGCACAGATAGCCCTCGAGTAGCTTTGTGCGAAATTCCAAAAGAAACAAACAAGTAGAAAGCCAAGTTTTCGAATGTAACACACCCTATTAAAACTGTACTTATAAGCTAACTTACGTTCATCATTTATTTATACTCATGGAGACTCGAATTATCTGAATGCAGTGGCTTATAGGCATTTGACTCAAACATTATGGTCCCCCAGCAGCACAGCGGTATGTCTGCGGATGTACAACACTAGACACCAGGTGTGATACACCTGGCGATGTTGTTGTTGTTTTGAATTAAGCACAAAGCTACACAATGGGCTATCTGTGCTCTGCCCACCACGGGTATCGAAACCCGGATTTTAGCGTGTAAGTCCGCAGACATACCGCTCAGCCACTGGGGGGCAACACCTGGCGAACAGAGCACAGTTTATCTATGGTGTAGCTTTGTACTTACCTTCAAAACAAGCAAACTAAAAAAATTAATACCTCAAACAGCTGTGACTCGTACTGTGCCATATTTAGATATTTGCTGTTCTTGTGTTGACAAGCTGTTAGAAAATATTTATCATTAAAATAATTGTGATTGGTTTGTTGTTGTTCGGCACAATGAGCAATTCCTGCTCCGTTCAATATTACTAAAGAAAAAAAAACTCGATTTTTGGCGACGTAAGCCTACAGAGTTACTATTGATCTGCTAAGATCTATAGAAGAATAGAAAAAAAAATAGTAAAGATTTATAATATAAAATGTTACCCCGAGATGGCGACACAAGCTAAGAACACGTTAAAAGAACGTTCAAAAGACCAAAAAATACACTTGTATAGAGCTACGTGATGGGACTACCTCTTTTACTGTTATAAGTCCTAAAAGTTTCCGTTGAACCATAAGGGAATTTCGATTAAAATAAGCCTATATTTTATTTAGTAATGCATGCATTTGATTACATCTGGTGTTCGAAAGGCTCAACTCTACGCATATCCAAGTTCTTTAGATAGATAGATAGATATAAACACATTTAACTTAGTTATTTTAACCAGCAACACTTGAACGTATCTTAACAAAAATCTTTCTCTTTCTGCTACTTGAGAACATAAATTGTTCTTATTGATGTTTGTTATTAAAATTAACATCTGGTTAGGAAGTCTATTTACAATGGGGTATCTGCCTCTTGTCTGTCACGAAAAACTTAACTCCATTTATTTATTTGTTTTACGTTGTGACTCCGTAAACTCACCGCTGACCAACCGGAAGACAGACGCTTATTGCATGATAGTTTATCCACAAGTGCTGTGATCAGCTACGAAATCATTTCTCACCAGCCGTTGATATCGTAACTATTAAGTTCTAATTTAAATCTGTATTGGGTTCTCAGCAATACATCTATTATTTACAAAATAGATTCGTGTTGTTAGAAAAACAAGTTTGTTTGTTTTTGAACTTCGCGCACAGCCACACGAGTGTTACCTGCGTTAGCTGACCCTAATTTAACAGTGTAAGACTAGAGGAAAGGCAACTAGTCACCACCACCCACCGTCAGCTCTTGGGCTACTCTTTCACCAACAAATAGTGGGATTGACTGTAACGTTATAACGCCCCCACGGCTGAAAGAACAAGCATGTTTGGCGTGACGGGGATTTTAACCCGCGATCCTCGGATTACGAGTCGAGCGCCTCAACACGCTAGGCCATGCCGGGCCTACCAATATCAGATTCAAGAAATATAATCTCTTTAGATAATTTACTGTACAAGTAACTCATATTTATTAACTTACCTTTTGTTGCATTATATTAGTTTAATATTACAAATTCTATCGGCACTTAAATGTACTACGAACATTAAACTATTCATAAGTTTTCGTTGTTTTTCTTTCTCCAATTTCCCATGCTAGAGTTTTCTACTCTTGTTTACATATGGAATGTAAAAAATATGCTTTTACTGCTATAGAGCAGTAACTTATGGCATTTAATGTTTTTTTATATAGTCTACATTTTTCATTATTCTGATGAAGCATTTGCGCTCTTGGCTTGAAATAGTCGTTGACACTGACGGATTCTTTACAGTAGGTGTCTGTGACATTTTGGCGATAAATTTAAACAATAAACAAACAACAAAACAGTCAACTCGTTTTAAAATGACATGTGAAAACAAGTCAAACACGTCTGTTATACAACTGTTTATCATGGTTATATTCAGAGCTGTATTCTGAGGATCATTTCCACAGACAACTTTAACATTAGTTATACTATTGTTTATCACAGTTATATCCAGAGCTGTATTCTGAGGATCATACCCCCAGACAACTTTGACATCAGTTATATTATTGTTTATCACAGTTATATCCAGAGCTGTATTGTGAGGGTATGATCCTCACACTACTTTAACATTAGCACGTTTAGTATGTTGTTTGTTCTTCGCACAATATCTTTCAGCTTTCGATCTCGCAAATTAGAAGCCCCCATTCCAACATTCTGTGTACGGACTTTAGCGGACTTTGATGCATTTATCCTGTGAATCCGTCTTGTGCTCCGTTGCTAAAAAAACAAAAACAAAAATAATGTTCCGCACTCTGAGGCTGTAAGTGAGATATAAGAATGACAGTCAGATTCTACTATCCATCGGATAAGAACTCATGTTGGGTGCTGTTGTGTTTTCTTAACTTTTCATTTAAACATTAGGAACAGATACGCACAAATAGCCTCGTGTAAACATTCTAAAAACATATCACTTTTAATTAACTGATATTAACTCCTTGAGACCGGGTAAATGAATGGTATCTTCATATTTCCTAACCAAGCAAAAAAAAAAAAAAATGCGTGGGGCAACTCGCGAGTTATTCCAAACATCCAAATGTGCTTATATAAATAATTACAATTACAACAGTTTAGAGAGGGAAAGTGTAAGGAATAACTTGAATACGAAAAACGTTTTCGCTTAAAAATATTCAATATAGGGTGCACGTGACCCTTTGACCCCATCTCTACCAGGTTTAGTAGCACTTGTCGTTAGATTTTCTCTCACATACGTCATTAGTATAAAATGCTTCCCAGGTAAGGCAGTAATAAAACGGTACTTTTATATATTCATAATTGAAGCACTAATTTTCGGCTTTCACTTGGATAGACTTTTGAATTCTTTGCATTATATTTTTTAATCATCTTTAGAGTTTTACTGAATACGTCATCATAAAGTTTCACCCCTGTATATATTAAGTCATCCCTTGAGTAATATCCGATTTTAAGTTCTGAAAAGAAGAAAGGGTTTCAATTGCTTTTGATGTTATTTAATCAATAATGTATGTTCCATTATTATTAATTACTTCCTATCAATGGTTCACAAGCTTCTGAAAGTTAGTTCTATAAAAATTCTTGGGGTTTGGAGGAAAAAAATGTAAAGAGGGTATATTTCACATCTTCATGTGTTCCAAACTCTTTTCTATCAAGATAGTTCTGTAAACTTTGGAATAGATGATAATCAGATGAGACAAGGTCTGGAGAGTAAGGTTGTTGTTGTTGTTGTTTTGAATTAAGCACAAAGCTACACAATGGGCTATCTGTGCTCTGCCCACCACGGGTATCGAAACCCGGATTTTAGCGTGTAAGTCCGCAGACATACCGCTGAGCCACTGGGGGGCAGGAGAGTAAGGAGGATGGGGAAGTGTTCCCCAATCTTTGCTAATGTGATCCTTGCTGTATGGGGCCATGTATTGTTCTGGTGTAACACAACACCTTTATGATTGATCAAAGTTGGCCTCTTTTCTTTCAATGCAACATTCAAGCACTCTAGCCATTGACAACAGAAGTCCGATGTAATCGTTACATTGAGCGACAGCAACTCAAAGAGGATCACACCAAAAATATCCCACCAAACACTTAGCAACTTTCCTAGGGTGGAGATCCATTTCGGGCTGTGCTTTAGCCAGTTTACCTGCACTGAGCCATTGTCTGCAGGGATTAACATTTATATAATATATCTATTTTTATCTCCAGTCACTAACCTGTCCAAAAAAAAAGTGAGTTACGTTTACGAGAGTGCAGAGAAGTGCAAATGTTCACTCTTTCTTTTTGGTTGGCTTCTTTGAAATCATGGAGGATTCATTTTCCAAGTTTTGACACCTTTCCAAGCTGTTACAGATGACGGTGAACTGTTGAATGGGTTGAATTAATCTTCTGTTCTAGTTCTTCAACTGTTACAGCACAATCTTCATCAGTTGCTGCCAGCAACATGTCATAATTAAACTCAGCAGAACGACCTGAATGTGACACATCACTTAAGCTTTTGTCACCTGATCTGAACTTCTAAAACCACCTTCAACATTTTTTTTCATCGAAAGACTCCGCACCATAAACACCTTGAATGTTTCGTGTAGTTTGTGCTGCACTGTTGTCTTTTTTAAATTCATAAACCATTATATGCTTGATGTGCTACTCAGACACAGTCAGCTTTATAAGGGTTCATTTGATTAATGATCTGAAAAAGTGGAGTTGTCTTAGTTTCCACATTTTTATACGTGTTTATACATATTTTAGTCATTAAATCCATCTACAAAGACAGAAATGATGATGTACTTTTATATTAAATTTTCGAACATTACTTATGGGATGACTTGATACAAGATATGCCGTTTTTGTTTGTTTTTTTTAATTTCGCGCAAAGCTACTCGAGGGCTATCTGCGCTGGCTGTCCCTAATTTAGCAGTGTAAGACTAGAGAGAGGGAAGCTAGTCATCACCACCCACTGCCAAGACTTGAGCTACTCTCTTACCAACGAATAGTGGGATTGACCGTCACATTATAACGCACCCACGGCTGAAAGGGCGAGCATGTTTGTCGCGACTGGGATTCGAACCCGAGACCCTCGGATTACGAACAGAGTGCCTTAACCCCCTGGCCATGCCGAGCCCACTGTAGTTGTAGGTAAATAAATAGCTTTACTCTTGCAGAAAGATTTCGATAATCGATTTTGTCGTTGTCTTTTCTTAATAGTTGTTGTTGTTGTTTTATAGATTTATCCACATATCTTTATTTTATGTTATCATGTTTTAATTTTATTTGTATAAATAAAGGTGTACAACAGTGTAGTGACTTTCGCCACTTTTTTCTAATTTTTTTAAAGAAGTTTCACTCTTATTTAGTAGGAACTGTTTCTGTCTCTTAAGTTGAACTTTATTAAATATTGTTTTTACTGTTCATTGTTATTTATTCTCTCAGGTACACCGGTGTCACAAGAATACGAGACTTACGTGAAAAGAATGAAGAAAAAAATTAAAGAAGGGATTGTTTTTAAAAAATCTCAAATTATTTAAATTTAGAAAAACAAATAAAAATTTCCTCAAATTACAAGCAAGGAGAAAAATTACAGAAACCATAGGAATTCTTTTTTTTTCTATAAACGAAACCACTAAGCGAAACCTAAAGTAATAAGTTACAAAAACTAGCACACAAAAAAGTTAATACATGAGACCAGTAATAATTCGTGTTAAAAAAAAATCTTAGGACTAAGATATAAACAATCGCTCAATATCAATTTCTCAAAGTTAAAACCGAAAACAAAACCAAAACCTACATATTTTAAGAGTAAATTTGTAAACAGAAAACAATCTTCTGCCTGTATTAATTTATTTACGTTCAGTTCACGTTTAAACGTGGATGTACACGTACACACGTATACGTTGTCTCACTTGCTTAGTTGGTTTATAATAGCATAAACTTTACAAAATATAAGTAAAATGGAGTCATCGGGTATCGTGTATTTCGGAATTCAATTTTAAAAATCGTGCAAGTTGTCAAATGTGGACATTTGTAGCCATTCACGACATCGTTAAAAAAAGACTCCAAACCAGGTTTAGAGCCCGGTTGTCTGGAATGAACAAAGGATTTCTGCCAAAATATCCACTTTCAGACAAAGTACTAGTCCATTATAATTTGAAAACTTAACTTCCTTTAAAATATTTGTTTAGAAAACAAAACACGACATAACATCTTGGGACAATTAATTAACTTCTCAAATTCCAGTAATTCATTTATTTTAAAATTAATAATTCCAAAAGTCTCTACATATATTAACAATTTTTGTATATTTCTTTAGTTATAAGATTCAATGAAATTATAAGTGCTCCAACTAAAAGAAGTCCTCGGGTAATATTATTTTGTGTTTGATCATGTATGATTTTATTAATTTGTATGTTATGCTCTTCTAACAACAAATTAAATATTTATCTTAGCTTGGATATTTTGCATGTGTTTATCGTACGATAAATATTGTATATCTAGCTATAAAAATGTTCAAAAGTCGCTCTTACATTTTTGACAACATTGAATATTAAAGGAAAATTCTAAACTAACTCGATTTGTATTTTATGAGTGCTTCTACCTTTCTTGTTTGTTTTTTTCATCGAATACAAAAGGAGTGAGCTAAGCCGAAGTTTCGTCAGTTGTGCCTCGTTTTCATGATTTCTTCACAAGTATTTTTGTAATTTGAAAATAAAGAATTACAATGAATTACGAGACGTACTTCCGCAGGATCCTGAAAGTGTTCTGTTTCAAGAATAAATACAACCGAAATTATGAGGGACAAACATTTTTATTTATTCCTTTGGATCGTTTGTTTGTTTTGAATTTCGCGAAAAGCTACACTTTGGCTATCCGCGCTAGCCTTTCCTAATTTAGCAGTGTAAGACTAGAAGGATTTGTTTGTTTTTGGAATTTCGCATAAAGCTACTCGAGGGCTATCTGTGCTAGCCGTCCCTAATTTAGCAGTGTAAGACTAGAAGGAAGGGAGCTAGTCATCACCACCCACCGCCATCTCTTGGGCTACTCTTTTACCAACGAATAGTGGGATTGACCGTAACATTATAACGCTCCCACGGCTGGGAGGGCGGGCATGTTTGGCGCGACTTGGGTACGAACCCACGAGCTTCAGATTACGAAGCGCACGCCTTAACGCGCTAGGCCATGCTAGGCCTGACTTGAAGGAAGATGGCTAATCAATACCACCTGCAGCCAACTCTCAGACTTCTCTTTTACCAATGAATAATGGGATTGACCGAACATTATAGTGTCCCCCCAACTGAATGGGCGATCGTGTTTGATGGCATGGAGATTCGAACCCGCGAACCTCAGTTACACTCACCAAGATAACTGATTTCATATGAAAGATATATTGGGGCAGGAGAAACGTTCCCCGCTCCTTGTGCACGTTTGTGAATTTACAGAAACTACACAGAGGCGCACATTACGCTCTTTGTTTTTGGGCAGTAAAGGATTTTTTTTTAGTGGTTTCTGTTCTTCTGAACTTTCACATTGTACTATTTGTCTCTGCTTTAAATTTAACTTGGATCGTACTCAGATTAATACATAACAAGTTATCGCCAACCCGAAACATAAAGAAATACTTACAGTAACGACAGAAAGTGTTCGTACCCCTGCGTCGTGAGTAGTTTTGCCTTCATAAGTTAAAAAGTATCACGATTAGGATAATGAAACTATGGTGTATTGTAAATATTATACTAACACACATCTACAATTTTTTATGTAAATTAAATGACAAATAAACTGTTTATAAACAAATAACCAAACATAGGAGGGGCAAAAAGTGTTCATGCGTCTACTTAATGGTCACTTGTGTAGCTTTTCAGGTGAATTACTTGGAATCAATCTCTCCTCATAGCCCTCCATGGTGGTTTCACAGTACTCGACTGGTATTTTCTTCCATTCTTCTTCACAGAAGGCCTTCCAACTCTTGCAATTTTTTGTGATGATGCTGATAAACCCTGGTCTTCAACTCATGCCAAACGTTATTAATTTGGTCGAGATCGAGTGACTGCGATGGCCACTCCAGAACGCTTGTTTGTTTGTTTTGGAATTTCGCACAAAGCTACTCGAGGGCTATCTGTGCTAGCCGTCCCTAATTTAGCAGTGTAAGACTAGAGGGAAGGCAGCTAGTCATCACCTCCCACCACCAACTCTTGGGCTACTCTTTTACCAACGAATAGTGGGATTGACCGTCACATTATAACGCCCCCACGGCTGGGAGGGCGAGCATGTTTGGCGCGACTCAGGCGCGAACCCGCGACCCTCAGATTACGAAGCGCACGCCTTAACGCGCTCGGCCATGACAAACCCTGTCCAGACGCTTATATGGTTCCTCTGCAACCAGGATTGCACATATTTCGATGTGTGTTTAGAGTCATTGTCGTGCTGGAAGATCCAACAACGCCCAAGCCGCAAGTTCCGAGCATCATTCTTTTTATTTCATGATTCTGTTGACGTAGTGAAGGCTGTTTACACCAGAAGAACTGAAGGAACCCCATAGCATGATCAAGTCACCTCCATGTTTAACTGTATGGACGGTGCTTTTTGGAAGATTTCGTTCCCCCTTCTTACGGAAAATATTGCGAACATCATTGTGGCCGAAAAGCTTGATTTTAGTCTCGCTGACCAAAGAATACTCTTCCAATCGGTAAAGGATTTATCTACATGCTTTCTTGCATACCTTAATCGTGCTTCTAAATGAACAAGTTTTAAATATGGAGTTCTACGAGGACGGCATGCTTTGAACTCAGAAGAGCGAAACATGTTCGTAACTGTAGAGGTGCTTACTTCAACCCCAGTTTCTGTATGTCATTACGTGTTAAACGAGAGTTCCTACTAGCTTTTCTGAGAACTTTCCTCTTGGTTCTCTCTGGAATTTTGGTGGGGCGTCCGGAACGAGGGTGGTTAGCAGTTGATCTTGTGAGCTTAAACTTAGAAATTATGCTTTGAACAGTAGATTTCAGCACATTAAGTTGTGTAGTAATGCCGGAAAGAGACACACGAGACTTGTACTTTACAATAATTCGATTTTTTAAATCACTGGACAGTTGTTTCCTGTTCGCCATGATGACCAAGCAGATAATGACGGAGACAGCGCTAAATTGCCGGAAGTACATCTTTTGCTGGCTAAATTCCAATAATTATTAACCCGGTGTTTAGTTCTGGAATGGTATAATGTAGTTTATTCACCAAACTAAACAAACTGGAATATTAGTTCTTCCACACGTTCTGAAATGTACGAACACTTTCTGCTCCTCCTATTTTTGGTTATTTGTTTATAAGCACTTTATTTGTCGTTTAATTTGATACAAATTTATGTAGATGTGTGTTAGTATAATATTTATCATATATTATACGTCTTTTAGCTTAATCGTGATCAGTGGCGGCGTCAGGATATTTTCGTTGGGGGGCTCGGGGGGGGGGCTGAGGCAAACTGTGGAGGGTCTTCCCAAAATGCCATCAATATGGAGTATAGATGGTAAATTATAATAATGTAAATACCAAGGTACATTTCAGAAAGGTGTGCTATTTTGAACTGTGTTTTCAATGCGGTCTTCATTGGAAACTCATTCTCTGATTAATAATTCATTATTACAAATTAGAAATAATTTGTTTATGAAAATCTGCGTGATACTTTTAAAGCTATGAGTAAAAAGACTACTCGGGACTCAGGGGTACGAACACTTTCTGTCGTAACTGTAGTTGAAATTCACCAAAATATATAGACATCTGTGATACAAAGACGATTTCGTTGTTTTTAAACTGCCAAACTACGCCATAGGCTCTCTGTGATGTACCCACCACTGGTATCAAAACCAAAATTTTAACATCGTAGGCCTACAAACATACCGCTGAGCCACTAGGGAGCCCACCAGAAAGCAACGAATCAACATTTGTTTGAATTTTTTTAATTCGTTAAAAAGAGTCTAAGGAAATGGGTGCGTGATATCTTCACTTTCTGATGACCTGAGTGACATCTTCATACATTTGTTGTAAATACTTCATCAACAGATAAGAAGATAGAGATAGAGGGTAGAATAAAATACCAGAAGGAGAGGATATAACACCAAAAATTTTTTTGTTGGTTTTGTATACATTGAAGGATTTATTATGTCAACTCTCTCTATATTTACAAATAACTCTCTCATAGAAATCTTTATGTAATTTTTGAAATTTCGTTTTCAAGACACAGGCAATTAATAACGTATTTAAGATTATATTTCAAAGAAGTTTCAAGCAGAAAGTCTCCATGTAAACAAAGTAGAAGTGGACAATAACTTTCTAGTTCAGTGTGATAGATTTGTGTAAAAAGTCTTGAAAGAATAATCTACAAAACATGCACTTGATCTGAAAGAAGATCTCTCTGATTGCTTTTGTCTTCAGTCCGAAAACGCCATCCTTTCTATCTGGGCTACTTTTATGGATTAGCCCTTTCAACAGCTTCTCTGAAGTAGTCATACAGACATTTACTGCCAATTTCTACAGCGTATATTTTATTCGCAGCGCCTCTGGTGACTAGTACTGTACTTTATCTGAATGTGCTTGCTGATTTATACACACACAAACACACACGTATATGTAAAGTATTTAGCAGATTGGTTGAAATGCATTTCTACCATATTTATCCTGTGATTGTCTCTAGACTGGAATGTTCCAGACTCCTCGAATACATAAAGATCATTAATTTCAATGATGATTTGTTTGTTTGTTTTTGAATTTTCGCGCAAAACTACACGAGGGCTATCTGCGCTAATCGTCCCTAATTTAGCAGTGTAAGTAAGGAAGGCAGCTGGTCATCACCATCCACAGCCAACTCTTGAGCTACTATTTTACCATTGAATTATGCGATTGACCGTCACATTATAACGCCCTCACAGCTGAAAGGGCGAGCATGTTTGGTACGACGTGAACTCAAACCCGTTACCCTCGGATTACGAATCGAACGCCTCAACCATCTTACCTGGCTGGACCTTTACTGATGGCTACATTAAACTTAAAAGTGACACTGAGTAGAAAAAATTGATAAAGAAAAAAGTATAAGAACTTTTGTTTTTTACCATTTAACATACGTCGCCAAAGAGTCAATAGGACAAACTGATATAAAATTTATATATAGGTACACTAGGAATCCAAGCAGTAGAATTTTCAGCTGTTTATAAATGAAAGAAATTTTGAACGTTTAACGTAATGGATGAAGAATAAAAAATTAAAACAAAGAAACTAAAAGTAACTTGGTCAGTTCATATAGAGTTATGGTTAAAAAGAACGCTTAGAAACATATTGTTACGAAGAATGTAATCATACCTCTTGAGGGTTTTTGGAATAATATGACTAAAAATGTAGTTACAATTTTCGTTTTTTAAATGTTGGTAATTTATTTGTTTGTTTTTGAGCACTAAGATACAAAACGAGTTATCGGTGCTTTGAGCATCAAATGTATCGAGTTCCAGTATTTAGTGTTTTCAAACTTACCTTTGAGTAACTTGGAGACGATTTGTTTCGTAATACTAAATAAATCGAAGTTAGTGAATCGAAGCAGGAGCCACTAATCCAAAACGTCAGAGTCGTCTAGACAACATAAAGTGACTTAACCTATCACTTTAAAGGTTGTGCAAAGAAATTTAAAACAGATAACCAACCAATTATACAATTAGTATCTAGACGAAAGCTGGTCAGTGTCAGATGTTGTTTTATGTACGTGTGTGTGTGAAAGAATAAAACATCTTCACAGTACTTGCAATTAATGGTGTTTCCTCTATACTGTGAGCCTCGTAAAAATAGTGGAAGACTTTCATTACTGTGGTTAACACCATTAACATTAAACACGTTAAAAACTTGCAGAGCCTAACTACAACAAAAGAGAGCTTGGCAATAAGCACGAGCAGTTAAAAAGTTCACAGTGTGAATTAGCTTAAGCTGTGGAGCAAATTCCATCTGAATCTAATGTAGTTATTCCACTGCGTAATATAAAGAGTTCGGTATGGGAGTTAGCATAGATATTTAATAAAGACCATGCAACAAGATGAATGACACAAGATATATAGCACAATCCCTTAGACTGATATTATAACTAAGAATATAGTGGAGGTGTGGGGGATCTTCAAAGATGAAGATTCGAAAGAGGCTGATGCAAACCCCATGTTTTTATAAGGTTCTAATAAGGAAATTCTGAATGCCCACCTTTTTACTGAGATACACATTTATGTGGGGATGTAAGATAAAATGCGAAAATCGTGCATGTGTAGGAATATATTTTAGGGGAAGGGTGGACTGCGCATTGAGATTGTCCGAGAACAGTTCCGTAGTAAATCATGCAAAAACTGGAGTGTACTCGAACTACCACGTCCAAAAGCAAATGTATGACTATGAGGTAACTTATGAACAGAATACAAATCTACCATATAAGGTGTAAACCTAAAAGAACTAACAACCTTTTTCACAGCAACTGTTAAATAAAAGAATTATAGCAGAAGTATAAAACAAAGGAGGCATATTGAGAAATGAAAATGCGACTGATAATTCATCAAAACATCAAGAATGTGCTCATACTCACAGAATAACTTCACACATCTTATTCTACTAACTGTATTTAGATGGTTTCTTCGCTGCATTTATTTTCAGAATATCTTGACTGGGCGTGATGGTCATTGCATCAGATGGCAGATCAAATGACCCCTAGGTTCGAGATTTAATGCTTCTGAACATATTATATACTTCTAGTTCTGGACACTTCACAAAAGTGTTATCAAATCTTGTTAAAAGATTCAAAGTGCAACAGAGAACCCGTGTGGCGATGGGTGTTTTTGGTTGGCTCCCTTCCTTTGCTTACTAAATTCAATACAATACAGGGTTGTACTGAGCCCTAAGGGTTTGGCATTTTCAGGTGAAAGCGATTTACCTCAAGAGTAAATAAGATAGTACATGACGGGAGGTTCAATCAGAAAATGTTGAAAAGTAATTCTGTATTTTTTACAAAACTGAGTTGGTGAAAAGAAAGATTGGTCATAAATGTAAGCACATAACAAAACCAGTCTTTACTTTCAACATTTGTTTGTTTGTTTGTTTTGGAATTTCGCACAAAGCTACTCGAGGGCTATCTGTGCTAGCCGTCCCTAATTTAGCAGTGTAAGACTAGAGGGAAGGCAGCTAGTCATCACCACCCACCGCCAACTCTTGGGCTACTCTTTTACCAAGGAAAAGTGGGATTGACCGTCACATTATAACGCTCCCACGTCTGGGAGGGCGAGCATGTTTAGCGCGATTCGGGCGCGAACCCGCGACCCTCGGATTACGAGTGCACGCCTTAACGCGCTCGGCCATGCCAGGCCTACTTTCAACATACAACAATAATGTGTTGGCTTAAAGGGTAATATTTCTTACTGAAAAGAGATTCTATGTTCGATATAAAGCTGTATAAGTTTAACAAATTATAAATTCTAAAAATTCCTCTCATTCATTCCAGTTACAAAATAATATAGAATTTTATATGCAGAAAACGGCTCGTTTGGGTTCAGAAAATATTTTAAATAGAAGAGCGAACAACGTTTCGACCTTCTTCGGTCATCGTCAGGTTCACAAAGAAAGAGGTAACTGACCGGAAGCTGACCACATGTTTGGAAGGGGTTGTGTAACCCTAATCTCGTTATATCACCTGACCTAACACTGGAAAAAAACAACAAAATAAGATAGACCTTAATCTCGTTATACCACCTGACCTAACACTGGAAAAAAAAATAAGAGAGACCTTAATCTCGTTATACCACCTGACCTAACATTGGAAAAAAAATTGCAATTTTGCAGTCATTTCCAAACGAGCAAAGAAGGCATTGTCCCCGATGACTGACACACAACCAGTGGCGACGCCAGAATATTTTCGTTAGGGGGCGGGGGGTGAGGGTGGTCTGAGGTAAACTGTGAAGGGTCTTCCCAAAATGCCATCAATATGAAGTATAGATTGTAAATTATAATAATGTAAATGCCAAGGTAATTTCAGAAAGGTGTGATATTTTGAACTGCGTTTTCAATGCAGTCTTTATTGGAAACTCATACTCTGATGAATAATTCATTATTATAAATTGGAAATAATCTGTCTATAAAAATATGTGTATATGTAAAAGAGGAAGCTCACCTAAATTCCACCCAAGGTAATACATAATAATAAAGAAAATCCAGATTAGCTTAGATTGAACATTTAATATACCATTAAGAGTAAAGCTAAAAATCAAAAGAAATATAACATGAAGACACAGTTTGCATAGCAGAAACGAATTATCCCATATGAAGTTAATACACTCTGAGGAAAAGTAAGGTCACTATCAGGCTAACTATCTTTCATCATGTTGTGTTTATTACTTCAATATTACTTCAAAACAATGCGCCTGTTCTGGTGATTGGTAGCAAATGTATCTATAACTGTATCAATATCGAGTTGTTTCGTCCTCCTGGAGTTTACTGATATAACAGCAAGGTTGCTGGTGCAGTTGTTACCACTGCTGTTGTACAAGTATGTCTTGAGAAGCTTCAGACATGAGAAACTTCTCTCACAGGCATCTGAAGTGGTAACAGGCAGGGTCACAGCGATGCATACAAGTTTGTGGAGATCCATGAAGGCATCCTTGTATGGCCCCAGCATGGTTGCAAGCTCCAATGGTGTGGATACTTCCTGCCCCTTGTCTTTATTCTTGGCAATTAGCCGGTTCAATTGATGGGCCTCCACTGTGAGGTCATTTTCTGCCACACCATAGTTTGCTGCCATTCCTAAGAATGCTTGCTTGTCCAGAAATCTGGAGTGCTTGGGGTTCAATGCAGTTGCACCCATCAGAACACTACACACATCAGAAGAGAATCTTCTATTCAGCTCATTGAGCATCATGTCTATGATGGCATGGAAGGTGTGTCTCCTGACATACAAAACATATCCGTGAAATACTGTTAGAGAAAGTGTTTATATTTAACCATATAGTACAAGTACTTAATTAGAGGTTAGTGATGATGTAAAATTACAAGGCTAATTCGAGAACACAAACACAGTTTTGATAGGGCATGTTGTAAAACTGTGGGCAGCTAATGGGAGTGAGCGGGGGAGTGGCGTGAGGCTGGCATCTGGATCTCGATTGGGCTGAGCCAATCGTTAGCCGTACACAGGGCGTACACCATGGTCAGCAGCTCAGTGATCATACGCTTAAGGCTTTCGAGGCGGGAGTCGCATGCTCGAACAAATCAAACCCGTGGCCTGGATATTGAATGGTCATAGTAGCACCAAAACAAAATGTCTAATTTACAGTTGACCTTTACAGAAAATCTGGTTTCTTAATAAGTTCACATTATTCAAACAGGTCAAACTGTGATTATGATATTGTTCTTATTATCATAAGTGTGACAACCACCTGTTACAATAATGTAACTACTACAATACATTAAATTAGGCACTTCTAAACAGCCCAATAACAATTTAAAAATTCATTCTAGAATTGTTTAGAAATATTATTTGGTCAGTTAACATGTAAGGTCAGTATATAATCATAGGTGTAACATTAATTGGATAGCTGATACACAATGCAAAATGATCTCATAGAGGACACGACACTGGCTAAATGCTTCATAGTTTTGACTTATACACAATACACTCATACATGCAGACTGTATTTTACTTTTCAATAAAAGATAAATGATATTAATGGGTAAATACCTGTAAAACCTTTGGTTTATCAAGTAAAATCCCTGATGATTTGTTGTAACTTGAAATCAACGTGGTTGTCTAATCTTCGTCAAACCTCAAGATAGAATGGCATTATACAGGAAGCGGCTGTACAGCACATGAGTTTCAGTGCATTCAGTACGTTGCTATAGGATGCATGACACATACTTCCGTCTTAATGAAGACGTTGAGCTCTACAGATCTATGTCTCTTAGATGTTAATTGTTAAACAACAACGACGATTGTGTTTTCTATATTTTATGAATATATGTTGGTAACCATATTGGGGGCTGAGAGGGCTTGGCTCATTTTGGGGGGGCTCAAGCCCCCTTGGCACAGCCACTGCACACAACAATAGGTAGCCAGAATGAAAGTCACTTAACAAATCTCTCGGCCAACGTTTTGAATGAAAACTACATGAGCAGAGTTGCTTTTTGTGTAACAACAACTAATTCTATATCAGTACAAGTGGATAGAGGTCATATGATATAGCACAAAAGCAAGGGTGGAAATTAAAATAGCTGGGATGCTAATAAAAACGTAAAATTAATACAATAAAGAATTTTTATAATCCCTCTATCACATACTTGAGACTGTGTATAAAAGTCGGAAAATTGGAAAGGTTTATTCACTGACAAGAAGATGTACAAGCACAAGCCGTTTTATAGTGTAGATTAAGTTTCTTTTGATTCTCTACTCCCTCTTCAGGTAGCTCAGCATTGGAAAGCCTGAGTATATATAATCCTACAAATCGAGCTTCGATATTCGCAATGGGCACAACATAAATAGCACATTGTGTAGCTTTTTAACAACAAGCAATCAAATATCAGAAACTTATACACTAGTTTGCAGGCTGGTACTGTGCAAATAAAGCCTTCGAAAACGTAAAGAATGAAAGTGGACAAGTGTTTGAAACCAGTAAATTTTAGTGAGAAATTACTAGTGGTGTAGTGCAGTGGAATAATTACAACAAAATGTTTTTTAAAAAAATCATTCATCGATCCTAATTTTCATTTCCAATGGCATCATAGCCTATTTCCCATGACTGCACATCGTTTAAATATTCTAAGAACCTCAACAACAATAAGAAAAAAGCGATAGGGTAAATAGGATTTATCTTGTATCTATAGAAATACTAAGTTTAAAAAGGTTATATCATTGTATAGGTTTGTTCATTTGTTTGGAACTAAGCACAAAGATAAACCATGGGTATCGAAATCCTATTCATAGCATTGTAAGTCTACAGACATTCCACTGTGTTACTGAAGTTGATCTACTTTTAGGCTATATTTGGGTCATAATGTTCAGCCTTGGACTCTTTACCTTAGAAAAGACATTGAACGGGTGGAAAGGGTTCATGGAGGGTTAGTAAAATGGTCTCTGAGATGGAGATGTTGTCATATGAGGAGAGGTTGAGATTTTTTAAATTGTTTTATCTTGAAAAAAATAAGAGAATGGATCTGATTGAAATGTTTAAGATCTTGAAGGAAATTGTTAGTGTTGATTTATAATATTTTTCTTACTTAGCAGTAAGAACAATAGGACTAGAGGAGGCAAATATATAAATTTTGTCACGTTTAGAGTCATCCTCAGCAAAGACAGTTTTATTTTCCTAAGAGTGTGGTTATCCTTTGAGATGGGTTGCCTTCACATATTATAAAGGTTGTAAATTTAAGCAAGTTTAAAAGAAAGCTTCATAAATATAAGAATGATAAGAGAGGGCTTTGAGATTCAATTTTTCAGTTTATTTATTTAATAGTTTTAGTTTACTTTGGAGGGTGGAACAACCAATAGATCAATTTGTTCTTGTTGTTTCAAAACGTCGTGTTATATGTTAACATTTTCGATTACAATATAACGCTTCGATATTGCGTAGTGTATGTTTTTTTTTTCTATAATTAATTGCAGTTTTTTAATTTTCTAATAAGATTTATGCTAGTATTTATGATATTGATAACAGAGTTAAAATAAAATAGAATTCGTCGGTAGCCTGGTGGTGTTTTCGAAAGGCGCATCTCCCAACTACCCACAACTCACTGCTGTATTGTCGGCGTTTAGGGTACAGGAGAACATGGACGGTTATTAACAAATGCATTTTCTTTATTGTTTGCCATCTTTCAGTGGTCTGTTGTTACTTCACTAAGTCATTTTGCACCTGCCTGGACTGTTACTGAACGAAGATAACTGTGGTAAAGTGAAGAAATGTTTGAATGTTATGTTATTGTGGGTAAAGTATTACACAATTATGTAGGAAATCTTTCTTGCTCTAAGTTTCAGTATCTCTCTCATGTTAGTCTTAGTACGTTGCTACACGAGTCTTAAATAAATCGAAGTATTAGGCTTAACTGAAACAGTATAAATGTTTCGAAACTTGTATATGTAAGTTATAGTATCAATACATTTGATTAATGTGTTTACGATTAAGATAAGTAATTCCTGATGAATCTACTTGAAAGTTCAAAAATACAAATAATAAATTTGTATATATAGTAGAGACTGCTGATATGGATACAAAAAACTTGTTTGGAAAATACAAAACGACGTTTCAACTTAGTTTAAACATGGTTATTTGTTTTGTGCTTTTAAAATACGTTGCTGAATTTATAAGAGGTTCGTCCGTGAATATTCTGTTTACACCAAATGAGTTAAGAACTTCAATTTTTAAGAAAAATAGTCCACTAGCTCATTCATGAAAAAATGTTACAGCGTGTCGATTAACACTGGTTTTATACCAGCAATGTTTGGACTTGATTTGGTGATGAAAAGTGAAAAATTTTCTCCAGAGATGAAGAAAGAAAAGGGATTATTGCAACAATAGGTCCAGCAAGAGGGAAATTAATTTGTACTTAATTACAGGAAGCTTCTGGATACCTATGGATAACACTGTGTAACACAAATTTCATTTCTGGATAGTATGTGTTATTTCTTAATTGCTGGTGTTGTAAAAGTACAGAAAATTACAATTATTTTTAAAAACTTTGCTTTTGTGACCTGGATAGTGAAATTTAGAAATTAACCTATTTTCTATGTAAAAATAGGCAAATTTGCACATCTTTGTTTACATAAGGTCTGGATAAAACAACATATGAATTAAGATTTACATGTATTCATAATAAAGTCATACAAAAATGTTCAGGCTTTGTTTTTTGAGACTTGTGACTGTGATGTAAATCACTTTCACATATCAGCCCCCAAATATAGTCTCCCATCATGTTTTCATTGTACGCTCCCAGGTCACAAAAGCAAAGTTTTAAGAGAAAAATAGGTCTTTTCTACTTACTTTAGGCATAAGTAGTTCGAAAATAACACTTTTTACCCAGGAACAAGAAAAAGTAAAAATATTTTACATGGTGTAATTGAAAAAGAAGAGCATATATTAGGAATTGACTTGATGCAGAGACATGAATGCAAGGTTAAACTAGCTTCAGTAACATATCCATGTAGTTTCAGTGATATTGTGTCTGATACCCATTTATGATGTCAGTTATTAAATTGATGCAATAACGAGCAATTTTTACAGTCGTGTTGGCATTAAACTTGTTTTTATCAAGCAATTTTTACAGTCATGTTGACACTAAACTTGTTATTATCGAGCAATTTTAACAGTCATGTTGGCATTAAACTTGTTATTATCAAGCAATTTTTACAGTCGTGTTGACATTAAACTTGTTATTATCCAGCAATTTTAACAGTCATGTTGACATTAAACTTGTTATTATCCAGCAATTTTAATAGTCGTATTTACATTAAACTTGTTATCCAGATACAAATTAACTTACATTGTAAAAGATTTAGACATTTCATCATGCAATAACTGAACTATTGTTACACAGTGCATCATTTGTTAATTTGCCCGTTTTTAATTAATATAACTGATTTAATTGTTCCACCATGTACTAGAGACAGTAAGCTGTTTTAGTGATACAAACAAGGTGATTTATTAATTGAAAATTGATCGTGATTAGGTTTTGAATCATTTTACTCAGCTTATGTCCTTAGATGTCTTTTAGTATTACTTAAGTTTAATGTTTTTGGAATATTTGGAATGAATTTCTTTTTGCTGATTATGTGTATCATACATTGTAACAAGAAACTTTATTGGTTTTATCACGTGAAATCTAAAGACACTTGACTAATTTAGTTTACTTAGTCGTGTAAAAATAACTTATTACAACAGTTTGAAAATGGAAAAGTAACTTAATCCTGAAATCGTTGTGCCTAAAGACGTTAAACAACTTAAGGAATAAGTTTTAAAATGTCTTTAAAGAAATAAGTTCAAAATAAGAGGATAAATCTCGTGCAGGAATAATCATATTGATTAATGAGCATTGTTAACTGACCAGCAGACTTCACTGAATACCCAGCTACGTATGACTGTAACTGTTTCTATACTGTCCTTTAATCTTTCATTATGTTACTGTTTTATGTACAAGTTAACACTGGAAAAACTGATATTTCACATTCTTCAAAATGTTCAGTGAAACTGTCAAATTATAAATTTAAAGTAATTTTTCAGAATAATAACACAGTGTGACACATTTTGTTCCTGGATAGTATGTGTTGTTTCTTAATTACTGGTGTTGTAAAAATACAGAAAATGACAATTATTCTTTAAAAACTTAGCTTTTGTGGCCTGGATAGCAAAATTTAGAAATTAACTTGTTTTCTGTGTAAAAATGGGCAAATTTACACATTTTCATTTACATAAGGTTTGAATAAAACAACATATAAATCAAGATTTACATGTATTTATAGTAAAGTTATACAAAAATGTTTAGAAGTGAGTAGTTTTTCGAGATTTGCGACTGTAATATGAAATCACTTTCACTTATCAGCCCCCAATTTAATTACAGTCTCCCATCATATGTTTGTTATATGCTCCCTGGTCACAAAAACAAAGTTTGAAGAGAAACATAGATCCTTTCCATTTACTTTAGGCATAAGCAATTGAGAAATAACACTTTCTGACCAGGAACAAGAAAAAGAAAAAATTTGGTTACATAGTGTTATTAGTTGACTTGTTTGATAATTTTCTTTATGCCACCCAGAAAAAGCACAAATCCAATGTGATACCAAGTAATAAATTGGTAAAACAAAGACTTTCTTTACCTGAAGATGATCTAGGAAGGTCAGTGTTGTTCTCTCCTTATCAATAAAAGTGTTAATACCCAAACCAGCTGTTCTGAGATTTTTAATTCAAGCGAGTTTCTCGTCATCAAGAAAGACCCTTTTCTGTAGTTATGTTGAGAATCAGTGATTAACTTTGAGGTGTTTTCCAGTTGACTTGTTAAAATTAATTTCAGTTAGGGAAAGATAATAGTTTTATGCCTTGTTTTGTTAAATGTGTGCAAATCACAGTATTTATTAAAGTTTGTTTTTCTGTGTTTTTCACTAAGATAATTTGAAGATAAAAAAACAAACCTGGAAGAAATGATTGACATTTATCTAAGTGTTGTATCATATTCTATTTCAGACTAAGTGTTGTACCATATTCTATTTCAGACTAAGTGTTGTACCATATTCTATTTCAGACTAAGTGTTGTATCATATTCTGTTTCAGAAAGCATTATAAAATGAACACAACCAGTGTTACTTCTCTTATTAAACCTCAGAGTATTCCTAAATCAACAGGTGAGTGTATTAAAGTGCATGCATTATGTATTAATAATGTACTAACATTACTAAAGGTTTCAGTTAAGTTGAACTAAAGATACTGATTTTCCCTTGTAGTGTGTGTGTGTGTGTGTGAAGTTGTAACTCAACTGACACACTCATCTAAATAAAACTGCTGTAAAAAACCTGTTTTAATGTGTGAACAATGGACTATTTAACTTTAAGGTTATATTTGTACACCCACACTTTAGAAAAGTAAAAATACCTTGTATCCTGTGTACTGTTATCCTCAGAATATGGATAATTTCCCTTCTATTACTTATGACTTGGAATCTTCAATAAAATCACCTCTTATCCTTCTTTTCTTAAGAGAAAATAAGTAAAGTGATCTTACATATTCATGTAGAATAACCCATACCAGGATCATTTTAATAGCCCTTTTCTGGAACCAAGATCAGGAGACCAAAACTGTTATTAGAGTTCTAAGAGGGGACTAGCCAGCCATTTTCATAGTTTCAACTTTTGGTCAGTGTCTGTGAACTCACCTGATAATTCTGTTAATCATACCACTAGCAACAAAGGATTGCTTTGATGGCTTGAGTGACTTACCTGCCACTATTCCTGAGTATTTTATTCAGTCTTAAGAGGGTTACCATTTAATTATCTGTGATCTATGCAGTTCAAATGTTTTGTCTTGCACTTGCTGTAATTAGTCATTTGTCTAATGTTTGTCAAAATTGTGTTGATCCATGTTATTCTATAGCACCTCAACATTCTCGATACAACATGAAATACCCAAGCTAAAACAAAATGCTCAAGCAGCTGACCCCTACATCACTTCTATTTAATACCCATTTTGATGGGATTCTGTAATTAACAACTATTTGCATATTTTTTTATCCAAATCCATTCTACAATCAAATCAAATTATTCTTTCTCCAGATCCCACTGTTATTAACTTTTTAGCCAGTCATTGATCTGGGCCCTTATCAGTTATTTTTCAAAGATGTGTCCACTCTATTTCCATTACTAAGTTAACAAGTACTCAACATTCTTGACAAAAAGGTAACACATTAGGAAAGCAACTCTGCCCTTTGTGGATCCATGTTGAATTTCTTTAATATATTTCACCAAATTAAATGTACAATATCACCGAAGAGAAACTTTAGGTAATAGTTTTTTAATGGTCTGATCAATTTGTTTGCTTGTGTGGTTGGATGTTTTTTTTTTAAAGAAATGGACAGAATTTAACAAGCATTTGATGTTTCATTTGGTATGACGAGTCTTATAATTAGATAAACCTAAATAACTAGAATAATTGTATATATTTTTTGAGATCTTCATTGGTAGTTGAGTGATGTTAAAGATGATTGTATTATTGTAGATTCTCAGTAATGTGTGGTAAATCCTCTACTGTAAACAAATTAATATAAGTTTTAAAGGAAACCTTGACAAAGTACAAAATTTCCTCGAAACCATAGCATTATTAAAGATTAGCCCAGGTGGGTTAAGGTGTGCGAGTCATAATCTGAAGGTAACAGGTTTGAATACCTATCACACTAAACATGCTCACCCTTTCAGCTGTGGAGGCATCATAATGTGGCAGTCAATTCCACTATTCATTGGTAAGAAGAGTAACCCAACATTTGCCAGTGGGTGGTGATGACTGCCTTCCATCAAGTCTTACACTGCAAAAGTAGGAAAGGCTAGTGCAGATAGCCCTTGTGTAGCTTTGTGCAAAATTAAAAAAAAAATAAAGATGTACATCTGATAAAGTCAGAATGCATTTAGACAATAAGGTTTTTGTCTTAAAAGATGTTTCTTATTTAAATGTAAGTAAAGCCACATATAAGCCCTAAAACTTTGTTTTAATAATAGCTATTGTAAGTTGAATAGTACACTTCTTGAAATTGCTTTTAAAGTATAGCAAAATCTTTGCAACCTAAAGGTTAAATGTGAATTAACCAGATCCTCAGCCATCATTTCCTTCTTTGGCCATACCATTTCTATAATATTTTGATTCTTTCTGAGCTAAATACAACAGACTTATTTCTGTTTTTATAATGTAATTTTGAATGGCAAAAGATAATTATGCACTTCTGATGAATACAACTGAAATGTTTTGGAAAAAAATATTTTTGAGTATATAATATTTATATTTCAAATAATTATTTTTAATGTTATCCTTTATCCCTGATACTTGCCAAAGATAAAGAAAAATATTTTATTGATTGTAAAAAATAAATTATAATTGGATATTTGTATTTATTAGTGTAAGAATTAGAATTAGTAGTTTTGACCCTTCTGACTTGTATTAACCTCTGAAAATGTATATAAAATTTTGCTGAAGATTTCATTAGATTTTGTTTGTGTAAGAAAATTATTTCAACTTCTCACTTTTATTCAGGCAGTGGCATGATGCCAGGTGTAACTGTTCACCATAGTATCATTGGAGGGTCTGACTCAAATACCTTGTCAATTTCTGGACATGTGGTCACTCATGTTAACCCATTAATTGGTCCCATGGGTGATACCCCTCTCACTATCCAAGGATCAGGCTTGCGTTCTGTAAACTCGAAGTTAAATAATTTGACTCTAAACGAGCCCACCAATACTATCAGCTCTACAGGTCCTGTCCCCATCAGCACTGCGCCCCCTGCTGGTGGTGGCAGCTCTCAGCCCACCGAAACCATGGCAAACACCAAAGAGAAAACTCCCATGTGTCTAGTGAATGAACTAGCACGCTTTAATAAGGTAACTTTAATTTTCAGGTGATAAGATGTTTATGTGTAATAATCTCATTTAAATTGTAAAGTTATTTTGCTAGTAAAATTTCATAATGTTTACAATTGCAGTATCCTTTATCCAGTGATGTGTAATTAAAAGTTTTATTAACAAAATACCCTTTACAATTAAAAATATAAAATTATAGAATTAATAAAAATGACCAACAAAGATTACCAGTTATCCTTATTAATGGAAGTTAAGATTGAAATATTTAATAACATGAACATTTTGCATTATCAGAAAGAGATTTTTTATTTTCAGATATTAAATCAGACTGCTCTGTATTAAAAATCATCCATTCTTTGAAATAAATGTTAAAATATTTTATTGGGTTTTATTTTCTTTGTTAATAGCTTACATATATTTGTTGTTGTTTTTCTTGTTTCAAATATAACTTTCAGGTATTTCAGAGTTCAGTGTTTCTTTTGTGGCTTCAGTTGTAAATAACTTCTCTGTCTGTGGGCATTTGTAATTGTATGCAAATATCAGTTCTGTTAAAATCTGGATTCAAGATTTTTGGCTGATAAGAAATAGGCTCTGTTCCATTTATCATGTGGCAGTTATATTAAGGTAATGTACAACCCTCTGATGGCTTTTCTTTAATCAGAAGATGAATATGTATATAAATCATGTAGAGCACAGAACATATGTCTTATTTCCAAATCTAATACTCAGGTATGATCCGTGAAAGAGAGACAACTACAATTTACATTTCATAAACTACAGGAAATGGAAAACTAAGTTAAATGATTAAAGCTGTAAGCGTTACATTGGTGCTTTTGAAATCGGGTGGGTCATATACTTAATTTACAATGTTCCAGTGAGCCTAGTTTATTTGTGCACACAGAAAGTGAAACTTTTGTACAAAGCATAAACAAATATAACAGCAGCAATGAACTTTTTAATTTTATAAACCTAAGTATAAATTTATATGACTGTAATCTAGCTATCTGTTGCAATATGGAAAGTTTAGTGCTACTAAAAGTCATGAAACAAGAATGAAATTATGGAAAGCAAGTTACTTAGAATTTAAAAAAATGTTTACCTCACTTTGACAGGTCACTAATTATGTTAATATTAGTGAGAATAGGGTTAAAAAAAGTTTTAAGCAACTCAGTTTCTGTAATTTTGGCTTTCAGTATTTTTTGTGGCATTAAAACCTATGTTACTGTTGATAAGTAGGTTACATATATTAATCACTGTTTGCCTTTATAAAATTTAAGAAAATATTATCATGCTTGTTAGAGCTCCTTTATTAGCTATTTGTTTGTTTGTCAGCATTGGATGAGTGTATGTCATGATGAAACTTTGTAAAATGGACGGCAACTGCCTGTTGTGGAGACACAAGTGTCAAGGACGATGTTTCGAAAGTCTTCAGGCTAGAAGACAAAAAGCAGAAGACGTACTGCTATTCTTAATGATAAACTTACAAAATTTTACCTCAATCTAATTTAAAAGTAGGAAACTTAGTTTTGAAATATTCTTTTAAATAGAGAAAAAATTTATATTGTACCTGTGACAGAGCTAAAATTTGCTACAACTAATAAACTTAAATACTACATTTAGCCTACTCTGATGTCACGCTCCCAGATTAACTTTGATTGGGCTTTCTTGTTGGAAAATGAACAAGTTTTGTGATTTGCAGGTGCAGTGTTGCAATATAATAATTTTCTAATGAGATGGACCAATCAAAGTGAATCTATAAGTAATTTGGCCTGGATAAAATAAATTTAATTTGTAAAAGGTTTATGAACCCTGATAGCCTCAGACTCAATACTGATATATGTTTTAGTAAGTGCATGAATTGTTTCTGTGTTAGCTTGTGAAGAATAACTTTCACAGTGAACTAAAGCTTTTGTAGAATTATTTTTTGGTATTTATGGCAGATTATTTTATTTTTTATTCAAGAAAATAAGAATGCTTGTGTTATTAATCTGCTCAGTGCTGTAGACAAGATAACTCGTCCAAGCCGATCGGTAACTCAGTGCCACGGAAGAGTTGATTCATTCTCAATAACACCTAACTTCAACATGTGTTTGACCTATGTTTCACTTTTGATCCAAAATGTTATCACGAAAAAAGTTGCAAAATGAAGAAGCATTAGAGTTGTATTTTGAACTTGGTTCAGAGTTGCCGTAACAGCTGAAATACTTGGCAGTCAACAGGTTAAAGCTTTTAGTGTATTTAATACTTTTATGGCAGATGCTTGATAGTTGTAGTTAGTAGTGGATGATATATATGTGAATAAGAAATCATGTTGCTATGCTTCAGGTTAAATATGGATATTAAATGTTACCCTATCAAGAACAAACCAACTCTAATGAAAGTAACATTGGTGAAGTTCTGCTGCAGACAGACTCTGTCATGACATTGGTGTTTGTCTTTGGTTTATTTATACCACCAGGGTGTTGTTGACATAATATAGTCACGACAACATTATTGAAAGATTAAAATGAAATTACGTTGGGAATTGGAGAAGAAAACACCATAACCATCTAATGAAAAAGTGTGGTTTGTAAATTGCCCTTTATCCAAGAGAAACTACATATGTTCGTGCAGATATTTGAAGAATGACTAGCTTGAGATTAATGCTTCTAATTAATTTTTCGGTTGAAAATAAATTATTGTACATTTTTTTCATTGCCAAAACTTGGCTTTTAAGAAAGGGTAGATTTTGGATTTTGAAGGTTTACAACACATTATCGAATCCCCATTGTACCAAACATGCTCACCCTTTTAGTCATGGGTACATTATAATGTAACAGTCAATTCCACTATTCATCTGTAAAAGAGTAGCTCAAGGGTTGGCAGTTGGTGATGATGACTAGTTGCCTTCCCTCTTGTCTTTTACTGCTAAATTAGGGACAGCTAGCACAGATAGCCCTCGTGCAGCTTTGTGTGAAATTGAAAAAAAAACTACCCTAGCATAGGACTTTAACTTATTGTTCACTTGGTGTTCTGTACAATTTTTGAAACAGTGCACCTACTAAATATAGCCCTGTGGTTTATCATGATTAATCTGCACTTAGACTTGTTTTATATTATGTGGTGGTGTATTTTTTATATTTTTATTATAATAACTGTGTAAATAATAAACATTATTCAGGTCAAATTTTCTACCTCTATGACATTTGATATGCGAGTACTGTTGAAACATTGTTAAAATAAGAGAGAAAAAATTGATTGTTCAGAACTTTTTATCAAATGATTAATCCTTAGAACATAAAAAGTCCAACAAAATTATAAATTTTGTTGAAAAAAAATTAAGTTTTCATCCTGTTTTTCCTCTTGGTGTGAATTCATGTACATGGTAAAGGGACCTTTCAGTTTACTTCTTCTGGGATCTAAACATCCACCCATCCTGGCGATTGAGGGGTTGAATCCTAACTCACCACTTTTACTTTGAATTTCTGTGAATGAATGGCCCCTCTTAGGTCAGTTGGCTGATCCACTTGAACTAGGATCAACAAAGTACCAGTGTTGGATGTTCTGAATGTGTGTTGTGGACATTGCATCTGATCCTGGTGTTTGGGTATAGTGCTCACAGAATCCTGGTATTGCTGCAGTGTCCTGGTTTGGAACTGTAGTGTGTCCCTCGTAGGGCTCCATGGTGGGTGGGGTCAGTGGGCACTGAAATATTTTTTCTTTATTTTGAAAACCCCAAAATAAAAATTTAAATAAAATAGTGAAAAAAACACTCCATTGGTAAATGACTATGTCTTGAAGATTCTGAGCAGCAATCTTCAATCTCTATAACACCTGTATTTCATTTTCTTATGCTACATTCTCTTTCAGACAAACCTTTAAAGCAAATGATTCTTTTTTCTTTCTTTTTTTTATTCAGAAGGGACTAGAGGGACTTGCTGGCTCCTCTAAATCAGTCAAGAAGCTTTGCTCAGGTGACTTATTGGTGGAAGCATCCACTCCTAAACACAGTGAATTTTTCTTGAATTCAGAGTGATTCGGGATATACCCATTGTGGTTACTTCCCATGCTACTTTGAATTTTTCATGAAGAGATATCATTGAGAGGGATTTGAAGAACATTCCCGAGTTAGAGATTCTCGCTGGTTTCTCCATCCAAGGAATTTCTGCACTGAGGCGTATCTCCATTCGCAAACATGGAATTGTGATGCCAACCAGTGTCCTCTCTCTTACATTTACATCCTGACATCTACCTGCCACCATCAATGCAGGCTATCTTAATTGTAAGGTATATCTATATATTTCAAACCCTCTCAGATGTTTCCAGTGTTAGCAATTTGGTCACTCAAAGATATGTTGTGGTTCCTTGACTTGTGCTTGTTGCAGTAGCAAGGGCCATGATGCATATGAGTATGAAACAGACCCTCATTGTGTTGATTGTAATGGCTCTCAACTAGCTTACCTTTGTTCTTGCCTTAGGTGATTGGAAGAAAAAGAAGTAAAATTATTCAAAACAATTTTGAGGCTCTAAAGTTACTCTCCACCACTTCACCTCATATGTATGCTGCTGGAGTTTGTTTCAAGACTGCAGAAGGATCTCCGTGCTTTCAAAAGAATCGTCCTCAAACCATATGGAAAGCCTGTTGACCTGCATGGTTAAGAAAGTTGATGAGTCAATGCCAACACTATTTTCTGTCCCTACCATTCATTCCAACAAGCCCCCAGATCTGTTTCCTTTGGTTCAGGGTATGGGCATTTCCTCAGGTACGTCTTTTTCCCAGTCATTCATTCACACCCCTCAATTACTGGAATCTTACAATAACAGAGGCCTTCCCAACTGACTTAGGGTTGGATCCACAGAGGTTGATAGACCTCTCTCGAATGAAGAAAATAAAGAAAAAGGAAGTGGTCAAAAACAGAATAGCTCTTCACACAATTTACCTACACAAATAAAACTGGCCACTTTGATACAGTGGAACTGTAATGGTTTACGTTTTAATCTGGATGACAGCAAAGCACTGATTGCTTCTTGCAGTCACCTGTCAGTAGTTTTTGTTGTTTTTTTTTAACAAAAATGGCAGGCTATGTGATGGACAAGTGCATGGGAGGGATGGCACTATTAGTCGATCAGCATCCACTCTGTCTGTGGCACTTGACACACCCTTGGAGGCCATCGCCATCTGTGTTTCCTTGGGTCGTACCATCACTGTTTGTTCTCTTTACCTGTAATCAATTAGACCTTGATGCTCTCATTGAACAATTGCTGTCTCCCTTTTTAATGCTGAGGTACTTTAATGGACATAACCCCTTCTGGGGGGATGTTGACATTGATGGGAGGGGTTGCTCCATAGAGCATATGCTCTCAGAACACAACCTTTCTCTCTTCAATGCTGGTTTTTATCCTTCATGTATTTAGTCAGTCTTTTACTGCTATTGATCTCTCACTGTGCTCCCCTTCACTATTCTCTCACTTTTCATGTAGGATTGATAGTAATCCACAAGGCAGAGATCATTTTCTTACCATTTTGAGAAAGACTGGCCATTGTTGATACCATCTTACCTGTGTGCCCTGGTGGAAGCTGGATCAAGCTAACTGGTCCTTTTTCATTGCTTTTGCAAACTTTGATTCTGCCATCAATAGATGATTGCATTGCAGCAGTGACTGAGTGTATTATACAGGCAGCTGCTGAATGTATTCCTAAAATCTTGACGTGTTTTCCATAATATCCTTGTCTGTGGTGGAATTATTTTTGCCACGTGGCATGGAATGGCTCAAAAATTGGTGTAGGATACCTTTCGTAGGTATCCCACACTGTGGAACTGCATCACTTTCCAACGGGCCCGTGCACTTGCTTGGCCTGAAAGATGTCAAAGCCAGAAGGAATCTTGGATTAAATTCATGACCAGCATCTCTTCTACCACCAGTTCCAAAATGTTGTGCGACAACATTCAAAAGGTCAGTGAGCAGTATAATTCTGTTCCACTTTTGATCTTACTCTCTGATGGCCAGGAAGTACCTGATGCCCAGAGCATCGTCAGTACTCTCTGTGAAAGTTTTTGCCAGGTATCTGGTTGATCTGCTATCCTCTACCTTCTTTGCCATCAAATCTTGGGTAGCTTGATTACCTCTTTCCTTTTGCGCTGATTATCTCTATGACTGTAATTGCCCAGTACATCAGTCAGACCTGATGATATATACTACAAGTTGCTGTGTTATCTATCCTGTTTCTTTTGCTATTCCTCTAGTTGTTTTTAACCAGATCTGGCAGTAGAATATTTTTCCTCATGCATGGCTCCAGGCTATTGTCCTACATTTCTTGTGTTGAAGTCACTGAACCCTGTTCATCATCAGGAATTCCACCTCTGCAACATGGCTTTCTACACTTCCTGAGAAGAGCAGATACTCCTGGTCAGAAGCACTGTTTTTTATTTGCTGAAAATCTTTTCCATTTGTACTGATGGTTCAAAATCCCATGACTCTGTGGCTCTGCTGTGGTTTGATGTGGTTCAGTTGTTGTCCACAGAATCCTCTCTACAGTTTGTGTTCATTGCCAAACTGTGTGCGATTTCAATCACGTAGTAGTTATGCAGTACATAAATTGTACTATTTATGCTGAGTTGCTTGGTTCTCTATTGGCCCTGGAATCAATTCACATTAGATCTCTCTGACATTCAAAACTGATTGACCCATTTCTCTTTAACATCTACTTCTATCCAGTTTTTCTGGATATCAGGCCATGTTGGTATTTGCGGGAACGAGCTTGTCGACACCACAGCTAAGTCTATCTGCTCTGGCACTATCACTACTGTGTCTGTTCCATACATGGACTATGGTCCTGTATTCAAGACTTGGCTCTGTACCAGTTGGCTGTCGACTTAGGGTGAGCAATAAAACTCTATATTCGGCTTTGGCCATCTTGCTTCTGTAAGGATCGAAAAGAAAAAGTTGTCCTAACTAGACTATGCATTGATCACGGTTCTTAACTCATTGTTTTCTTTTATCTGGTACTGATGCACCATTGTGTGGTCTGTGTGACACTCAAGTCACAGTAGCCCACATTTTACTGTCATTCCATCATTATGACTCTCAACGAAGATACCATTTTAGACGTGTTTTGTCCCAAGGTTTATCCTTGATGTTGGACAGTGTCATTGACTATGGTGATGCTGTACACCTTACAAATGGTTTTAGTTTTTTAAAGGCCATTGACCTTTTTAATGCTATTTAAGTTTTCATTTCATAAATTAGACTGTTTTTCTTAACATGCTTCATTTTTATGAATTAAAGTAAAATTAGTTCAGGATGAAATTAGAAAATGACCCTGGCTTCAAATAACTTGAATCCAGGACTGGATAGGTCAACTTCAGGTGACTGACACTGATGTTTGAACTTGTAGTTATTTTGGCAAGTTATAATAATTAAAATTATGCGACAGAAAATCCTTTACAACTTGTATTACTGTAGTTTTTTCTCTTACTGCTGTAAACCAGATATAAAAATTGTATTTAATTTTATTTATGTTTTTAATTCAAAATATTAAACTTTGTTTTGCTTCAATTTCTTTTTATGAATTTAAATAATTTTAATTTTTTTTATTGGTTGTTTTATTAGTTGCTTTATGTCATAAAAAGATAAACAACCATCATGTTTTTAAACTTAGAATTTTGAGAATGGATTTAGCATTTCATTTCACAATTATGATGAGAAAAACATTAGTTCAAACATGAAACTTTGTAGAATGGAGAGCAAGTGGAGAGAGAAATGTAGAGGAAGATGTTTTGAAAGTCTTCTGCTTTTCCTCTTCAGTTCAGTGTGTGTTTAAGGTGTTGTCTTTTATAGTGTACTGGTGGATAGTAGAGTGTGTTATGATTGGTTGGATTGTCATAACATTCTGTCCACAATCCACCTGGACTATTAAAGACTGACAACATCTAACATACACACTGATCTGAAGGTGGAAGACTTTTAAAACATCATCTTCTACACTTGTCTCCACAACAAGCATTTGCTTTCCGTCCTACAAAGTTTCATCACGAATACTCTGCCTGAAGAATCTATCAAAGAATTAGTTCAAACAGTAATCAGTATCTAGCTTTAGTAGTGTGTAATTAATTAATTATAACTCCTTGTATGATTTCCGGTTATCCTGTTAGTTCGCAATATATCTTGTTTGTTTTCTATGGATAAGAAAAGAAGAATACTGATATAATTTATGCTAAAGTTTTATAAGCTGTGATAACGTCATAAGTAACATTCCTACAAATAAGCATTACATATATTTTTCTATTTGTCAGAATTATGTAGACAAAATTAAAGTGAAAGGAAATTCTTTTTAAATGAATTATTTTGTGTTGTGTTAAGTTAACCACATTGTCTTCTGGGTGACTTTCAGATCCAACATCAGTATCGTCTTATAGATCAGTCTGGCCCTGCTCACAAGAAGAATTTTACTGTTGTGTTGAAACTGGACAATGAAGAATATACTGCAATAGGACCTAGCATCAAGAAAGCTCAACATGCTGCAGCCGCTGTTGCTTTAGATAAGACATCCCTTAAACATCCACCTCCAAAGTGTCAAACTAAAAATCAGGGACCCATGACTCCAACTGTAGAGTTGAATGCTCTTGCTATGAAAAGAGGTGAACCGGCAATCTATCAGATAATTGAACCACCCCGTTCCCCTTTTATGCCAAACTTTAACTTCCGTGGAATGTACAATCAACGTTATCACTATCCAAAGGTTCCTCCAACCTGTTATGTAGCCTTGAAGGTTGGAAACAGTCAGTTCTTTGGAGAAGGAACAACGGTACAAGCAGCAAGACATGCAGCAGCTGAAGAGGCTTTAAGAACATTAAAAGAAATACCTTTACCAGAAAATAAAGCGAAGCATAATGAGGTAATGAAGTCAGAAAATGAAACTCCAGAGCTTGATCAGAATGTTGAAATAAAGTCGCCCATTAGTTTGGTCCATGAAGTTGCCTTGAAAAGAGGCTTTTCCGTCAACTTTGAAGTAATTAAAGAAAGTGGCCCACCCCACATGCGCACCTTTGTCACCCGCTGCACTGTCGGGGAGCTGGTGACAGAAGGAGAGGGAAACGGGAAAAAAGTATCAAAGAAAAAAGCAGCAGAGAAAATGTTGGAAGAACTAAAGTTACTACCTCCTCTACCTATCACGCAGCAGAAAGTTAAGAAAAAGCCAGTCATTAAAAAGAAAGGACGCAACTTAATTAAGGTAAGAAGCATTTTTATTCATTCAGAATAAATATTACATTCACTTTTTAATTCGAAACTTTAATCAAGTTATCAAATTATTTGTGTAGTTAAGAAGTTTATGTAATACATGAATGTTGAATTTAGCTTTGAATTGTTTGTTTACCTGTGGTTTAAATTTGAAAGTGTAGAATGAAGTACTTCAATATTGATTTAAGGTAGTATTGAACTTGGAATATAACAATGGTACATGAATTAGGAATAAGTTATTTCCAGGGTGACAATATTTTAATGCTGAATCACTTAACCTACATATAGTAATACATTATTTTTGTTGCATTAGTTAGTGTTTTTGTGTTTGATTGATTAAGGAACAGAAGGCGGACCCACAGTATGGTCAAGGAATTAATCCCATTAGTCGACTTATTCAGATTCAACAAGCTAAAAAGGAGAGAGAACCCATTTATGCTGTCATAGCGGAACGTGGTGAGCCCCGTCAGCGAGAATTTCTCATGCAGGTTTGTACTTGGCTTGTGTAAAATTTTGCTTAGCTAGAATGGCAGCTGCTCAAAAGAGAATGACCACACAGTGATGTGTGACCTTAGGAATAGCAACATGAGAATTCATGCAATGTGTTGGTAAAATGTGATTTACATACTTACCATACAAATCCAACAGCCATGTGTGTTAAACATTAACTGTAATTAGCTCGTAACACAAGATGAATAAAAAAATTATTTGGATTTTGTTAACTTTTTTAACTTTCCTTCCTTTGATATTACATGGATAAGTAGTAAGTTGGTATTACATGTGTAACTAGTGAGTTGATATTGCACGTGTAACTGGTGAGTTGGTATTGCATGTGTAACTAGTGAGTTGGTATTAAACTTAATTGCTGTTAGAACATACAGTAATTGTTCACTGCTTGCATCTTACACCTTTCAAGTGTGTGGTTTATCAGACTTTTTTGCTTATGATTGTTTTATTACTTATGACAGCTTTACAAGATGTTTATTTTTTGTGAACTTGTTTATAAGCTGAGGATTAAGAACAGTTTTCTCACATTTCTGTGAAATTTTAATGATACATTGAATCAAGCTCAGCCATGTTTTATTTTATAAAACTTTCATAGATAATTACACATTCAGTGTCTCCTGAGAACTTGTACGATCAGGCAGCTGTTTGCACGTAACTGGGAATGAATTCTTGTTTATTAAACACTTGATGTGATTTAAAATAAGGATGTTTATAAACAGAACAAACACTTTTTTCTGCTGTTTTTCAACCTCTGTACATATAATTTTTCGGTGAAAGATAACTGTTTCAATAGTAGTCATTTATAAACATGTTCTATCTTAACCCACATTGACTAATTTTCACAATGAAACTTTAAATAGTTCCAAAATAGATTATTTACTCAAAAGTGTGCATACTATATTATAGCCATATTGCTGAATATTTATCACACTTATTAATATAGGAGGTATGTGCAACTTACATGATGTCTCCTAGGGGCTGAGTAGTGAGTGTCTAAACATATGTTAAACTTGGAATTTGATATTTGTGGTTGGCACAGCATAAATAGCCCATTGTGTAGCTTAACAACAAACAGATTTACTTTAAATAATTAATGATACAGATAATACTACTGCTAATTAACTGTTAATTAGTGACAGTATACAGTTTATACATTTAGCAGAATTCAGTTAGTAACATTTAAACAGTTTTGAAATTCAAAAATTATAACTTTGCTCTAAGGGAGATTGCTATATGTGTATGTCTAAAACTGTGATCTCAGAAACCACCACACCATTCCATCACCAATCACAGCTGGGTAATATTTTTATAACAAGTCACTATTTTTGTAGTTCAACAATAAATAAGAGTTGAAATTTCCATAATATGTGTTTTAGATTTTGCTTATGTTTTTTGTTTTTGCAAATTGATTACTACATACTCATGGGTAATTGGTCACTTAAAAATACTAACGTGATTAAATTGGTAAATAATACTGTTTTATGAGCACTTGTGGCTTCCAGGCATGCCAGTGGTATTACAAAAAACAAATACACAACATAAAGTGAATTTATAGCTTGTTAATTATAAATTACAATGCACGTACACTTTTGACCACAGAGTAGGCTTAAGAGAGGGTTTAGGGTGCTGTCAGCCAGTTGCCTTCTTTCTGGTGGGCAGTTGAAAATATAATTAGGTACAATGTCAGAAAGATGTGATAGTTTTTCCTTATACTCAAGTAAAAGAAAGTAATTTTACCAACCTGTGACTAAATGGGGGAACATTTTTAATAGCAACAGGAACTGAATCCAAGACACGAACTGCAAGGTAACTCCCCCCAAATTACTGAACTATGCTGAACCAGACCTCAATGAACTGAAATTAATATAGAAAAAACAAATTAGAAAATAAGAAATAACATATCAATTAGGTAGATATTTGGAATAATCAAGAATAGTAAAATTAATAATTGGAAAAACTAACTTTGATTTGATTTCCTAGTAATTCTGATGAATTCATTTTTTTATACTGCACAATAACTGTAGTCAATAGACACAGGTAATCCATTTGTTTTAATCTAATAGGCAACACACCCAAGTCTTTGTAACACCAAAGTAATGGGCATCTACATTTTCTGTTAAATATATTAAAAAACAATTACAATACATTAAGCTCATTAAAAGTTCAATCATGGATGGTTGAATATTCATCCTGTTAAATATTATAGAGCAGTTTTTTAACAGTTTTAGTTTTTCTCTGCAGTGTGTAGTTGGGAATTGCACTACTAAAGGAAGTGGTCCTAACAAAAAGACAGCCAAGAGAAACGCAGCCGATGCCATGCTGCAGTTAATGGGATATTCTCGCCCACAGCCGGGAAAACCATCATTCGAATCGTTAACAGCAAGGATCGAGGTAAGAAGTGAAGTTCCCGTGATTCCTTGTTTCGTATATTACTAGAAGTCGTGGCCATTTGAGAATAGTGTTACTAAATTTGTCTTCTAGTCCCGGTCACATGATAACAGAAATTACCTGAACTGGTATCTTATATGAGAACTGTTTTTATAATGTAAATAATTTCTTGTTAAATAAATTGTAAAAGCTGTAATGTTTACTTAATGCTATTAATTAAGTCAGCTATCCAAGAATACAATACTTCCTTTAGAATTAACAAATAACTTAATGTCAAAAGTTTCTCATATTTTGCCATGTAATTCTTATCAACTTGTGTAATTTATACCATTAGTCTGAGTGAATTCATAAGTCATAAAATGCTTATTTTCTTTGTCTTTATGCATTGGTGTCATTTGACTATTCCAATTTCATTAAGTATTCAAAAAAATAATTTTATGTATATTGGACTCACTGTTTCTTATTAAAGTACAATTTAAGCATTTCAAAAGTTATTTTTTAAGCCTTTTGCATGTGCATAAAGGACAACTGTTTTCTTTTTTTCATTTTCATAAAATTTTCATAATATACAGTTCAAAAAAATTCCAGGTATATAACAATGGGTTTAAAATGTTTAGATAAACTCTGTATTCTAAACATAGAATTTAAACAAACTAATAAAACATTTAATTTTTACAAAAGTTAAGTATGTATGGTTTTTGTTTCACTCTATTCATTGGATTTTTTAAAATCACTTTTCTTAAAGTAGTAAATAAACAGGGCATTGTCTGTGTGAAGTTAGACCTTCAATTTGTTGTTTTATAACTATTTTTGTTTTAAAGATGTGTGCATGTGTGTGAAGTTAGATCTTCAATTTGTTGTTTTGTTTTTCTTGTGTTTTCTTAACTAATGCTCGTGCAGCTTACAAACTTGTTTTTATTCCTAGGATGGTCATTTGTTCCAAAGTCAGGAAATTGAAAAAAGAAAAGTTACATTTCTGGAACATGATGGTGAGCAAGTCACAAAATGATTCTTTCTTTTTTATTTTTCTTTACAAATAATTTTGACACATTCTTCAAAGAGTAACTTTTGTTTAACAGAATTGGTATCAAAGCTTGAATCTATATAAATTTGTTTTATTCCACAGTGATTGATCTAAACTTGAGTGGCTTAGTTTTATTTCTGTTATACTGATATGTGTTCTTTGTATTTTTGTGTGTGTCATTAGGTTTTATGGCGTTGCATTCAAAATTTGATTGTAACAACTGGACCATTGATATATTTTTATAAATTATTGTGTACGTTATAATTCAAATTCTATGTTTTCTCTGCCTTTATTCCAAAAGAAACCATTAAGAAAAATACTTAAACTTCAATATTTTTTGTCATGCAAACCATAAGTGTTCACAGATCTTAATGTTTTGTGTGTATCACCTGAATAATAGCACATGCACAGGTAACGTGTAGACTGTGTTGCGTGCCTAAAGTGCTGTTCAAGTTCATTCGGGTTGATTCAGAGGAACGCAAGAAGCATATTTTCGTTTTCTGACAGTAACCAAGCTCACCTTCTGTAATTGAGAATTATATGCCACATCTACTCAGAGCTAAATTATTTATTAAGCACAGTGTCTGGGGCCTACAAAAATTGTGGGTCCATGAACATTTTCCTTCAAAGTTAATCTTAAAGGGCCAAAACATGAAATACACATTTCACTGTAAAAACTTTACTACGTCTTTTAATTATACAATATATTTTAATTTATATGCATTAGTTTGTGTACTCACATTAACAGAAATATAATTCAGAGCAAAAGGCTTTTTATTTCATGATTTCATACTAAGCTATTTTTTAATATAATTTGATATATTGCAGAGTTTGCACAGCCATGGTGATGTATACTTTAAAGATCTATAATTTATCTAACATTTGATTTTTCTGCATGTACTAATTTGACACACATGCTTGTAACCAATAAAAAGAGCTAACTCACTACATTGTCTCAGTGGTTATTTTAAAACTAGCATCCAGTGTTTGTTAACAACCGTACAAACCACTAGCACTGTTGGAGTTCTGTCTTCACTAATACTTAGTATTTTTTCTCACCTTCATATGTATTAGTTTGACAAACAATTAAATTGTATTTAGGTTTTACTTTCATCTTTTAAGTTGTGTTTTAAAATTCACATTCGTAAGGTTTATTCATTCTTATATAACCCAGACTGCCTTGTTCTGTGAGGCTTATGTTACCAAGCAAGCACATTTTGCCAAAAGCTAAAATATATCTGCAGGTGATACTGTTATATTATCTATTGATGCGTGTCAAGATGACCAATAACTCGTTAAGGACAGAAAAGGAAAATAAAACATTAAAAATGAACTCAAAGTGTACATGTTAAATCACCCTCATAATCGATAGAGGGTATTTTAAAAGAGTTAAAAGAAAGGTGCATATTTATACTTTAAACATTTAATTGCATTCTGTGTTGATGAGAATAGCCAGAGTAAGTTATAGAATGAAGAAAAATAAAACAAAAATATTTATCTTTAAATATTGTTTGACATTGAAGTATTCATAGTCAAATAAGTACGATAAGAAAAGAGATTTTAGTACAAAAATCAAAACTGTATCTTTAAGAAACGTACTTCAAAGTTCACACAGTTTCATCACTAGTTTTTGAAGGGAAATATAACAAGGGTTATATAATTTCTGTATGGTGTAAGGACCTGGGAATTAAAGGATTAAATACTTATTAAAACTGACAGCTTGATGCGATTTGTACTGAGCTGTAAGAGAAATGAAAGTGTTAACATCAATTTAACATTAAATAGTATTCAGACTATTACTTGATACTCTGTGTTTTGTTAATAGTTATCAATGAGAAACTTGATGGTGAAGGGAAGTTAGGAAGACAGCTGGTTCCAGGATTGTTACTGATGCCTGACACTGCTGGTCTGACGGGTGATCAAACTACCGGGCAAGGGTATACTGGTATGAGTGTTTTCATTATTGTATGGTTTACAGTGGGGTTACTTAACCATTTAGCAGTGACAAAATTTACTTTGTCATTGAATGTGATGTTTTGTTAAGTTTTATCTACATAATAAAAGCATTTTTTGTTATTCAGCAGTTAATGAATACTATTTGTATTTTATTGGTTAGAATATTAGCCTAGAAAATAATTTCTGTATTGGGATCTCCTGTGCCGTTTGTTTCATCCCCACATGCCAGTCATGACAACTGTCAACATGGAACATAGTAGCTAAGAAAACTCAGTGAGTTTATTACAATGTGATATTTGATGGGGTTATTAAAATGAATAGTACAGTTTTATCTTTATTAACTCTAATAAGGTTTAGTTTTGTTTTACAGTCGTGGGTTGTCAACTTAGCCGTGAAAGGTTATATAGCTGTCAAATTGATTGTTAGACATCTGCCAGAGCATTCAAAAGCTGAGATGTTTTATCATCATATCAAGTACAGCTAAATTATAAAAGTGTCATATATAAAACTATCTGACATCAAAATTATTCAGAGGTTTATCAACATCTTTGTTCAGTTTTCTTAAATCATGCTTTTGCTGTTAAATTTATGTAAGTAATTTTAAAACACTCAGAAGAGAAATTAGCAGTGTATTAAAATTCAGTGTGAGTTACAGTGTGGCTGTACATCATTTTGTACCTCATATTCTACGTTTTGTTTGTGTCAAAATAAAGGAAAAATAAGTTGATTGTATATTTTATTGATAGACATACAATTATGTGGACTATGAAATGGTGTTAATGATAACTGGAAAAGTGTTTGCATGTTTCAATTCACAGATAGTTGTATTTTTGTTTGAATTGCTTGTCACAGTTGGTAATAGATAATTTTGCAAGGTATGTTCCATTAAGTGGCACACTTCAGAATGTCTTTACTCATTAATGTACAGATATAATTGTATTTCAAGAAAGCACTCAAACTGGTATACTTCTCGTCACATCAGTATTTTCCATTCAGTTATAATGTCTAACAAATTGGTTAGGCCTAAAACCTTCAGAATTCTAGCCAGAAATTAAAAGCTGACGAAAAATTTCAGAACTAAATGTCCGAAAATTTCACACAGGATAGTGCAAACTTATAAAGGATTTTTTAAAAATGCAGAGAAAACTAATTGGCATGGAAATTCTGCTAAGGATAGAAAACATGACTACCATTGAAAATGTACATTTTAAAAGGAAGGAAAATGCAGTGAATTCATAATATGGCTTTTAAATGAAGACAGCTTATTTTATTGGTTGCAAAACACAAGGCCTTTTTAATTCTGGAGGAACGTTTTAAATTACAAAAATTTCATCAACATTTTAAATGCTTCAAATTGTGTGTGTGTGTAGGCAGGTAATGGGGGGGATGAATTGTAAATAAACGTGGCATTTTCATGTTTTTAATATAGATAAGTGACTTCAACCTGTTTTGGGAGTCTGACTTGACCAACAGTGTTAAACATGACTTGCTTGGTGTATCGACTTTACCTGTTTTGTTTCCAACCTTTCCACCTGGTTGAGCCACTATTTACAGCATTAAAGTAATAACAAACATCCATAAAATTCTGTATATATAAATCTTAGAATTGGGAACCTGAGACAGAAGGAACGAACAGAATGTCTTGGTTGAAAAACATGACTCCATTTTTAATAAAAAATGAAGATAGGCATGATGCCAGTGTTTATTAAGTTATAAATTAAATTGTGCAACTCAGTTTTGTTGTGATAGTTTTCTGTGATAAACATGACATCTGTGCCTTCTATGTAATGTTTAATTTAACATCATTGTGATAGACATGACATTTGTGCCTCCTATGTAATGTTTAATTTAACTTCACTGTGATAGACATGACATTTGTGCCTCCTACGTAATGTTTAACTCAACTTTGTTATGATAGACATGACATTTGTTTAACTCAACTTTGTTATCATAGACATGACATTTGTTTAACTCAACTTCGTTATGATAGACATGACATTTGTGCCTCCTATGTAATGTTTAACTCAACTTTGTTGTGATAGACATGACATTTGTGCCTCCTACATAATGTTTAACTCAACTTCGTTATGATAGACATGACATTTGTGCCTCCTATGTAATGTTTAACTCAACTTCGTTATGATAGACATGACATTTGTGCCTCCTATGTAATGTTTAACTCAACTTTGTTGTGATAGACATGACATTTGTGCCTCCTATGTAATGTTTAACTCAACTTCGTTGTGATAGACTACCTTTGGTACTTACTGTGTAATAGGTAACTCGTCTTTGTATGTTATTACTTTAATGCTCTTTGTCTGTCTTGATGATTTGTAAAAATATTATGGTTCTCTGGTCAGCAAGCTTCTTTCTGGATTTGAGGTTCTGTGGTTCATGCCCTATGACCACCAGAGAGTAGCATAAGAATTTGGAGTGAGTGGTGTTGATTAGCTGTATTCTTTTTGGTCTGTAACCCAGAACCAGGACTAGAAAGGCCAACTTCAGGTGACTGATGGTGGTTTTTGTGCTAACCTGTTAGTCTTCTTGACAGGTTATGATAACCATTATGCTACAGAAAGTCTTTTACAACTTACTGTGGTTTCTCTCTTAACATTTTAGACTAGATGTCAACATTGGTTTTATGCTATTTACGTTTTTCAATGCTGTTTTTCCTTCATTTCCTTTCCTGTATTTTACTACATTTACTTTATTTTTAACATCTTACTGGACATTTGGCACAGATAGCCTAGCTGCTTTGTGCCATAAAACACTAAATCAACCAACCAACCAATCTCTCGGTCTTTCACTTAAAATAAGGATGGCTAGTAGAGATAGTTTTTGAAAATCAAAAGAGAATCCTTACAATGTGTTTACTTTTTTCACTAGTTCTGATTGCAAGGTACATAAACTAGCTGTGACAAAGATCTGTATGCCAATAATGTATACCAACAGATTTCACTGTATTGTAAGATGTTACTTCAACTAAAGTGACAGTCATTACCTCAAGGTAAAATGAAATATTTCCATGTTCTTTAGTTGTTTCAATCATTTTATAGTGATGTAGAAGGCCAGTATCTAGCCAATCATCAGAAAGATGTATTCATGTTCAGGAATCAGGGGAAACAGCTAACTTCTGTCCAATGATATTGCATGTATCATATTCTGAAATATTTCAGAATGCATGTTAAAATATACTGAAGGAACAAGAATTTTGTCTTTTGTTATTTAATTAGTTACACTTGAACATTAGGCCATGGAATGGTTAGCTGGACAGTCAGATCACTTTTTTTTTTTCCATGGTGTTAAATTCACTCTTTCAGCTAAATTGATTAACTTTAAATATTGAAACTTTCGTACAAGTTCTGAACATTTACAATTTTCATTGCTTCTAGATTTTTGTAATAAATAAATTATTTTCACTTTTTTACAGTGTATTGAATGGTAATTTGTTTTTCCTCAACCAGGTTATTCTTTGTTCCCAAATTATGTTAAATGACCATTTTTGTATTGATTTAATTGTTATAATGTAAGTGATGATGACACATTTTTTGAATGAATTTTTCATCGAAGGCTTGAATAGAGCACCTGGTGGACCATTACAACACCAAGAAGTTGTGAACAAAATGACTATTCAGAAAACATCAGCTATTGCCAAAGAACTCCTTGACTGTGGTAAGAATACTCCTTTGAGTAAATACTAGGGTTGCTATTGGGTTTTTATTTACAGTGCTTTATAACAGCAGAGATGCCAACCATTATGGTTTGAGCGTAATCATTACAATTTTGGTGTACACATTACGATCATATGCTCATACAGACAAAAATATTACGTCTTGTTACAACTCTCAAATTATCATATAGGCCTATACAATAAAGTGGTAAATTGTTCTCCCAGGGCTTGAAAGGGATGAAAAGAAAATTTCTGGTGAGATGCAAATAAATTTTGATAATAAATAAAAGACATAGTGCAAATGGCTACTTGCAATAATCATGTTTGTGCTTGAAATAATAAAATAATTGTATCTCTGACATCTATCAATAGTTTGAGTGCAGTACTTCTCCATACTGGGTGCGTGGGGTAATCCATAGTTACGTCATCAGTTCTTGTCGGCCAATCAGTGCTCGCATACATGGGTATTTCTTGTTTTCTAAGCGGCATAGAAACACCAATGCAATCGTTCACAAGATGGAAAAAAGAGGCCTCGCTCACCAGATTATCTTGTTTTTGGCAAATCTGAAAGGACTAAAACTGTGAATCAAAAATTTAGGAAAGAGTATAGTGCAAAGTATCTGGTCATTGCATCAAAAGTCAGTGACATTCATGCGTTTGTACAGTTTGTCACATCGATTTTTCTGTGGCACATGGCGGGATAAACAATTGTTCCAGACATACAAAATCGGCATCTCGCCAAAAGGCTGAGGCGAAGACAAAAACGATGCAGATAACGAACATTTATGAGTAAGAATTGAGAATATGAAAAATTTTTTAATTTATTTATTATTTACACGAAACAGTCATAAATGAGCAATCTATTGTAATAAATAATAATAGTTATAATAATACTATAATAATAAACAGCCTAGAGACATTGGTCAGGGCTAATAGCTGCAAATGATGAAGGCCTCTGTCTACAATCAATATGCTCAGTTATTTAAAATAGTTGGCATCTCTGTAACAGCAGGTTGGAAAAGTTTTTACATAAATCCGTGGTTCACCTGTGACAACTTGCTCAGTTTTACTATGCATTTTTTGATGCAAGTTCAAGTAATTGATTTGGCTAATGTTAGACTTTTTATCATAGCATAAATTTCAAAGGATATCAGTTGCAAAGCTACACATAATTAAAATAGCAATACAGTGGAGTGCCTTTAAGCCGTGGTATTTGGGGGATCAACCTGCTTAACTGCAGCTTAAACCTTTGTGACTGAAAAGCTGTAGTCACCAACAGTTCCACTGAGAATCCTCATCCGGGTCATTGCATGATCAATATATTGGATTATCGAATTAAAAATAATACTTTAATTATTGATCACTTGTTTCACAGATTTACCACAGATTAACTTTAATGTATGGAGAGGTGTGATTCGGTAACAATGGCAGTCTCCATAAAGCTGACCCAGAGAGTGGATAAGGTAGATTAATGGTTGATTTCTATTGTAATATATTTTATTTATTTCCCAAATTAAAGCAAATCCTTTTTAAATATCCCCTCGAAGTTATAAACCAGGATTAAATTTGTAAGCTGCATTTTTACATGTTCTTAAATTAGTGGTGAGTCACGATAATTGCTCCACTGTACTTTTCACTGTTTCTAACTCTTACAACATGAACCACTCTAAAATGTACAGTTAAGAAGTTAACAATGGCAAGTGGTATATCTTCAGTTTGTGAATAATTGTTAATTATTGTGTTTATCTTATGTATTTTTATAAAAGATGAACAAAGTTTCTTTATTCCAGTTGAAAAATGTGAGAGCATTGTTGCATGGTGAGCATACATGTTAGCTTATGACAAGTTGTTAAGGTTCCTCAAAATCTCTGCACATTTATAACAGAGAATAAATCACTAGCATAACTGTGTGTGTGTTTTTTCTTGGAGCAAAGCCACATCAGGCTATCTGCTGAGCCCACGGAGTGGAATCGAACCCCTGGTTTTATGTCTGGAGACATACCACTGTACTAGTGGGGGGCACTTTAGCATAACATCTATGTGTATAACTTTTTCCAGTTTCACTGTTTTTCAGCATAATAAAAGCATACAACAGTTATTAAAGCAAGTTATAAATATTGGTTAAGCTTGGTCTTTCTGATAAGGAATTCAAAAACTAGTTTTAAAATTGTTTGAATTTCCAGTTAATAATTTAGACCTTACAGTAAAACTTTTTACATAAAAGTATTTAGATTTGCATAAAAACAAAAGACAAATCTACAAACTATCTATTTTACTTAAATATTTTCATCTAAGCACAGGAACTAACAAGCCTTTACAAGCTCTGACAGGGAAGTGTGGTTTTAGTTTCTTTAGAGAGTGCATGTTTAGATATAATTTGTGATGTTTCATCACATCTACATGTTTTTCAAAGTTATTTCTAGTGAAAATGTGACTTGGATGTTTTATTACCTAGTCATTGTTTTGTTGCTTAGCAGGAAAGCAAACATTTCAAAACGAGTCATGAACTCAGTACTTGTGATAATATTTGTTGGAAATTTAAGGAACGAGCAAAAACTTTGAGTAATATTTTTGGGTTTTAATTTTTTTCTTCTAGATTCTATATTTTCTAATTGATTAATTTTTTTAAACACAGGTTGTTTAGAAGGTAATTTAGGGTTAAGTGAGATATTGAGCACAAATAATTCTATTGTAATAGCATACCAGTAAAAATTACTGTTGTGAATAGTACTAGTTTAAGTATTTGTTGTTTGTTTATGCCTTTTCTATTTAATTGGGCACCTTATTTTGTTGGTATTTTGAAATGGAGATAAAAGCAAGATAAACTAAACACAACAGGTGGTTTGTGTAGAAAACATTATTGTTTGCATTTTATGGAAGTTTGCTTTAGTGGGAATGTACTCACAAAGTTAATGTCTTAATATATTTCCTAACTGGATAAACTGTCCATTTGAATAAATGTTTCAGTTCCCATGCTTTTGATAATGTGTGAAGATTTATACATGTTTTTTAATTTTTAAAAATTAGATGTTGAAAAAAGAAAATGTGTAAAAACACACCTGAGACTGAAAGTGATTTGGATCATAAGTTTTACAGAACAAACATGGGTAATGTGTGAGTAACTAACAATTATTAGGTTGTTTTTATTCTTAGATCTGTCTTTTTCGCCAGGAGCTTCACCAACCGCAGAAGCACTTTCTCAGTCTGGACCCAAACCAGCAGCTTCACAAACCCAGACTACAGTAAGACCAAAACAACAGCTTATGTACTTAGCAGAAGTTCTAGGATTTCAAGTTCATTTCCGAGACTTTCCTAAGGTAAGAATTTCCCCTTTAACATTGACAAGTGGCTATCTCTGAAAGAAATAAGTAATATATCTTTTCATTTGAATATAATAAGAGAAGAAGTTAAGTGTTGATGTGTAAAAAGCAAAATTGTTAACCGAGTTTTTGGTTTCATTGCACTTAATTTTTATAGCTGTATATCCTGAAGAATGGAACCAAGTAACTAACTGTTGTGAAAGTCTTTTAGGTTTGCAAGTCTGACAGGACCCTGAGAGGTCTGTGAGACAACAAGTGGACCTCAGAAATTGAGGTTTCTCTTCAGTTACACATACAATTTTAAAAATATTTGTGAAACAGTAAGCTAGGGAAATAAAAGAAGAGGCTTAAGGTAATTACTGGTAATTGACTGGAAGGTATATTTTTGGCTTTGTGGGGAGGGGAAGTACTAGTCTAGCCAAAATGCCTCGGAAGCATCGGGAGAAAGCTGCCTGCAGCTCAGAGTGTTGGAAAAGGTGATAACAGGAAGATATGGGATGCAGTACACTGTTAAGTAGGTAAAACAACCAAGAAGATAGGTCATTTTCAGGGCCAAGATTTAATAAATCAAATTTAAAAAACAGAAAAGCAAAGGGAACTTTAAAATACTGGAAGTAAGTGTTTGTTTAGAATGTAATAGGTTTATATTCTACAGGTAATAAACTGGAATACTTATTACTGCTTTCTTTAGTGATAAACATTTTTCATTTTAATAAATGTTTTTCACATGGGAAAGAAATTTAATGTTTTTCGGGTACATAACAGAAGGTTAGAAAATGTCGTACTTTTACGTGTGTAGATTTTTGTATGAAGTTATTTCAACCATTCGTAAAATGTTCCAATGTAATTCTCTGAAAGTTTTTGTGTTAATGAAAATGTATTGAATGCGAGGAAATCTTATATGTTGTCTGATGTATCCACAGGGTAATAAAATGAAATACTTGTCACTGGTATCACTATCCACAAATCCTCCCCATGTCAGTCATGGCTCTGGCCCTACCATTGATACCTCCCATGACCAGGCTGCTCTCAGTGCACTGCGTTCGCTTGCAGAACTTGGTTTAGACTCGGTGACAGAAGGAGTAAAACCTGAACATGTGAACATCGCTCCTGGTGATGGGTATGTTAATAGTAACATGTCGAACTTGCTTGTTAATAGTTGTGACAGTTCAAGTGTGGATACTATGGGATCATCAAAGTGTGTGAAGTGGCAACAAAAAGACTTTTAATATGGATAATAGTTTTATACAGTTTCAAAACCTGTGTACTTAGTAAACCAAATATTGCTGTATTAAAGCTACTTAATGGTTGTGACATATTGTTAACAAAAGATTTGTGAGGTATTGAGAACCACTGCTGTATAAAACTTGTAAAGCTAAGTTTATGTTTTATATAATACAAGTCTTTACATTAGTTTTCAACCATAAATGTGTGATGATACAATCAAAGATAAGTTTTTACTAACTTAATAAAAGTTGAAACTTACCAGTGCTGTGAATTTTCCTACCAAGGTGAAAAAAACAATAGAAACTTGATAGTTAATATATTTGATAAAGGGCTAATTATTGGACAACTTGCACAGTTTCTGTTGTAGAGGGCTAAATTTAACTTTGTATTGCACTAATTCAATATTCCCAAAATCATTCAGCTCAAATTACCTGTCTTATGTCTTGTCTGATTTCAGTTTCTCCTTACACTTGTGGGTTTCCTTCATATTTCACCACTCAACTTTTAAAATTAATAATGTCAGTAAAAGATTCCTTACTAACAATCTTATATTATTTTTATGCTAATTTTATATCTATAAAACTTAACCCTTTGTACATGGGCCTGCTTTATAGGCTTTATCATCGGTATCTGTTTTAACCACTTACATCATTTTACAGTAGTGTATCATCTGCCAGTCTTTCAGTAGACAGTAAAATGTGTAAAAGCCATGAATATAGTTTCAAAAGAAAAATGTTTCATTTGTAGCATTGTCTACTGATATATATTCCTCTCAATACTTAGTTTGTGTAATCACTTAATACATCAATATTAAGTAATATATTGATATGTGAAAGAAAAATGTTTAAAATTTTTCATTTGTAACATTGTAGCCTGATGTACATTCCTCTCAATACTGAGTTTGTGTAATAACTTAATACATCAATATTAAGTAATATATTGTCTGCCAGTCAGTCAATAGACATTAAAATGATGTCAGATAAAGGATCCTTCATGATATGATTTGTGTTGTCGGGATGCTAGTAAAATGAGCACATGCCATGAATCATGAGAATAAGTGTGCACTCTGTTGGGATGACATGAACTTCGTAGGCAAGTAACACAAATATGTTACTATTAATTTTGATTTTATTTACTTTTGAAAGGAAACACTTTTGAGGACCCTGTGGAAGTACACCTGGAGTATATAGTGTTATGATAACAAGATTGGTTACTTAAAACAAGCCTGTATAAGTGGGATAAATGGTGTAACATTTCATTACCTGCATTTTGTGTAATGTGGTATTGCACACAGAGTCAAACATCTATTTTTCTTTTCTTTGATTTTACTTGTAGAAGTTTCTATAAATTTTGTATTTTTATGAACTATTTTTCACTTGTATATAGTTATGTCTATATTCTCTATGACTGAACACCCCCACAGTGTGGATTCCTGTACGTGGTGAGCAGAACCTCCCAGGAAAGGTTCTGTTCTTTCACTTTACCTCCTCTGGGATCTAAACGTGTTTGCCATGCATGGTGAACCATGAAGGGGAGGAGAGGATCCTGGTGGTTGAGGGCTCCAATCCTAACTCACCACTTTGAATTCCTGTAGACAGGCAGCTTTGAGGTGGCCACCCTTGGGTTAATCCAGAGTTGGATCAATCAAGTACCAGCATTGAGTGTTCCCAACAGGTGTTGTGGACATTGTATCTAATGGTGGTGTTTGGGTAAAGTGCTCACGAAATTCTAGCATTGTTGCAGTGTCCTTGATTGACATCATAGTGCATCCCCTCTTAGGGATTCATGGTGGGTGGGGTCGGTGGGCACTAAAATATTCCTTTTTTATTATGAATCCTCCAAATAAAAACTTAAATAATAGTGAAAAAACAGTCCATATATAAATGACCACGACTTGAAGATTCTGAGCAGCAATCTTCAACACATGTAACACCTGTTGTACCTCATTTTCTTATTTCACATTCTCTTTCAGACAAACCTTTAGAGAAAAGGTCTCTTTTTCATTCAGAAAGGATTAGAGGGACTTGCTGGCTCTCCAAAGTCAGAAAAGTTTCAATCTGGTGGCATATTGGTGGAAACATCCACGTCTCTACACAGTAAACTCCTCTTGCATTCAAAGGTGATTGGGGATATACCTATTTAGGTAATATCTCACGCTACTTTGAATTCATCATGAGGAGTTATTGTTGAGAGGGATTTGAAAAACATCCTAGAGTCAGAAATTCTTGCTGGTTTCTCCACTCAGGGAGTTTCTGCAGTGAGGTGTCCTACTTTCATTCTTGCCCTAAATGATTAGAAGAAAAAGAGGTGCAGCATTTGAAAACGATTCATGACATTACTTATCCTGAGGCTCAATAGTTGCTGTCCACTACTTCATCCCAGATGTATGCTACTGCACTTCATCCCATTACTGAAGTGGGACTGCAGACAGATCTCTGTGCCTCCAAAAGAATCATTCTCAAAACAAATGAAAAGTCTTTTGACCTCTGTGGTTAAAAAGTTGATAAATCAACTTCCACATCCTTTGGTACTGGTTTCAGGCATTTCCTCAAATGCTCTTCTCCCACCTTAAGATGCAAAACAATCATTTTTTTCTCGTCCTTGGTCACTAGAGTCCTCTTCCAACAGCAAAGACCTGCCTAATCGACCCAGGGCAGGATCCATGGAGGTCGATAGATCTCCCTCGAATAAGGACAGTAAGGAAAAAAGATGTGCTTGTAAACAGAAGGGTTCTCCACGTAATTTGTCTGCACATAAATAAAAATGGCTGCCTTGATACAGTGGAATTATCGAGGTTTGTGTTCTAATCTGGATGGCATCAAAACACAGATTGCTTCCTACCATCTTGTATTTCTTTCCTTACAGGAATCATTTCTGAAACCTGCTGATACGGTCACCTTTTGGTAGTTTTCTTTGTACAGAAATGACAGGCTGTGTGATGGATGAGTGCATGGAGTGGTGGCACTGTTGGTTGATCAGCATGTGTCCACCCTCTCTTTGCCACTCAACACACCTTTGGAGGCTATAGCCATATGTGTTTCCATGGGTCGTACCCCATCAATGGTTGTTCTCTCTACCTGTCACCTGGAGAGTCCTATGATCAATCAGACCTTGATGCTCTCATTGAACAGTTGCTGTTTCTCTCTTCAATTCTGGGGGACTTTAATGGACATATCCCCTCTGGGGAAGTGCTGATATTGATAGGAAGGGTTGCTCTGTTGTGCTTACGCTCTCTAGTCACAACCTTTTTCTTTTCAGTGCTGGTTCTTCCACCTATTTTCATACACCTAGTCAGTCCTTTACTGCTATTGATCTCTCATTTTGCTTCCCTTCACTATTCTGCCATTTTTCATAGAGGGTTGACAATAATCCATGAGGCAGTGACCATTTACCTATAATTTTGAGAGATACTGTCTGTGGTCAGTGCCACCTGACCCCTGTGCTCCAGTGGAAGCTGGATCAGGCAAACTGGCCCTCTTTCACTGCTTTCCCAGAACTTGATCCTACCATCATCTGTAAGCCATCAGTAGACGACTGTGTGGTAGCAGTGGTAACTGACTATATTATACAAGCGGCTGCTCAATGTATTTCTAAAACCTTGACATGTTTTACATGATATTCTTATCCCTGGTGGAATCCTGCCTGCCACATAGCATGGAAGGTTCAAAAATGGGCCTGGGGTACTTTCTGTAGATGTCCCACACTCTTGAACAGCGTCACTTTCAAGCAGTCCCGTGCACATGCTTGGTGGGTAAGAAGAAATCTTGGACTAAGTTCACAACCAGCAAATCTTCTACCACCAGTTCCAAAGTCATATGGGACAAGATTTGAAAGATCAGTGGGCAATATAATTGTGTCTTTCTCTTGATCTTGCTGTCAGATGACCAAGAAGTAGTTGATACCCACAGCATCACCAATACTCTAGGTGAAAGCTTTTGCTGGGTATCTAGCACTTCTTCCATTTTCTTAACCATCAAAATTTAGGGAGAATGTTCACCTCTTTCCTTTTGAGTTGATTGTCTCTCTAACTATAATCATCCCTTTATGCTGGTGGAACTCAAACTGGCTCTTCATCGGTCTGTCGGTACATCGGTTGGACCTGAAATGAAATGGTTTGTCATCTTTTTCCTGCTTCTCTTGCTATTCTTCTGATTGTTTTTAACCAGATCTGGCAGGAGAATGTTTTTTCTGACGCTTGGCTCCAGCCTATTGTCCTACCTTTCTCTAACCTGGGAAGGATTCCAAGATTCCTTCAAACTACTGTCCAGTTGCTCTTATGAGCTGTCTTTGTAAGACCTTTGAGAGGATGGTTTATGCTCATGTTCTTTGATTCTTCGAATCAAACAACCTCTCATCGCCCACCCAGTGTGGGTTCTGATGACAGCACTCAACATGGACCACCTGATTCGATTTGAAACGTCAATCAGAGAAGCCTTTCACAAATGACAACATCTTATATCAGTATTCTTTGACATTGAGAAGGCTTATGATGCAACCTGGAGGTATGGCATTTTGCGAGACCTCCATCTATATGGGTTATATGGCCAATTGCCTATTTTTATTAAAAATGTTTTAATGGACAGGAGATTCAAAGTTCGTGTGGGTTCAACACTTTCCCATACTTTTCTACAGGAACTTGGAGTCCTTCATAGCTGTGTTTTGATTGTCACACTTTTCATTATAAATATTAATGCCATCACTGAACAACTCCCTCTCACTTTTGCAAACTGGTTCTATGTCGACAACTTTCACATCTCGTCAGTCATCGAATATGAGGTATATTGAACAGCAGCAATAGACTGCCCTATGTTGTTTACTGAAGTGGACCACAGCAAATGGCTTTAACTTCTCTTTCTCTAAAACCATTTGCATGCACTTTTGCCACCAACAGGATATTCAACCTTATCCTGAACTCCATATAGTTGAAGTTGTGCTGCCTGTGGTACCTGAGTCAAAGTTCTTGGGGCTTATCTTTGACTGTGAGCTGACCTTTATACCACACATGAAGCAGCTACGGGTCAAATGTACAAGAGCACTGAACATCCTCCGTGTCCTCTTTTCCACCACTTAGCAAGTGGATCGATCTTCTGTGCTGAAGATATATTGTGCTCTTATTTGATTGAAACTCGACTATGGATCACTGGTCTATGATTCTGCCAGAACCTTGGCCTTAAAGATGCTGAACCCCATTCATTATCAAAGACTTCAACTGTGCACTGGAGCTATCTGCACTTCACCAGTTTAGAGCTTATACATGGAGTCTCATGAACCTTCTTTGCACCTCTGCTCTTTGCATTTGTCTTTACTATATGCTTTGAAACTTCGTTCCTTGGTTGGCCATGCTCCTTCAGAACAATCTGCCATTCTTAATTTTGGCCTTCATATCCAGGTGCAGTTGGATGAATTGGGTCTGTCCTTGAATAACATTGCTGTATCTTCTGGTCAGCCAATCCCACCATGACTTCTTACAGTCCCCAAATGTGAGTTATCTTTAAGTCATATGAGAAAAGCAGATTCTCCCGGTTAGAAATACTGTCTGCTATTTGCTGAACATCTTTCAGGTGACTGTGAGGGCTCTGCAATGGTTTGTTTTGGTTCGGTGATTGTGTGCAAAATCCCCTCTACAGTTTTTGTGTTCTGCTGAACTGTACACCATTTCTCTTGCCCCAGATTACATAGAAGCTGAGCAGTACTCAAACTGTACTATTTATACTGACTCACTTAGTTCTCTACTGGTCCTGGAATCACTTCATGTTGGTTCACACCCTGTTCTTGCCGAAATTCAAAACCAACTGGCTCATTTCTCTAACATTTATTTCTATCCAGTTTTTCATGTTGGTATTTGCAGGAAGTAGCTCACCAACACCACAGCTAAATCTATTTGCTCTGGCACTATCACCAACGTGCCTGTTCCATACATGGACTGTGGTCCTGTATTCAAGGCTTGGCTCAGTGCCAGCTGGCAGTTGACTTGGAGTGAACAATGCAAAAACAAGCTTTTCCTAATAAAACCCTATACTGGACTTTGGCTGTTTAAGTTCCATAAGGATCGGAAAGAGGAAATTGTTCTAACTAGGCTATGCATTGGCCACAGTTTTTTTTTAAGTCATTTTTTTCTTTTATCTGGAACTGATGCACCAATGTGTAGTTTGTGTAACACTCAGGTCATAATAAGTTACATTTTACTTTCTTGCTCCCGTTATGACTCTCAACAACTGCACCATTTTAAACACGTTCTGTCCCAAGGTTTGTCCATAATGTTAGTGTTATTGTTGATGGTGACACTGTCCACCTTGGTGATGTTTTTAGTTTTTTTAAGGCTGTTAATCATTTTAATGCCATTTAAGTTTTTTAATTTATACATGACAAATTTTTAACGTGATTCCCTTTTAAGAATCACAGTTCATCTAGTTCGATTTGAAATTAGAAACTGGCTGTAACTTCAAATAACTCAGAACCAGGACTGGAAGGGCCAACTTCAGGTGACTGATGGTGGTTTTTGTACTTATCTGTTGGTCTTCCTGGTGAGTTATGATAATTACAATTATGCTACAGAAAGTTCTTCATAACTTGAATTACTGTAGTTTTTCTCTTGATGTTATAGACTAGATGTAAACATTAGTTTTATTCTATTTATGTTGTTTTAAATTTTGGTTTACCTTAATTTCATTTTATGAATTTTACTAAATTTAATTTTAACTTTTTACTAGATGTTTGGTGCAGATAAGCCTAGCTGTTTTGTGCCATAAAACACTAAATCAATCAACCATAACTGAACACTTGTACCCTGTTATCATTTGGTTTCTACTTTTTCTACTATATATGTTTAGGCTTCCTTGTTATACAGTAGATTCCAAAATTTATATCTTTTTCATTGTAGGTTTTATCACATTGTGTTACATTATTGTTTGTACAGTTGTTAAAAAAACAAACTAGAATTTCTTGACAGGGTTTGCAGGATGTGGTAATAGAGCAGATATTCCTAATAGGAGTTTAAAAGATTTCACTGTGTAAATTACTATCGTGATTATTTTTATTTATTTTTTTGCATTTTGATTTCAATTATACATTTGTCAGTGTAGTTAGATCTATATATCGCTGAATCTCCATTTTAGAAGGTATTGTAGCAGTCGAATACAATTTAATGTATTATAGTGCAGGGTTAGGGCTTTATCCACATAAATGACATTTCCACTTTGACTTTCTGTATTAGCAGTAAGGTGAATTGAAAGTTTTATACAATCTTATAAATTCTATAAAAATGGCTTCTGAAAATGACTGAACAGTATCAGGTGGTAAAGTTCCTAATGGATGTGGACTGTAGTGAATTAATTATATTTTGTACCCAAACCCTTACAAAAATAATTTTCCTTTATGTTGATTTTAAGGCCAGTTCGTATGATATACTGAAACCCAATATTTTATTTTTAGTGTATGTTAAATGGTTTTTGGGTCAAAATGTATTTTTCTGGAATTTTCCTGACAATTAGATTTCAGGTTAAGACTTAATGAAGTGCGATTATATAGAAAGCTGTCTGTTTGAAATGATTTGTCTTTTCAAGATTAAACATCACTGTGTTGTATTTACGACAAAAGTTAAGTTTTGAGACAGCTTGATTGGGTAATCGGAAGAAAAACTGTTATAACTGTATGACATTTTAACAAGGTTTGTCATTCTCTAGTACAGGTAGTTTACAGAGGTAAATGAGTGTACAGAGAGTATTGAACAAAAAAAATTGACGATATTTCTTGACTGTCTGTGAGGTATCTTGTTACCTAGCAGTGTTGATTTATGTTTGGGCTGTTTCTTCAGTTGAGAAAGCTTCTTTCATTTTGTGTTTATTGATGTTTTGTCTTGTTTAAAAATTATGGTGTGTTGTATGGATGTGATTTTACGTTAGTTGCAGTGGTGATGTGATAAACATGGGACAGTTTTTTTCATTATGTTTAGTGAATCTGGTTTCTATTTTTTTTTTAAACCTGTTTGTAAACTTCTGGGCAGTTATCGCATGTTATTTTATAAATGATGTTTGAATTGTGTGATTCTATGTCATTTTTAGTTAATAGTGACTTCAGTTTTGTGCTTGGTTTTTGAGGTGAATTTGACATCAACAGAAACTATCTTGACATCAAACATAAAATGAAGGTTCTAGTGTGGCAAGAAAATATTGACAAAGAATGAAATATTTCAAGTTTGTTACATTATAGTTAGCACATGAAGACATAAGCTGAAAATAGTATTTCTTACTATACTTTGAATGTATGTGATAAACGATAATTAAATTTGCAGAGATGTAATTAAATAAAATTGGTGTCAGAGTATCTGAAAATGGACATCTATTTTTGACATAGATATATAACAGGGAAGAAACTGTTGGTTTTATGGTCTGGAGAGAAGTAGCCAAATACCAAATAACGACTGCAGATGTTTTAGTGCTTAAACATATGTTAAAATTTTCCATTGAGGATGTCTCACAGTATGTCAATTTTGTTTTTAGGAGGCACATTTCAAACGTCCAGGGCACTGCACCCAAGCTGGCATGCTCCCCGACAAGCAATGGCCTCGGCAGTAACGTCAAGCCGGGGGCTTCAGTTTCCGTTACTGTCAAGGGCGAACACTGAAGGATAACAGGCCTAGCTCAGGAATGGGCATCACAGTGAAATCAGGTGTCACCACTCCCCACCCTGAGCCAGGCTTTGAATCCAGATGATCACATATGAAGACAACAGCATTTTGTGTTTCATCCTATTATGTAAGAAAAAATCTTAAGGTGGTCTTCTTTCAGACAGTTTCAGTAAAAGGAAATTCCTGTTCTTAATCATTTTCCTCACTTGCTTTTATTATATGAGAAATCTGAAGGAGACTGATTTACACCAAAATAATAGTTTTACATTTCTTATTTTAACTGTTTGTAAAATTATCTTTATTGTCACGACATAAGAGATGGATTTGTTGTTTTTATGAAGAGTTTTGTAAGTCCCTACTGAGATAATTACTTACATAAAGAGACTGCAGTGTATTTAGAGTAATTAACGTGAGTTAAGACTTGTAAAATGTGTGATCCTCTTTCTTACTGTGAAGTCGTTTTTGGATTTTTCCCCATTTGTGCATTGACTGTGCTACAAAGTTTTTCCAAACTGTAGCAGTTGGTATGCGGAACCTCATTAGGTATCTTTTCATGACAGTGGATGCAAAGTACATTGTGTAATGTACACAGTTCCTTTTTAACTAGTAATGTTTATGTTAAAGGAAAGTGGATATTATATGAATAAATCTTTGCCTTAGATCTAAAAATTCTTAACATAATTAATTCTAATTCCCGAGATAGAAGCAGAACTTAAGACAAATAGGAAGGATTTGATCTTATTGTGTGTTAGTGTTCACTATAAATTCTGTATGTTAGACAAGGAAGTACACCATGTGCATAACAAATATGATATTTCTGTGTATCACGACGTATGTAAATATTTGGGAAGTTGTCACGCTCTAGGCTTGGCTTTACTGCTAATAACATTTAGATAATTATTTATAGTGTAGTCAGATCATTTATGAAAACACCACACCATGTTTGAGTGTTTTGTTTTCATGTAACAGTTTTATCATGTTTTACTTCTGCAATGGGTGTAGAGATGGTATGGTGAACTAGTACAACATTTATTCATGTTCTTAATGTGTTTGCTAGATGTAGATGGTGAGTAATATCTGACGAAGAATAACTTCACATCTCATGGTACTACTTACTTGTCCTGATCATTTTATTTGTAATGTGTAATATTTTTCTTCTCGTGGCGACATGAAAAGTAACAATGTCATTAATGAGGATTCTCTGGGCGGTCTCGCTTTGGAACTGGTAATGCGTAATGAAGCTTGTTGAAGGAAGTCTTGGTTTGTTTAAATGTTTTTAATGAGCTGTACTTATTTTAATGCAATTCAAAAATTAAACAAGTAGTTACAAGTCGAGCAGGTTATGCATGTCTGATGCAAGAGAAATCTAAGAGCTTGTAACCTTGACATTAAGTTTTGTTTACGTGACACGTAATGTTAGCTCTAGGAATAAATGTTCATCTAGAAGCCAATCATCTTGTTTTCTAACTGTTGCTGAAGTATAATGATTGAGCTTGTACAATTTACCACGTACCATGAACAATAGGATTGTGGGTGTCATGAAGTATTTTTGCTTTGTGAAATTCTTGATAAAAATGAGATAAATATGGTATTTCCAGATCAGATTCTATAGAAGTCTGTATGTAGCGTACCTCAATACGCAGATATGACAACTTGCCTGTGAACTTCCTTGTTGTTGTCTTCATGTCTTATCATTCATTTACCTTAACAATAAAAAATAAACCAGAATCTGTGTTTATTGTGTTTCTCTTAATAACAGACCAAATTTGAATTTGTTTAGCATCTTTCACTTGACAATTAGGTTATTCATTCAGAAACATTTGTGACGAGTCCTGAAACTATCTTACAGGTGATAAGGTAATTTTTGTATTAATTATAGAAATATGTAAACTTTAAAAATGATAGAAAATACCTAACAGGGTTTGAAGTACATTTCTTGTTAACGGTAAGAATTTAATTATTTATTCATTACAAAAATGTGAAGTGTTACTTACCTTCATAAAACGTTGTTTATAATATATAACTTAGAAATGTGGTATTGTAGAATAGTGCTCATTTTAACTTATACTAAAGCTGGACCAAATTCACGTATAATCTATCAGAAAAATAACAGCCCATAAACTTGTTATCGTTGAGAAAGACCTACTCAAAATTACTCATACAGCATGAGTGTCATGTACTAATGACGTTTGTCTTAAACAAATACAACACTTAGGCCCTTCTATTCATTGATATTTCATGTAATATTTTTAAAATTGTTTATAGCTCTAATTTGTTTTGTTTTGTATTGTGCAAGTTGGGAATTTGTTTTTACACCAATTTTTGTTTCATTCATTCCAGTTTCAACAAATTGCTGCACTTGTTAATATCTGTAAGTTATAAGTAAAGGTAACGTTTATAATACATCAACTACACACCTGGTGTATTTTGTGCCAACTAGGCTTTTCACCTAACTCTAGTGCTTTTCAGGCTGGCTGGGATAAAACAAATTGTCTGGGAACTGTTATGGTGTGAACAGGTTTGGTGAAGTGTAATGTTTCATCAAATTTATATTTATATCAAAACATCCAAATCAGGGTAATGATATTTTTACACCATATATAATTATTTCTAATTATCTTGCTCATTATTTTGAAGAATTGGTTAATTACAAGATAGAATTTTGAGTTGTGCTCACTCATGACAGGGATAGAACTATAAATTTTAGCACTTGGAATCCTCTACTGCACCACTGAGCCACCAGGGGAAAATATACCAGTTTTCTGATTGGTCATTTGTAGAACGAACGAACTGTGAAAGTAGTTTTGGTGCCAACCATGTTCGTTTCTTAGATAAAGGACCTAGGACTTGCCAAAGAAATATTGTCCGTTTTCAGTTCTCATATTTGCCATCTGATTGTGTGTGTACCTTTACTCACTCAACAAAACTGTTTTAAGTTGTACTGACTTGCACTCCATTCTCTCAACATGTAGAAATGCCAACTTGGACCATCACAAACAAGTGACACCATTATAATCTCGGTATATGACAGATTTCTGGGCATATATTTCAACAAAGTTTACTTCTTATCGTCATGACATCAGTAACAGAGTAGCCAACAAGCATACTTTGGTTGAAATTTAAGGAAACAATCACAAACAGAGGTGGAACTGAATGGGTAACTGTGCCAATATCAAAGTAGCCAAGAAGTTTCTTTCCATCCCACACATGTTTATATCATTTTATATTGTATTAGATCACACGTAAATTGGTTCTTTTTCTCTTGTTGCTACTAGTAATGCTTTAATTAGATATTGTGTGAAACCTGGTGCTCCACTAATATTTTGACATCACTTTTGAATAATATAGTAGAAAAAGACTAAAATTACATTTTATTTTTTTTACAAGCTCTGGTGGAGTAAAACTGCAACTTCGGAACAGAAGGCTGTACTTTTTTAAAATCACTATTTTCGGTGGTATCGGAAAAAGGTGCTGCTCACCATATAAAAATTTGTGGACATCTAGTATTGATGGGTTTTTCTTCAGAGCTGCACAGTTATCTTTAGTGAAATAACTACTTTGAAATGTCTTTTGTTTTGTTTTGAACATTTAATTTTTATCCCACCTGTTTTAAATGAACTGTTTGTATATATTTCTTTATTATTATAGTTGTAAGACTATCGATCACATGTTATAATTACGGTCTAGAAATACACGAACTTTAGCACTGCATCACACAAATGTTCTCGAGTTAAATGCATCTGGACCAACATTAAGTGTGCTTCAATTAAAGTTCTTTCATACTTGTAATATTTTAGGCAATTTGTAAATAAATCACAACATAATTTATTGTCCCTCATCAGCACGTATGATGTCCAAAGTCCAACAACATTTTAGGTTGTATATCTTTCTATACAATCATTACAAATTTATATCTAAGGGACCCGTAATACATTGAGCATCACAAAACATCAGTTTGTCCCACACTATACGAAACGAATTTTTAAACGTTTTCTTCACTATAAAGCCAATTAAATCGTCGAAGAAATACAGTATCATCTTGTCTGTTTATAACACCACTGTTGTGCAAGCATGCTTACATCTCATTCCCCCAACAATTATTCTCTGTCATGGCCACTCATCCCCATTTTATAGAATCTTCGTTTGGTAATCGTTTATGTAACCTGCTTATTAGATTTTTCATTACATAACCTACTGTAAGGATACATTTGTGTTTGGACTGGCTGGATCCAAGATGACCCACAGCGCACACTTTCAATTTTCTTTGAGTTTAATTTAACAGTAATATGGCAATTTCATCACTTGTTTATGGATAACAATTTACTGTTCCTTGCTGGAGTTAAATTGGACCCCAAGTATGTTTATGAAAGTTAAAACCGTTTTTCTTTTCATCATTTTTTTCAAAATAAGTAATTGCTGTATGGAAAATCCTTTCCTGCTTGATTACTGAAATTATATTTCTTGGCACAACAGTATGCCTGTAGACTTACAACGCGAGAAACCGAGTTTCAATACCTTTAGTGAACAAAGCACGGATGACCTATCGTGTAACTTTGTGCTCAATTGCGAACAAACATATTACTCGTTAACTGTAAAACTCTAGAAATACAACTCAATAGGAAAGTATTCCTGTAAAGAACAATTATTTTGGCTTACATACTGACTTCACAGCCGTTGTGTTCTTTATCAGATAACAACAACTCAAAGTAACGATTTTCTGTTGATTTGTTTCTTGGAAATACTTTGAGGCTTATATTGGTATCAATTTATTATTTAGTTTTGTTACAACGAAAATTAGCAAAATACTTCAAGTAAACTAATAACGATTTCAAGCAAAATTATGTAGTTGAACGTTACGGAATTTCTCTAAGGAACTTTAACAACCTAAAGAAACATTTGTTTCGAAGCTTTAGGTGTTAAGGAAATGAAAATAAAGTGGGCAAAGAATTGTGTTTGGGAAGAACCTTTTGACCTGTTCTATCAAAGTGTTCAGAGCACAACCACGAAGTTCTCATTGGATATCAGTTGTCTCTCCGAATATATACAATTCATTTTCTCAACACTCCAACTTGTCCACGGAAAACAGTGCGATATTTAAAAATGAATAAAATCGAGTGAGTTAACAACTGGTACATCGTAATGAAAATAAAACGCGAAAATTACACATACTCGAGTCTAATTAATTTCTGTAGTTACCGTATCTTAACAATGTAAACAATCTTGTTGTGAGACATAGCAACCATACAGGTTGCATCTCGAAAATCCAAGTCTAAGTGACGAAAGATAGTAACTTTACACCTTATGTAAGGTTCATTTAAGGGTGACTTTGGTGTGAAACGATGAAGCTACATTAATAATAAATTTGTGGATTTACCATACTAACCGAAGAGAGTGACTTGTTTTAACCACTGTGTGGTAGTGTGTTCTCTGTCAGTCAGTAGACACAAATCTGAAGTCGCATAAAGGGCGTTTCGTGTTGCAATTTATACTATCGTAATATCAGTAAAACGTGCGCATACCATGAATCACGGGAAGGATTAAACATATTATTCAGACTGGAACACAGCATTGTGCATGAGCCTCCAAACGAAGAAATAAAATATTTGTTCCTCTCAGTTTTGGTTTTGTTTACTCTTGAAACAGAACACTTTCGGGGACCATGCGAAATACATCTAGTTTAATAGTAATGGTGTCTTTCTACCTTGATTTTGGATCTACGAACGTGCAACTGTGTGAATTTCCATTATCTTCATTAATACGAATATACTTAAAACAGATGCGTTAAATATATAAGTAAAAACGGCTAGTTTGGGTTGAGAATTTTTTTATGTGGAGGAGCGAACAACGTTTTAATCTTCGGTCATTGTCAGGTTCACAAAGAAAGAAGGAGGTAGCTGACCACATGTTGTGTAACTGAGTATATGAATGTAGAGGGCGTGCTTAAATGTTTGATTATATTATTAATATAGGTATAAAGGTGTTTCTTTGTATTGGTTTATTTTGGGCTTGAGTTGTATAAGTAAGGCTTCTTTATTTAGTATTTGGGTGTTTTCTATGGTTATGTTGTGTTTATTTGACTTGTAGTGTTCGAAAACGTGTAAAGGTGACTTTTTTTGTGTTCTTCGAATCTGGTTTTTTTACTTGTTTCTCCAATATAGAAGTCGTGGCAGTTATCACATTGTATTTTATAAATAATGTTGGTGAGGTGTTTGTCATTATAGTTTTTACATAGTATAGACCTCAGTTTTGTGACTGGTTTTTGAATAAATTTGGTATTAACTGGAATGTCATATTTTGTTACTAGTTTTTGCCAAATCTTGGTTATATTTCTGCTGATGTCGGGAATATATGGTATGCAGCAGTATATGGTTTCGTGATTTTTTAAATATTTCTAGTTAAAGGTCGTTTTAAAACGTCCTAAATGTAGCGAGTTGCAATACACCAAAAATATGCAATTTTGTTCTGCTGAAACAAATATACTTTTCCAAGTCTTCAAAAACTTGTCTACGATGTAATTTCTAAACAAGCTAAAGTGTTTTGTTCGATAAATCAAAAACCCTATTAGATTAAGTGCCCCCCCCCCAGTGGCTCAGCGGTATGTCTCTGGACTTACACGCTAAAATCCGGGTTTCGATACCCGTAGTGGCCAGAGCACAGATAGCTCATTGTGTAGCTTTGTTCTTAATTCAAAACAACAACAACATTAAATTAAATCGGTAGTTTTGTATTGGTAAATGTTTCTTCCTTCTCTCTATATTTATCGTTTAAAATTATTTTTGTGAAAACCTTCAAAACTACCTTAAGTCTCTCGACAAAAAAATGCTTACGAACCTTGTTTTACATGCGTACTACTGTGCGTACGTGTTTTGATGACTTGCTAGAAAACCAATAAATTACAAATAAGCAGATGAAACGTACGCCTTATAAGTTAACATATAAAGTATATTACATTTACAAACATCAGTATCTTATTCGATATACTTCAGTCCATTCTACTACGAACATATAAAAAAAACGATGCTTTGGTTCCTCGAAAAAGCATTTGGTTTGTTGGCTTGATTCCTGCTGGTGTGATATTTAAAAATTAGTTATTGCGATTTTCAAACCTGCAGTGATCTGAAGAAGGCACGCATAGTTGCTAACAACTGATGATCCAAGAATCGTCGGTTGATAGCAATTACACGTGCTTTCTCCTCATTGTTTTCGAAAGGCCTTTCGTTACCGTGTTTTTACCTTACCGTCTTCGTTTCATAATGACGTACTTCTTATTCATATTTTTAAACAAGCCACACCCACTTAATTATTTTCTGCCTAAAGTCTCGCTCAATCCACGAAATTTCACTTAACATTTAACTGTAACAACAATAAACATGTCATTCTGAAACATTTTGAGTAATGCTTGGAACAGTTGGGCACTCGATTCGAAATCTGCTGCTCACGTGATCGAATCTCGTTATCCAACATACGTTTTCAGCCATAGGGCATTGTAGGTTCAGTCTCATCACTACTTGGTGAAATTTAACCTATGAATTAGAGGAGGGTGGTAGTAACTAGTTGCAGTCCCTCCAGTCTGTCACTTCAGAATTAGGGAGGGTTAGCAAAGACAATCCTTGACGAGCCTCATGTGAAATTCAACATGTTTATTAACTGTTGACAGTACTTGATGATGGATAGTAATTAATCCATGTATACCAAATGATGCCACCACTCTCCTCAAAGAAGAGATTTGATGCCACAGCTGAACCTCTGTCATTTATAACATCAAATTCCTCAAATGAGAAATCTGACGTCGTGGCTGAACCTTTGCCATTGGTAACATTAACCCCTCAAGTAAAAAGTAAGAATTAGACTTTCCAACTTTGTTCTGTTGTCGTTCAACGTCTCATGGAACTAAACTAAGAAATATAATCCATTCAATTAGAAGTCGTAATTGAATTTCTTGTTTTCACCACACCACACTATTTGACCATCAATTCAATGAAACCAAGTTAAATCCTGTGAGGAGAAACAAAAACTGTCCACACTATTGCCTCTTCAATTTCAGTTGATCAGAATCGAGTAAAAAATACCAGTCAATAATAATTCACATTTGTTAAGCTTCTTACTTAAATACCTCGGTTTTAAAACTGGGAATTTAGATCCGGGATTTTCTCTCTCTTCAAGGATGCACAGTGAGTTATGAAACACATGATTCAGACAGAACAGGTTCCAAATAGCAAGTTCATAGTATTGCATCGAGATTTTCATACACTGACTCGTATATAAAAGACTCGTCCTTGTATCATGACATATAGTTTTGCAGTTTCACCTATCAGTGAGATATGAGCTGGAAAGTAAGTAAACCTATTTTGTTTCTTGACTGAATTAAACACAGCGTTTACGGTATGTTATTAGAATATTCGAGAAAATCCGGACAGTTTTAAAAGCAGTTGTATGATTAAATGTTAGGTCCCTAGGTGGACACAGCAGATAATCAGATTTGGCTTTGCAATAAGAAAAATACGCCTCTGAGTCTCGAGAGAACAAACACTGCAATTAAAGACTGTTCTTTTATAACTTGCACTCAAAATGGCGGTTCTCACGGCTTTAAGAGTGTAATATAGAATGTGTCAAGTAGGCGGGCCAAAAAATTCACAATTGTAGATGTTTTTGAAATGAACAGGAGTCGAGTTAAGATAATTCGAAAATTGTAATGATGTGCGAGTTATTCATTAACCAGTCAATCATTGAAAACACTTTTACAATAATTTTACTGTATGTTGAAGTCAGTTGTTATATAAAAAAAAAAGGCCCAAATAAGCGATCTCGTAACAAACATACCTCAGAAAACCGAAAACTGCGACTCTCAAAAAGTTAAAGCGACGTTTTGAAGAAGTTATCCCAATTCCGGTCATTATAAACGAACCTGTAAACGCCCTCTGTCTTTTTGCGCACAAGGAAAATAAGATTAACTAATACAAAATAGAAAAGTAATCGATAAATTATAAATAGGTATGAGTGTTTAGATTTTACCTTTCACGTACGGAAGCAAACATATCCCATAACAATCACACAGCGCATGATTTATACGATTTTCCATTTTCGAATAGAAAGACCCCTTGTGGCACAGCAGTAAATCTGTGAATTTATAACGCTGAAAGCTAGACTTTGATACACGTGAGGACACAATACAGATATCCCATTGTGTACTTTTGCTCTTAACTACAAATTATCGAGTGAAAAAAACTTACTTTCTTACATAATAAGTGATACGAGTTATTTAACTAGCAAAGACATTGTTAATGAGGATGCTAATAATAGAAAATACAATTCTAGCATTTCCGTGTTACGCAGACTGAACGAGGATAATATTTTTCCCATTACAAACAGCTTATTATAAATCGTTTCGTAAAAATTTTTCACAATCGATTTTCTGATGAATAGTTGGGAACTGTTTTTGTTGATTTTTTTTAATTTACTTGCTATTACTATTTATGAAAGGGTGAGCATGTTTCACGTGAAGTAGATTCAAACCCGCGACCCTCAGATTTCGAGTCGAGCGCCATAACCACCCTGGCCATTTATTTCCCAATAAATAGTGGGAAAAGAGTACTCCAAGAGTTTGCGGTGGGTGGTGATGGCTGCTTTCTCGAAAGTCTTACAGTGCTAAGTTAGGGAACAACTAGTGCTAATAGTCCTCGTGCAGCTTTGCGCAAAATTCAAACAACAAATAAACCTAACTAGTCTAATGAGAGTTATGGGCTACAAACCTCAATATTCTGCTGATCATGCTGTGAACGTTTTGTCTATTACCATCATATAAAAATGTTTCATGTTACAACATGTTACACTACAAAGATTGCTGTGGAATTTTCGTCCATTACGATTGTATATATTTCACGCCACAGTACGTACAAAGATCAGCAACTTATAATAAAACATAAGACTAATTATTTATAAATCCACCTCCACGTTGCTTTTCTCAAGTTTTACTCAGCATTTTCAGGTGATTCATGTCATATGATTTACTCTCATGCTTGTCATGTGATTTTCAGGCAACCCTCTTATTCGCAGGATTGGTGTGGGTGACCTACTGTGATTCGCAGGAAGTTTATACACCTGAATATGACGTTAAAACTCCGATAGATTCAAGAGGCACAACTGAAGAACAGACATATCATCCACAAGTAAGTCCCACTCTGTTGACAGTGGAGCAACATTTGCTGTAAGCTGTTTCAAAATTGTACTTAATTTCAATTAGTTGATACTAGCTTTAGTGAATACACAGCGTAGACCTGTGAAATATTATTATAATATTCCTAATCAAATCAACATTCAACGAATTAGTATTCGTATTTTGTAAAATACATTGTCGAAAAGAAGCTTACATTAAGTGAACTTTGTAACTTTTCTTGTTGCAGTTAAATCGTGGATGGTTTCCTTACTCTTTTCAATACGAAGTTCCAATCGGCCAATATGGCGGCTATTCTCATCACGAATCGTCCGACGAGTCAGGTAAAGTGTCGGGATTTTATAAGATTATTGGTGAGGACAATAACAGTCGAGTGGTGGAATACAATGCGGACAAGAATGGATTCTACGCCACAGTGAGAACAAATGATCCGGCAGTTGAAGGCAAGAGCCCTGCTGACGTCACCGTAATGAAAGATTCGACTTTGTTTGGCCTCAACACTCCCAATGATAACGTAGGATTTCCGGCAGTAATGACGCGACAAAATGGTAGTGCTAGGGACATTGCAAAAGAAGAGGTAGATGGCGCTCTAGAAGGTATAGGAAATTCAAATTCATCATATGTCGTTTATTTAGACGATGAAGATTATGAGCCCGAGGAAGAACATTACCACAGTTCTCATGAACATTATGGTGATCATGAAAATTATAAGATGGACAACAGTAACGAAGATGATCTTGACATGGACAACAGTTACAAAGACAGCGGTGAACAGCTACTAAAATACGATGAAAAGTTGCGTAAACATAACCTTGGAGACACTTATAATATTTACAACTCAATTATATATCTGTACAACAAATATACCAACTCAAGTGGAGATTATTATAAGTACCCTAAAGATCTAGAAAGTGCTATTGTTCGTTATGTCATGAAATATAACTCCAGTTATTCACTTTCTGATGACGCTAATATGACAAATCAAAGCCTTCCTCCTGATGTTGGTATTCATCCCATCAGTAACAACAACACTTTGAGAAATGAAGTGATACTTTCAACAACACAAGCTACTAAGCATGACACTGGGGACACTTACAATATTTATAACTCAAACGTATATGTACACAGCATTCTCGTCGATTCAGATGAAAATGATTATACTTACCCTGAAGACCAAGTTACTACCTGTTCCACCACAATGGATAACTCTTTGGAAAACGGAATCACAGATTCAACAACACCGTCTACAGAAGCAGAAAGTGTTACAACAATCGACAACATAATGAACTCAACTCTGAGAGAAAACGGCACCGAGTTGTCAGACTACATGACTGAGCCGATCAAGAATAATTCAAGTCAGCTTTTGTTGAACTCAACTGATGAACTTGGAACACCTAAACAAGAAAACTTAGAACAGAGCATGGCATCGAACCGAGATAACGAAACCACAGCAGAATCAGAATTTAGTAATAAGACAAACCATCACGTTATCTTTTTTCCTGTTAAATTAGGGCACCTTTTCAACTCGTCATCAAACTATGCAGCAGAAAATTCTCCAGGGACAGGTCTCCCAATAAAGACGCCATCTTGGCTACAAGAAAACGGGAGTTATCCAGTTTACGTGCCCGTTCACGTATCCCCTGCGGGAAATAGAACAAGAAAACTGAAATATGGAATTTTAAAATACTAGAAACGCAACCAACAAAATGTAGACAAGTGTGACGTGAATTGAAACGTTTTTAACAATCCGACGAAAAACATCAACAAGGAACTTTTTTCTTGCTAGTGTTTTTGATTTAACCATATGCAAGACTTTTGAAAGCAAAGCAATTTGTAACCTAAAGAATTGGTCTAGAATTTTTTTTTTGCAGGAAATTAGGTTTTTATAATAGAAATGAAGGAAAGATCTTTTAAAACTGGAGTAGACGTAATCTGTACATTGTTATTGTTTTAGCAATCAGCTCAACGTGCTGGGCCCAGCGTGGCCAGGTGGATAGGGCTCTCGACTCGCATTCTGAGGATCGTGGGTTCGAATCCTTGCCCCACCAAAGATACTCGCACTTTCATCCATGGAAGTGTTATAATTATACGGCCAATCCCACTATTCGTTGGTAAATAAGTAGCCCTTATAGTCCTTCCCTATAAAAGGAATGATGACAGTAGCGCAGATAGCCCTCGTGTAGCTTTTGCGCAAAATTCAAAACAAACTAAATCCACCGCGAAGAATCTAACCCTGATTAAACAGTTGAAAGTCCCTTAAACTAACCGTCTATCCACAGGGGAAAACCTATCCACACTTATTTATAGAAAAAGAGACTTTTAACTGATGTTCTTCAATGGTTCTTGTTCGTAGTAACAAACAGCTAATGAAGAAAAACAGAAAATTTTCCTCTATTCCTTGACCGTTTCGTAACACTGACCATGATTACTTTTCAGAAATACACTTTACAAACAAGCCAACAACTATTTTTTTCATTATTGTTATTAACAGCACCGGTTTGTAAGTTTGCGCTAATCAACTTGGATTTTATGTGTAAAATCTAAAAGATATCAGATATTCTAGATATGGCGTCGTTATCTTTTGACGGATACACAGTGAGCAGCATATTACCGTTCAAAAAATCAAGAAAACCTTATAGAATGATCGAGTAAGTAGTTTAGCCTAATGTTAGTTGTTTTTTGTTTTTAAAACAAGTACTTCTGTTTCGTCAATACTCTATCTCTGTCTTAAAGTGGCCTTTTTGATTCTAACGTTCTTTTGATTGTATTTAAGTTAACATTTTTTTTGCTTTAACCAAGAAAACAAAACGATATAAAATTCAGTGTTGTTGTTAGTAAATCAGCGTGTTTACATTTTTGTTGTCAGTACTAAATCTGAATGATGTATATATGTATTACAAATTCAATACAAACTCGTCTATTGAAAGGAAAATAAAGATGTTTGACAGTGGTAACGCCTAATATTTGTGCCTAAATGTTACTAACTTTGCGGTGAACATTTAAACCGTTTCAACTGGAACTGAACTTTACAACCGGAACACAATCTTACGAGCAAGTAGGCTAAAGGGCTAAGTCAGAGACCCTTGGGAATCAGGCCTCACCATCTTTGAGTTTAGAGCAGAAACCAGTATCATCAACCGTCACGAGGATCTAGTCCAACTGATTGAACCGAATAATGGGATTAGTTATCTTTCTATAGCCCCCACAGCTAAAAGTGTCGAGTTGAATCTCGTTTCAAACTCCCGACATTTGGATCCACAGCCCGACACTTTAACTACAAAATTAATTCCAAACATACTATTTTAAGAAGCTCGTGTTTTATATTTCATATGTCTGCATACATTATTCATAAAGCTTTTCTGAAACACACGTGGGATTGATTACTTTAGGTTCTGGTTAAATTAGCCATTTTTTTATATCAATAATAAATATCATCAACCGTGTCTTTTAATTAGTTACTAGGTTACTTTTCATGCGAATTATTTGTAGCAACACAAATTATAGAATTTATAAATAGTCTCTTTGTTGTAGACGTGAAAAGATTGGATGAAGAAATGCCGTTTCGGTCTATTGCAAGATTACCGACATGTTGTTAAAAGGGGTCCGGCATGGCCAAGCTTGTTAAGGCGTGCGACTCGTAATCTGAGGAGCGCGGGTTTGCATCCCCGTCGCATGAAACATGCTTGCCCTTTCAGCCGTGGGGGCGTTATAATGTGACAGTCAATCCCACTATTAGTTGGTAAAAGAGTAGCCCAAGAGTTGGCGGTGAGTGTTGATGAATAACTGCCTTCCCTCTAGTCTATCACTGCTAAATTAGGGACGGCTAGCGCAGACAACCCTCGTGTAGCTTTGCGCGAAATTCAAAACAAACGTTACGGAAGAAATTAAAATGGCAAAGACGATAGAACCTTTTCATTCGCAGATCGTATCTTAAAACATCCGGTTTGTTGTTTGTCTGGTGATTCATAAAGAAAGGCTTTGTAACAACGACGTGATCTTGCTTGGTCTGAATACGATGTTTAGCGAAACTAACCACAGGGAAAGAAAGCAGAATAGCAAAGATACACATGCCCTCCTTCCTTACATACTGTGTGTTTTATTTAAAAGTTAGGACAGGTTTATTTTTCTTTATACACCATGGTAACGTATTTCAAATCAATAGGTTTAATTTTACTTAGTTTGTTTGTTGGCCTGGCATGGCCGAGCGCGTTAAGGCGTGCACTCGTAATCCGAGGGTCGCGGGTTCGCGCCCGAGTCGCGCTAAACATGCTCGCCCTCCCAGCCGTGGGGGTGTATAATGTGACGGTCAATCCCACTATTCGTTGGTAAAAGAGTAGCCCAAGAGTTGGCGGTGGGTGGTGATGACTAGCTGCCTTCCCTCTAGTCTTACACTGCTAAATTAGGGACGGCTAGCACAGATAGCCCTCGAGTAGCTTTGTGCGAAATTCCAAAACAAACAAACAAACAATACTTAGTTTGTCAACACAGCAACGTATTTATACACAGCTGAATACGTAGTATTCAGTTTCTTATTTGTTTTTGTTACTCAAGAAAGTTGAAACTTTTACTGGTGGGTCAAAACCTCATCTGTTTGTGTTGTTTTATCCATTTCGTTATATATATATATATATATATATATATATATAAAACAACTAATTATCAAATTAATTAACCTCTGGCGACCAGAATTCCAAAGCTCTTAAAGATTTGCAGTGTCAAAACATGAATTAGAAAAGAAATAAAATAAACTTATAAAAAAAACAACTAAAATTTAGAAAAATGACGAATGTGTAATATGTGATCTATGTTAATAAAATTATACTTTGGATTTTAAGATAAATTTGTTTATTTGTTTAAAACTAAATTGGACATCTAGTGACATTCAATTCCTTTTGGTAAATTATATCATGTTCATTTCATAAGTTAGATACTGTAATCTTCATAGGATGCATATTACGTATCTAACTCATGTAGTGACCACTGTCCTCAAGGTTACAGTCTAAAGGCTGTAATGTTTATTTCACTTCCTTCCCATTAACAATGTTTTTAACTCTCATAATGTTTATCTCACTGCCTTCCTATTAACAATAATTTTAATTTACATAATGTTTATCTCAATTCCTTCCTATAAACAATGTTTTTAATTTACATAATGTTTATTTCACCGCATTCTTCGACTCCTGTATCTCTAGGTTACGAAATCTTAATACAGTATTAACTTGACCTTTGATATCTATTGTCGTTTGGTCAGGTGACAGAGGTACAACTTACGAAACACTAGTTTTATTTCTAGATATACTAAAGAAACGTTGTACTTTCATATTTTGCAAAACCCTTTTTCAGCGTATACGATTACAAACAGAACTGACGAACCACGTAACGTCAGTGTTTTTGTGTATTATGTCTGTTATGTTACGAATTTACTGTTATGCATTTAATGCATGTGATATATATTGTTGGATATGCAATGCGCAAGTCCCGCTTGTTCTCAAAATTTGTAGATTCTCGAGAGTTAAAATCGACAATATGTTTTACGAAAACACTAGTGTATCTTCGAACATTGTTGAACTTTCGAGAATCTCGCCTAATGAGAGACTGCAATAGAATCTGTTTTTGTCAGCTACAGTCAGTATACGATAAACTTCAGAAGCGAAACTTGTGATAAACGCTCATTAATCAGAAAATTACAGACATTCGGCCAGGAAAGTGTGTAGATTTCGAGCACTACAAACCGTTTAACTTCAGTGAATTAACTTCGGACATTGACAATTCTAGAAAGACATTAAATATTTCAAAAAAACTATGTAAAATCAAAACTCACTCTAGGAAAGACAACAATTCCTCTCTAACAATGTCTACGTCTGTATTTATATACAGTAGACTATAAAGAAAACAGAAAACAGTGTGCTTTAAGATAGCTAGCCATCAAGAAAAGTGTACGGGTGTATCAACATGAACATCGAAAAAAGATTCACTTCCAGATCAGATAGATAAAACATTCATTATAGTTTGTAAAACTCTTGAATATAAACATTTGTAATAATCGTCATTATAAATTGCATTGCTGTTTGTTGTTGTTGTTTTATATTAAGCACAAAGCTACACAATGGGCTATCTGTGCTCTGCCCACCACGGGTATCGAAACCCGGATTTTAGCGTGTAAGTCTGCAGACATACCGCTGAGCCACTGGGACCAGACGCCGATAACTATTTTACCTCTTGAAATATGTAGAGTTAACGTTCCTTTTCAAGTGGGAGTTCAAGACCAGGGCGAGCAAAAACATTTTTGTATATGGAGAGTATCACTGAGCTATCACACGAGAAGAGGTATCTATCGGAAAAAACATTTAACGTGTATGAAAGTGTTAAGTTTTCATAAATTCCCAACGAACCTTCAACAGCCTTTTGTTTCACACCCATAGACACTGTATTCAAATGTTGTATGTGTAATCTTGTGTATATATAAATAACTATAGATAAACTTATGTATTGGTCTCTCTGTTTGTGAGTTCCAATGTGAAATTATTTGGCCTTCTCAATACAAAATACTTATCTGTATGTTTTATCTGTAATGCCACATCACAGATATAATGACACATTTAAACAATGTCACAGAAATATATGATTCCATATTGTTCTACTTTTATGAGGCAGGCTTGTTTAAACAATTCTAACAGACAAGCTTTTAAATCTTCATAATACTTGCATCAAAGCTGCATTTCAACATTATTTGATATTTAGTATGTAGTTTTAAGTATACTTATATTGAATGTTTTTCAAACGAGATCCAAGGCGATCAGGTTTTTGGGCTTCGTTTAAAAACCATCACAACTTTTGTTCGTGAGCTAATTTCTTAATCAGATATTATTAAATAAATACGCAAGATTTTTATCAGTTTCTTTTGTAGGTCCATAGAAATGTTTCTATCGTTAAACAGTTATTGTTCTAGTTTTATAAACACGTATATTTCTGATATATATATCGACTGTTCAGAATATTACGTCATTCCATTTCCATATAGAATGTCAACCTTCTGTTATACGATAAGTGAAAACGTTTCAAGAATGGCTAACGGACTTCGCAATCATTCGAAATGTTTGTAGTATAACTAAGATTAAAGTCAAAGTAGTTCGGTCATTTTTTTTGTGAAATGATAAACAAGATAGTGTTCCTACTTTTGCACTTTTATCTTCACTAGTTCGTAATGATATTTTGCGATGTACTAATGCCAAGTCTCTTTTACAACTGAGCACACAAATCTAACATGCAATTTACGAAATTCAATGATTCAGCTGACGTGTGAGGTAAAAGCTCAAATTACGCGAAAAGCTACACGAGAGATATCTGCGCTAGCTGTCCCTAATTTAGCAATGTAGGACAAGAGAAAAGGCGGCTAGTCAACTCCAACAACTCTTGGGTTACTCTTTTACCAAATAATAGTGGGATTGACTGTAACATTATAACGGCCCTGCGACTGAAAAGGCTAGCGTGTTTGGACCCTCAGATTACGAGGAGAGTGCCTTAACCACCTGGCCACGCGAGGCCACATTTGAAAGATGAATCACTCTTATTGTTCAAACAATGCTACTGCCTGAATATTATTAAACAAATGTTTTTTGCATTTGCCAGTTTGAAGTACGGTCGACAAGTATATACAAAGTTATGCTTGCAGTGGTACGCATAATGGTATCGAAACCGGGTTTTTTGTTTGTTTTGGAATTTCGCACAAAGCTACTCGAGGGCTATCTGTGCTAGCCGTCCCTAATTTAGCAGTGTAAGACTAGAGGGAAGGCAGCTAGTCATCACCACCCACCACCAACTCTTGGGCTACTCTTTTACCAACGAAAAGTGGGATTGACCGTCACATTATACACCCCCACGGATGGGAGGGCGAGCATGTTTTACGCGACTCGAGCGCGAACCCGCGACCCTCAGATTACGAAGCGCACGCCTTAACGCGCTAGGCCATGCCAGGCCTAACCGGGTTTTTAGCCTTCTGACTTTCCGTAGTGCTACTAGTAGACTTTTAAAAAGTAATACAAATCTTATCCTGTTATATGCGAGCGCCATTAATTGTATTTTACCTTTACAGTTATAAATAATCTGGATTCTTCTATACTCCACTCACTTCGCTCTAAAGTATTGGAAAGTTAGGGTTCGCATCTCGTTCTGCCGACAAGCGCTTTGCACTTTGGGATCGTGGGTATGCTACACCATTGACGATCAACGCTCACTATTTGGTTAGGCAAACGTTGTCCAAGAGTTGGCACTGGGTACTACTAAATAGCTTCTTTCCCTCAAAATAGACCATATTTAACTTCACACGAAAATTAAAAAACGGACAAATTCCTGTCCCTCAGGAAGTGATTCTATGGTAAGAAACAAACCTAGTTAAGACTGCAGTGAGAAACTATCCTAAACACGTAGGTTAAAGATAAAAACAAAACAAAAACGTAGAGGGAATCCCCAGTAGCCACGACTGTAATTAGATCTAAAAGCGGTCATCACTAAATGTTTGTATTTGAAAAGAAAAACAAGAGGAAATCTTTGATAGCCGCAGCTGTATTTAGATTTCAAATTGGTAATGAGATGTCGCTAGAAGCTAAATATTTATAATTAAAAAAAATAACTAAAAACTGCTATTCAGCAACTAAAAGCAAAATGCTTTTAAGAACAGATATAAACTATTGAAACATTTATTCAAACAATTTTAAACAATACCAGTCAGAATCCAAGTGTCTACAATTTTTTCTTAGCCTAAATTATATCGGTGTAAGTACGTATCAATCAAAGACTCCTCCAATGTGCATATAAATCTCAGAACTTTAAATTGAGGCACTTACTTGATAAACATCAGAAACTGTAAAGAAAAAATAAATGCCTTATCATACACTCTGATTTTATAACTTACTATATAGTTTATACACTAAAGAATACAAAAGGATGGTTGAAATCCTGAGCTGCAAGACAAATGTGTGGTTAACGTTTCAAACACCTTTAATTAAATTTACCCTAATTTTTTACACGTAATAGTTTCTAGTTATTAACGAGTTGGTTTCGGTTCTGTCATCTTCGTAAATGGGAATCACTGAAAACAAATCTAACACAAATAACTAACCAATATTTTTATTTTTCAGAAAAAACAAAATCTTTCTATCAATAAAACAAGTCTGTCACTGAATTTAGTATGATATTAATATCCATAAGAGTATTAATGTCTTAATAGTGTCAATAGCTTGGTGATATTGGAGAATATCAATATACAGGTAAAACGTTAATAACCTGAGATAGACAATAGCCGACGGAAATGTCAGTGCCCTATTACAGAGTCAATAGCCAGCTAGAGTGTCTCCGTGCGTTTATTTGTTGTTTTTGCCTCTATCGCTTCCATTAGGCTTACCATTTTCATTATTGGACTTCTACCACACTTCTCTACCTACCGTCTCATCCACGAAGACATAAAAAGAAACATGGCTAGATCCATTATTATACATCAGTGCAATAAAAATGAAGAGACATATTATTCCTATTATTACTTTTGGCCAAATTATGCATAAATAAACACAATGGTAAGCCTAAAGAAATTCGCCAATAAAATACTAATCTTAACAATTTACCTGGAAGCTTTACATTTATGTATCGCTATTCTCGCTATCTCTACTACCATGTTGATTTTAATATTATTTTTGTTTGTTGCTCTCCCTCTACCGGCAGCAATATTTTCGTTGTAGTAAAATTTTAAAAAAATACAGAAAAAAAAACAACAGCCTGATTTTCCTATTGTAATATCGATGGCCGAGTAGAATACCAATAGTCGAAAGAGTGGAGATGTCCTGATTCAGTGGATGCCTTAGGCACTTTGTAGTTCTGTTGTATTAAAATCTATATTTATACAAAACTGTTTTAAAGATTTTATATGCGGAAGTTAAAAAAAAGAAGTATCATGCTCATTTTTTATAATTCTTGCTTGTAAATCATTGGCCTCTTAGGAAAACCTGATTCATTTCTATTCGCGTGATTTTGTTCTATAAAAGGATAAATAGACTGGTTTCAATAAAATGCAAGACCAGTGGTTCTTTTCGTAGGTACTAAACCCCGGAAGTTTCGTACTTCTATTCACTAAACCCTTCGGAATTGGAAAAATAAAATATGATTTTATTCAAATTCAAAACATAAGTAGATATTTTATTAGTGCACAAAATGAACCGTGCATCAGTTGTACACAATATCACTATGTTTAAAGAACAAAACCCACAAAACATGAATTTCAAACAAAGACAAAAACATAATTCAATGAATATTTACTGCAAATCAATGCGACTTTTGCTGTTGTATTTCAGAGACAAGTTCAGAAATGCGTGGATTCACTTTGGCAAGTGCCACTCTCATACCATTTTTGCAACAAAGTCTGTTCCTTTTCTTCGTTTTTATGTCTACCATCCTCGAAAAGGATTGCTCGCAAAGATACATTGTAACAAACGGTATGAGTGTCTCAAGGGCTTTCTTAGCAATAAGAGGGTACGCTACGATTTGGTGACACCAAAACGTTGAGAGCGTTGTTGTTCTGAAAAGTTGCTGTTAAACCTGGCTCTGCTGAAGTTGAATTATTTCGTCGAGGTATTCATCATTGGCATCTACTGTCGCAAAACTAAACGTGAAACGCTGTCTCACCCATGCTGGATATGACTCTCTGGTGGGGAAGTATCCGTCGAGAGACTTTGCGAGTTCATCTAAGTGCATGATAATTGCTTGCTTCAGTTCCCCGGGTACAGAAATGTCTCCGATTTTAGATACATCTTCCATCTTACTTACACAGTCGTCCAGCAGGGGAAAGTTTGCAAAGTTATTATTCTCTGTTCGTCGCTTCCATAAGGGTAGTTTTCTTCAAAAAGCCTCAAGTTTTCTTCCGCTTCCATGATATTGACTCCTTTGCCTTGCGTATGTTGATTGAGAGCATTGAAGATATCGATCAAATACACCAAAATGAGAATGATCTCAAGTTTTTCGAAGCAATCTGCATGACAATGTTGGTGCTCTCGCAAAATAGGGCTAATTCCACATGCATGGCAAAAACACGTTTCTCCAGGATAACCACCGAACGCTAGAATCACACAGAAATATCTCGAATTCAGAGCCCCTTTCATTACACAGCTCTTTGAAGATGCGATGCTTCAGGGCACTATTTCACACAAAGTTCACACATTCCACTACAATTTTTAATACTTCTACCAGTTTTGAAGCCAAGATTTTTGTTGCCAACGCATGCCTGTGTAGAATACAGTTCGTTACAATGATGTGTGGTGCATCGGTTTTCACCAGCGCACGAAAACCAGAGTTTCGTCCCAGCATGACTGGAGCACCGTCCGAACAAACTGCAGGAATCATATCCCACGAAAGATCGTTGTCTCTAAAGAAGTCATCCACAAGTTTCTTCACGTCGGCTGCCTTAATTGTTGTTGTAAGAGGCTTACAAAATAAAAAATCTTCTTTTATCTCGTCATTTTTCACAGAGCACACGAATACAACAAGCTGGCTTAGACTGGAAACGTCGGTGGTCTCGTCGAGTTGAAGGCTGAATCTTGCTGGGCTTGAAATCAGATCTGAAACTACCTAAGCAAAGATTTTATCGTTCATGCCATCTATTCTGCTGCTGATGGTGCCATTTGAAAGAGAAATTTGGGATAACTTATTTTCAACAGCTTTTCTCAGCATGATATTCGCCATCTTCAATGCAGCTGGTTTTACGAGTGCTTCACCAATGATGTGTGATTTGCCTTGCTTTGCGATCAAGTACACAACTATGTACAATTGTGTGAGGATCGGTTTGTCGATGGGTACAAAGCCGAGAACAGACAAAGTATTCTTTTCATCCAACCTGCTCTCTTTACCTTGATTTCAGCAGGTGTTGTGTTCTTGTATTTCTCATCTCCATGCAGCTTTAAGGAATATTTTCTTAGTTTTGCCGGTGCTAGACTTGAATTGCTGAGCTTGACATTACAAATCATGCATTGAGGATGCTGACTTCTATCTTGTTCCGTTACACACGTGAAACCATATTGTGTGTATTCGTCCGATCACTTTCTGTTTTTGCTCGACATAGTTAGTATGAAGGGATTGAAAAATTAGGGAAAAAATTACAAATGACGCACGATTACTACAGTTATAAGTCGACTGCTAAGCGCACAAAGCACAGGTATTAAGGCAAAGTAATGTGACGTGATCAGCCGCAGCCAATGATTGCCAAGTGGAGCATGACGTCACGAATCATACGAGTGGGGTGAACGGAACGGACACACATACAGTGTGTGTGTCTTGACCTCTACTGAACGCCTGACCCTACCTCCCGAACCCCTGGGGTTCCATTGAACTCAGGTTAAGAAACATTGTGTCAGACAAATAAGGTAAGTCATTATCTGTTTGCATTCTTTGTTTCAAGAAGATATGGTGATAAGTTTACTGATATCTTAGTACTTATCTACAAGTTTCTTAAGTATTACAAAAATATTAGAAAACACTATTACTTTGTCACAGACTCGCAGAATTTTAAACAACACTAGATGGCTAAAAATATCAAAGTGCATGAGTGAATGTCACAAAACTCAATTCTTTCTCGAAGTTTGCTAAAATGTCTTTAGAACGATTTCTCGGTTTTTCCATGACAAAATACAAGAGAATAAGTGTTTGTTTTTTTTAATTTTGCACAAAGCTACTCGAGGACTATCTGTGCTAGCCGTCCCTAATTTAGCAGTGTAAGGCTGGAGGGAAGGCAGCTAGTCATCACCACCCACCGCCAACTCTTGGAACACCAACGAATAGTGGGATTGACCGTCACATTATAACTCCCCCACAACTGAGACAGTGAGCATGTTTGGTGTGACCGGGATTCGAACCCGCGACTCTTAGATCACGAGTGTCTTAACCACCTGGTTATGCCGGGTCCATGATACCAGGTTGTGTCAAATGCGTTCTAGATATCGAGAAAACATGCGATAATGTATGATTTCTTATTAAAGCTACGTGCGACTGATTCTGTTAGTCGAACATACTAGCAGGTTTAAATTTTCTAAATCCATTCTGTGATTCAGGTTCTTTTGAAGCGATCTCTAGAAATGTTGAGAGTCGGTTACCGATCATTCTTTCCAGAATTTTGCCTATAAAGCTTATCGAAAACCCGTTTTTGACATCACAAGTATTTTGGCATGCAGCTGTAAAACTGAGTGGGGTGGGAAGACGAGCTTCAAGGTAATAATTCAGTTGTTTTTTTGGTTTACATTTATTTCGAATTAAGTACAAAGTTACGCGAACGGTTGTCTGTGCTCTGACCACCATAAGTATCGAAATCTGCTTTCTAGCGATGTGAATCTACAGAAACACCCACTGGGTATGGGGTGCTTGTTTGGTGATGTTTAATCACACTTTTTGTAAACAAGGATTTTTTAAAACTGAATAAATTAATGGAATTTTTGTTTAAATCGCGTCAATTACCTGTCTTTTCAATTACTTTCCCCCGATGGTGCAGCAGCATGCATACGGACTTAGATGTTAGAAATCGGATTTCGATACCCGTGATGGGCAGATCACCGATAGCCCATTGCGTAGCTCTGTACATAATGATAAAAATAACAAAACGATATTTTTGAGCTAATGTTCAACACAGCAGTGCCTTGTTTAACTAGAAGTGTTTAGTGTTTCATAAACAATTCAAAAACCAGCTCCTTTCCAAATCACATAATTGATTAACAGTGTAACTGATGTAGTACTAGAACGCCATCTAACAGATAAAAAATAAAATAACTTCCTTTTGAACTTTCAACTGCGGTTCTCGATGTTTAATGGTTGTTGTTTTTTTCGTAAACGACTGTTATGTTAATAAATCAACATGTCACTTAAGTAAATCCATTTGAATATTTTATATAATAATAGCGCGTTTTCAAAGAGGAAATATTCCTTACTCTTTGTGTTTCAACAATTCGATAACCAAACGATATTTCTGTGAATTTCTGATGTAATATATTACATATATTTATATTATTTCATGGCCAGGTGGTGCAGGCACTCGAATCGTAATCTGAAGATCGTGGGTTCGGAACCCCGTCGCACCAAACATGTTCGCCCTTTTAGCCGTGGGAGCGTTATAATGTTACGGTCAATCCCTTCGTTGGTAAAATAGTAGCCCAAGAGTTGGCGGTGGGTGGTAACAACTAGATGCCTTCCCTCTGGTCTTACACTGCTAAATTAGGGACGGCTAGTGAAGATAGACCTTGAGTAGCTTTTCGTGTAATTCAAAACAAACAAACGAGTAAAAACATAGTAACCTCAAACCAAGTAAAACTTGAACATTTTACTTCCATGTAAATGTTAGTTGTTTTGCTATTAATAAGAGCTTTCGGCTTCCTCGAAGCAGCCTTCGACAGGCTTGATAATAAATTCCAAATTTAACTAACAAGAAATTAAATTTGTAATTAATTGTACATAACCATTCTGTGTGAACATCGAATTTTCATGACTCAAATATTCTACAACTGGTATAAACCACGTGGAAACACGACTGTTTGTTGCAACTTAACTAAATGCCAAACGACTAAACCATTATTTCGGTAGTCTCTTTCAAATGAAAGACATCCGAGAATAAAGTCTCCAGAGGCGGAGTATACGTCTTTATTTGTTGTCATCTTGTTTTAAAATATTCGTTTTTATTGACTGAAACATAGAGTTTTCGTGTAGTTGTGCATGAAATTCAAAAACAAACAAACATTCACTTCAAAAGTTGTTTGTTTTTATAGCCAGGCCACACTAGGCTATCTGCTGTGTCCACCTCTAGTTGTAGCGTTTTATATCCGCAGACTTACTGCTGTCAAGGCAGGGAAACTTCTGGAAGGTTTGGTTTGTTTTGAATTTCGCGTAAAGCTACTTGAGGGCTATCTGCGCTAGCCGTCCCTAATTTAGCAGTGTAAGACTAGAGGGAAAGCAGCTAGTCATCACCACCCACCGTCAACTCTTGGGCTACTCTTTTACCAACGAATAGTAGGATTGACCATCACATTATAACGTCCCCACGGCTAAAAGGGGTGAGCATGTTTGGTGTGACGGGGATTCGAACCCACGACACTCAGATTACTAGTCGAACACCTTAGCCACATGGCCTTGTCGGGCCGTTCTGGAAAGGAGTTAAAGCTATTTAATCTTCCAGCTTAAATCTATTACCTAGTAAAATACAACACATTAGCTTACACATGAAACAACCTGTACCATAAGCAACCCAGAATGGAACGTTCTACTAAAACCAGCATTGACCAGTCCAGCCAGACTGGTATAGTGTTTGTCGCTCAGTGGATTTGGACTCGTGAGAGCTGTCATTGTTCAATCAAAATTTAACAGTCAATTGGGCATGCATGGCACGACTTTTGTAGCACAATAGCACAATGTTTTCATACTAGAATACGAAACAACTGTTTATGTGTTTTGCATTGCAATGAAACACATCGTAGAGTTCTGTGAAATATTCAAACTACAAATTATTATATACACATATTCGTGGCTCTGTTTGCATTTCAATATTTTGTTATTTTAATATAGACACACATGTATTAAAAATACACCTGAATAAGATATACCTTTAACAGTAGGACAGGAGTAGTGCAGTAATCAATGTATCTGGCTGCGTACCGGAAGGCCAGGTGGTTAAGGCACTCGACTTATAATCCGAGGTTTGCCGGTTCGAATCTCTGTCCCACCAAACATGTTCTCCCTCTCAGCCATGGTAGTGTTATAATACTACGGTCAATCCCACTATTCTTTGGTAAAAGAGTAACCCACGAGTTGGCGCTGGTTGATTATGACAAGTTACCTTCCGTCTAGTCTTAGACTGCTAAATTAGGGACGGCTAGCGCAGATAGCCTAGTGTAGCATTGCGTGATATTTAAAAACGAAAGGAAAAAAAACGTAATTTTTTTCTCTTTTAAAATCATATTTTAATTCATATGTATCTGTACAGTTACAATGAGTACTTATTACTGATTTGTGGACTTTCTCCGCTTAAAACCATTTTGTTGGAAAGTTTTGTTTGTTGTTAAGATCAGAGCTTTCTGTTCTCTGTCCACTACACTGTTAGTGGGGTTTAATTCTTGACGGTGGACACAGCAGACAGTCTACTGTGGTATTTTTGTCAAGCTCATTTCTCAGCCAACGTGGGACTAGATGAAAGAGACTATGGGTGTTAACAAGTGAAAAGGTTATGTTGTTTACTGTAAAGGTCACGCCTATCCGGATTTATCTACATAATAATTCCAAAACGCCTGTTAGCGTTGTTACTAAAAATATTAACTTCAACAGAAATGAAATGTGTTTTTTATAAGAAGGTAAGTGAAGTATACATGAATGTACTACAGGCCGACAGGACTTTTACTTTTTCGCACACCCAGAATTTCCAGAGTTTTAATTTATTTGTTTGAACATAAGCACAAAGCTACATATTGGGCGGGTATCGAAACACAATTTCTAGCATCGTAAATCCTCAGACATTCCCCTGTGTCACTGAGGGAATTTCTAGAGATATTTGTCACAATGAAAATCATTTATCCTTGTTATGCGGTATAAATATATATCGATAAATATAATTTACTGAATAATTCTTAAGGTTTTGATGTAAGCCTAATGTAGTGTTCAGTTTAACCCTTTGTCTGTTTTAGGTCATTTTAGAGTTTTAATGGATTTGCTTATTAGAACACCCACCCAAGACGGTATGGGTGACGAATGCTCTTATAATATTATTAGAAAGAAGGTGGACTAGAAATTTATTAAATAAAAAAAAACCCACTTCAGTTTATGTTTTTCTGAGTGAAAATAACCAATCATCAATCACCTGCATTTTGAACGTCATGTGTGACATTCGTGTAAACATCTAATGTCATACGTTGAACCACAAAAGTCTGTTTCCATTGCCAAGTTCACGAGCATCAACTGTACAATAATTAATAAATGTAGCTGTGTATGACAGTGATGCTCAAATGTCTCATATGATGCATAGCACAGGGGTACAATGTTTAAAGCAACTACTTAGGAGCAGAATGATACCACAGTTAAAGTAGTTTTGAAAGTATCCACAAGTCTTCGGAACACAAAAAAGGGTTTTGTCTTAATGGCACCAATCAAACACACCAGGTGTTGATAAAAATAGTATTAATTTCTTGTGTTCTTTTACCAGATTATCGCTTTTCCTGATCAACCAGTTAAAAATGTTCCTCTTAAAAAATTAACATCTTTTTGTCTGTTTTTGCAGAGTTGATTTCTTCACAATATTGTGGGAATTGAGGTTTAATCAGTGATATAGCGATGGTTTGGTGCGTCCGGTGAGAAAGCAATGGGTCCAAAGTCCCTACCCCCAAGCTACATTTCAAAAATATGTTTTGATAAGGCCAACAGTAACAACTTATATATCTATCGCTTTTACCGTTTTTGTCTTTGTTGGGTTTTTTTTGCGCAGACCGGTGTTTTCCAATGCTCTCTAGAATTTTCCTTTTCACACTAAATACATCCAGATCACAAGGACAATTTTCAAACATAGAGATCCTCAGGTAAGTATGAGCTTTTGCTTGCTGAGCGCCCTCTCACGGCTAGCAGTGGACATACTGACCGTCAACGGTATTTGTAGTGTTACCCTGAGATGTTAAAAGGTATCTTTTTTTTCAAGACACAAGGAAGTCAATAGGATTCAAAGGTGTCTTTGATTCATGGACTTTCCGTGTACGAAGAAACCAGAGTCGTTCGTTCCTCGTTACACGATGAACGATGAAAAGAACAACAAAAGTAATAAAAATCGAAAACTTGCTAAATTTCTTGTTTATTTATTTAGAATTTTTACACAGATTACACAAGGATTAACAGCCACAAATCTAAAAACTTACAACTCTGAGAAACAACAAGGAGATAGAAAGCAGCTGAAGAATTGTTCAAAACCAAACTTTAAATTGTAGATATTTTTGTTGTTGAAAATTTACTATTGTTGTATATTGGTTCATCAAACACACAATTTAACCAGTAATTACGAACGTTTTCCCCAAATAACAGAAAAGATTAAGAAATTGTACTAAAAATGCCTTTCTTATTAATAGGCATTAGATGAGAGTTGTCAAAAAGCACATTCGTTAGGCCTAACAAATACAGGTAACGTGTTTTAAGAGTGTATTCGAATCTTTTTGTTTATATTGTCTTCAAAAGTTAAGCCAAGAATTATAGATGGTCATAAAAATAGGTGTAGCGTTTGAAGTATGTGTGGTGGCTCGAAGAGCACCCCTCTATTCAGATGTGTCAGGGAGGCAGACATCTCCCAGTCTGTTCCCATGTTACTGGTATTAACTACATAGTATAAGAAAAGTGTAGTTATCCATATTAGCTTCTAAATGACCTTGAAAGCCAATGCTTAAGAGAAATATATTTTTTATTAGACTGAGGGGTAGTTTGTTTAGTTTGAATTTCTCCCAAAGCTACACGAGGGCTATCTGCGCTAGCCGTCCCTAAATTTGGAGTGTAAAATTAGAGGGAAGGCAGCTAGTCATCACCACCTCTTGGGCTACTCTTTTACCAACGAATATTGGAATTGATCGTTGGTTGATAACGCCTTCCCGGCTGAAAAGGCAAGCATGTTTGGTGTGAAGGTGATTTGAACTCGTGACACTCGAATTTACGAGTCGAGCGCCTTAACCACCCGGCCATGCGTAGTACCGGATATTCTTCATATGTTTGACTTCTTAATATGGAATACAATACTCCATAAGTATTCCGAATAATTTATTGGGGTTCTTTTTTTCTTCTTCTTTAAAGAATTATTCTAAGAAGAAAGAACAATACCACGTGCTCTTCACATATCCCACTGAGTAATGAAGTAGGTTGGAACTGTAGACCGTTTACAACTTCTCCAACACGTACAGTCAGTTGCTCTAGTCTACAGATAATCGTTGATTGAGGTCAATATACTCTTTTTAAATTCTGACAGCACAGTGCAACGAAGCGTGACATACGGCTCGTGACGCACTGTTTGTTCCCGCTAAGTTACGTGCAATTATAATTCTTTCCTCTACCCTAACGACACACGTGTTTGTCTCTGGTGAAACAGATCACCATATAGAGGGACGAAGACTTAGACGTGGAGATAGTTAAGACTCAAGATGGTAACTAGCTTACACAGTTGCCACGTGTCCAACGGAATCGAATCCTCTTTGAAGATGAAATGGGGATGTTGAAACAAAGAAGGGAACAGGGGGGTAAAGGAGGTAAACGGACATGCGTAAAGAGATCGGCAGCAACTTTAACATCGAGTTACTTCTTGTGTCCACCGAAGGGATTTCAACCCCTGGTTTTAGTGTTGTAAATTCGCAGACTTATAGGTGTGCCTTATGGATTTTTAAATAGAGTTGTTGTTGTTTTCGATTGTTAGTATTCTATGAACAAAATATCTATTAGGAGTAGAAGGTAAACAGGAAACGGTAGAAAAGCTTATGACATCTAGTTAGTTTGCACGTGCAAGAGCATTATTTTCAGTTAAATTATTCTCATAATTTTACACACTCATATCGAAAACTATGTACAAATTTCCTCCTGTGTTTCTGCTTTCAATTAGAATTGGTTTCAAAGGTCAAAAGGATGCGGGAACTTATGAATTACAATGTGACGAGTTTATTGTGACGTAATTAGAATATGACGGGTTTGTGGAGCATGCAAAGAATCATGAAAAAAAAACACAAGAAAAATATAATATAAAACGATAAAAACCGAATGACCCGAATGCTTTTAGAGTGTTTAACTTTCTTGTTCAGGAATAAACAGTTTACCTCTGGAGGAAGAGGTCAAAGCGCACCTGACCCTTCAGGGTACATATAATTACCCAAATCCCGAAAGATAGAGAGTTTATCTGCGAATAAGAAAGGTTCACCTTTCGAAAGTGCGCGGAGTTATAGGATTTATATCGTTTTATAATAAGGCATATTAAACTCACGTGCTTTTCTGACGTCATGAATAATAAGAAAATCTGATTTGATAAGAATGATATTTGAGTTAATTTAAATTTCCAAACAACGTTCTCGTTTTGTGACTGACTAGTGAATTTAAGGGCTTGGTGCATTAAAGTGAGGGTATCGATACTTGTGTTGGACGGAACAAAAATAGTCCATTGTATATAACTTTGAAGTTTACAACGAACATGTAAATAATCCAGATGGGGGTGTATAATGTGACGGTCAATCCCACTATTCGTTGGTAAAAGAGTAGCCCAAGAGTTGGCGGTGGGTGGTGATGACTAGATGCCTTCCCTCTAGTCTTAAACTGCTAAATTAGGGACGGATAGCACAGATAGCCCTCGAGTAGCTTTGTGCGAAGTTCCAAAACAAACAAACAAAATAATCCAGAAAAAATTGGCTGGAGTACGTGTAGTTTTTTTCTGTCAGTTTTTGAATCGGATGCATTCAAGATTATAAGTTTTGAATTTCAAGCAAAGCTGTAAAGGGATTATGTGTAGTAGCCGTCCCTAATTTAGCAGTGAAAGACTAGATGGAAGGGAGCTAACCATTACCACCCACCACCAACTCTTGAATTTACCGTTTCATTATAACGCCCTCATGATTGCAAGAGCAAGTATGTTTGACGAGACCGAGATTCGAACCCGCGATCTTCAGATTGAGAATGAAGCGCCCCTAATTACTTAGCAAGTGCACCTAAGTATTAACAAACTTAATATACGCAGCATTTTGAATGGTATTATGAAACGTAGGTTTTCTTGAAACACACTGGTTTTTCTGTTTGTTTTGGGAAGTTGAAAGAATATTTGTGCCTATTCTTTTTTTATTCGAAGAGAATCTCTATAATAATAATTTTCTTTATTCGAAAATTGGTTTTGGTTTGTTTTGAATTTCGTGCAAAGCTATCCGAGGGTCATCTGTGCTAACCGTCCTGAATTATAGCAGTGTAAGATTAGAGCTACTCATCACCACCAACCACCAACTTTTGGCTCTTTTTACACCCTCACAGCTAAAAGGGCGAGCATGTTTGGTGCGAAGGGGATTCGAACCCGCGACCCTCGGATTACGAGTCAAACGCTTTAACCCACCTGGCCATCCCGAGCCCTTATTCAAAGAGAATCTCTATTTTAATTTTCTTTATTCAAAGTGAATCTCTATAATGATTTTCAAATAAATTGTGTGGATGTGTGTTTTATGGCAAAGTCACATCGGGCTATCTGCTGAGCCCACCGAGGGGAATCGAACCCCTGATTTTAGCGTTGCAAAGTATAATATTGTGAATTATCGTCGCTTTTCTGTTGAGATTATTAATTCTTAACATCGTGATAAAACGACAGATTCTCGAGCGGTCAGTCACAAATTACGTCAGACATGTGGGAGGTACTTGTGTATGAATATATTAAATGACGTCATAAAGCTTAACTGACTTTTCAGTGCTTTCTTGAAAAATGTTTTATTGTTGTTGTTAGTCGGTAAATTTGTTTTGTTTATTTTTAATTTTGCCCAAAGCCAACCGAGGACTATCTGCGCTAAACGTCCTTAATTTAGCAATGTAAGACGAGAGGGAAGGCAGATAGTCATCACCACTCACAGCCAACTCTTTGGGCTACTCTTTTACCAACGAATAGTGGGATTGACCGAAACATTATAACGCCCACACGGCTGGGAGGACGAGCATGTTTGTTGTGACCCACGAATTACTAGTCGAACGCCTATACACGCTTGGCCATGCTGGGCCTCGTCGGTAAAAATTCAAACAGATTGTTAATGCAGATTTCTATTTATTTTTATAATTAGATTTTCTGCATGGAAAATCATCCTCTGGTTATCGTAAAACATTTATACTTATTTTCAGCAAGGTTTTAAATTTTGATCATGCCCAGTGACCATTTGTTATTTTTTGCTTAAATGTGACTCTGTGACAAAAAAAACAACAACAAACTATCCCTAATTTTGACCTTTGAACTCAGAGACTAAAGAAAAGGTAGCTCGTTCAGCACCACCCTGGGCTACTTTTATAACATACCCATGGTCCAAAATGCCGGAGCGCAATTTTGTGAAAATGTTAACTATCAGCCACGTTCCATCTCAGGCTGTTAACTTTGTCGAAGTTTGCGTTCTACCACGCATTCTGAGAAACGTTTACCTTAAGTTGATAAACTTAACAGTTATTGTTATTGTAAGCTATATTTGTCTGCAAAAATATATCTATTACTTACACGTTCTTTCTCACGTGATGTATGTATATTCCATTTCTTCTATAATACTTGTTTTTGCCATCTTAAACGTTGCAAGAATTTTGTTTATTTGTACGTTTTTCGTTACGTTTAGATATTATACTGTTCAAAGCAATGACATTTATTTCACTTCAGAGAAGGTATAAAGCTTTGTGTGCTTCAATAACAAATTAAAAAGAACCTCTCTTATCTTTCCATTGATCGAAAAAGTTGCTACCCCTCACTGCTGTTAGAGACAATTTTTGACTGACCAGGTCATTGTTACATTCGCAATCCTTAGGGGGAGATCTGAGACAAACCTCACAAAAGTGTTGAAAAACTAATTCTGTGAAATTGCATTTTAAGCCATTTTAACTCCATATACTGCTACCTTATACACCAGCGTAATGTACTGAACAAATATAAATAGGTTTTAATATACAAATTGTATCTGGGCATGCCATAAAAAATGGTCAAGTTATGACATGATTGACCTTACCGCTTTTTAAGGCCCTGAACATTACATACAAGTAGCTTTAGCCACTAATGAAAGATATATTAAGTACCCAAACATTTCCTGTGTTCGAATTTTAAAACCTTTCTTTTTTTTTAACCAGTTACACCGTGAAAATAATCTTACGGTTCGAGTAAAGAACAAAACTCAGACTCTGTTACAGAAGTAGGTTCAAGATGGCGATTAAAATATTATTATGAATCTTGAAATATTGCTTCTTAAACAAAGCATCGTAGAAAATACATTTTAATAGATACGTTATTTAATACCTTATTCATTAGCCCGTCATGACGAGGTGGATAAGTCACTAGACTCATAGTCTGAAATTCGCCGGTTCGAATCCCCGTTACACCAAACATGCTCGCCCTTTCAGCCATGGAGCGTAACAATGTTACAGTCGATACCATTATTCGTTGGTAAACGAGTAGCCCAAGAGTTGGCGGTGAGTGGTAATGACTAGCTGTCTTTCCTTTAGTCTTACACTGCCAAATTAGGGACGGCTGACACAGATAACTCTCGTGTAGCTTTGCGCAAAATACAAAAACAAAACTCATTCCTTAATGAGTTCTTACGGACATAGCCTTGTTCCTTAATGAATATTATGAGCATGACCCTATACGTTAATGGGTTTTTGAAGAGTGTCTTGATTTTATTTAACATATCTTTGTTCTTTAATTATTACTTGATGAATTTCCTGAAGATTGTTATGTCTCGTGAAAAACCTTCTAAACATCAACTTATTACTTAACGAGTTTCCTGAGCGCCATGTTTTATTATCAATAATTTTACTGGAATTAATTTATTTCCTGAATTTTCTATATCTCCAGAATAAATATTTATTTAAATTTTGTATTCGTGATGACGAGAAAACCCGCTTCTAGAGAAAAAAAATATGTGTATAGACGGCTGGTATGGATAGAGAAAACTCTATGTAAAGAAGCGAATCTGACGATGACCGAAGAAGGTCGAAACATTGTTCGCTCCTTTACATAGAATTTTCTCTATCCATGCCAGCCGTCTACACACATATAAATTTTGTATTAAATAAAATGTTCACGAATTTGATTATTTGTAGAATATGTATTGAGCCGTATATCGTATTTTTACAAAGTTTATTAATCTTTCATAAAATGTGTGCGTTTTCTTGTAGGTAAAGCCATGTCGGGCTGTCTGCAGAGTCCACAGAAGACTTTCTGAAGATACGAGACGAAAGTTTTTATACCAGCTGTTTAGGTTATTATACAGTATGGAATAAAATTCCCCTAGGAGACCTTCAAGATGTTTTACTTGAATTATACTTGTATTTGAAAACTGTTTGTTTCAGGACACAAAACTTTAGACAGTATGTGAAAGTCATTCGCACTGAAAACGAAAGTTGAATTGAATTTGTTATAACAATCGACACAGCCCTTAAAGGGATATATATTCATTCACCTGTCATGACTCATTTCCTTGTGCATAAATAAAGCCAGTGAGATTACTAATCATCTCTGTAGTTCTTAGAAGACACAAGGTCATATATGGCACATTTGGTTACCAGGCGACCTTTTCTTCGTGAAATGGATTTTTTTTCCCTTAGTGAAAGCTCGTAAAGGTATTGTGTGTATGCTGAACTGACTCTACAGGCGAGTCGAGACTCGTTGAGGCGAAGGCGGGAAAACTGCACTATGGCCTCCTTTTAGGAAGGGCGACATGTGTTTTGGTGGTTATTCGGTCACTAGATGTCAACGTTTAGGCTTCGCGGTAGCAGGAACTCAGTAAGAGAGCGGATGTCGTAATCTACGCGGTATAGAGCGCGTTACTTACGTTCAAGCGCGTGTTCGAAGCCGAACGTGAAGCTTCACGAGCCTTAGTGGATTACTTTCGAGAATGTTGCTTTAGCACTGAGGTTTCGTACGTTTTCCAACTCGTCGTTTTGTCAACATAGTTGTCTGTTTGTGAAATTATGGAATTTGTAGCATTTCTTGTTGTTTTCACCGCGTTGTCATCTTCCACAAGGGGCGCTGAAGGAATAGGTGAGTTCTAGATATTTAAATATTGTTTCCAAATACGAATTCTCTGTAATACTGTAAGTCTAAGTCAGTATCTTTAGACCAACGTTTGTTCAGTCTAAATGATTCTAGTTAAATATGAATCATTTTACTTCACAAATTCGAAATACAAATTTGATTAACACCAAAACCAGATGCTGAACTAGAAAACTGCGTAAACGTTTCTGTACATTCGTTTTGCCAAATTATTCTAACACTAACGCATAATTATTCAATTGTGAGTATCTGGTAGTCCAATTTTGTTAGGTTATAATATATTTTCAAGGGTAAGTCTTTGTATGTGGCGAAATAAAGTGAAAGTGAAACTGTTTGTTTTTTGTGTTGTTTTCTTTCAATTTCACGCAAAGCTACTCAAGGGCTATCTGCGCCAGCCGTCCCTAATTTAGCAGTCTAAGACTAGATGAAAAACCAAATGAAATATAAAACGAAAAAAGACGTATATTAGTAGATTTTGTTAAATAAAACAAATTGAAATTCCGTAATGGGCTTTATTAATCGTTCAGTTTCCAGAAGGTTTTCAGGATTCCAACAAACATACACTAATTTGGAACACTTTTGTTATTAGTTTTTGTGTACACAAATTGTTTTAGAAAATACTCTGGACATTTCACAGTCCTATCTTTAGACGTCGACGTTGTTAACTTATATTCTGGATATTTCACAGTCCTAACTTTAGATGTCGACGTTGTTAACTTATATTCTGGATATTTCACAGTCCTAACTTTAGATGTCGACGTTGTTAACTTATATTCTGGATATTTCACAGTCCCCCCTTTAGACGTCGACGTTGTTAACTTATATTCTGGATATTTCACATTCCCAACTTCAGACGTCGACGTTGTTAACTTATATTCTGGATATTTCAAATTCCCACCTTTAGACATCGACGTTGTTAACGTTGTTCTACTTCAATGTTTCCGCAGTGTCCAATGCTGGACTGTTTCGCTAACATCAAAAACACGCTCTCACATTTATTACTCAGTTTTGAGGCCCGGCATGGCCAAGTGGTGAAGACACTCGACTCGTAATCCCATGGCCGAAGCTTCGAATCCCCGTCAAACCAAACATACTCGCCCTTTCAACCGCTTGAACGTTACAACATTATGGCCAATCTCACTATTCGTTAGTAAAAAAGTTGACGGTAGGTGGTGATGACAAGCTGCCTCCCCACTAGCCTTACACTGCTAAGTTAGGGACGGCCAAAGCACATAGCCCTCGAGTGGCTTTGCGTAAAATTAAAAACAAACAAACAAGTTTTATTGAGAACTGATTAGTTCTTTGTTTCTCTGTTTTATTGAATTATGCGCAAAGCCACTTGAAGGTTCTCTGAATAAGTCGTTTATAATTTTTAAATGAAGGCAGACAGTCGACGTCAGCCACTTCCAGTTCTTCGATCACCCTTTATCAACGAATAGTGGGATTGAACGAAACAGTACAACTTTCCCAAGCCTGAAATGGAAATAGTATTTGGCGAAGCAATTCGATGTCGAGTTTTCTAACCTGCGAGCCTTGCTAGGCTGGTTGGTTGTATATGGCATCACTCCACAGTGGCACAGCGGGATATCTGTAGACCTATAACACTAGAAACCGTGTTTTGATGCCCATGGTGGACAGAGCACAGCCCATTGTGTAGCTTTGTGCTTAATTACAAACAATTTAATTTTATTACTACAAACTACAAAACATTTGGTTACGCGGGCTTCAACTCGAGAAAAAGAATGATAATGTAACATTTCTTATACAAAATGTGGAAAATAATCAAAAAATATTTGTGATATACATCTGCACATAAACTTCGGAGGTCAAGTGATTGTAATTGTTATTTTAAATTTCGCGTGAAGCTACTCAAGGGCTATCTGCGCTAGCCGTCCCTAATTTAGTAGTGTAAGACTAGAGAGAAGGCAGCTAGTCATCACCACCCACCGCCAATTCTTGGGCTACTCTTTTTACCAACGAAAAGTGGGATTGACCGTAACATTATAATCTCCCCACGGCTGAAAGGGCGAACATGTTTGGTGCGACCGGGATTCGAACCCGTGACTCTCGAATTACGAGTCGAACGCCTCAACACACTTGGCCATGCCGGGCCTTGTTATTCTGTTATGGAAGTAAAAGTTGCAATTGTTATGGTACGAAAATAAGATGGGAACAATAACTTTTAAAAATGTAAATAAACAAACAGACAGGACGGCGAGGAAATTAGAAAGAGAAAGTTCAGTGTAAAAGCAGTTAAACAACAGCTTTAAAAGATAAGCCTGCTAGGCTTAACGATAAAAGTATGAAGCTCAAGGATAAACTGAGTTTCTATTGTTGTAACGTTAATTCGAATAGGAACAAAACGAATCCGTTCAGGAATCTAGTTGAAATCGAAATTGAGATTTACTGAAAGTTGGTTAGAAATAAAAACCACTGATATTAGGAGGTGTTTAGAAATTCTGGGACATAAATTATTTAAAACTAATAATTGTTTCTTAAACTAGATGTGAGAGGGCTCTGTACATGAGCTACAATAATATAAACATGCAGTTTCTATTTTAATTCGTTGATTCCGTATGATTTACAATCAGAAGTTGCAATAGTAAAGGCTTTTTAATTGGTTATAATGACGGGATACCTTATCAGGTAGATGACATTAATGAGAAATTGGGTATTGAAATCATGGTTGATATTAACAGGAATAATGAAAGAATAACTCGTAATTTTATACACACGGGCTAGGACTACACCGAATTAAACAATGAGGAGGGGCTCTAAATGATCAGAAAGCCAATCAGAAAGGACGCCAGTTTAGATTTATTGTTAACCACTAATGAGGATATGGGTTGCGAGATTTGAAGTGTGTGTAGGAGGACATTTAGAGAAGAGTGATCATTTCATAATTGAGTTTGATATTTGGCTAAGTGTGGAATTGAATAAAAAGAAATGGAATTGAAGTTACTAGTTTTAAAAACCTAAGATTCTGGCCACGAGACAAAACTTATCATTAGTGAATTGGTTAAAAGGTGGCACTAGACGGATTAGGGGAATATTTAAAAATAAATTGTTCTTGAAATGATAGGGAAATTAAACTCAATTTTTAATTGGCTTGCTAAAAATGTAAAGGAAGGAATTAGAATTAAGGGCCAAAGGTTTAAGTACATCACATTTTCATTTAGGATGCTATACTTACAAGTGGTAGAAAGAATAGAGGCTCTATTGAGATAAGGAAGTCAATATGAGGAACAATTAACTTATAATATTAAAGCTTTGTTTGTTTGGAATGAAGCACACAGCTACACAATGGACTTTTTGTACTGTGCCCACTACGGGTATCGAAACCCAGTTTCTTGCAGTTTGAGTCTGCAGGCATGACGCAGTGCTTCTGGTTGTTATGTAAAATATATCAACAAGTATTATAAGTTTGTCAAAATGGGGTTAGAGGCCTGAAAGGTTGCTGGTGGCAAGGATTTAACTTCATGAGGTTGTAAAACCGTTGAATAATCTCTTTGGTGTCACAATAAAATATATTTATATTTACCTCAATCCCAATCAATTGGTGATAAGTAGAGAGATCGATAAGTTAAAAATAGGTAAATCACAAAGATCAAATAAGATGTTTCAGATGGATGTTATAGATGGTTAAATTTAGATATTCGATTATTTCGTTATGTTTTGGTAGGCCAATAGAGCGCAGACAGACATATGAGAATCGGAGAGTTATTAATGTTACTATTCTTTTTCAAAACGTGATAGAAGTCAACCTGGAAAACATAGGACAGTCTTTGTCCTTATTTATGGCAACAGTGAAGGAGAGTTCCAGTTTCTTTAGTGAAATGTGATATGATATATGCTATCGCGTATTCGCCAAAGGGGAATCTCGCTCTTCAAGTCCATTAGTTTTTTTAAAGTGTGTTACTTGTGATGTCGACGATGAAAATTATGTCAATTCTGATGTACTTAAGTTTTTAAAAGCCTTTTATGATTAGATATCACACAACTTAGTCATGGAAACCACATCACTAGTGAGCAGTTAAACACGAGTTAATTCTAGGGCTGTTGTTTGGAAGGAAGCTAAACGTCGAAAACCAGACCTTTGTTACAAGTGGAGTGTCTCTGAGGACAGTGATTGAGCCTTCATTTCATTTTATTTACGTTAATGATGTTAATATGCGCATAATCAGTAAATCTGTAAAGTTTGGTAATTTCTAGCTGTACTTGGGAACCTCAGATACCTCTAAACGAGTCGGGTCAGTTAGTAAGTTGTATAGATTTTTAATTATAGTAAATTTTAGATAATTCATTTGGGTTGCTATAATGTGACCACAAGTTGAATTCACACAGTAACGTGACCAAATAAAAAAAATGGTCAGGTCATCAAGATAGTGTCCTGTTGCTAGCAGTGAAGCTAACAGAAGAATAAGGATGAATTTTAAAGAGATATTGATTACATGTCAAAAGAAATAATTACCTCATCAGTACAAATCACAAGTTAGGCCTCGCTTGGAATAGCATGTACAGTTTTGTCTCCTCATCTAAAAAAGGATATTTACTTTTGTAAAAGGCCAAGCGGGAGAGCTCATAACACAATTACGAGAATAGAATGGTTGTCTTGTAGTTTTATTTTCAGTTTGTTTATTTTTTTATCAAGTAAAAAACTGCACAATGGGTTGTTTGTGTTGTACCCACCACTTGTATCAACACCTGGTTTTGAGCGTTATAAGCCTTCAACCTCACTGATGAGCCCTCTGTGGAATGGAGGTACCTTAAGATATCTTCATTTACAATCTCGTCTTCTTAATAAAATAAAATAAATGAGATAAGAATCGATAGGATCAATAATTTCTTTGCGGTTTATTTTGACAACAACAGGACGAGAGGGCATAAATTTAAGATATTGAAAAGACAAGTTAAACGCCAGTTTTATTTTTCTACAAGATGACTGGTTTTTCAAAACAACTGCTGTCAGCAGCAGTTGTGTCAATTACTTTGCTAGAGTTTAAAAGAGGAACCAGTAATTTCGTGAAAAGTAAAGGTTGGATGTAAATTTTTACTTTTCTCAACAAAGTGGCAGAATAAACAGCCTTGAAGAACTAAATGATCTGTTATTCTTTGTATTTCAATTTATTTTTTGTATGTTAGAGAAAAGCCATATTGAAATATCTGCTGTGGCTACTGTGGAGAATCGAACCCCAGATTTTACTGTTGTAAGTCCTTAGACTTATTGCTGTCCAGAAGTGGCTTTTTTCGTTTCGTTAATTCGGAAATGTCACTTAGATTTACACAGATTTTTTTTTGAAATCTTTAGAATATCAAACACTAGTTCAAACTCTATTTTTCACATTGAAAGCCAGAAATATCACTTAAACCAGTGTGTAATTCATTTATTGGTTTGGAAATCTTCTAACCCTAAAATGTCACTTACACCAGTGTGTAATTCATTTATCAGTTTGGAAATCTTCTAACCCTAAAATGTCACTTACACCAGTGTGTAATTCATTTATCGGTTTGGAAATCTTACCCTAAAATGTTACACCAATGTGAAATTCATTTATCGGTTTGAAAATCTTCTAACCCTAAAATGTCACTTACACCAGTGTGTAATTCATTTATCAGTTTGGAAATCTTCTAACCCTAAAATGTCACTTACACCAGTGTGTAATTCATTTATCGGTTTGGAAATCTTACCCTAAAATGTTACACCAATGTGAAATTCATTTATCGGTTTGGAAATATTCTAACCCTAAAATGTCACTTACACCAGTGTGTAATTCATTTATCGGTTTGGAAATCTTCTAACCCTAAAATGTCACTTACACCGATGCTAAAACCACTTGTCTTTCTTAATTTGTTTAACAACATTAAATGTTCAAAGCTCGAAATTGCTACATTGACATGATGTTTTTAGTATAATTTAATAGTATTATTATCATAAGGTTTCCTCTTAACGTAAAACTCCTTCAAGAGAGAGATCACCAATTAGTCGTAAGTAATCAAAACATTTTAAAGGTTTGTCCATCAACATTTTGGAACACAGGTTGGTAACTGTCGCACAGTTAAGGAAGGTTAAAACTATCGTTTCTGACGTCCATGTCAGAATGATCCAGCCATTATCCATTCATTGTTGATTAAAACTCTTCTTGTTTTGTAATTCTACAGTTAAGAAATATTATAATTTCCACAATTACGGTACATTAAGTTATAGCGTCCTCGTTTAAGTAATTCCAACTTCATACATCCTGTTCTGTTTTTCAGGTGCCCCTAGAATACAACCCTTTACGTTTCCCACAAATCTTAAAGTAGGCGAGAGTGTAAAAGTAATTTGTACCGCAGTAGAAGGAAGTCAACCCCTCACATTCCAGTGGTTTAAAAACGGGAAGCGTTTACCTTCGTCTGCTCATGTTTCCGTCAAGTCTTACGAAGACTTTTCGGTTCTCGCAATTGACGACTTGGTTCTGGATAGTAATGGAAACTATACCTGCAGCTTGAACAACCAAGAAGGTTCGGACCAGTTCACTGCGCCTCTTGGTGTTTACGGTAGGTTTGTTTTCAAGTCATTTCTCTAATCGACGGCCTGGATTGACTGCGAAGTAACACGAAAGCTTAGCCTGATTTACGGTTAATAAACCAACCGTAAAATTAACATTTTAATAATATGGAACACATTTATGGTTTGAGTTAAGACAATTTAGAAAGTATTTTAATTTTTTTTTTCTCGTGAGAATGTTTGATAGAATGTCAAAATCCACACTTTTTTGCTCACAAAAAAAAAAGAGAAAATATTTATTGTACATGTTCATTTTCTCTATAATTTACTGTACATTTAGTTTCGTACCATCGAAGCTTGGCACAGTTTCAAGGCCGCAATTAACATTTGTATGTTGTTAAGGTTTTGTTGATATTATTTTGTTTTACCAACAGAATTGGTTTAACAATTTCGAAAATTACTCCATGTTTTGTGGTACATCGCTTTCAAGGTTTGAATAAAACTTATTGGGTCAAACTTATTATTATACGAATTTTAAATAAGATTTCGCGAGCTGTGGTAAAATTAGGCTTAAGTTACGTATGAAACTACTGAAGATTACAATATTTATAATATATAAACTCTCAGTATTACTTCGTAGGTAAGCCTAATTATTTTCCAGACTCAGTAGCGCACACGTTGTCATTTATAACTTGCATTATACGAATTTGTATGAAAAAACATTGATTTTTTTTATCAGTAATAGTAGTGGCATGGTGTAGAAAGTTGTTTGAAACATTTAATCTGATATTTGCACGTTGTATTTACAGGGCCACCAGAGTGGATTGTAGAGCCACGTGATGTCACAGTAACATTCGGCGATACCGTCACCTTCCATTGTCTTGTTAAAGGTGTTCCCAAACCTCTAATATACTGGAAATTTAAGTCTGACTCTAGTAAGTTAAATATATTTGTGATTGCATGATTTATCTTTTTTTTTTTTAAAGGGTTTCTGTTTAGTGTTATATTTTTATTTTCATTGTTTGTGGTAGGTACCGAAGAGTTCCGTAAAGTAACCTCTGGTGGTCATTATTCCCAATTGTTGAATGGTTCCCTTTCAATATCTGATGTTGGACAGGAAGATGCGGGAAGTTACAAGTGTGAGACGAGTAATGGTATTGGGACTGAACTAATAAGTAAAGTCGTATCGTTGAATTTAATAGGTAAGAAAGGAAAAATTGGACATGTAAGAAATAAATCACATTCTGTGTTTTTGCATTACTATAAAACAAAGAACAAAAGTAACTAAATAAAAACATCACTACAGCTATTGTAAAAAATTGCGTGATTCTTCCCCACACTCTAAATGGGAATATCTGGTTCTTGGTTTATAATATTTGAACTCGGGCCCGGCTGAATTTAGGACATTCTACGTGCAGTCTGAGAGACACCGGCTAGAATTTCTGGCCCATCAAACATGCTCGCCATTTCAACCGTGAAGTCATTATAACGTAACAATTAATCCTATTATTCGTTGGTAAATGAGCAGCCCAAAAGTTGACGGTGGGTGATGATGACTAGCTGCCTTCCCACCACGTCTTACACCGTTAAATCTTATAAGGACGGCTAGCGCTGATAGTCGTAGTTTAGCTTCGTGTGAATTTAGAAAAAAACAAAAAATTAGTGTTAGACAACGATAAACATATGATATTTGGGTGTGTTTTTTACCAGTGGAATCTATTTTGTTGAAAATTCACGAAATCTTAATTCATGACGAATGATATGAAAAATAACCTATAATTTCTGTGCAACATATTATTCACGAATAATATGTTGTGGACATGGAATAAACAAAAACTTATGGGCGGGCGTCCATAGAAATTTTTATGAGGGGGGCAAAGTGTTGTGAAGTGAATAATAAACTCGTATACGTCTGCCCAATGAATAAAGAGAGGATACACTTTTTGTTTTCCAGGAGTGACAAGTGCACCCTGCACAACGCGCATGCCAAAATTGTATCTGTTTCCCATGAGATATCAATAAATAAAGCCGAACTTTCTTATTTCATTGCCTAACGCCAAAGACAGTTTATTCGATATTTCACTTTTATAACTTTTTGATGCAGTATCAGACTTGGTGATAGTATTGACGTGTTTGTTGCCATAGTCACTGCTCGGTATATTACGTCAGTGTTGTGTAGGTGATGGCGCTCTTAGCACTTCGTGACTCGAGATAACCACGTGCTGAGTGTAGTGACGTCATACGATTTCCGGTTGACCTGACGAGTATGACTGTGTTCATGAAAAAAATATTTTCCCGTGACGAACGGATTGAACAGCTGTCTCAATGGTTTACATATGGTCATAATTGCGAAGACAGAAATTAAAGATTCTGGAATTACGAAGGATCAGAAATTTAGAATATTTTAAAGTGACCATATATTTTATTTTACAGCATTTAGCAATTGTGATAAACATACCAGCTGACATGTTAGTGTTTCTTGTTTTCCGCTTTTGAAATCTATTTGATTCGTTTTTTTGTGACTTTGTGGTAAGTTTGAGGATTCGCACCGCTAAAATCGATATCGATTCATGGTGGGCAAGTACAAGTAGCCCATTAAAAATTATTTCGGCTCGGTGTTAGCCCATTAATAGAGCTACCATCACGGCTGTGTTATAAGAAATAATATAAAGCTAAAAGTGACTTTTTTTTTCTCAGACGGTTCAGATTATAACATTCAATTAATTAAGCCTTATTGAAGTGCACGCATTTCTTTGATTGTATGTGACACAATATGAACATTTCACAATACTAGCAACTTCGTGACAATAAGAAATGTTTTAAAAATACGGTATTTCTTAAATGTTCACTCTCTCGAAATCACGAATAACTAAATAATGTACTTAACAGCCGCGCTTCGAAAAGGTAGGAAAAAAAAATTCAGTTTTAGTACAAGAAATGTTACTGACGTTAATGATACGAGTAGTTCGGCCCGGCATGACGAGGTGGATAAGGCACTCGACTCGTAATCCGAGAGTTGCAGGTTCGAATCCCCGTCAAACCATACATGATCACCTTTTCAGCCATGGGTGCGTCATAATGTGATGGTTAGTCCCTCTATTTGTTGGTAAAAGAGTAGTCCAAAAGTTAGCGGTGGATGATGATGGCCCCTCAGTGGCTCAGCGGTATGTCTGCGGACTTACACGCTAAAATCCGGGTTTCGATACCCGTGGTGGGCAGAGCACAGATAGCCCATTGTGTAGCTTTGTGCTTAATTCAAAAAACAACAAGGATGATGATGACTATCTACCCTCCCTTTAGCCGTACACTACTAAATTAGGAACGGCTAGCGCAGATAGCCCCTGAGTAGCTTTGCGTGAAATTCAAAACCAAACCCAACACAGGTTGTTTACGAGCGACTTATGGTAAGCATAACCTTGCCCCTCTATGCTACCTGTGATTACGCATTTAAAGGCCTTAAATACACTGTTGCATTTTAGTTGTGACTACAAGATCAAATTAGGTCTCCGTGGAGAGTTATATTACAAGACATTTCGTCGTAAAGTTACATCGTTACTCGGTTATGAAAACATGTAGGGCCTAAATTATACCTAGTACTTTAAAAATATATCTGCCATGTACAACTGTATCAGTAAAATATGGGAAGATGTTATTTGTAGAACAGAATCAGTAAGATATGGGAAGATGTAATTCGTGAAACAGAATCAGTAAAATATTGGAAGATGTAATTCGTGGAACGGTATCAGTAAAATATTGGAAGATGTAATTCGTGGAACGGTATCAGTAAAATATTGGAAGATGTAATTCGTGGAACGATATCAGTAAATTATTGGAAGATGTAATTCGTGGAACGGTATCAGTAAAATATTGGAAGATGTAATTCGTGGAACGATATCAGTAAAATATTGGAAGATGTAATTCGTGGAATGGTATCAGTAAATTATTGGAAGATGTAATTCGTGGAACAGAATCGATAAAATGTGGGAAGATGTAATTCCTGTAGGAAATAAGTCATATTACACCACATCTGGCTGCCAGATGGATACTGAAGGCAGCGAACGAATTTCAAAAGTTTCCCAACAGTAGTAATACAAAAGCGCGCAGATCATCTGACTTAAAGTACACAACTCCCTCTCAGGATCTGTAGATTAGCTAATATACTCTTAAGATGTGCATACAAATTGACTCTGGAGCAAACAGAGGCTTGGTAATTGCCTCAGTAGACCCCACGATATATTAACAAAGGGGCCTACAAATTTTGCGCTACGCCTCTTGGTTTTGGTACAATATACACATGATTGCACCGAGCAATAAAATGCTACTTTTTTCTAAGATAATTTATGATGGTTGTATGCTGGAGCTATAGTGGTAGGTGAAGCATTTTCAAGGTCGAGAAAAACAGAAAGATGAACATGTATTATCAGGCTTAGTCTGATCTCCAGTCTTCGCCGAAGAAATGCTATCATTATGGGATTAAATGCCCATAACGTACGACTCCAAAGCAATTCTTCCAGACGACACACGCTTGCATGATTTAAGTGCAACAGGGAATTTACCATATACTGTTTGCAGAACATTTCCCACAAACTTGTATATTTTACTCCCTCGTGTCTCAGAGATAAGTCTGAGAATTGGTAATGCTAGAAAATTGGGTTTCGATGCTCTTACCGGGAAGTGCACAGATAACTCATTGTGTAATTTTGTGCTTTATAATATATATTTTGGAATTAGCCAAACGGAATCCCAAGAATCATTGCCCACACACGGTGATAGGTTTAAGAAGAAACTTGTTACACGCACGGTCATTGGTTTAGAGAAACTTGTTCGATGCACGGTGATTGGATTAGAGAAACTTGTTTCACTTCCACCGTATTTTAGTGTTTAAAATACTTTCATATTTTAAACTCGGTTTTAAAGAAACTTTTGCCAAACATTGAAATTCAATATTTTCCAAAATAACCTCACAATGTCTTAAATGTTTTTATTTATTTTATTAACCTCTGAAGTAGTCTAAACCAAAGAGGCAAGTATGGTTAGGAAACTCGCTAAAAGTGTCCGTATTATTATCAAATTAACCTGCATTGAACATTTACTTGTCAAAAATTGGAAGTTTCTACAAAAAATTTTTGACCGCTTATATGGGTCATTTGTTTTAACCCTCGAATCATTATACAGTAGTGTGTTGTCAGTCAGTGATTGAGTCAGTAGCCACTAAGATAATATCACATAAGAGACGTTAATGTTGCAATTTTCACTGTCGTTACGTCAGTAAAACGTGCCACATGCAATGAATCACGAGAAGAATCGTGCAATATGTAGGCTACGATACGTTATGACATGCATTTTAAAAGCAAGAAATTAAACTATTTATTACTCGTACTTTGGGTGTTATTTACTCTTGAAACAGGACACTCTTGAAGACCTTGTACAAGTGCATCTAGTAACGTAAGTTTGAATCAACAATCTGAACTCGTTGAACGTCTTCCCAGACGTAGATTCGTGTGCAGAGGAACGTTGAAAGTTTCACACGTGTGTAATAGATATGAATGACCGACTTGTTTTCACGCCACTGTGTTAATACACGTCTAATAATTTGTCTCACAACGACGTTGATAGGCTATAAGATGGCTAAATTTTTCCCTTGAATGGTTTTTATTTGTGAAAGTGGCTTAATTGAAAATTGATAGCTTTGTTTTTAACTAAAAGCGTTAGTTGTTTTAACAACTGAAATAAAAAACAGACAAATTATTTTCGATAATTAGGTTTTTGTGTTTTTTTTTCGTATAGTAAAGCCACAAAGGGCTATCTGCTCAGCCCATCGAGGGGAATCGAACCCCCGATTTTAGCGTTGTAAATCTGGAGACATACCGCTGTACTAGCGGGGAGCTCGATAATTAGGACTACACAAATAGGCATCAGTTATACAGGTTGTAATAAAATCCGGACCTTAAAATGTCTGTAACACTTATAAAACTGAAAATAACATTTAGTTTTATGTTTTAAACCAATATGTAGTTTGATATGGATGTTCATATATTTTAGATTGCTTGATTCCTGAATGGTATAAAGTATTATCTCAGTGAAAAGTTACACGTAGGATTTTATTTACCACTGACAATTCTTATTGTTATCTCACTTGTTTGGTTTGTTTTGAATTTTGCGCAAAGCTACACGAGGGCTATCTGCGCTAGCCGTCCCTAATTTAGCAGTTTAAGATAAGAGGGAAGGCAGCTAGTCATCATCACCCACCGCCAACTCTTGATATACTCTTTTTACCAACGAATAGTGGGATTGATCGTTAAATTATAACGCTCCCACGGCCGAAGGGGCGAGCATGTTTGGTGTGACAGGGATAAGAACCCTTGGTTTAGTGAAAACTAGACAGTGGAGTATCCTAACGCTTCCCATTGGGGAAATTGAAACTCAGAAATTGGCATTTTAACTCCTTAAACTTACTTCTAGCATGTCTACGGATCGTCATTGATGAAAGATGTCATTAAATCATACTTCATTTTTGGGTTACATATGTCATATTTTAATAATGTATTTTTTTCAGTTGCTTTATAAATAATAATAATGTAATGCAATTTTTTATGGAAATTATATCCACACAAGTTGTTATTTATGAAAATAAATTGTTATCACAAAATTGTACCCAGGGGACAGTCGTAAGTCTACGGGCATATAGCGTTAAAATTCGGGGTTCGATTCCCCACGATCCGGCATGACCAGGTGGTTAAGGCACTTGACTCGTAATATGAAGGTCGTGGGTTCGAATCCCCTTCACACAAACATGTCCACCCATTCAGCCGTGGAGGCGATATAATGTGACAATCAGTTCCACTATTCGTTGATAAAAGAGTAACCTAAGAGTTGACGGTGGGTGGTGATGACTAGCTGCCTTCCCTCTAGGCTTACACTACTAAATTAGGGACGGTTAGCGCAAATAACCCTCCTGTAATTTTGCGCGAAATTGAAAACAAACCCAACCAAATCGATTCTACTCGGTAAATACAGCAAATAGCCTCATGTTGTTTTCCTCGCAGACAAACAAAGTATTGCAAAAAAAAAAAATCGTATACATTTTGCTTGATTTTAGTTTAAGCGTTGATCGTAAGTATTAGTTAATTATAAGTTGCAGCTTTTATAGCAGAAAGAATATTTTAACAACGGGTAAGACGTTTGGATCGAAACGTGGTACCTATTTTAAAAATATTCTTCCTGAATGTAAAAGCTCTAACTTCTAATGGAATAATATTATATATTTAATGTTGAATTTAAAGCTTTAAAGTATATCTAAATTTAATCACAATAATAAGTGCAATAAAAGTAATTTTCGTGCCGATTTTAAACACCGCCTAACGAGTGAAAAAGACAAAAAATCTTCTGACAACGAAACGAATGTTTCTTGTTCTTTTCGATAAAATTGGTATTAACGGGACAAGTAAACACAGTTAAGGAAATCATATTAACAATTGGACAAAGCACAGTTCTAAATCATATATAACATGTTAAAATATATTACAGTTCCAGTCACATTTGAACAGAAGTTCGCGGTGGAACGGGTGAGACATGAGGAAACTGCTAATTTGATGTGTAACGCTCATGGTGATAATCCTATGACGTTTACTTGGCTGAAAGACAAGGTTATTTTGTCTACGACAGAAAATGTCAGGTAACGTAGCTATTAACAGTTAGTCGCTACTTTTGATATTATTTGTATTGATTCAGTTAATAGCTTGGGGGTAAATGTTTATATTACAGTATAAAGGAGTATCAGTATTTCTTGTATTCACTGACGAAACGGCGCAGATAGCCTAGTTGCTTAACGCCATAAAATGCCAAACCCACCTTCTCAGAGAAAACGTAATTTCGTTTTGTTTGTTCGTTGACTTTAATTTTTGTTTTGTTTGTTCAATTTGCAGGTTTTATAAATTTTGCTAAAGTAATAAAAATGTAAAAACCTCTGTGTTATTGAAACATTTCTTCTTTTAAATATTAAATATATCCAAAGGAAAAACACACATCTAATAGATAGGTAGGATAAGTTTGCTAGAGAAAACTGCACTTTAGATTGTGAACTGTTTGAAGATGTATCTCATATTTCTCTTGGTTTAGACACCAAAAGACGGAGAAATATTGGAGAAACATTAAGTCTGAAATTGTTATAAATGCAGTGGGCCTAAAACTATTATAAGTTAGTTGAAAAAGTTTTTTTTTTTAATTAATTTTTCCTCTGCGACTTCGTGTTACAGATGTGTATCAATAGCATGTCAGGTCTATCTTTCGAAATACAATGGAAAAGTTAAGAAAAATATGAAACTATTAATAGAACAAATTGTTTTGATAACAGTGTCTCACATGACATTGATAAATATTACGTGCTGTCGAATCAATTGGTCATTGTCTCCGAATTTTGTGTGCAAATTGATATTTTGTATCCTAAATGTCAAGAATAGTTTGTAAACATTTCCAAAACTTTGTTTCTAATAGATACCAAATATATGACAGAACGAGAGAGCATGGGACTCAGTCGGAGATCCAGATTTATGCTGTGAATCGTAATGATAATGGACTTTACACTTGTGAAGCCGAGAATGCATCGGGGAAAGATAAACGGAATATTAAGTTACTTGTTTTAGGTATGCAAAGATGTTTCAAGTTAACTATATCATAGATATTACAGTCTCTTTTTTAAGAGGTTCGTCAATTTATGTTATTAAGAATGGAGACAAACAAATGCTTGGTGGAAAATAATTTTAAATTCGTTAACAAACATGTTGGCTTTGGTTTTATAGGCCCCAATGATAAATCCAGTAGTTTTTACAGACCGACAATATTAAAATCTGGGATTCGATTCCCTGCAGTTTATACATAAACCTTCCAATGGAACAGCAGTAAGTTTATGAACTGGGGTTTGACACTCTGTGGTGGACATAGCAGATAGTCTAATGTGGATTCGCTCTGGAAAATAAATGAACAAATACAACTAGTGTGTAATGGGTTTGTTAATCCTAACTTTAATCCTGAAAGGAATTATATAGTTACAGCTGTCAGTTGCTAACACTATTAATATAAGTTTGCTTCAGTTAGCATTGTTAAAAGGTTATTTTTAACAGATCAAGCAGGTGCCCAACTGCACACGTTTTATGACAGTCAGTTTAATTTAATGACATCCAGTAGTTTCTGCAGCCCTTGACAAGTTGTTGAGGATAAATGAATCTTTTCTCATCAGGAATACCAAACCTTCCTTGAACTAAACTAAAAACATAAATAAACTTTTTTCTCAAACTAGAGTGTGTGTTTGTCTGAACTCTAACCTAAATTTTTCTTGAACATGGTGCTGAAAATAATTGTCGAACCATGTTATGTCTGAGGTTACTAGTATATCCTTGGTATAACTGTAAACTGTTTGATCATTAAATTGTCTCTGTTGCATTGCAGATTAATTTGAAGACACTTCCACCAAAATCAGTAAAGATTTTTGGTTTCAAAATATTATATTAGCAACAGTTATTTTAAACAGTAGGCCCGTGTATATCATAATAAGTTATAACACTGTAGTCGTATCATCGGATCAGTTTATTTAGTATTTGCTGTGTTTTTGAGATTAGTGTTAGTACATAAGCTATCAGTTGCTTCTCTTAAAGGTGAGAGTTTAGAATTGTTTTTAAAAATATTTTTGTTGAAGTGTCAGTTCATGAAAAATAACACAACCAATTACAGGACAAAACGAAGAATCCAGGCTCAGACAGGTCAGTCTTGTATAATGTTAGCATATTACTCTGAATAATAATTATTTTGAGCTCTAAGTAAATAAAAAGGAACATAAATTGAACGATTATTTCTCTATAGAGGTACCTGATAGCCCCTCAGATATTCGAATTGAAGAGGTGTGGAGTAGAAGTGTATCTTTGTCCTGGACAGTTCCTTACAGTGGAAACAGCCCCATATTAAAGTACATCATCCATTACTGGAGAGATCAAGGTACTGTATCTAACTGCTTCTGCCAAACACCAAATTAGCTTCTGTTTTATTTTATTACAAGCTAAAACACCTGTCAACTGATGGTGAATGTTTAAACTCAGTTGAAACAACGTAAGTTTAACAGCAGTCGTATTTTTTAAAGTAATAACTTGAACGTAAAGTTTATCTCAAAATTTCTTCATGGACAACATTTGAAGTTTGTTTTCCACCTACCGACAAATAGTCTTTGAAACGATTCCACCCTTGAACACCCAACATCTTATTGACTGTAAGAAAAGCATGGTTGTTTGAGAAACAGTCAGCAACTTTCATACGTGGACCTTGAATCTTTTTAGAATATTCAACATTGTCTGAGGCATCAGCCTGCCCAGATTGTTTGAGATCTTTCAAAATATAAATAGTGATTAAATTCAGTTTGGACCTCCTTAGAACATTCCCCGTTGTTAATAGTGCTTATACACAAAGTTTGGTCGATATTGTCTCAGAGGAGTTACAATGCAAACAATCATATAGAAATATTTTATTCTAAGTACATATAAATAATCTTATAGTAACAGAATGGGTGTTTTAGACAAATATGATATCATGGATGCTTAATATTATTTTATCATTTGAATTTTTTTTGATATTTTTAACATTATCTGGATAATTTTGAGAACAAGAACTCTTGAAAATACATTTTTTTGGTTTCATAATCACATTTAACCGTACCAAGTGCAAGTTTTCATAGCGTACAACCATTACTTATAGTGGTAGAAAATAAAATTCCTTTACATTTTTGTCATTTTGTTATAAGTAAGTAATGCATGATATGAAGAATTACAGTGTATGGCCACTTTATTAGTTTCTTCACACTTTATCTTTTCTAGAGTCGTTTTTTTTCTGTTGTAATAATAATGGCTTATTGTGGCATGAACGTCTTAAGGTATGAGAACTAATTCTGTGTTCAAATGATGCCTGTAGGTGTTGTGTAGTCTAACTTGGTGGATGGTGTGATGCTGAACTTGGTTTCAGACGTACTCACTTTATTCAGTTTCTAGTGTCATGTTGCTAAAAATCCTGTTATTACTATCATGTTACCCAAACTTATTTTAGAAATGAGAATTCGGATGCGGGCTCTCGACAACAGAGGTTAACATGCAGCATTATGGAATGCATGCATGGTCGGCAAACAGTGGTTGGTCATTACAGTGTTTCATGACATAGGTAATCCTTTTAGACTTTAGGTGCTACTCTATCTTCTGAAATAATTAAAACATCTAGGCAAATTCATACAACAGTTAGTCATTACAGTGTTTTGTAATACACCTAATTTTTTTGCTATTAGACTCCAACATAAGAAACTTTGAAGAGCCAGTCAAAAAAAAAAATCTCCTACTAAGTTAACCCACAAATATATTTGTGTGAATAAGTTTCAAGAGTGGAAATGTTTGTTTATCCATCATTTTACAATAAGTTTGATGGTTATATGGGTATTGAATATGGGTTAGATTATGAGAAACTCTCCTAGCTTTCAAGATCAAGATAAATCTTGCATATGATACGAATGAGTTTAGATATTTGTTTATTAATTTAGGGTAAGTTCAGTCATGAGTTTTTGCAGAGTGGAAATATTAGTTGGAGTTTCTCTGCCGATTGTTTAAAAAGCTACACAGTTCTTTAAACGACTTTTGCCTCGTAGCAAATCATATCTGTTTGCTTTTCTTTCAGATGGTGCTCCACTACGTCTGGAAGAACAACCAATCTCGTCGACAGAGACTTCATCACTGCTGAAAGACCTTCATCCTGGTAGTTTCTACAATGTAAAAGTCATGGCAGTAAATGAAGTAGGTCAAGGAAATCCATCTGATTCCAGAAGTTTCATAACTCAGGAAGAAGGTAAAAAACAATTGTTTTCTTAGTGGTAGGCATCACTTAGCATGCTCATAATATGAATGCGATTGTTTGTGATTCATTTTACATTGCACCAATAAGGTGCTCTGCAAGTTGAGGCATGTACACCATTACAATGATGGTGAAATTGGACTGTTCACTCAGACAGGAATTGATCAAGAGTTGATAACTGGTGTTGTTGAGTAGCTGTCCTCGTTCAGCTCAGATTTGAGGGCAACTTTGAACAGATAGCTCTTTGTGAATAACTTTGCCCCCTTCCACTCACCATGCAAAGCAGACAAACACGTTTCTTAATTATTCAGTAAAATGTGGTGCAAAAGTCATGCCTCGTGTGAAGTTTTAATAAAATAGAAAAAGTAATAATTTCTTTGTATATTGTTTATTTGAAAGTTAATGGTTAGTAATTTGAACATTTACTTTATTGAACAAAAAAGTAATTACATTTTTTATTGTTAGTCAGAATTCCTCTGCGGTGCAACTGTTGCACCACCATATATTTTAAACCATTATTAATGATGTACTTTCTGTCCGATTCTGTATTTTGTTTTCTTAATTTTAAAACATTTAATGTGTTTATTACTCCTTTAAAACACATTATGTCTGTTGTGATACAGGTAAAATAAAGTTTCTGTTTATCCAAGATGTACTTCTCAAGAACATAATACTGATTGAAACTATAGCATTGTTTTTAGGTCTAATCCTTCAGAATAATGACTAGATATGCATATCTTACTGTGCTTAGTTGTAGAAAATTGTCCTCGAAAGCGCATTTCCCCTTTTGTTGTCCCCTTTGTCCCTTTTCTTTCTGCTCAAAGTTATTGTTTATCTTCTCCTTAGTTTGTAAGTTTAATAGTTACCTTGGTTTATCTTTTCCTGTTTGTGTTAGTTTAATGTTTATTTTCTCCTTAGTTTGTAAGTTTAATAGTTACCTTTGTTTATCTTTTCCTGTTTGTGTTAGTTTAATGTTTATTTTCTCCTGATTGTTTTTAATTGTTACTTTTATCTTTTTTTGTTTGTTTTAGTTTAATTGTTACCTTTGTGTATCTTCTCCTGTTTGTGTTAGTTTAATGTTTACCTTCTCCTGATTGTTTTAGTTTAATTGTTACCTTTGTGTATCTTCTCCTATTTGCATTAGTTTAATTTCTTATCTTCATAGCTTCTTGCATTTTTATAGCCTTATCTTTTTTCTCTTTGTTCATATTTTCGAGTTTCTCTTTATATGTCTCCAATGGCTCAGCTAAAACCTATTTGCAATACCCATGGTGGGCACAATGTAGAAAATCTGAAGGTGATGCAGTAACATACAGTAGTAATATTTTGAGTTTGTTAAACTGTTTTCTAGTCTTGTTACATTTTTGATTTTTTTACACTGTAGGTAATTCTATTTTATTCAAATTTTGAAACTGGGGAAAGACATTTTATTTGAATTGTGTAAAAATAATATTATTAAATGTGAGTTTTTCTGATTTCCAATTTAAATATTTATCTTTGTATTCAGTTATGAGTTTTATCTGTTTTCTTTATTGACCTGTAATACCCTTCCTTTCTGTGCTGTTTAAGTCTACATATCTGTGTGTTTATTTTTCATTTTTATAATTTTTTTTTTACCTTACTTTATTTTGAATCTTAACTGTGACTGGTGTTTCTTTTTGGCTTTCACTTCCTTTTTTCTCTGTTATGTATGTTTAATTTTTCATGTGTTTTTTTCCTTTTTTGCAACTGTTATCTTGAATCATTATACATTGCATCATTTAGTTTTACCTTTACATTCCTTGTTATTGTTATATATTGCATCATTTTGTTTTACCTGCACATTCCTGTATGTAATTACATGTCGGATCACTGTGTTTTACCTGCACATTCCTGTATGTAATTACACGTCGGATCACTGTGTTTTACCTGCACATTCCTGTATATAATTACACGTCAGATCACTGTGTTTTACCTGTACATTCCTGTATATAATTACACGTCAGATCACTGTGTTTTACCTGTACATTCCTGTATATAATTACATGTCAGATCACTGTGTTTTACTTGTACATTCCTGTATGTAATTACATGTCGGATCACTGTGTTTTACTTGTACATTCCTGTATGTAATTACACGTCAGATCATTGTGTTTTACCTGCACATTCCTGTATGTAATTACACGTCGGATCACTGTGTTTTACCTGTACATTCCTGTATATAATTACACGTCAGATCACTGTGTTTTACCTGTACATTCCTGTATATAATTACACGTCGGATCACTGTGTTTTACTTGTACATTCCTGTATGTAATTACACCTCAGATCACTGTGTTTTACTTGTACATTCCTGTATGTAATTACACCTCAGATCACTGTGTTTTACCTGCACATTCCTGTATGTAATTACACCTCAGATCACTGTGTTTTACCTGCACATTCCTGTATGTAATTACACGTCAGATCACTGTGTTTTACCTGTACATTCCTGTATGTAATTACACGTCAGATCACTGTGTTTTACCTGTACATTCCTGTATATAATTACACGTCAGATCACTGTGTTTTACCTGTACATTCCTGTATATAAAAATCATTGTTTTTATTCAGAGCATGCTCAGTACATTATTCCACAGAGAAGAGCCAATTTGAAATATCGGCTCTTAAATCATTGGCCAGTTCTGTAAAAAAAAAAAGAACCAATCCAATATCCCGTCTCTTCTGAAATATTTTGATATGGGTATGTGAATACAACAGAAATTTTTGATAAATGGATTTTTTCCAAATTTAGGAAAGCAATAACATATATTTATGTTCATACAAAGAACAATGTAGATAAAACCAAAACTTAGTATTACATATCACACATTTGTTGCTAATACAGTACATTTATATAGGTATATAAATCTATTCCTATGTATCAATATAGAGCCAGGTGTAGTATAGTTGTTAGCATGCTGGAATCATCAGCCTGAGTATTCCTGGTTCATAACCGGTTGTCTCAAACACGTATTCTGTATTTTGGTATGGTAGGTGCAGTGTACGAATGACAGTCAGATACCACTATTAACCAAGGACTGGCAATGGATGATGTTGATTGGCTACCTTTCTTTGGTCTGTTAATTCCAACTTATTGATGGCTATATGCAAGTAGCCCTTGTGGAACTGTGTGTACAATTTTTAAACTAATGAGCTATCTGTTTTCTGCCTACCATATGGTATTGAAACCCTTTTTTTTTAGCATTATAAATCTAAATATTTACAACTGTGCATCTGTATGACAACAAGTGCTGTTTGTTTATCTGATGTTTAGTACAAAGCTACGCAATAGGCTATCTGTGTTGTATCAACCACGAGTATCAAAACCTTGTTTTTAGTGTCATAAGCCTTCAGACTTTCCAGTGTGCCACTGGGAGGTCAACAAGAGAAAGTTTTTTTTGTTTATATCACAAATATTTGTCAGATTATTTTCTTTTGAAGGTACATAACAACCATACATTTGTTTTATTCCCAAAATATATTTGGTGTTTACCTACATGAAGAAATTTCTAAGTAATATGACAGAATTTATATTTTCAAACTGATGTTGAATTGCAGCATCTTTAGAATATTAGGCTTGGTATGGTCAGGTGGTTAGGGCACTTGACTTGCAACCTGAGGGTCATGATTTTGAATCTCTGTCCTACCGAACATGCTTACCCTTTCAGCCATGGGAGCATTACAATGTGACGATCAATCCCACTTTTCGTTAGTAAAAGAGTAGCCCAAGAAATAGCAATAGGTGATGATGACTAGCTGCCTTTCCTCTGGTTTTTCACTGCTTGATTAGGGACGGCTAGCAGTAAATAGCCCTTGTGTAGCTTTGTTCAAAATCCAAAACAAAACAAGAGAATTGCGTATATAATTTTTTTTTTCTGTTGTTGTCTTTTAGAACCTGGAGCACCTCCAACAGATATTCATGTGGAAACAAAAGGCACAGAAACACTTTTAATTACATGGAAGGTAAGTTCATGGATCTGTAATAAACTTATATGAACTATTGTAATTTTGTTAAGTTTCTTTAATTAAGTATTAGAATATGCTCTATATTTACATCAAAACAGTTTAAAGGTTACTTGTTTATTTGATTGATACAAACATTATTGTTGAAAATGAAATTTGATTGTTTGAAAATGTTTAAATCATTTAAAGTCAGCTTAGTTTTTACCTTTACCTCATGTGCCAGCTTTGTAATGTTCAAAACCCAAAAAATGCTTTTGACCACATTGGATATGATTTTATTACCTTTTACTTAGCCCTCTAGTTGCTCAGTAGTAAGTCTAAAAGCTTGTAATGCTAAAAATCAATTTTTGATACCTGTTGTGTAATTCTAGGATTAGCAAGAAATAAATATCTTACAACTTAAAGTTCCCCAGTGGCATGTCTGCCAACCCACACCGCTAAAAACCAGGTTTCAGTACATAGTACAGGTTGCCCATTGTGTAGCTTTGTGTTTAATTCTGAACAACTAAACAATTTATTATTTTAAAAGAGATAAAAGTAACAAACTGTGGAGAGCTATATCTTTATCTCATTAAGTTAAGGATAAGAAAGAGGCACATGAGTAACAAACTCTACAGACAAATTGAAGAGGGTTTTACATCAAATCCAGCTATAATATAATTTAAACCTGCTTGGAGCAACCATTGTTTAAATCAAGATTTAGGTTTTTTGAGTTGACTTGGGAGGGGTCAGTCTTGACCTCTTCCTCCTATACTATGGATGTTAATGACTTTTATAATTGGGCACTGTCAAATTTTGAATGCCAGATAAAAGAGGGTTTTTCTTTCAGAAATGTTTATTTTGTTGAATTCGAAACTTCTATGAGATTCATTTCCATTTATGTTATAACATTTAACATTTACATTGGGATACACTTGCAATATATAGTCCGTGTATTCCAGAGTGTTCTATGTTATGGCTTATTCTATGTGTATTTACACAAATACCTTTTTTTAATACACTGTTTAATAAACAATAAAATGATGAGTTATGTGGGTCTAGTAATCGGTGGTACAGTACCAAACTTGTGGTACATATTTAAGTGATAGGTACTTAGGCTGATTTCCATCCTGTCTGAATAATAACACTGCAAAACAATTTTTTTAAAAAAGTTTTGCTTCCTGAAAAGTTTTTGCTGATTGTGACAGGTACCTGGTGGGTATGCACAAATAGTTTTGGTTTTGCTTCATCATGTATTTAACTGGGTTTATGTTTGTAATATGCTATTAAGTTCAACATTATTAAAAGTTGTTTGCTTCTGATTTTCATTTGTATTCAATGTCCGGTGCATCACGTTGCAGTGTCCAACAGTGGTCAGCAAGCATTGACAGATTCCAGTTGCCCTGATATCGTTTTTCCATTGTAGCAATGTCCTGGTGGCAACTGAAGATTTCGATAAAATGGTACGTGATGGGCAAATCTGGATGTGATTTTTGTGATCAGCAGCCAAAAATCTATAAGAAACACCCAACAGTGTTTAAGAAGCAAAAACTTTGTTGTGCTGTGCAATCTAATGCACATGACATTTGACTTTTATGTAAATTTTTTTTCAGTGTACATGAATGATCTGCTTAGAATTCTGTCGAGGAGCATCTAAGAGCTCAAGAAGTTCTGTTTTCATTTCAGGCACCACCAAGAAACAGTTGGAATGGCCATCTGGTGGGGTACTACATTGGTTACAAAGTCAAGAACTCTTCAGCCCCATTTTCTCTGAGGACAGTCAACATGAGTAAACATCAAGAGCAGGAATACTTTCTGAGACACCTGAAACGAAATACTGAATATGCCATTACAGTTTCAGCTTTTAATAGTGCTGGAAGTGGCCAACAATCTCAAGTGATTTTCAGGAAGACAGCAGATGCAGGTGAAATTCTGGGTTTATAACATTTATAGAATCTACATGTTTGGTTTTTAAGGTATCACCATGTTGACTTTCCAGTTATTGGCATAGGTCATTTAAACACTGGTATTAAATTATTTGTTGTTGTTGTTGTTGTTGAACTGAATAGTTAGTGTTTTGTTTTACAGTTTCTACAAGAGCATTGCATTAAAAGACAAGCTGTAAGTGATGGTACATAGCTTTTGTTGAGCATCCAGCTAAAGAAAAATAACAAATTTGTTGTTCTAAGGTAATTAAGTTTCAGTATTAAAATGTCTTCTGCAGACCAATATGAAGTACCATAGTTAAATAGTTAATTAAACCTTTTCTGTTAATTTTTACAGTAATACTTACAAGTATCAAACTTGTATATGTCACATTTTCATATAATTTTGGTTCACATGTGATGCTTGCACATAATGGTTGAACAGGGTAGAGGTATCTCTTCACCATTGTGTGAAACTCATGGTGCCATTATGATTAATTCTACCCAGATGCTATCTGTACTTTTCTTTAAAGGACCTGATGTGGTCTAGTAGTTCACACATGCAGGGTTTGAATTGAGAGGTCAGGAGGTCAAGATGTCATGCACCTGAAAATGCTCTGCAGCCATTACTGTTAGTTAATTCGATTAGTCAGGTCCACCAATAAGATAGGGTAAGTCTTTGGATTTACAACACCAAAATCATGGTTTGATTCCCCTCAGAGGTCACAGCATATAGTTTGATATTGCTTTGATAGCAATGACACAGACATTGTCAGTTAACCAGATAAAACTATTCTGGTTGTGGTTCTTCATGCTGGCTTTTTTCCCTTTGGCCAGTAATTCAAAATTATGGGGTTTCTTATATATCACTGACCTTATAAGATGTCTTTCAGGTTGAAAATTCCAGTATTCCAGATTGTAATGTTCAGTTTTTGTACAACATTTGAAATTCAAACTAGTTGATTTAGGTTATGTATTTATATATAAGGTAAAAAGTTTAGCATTATAAAATATCTTATTAGTTGAGACTTGCTACATTAACAAGTATTAAAACTCCATGTTATACCCATCTGATTAGATCTGCCTCCACCTCCAAATGTGTTTCTGGTGTCAAGATCCACAAATTCCGTTGGACTAAAATGGACCCAAGAGTCTGAAGATATTTCAATTACACGTGAGTTTTTTATTATTATTATTATTATTAATTGCTCTAATTAACTGAAATGTACTAGAAGGCATTTGTAATTTTAAGTGTGTATTAATAATATAGGAAACCCATATGAACCATTGCAGCCTGAAATGCATTCAAATATATATTAATATTTCTAGTTCTATGATAAAGCAGTAAGAAAACAAAAACAACTTTGTGTTAAAATACTGCTTTTTTGTACTAAAGTAAACTAAGTTAAGCTGAAACGTTTGTTTGGAATAATATTATGCAATAGATCACATGTGACCAAGTAATTAACATTCCTGGACAGTGAATCCAAGGGCTCAGGTTCTCCTTGCAAAAAACTCACTGTACTTTAGAGACTGTGTGTAAATACTATAACAATAATGGTCAACTTCTATTATTCGATCAAACAAGAGTAACCAAGAATTTGACAGTTGATGCTGTTGACTGACTTTGTCTAATTGTTGTAATATATCAATTATAAAATTTTGAAAGAATTAAATAAATGAAAAATACATTACTTTATGACGTTTTCTTATCAATTTTATTTCATTGTCGTCTTTATTTGACATTGACCCCACCCTCCCTCCTCAGTGGTGCAGCAGTATATCTGTGGACTCGGCAATGGTGTGTAGAGCATTATGTAGTGTTTTACTTAATTACAGAAAACAAGAACAATAAATATTTAACATGGTTCCTTTAGAAAATTATAAAATATCTTAGAATGTTCTGCATTGGAAAACTTTCATATTCTAATTTGCTTCCTTAAGTATTTTAATCACATTATTTTATGTTTTATTTTATTATTTTTAGTTAATCCAATTATGGATTTCAAACTGTAGAATATGAAAAATAAAATATTTTTTCACAAATTTAAGTCTCCAATCTAGAGTTGTTGTTTTTTTGTTGCTTAACATCAGAAATAACCAACAAACCCTCAAACTACAACTGAACAAAACACTAAAATGTGCCTCGTTGTGGCTTAGCTGTAAGCTCGAGGGACTGTATTGCCTAAGATCAGATCTCGATATTTGCGATTAGCGTAGAGCAGATAACATGTTATGTAGCTCCGCACTTAAAGAACAAATGATCTCATGCTGTTTACTTGTAGCATTCATGACCCACTGTCAAGGTGTAAAACCCATTAGCTGAGGAAGGACAAAAATTTAATGAAAGATGATATTTTATCATGTTAATTGAAGTTGGAGCTTTGTCATGTTATACTTTAAAAATATTTTGTTCTAGTTATGATTAAATCACTTTTGTAAGAAAGCACTGTAACATTTTATAAGTGATAAGATTAGTGTATTATCAGACTTTTGGCTCCCTTGATAATGATGGATTGTGTTTGGTTTCTTTCCATCTACAGATTACACACTGTATTACAGTGAAGATGAAGGACCATGGAAAGAGGTGACCATACCTGTTTTTGATGATAACTTCTTTGAGTTACAAGGTTTGAAACAAGGAACTTTCTACCAGATGTACTTACAGGCATCTAGTGAAAAGGGGAACAGTGATCCAAGTGAAAGGATATTGATAAGAACCAAAGGTAAAACATAAACACGTGTAATCTTACTTTAGAACTATACTGAATCTACTATTTCAGCTTCTTATTTTCTCCTCTGTTTATCCAGTCGTAGAATCTAACCAAACATTCACTTTCAAATTTACGTTTTCTCCTCTGTTAATCCAGTTTTATAATCTAACCAAACATTCACCTTTAAATTTATGTTTTCTCCTCTGTTAATCCAGTCTTATAATGTAACCAAACATTCACCTTCAAATTTATGTTTTCTCCTCTGTTAATCCAGTCTTATAATCTAACCAAACATTCACCTTCAAATTTATGTTTCCTCCTCTGTTAATCCAGTCTTATAATCTAACCAAACATTCACCTTAAAATTCACATTTTCTTTGTTAGGCCTGGCATGGCTAGGTGGTTAAGGCACTTGACTCATAAACCAAGGGTCACAGGCTTGAATCTCCTTTACATCAAACATGCTCACTTTTCAGCTATGAATCCAATTATTTGTTGGTAAAAGAGTAGCCCAAAAATTGGCTGTGGGTGGTGATGACTAGCTACCTTCCCTCTAGTCTTACACTGCGAAATAAGGGACGGCTGGTGCAGATAGCCCTTGTGTAGCTTTGCATGAAATTAAAAAAAAAACAAACTTTTATTCATTTCCTAGCATGAGAATAGTATCTTGACACAAAATTAAAACTTCTAATATTTGGTGTTGCTTTTAGTTGCATTTTAACTGTTTTGCATCTCACTGTTCCTTTTTTTAAATTTATTTGTTATTGCACTGTTGTTGTTCAGATTTGGTACAATCTATGTTGTAAGAACATGTGGTTTATGTTATGTTCTTCTAGTTTTTGTTGTTTGTTTTTGCTAATAATAAACCAAAGTTCCGTATTTTTCTTCTTCAGCCGTGTCCAACTGGAAATCTCAAGTTGTGTTGAATGGTGATGAAAACAGATCATCTCATCCCAATTGGTCGGTTGTGATTCCTGTGACATCTGGAGTCGTCATTATTGTTATTGTCATTAGCATCTCTTGCTATTACGTAAAAAGGGAACAGATGAAACACAGAGAAGCACTGAGTGAGTGAGATATATTTGGAATCTTCATTATTTTATCAACGATTGGCCTGATGGTTAGGGGGCGCTCAACTTGCAATACGCGGGTTGCGGGTTCAAAACTCCATCCTACCATCCTATCAAACATGCTCACCCTTTTTGCCATGCAGGGAGAGAGTTATAATGTTACAGTCAATCCCACTATTCATTTGTAAAAGAATAGCCCAAGAGATTGAGGTGGGTGTTGAAGACTAGTTACCTTCTTTAGTCTTTCATTACTAAATTAGGGACAACTAGGGAAGGATAGCCATTGTTTAGCTTTGCGAGAAATTCGAATCAAACCGAACATGTGAACAATTTAAAATAAGTATTCTCTTTGTTCTCAGAATCTCCAGATGGGACAGCAGTAAGTCTGCTGATTTATAACAGTAGAATAAGAGGTTTGATTTCTTTCTGTGGGCATAGTAGGTAGCCATTGTTTTCCGATGGAAATAAATGATTATTGTTAAAGCTGATTTTGTTTGACGTTGTTTGTTTTTTCATTGACTGTATTTTCAGCATATATTCTTTAATTGCTTACGTTACTAGTCATTCCTAAATATAACAATACAGTATGCTACAATAATAATATCCACAATTGTTATCTAATAAGTGTCATTGTTAATGTTAAGATGTTGTTTAATTAATATCATTATGTTCGACATCTTAGTGTGTGATAACACGGTGGCTCAGAGTTAAAAACTGGTTCATGAAACATCTGATAGGGAAGTCATTGATAACCCACTGCACAAGTTTTATTCTTAACAAGAAACAAATATACGGTTTTCTTAAAAGTAGCCACTCTCATTGGCACAGCAGTATAAATGTGGACTTAACTAGAAAACTGGTTTCGATGCCCGTGGTATCAAAACACTGGCATTGGTTGTTCATACTGGCACAAATGTGCACTGAAAATTGGCTTTGTTATTTTGTAACTGTTATATGTAGCTGATGCCCCCTTTTGTGTGAACCTTGTTTTAAAAAAAATTGCATTTAAGATTTTGTCACCTGGTAACAAGAAAAGTGAGAAATTACAGTAAAAATTATAACTTTGGTGAGATGAAATTGGTGCACTGTAGTTTATTTATTGGAGATGTTAGTGATATGGTTTATTACAAACAACAGAATTATATTATAAAAACCAAAGCACAAAACATGATATTTCCACTAATCAGTCTTTATTTGAATACATATGGTATGATGTTAATAAAACGTGATTTTTTATTTTATTTTATTTTTTATAGAGGTAGCAGCTGACAACACTTATCCGTACAGTATAGGAGGACCTGTGCCGTACATGACTATTCAACGACATGCCAGTGTTGAAAAGACACAGCAATTACACCCTTCACCGCCTCGTCCTCCGCCTCTTTCACTACTGCCATCTATATATTCTGATGACTATCCAGCACCGTATGCTACCCTGCCTTTACATTACAGTAGTTCCAATAGGTGGCGCTCTATTCAAAATGGGGGATCAGTGCCAGATCAGGTAACTAAACTTCTTGATTTTTTCGATTGTTTTTTTAAGAAACACGAGTGTATTCAGTTGCGTGTGCATATTTGCATAAAGAGTTGTCTTCAGCGTAAACGACTGTTATTTGTTTTTGTTAAATGTACCACAAACGTTATACGTTTGAAGTGGATAATTTAATTTTAAAGTGAATATTTAATTTATTGACATCAGAACTAAACAACTTAGAAACTAAAATGGGGTAAAAAAAATAGATAAATTATTAAATGGTTTTTACTGGAAGGTGATTTTATGTGACGTTCAATTGGAACTTCCTGTATTTATATTTTACCAAATAGAAAATGTTCCACTTTTAATTGTGACCTAATGGTTGACTCTCCCAGATTATGAATCTGAGGGTTCATGGTTCATGACCCTTTATCACAAAAAATGATGTATACACTTGGGAGCTTTATAAGAGTGACAGTCAAATATTACTATTCGATCACAGAATAGTAATATAAAGTTATCCTATTCTTTGTGGTTGCCTTCACTCTAACTTGTAAGCTGAAATTTATTCACCTATATATATACACACAGATAGAAACTTCACATGAAAAACAAAAAAGAAGAAAATACGCTGAAAATTACTGTAGTTTTGCCCACCAGGAGTGTCACACAAAAACATTTTAATTTTAATAAGTTTGATAAATTTCAAAATCAGAATTTTGTGACGAAGCTAAATACACGTTCATAATTATTTTAGATATATGTTAGCTCAAAAGGTGCGTTTTTTAAAAGTAAAATTTTCTCTTTTTTTAGTAGTAGAAATCTTTTAAATGCAAACAATTTAAAATTAATGCCATTGTATATTTTAATGGTTTGTTTTTCATGCACACAATTAATTAGATGCAGGTAATAATTAATAAGAAGAAATGTATTTCAGAAAAATCTAAGCTACATTTGTAAACAAACCGTAGCCTGTTGTTGAATCTTAAAGCTACATTGTGGAAAATAATTGAGTTGACATTTCCTGACATGGATGCTTTTGAATATATTGTTTTGCTAAAATAATTATTTGAAGTAAGAACACTTGAATTTTTTTTCCCCAGGATGCATACGTTTCTAAATAACGTTACATTGATTTCCCACAAACTGTTAATGTTATTTAATGATGTATTTCACGTTCTTTGTCTCCTAGCAACTTAAATATGTGCAGGAATTTTTTTCGTTGCTAGGAAACGTCTGGAACAATATTCTTTTATTTTTGTGTCAAACTATTATTTCCAAATGCGAAAATAAAATTTGGTTTGTCCCCCACTGGGACAGCAGTAAGGCTACAGATTTACAATGCTAAAATCAGAGGTTCGATTCCTCTCAGTGAACTCGGTGTGGCTTTGCAATGAGAAAACACACACTTAAAACATGCAAACATCTGGTTTTAACCAAAGTTCACTCGTCTGTCAGTTTGTTTAAAAAGTTACCCTGTAACTCAGCACTATACCATGGACTTCATGATAGTAAAACTGAAGATTCCATTTCTCGGGATGGAAACAGCACAAATAGTCTATTGTGTAGTTTTGCACTGAAAACAATCAAACCGCTATTAAGTATTGTGACCACTGTTTGACTCGTTAGCCTTTTACTGATTTGGGATCGGCCTTAAACTCCATGAACATTTTTTCACCTATTCCAAAGTTTGAGATCAAATGGTAATACCATCAATAATTCTTAATTTACACATTTTTATTTTGTTTTCTTGTAAAAAAAAAAAGAAAAGAAATAATAGCATATTAGGCATAGTATCAGACTCTTAAGCGTATAGTGTAGTATGAAAAAACACTATTATGCATAAATACATGTGTGTGTGTGTGAAGGGTTGTAGTTTTGTTTTCTCTCTAATGATCTTGGATAGCTTATATTAAACATACATTGACATAAAATCAAGGTTCTATCTTTAAACGATAGATGGCGAACTTTAAATATTTGTGAGTTCTTTATATGCAAAAACGGCTCGTTTGGGTTGAGAAAATATTTCAAATAGAAGAGCGAACAACGTTTCGACCTTCTTCAGTCATCGTCAGGTTCACAAAGAAAGAGGTAACTCACCGGAAACTGACCACATGTTTGGAAGGGGTTGTGTAACTGAGTGTTGCAATATAGAGGGCGGGATTAGATGTTTGAATATATAATTTTATCTATAATATTAATATATGTATAATGGCGTTCCTTTATATTGGTTTATTTTGGGTTTAAGTTGTTGTATAAGTAAGGCTTCTTTAATTTTGTGTTTGTTTCTTTATCTAGTATTTTAGATGTTTGAATATATAATTTTATCTATAATATTAATATAGGTATAATGGCGTTCCTTTATATTGGTTTATTTTGGGTTTAAGTTGTTGTATAAGTAAGGCTTCTTTAATTTTGCGTTTGTTTCTTTATTTAGTATTTTAGTGTTTTCTATGGTTATGTTGTGTCCATTTGACTTGCAGTGTTCGAAAACGTGTGAAGGTGACTTTTTATGTTCTTTGAATCTGGTTTCCATTTTTCTACTTGTTTCTCCAATATAGAAGTCGTGGCAGTTATCACATTGTATTTTATAAATAATGTTGGTGTGGTGTTTGTCAGTGTAGTTCTTACATAGTATAGACCTCAGTTTTGTGCCTGGTTTTTGAATAAATTTAGTATTAAATGGAATGTTATACTTTTTACTAGTTTTTGCCAAATGTTGGTTATTTGTTTGCTGATGTCAGGAATATATGGTATACAGCAGTATATGGTTTCGTGATTTTTTGATTCGTGAGATATATTTACTTTTGTTGGTTGATTTTGCTTTCTGTCTAGGTGTCTGCGTATAATGTTTTCTACGGTTTGTGGAGAAAACTTATTGATGTTGATGAAGTATTGTTTCATTTTGTCTAATTCATCGTTAATTTTATCTGGTGAGCATAGTTTTATGGCTGTGTTTATCTGGTTTCTTAGTATGTTAAGTTTTTGTTTTGTTTCATGTGCTGAGTCTCAAGGAATGTATAGTCCAGTATGGGTGACTTTTCGGTGGATTTCTGTTTTGAATTGTGTGTCGGTTCTTATAATTTTGAGGTTAAGAAATGATATTTGATTGCTTTCTTCCTGTTCACATGTGAAGTTAATGTTGGGATGTATAGAGTTAATGTGATTGAAAAAATTAAGTATGTGTTCTGTAGATTTGAATCCCGCAACCGTGTCAAACCGTGTTTTATTCAAAAACCAGGCACAAAACTGAGGTCTATACTATGTAAGAACTACACTGACAAACACCATACCAACATTATTTATAAAATACAATGTGATAACTGCCACGACTTCTATATTGGAGAAACAAGTAGAAAAATGGAAACCAGATTCAAAGAACATAAAAAGTTACCTTCACACGTTTTCGAACACTGCAAGTCAAATGAACACAACATAACCATAGAAAACACTAAAATACTAAATAAAGAAAAAAACATAAACAAATGCAAAATTAAAGAAGCCTTACTTATACAACAACTTAAGCCCAAAATAAACCAATATAAAGGAACGCCATTATACCTATATTAATATTATAGATAAAATTATATATTCAAACATCTAATCCCGCCCTCTACATTACGACACTCAGTTACACAACCCCTTCCAAACATGTGGTCAGCTTCTGGTGAGTTACCTCTTTCTTTGTGAACCTGACGATGACCGAAGAAGGTTGAAACGTTGTTCGCTCTTCCATTTGAAATATTTTCTCAACCCAAACGAGCCGTTTTTGCATATAAAATTCTCAACAAGTGGGTTTCTCGACATCACTGATTTGTGAGTTCTGTTGTTTTACATTTTCCCTGCATGTTTGAGTACTGTTTCTTCAAAACCACCACACCTGGATTTGACACATTACACCAGTGTGCCGTAAAGGGTATGTGTTGATTCATAACAGTTTCTGTGAAGCGCCTTCAGTGTTTATCTTGAATGATGTGTTTTGAAGAGTATGAAAGTAAAATTACTGTAATCATTATTCTGCAATGGTCTAATTTGTTGTTAAGCAAGAAGCCGCCCAAAGGGCTACATGTGCTCTACCAACTGCTGGTATCGAAATACGAATCTAATACTATAAGCCCTCGGATTTGCTGCTACATCGATGGGGAGGGTAGCTGTAATGGCGGTTAGTCAGTAACTAGAATGTACAGCTGCAAATGATACGGACTAGTTCACAATGTTCTTCAACAGGCAAAGTTCTCGTGCAAGAAAATTCCTGTTAGTATCCCCCCTCAGTATATCTAGAAGCTGGGTTTCGATACCTGTGGTGGGCAGAAGACAGATAGCCCTTTGTGGAGCTTTGTGTCTAACTTTAAACAAAAACCTAAAATCTGTGATCAGCCCAGCAGGGTAAGGTGGTTAAGGCACTCAACTCGTAATCTGAAGGTCATGGGTTCGAATCTCAATCACATCAAACACGCTTGCCCTTTCAGCTGTGGGTGCTAAAAAGTTGGTAAAAGAGTAGGCTAATAGTTGGCGATAGATGGTGATGACTGGCTAGCTGCTGAATTGGTGACAGCTATCGCAGATAGCCCTTGTGTAGCTTTGCTCGAAGTTCAGAAACAAACAATTAGATTTATGACAATAACGAATGGAACAGTCATTATCACAATTTCTAATGTAAAAATGTTAAACAGCATTAGAGAAAATGATGAAACACACAAGTTCAAAAAGTGTTAGCTATTAGTTTGAGAATTACAAAATATTTTAATGAGAGAAATATGAGAAAACATAATTCCCTCTGTCTTGTTTTGATTTAGTAAACGTTTAGTATTTTGTGCAATTTTATATTGAACTAAGATACAAACAGTTAAGGGCAGTATTTGTATAGTTAGATCCCTAATGTCAAGTAAAATCATGTGTTTTTTTTACAGATTTCCAAACACTGTGATCAGAAGAATGAAAATACACTCGAACAGACAGCAGAAGTACATCATTACGACATAGCTGCTTGAAGACTAAACTTTACGTGCATTTGTTTTCAACATTCGTGGAATTAGATGAGTGTTCCAGATTTCCTAAAGTAATGAACTTTGATTAGGATAGAAATGAATCCTCAACGAGTCATACATGCTACGTTTTCACAGCTTGTTTTTAAAAAAATCATTTTTTTCTCAGTGAAAACTGGCAGTATCCTTGTGGACAGGCCTTTAGTGGTATTGATGAAACTGGCAGTATCCTTGTGGACAGGCCTTTAGTGGTATTGATGAAACTGGCAATGTCCTTGTGGACAGGTCTGTCTAGAGAGGAAAAAAAAATAGACCCTTTTCAGGTAAAAGAAATAAGAGTGGTCGTGTGATACAACTGTTTTATTTCCATATTACTTTATCTTCAAGTGTACATACACGGGCAGGTGGATAAGGTGCTTCACTCACAATATGAGGGTCCTGTTTGAATCCCCCTTCTACCAAACATGCTAACTCTTTTAGTCATGGAGGTATTATAAGCAAAGGTCAACTTCACTATTTATTGGTTAAAGAGAAGCCCAAGAGTTGGTGGTAGGTGGTGACGACTAGCTGCCTTCCCTGTAGTCTTTCACTGCTAACTTTGAGGTGGTTGGCATAGTTAGCCCTTTGCACGAAATTCCAAATGAGCAAGAAAGAAGTCTTATAATTAAAATGGAACAGGGTTGCATTGAAACTAGAGATTTAAAGAACATTTCTCTTACGTATATTACCAGTTCTTATTAAGGTCGTGTTCCTTTTGTCCTTCTAAAATATTTTAGAAAAAGGATTTTTCTCTCAAAATAAAGCATAAATATTTAAATACAAGTCGGCGTTTCGTTATTATTGTATCAGAAGGACGACTGTAATATTTACCACTAAATATATAGCTACCATAATTAACTGAAACATTGGTATTTGATATGATATGTCATTATTTTCAGTGTTTTTTTTTTTCAAGTAACCCATTGTGCATTTACTTTTTAATGTTCTCCTGGTGTCATAGATAAGAGTGTCTGGTGTGATGGATAACACAGTGTTTAACATTTAATCACCTAGTCATTACATGAGTTATGGTGTTGTACAGTCAGCCAAATGCAGTTTTAAATGAGCTCTCTCATGTTGTTAGTTACGTTAAACAAATTATAATTTTTAGTGGCGATTTTACAATAACTATACCTGTACAGTGAATAAATAGATTTAATCAAAGTATTTTTTTTCAATTAACATGTAATTTACTGTGTGTTCAGACTTCCATATAAAGGACTTCACAATTTGGTTTCAACATTCATGGAATTAGATGAGTGTCCAAGATTTTCTAAAGGAAAGAATAGCATAAGGTGCCATTTGTAGAACAGATGAAACTGCAAAAACTTACGTTAATTTTGTAATATTTGTTAGGGTTATAATTTTTAACCGACAAGTTTAGAATGTTTTGTGTTATTTTAAGCTCACGTACCTTTAGAAATGTTCCCCACTAGTACAACTGTAACTACAAATTTACAACACTAAAATCAGGGGCTCGTACAAAAAAAAAATATGTTGTTGAAAATTAGTGAGTATAAAGATCCATTGCCGAATTTCATGTCCTTCCTCTAATTATAAAACTAATAAACAATGACACTTTGTAAAAATTACACTACAAAACTTTATTTCCAAAGCTATGTAATATGAATGGATTATGCTCAAACTGTTGTCACTTGGCAGGTCAGATTATGGACTTATAGTGTTTAATTCCGGGTTCGATTACCCGCATTAGACAGATTGTAAATAGACCACGTTGTAGCTTTGCACTAAGAAATAACAACTAGTACTACTGTTTTATATCGATATATATGTACATATAACAAGTCCTTTACTATGATGTGCATTCGTAGTATATGTTAATATATCCCTGGTTTCACCTCGGGCATTTGAACGCGTATATCACTAACAAGGTATTTCCTTGTAGTTTGTCCAATATATCCCTGGTTTCACTTCGAGCATGTAAACACATCTATCACTAACAAAGTACTTCTTTGTAGTTTGGCCCCCACTAGTACAGTGGTAAGTATACGGGTTTACAACGCTAGGGTCAGGGATTCGATTCCCCTCGGTGGACTTTGCTATAAGGAAAAAACACACACACACCTTTAGAAATAATAATAATAAAATAATATAATGTACATTTTCAAAATGTTAGAATTATAACTTGGGTTGTGGATACATTGAATGTATTTAACTATCTAATAAGTTATATTGCTTTGGTACTCGTATTCAGTTATATATATTTATCTCCATCTATATTATATACAATTTTGCAACAAGCTTTAATTTGGATATTAGATATGTTTTTATTTTTATAATAGTTGTAATGATAGATAAAACAATTGCATATACAGATTGTTCATACAAATATTTTCAAAATATTTGGAGGAATTACTTGAGTAAGAATACGACTGTCTCGTTCTATGACGTTATTAGTATTATTTCTCGTGTGCATTACACGTTCCACAATTTTTTTTACCTCTTACTTGAACTGTCATGAAAAGAGTTGTACCTCTTATTGGACTTTCAACACGATATAAATTACAACTTAGAAATAATATAGAATTGATTATTTCATCCACTCTGCTGTAATATTTTGTACAAAAAATAGAAATAAAACTTCATTTGCATGTATTAGTAAGTGAATTAGTGTTTTCGTCAGTTTTATATTCTAATAACTCAAACATGACCGAAAGTTGGGTGTTTGTAGGCAGTGAATTTGTTAACACTACACTTCAATGGTATCTAATTATACAGCTCTCTCGCCGTGTTTCTAGGGTCAATTTTTCCATGTTCTTCTATACTTCTATCATCTCTCTGTTAAGATCCCAAGAATTTACGTTTTCATTGTGTCGTTTTTTGTCATACTTGAACTTCTCTTGTGTCACCATCTTTGAAAGCCTGTATTGTGTTATTTCTTGCTTTGTTGAATCTTTGTCTCGTGTCATATCCCAGATATGATTGAAGCCTTGTATCGTTCTCTTCCTTGCCATGCTTGTGACACTGTGTTATGTTAGCTCCTTGAATCTCCTTACAGATCAACATTATGTTACCTCCTTGAATCGCTTCAGAGATCTGTATTGTGTTACCTCAGTACTTAAAGGTATTTCTTGTGTTGCCCTTTTCAACTTATGATGTGTTTCAAAAGTTCTTTTGTTGTCTCTTGGTTATGTTCTAAAAAATTTCTGTCATGTGTCAAGGAACTTTTTCATTTTTCCCGTAATGTTTCAAGAAGTATTTGTTTTGTCCTTAACATCCATAGCCTGGCATGATCTAGTGGTTTTGGATCTTGACTCGCAATCTGAGGTCAAGGAGTTGGCTCGTCACTAAATATACTCATCCCTTCAGTTTGGGGAGTTATAATGTGGTGGCCAATTATCCTATTTGTTAGTAAAAGAGGAGCCCACAAGTTGGCAGAGGGTAATGTTAACGAATTTTTTCACCTCAATTCCATGATTACTAGGTTATAGATGGTTAACATGAGTAGCCCTCAAGTTAGTTACGTTCTTATACCGAATTCAGAGATTTTCGGTTCGAACCATTTTGTATGGCCCGGCATGGCCAAGTGTGTTAAGGCGTGCGACTCGTAATCTGAGGGTTGCGGGTTCGCATCCCCATCGCGCAAAACATGTTCGCCCTTTCAGCCGTGGGAGCGTTATAATATATAATATAATATTCGTTGGTAAAAGAGTAGCCCAATAGTTGGCGGTGAGTGGTGATGATAGCTGAGCCCTCGAGTAACTTTGTGCGAAATTCAAAAAACAAATGAAAACGAACCCTGTTGTTCCCAAAATGCACTCTTCATTTTTGGCGAGATTTAACTGTAACAGTCAAATATTAATACTCGCCGAGTTTGTTTGTTTTGGAATTTCGCACAAAGCTACTCGAGGGCTATCTGTGCTAGCCGTCCCTAATTTAGCAGTGTAAGACTAGAGGGAAGGCAGCTAGTCATCACCACCCACCGCCAACTTTTAGGCTCCTCTTTTACCAATGAAAAGTGGAATTGACCGTAACATTATAACGCCCCCACGGCTGGGAGGGCGAGCATGTTTGGCGCGACTCAGGTGTGAACCCGTGACCCTCAGATTACGAAGCGCACGCCTTAACGCGCTAGGCCATGCCAGGCCCTACTCGCTGAGGAACAGGGGTTGGTGGTTTTAACTAGCTGTCTTTTCTCTACTATATCATTTCAAAAGTAGGGAAATGAACAGATGTGGGTCCAGCATGGCCAGGTGGTTAAGGCACTCAACTTGTATTCTGAGGATAGTGGATTTGAATCCCCGTCACACCAAACGTGCTCGATCTTTCAGCCATAGGGACGTTATAATGTCACAGTCAATCCAACTATTTGTTGGTAAAAGAGCAGTTCAAGAGTTGGCAGTGCTGCCTTTTCCTCTAGTCTTACACTGCTAAATTAGGGATGGTTAGCGCAGATAGCCATTGCTTAGCTTTGCGCAAAATTCAGAAACAAACAAATGAACAAATGTGCAACTTTGTTGCAAAATTTTAAAAATAACTTCTTTATTATATTGTAAAAATAAAAAATAAATGTTCTTATTTGATCGAGTTACATTGTGTAATTTTAAATTGTGACATAACTTTTTTAATGACTAAAATAAATTTATTCATTAATTAAGGCCTAGTATTGTCTGATGTTTACGACAATAACTTGCAATCTGGTGGTCGCGGGTTTCAATCCCCGTTCCTAAACATCCTGGCTCTTTTAGCTATGGGGTTGTTATAAAGTGGTGGCCAATTTCACTATTCATTGGCAAATGAGTAGTTCAAGAGTTAACAGTGGGTAATATTGACTAGTTGCCTTCCATCTAGTGATTCTAGAATGACTAGCACAGTTAACCTTATAGTTGTGGGCAAAATCCAAAACAAACCAAAGCATTCGTTAAGACATTCAGATCCATACTATAGTAAAAACTTCAGTAATAATTCCTTAATGGATACTCATTGCCCCCAGTGGCTCAGTGGTATGCCTGCGGACTTACACGCTAAAATCTGGGTTTCGATACCCGTGGTGGGCAGAGCACAGATAGCCCATTGTGTAGCTTTGTGCTTAATTCTAAACAGCAGGATACTCATTATGAAAAACTTAGTTGAAGTAGTGTGAACAAATAAAGATTTGGAAGGATGAAGTAATCAGTAAATTTTGTAATTTCGAATACAACAGTTACACTTAAAGCACAGACGAACATTTAACTTGATTCTTGAGTTGAAATTTCATAATTTAATAAATTTTATAGGGCCAGAAAGAAGCTTATCAGCTTGTCAACGACATCCCTTCCAGCTCCAACTATTACCACCCCTTACTGCTTGTGTATTCATCTAACCTTTTCTCGATCTCAGTTAAAGTTTCTGTTTCCACCACGCTTTAAGGCAGTTCATTTCAAAACCCAACCACCCTGTTTTAAAACAGTATTATCTAAATTGCATATGGCAATGCCAATGATGCCAATATTTGAATTTAGCCCTCTGTGCTTCAGTGTTTTCACTGCTAAACACATAAACATTAATGGATCTATATTATCAATATCTTTAATAGTATTCAACACCTCAAGCACCTTTGACCATTTTCCTCTCACGAGAAAAAAGTTTGAAGATTTTAGTTTCACCTCATTGGACAATCTCACCATATCATCCTGGTGTCTCCTCTCTGAATCTTCACCAACAATTCAATGCCCTTGAGGAAAGGAGCCCAAAACTGTACACAGCACTCTAAATGAGGCCTTACAAATGGTCTGTACAGTGAAACAATAATATCCTTTGTTTTGTTTTCGACATTTTTACCACTGCTACATAAGATCCTATTTGCCATACTGTTGGCTATAACACACTGTTTAAACGACTTATGTGATTTTTCAGTCACAACACCAAGATCTTCTTTTTCAGCTATGTTATTTTATGCATTCCTGTTTAAATCATAACAGTAATTTTAATTTGAAAACGTGCATACACCACCTTGAATTTTGAATAAAGATCATTTGACATGTATTGACTCACTGTATCAAATGATCAAAATCTCCCTGAAAGTCTGCAGCATCTTTGATACAGTCAGTCACCCCAAAAACTTTATGTAATCTGCAAATTTCAAATTTTTATTGGTCGTTTCAGAGTAATATAATTAATATAGATCACAAAGAACAGAGGACACAACACAGAGCTCTTGTAACTGGGATTGAATTAGACCTAATTCCATTTACAAGTACTTCCTGCTTTCTAGTCTCCCCACAGTTTTTTATTCAATTTAATAAATTCCTCCCACACCTACAGGATTAATTTTTATAACAACTCTTTTGTGAGATGCCATATCAAATTTTTTTTTAAAATTAAAATAAGTAAATTTATGGTATTTCCATCATCAACTCTTGCAGTAACATCTTCAATGGCTGTCAGAATTCTTGTTAAACAAGACTTTCTCTTAGCGAAGCCACGTTGCCTTTTTCACACTAGATCAGACTGATTTATGTGACCGCAATTCATCTTTAATCACACTTTCCAAAACTTTTCTAACTACTGATGTAAGACTAATTGGCATATAATTGACTGGACAATGTTTATCGCCTCTTACAGATACTGGGCTAACATTATCCAGCATCCAGTCTTATAATGCTCTTCCACTATTCAATGCTCTATAAAAATGTTATCTCACAAGTATCAACTAAAATATTTGCATGCCTTTAAAACTTAAGGTTAAAAATTGTTTGCTCCAAAGGATTTATTAATTTTGGAGTATTCAACCTTTCTCTTACAATTTCAGAGCTTAAAATGATATACTTTACAACAGTAGTTTTCCAAAACATCAAATAATATAGTATTAGCTTGTATTTACCTTTGTAAATACTGAAGAGAATATATAATTTAATAAGTTTACCATCTCAAAATCTACTGGGATCATTTCCCCACTATCATTTTAAAGAATTATTTACTGTTTGACTTAACTTTCTCAATCAACTTTCTTTTCAAAACATTTTTTTCCTTTTTAACATCCTTTTCAACAAACTCTCTTCGTTTTCTATAGCCCTTCAAGTCCTTATGATTTTCAGTAAGATTAAATTTCTTGAACTTATTATGTTTATCCCTAATATAGTCTCTTAAACCTTTACTAAATCATACTGGCTTATTCTGCTCCGTTTACTAAATCATACTGGCTTATTCTGCTCCCTTTACTAAATCATACTGGCTTATTCTGCTCCATTTCCCCTTTTCTCTGCATATCAATTTTTCTCTAAATGCCCCTCATTATATTCAAAATCCCCTCCAAACTATTTGGTCCAATCTACGGGGGCCAGATCATGTTTTGTGCATTCAAAGTTCACTTTCCTGAAATTTAGAATCAAGGTACTATTGTTCCTCAATTCTACATGTAGTAAAATCCCACACCTAATAGAGCGATGGTTACTTGTACTTAAATGTTCAACATTCACAACACTCTCTTGGATGTTCACATCAGATGCTAATATTCTATCTTGCAAATTTCGTATCAACTGATGCATATAAATGTACCCCAAACAACTTCTAAGCCTATTTCTCCTCACAATTGGACTCAAAAATTTCTAAATCAATACTTCTGAAAGTAAAATCTTGCATGAATAACCCATTTTAAGCCTACATTCTGATCTCATTATACAATTTCTCAATAACTTCCATATTTTTACCTGGTGCTATATAAAACTTCAGGCTACAATACGTTTTACTTTATATCCGTTAACACTCACCCAAATTAAAACAATCTCATTGCTGCTTTCTGTAATTCAACACGATATAATTCACTTAGTTTATATGAAGCTACTCCCATCTTTTTTTCAATATTCTATCTTTAGTAAATAATTTGTATTTCAAAAAAATTCTTTAACTAAAATTGTTCAGATCTAACCATATTTTAGTGATACCCATAATATCAAAACCCTCAGTTTCCACAATTTCTTTAAACTCGTCAATATTACTTCTAATACTTTAGCATTATGATCGTAACAATACTTTTGTGTTTTATGTCTCTTATACGTGTTTTCCTGTCAACTATCTTTCGTGTTTTACTAAGAGTATTGCCCTCACATCTGTTTATCCACAGTTTAAATCCATTACTGCAGATGAGTTAATAGAACTTGCTAATATGCTAACTCCTATCTTGTTTAAGTGTAAGCAATTCATTCTAAAAAAAATTAATTTTCCCATTAAAATCATCCCAGAAATACAATCCGCCCAATTAGTTCATTCCTACATACTAACCTAAGCCTGGCATTTAATCCTAGTATCCTACTTGGTATCAAATCCCACAGTTCTTTCTTGACAATATCCTTGAATAAATCAAGCTATGACTTCTTCCCTTAAATGTTTTAATCATTGTTTTATAGTAATAAATAAGTTCTTCAGATCCATCTTTTCTTACATCATTGGCCCCAACATATACCATCAAAACTGCATTACTGCTAGCACCCTTAAAGAAACCCTCTCTCTGGTTCCATCAGTTATTAGGCCTGGCATGGCCGAGCGCGTTAGGGCGTGCACTCGTAATCCGAGGGTCGCGGGTTCGCGCCCGCGTCGCGCTAAACATGCTCACCCTCCCAGCCGTGGGGGTGTATAATGTGACGGTCAATCCCACTATTCGTTGTTAAAAGAGTAGCCCAAGAGTTGGCGGTGGGTGGTGATGACTAGCTGCCTTCCCTCTAGTCTTACACTGCAAAATTAGGGACGGCTAGCACAGATAGCCCTCGAGTAGCTTTGTGCGAACTTCCAAAAACAACAACGACAACAACAACCATCAGTTATATCTTGTATCTCTGCTCCTGGTTAGCACAAGCGTATCATATATCTCCTATTTACTATGTCTACTACTATATCTACATGGCTCGCACAATGAACTGTGTATAATCTGCTTACGACGGGTATCTAAACTCAGTTTCTAGCATTGTAAGTTTGCAGATATACCGCTGTGCCACTGAGTGGTTGCTGAAGAGTCGCCTACACCTTCCCTATCTCTCAGAAAATCATCTGTTTTACTTACCTGCTAAGTCATCTTCAGCATAGAGGCTACCAATACAAGGGTCTTGGCCTCCTCTAAAGAAAAGAAAAATTGTGGTCACCAAATCAGCAATTTTATCTAAAAATGCCTGATCTACAAATTATTTTAAAGTACAGAAATGTACACAATTTACGGTGCTATATAGTACAACAACTATAGAAAAGGGAAATTCCTGTTAGTTGCAGAATAATTTTCTGTCTCTAATGTTTATTTCACCTGTATAGTACACGTCGAATACCAGTGACCTGCTGATTCGAGCTGCGTAATGACTATATACAGTGTTAGTTGTACTTCTGACTCACACGAGGACCACCCATCCCATTTCTCTTTAAAAACAGCCTCGCTGTGTAAATATGGAATATACAGGTTTCTTTATGAGAATGATATAACTCAGCAAAATTTATTTCACTTATTCTGCCCTGGTGGTGTGTTAGAGTTCCAGTTTTTGTTTTTACTACATTGTACCCAAAAATGTTCATACATATTGAAACCATTTAAAGGATTTATTTAAAAGAAGCAGTATATGAAAAGACAGCTGAAAAATTACTGATAACTGAGAGCTATATTATTGAAGGGTGGCCTAAAGCACATTACCACACTTCATAGCTCTCCGCTACACAGCGGTTTAGTCTACGGATTTACAACACTAAAATCAGGGGTTCGATTTCACTCTATGGGCTCAGCAGATTGCCCGATGTGACTTTGCTATGATAAAAAAAACACACATACACATTGCTATATTTGTGATTGACTGTTTCCTTTTATGTGGAAAAAATATTATTTCAATCTTGATATAGCTTGAAGCTTCATCATAATACGGTCCTGCTACTTCCCCTTATCATTAGCACGTGCTTGGAATCAGTTACTTAACCTGAATCATAGCCTATTATTGCCCCTAAAGACACGATTTTCCAAGCCTTATTTCCAGTGAGTGATATGATATTCTACTGGAGAAAAATTATATAAAAATCTCTTTTTTGTTGTTGCAGTAGTTCCAACGTAACAATTAAAATCATGTGCAATATAACTGAAGAAACTGCCAGAATAATATGTTAACTGGAAGAAGAACAGTTTGAAAAAAACAAGGACTTTAAAGTAGTTATGGGAACTTAAAAAGACGCTAATTATTCTTAGCAGATGTTGCTACAAAATTTGTTGACAGTTTAATTAATTTGTTTGTTTAAATATATATCAATTTTACCCGCGATGGATACTATCGCAATTAATAATGGGGCTTGTTATAACCAAATTTCATTATGCGAATAAACTTAATTTAAAGAGAAGTGATATTATATACTTTTCCACACAAATAAAATCAATCAAATGTGAATAAACGCTAGAACTGAATTTTGAGTTTGTGTCTTATATGATGGTTACAGCAAATAATTAGAATACTGGATTAAGATCACATTCACTTTTATAAACCTTAATCAAACTAAATATGAAAATATCATCTTACAGACAAAAATACCTCAGTCATATAGCATTAATCTTTACTGTGCGCCAATTCGAATAATGAAAAAGTAACATTTCATAATACAGCATTTGTGAATGCAATTAATTTTATTTGATTTTTGATTTCACAGTATTTTTTACGGATTTTTTTTTCCTGTTGCGTTAATATAATTGCTATAAAAGTTAGTAATGGTAGAGGCTGTTGACATTTTTACTGTAGTGTTACACTAAATTTTGGCTGAATGAAAGTCGGTAGTTAAGCCTAATGTCAAAGAAAGTTTGAATGAGTAATTAAAAAAAGCGACACCACAGTACTGCAAATGCGTGAAAAGCTTTAGCAAGTACAACAGGATTAGCGTAGTCTATGTGATTTATTATACTTAAATTATTTTTCTGATTAGTTCCGTAGAGTTAACGTAGTGACAGATTAATTTACCCTAACATTTATTATCTGGGTGAGAGCGTAAAGAAGTGTTTAATAAAGTAAATTAAAAAATATAATTGAGCTTCGTTTTTCGGTGAGTGACACATTAGTTCTTGTAGTCGTACAGCGTGTAAAACAGTAAATACAAAAAAAAAATAAAATCTTATTTGTCATTGTCGGTTACACAAGTAAAATGCAAATGTTTTATGAGGATGTCTTTGGTGTGTGTTGTGTATTATAAATGTTGTTGGTGAACGATTTGATTATTTTGATTTCTCGAGAATGAAATACACATTTGCACAAAAAAAGTTATCTTCATTTAGTAATTTTTTTTACCTAAGGTTAGTATTACTAAACATCTCCATAGGTTTTGGTTAAGACTATTGTAATTTACCAAATTATTTTGCCATATGTATATATATATATATATATTTGTGCATCTAAATGGAACGTTTCAGCATTATTTCGTCATTATTTGTTTAAGAAAAATGATAATTTCCTTGTAAGGAGAATGCTCAAAGACTTAATTAAAAATACCATTCGCACGATAATTTTTGAAGACTTAGCCTCAAAATGTGTATGCGTTATCTACGTCATAAGTACACATAAATCGTAAACTGCAACATACAGTGCAAGTTTAACAAGGAAAAAATATTTTGTATATTTCATTTTAATATTAGAACTTTGTTGCGTGTATTGTTATTAGAAGAATGTAAACTAACAGAATGCAATTTCATGTGTAGCTGTATGACTGAACAGTTAATTAATTGCCTGTGTAGATCATTTTGTAGTGACAATATTTTTCACAACAGAATAAAGGGAGATACACTTTTGGGTGGCTGCATTGTGCAGTATTAGTTATAGTAGACGTTATAAAGGTTTTGGATTGTGTTACAGTAATGAACTGGACTGCAGTTGTTTTCCTGGCTTTGACATTATTACTCTGATGGTTTATTTTAGGTTATGAATCCAGCAGGTACAGTCAAAGTTGACATTGAATCAAAAGAAATATTTAGCGTTATGAAGCTCTTAAAAGAGGTAAGTAAGAAGATCTCATAATGATATAACTGCATGTTTTTTAAAAACCTAATAATAATTAAAATATTCAAATAAAAATCATCATCTTCTTGCATATTTATGATGTACAAGTAGTTGCTAGATTATAAACTGTAAATTCAAGATGTTATAGTAAGTTTTAAGGTTATTAATTTATGTTTTTTAATTAGATTAAGCTTATAGCATTGTTTGAAATATAATTCTGTTGAATGTATTCTACACTGACAATTATACTTTGTCATTGAAAAATATAACACAGAAACGTCTTTTTTTGTAAGTATCTAATAGAATTCTTTACTTGAATAAAGTTGGTTTCAAAAATATATTTTAGGGAGTTATTATTTAGCATGTATTCAACAAAGACTTTCGTTTGTAATCCAGAAATTGGTATGTAAGTAGTGTGTGTTATTGCGTTTGTTACAAGTTCAGCGTGCAGTGTATTTCGTTTCATGTCTACAGCAGGTGAAAAAGGGATTTCAGAAAAAAAAATCATGACAATCAGTTTCTTTAGTTTTCGTTTAACTAACAGTAGTTATGGTCCACATCTTTATATTGCAGCTAATTGGGCAACTCGTTAACAGGTCAAGTTGCATCACTCCTTAAACTAAGGCATGCTGTTTATATTGAAGAGATGGAATGATATGACCAATCCCACTGGTATTAGAGACATCACTTTTGTGTTGTGTACATATATGCATGTAAAAGTTGACTCAATGTTGTTATTTTACTTAGCACCATTCAAAGTATTGCTTCACTCCTTTACAGTAATTATAGTGATATGTACATCATTTATGTGTTAGCTTATTTACAGATATTCATATTATTATTTCTAAAAGTAATTCATTCTGTAATCGAAGTGCCTTTTGATTACTTCATTGTCGTGTGTTTACACTTGTACTTTTTTCGTCCACTGTGATTATTAAATTGGGTAACTTGACATTGTGGCCGTATGATTATTTTAAAGTGAGACATATAATACTGTGGAAGTGGTATGCACTTGAAAGTTACTTACTTTACTGTGTGGTACTTATAAGTTGGAAACTTTAGTGTTAGGCCTAAAATGTAAATGCAGTGGATGCCTTGTATTCTTAGGAAAGGAAACAAATTATACAGTTATAATTACACAAATAGATAATATGGTAATTCCATCATTAGATCAAGGTGAAGATGAATTACGAGGATATCATCACATTTATTCATTCATTTGACAGAGAGAAGTGTAAAATCACTTCCTAAACTGAACTTCAGGTAACACAATCAATTGACCATGAAGAAACTTTTGAAACTGTGTGATCCCAATCTTTCGCCAAAAGTTGATGATGTCACAGCAACAGGGCCCGTAACGACTGGGTGGGTTAAGGCATTTGATTCATAATCTGAGGGTTGCAGGTTTGAATCCCCTTTGCACCAAAATGCTCGCTCTTACAGGTGTGGGGGGCATTGTAATGTGACGATCAATCACATTATGTGTTGGTAAAATAGTAGCCCATGAGATGGTGGTGGGTGGTGATGACTAGCTGTCTTCTTTTCAGTCTTAGACTGCTAAGTTAAGGACAGCTAGTGCAGATAGCCCTCATGTAGCTTTGCATGAAATTAAAAAACCAAACATGGCAACAGCTGCAACACCTGTGTAAATTCCAGAAAGCAGTGAGAAATATGATACAGAGACAGGAGCAGTTAACTTTCATGGAAGTGAAACTTTTATGACATGAACATATTTTCTAAACCATCAAGTCCTGAAATGCACTACAAATGTTTTAACCAACATCCATTTCTACCACTCAAAAATATTCCAGTTGATCAGAATGAGTACTACCAATAATCAGTTATGATTTTATTCCAGTTTATCAGAATGAGTACCACCAATAATCAGTTATGATTTTATTCCCATTTATCAGAATGAGTACCACCAATAATCAGTTATGATTTTTAAAAAAAAAACAGTGGCTTTCTTGTTTGAATTGGTAACAAAAGGGTTTCTGCACTATTTGGCAACGCTTTTCAACCAGGCCTTCACTTTTGTGTGACTGTAGTGACTTGCACCATGTCCTACAGCATGTAAAGGTACATGAAAGATCTAAGGAATCCATGTAAAAGGTGAAGACATCTTGTTCTGTGTACCTTACATGCTGTATAATAAATGAAAAAAAAATGGTTTTAGGAGAATTATAAATTTTTTAAAATAATTATTGCTGTTATCAAGGTTATTGGAAAGCTTAATATTTCATTAATATGGATGGAGGTGAAGCTATACATTAGTTGGAAGAAGTTTAATAAATCAGTGTTTTCCTTAAACTGATTAAAACATTCGAGTCAATGTGAGGTGTCGTTCTCAAAACATTTGAACAAAGGTAAATGTTAACTCCAAGGAGTGCAAAAACTAGAAGTACTTTACACTTTCATCAACAAAACAACAGTCAACAAGCTACTTGTTACAGTGTAGGTTGTGATCTGTAAGTTTATATCAGATGAAGTTAGAAGTGCTGGTATGTTCTCAATACAAATGGATTTCCTACAGATTATCAGTGTAACTTACCATTGTGCTGTAAACTGATACCTGAAATGTGTTGGTTGGGAAAATCAAGTGTGCAACCAGCTGTGGACCACTCCAAAGCAGATCTCTGAGGTCTGACCAAGTTTCTTATTACTCTGCATCATTCAAAGTTACTTGATGCTGCCACAAAAATAGAAGCTAGAGACATGCTGGATGGACTTCCATATTTATGTTTGTTTTCCATCATATCACATCTGTATCAGAATATCTTCAAACAAATGGATTTAATTGAGTCCAGACTTAGAGGTAAATACAGTGGTGTATAGTTCAACTTAGGGCACTGAAGGACAACATGCAAAGCAATGTAGCAAGAGCAAAAAAAAAAAAAAAAAAAAAAAGAAGAAAAAAAAAGAAAAAAAGAAAAGAAAATTGTCAGACCAATGAACAAAATTTTGTGCAAAAGTGATTGGTCAGATCTCTTAGATGTTGATGAATGGGATGAGGTCAAGGAGTCACTTGAATTTTCTGTCCAAAGAAAGAGAAAACAAAAAACTAAGCATAATGAAACAGTATTTGCAGAAGGTGAGACAACTGCATTGCTTATCACTACATACAGGATTGACAGTTCTAGAACAAGATCTAAAAGTTAAGTTGTTTTTTAATAGTTTGGGTTTTGTGTGAAAACGTTACCACCTCTTATAGGTTTTTGACCAGAATTTTTAAGATTGACAGTTTTAACATTGTATTTTGTAATGCAACAGTAAGTCTCACAACATGGTTTGCTAAGCCTAGTCATCTGTGTGATTACGTGCACTGTTTTGATCCAGAGAATTTTTCTGAAATAAAGAAAAAGGACTTGCTGTATCACTTGATAAGATAACTCGGCTCATGTTACACCTAAATGTTACAGAAGTAAAATTTGAACAGAAGCATTTTGCAAGTGATCACTGAGGGAAGTAACACCACTGATGCATCTGAGACTGACCGTGTAGTAGAATACAAGGACATTACTTGATGCTAAACTTTCCAGAGTGTGGGGATGGTGCTTAAAGTGTTTCTCAGTTGATTGACAACTGCATGCTGCATTCAAAAGAATATAACAACTAAAGATAAAGTGTTACAATCTTATGCCACTTCTCACTCTGAGAGATGTTTTGAGAAGCTAAAGATTACCAGAGCAAAATGAAGGAGCCTGTAATTAACTAAGTATCTTGGACCTTTCATAGCTTATGAATGTGAATTTATCAAAACATTTCTGATTTTAAAACACCAACCAATAACCATTTGAATTTGTCAGATGATTATAAGAGTGTGTCTGTGTAAGTCATGTTTTCAGATACTGTGGAACCCTTCTAAACCAGCCACCTTTGGGACTGAGACAAACTGGCCTGATTAGAGGGGTTCCACTGTACATAATTAGGAATTATGTAAACAAAAAAAAAAGGAATTCTGATTGAATGACTGCTTTCAAGGGGTGACTGAATCTGAGGGGGGTTCTACTGTACTGTTAATCCACACAATCACTGGGCATTTACTTTCATTATTTCGTGTATGTGTTGTAGGCATACAGAACAGAAACATAATGCATAAAGTATTCACATATTTTCATTCTGTGTGCACGCCAGGTCTCTATGAGGAACTATTATGTTTCTTGTACTGCTGAAAATGCTAATAATATGTGGTTACAATTTTAAATTAAGAGTTAGAAAATGTCTTTTAAAATAAACTCAAAATTATTATGGCAAGAGTTTTTTGTATTTAAGTTGTGGAGTTTTCGCTCATCTGATGGTGTGCAAGTTCTCTGTGCAGTGCAATTTGATATACCTCTCAAAAAATTATTAGGTCACCATTGGAGTTTCCCTAATAAGCCTTTACCAGTGCCTCCAAAGGAGACTTAGCCTGCCATTGGCTATGTGTATTACTTTGATGGGGGAGATATAGTACTCTAACTGCTATAAGACACTAGGAGTGTAGAATAAGTAAGTACATAAATTAAAAGCATGAATTTTATGTCAAAAAGCTTCTTTACACTTTTCAAGGTGGACTGGACAGAACCATGGATCATCTTCCTCATGACTTTTCATGGATTTATTACTGTCTTGGCTGTAGTGACTCGTAACCATGGAAACATTCAAGCAGTGTTATTTTGCATGCTTCGTAAGTGCCACTTTTTAAAAGACTAAACAGACTTGTTAAGTCAGTGTTGTCGAGAAAACCCACTTGTAGAGAAATATGTATGCAAAAATGGCTCGTTTGGGTTGAGAAATGTTGTTCGCTCTTCTATGTAAAATATTTGTTAAGTATTTAATTACAAAATTAATGAGAACATGATTGCATCTTTCAGTTGAGTTTATATATACACAACACTTTTTTCCTACAATAAATGCACTTGTCAAGAAATTCAGAGTGAATATTTTTGTTCAAATTATTGTGTAATTTTAGCAATATGCATGAATAACTGGTACATTGTTATCTTTTTGTCCCAAAGTAATCCAAAATTTACCATTTAACTGCACACAAACTTTTTACAAATTCATTTTTTATAGTTAAATGTCTATGGATTGCCTTCAAAACTTATTCACATTGACTAAGATAAAGATTAAAACCTGGATCAAAAATAGAGTAAATTAAAAAAAAAAATGTTTCCACATATTTGGTATATGTTTAAATCTTGGCCTTATCGGCTGTACTCACCTGTTTACAACTATTTTTATAAAGAACACGGATTGATTTTAGAAAGTTTAGGTTTATAAAAACGTCCCCTTATTTCATGTGTCCTGTTCTCCGATATCTATTTTGTTTGTATTAATCACTTTACCAGATTGTTGTTTTAAAACCAAGGTAGAAAAATAATTGATAGGTTACTTTCCTGTATCTTTTTCTTGTTTGAAAAAATACTGAATCGAATGACCCCAGTTGTACTCTGATTATTTAAAATTATTAAACTGTGATGAATTTAAATTTTTGAAAATGTTGTTGGAATTGCTCGGAAAGAAAACTGTTCAGTGAATTAACACGCAAAGTGACTTGCTGTCTAACTACTCGCTAATGACCTTGGATGACCTCTATTTTGTTAATTCTCATAATTATACAGCGGATCAGCTTTTTGTCTACAAATACAAATGTTGCTTTGACTATGATGGGAGCAAGCTGTGGCCTGACAGTTAGCTTGAAACGTGAATGTGAAGGTACATAGTTTGTAGCACTTTGCCACAAAATCATGCCCTACACTTCAGGTATGTCATAAGAGTGACCATTAGAGCACACTACTTGATCTGAAGTGGCCCAGATGTTGGTTGCTGTTGACTGAGTATCTCCTCTCTCTAATGTGAGACTAACAAGTTAGTAAGATACATTTTAGACTTGGAATACATTGGACTTTATTCTAGAGGTCCTGGATTAAGAAACTGGTGTTCTATCAATTAATTAAAAAAAATCAATAATTCCTCCAGGGATTTAGAATAGTGAAACCTTGGAATTTTCCTTGTTACTACAACACTGAAGGTATTAGCAGACTAAATCATATTAAACAGTTACAGTTGGGTAATACAGAGTAATTATTTGTGGTTATTAGATAACATCAATGTTCTTCTTTAATGAAAATCGTGATGTACTTACAAGAATTTCCACACAGTGAAAACAATTTTTCTTTCATTCAGTGTTAATGGTTTACTTCTCTGAAGTCCTGAATGAATGGGCAGCTAGAAATTGGAGGTAGGTAGTTTTCACTTGTTAGATAGTGATTCATCAAGATGTTTCTCAAGGTTGTAGAGAGTTGTCTGTTACTACAAAAGAAATTATTAAGAAAATAATATCAGAATTCTACAGCTCAGATTACTTGTAACATCATAAATGTTTGCAATGTTAAGCGTCTAGATTCTTTATTTCTCATCCTTGTCGCATCACACTTCTTTTGATGTGGCTAGTTTTTACAGAAAACTAGTTTTTGTGCATGTGGAATATTGCCAGTTGTAATTGACTACATGTAACTCCACTTTTTGTTCTACAGACTTTTTGCCCGAGACCAGTACTTCGACAGTAGTGGAGTTTTCATTTCCATTATGTTTGCTGTTCCTTCATTGCTTAACTGTCTTTTCCTTGTGGTAAGTAAAATCATTTCTTTAAAACTATGAAAAGTTTCAGCTCAAATTTTTGAAAGATATTTATTGTTTCCCACTGTAAAATGAAAGTTTTTTGGAATAATCAGATTCTAGATCTTAGATCGTGTAACACGTTACTTCTGCAGGCAGTTAACCATTATGGTCTCCACGATAAGGTCATTATAGTTTTGTTCTAATAATGGTGATTGTAAAAGGTGCCAAATTTCTCATGATGTCACGGTGTGAAACTTTGAAGAAAAGTTTAAAACTTTAAAGAAATTTTATTTCACTTGTTAAATATCATTGTTTTTTACGGTGTAAGGACTTTAAACTTTATTGTACTCTATACGATTTTAATTTGATTACTGCTCACACGTTTCAGAATAGTGTTTTTAACTGTCTGATTTAATGATATTTTTATGTATTATTTTGAACATAAAATTTAAAAACATTGTAGTTGGGTGTTCATGCTTGTTATGTTACCTGTGTTAAAGATTCAACTGATTTATTTCAAGTCAAACTTATTAGAGAAGATTGGTTTGATGAACTACAATTGTCACTTCTGTTCAAAAACACAAAGAAAACCTTAATCTAGTGTGTTAAAATTTACTGTTTCTTGTATAATGACATACTTAGATGCAATCGTTTCTTATAATTCTGGTCTTGATGTTTCAATAGTAAGCTAAAATTCTCTCACTATTAAGGGGTCCAGCATGGCCAAACGTGTTAAGGCGTGTGACTCATAATCTGAGGGTTATGGGTCCACATTCCAGCCATGCCAAACATGCTCGCCCTTTCAGCCATGGGGGCATTATAATGTGACAGTCAATCTCACTATTCGTTGGTAAAAGAGTAGCCCAAGAGTTGGCGGAGGGTGGTGATGACTAGTTACCATCCCTCTAGTTTTATACTGCTAAATTAGGGATGGCTAGCACAGATAGCCTTCGAGTAGCTTTGTGCAAAATTCACAAACAAAGCAAACTCACAAGTAAGCTAAAAAAACAAATTTAAACTAATTTTAAACTGTTTACTCAATAAAAAGATGAAGTCTCGAGTCTGTTTTCTTCATTGAAATTGGTAGTCAAACTTGATATAGCAAGTATCACTAAAAGCATTTGGGTTTAAAGAATCAAACAGGTTTGTATTAACAAAGCAGCTATTAGGGCTCAAATCAGAAGTATACTTTAAGAGTCGATTGTTGGAATTGCACATTGTGCAAACTTCATGACATGCAACAAATAAGTGATGTTAGGTGATACTTTATTACTAATAATTATTATTTATTGAAACTAGTCTGTTATAATAATCCTTTTTATTTCACGTTTTTCTAGTTCTTTTGCAAATTCCAATTGTGTAATAAAATATAAAAAGGGTATTTTCTTTAGTTTTTGTTTAAGATTGCTTGACATTTTTCGGGTGTTTAATATTCCAGAATCCCATCTGGTGTAATTGAGAGTGCATTTTTTGTCATTGTTTTTAATACCTGTTTACTGCTGTTTAAATATATAATTCTAGTATTTCTAACATATATAATTTAGTGTCAGTGGCTCTGGATCTCGGGAACGTTGCTTATAAAAGCCAAACAAGCACAGTTGAGACGCGAGCAGCAGCGTGTTGTCAGTAGTTCTCGACAAGTTCGTGGCAACGATAGCAGTTCCAACAGAGGCACTTCAGGTTTGACTGGCCATGAGAAATGTGATTAAGTCATTTTGACTCAAGAAGAAGAAATAGAAGTCCAGAATATTTTAAGAACAGCTATCATGTGAACCAGTAATGGTAGTTAAATACTTCTAAGCTGTTTTCAAAAACACTGGTAACAAGCTGTGCTTATAATGGGTGTCACTTTAAATCTTGGTGAAAAACTGTGTTGTGCACGGTATTCAAGTCAAAAGAATAGGTTGTAGTAAAATAGTTCAATTAACTTTGAAATAAAGTCTGTACACAATGTGAAATTATTTATAAATCATAAAGAACAGTAGTTGAGTATTACCTTCAAATATTGAAGAAATTTATATTCTTTATAACAAAAAGGTATCATTGAGAAAGATGTATAACGTAGTTTTAGTTCAGTCGTTGCTGACACGTTTAAAAATTTCAGTGAACTTGCACACACAGACACGTGTGTTTATATATTAGTGTATCACGTGTTGTCTGTTGTGTTTAGCACTGATACTGTGTTAATGCTTTCAAGCCTGAGCTGTGAACATGTTTATATCATGAAATGTGTGAAACAACCTGATGTTCAAAACCTGACAAGTGTGTTCATGTTTGAATTTCTCTATAGAACAACACTTCATTTTCTTGTTAGTTTTAATTTGATACAAGTGATGGTTAATTATGCCAAAATGTGGATTTTTTTTTTTTGTTTGGTACATTTTTGTATCATTTTGATTTTGAGATGGCTTTTGAATAAAGGTGTACTTAACATTTATAATTAGTGTATATGAAAGATGAGCAAAGAAAATCCTTTTTCAGATATAAATATCTGTCATTAATTGTAACATTATTATTCCCTGATGGCTTGGGTGCTAAAAATTCTCAAATTTAGAATTCAGTTTCTGTAGTTAGCGACAGCACAGATCATACGTTGTATACTTAACAACAAATAATGTTGTAATCGATTAAACTTATTTCCAAAGTGCATATGCAATCTGAACAGGTAACTTCTGTTTCTGTAATGCAATATTAAATCAATATTAAATACATTAACAAATGGGACAGTAATTAAAACTAAGCTAAGTTACAAACCTTTCATGGAAATTTTGTCAAGAATATTCAACATTATTTGCCATCTTAACATTAAATTTTTACTGTTTATATATGAATTGAAACTAAGGAAACTTTTTCAGAAATAAAAAGGTTAATAATTCATCAAACCATTTGAATAATTATAATTAATATTAATGTTTTCTAACTTTATAGATTAATTAAAGATTTAACAAAATTTGTTAAATTATGCTAGATATGAGTAAGAATGTGATAATTCTATTATTCAATAGTCTTGTATCTTTTCACCATATTCGTAATTACTGCCTCTAGTGAACAAAATTAAGAGTTTATGCATTCGAAGGTATGAATAATTAAACTGTAGTGATAATGGTTAAGCAGTGTATTATTTTGATATGAGAAGATGTTTGAGTTTGTTCTGTTCCATCTTAATTATAAATGGTAGAGATAATGGTTAAGCAGCATATTATTTTGATATGAGAAAATGTTCTAGTTTGTTTTGTTCCATAATGAGATAATGGTTAAGTAGCATATTTTGATATGAGATGTTCTAGTTTGTTCTGTTCTATCTTAATTACAAATGGTAGAGATAATGGTTAAGTAGCATATTACTTTGATATGAGAAGACGTTCTAGTTTGTTCTGTTCCATCTTAGTTTTTGTCACTCAACACACCCTTGGAGGCCGTAGCCATCCGTGTTTCCTTGGGTCATACCATCACTGTTTGTTCTCTGTACCTGTCCCCTGGAGAGACATATGATCAATCAGAACTTGATGCTCTCGTTGAACAGTTGCCATCTCCATTTCTAATCCTGGGGGATTTTAATGGACACCATCCCCTCTGGGTAAGTGCTTTTATTGATGGGAGGGGTCAATCTGTAGAGCGGATGCTCTCTGATCACAATTTTTCTCTTTTCAATACTGGTTCTTCCACTTACTTTCATGCACCAAGTCAGTCCTTTACCGCTATTGATCTCTCAGTTTGCTCCCCTTCATTATTCTCCCATTTTTCATGGAGGGTTGATAGTAATCCACTACTCGCATTCCCCGGTGGAAGCTGGATCAGGCAAACTGGTCCACTTTTACTGCTCTGGCAGAACTTGATCCTGCCATCATAAATCAGCCATCAATAGACGACTGTGTAGCAGCAGTAACTGACTGTATTATACTTGCAGCTGCTCAGTGTATTCCTAAAACCTCGACACGTTTTTCACGATATCCTCGTCCATGGTGGAATCCTGCTTGCCACTTAGCACGGAAGGCTCAAAAACGGGCCTGGGATACTTTTCGTAGATATCCCACTCTTTCAAACTGGTTTGCTTTTCAACGGGCCCATGCACATGCTAGGTGGGTAAAACGTCAAAGCCAGAAGAAATTTTGGATTAAGTTCACAACCAGCATATCTTCTACCACCAGTTCCAAGATTATATGGGACAGGAAAGGTTAATGGGCACTACAATGCTGTCCCCCTCTCGATCTTACTCTCTGATGGTCAGGAGGAGACTGATGTCCAGAACATTGCTAACACTCTAGGTGAAAGCTTTTGCCAGGTATCTAGCACGTTTGCTTGTTCCACCATCTTCCTGGCCATCAACACTCGGGCAGAGCGATCACCTCTTTTCTTTCAAACTGACTGTTTCTTTGACTATAATTGTCCCTTTACTCTGGTGGAACTAAAAATGGCCCTTCTTCGGTCTGCCAGTACGTCTGTTGGACCTGATGATATTCATTATGACATGCTGCACCATCTCTCTCCTGCTTCTCTTGATGTCCTTCTGATTGTCTTCAACCCGATTTGGCAGGAGAATGTTTTTCTTGATGCCTGGCATAAGGCTATTATTTTACCTTTCTCTAAACCAGGGAAAGATCCGAAGATTCCTTCAAACTATCGTCCAATTGCTTTGACGAGCTGTCTCTGTAAAACCTTAGAAAGGATGGTTAATGCTCGTCTTGTTTGGTTCCTTGAATCAAACAACCTTCTCTCGCCCACCCAGTGTGGGTTCTGTCGACAGCACTCCACCACAGACCACCTAATTCATCTTGAAACATCTATCAGAGAAGCCTTTCTCAACCGCAAACATCTTGTATCAATATTCTTTGACATAGAGAAGGCTTACGACACAACATGGAGGTATGGCATTTTACGAGACCTCCATACATATGGGTTACATGTTTATTAAATATTTTTTAATGGACAGGAGATTCCAAGTTCGTGTAGGTTCGACACTTTCCTGTTCTTTTGTACAGGAACTTGGAGTCCCTCAAGGCTGTGTATTGAGTGTCACACTCTTCAGTATAAAGATAAATGCCATCACTGAACAACTCCCTTTCACTGTTGCGAATGGGCTGTATGTTGACGACTTTCACATTTCATGTCAGTTGTCAAACATGAGATATTTTGAGTGGCAACTACAAACTGCCCTCAATTGTGTACGGAAGTGGACTCTGGTGAGTGGCTTTAATTTTTCTCTCTCCAAAACTGTATGCATGCACTTTTGCCGTCGACGAGGTATTCACCCTGATCCTGAACTTCATGTCGGTGAAGTTTTGCTGCCAGTGGTCCCAGAGACAAAGTTCTTGGGGCTTATCTTTGATCGTAAACTGACCTTTATACCACACTTAAAGCAGCTTTGGGTCAAATTCACAACAGCACTGAACATCTTCCGTGTCCTCTCTTCTACCAGTTAGGGGCAGATCGCTGTTCAATGTTGAAGATATATTGTGCTCTTATTCGATCAAAACTCGTCTATGGCTCTGCCAGACCCTCGGCCTTAAAGATGCTGGACCCCATTCATCACCAAGGACCTCGACTCTGCACTGGGGCTTTCTGTACCTCTCCAGTTCAAAGCATATACATTGAATCTCATGAACCTTCTCTACACCCTCGCCATTTGCAACTATCTTTACAATATACTTCTAAACTTTGTTCCTTACCAAAGCATCCCACCTGGGAATGTGTTTTCCTTCCTCGGTGGGCAGTACTTTTTCAGAACAGACGATCTGTAATTGCTCCGTTTGGCCTTCGCATCCGGGCGCAGTTGGATGAATTGGGTCTGTCCTTGGATAACATTGCAGATTCCACAGGTCAGCCCATCCCACCATGGCTTATTACAGCCACCAAATGTGACCTTTCTTTCAGTCACCTAAAAAGGCAGATACTCCAGATTCGAAGTACCATCTTTTATTCAATGACTATCTTTCAAACAATCATTCAGTTCCCATTTATATAGATGTTTCCAAATCAGGTAATTCAGTGGGCTCTGCTATGGGTCAGTAGTTGCACGCAGAATCCCCTGTACAGCTTCTGTGTTTACTGCTGAACTGTATGCCACATCTCTTGTCCTGTATCATATTGCAGCTGAGCAGTACTCCAACTGCACTATTTATACTGATTCGCTTAGTTCTATACTTGCCTTGGAATCGCTACACGTTAGCTCACATCCTGATATTCGAAACCGACTGGCCCATTTCTCATTAGCAGCTACTTCAATCTAGTTTTTCTGGATACCAGGCCATGTTGGTATTCGTGGGAACGAGCTTCCAGACATGGCAGCTAAATATGTCTGCTTCAGCACCGTCACCCCTATGCCTATTCCGTACATGAACTATGGTGTTGTCTATAAGGCTTGGCTCCGTGCCAGCTAGCAGTCCAGTCTTTTACAAATTTTACTCCATTTACTTGACTTTTATCTTTTTACTGGACATTTGGCTACTCATTGTTGCAATTTTGCTATGTGTTTTTTAAAACTTCTCTTCTTTTACATTTTGATACTGGTTGCTATGACACATAACCCAGAACCAGGACTGGAAAGACTAACTTCAGGTGACTGACGGTGGGTCTTGAACTTACCTGTTAGTCTTCCTGGCGGGTTATGATCATTATCATTTTGCTAGAGTAAATACCTTACAACTTCTTATACTCTGCCTTCTATCTTAACGTTGTAGACTAGGTGTCAACATTGGTTTTATACTTTTTTGTTTTACCTTCATTTCCATTTATGTTTTTTACTACATTTTTTTTACATTTTTACTGGATGTCTGGGGCAGATAGCCTCGTTGCTTTGTGCCATAAAACTCTAAATCAATCAATCAACCATTTTAATTATAAACGGTAGAGATAATAGTTAAGCAGCATATTACTTTGATATGAGAAGATGTTGTTCTCGTTTGTTCTGTTCCATCTTAATTCTAAATATATCTTGATTTCCTAGTGTTTTTAAAATAGCACAAGTTTGTTTTGACTCTTTAAACCCAGGCAGATGCTGTGAGCATCCTGACCAAAAATCTTGATGCACCCATTGGACGGTTACAGTTTCCAATAACATGAATGTTTCTTTTTTGTAAATAGATCAGAAATTGTACGAGATATGGCAATAATTATTAGGACATCATGAATATTATGTGCTTGAGGAATTATGTAGTATTATAGTATCTTTTGTTCTGTATATTAAGTAAACTGTTGGAAGCCAGAAATCTTTTTCTTTATTAGATTTTTCTGTTATTCAATAATATTTTCATTTGCAAATCACTCGATTTTTGGGAGTAACTGATTCTTTTATTTCAAGCTCAGGCAAAGGACCTCCTAGTCTCGAAGATTCCGAAACAGTACATTTTCATTCCATGTATTTAGTTAGGTTCTAAAGAAGTAAATTCCATTTATTGTAACCACATCTACCAGATGGCTCAGTGGTTGCTAAAGTTATGTGCAATTTTGATAATTTGCATATGTTGCAAAGTTAGGCATGATTCTACTGACTACTTTACCAGCACCAGACTGGTTGTGTAATATGATTCAGTGCTTTGAACAATGACATTTCAGGCGTCCAATCGTCCTGTGTAAGTGAACTTGAAATATCCTTTTAGCTTTTAGATGTGTTGAGGCTGAAGGTGTCTATCCTTGGCACAGTTTTTGGTATTTTGTTTTATAACTTTAAGGCTTTGTGATTTAACACTTCAAGGAAACTGTTGCTTTGATACAAATTACCCATCATTTCACGTGGTCATTTAACAATTTTTGTGAAACTCTCAAAAGGGTGTGGAATATTCACTTAACAGCAAAACTTTGACATACACGTATTAACAGCAACAGACAGGGTGATACCATATTAGAAGTTTTCAGAACATAATGTTTTGGGACCTGTTAGTCAATTCTGGCTGTCTCATCCTCTAAACTAGACTGTTATAAATGAAAAATATTATAACCAGCCCTTATAACTCACTAATATAGTTATGAAGGTTTCCCTTAAATTCACTCAAGGTTACTGCCTCCACAACGTCTGAATTATTGTAATGATTTTGAAAACAAGTGTCTGTTGAACTTTGAATATTTAATTGTGTGTGATCAATCAGTTAACAGTGGATATGCACTTATATGTGTATTTCTAATATACAACACAACAGTTAAAATAAGTAATACTTGATATTGTTTGTATATTGAGAACTTCAATCTTGTACAAAGCAAGTTGTCACAAACCTGTTATGGAACGTATAAAACATGCAAGTCACATTAAAAGAATATTATACATTACCTTAAAATCATAATCAGAATAAATTGTTTTTTTTCCATTGGGATGGATTCTTGTGCATGGTGAGGGGTGGAAGGTCCTATATTTTTGGTTTACCTTCTGTACAATCCAAGTGATTGATGTGTGTAGTGAGTAACTCATGAAGAGGATCCTAGTGGTTGAGTGGTATTTGGACCATTGCAACAAACCACTATAGGGTGCCCCTGCCCCTAGAAATTTTTTGGCTAGGGTCGACTGAGTACCAGTATTGGACATTTTCAGTGGGTAATTTTCTCAACCCAAACCAACCGTTTTTGCATATATATTTCTCTACAAGTGGGTTTTTTTGACACCATTGATTATTTTCAGTGGGTATTGTGTCCGATATTGGTGTTTTGGTATCGTGCTTAGATGTTCTTGTTTTGCATTGTAGTGCAATTCTTTGTGGGATGCAATGGTGGATGGGGTCAGTGGGCAATGAATATTTTACTTATGGGATCCCCGTGACCAAATAAAAGTAAAGCACTAGTGAATCATTTAATTAGTGAGTGACCACAGTCATCATACAAGTTAATTCCTAAACCTTGTTTTCTAGTTTTACATTACTCGACTGAAAAGTACTTAAAACAAATGTCTCCCTTTGACACAAAGTCTTGGAAAGTTCTTGCATGAATGTATTTAATCAGTGTGACTAGTGAAACACACCCGTCATGGTCATTCTCATTCAAACTTAGATGGTCCACCAGTGACACAGTGGTATGTCTGCAAACTTAGAATGCTAGAAATCAAGTTTCAATACCTGGACTGGGTGGAGCACAGACAGCCCTTTGTGTAATTTTGTGCAATACTAGAAACAAGCACAGACAGACCTTTGTGTAACTTTGTGCTATACTAGAAACAAGCAAATGGTCTCTTCATAGCCCAACCAAGACAAAGAGTGTTTTTGCTGCAATGCGGTGAGAACACAATTTGACACATTAATCATTTGACCACACCCAGCTTTTAACTTGAGGATGGCTATTAGGAGTCACAAAGAGTGTCTCAATCATTATTACCAAGCTCCTTGTGTGGAAAACTAAGATTCTGAGTCAACTACTTTTTCTCAGTTCTAGTATTAAAACTTCAGATACCTTGAATAAGAATCGTTTGGAATCAAAGACCAATAACATAGCATAATGTTTTGGAACAACATGAGGCCTAATTAATAAGTCCATCTCAGCAGTTCCATCCATAAGCTAAAGTAATTAAAATAAAAATCTTGAACTAGCACATATTGTTCAAATAATTATTAATTAAACATTTCCTTAAATTTGCTTAAATTTATTGTATCTACAACATCTGAAGGCAATCCAGACTCCTACCCTTGAAAAATTTATAGTTGTGTCCCTTAGCCCTACTATTTTTCACTGCTAAATATGTAAAAAGATGATACATCAACACTCTCACTTCTCCATACAAGTTTCAACACCTCAATCAGATCTCACTGACTTTTTTTTTTCAAGCAAAAACAGTTTGAGAGATTTCAGCCTCTCCTCATACGACAACCCCTCCATTACCTGTACCATTCTAATAACCCTTTTCTGAACTCTTTCCAATAGTTCAATAATTTTCCTGAGGTAAGAAGTGAAGACTGACACAATATTTCAAATGTGGCCTAAGAAATAAGCCGTGCAATGAAAGTATAACATTTTTATATTTGTATTAAATATTTCTGTGGATATAACCTAAAATCGTACATGCACAACTCTTGGATGGCTTTAGAAATTGATCACCTCTTACACCAAGATTCCTTTCCTTCAAAACACTTTTAAGGTTATTCCAATTCAAAATAACCCACATGTATTATCTTGCATTTATTATAATTAAAATCCATCTCTCATTTGTTTGCCCAACTCACTAGATGATCTAAATCCTTGTGTAAAGTAGCATCATCCTCTTCACAACCAGTGACACCAGTAATATCATCAGCAAACATACGTAATTTTTTACTACTGCTTTATCTATGTCATTGATATAAATCAAAACGTCCTAAAACTGAGCTCTGAGACATCCAACTTGTGACATTAATCCAGCTTAACTGAAATCCATTTGTAATAATCTTGTGTTTTCTCTTATCCAATTTTTTAAATCATCTCTCACTGATAGAAAGTCTTTTTTTTAACAAACATTTTGTTTGGCGCCTTGCCAAATGTGTTCTGAACATCTAGAAACAACAAATCTACACTTTTACCCTCACCTACATAAGCAGTAGTAACCTTTTTAACGAACGTTAAAAGATTAAAGCAAGATTTACTTTAGTGAAACCATTTTGACTATCCAATAAAATTCTAAACTTTGTTAAATGACTTTAGAAAACATCTTTTATAGGACTTTCCAGAACTTTTCCCACAACTGAAGTAAGATCAATGGGCTTATTATTTTTGGCACAATTTTTATAACCACCCTTACAAGAGGAGTGACTTTAGCTAGCTACCAGTCCTGCCCACTATTAAAGAACTGACAAAAACTGTAGGAAGTGCCACACATATCCAATCTTTAATGTCCTTCAAAACCCTGGAGAAATTTAACTGAAGAATACTGATTAAATATTCGTTAGAAAAAGCAAAATTTAATAAACCTAACCATTTCGTAATAATGATATATTAACCTTCCTTGATCAATACTCCAGTTCCTACCATTATTTTAACATTTTGTTTACTTTTAATGTATTTTTTAAAAAATCCTTTCTGTTAATTTGTATACCTTCAGACAAATAACCTTTTTGATGTCTTAATTTTCTGTTTCATCAACTGCCTTAATCTTCTGTAATCTTTCAAGTCTCCTGTCAGAGCATTCAATTTAAACTTCTTAAGTTTATGATGCTTTTAGTTTATTGTTTATAATTTTAAAAAACTGTTTCCCTTTAAAAAAGAACAGAACGTTTGAGATATAAACAAAAATAATAATAAAATCATCGTTAATTGAAAACCAAGTTAAGAGAGATATGCTTTACGAAACTAAACATTTATCAACTAAAATAAAAAATAATAAAAGAAAAACATGAAAAATTAGCTTTAGTTTTTATTTCGTATACGGAAACGAAAATTTAATATACTCGGTACGTGCTTGTGTGTAATTTAAATGCACTGATTTCATAGCTCGATCAGTTAAAAAAACATACTATATGTACAGGGTGGCCCGTAAGACCCTACCCATCCATATGTTATTATAAACAACGTTATGAAACTAAATATGAGTGGAAGATAGCTGTTACCGCGGTATTTGGAACAATAACCCCTGCTATGTTATGGAAAATGTCTCACAGAACATAGCGTCGCATAATATTATACAACGAGAATGAGGAACAGCATACAAATACAATGGATACATAAGATATATGGATGGGTAGGGACTTACGGGCCATCCTGTACATTGGGGATATATATCACAATTCTTGTAAATAATGTAGTACAAATATATAACAGAATCATAGAAAGGTACGCACAAATGACGTGAATATTGAAACGACTGTACTGGAATATTTATTTTCAGTAGGAAAATAATCAAATTGTATTTTTTGTGGTATTGATGTGTTAAAAATGAGTGTTATGAAAACAAAAACGTTGGGTTTCGTGATCGTACAATTTGTTTCAGTTTCCAAACTTTAAATCTTTAGTTTTAACGACAAGAGGATGTTTTTTTCTCTTCTTTACCAGTATGTTACTACGTTTTAACGATAAAGGTGTTTGAGGTATATTTTTAAAGTTTAATTTTAATTCATAAACATTTTAAAATGCATCTCTCTCGTTAAATTGTTGATTGATTCTTAAACATATATGAAGAAAGTAATGTTTAACCAAGAATTAGTTGAGCGAGTAAACTCGCATACAGACAAAGGCCTCGAATCTCGGAAAATCAGAATAGGTTTTTTTTTTTAATTTCGCGCAAAGCTACACGAGGGCTATCTGCGCTAGCCGTTCATAATTTAGCAGTGTAAGACCAGAGGGAATGCAGCTCGTCATCACCACTCACCGCCAATTCGTGGGTTATTCTTTTACCAACAAATAGTGGGATTGATTGTACATTATCACCCCCTTACGGCTGAAATGGCGATAATGTTTGGTACGACAAGAGTTCGAACCCGTGACAGTCAGATTATGAGTCGAATGCCTTAGCCCACCTGGCCATGCCGGACCAATCAGAAGAGAAATCCAAGATCGATATTATACTGAAACGCCGAAAATGTCTATGCCTATTAGGCCTGAATCTTTTAAACAACTAGCAACACCTTTGCGCATGCACGTATATGCGTGTGTGAATGACATTATTTAAAACTTTTGCAGTTAAGTTCATTAATTTAGTGAAGTTTGTTAATATCTAATTTATTTCATGATTTATTGAGAAATTGCGTGATATACGAAGACGCACCCAACGATACTTTGCATACCAGTTCTTGTAATGCGTGCGTGTGTCTCGTAAAGTATATTAATTCCAATTAAAAATGTTTGCGATATTTTAACGAAAAATAAGTAATTTGAAATCTTATAACCTACTTTTTTGAAGGACAACGGTCGATGCACAATGAAGGATAAGATGTAGAGAGAAGATAAGCATTCTCTAACTTCTGGTATATTTTTAATCAAAAAGGCTTCAGTTTAGTTGTCGAAACATTGTTAAAAAGACCACCACCAACAACAACAACACAAAAACACGTCCGGTAGTTTCCCGTACATAGAAGATTTCTAAGAAACATACAATAAAAAGAAAATCAAGATTTTAACAGTTAGGCCTAGCTGTAACCTTCTTAGTTTCACATGGAGATGTTTTAAAAACTAGGCCTAGTTAATTCTCCGTCACTGAAACATATATGAAAATAGGGAATAATGAATATTTACTGCGAGCCTGTTTAATTAGTGATAATGGATATCATTTACTGTAGTTCTATATTTTCTACTATAATTTCGACCTTTTCACTTACCATAATTCTGGTGTTTATCTATTGCATAGAATTAATTTGTAAAAACCTAAAAACAAGCTGAAACAAAAAATAAAATAAAAAGGAAAAATAGTAAACAAAAAACGTCACACTAATTAAATAAATTCTACGGTACGACCTATAATGTGGGATATAAAGTATTTCCTAGGTTTTGGAGGTAACTACGGAAATAGGACCCACATTGTAGTGGGGATACACCGTCTATCAGTCTTAGTCTTCATTCGCCAGTCTCGCATAAAGAAATAAAATAAAAGAGTAGCAATAGATATAGAAATAGAAATTAGGAGAGCAAGATGTGGATGCTTTAGCCTACAATCTCCCACATCTATATAACCCTTCATTGCATGCAGAGAGCTGTGGGAAGATGACTGCTCTTCAAAATAAAGAAGAAAAAATTGAAAAATAAAAATAAGGTACCACCATAGTATTAATATGTATTTTTAAAAGAAGAATTTTTTGACGATAATTTATGGATTATTTGCTGTATAATCGAATATTTGGTATTTTCAATCATAATTGCATCTTATGCGATATATGTGCCATACAAATTGCTATCACTGATAGAGGGATGGCAGCAAGTCAAGTATTGCACACATCTTAACCACTGAGCCACGCCCATTCTTAAATAATCCGAAATTAAAATTTTAGTTTTAGTTACTAATGGCAAGATGGCGTTGGCTTCGCAATTACTCAAAATTATAAATTGTTACCCAAAGCCATCAGCTTGCTTATCTCATATTGCTACATTTTTTGTTGATAAAATTTGTGCAAGATGTTTTTGAAAGTTGAACTTCTGTTCTCATTCAAAGAATCTAAATTTATCATATCAAGTGTAGTGAGCAGGTTTACGTAATTTTGAAATTTTGAGGCATATAGGTGCATACGCAACAACAAAAAAAATAAATAAAAGTACTTTATTCAGAAAATCCATTTCTTACAATTTCATGAAAACACCATTTTTGTTTGCTTTATACTAAAACTTCTGTATATGTTTAACATCTAGATTTGTGTACTAGATGATAGTGTAATCGAGTGATTTTGTTTTGTTTACTAAGCACACAACTTCACAATGAGATAACTCTTTTGTTCCTACAGTAGATATCAAAACGCAATTTTTGAACATCACAGAATCTAATGAAACTGACCAGGCAAAATTTTAAGAAGTTATGACAAGTAAACATACTAAATTGTAAAAAACAAAACAAAACATACTTTATCAGTAAGTGAACTGAAAATAAAACATATTAAAAGTTCCGCATAAAATACCAAATAATAAAGATAGAAATAGATGTAATTATTTAATCGACGAAAACACCTAGTGTTGAAAATGCCTTTTTTTTATTAAATATGAAGTGAAGGTGATGTTAATTTTAATCAAAGAAAGTGTAAATTAGAGAAATGATAAAATATAGTATGCATGAAACTTTTATTTGAAATTACCGACTGAAATTCGAATTTACGTTGTAAAATTTAAAATGAACAAGATTAATATTTAATCAGTTGTAATAGTTTGAATTATGGTACAATGTTTGGATTTCGTTTAATGTTAATAGATGGCGTTACACATCTCGGAAACATTTGAAAATAAAATGTAACTCTTCATTCTAATTAGTACAGAACCAGTCCACCACCTCCAACCCTAAAGTTCTCAACTTCAAGTAATTATTACTCTTCATATACGTTGAGACAGAACCATTCGAAATTCCAATGAAGTGTTTCAAATTAGGGCCATAAGTGGTGTGGCTAATGCGAAGAACCGAGCCATGAGTATTAACCTTGCGCATTGATACAACTGTTTTACAATCTTGTGCATGCTTTCATCTAGACACATAAAGCCGGCTATCATTTATTATTTGTTCTAATATCACCATTTATTTTTTGTAAATAATTTTGTAAAAGAAAATATGATTTCAGTACAGAATTTTGTGCCAATTGTAATAATTTCAATGATCAAATCTAATCTATTTCAGTCAAAAGTTATATGTTTTTGTTGTTGTTTTTTCTTCGATGTTCTTTTAATTAAAATACTAAATAATATTACATTTCTTTGAAGTTTCTTTTCATCGGAAATGACCAATTAGTTCGCAATGATTGTTTGTGTTATTATTGTATCGTTTCACAATGAATGTCGGAAAGGTTTTATAAACTGTGATTTGAAAAGCCACCCATGGATGGTTTTGGGTAAAGTGCTCTGCAGTGATTTTAAACATATTTAACTCACACGTACTGCACAAATATCGATATTATATTTCCTGCATAATATAAATTAATATCGTCAGTTTGTTTAATATTGCAACACTGAATGGCCCGGTGATGAAGGCACTCGACTCGTGTTCCAAGAGTTTCGGGCTCGAATCCCTCACACTAGACATGCTCGCCCGATCAGCCGTGGGGGCGTTATAATGTACGGTCAATCCCACTATTCGTTGGTAAAAGAGTAGCCCAAGAGTTTTCGGTGGGTGATGATGACTAGCTGCCTTCCCTCTAATCTTACACTGCCAAATTAAGGACGGCTAGCGCAGATAACCCTCGAGTAGCTTTGCGCGAAATTCAGAAACAAACAAAGAAACAAGCAACACTGAATGATCTGTATTGGACATTTTACTGATATAGGTTTATATATATATTAGCGGCTTTTCTTATTAAATTATTAGGTTGACAGTATGTGTATTCTGAAACCATTTTAATATAAAAGTGTAGCTAAAGGCACGGATGGCGAACCTTTTTGAAAGTGTGTGTCCAAATTGGGGACAATCTTCTATGTGGTTCATTTATTATTGTTCTGAATTATTGTAAGTGAAACACCTTCAGGAGTTGTCGTTTTGAATTAAGCACAAATCTACCCAATGGGCAATCTGTGCTCTGCCCGCCACAGATATCTAAACCCGGATTTTTAGCGTTGTAAGTCCGCAGACATACAGCTGAGCCACTAGGGAGCCTTCTTTTAGGAGTTACATGTTATTAAGAAATATATCAATTTACAAGAAATAAAACTGATTAATTGGTAACAATATTAACGGACTTTTTTTGATGAAAAGAAAAAGGAGTCCTCTTGCTTACTTACATTTATTAACATTGCTTTACTATTAACAGAAATCATTTTTGAAATGATAAGGATTGGTTCATATTATGCAACGTATAAGGAAAAGAAAATAAGCATATTTTACTCTTAGTGAGACTTTTGTTGCTGTATCAATGATGACAATGTTTTATATCAGGCCTGTATTTAATTGTATTGAAAGCTATACATGTAGCACTAGTTTCATCAACAAGTCTATTCCTATAATTACACTTTACAAAGTTCATCACTAAAAATAATGAACCGCACAAATATGTTGATGAAAATACTGTTATTACTGACATTACGATAAAATTTTGAGACACTCAGTAGTTTCAGGACAAGAATATCAGAGTTTCTGAATCTCGTTTTACACGTTATTTCAGTCACTAATCGATCTCTTTCGATATTTTCTAGTTCAGCTCTTAAGTCGACAAATTTCTGCCTCCAAATTGAGCTGCTTTGTAAATCAGTCAGTTGCATCTCAAAATTATCCAAGTCAATCGACTGCAACATTTCCAAATTCAGTTTGTGTGACGTTACACTGACTGCATACTTTATAAATTTTGCCGTTTCTTCAAATAACCCGAAACGTTAAAGAAAATTGTTCAAAAGTTGATTTCATCATGTTTGAAAATTTGCAAGCTTTTTTTCTAGGTTTGGGAGATATTTAAAAGTGCCTTTATAAACATCGCGTTTACAAATTTCCAGTTTTATTTTAAAAGGTTTCATGTTATCAAACATAACATCCAACGTTCTACTGTATCTTTGCAAGTTGGTGGGGCTCGGCATCGTCAAGCGTGTTGAGGCGTGCGACTCGTAATCTGAGGGTTGCGGATTCGCATCCCCGTCGCGCCAAACATGCTTGCCCTTTTAGCCGTGGGGGCGTTATAATGTTACGATAAATCCCAATTGTCGCTGGTAAAAGAGTAGTCCAAGAGTTGGTGGTGGGTGGTGACGATTAGCTGCCTTCCCTCTAGTCTTACACTGCTAAATTAGGGACGGCTAGCACAGATAGCCCTCGAGTAGCTTTGGGCGAAATTCAAAAACAAACAAACAAGCAAGTTGTTCTTCAGATCATTTAAATGTGAGGAAAAATTGTAAAAAAGAACAACAACAATCAACAAATCCACACATCTTATAATTCTTCACAAGAATTGTTGTTATTTTTCATAAAAGACAAACTTCATGCAAACACTCAACAAATCGTGTTATAACAGAACCTCTTCTTAGCCAACGAATATTGTCGTACATAAGTAGTTCTGTGCACAATGAATTCTACATAGGTAGTCCTGTGTATACTGAATTCTATATAAGTCATCCTGTGCACACTGAATTCTACATAAGTAGTCCTGTGTACACTGAATTCTACATAAGTCGTCCTTTGTGCACTGAATTCTACATAAGTAGTCCTGTGTACACTAAATTCTACATAAGTAGTCCTGTGTACACTAAATTCTACATAAGTAGTCCTGTGTACATTGAATTTTACATAAGTAGTCCTGTGTATACTGAATTCTACAAAAGTCGTCCTTTGTGCACTGAATTCTACATAAGTAGTCCTGTGTACACTAAATTCTACATAAGTAGTCCTGTCTACACTAAATTCACCTCTCTCAGCAAATCCTCAGATTATCTTTTTTTTTCAAAGCATACGCAGAAATAAAATGAACTGTAACAGTTTCCATCACTTTTTGAAGTTCCTTAAGGTCAGCTTTTGTACATAAAGCCTCTTCGTGTATAATACGATGAAAGACTACCGGTGAATGTCCAACGTATTTTGCAAACACATTTAGAAAACCTGCTTTTTTACCGATCGTTCTGGGTGCACCATCAGTTGTTACGGAAACTATTTTTGACAGGTCAACTTGTCGATTGGATAATTCGTTTATTAACACCTTACATATTCCAGCCCCTGTGGTGTGTTCAGGTAACGTTACTGTGTTAACCAGTTCACCGCAGATTTCATCACCCCTACAAAATCGAGCAATAATGGCTAGCTTAGCTGATGACGTAACATCAGTGATCTCACTAAGACAAACGGAAAGGAATTTATATGAACCAACATATTTTGTCAGCTGTTCTATCTTTTGCTGTGTTTCTACTCACTGGAAATTCCTTATTGTGCCGAATAATGTTTTATTTTTCTGACAAAGAAAAACGTCCCAAAAAGGGAATGAACGCATTATCGCCATAATTCTTTAATGTACTTCCCACCACCAGGTGGCTTTTCTTGCTGCACAATAACCTTTGAAATCCCAAAACTAACAGCATCTAGGTTGGAACTACTTGAAACAAATTTCATCAAAACATTTGACTGCATGTTGTTGTTACTGACTATTCCAGAAATTTGTTGTTTTCGTTCTTGCTCACTCTTATCACAAAATCATTTCTGAACAGTTTTGTAATGCCGATTTTCAGAGCACATCTCGCACTCACTACTGTTTCAGGAAATAGGAGGTTTTATATTCTATCACCATTTTGGATCATGACAAATCTTTCAGTCCACGATTCTTAAAAAAAATTCTGCTGTTGCTTGAACGTTTTTGTCTTTTTGCTGGTTGAGTTGACGTTCTGACAAGCTGCAAAGGGTAAAAATATCGTCAGTTAACTTAAGTAAGACAATTTAACTGACCGTAACATAACAACAGATGAAAATTTGTTATTGATATAAAGATAAATCTATAATTAACTAACTGACATAGATATAGGCATGCCACGACAAATAACGTAATTTTAACAACATAATTCACATATTTACTGCGAAAAATAAATGCATACTTACTGTTATTGTCACTAAATATTCAATACTCACTCACAAAGAATAGAAGAAAAATATAAGCAGAGCGAAGCCGATACCAACAGTTTATTTGCTTGTTTGTTTTTTTGAATTTCGCACAAAGCTACTCGAGGGCTATCTGTGCAGCCCCCCGCTAGTACAGCGGTATGTCTCCGGATTTACGACGCTAAAATCAGGAGTTCGATTCCCTTCGGTGGGCTGAGCAGATAGCCCTTTGTGGCTTTGCTATACGATAAAACAACAAACAAACAAACAAGCTATCTGTGCTAGCCGCCCCTAATTTAACAGTGTAAGACTAGAGAAAAGTCAGCTAGTCATCACCACCCACAGCCAACTCTTGGGCTACTCTTTTAGCAACGAATAGTGGGATTGACCGTAACATTATAACGCCCTAACGGCTGAAAGGGCCAGCATGTTTAGCGAGACGGGGATTCGAACCCGCGACCCTCAGAATACGAGTCGCACGCCTTATACCACTGACGTTTTTTAATATTAAAAAAGTCTAATCAACAGAGACTCGAAGTTAAGAAATCAATAGATATTTTTCCCATTGTTTTTATACATTTTGCTTTATATTATACTTTCAATACACAGACTAACATCAATATTAGGTTATACTTTTGTTGCTTACAGTGTGTTCCAACAATGGCTTTCATGTCACGCACGCGCTCATGAGCATCTTTTTAATCAGGCAAGCTTGCTAAAAAACAAAAAGAAAAGAAATGGTTCCTTCTATATTATAAATTGTTATGTAAGAAACCACTTCATTTCTTTGTAGTTTTTGTTAGCCTGCCTCATTAAAAAGTTGCTAATTCGCCCACGCATTTGATTAAGATAAGTAATACCCGAATGCACGTCTTAAGAGGACACGTAATATGGGTGCAAAATTTCAGGTTTTTAGGTTCTTTTCTTTTGAAGCTATGGTGGTTGCACACACACACAGACACGTGCGTGCTTTTTTGTATGTCTTTCTGTTATTACTGTTGGTAGCACACGGAAATACTTTTTTTGTATGTAATTTATCGCTAGCTTGTCTCACAAAAAGACGCGCATGCACGCGTAATACCCAGTTGAACACCCTCAGGGTCCATTTATTATGTGGGTAAAATTTTAGGTTTATTAGTTCTTTCTTTTTGCAGTTATGGCGGTCAATAAACAAGTGCGCGCGCACAGATAAACCGACACTGTTATTATAGATTCATGAGAGGTAACACTGTTTTTTCTTCTACTCTCAAGTATAATTCGTAAGAAGTAAAGCTAAGCCACATGAAGGAAAAATCACTACAGTCAGAAAGAAGAACAAGGCTAGATGTAACATCATATCTTTCCAGGGTTGTTATTTGAAAGTACTCGTGAGTAAATGTTATTGTATGTCCTAACGTAAGAAATTTACCTTTATTTTATACGAAACTGACTGCTGTTTATATTCATATTAATTATTCGTAAACATATTTAAAGTAATTGTTTACCATTCATTAATTATTCCTGTTAATTAATGCGTCTCAAATAATTAGAAAATCCTTAACTGCGTTTCTGCTCCAAGAAAAAATAACTTGAAAAAGATTATAGGATTAAAAGCTGTTATAAAGAATCACTGAGCACGAGAATAAAAAATCAAACTGTAGTAAACACAATACAGATTAAAATACTTTTCGTGTTTCAGATGAGTATAAATCAATTTTTTATTTGATTTGTGTCGTAGTATCATTTTTGTTCTTCGTAGTTTCATGAATGAAGGGAGCCAATGACATATTAATAGGCTCACGTGACCTGTTTTTGTAACCTTGTGTTCTAGTGAAGTCTTATAAGAGTTCAGTCTTTGTAACGCATTTTTTTATTTTCCATATTGGTTTGTTTGTTTTTGAATTTCTCAGAAAGCTATTCGAGGGCTATCTGTGCTAGCCGTCTCTAATTTAGCTGTGTAAGACTAGAGTGAAGACAACTAGACATCACCATCCACCGCCAACTTTTGGACTACTCTTTTACCTACGAATAATGGGATTGAACGTCACATTATAACGCCTTCACGGCTGAAAAGGGCGAGCATGTTTGGCGCGATGGGGATGCGAACCCGCAACCCTCAAATTACGAGTCGCACGCCTTAACACGCTTGGCCATGCCGGGCCTATTTTCCATATCTTACAATAAAATTATCGGAGTTTAGTATTTTGGTTTGGCTTGAATTTTGCACAAAGCTACTGAAGGGCGTTTTGCGCTTACCGTCCCTAATTTAGCAGTGTAAGACTAGAGTGAAGGCAACTAGACATCACCACCCACCGCCAACTCTTGGGCTACTCTTTTACCAACGAATAGTGGGAGTGATCGTAACATTATAACGTTCTTACGGCTGAGAGGGCGAGCGTGTTTGGTGCGACGGAGATTCGAACCCTAGACCCTCAGATTACGAGTCGATTGCCTCAACCTGGCATTGGTTAAATCGGGAAAGCAAAAAGAAAACTGTTTTCCTCCCTCATCCTGGTTATTTAAGGTTTGTGCTGTTTTCCTCCCTCATTCTGGTTATTTAAGGTTTTTTTTTCAAAGTTTGAAACAAGATGTTCCTAAATATATTTTTTTAATATTTTGAGTTTCCTTCTCTAACTTTTCTGACGTTTTTATTAAATGTTGTCTTGAAAGTAGCATTTTAAAGGATAATTGTGGTGAAATACATCCTTTCAAAGGCATTGTAAAACTTTAATAATTGTGTATCGTCTTAGGTTTCATTGTATAACCTTGAATTAAAATAGATATTTTAATGTTCAAACCACGAGTCATCTTTGAAACTGAAACAAAGAGGAAGAAAGCTGAGATGTTTACGTTCTCGGTTCTTTAATAAATTATTTGATCCTCAGTGAACACGAAACTCCAAATCCTGTGCCTAAGCCTAATCAGTGTTCCTGTCAATAAAACGATGCGACACGGATAATTAAAACAAGATGACAACAAATAAAGACGGATACTCAACCTCTAGAGACTTTATTCTCGAATGTCTTTCATTTGAAAGAGACTAACGAAATAATGGTTTAGTCGTTTGACATTTAGTTAAGTAGCAACAAACAGTCCTGTTTCCACGTAGTTTATACCAGTTGTAGAATATTTGTGCCATGACAATTCGATGTTCACACAGAATGGTTATGTACAATTAATTACAAATTTAATTTCTTATTATTTAAATTTGGAATTTATTATCAAGCCTGTCGAAGGCTGCTTCAAGGAAGCCGAAAGCTCTTATTAATAGCAAAATAACTAACATTTACATGGAAGTAAAATGTTCAAGTTTTACTTAGTTTGAAGTCACTATGTTTTTACTTGTTTTGTTTGTTTTGATTTTCACGAAAAGCTACTCAAGGGACAGCTTCGCTAGCCGTCCCTATTTTAGCAGTACAAGACTAGAAGAAAGGCATCTAGTTGTTACCACCCACCGCCAACTCTTGGGCTACTCTTTTACCAACGAATAGTGGGATGACCATGACATTATAACCCCCTCACGGCTGAAGGGGCGAGCATGTTTGATGTGATAAGGATTCGAACCTGCGACCCTCAGATTACGAGTCGTATGCCTTAACCACCTACAAATAAAAGAGAAAACATTCTGTATTTATGGCTTTAAACGTTCTTTTAATCTTTTAACTTAAGTCTGAGGACTTATCATGCTAATGGATTTGATACTCACGGTTGGCACAGCTCTATACTTAACAACAAAGCTCACATTACATTCAGTAATGTTTAACGAAGTTATCTTTGAAGAAGTAAACCAAACCTTTAAGCTTTAAAGTTTGATTTTAAACATGTGTATAATAAAACCAAAATTAATAAAGCTTTCAATATAAGATTATACGTGACACTATATTACAAACAAAACCTGTAACTAAACACACGAGTGAAACTGACTTGAAACTCTACATTCAAACTGATTTAAATCTTTAGTATCAACGTGATTTAACAATGTAAGGTCAAACTGATTTAACACTTTAGTATCAAGGTGATTTAATAACGTAAGGTCAAACTGATTTAACACTTTAGAATCAAGATGATTTAATGATGTAAGGTCAAACTGATTTAACACTTTAGTATCAAGGTGATTTAATAATGTAAGGTCAAATTGATTTAACACTTTAGTATCAAGGTGATTTAATAACGTAAGGTCAAACTGATTTAACACTTTAGAATCAAGGTGATTTAATGATGTAAGGTCAAACTGATTTAACACTTTTATATCAAGGTGATTTAATGATGTAAGGTCAAACTGATTTAACACTTTAGTATCAAGGTGATTTAATAACGTAAGGTCAAACTGATTTAACACTTTAGTATCAAGGTGATTTAATGATGTAAGGTTAAACTGATTTAACATTTAAGATCAAACTCCAAAGTGATTTAAAGTCGTATATAGTCTGACATATCACGAGTTATACCACCTCTCTGCTATCTCAGTGGTAAGTCAGTGAGAGTATAACGCTGGAAATCGGTTATCAGTATCCTCTGTGAGTACAGCATTGATAGTATATTATGAATTTTTTCACTTTAAGACAAACAAACAAAAAGCAATCAATTGACACAAATGACAACGGATACAATATCGTCAAAGACTGCATTTAACACAAACCTTCAAAATAGTTTAATTCGTTCTCACTGTGACGTGTGACAATTACTCATAAAATTCAAGGTTCACATTTGCAAACTGGGAAGAAAAAATATTTCAAACTAACAATAGACAGAATAAGGTTTCTTCCTCAAGGTGAAAGATTGTTCAATCTAACAACAACTGATATAAACTGAATGAGATAGCTGTCTGTTGAGAGCAATTAACACACCAGTAATGAACACTCGAAATCAGAAATTTGGACCCAAATAAAGTTCGTCGACGTGTTAATATAATATCAAGACGCTTAACAAAGGACTGATAGAAGGGTATTATGAACGGCGAGTGGACACAGAGGCGGATTTTTTTAATAAACTCTCAAACACAAAAGCCAACTAGGACCGAATTCTTCCTGTGTCTGCTGAATACATCACAGAGTAATAACACAGCGAACGAAAGGAACTATATATTGGATTTTGGATGAGTACTCCAGTCCAAGTCCGTATTTGTATCATCTCAACAGAAACACTTGGAACATTTTATAGAGTATTATTCAACAGCGAAGTTTTCCGGTTTTTGGGAACAGTTTTCCGTCTCGAATTCGCTGGTTTATGTCATTTAGAATATTAGAAAAAATAATGTAAATGTTGGACCACTTCAAAGTATATTGGAATACCAAGTTTATCACACATATCCTAGAAATTTTCTAAACGTCCATGGCGTCCTCTAGTGGCACAACGGAATGTCTGCAGACTTGTATCGATAAAAATCGGATTTCTATACCCGTGGTGGGCAGAGCGCAGATAGCCCATAGTGTAACTTTATGTTTAATTTTAAATAAACAGACAGACAAAAACGTACCTGGCAACTCTGCGGTGAACTTGAGAACTTATAACGCTAAAATTTGCGCTTCGATACTCGCGGTAAGTAAGGCACAGCGTATATTGTATCAACAAAACAAACCAGAGATATATCATGTAAATAATAAAACATGACAAATAACACATTTCTGAACCCTTATATTTATTTCGTGTTGATCAAATACATTTAAAATACTCTTTTCATCATAAAAAAAATGAATACAAAGTTACTCCTGTGTAATTTGTTTGTAATAAGTTCCCGCAAGAAGAACCACAATCTGTCTATTCCATTTTGTTTTCTTGTTGTTTCATTTTGCGCAGTTACACAAGGGCTGTCAGCGCCAGCAATCTCTAATTTAGTAGTGTAAAACTAGAAGGAAGGCAGCTAGTTATCATCACCCACCGCCAACTCTTGGGCTACTCTTTTATCAACGAATAGTGGGATTCACCGTCACATTGTAGCACTGAGGATCAGTAAAAGTTTAGGGTAAAGATTTACCAGCCCGGCATGACCAGATTCTTATCGATTCGTAATCTGAGGGTCGCGGGTTCGAATCCCCGTCGTACCAAACATGCTCGCCCTTTCAACCGTGTTGGCGTTGTAATGTGGCTGTTAATCCCACTATTCGTTGGTAAAAGAGTAGCCAAAGAGTTGGCGGTGAATGGTGATGCCTAATCGCCTTTTCTCGAATCTTTTACTGCTAAATTAGGGATGGCTAGCGCAGATAGCCCTCGAATAGCTTTGTGTGAAATTAAGAACAAACAAACAGTTTACACTTCTTCTTAGAGGACCTGATGTGACTTCGTGATTATTGTGCACGACTGTGAAATCGAAGGTTTAAAGTCAACTTCTCCTTTCGGCATCAAACTTCACACTTTGGGGCCGTCAGTACTTTAAAGAAGTGACGGTAAAATATCCTTATTCGATTAAATTAGTGTACCGCAGGAACTAGCCGTGGATTGTGTTGAATCCTTACTTATAGTGTATCAATTTAAACTTTGCGCGAATATCTGAAACAAACAAACACCGTCTGTTTCTATTTATTTATTATTAATAATTTTAGCGGTGTAAATTGGATTTGTTTAGCAAATCTTTCGCTGAGTCAGCAGCACCTACCGCCATCTCGTGGGCTTTTCGTATTCATTTAGATAGCTGCCACTCTTTTTAACCCTTCCTACAAAAGTGCCAATCATGTGTTTGTGGCAACAGGTTACAAACCATAAACTTTTAGGTTGTCGGTGGGTGATGATGACTAGCAGCCTTCCCTCTAGTCTTACACTGCTAAATTATGGACGACTAGCGCAGATAGCCGTCGTGTGGCTTTGCACGAAATTCAAAACAAACCAAACTCTCACGTCAAGTACGTGTATGTATACATAAAAAAGTTTATTAATGGGGTGATCCCTCCCAATAGCACTGTGGTACGTCTGCGGACTTATACTGCTAGAAACTGGGCTTCGATACCCACGGTGGGCAGAGCACGGATAGGTCTTTGCGTAGCTTTGCACGTGATACCAGAACAACCAAACAAATTAACTAATGGGGTTACTTCGTTTGCAGGAACTCCTCCTAATGGCAGAGCGATATGTCTTCGGGCTTATAACGGCAGAAGACGGGATTCGATACCCGTGATGGGCAGAGCACAGATAGCCCATTGTGTAATCATAAATAATCAATCTGTCGTTTATAATATTCAACGTAACCATTTTTTACAGTAATTTCATATCTACGAAAGAGAAAAAAAACAGTATTTACTTTTCGATCTCGTTGTTCGAAACATATTTTACAAAGTAGTTCGATAATTCAACTCCAGATGGTTTTGAAGGATTATTGTCTCGCGTCACATCCATATTGGTCACAAAATAAAAGGGGTCCACGTTTTCAGTTCAGGATATTTTGTTGTCGTGTGCTTTCAGACAAGCATTCTTTCTGGTTACCGACTCACAGCACATGTTTGCGTGACTGTTAATAAAGATACTAACATTCTATTATTTTTTCAAGATTTTTCACCACATTCTTACAAGAGGAGTTTAGCATTTAAAACGCGTGGATTTTCTCCTCAGATCCAAAATCGTGTTTCAATAATCTTTAACAATTTCGTGTTGTGTAGCGTTATATTATACATATTGTTAACTAGCAAAGAAACTAAACAGTTTAAGGTGAGAATAGTAGAACGTGCAAATGAATATAGACAAACAGAAACTTCTCAGAAGTCTTATTTTCGGAGATATTGTCTGTATGTTGATAAGCCCAAAGATACACGGTGGGCTATCTGTGCTCTGCTCATCAAAATACGGTTTCCAGCGTTGTAAGTCTGCAGATGTACTGTTGTGACACTGATTTTTGTCTCGTGTTTTGTTGTTTTTTTTTGAGATGGTAGAACTTTTTAAAAAGGTTTTAGTTCATGAGATATGATTTGGTTTTGTCAATTGATAACCTACGTGTGTTTATGGAAGTATCTGCTAATAATATCTTAGTTTGGTGTGCTAATTGAGTATTTTAAGTGTGTTTATGGAAGTATGTGCTAATGATATCTTAATCTGGTGTGCTAAATGAGTATCTTAAGTGTGTTTATGGAGGTATGTGCTAATGATATCTTAATATGGTGTGCTAAATGAGTATCCTAAGTGTGTTTATGGAGGTATGTGCTAATGATATCTTAATCTGGTGTGCTAAATGAGTATCCTAAGTGTGTTTATGGAAGTTTCTGCTGATGAACTTACAAAACTAAGATGAGAGTTTGCTGAAAAATATCGTGCGTAAACAAAGGGTTTTAATCTGGTATACCGTTTGGTAAAGTGTGAAAAACGTGAATGTTTTATTTTTTTAAGAACATTACCTGAGGTCGAGAAACAAGTTGATTGGTTTAATCCACTAGGGTTTTTGATTAAAAAGAAACAAGAAAAACTTAAAACTCTTCAATTCCTCAACTTTCAAAACAAACAAATAAAAGCTTCACTTACCACGAAAAGGCTGTAGGTACATGAGTAGATTATGTTAACTGTTCTGTAAAAACCTTTCCTTTTTGGTTTAACATGACCAGGTGGATAGGGGGAGCTCGACTCGCATCTGCGGGTTCGAATTCTCATCTCCATCAAAGATGTTCGCCTCTTCAGTCGTGGGGGCGATGTAATGTGACGGTCAGTCCCACAATTCGTTGGTAAATTAGTAGCCCAAGAGTAGGCGATGTGTGGTGATGACTAGCTGCCTATCCTCTAGTTTTATGCTGCTAAATTAGGGACGGCTGGTGCAGATAGCCCTCGTGCAGCTTTGTGCGAAATTTAAAAACAAACCAAACGTTTTTGACAACATTTATTGTTTGAAATTAAGCACGAAGTTACACGATGAGCCATCTGTATCGAAATCCGATTTCTAGCCCCGTAAGTCCGCAGACTTACCGCTATGCCAACGGGAGGCCCACTCCGTTTAAGGAACTTCCAATAGATGAGAGATATGGAGTTCAGCCTGATACTTGAAAACACGACAGTGACGTAAGATGATGGTTGAAACGTACCTGGTTTCCCGATAAAATCCTAGTTTCCAGTTTAAGGAGAAAGCCAACTTAACATGAAGAAAGTGATCAAAACTGGCATGGTGAGGGCGTCATGTGGGTATGTTACTTTTCCCAGCTGAAAATTACTACCGAATGAAGGAAAAGTCATGTTTAAGTTTTGAGCTTACGCAAAATATATATATCGATATACACAGATCGAAAACAAAAATAAAATAAAATATAGGAAACAAGATTCAGAGAACACAAAAAGCAAACAACACCTTCACGCGTATTGGAACACTGCAAATCAAATAAACGCAACATAACCATAGAAAACACCCGGATACTAAGTGAGGAAAGAAATATAAACAAACGCAAAATTAAAGAAGCCTTACTTATACACCAACTAAAACCAAAATTAAACCTATATAAATGAAAACCTTTAGGCCCGGCATAGCCAGGTGGTTAAGGTACTCGACTCGTAATCCGAGGATTACGGGTTCGAATACCCGTCACATTAAACATGATCTTTCTTCTATCCGTGGGGGCGTTATAATACTACGATCAATCCCACTAATCGTTGGTAAAAGAGTAGCTCATGAGTTGGCGGATGGTGGTGATGACTAGCTGCCTTCCCTCTAGTCTTACACTAGAGGGATGGCTAGCGCAGATAGCCTTCGTGTAGCTTTGCGCAAAATTCAAAACAAACCAAACCTTCATACACCTATACTAATGAATAACCTAATATCCAACTGCAACGCCCCCTACAATCCCGTAAGTGTTTATGCTGTCATCCTTAAGACATGTGCCCAGTAATTGCAAACCCTGTCTTTGTTAATGTGATGATAAGCGAGTAAGGTCAAAACCTTGTTCTTTGTTTATGAATAAAGTGTTAATACCCGTACAAGCTGTTCTGAGATACAAATATAGCATTAATTAAACGGAATATGTGAGTGGCATAAACTGTAAAACGTAATAATATACTCACCAAATACCAGTTTAATTTGTTCATTGCTATAATTATGATAACTTTAAACCAACTAACTGAAAATATATCGTTTTTTTTACACAAAGAATGAAACCCAGCAGTGGCACAGCGGTAAGTCTGCGGACTTATAACGCGGGCGACCGGGTTTCGATACCTGTGATGGGAAAACACAGATAGCCTATTGTGTACTTTTATGTGTAACTTCAAACAACAACGGAGATTAATGTACATATATAAATTGCTGGGAGTAATACAGACTATAAAAACGAACTGTCCAGGTTTCACACTCTAGATTTGCAGTGGAGTCGGTGATAATAATTGGAAGTAAAATTATTTTTTTACTTACGAGTATAAATCGTTACGTAATATATTTATTACATCACTAGCTTCTGGTGTCCGGCATGACCAAGCATGTTAAGACGTGCAACTCGTAATCTGAGGGTCGCGGGTTCGCATCCCGGTCGCGCCAAACATGCTCACCCTTTCAGCCGTTGGGGCGTTATAATGTGACGTTCAATCCCACTATTTGTTGGTAAAAAATAGCCCAAGAGTTTGCGGTGGGTGGTGATGACTAGCTTGCCTTCCCTCTGGTCTTACACTGCTAAATAAAGGGACGGCTAGCGCAGATAGCCCTCAAGTAGCTTTGTGCAAAAATAAAAAAACAAACAAACACCAGCTCCTGAGTTTATTTTTAATATTTCGTTTTTCCCTGCTTCACCTAATTTTGATTTCTTTCTTAGGTGCCGCTCTCTATATTTTTTGTTTCTTTTATGTCATTACTGACTTAATTTCTCAAACGAACACATTAACATTGTATTGATAAACAACAAACACAGAAAGAATGACACGCGACAGAACATAAGACAGTAGAGGGAATCGTCTTTACCACCACATGTACATAATTGTAAAAATAAAGAAAGAAAAAAAATGACAGATTATATTTTTACACTACCTCAAACTTAAAAGAGAAACTTTCAACGGAATTCATTGAAGTTTGTTTGTTTTTGAATTTCGCGCAAAGCTACTCGAGGGCTATCTGCGCTAGCCGTCCCTAATTTAGCAGTGCAAGACTAGAGTAAAAGGCAGTTAGTCATCACCATCCAACGCCAACTCTTTTACCAACCAATAGTTGAATTGACCGTAGATTATAACGCCCCCCCACATCTGAAAGGGCGAGCATGTTTGACGCGACCTGGATTCGAACCCAAGACACTCGGATTACGAGTCGAATCCATTAACCCTCCTGACCATGTATTTTGTGAACTGTTCAACATTTTAAAGTAGGTTAACATTGTTATTGTTGTTAACTTACTGTATACATCTGAGCATACTTACTAATTGAGTAATTACGTGATAGTGTTCATACGACTAACCCTAAACTGTTACATTTGAAGCAACCTTATTTGTACCAATTACATACCCAGTAACTGTCCATGACCTCAGTTACCCTGTTCTCTCTGTCAAGATAAACAGTGAAACAAGTTTTATGTCTCTTTCAATAAGATCAGACGACATTTCTCGTTACAGGAAAACTCGCTAACGCTTCGTTGAGTTGAGCATCGAAGTTTTGTTATTTGCAGAGAAAGATAGTTTGATCAAACAAACAAGCCAACTTTGGATTTTTGTAACAGTTATTCCTTCAGCGATGCACTATGTAATTCAAAGTGTTTCGTATTATTTAATAAGAAACTGTGCATTTCTTCCACTTTTTATTTAAAAATATTAAATTACGACAAGCTGTTTGTCAGTTAACGATTTGGTATTACTTATTCACCAAGCACTAAATAACCTTACGATGCCTGGGGGTTTATACTAATTTAGACGGTTTATTCTGCGTAAGGAGTCGAAATTGGACTATTTCATTGTTTACAACGGATCAGAATTACTTCTGTGTGAAAGTTTATATTGGTTAAATATTCAGCAATATATTGCGATCGAACTTTAAAAAATCATGTTTGTAACAGAACAATACATGGACCAGGAAAAAGAAGGCTCATTTGTTTAAGGTGCAAGAAAAGACAAATAATACAGAATATTGTTCAGGTAAGTTTCAATAAAAACAGACTTCTCATACAACTGATAACATTGTTTCATTCCACAGTGTGAAAATACTCGTAGACAACTGATAATATTGTTTCATTCCACTGTGTGAAAATACTCGTAGAGAACTGATAATATTGTTTTATTCCACAGTGTGAAAATACTCGTAGAGAACTGATAATATTGTTTCATTCCACTGTGTGAAAATACTCGTAGAGAACTGATAATATTGTTTCATTCCACAGTGTGAAAATACTCGTAGATAACTGATAATATTGTTTCATTCCACAGTGTGAAAATACTCGTAGATAACTGATAATATTGTTTCATTCCACAGTGTGAAAATATTCGTAGAGAACTGATAATATTGTTCCATTCCACTGTGTGAAAATACTCGTAGACAACTGACAATATTATGTTTTAAATTCACCCTATGAAGGTACTCCTAGACAACTACTAATATGTTTTTATTTCACGGTGTGAAGGTACTCGTAGACAACTGACAATATTATGTTTTTGTTCAATTTTGTGAATATACACATGCACAAGTAATGATATGTTTTTATTTTACAGTGTGAAGGTAGTCGTAGACAACTGACAATATTATATTTCATTCCACAGTGTGAAGATACTCGTAGACAACTGATAATATTATGATTTTATTCCATAGTGTGAAGATACTCGTCGACAACTGATAATGTATTGACATTTCACAGTGTGAAGATACTCGTAGACATCTGATAATATTATGATTTTATTTTACAGCGTGAAGATACTCGTAGATAACCAATACTATTATGTTTTTAATTTATAGTATAAAGGCACTCCTAGACAACTGATAATATGTTAACATTCCATAGTGTGAAGACACTCGTAAACAACTGATGATATTGTTTCATTCTACAGAGTGAATATACTCATAGACAACTGATAATTTTATGTTTTTGTTTCATAGTGTAAAGATATTCAAAAACAACTGAAAATATTTTTACATTCCACAGTGTGAATATATTTGTAGAGAACTGTTAAAATTATGTTTTTGTTTCATAATATGAAGGTACTCCTAGACAACCAATAATATTATGTTTTTATTACACAATATGCAGATATTTAGGAGACATGTTTTGTTGTGAGTTATTAAGCTCAAAGTTACAGAAAGAGCTATCTGCGCTCTGCCCACCACGAGTATCGATACCCGGTGTCTAGGAGTAAAATTCTGCAGACACACTAATGTACACTAGGGATGTAGCAAAAGACAACCGATAATACTATGCTATACGTCATAGCAGGAAAGTGACTGCTCTTGTCTATTCAATAATCTATTCCACAATGAGACGACAGTGCCAATATTTTTTCAACAATGTGAAGGTACTTGTGAGATAACTAGTTATATTATTCTTTATTCAACAATGTAAAAGTGTTTGTAGGACAACGTTACAATTTATTTTACCATGTAAAGGTACCTGTAATATTTAAAGAATAGATTGAACAACCGCCAAGTAACAGCACCAGCTCGAGATGTCATTTGCTTCATATAAAAATAATAAAACTCTGGCGATTGTTTAACCTGCCAGTTAATTTTGATATCTCTGTCTCCTGTCTCCTAGATATTTCTTTTTGAAAACACCTGCAAGAAAATATTACAATTTATTCTAAATGTAAAGATCTCTAGAAGAGAGCTGGTAATACCACAGCTCGTTTCACAATGTGTAACTGGTAATATTATAGCTCGTTTTACAATGTGTAACTGGTAATACCATAGCTCGTTTCACAATGTGGTAACTGGTAATACTATAACTCGTTTCACAATGTGTAACTGGTAATACTATAGCTCGTTTCACAATGTGTAACTGGTAATACCACAGCTTTTTTCACAATGTGTAACTGGTAATACTATAGCTCGTTTCACAATGTGTAACTGGTAATACCATAGCTCGTTTCACAATATGTAACTGGTAATATTATAGCTCGTTTCACAATGTGTAACTGGTAATACCATAGCTCGTTTCACAATGTGTAACTGGTAATACTATAGCTCGTTTCACAATGTGTAGCTGGTAATACCATAGCTCGTTTCCCAATGTGTAACTGGTAATACTATAGCTCGTTTCACAATGTGTAGCTGGTAATACCATAGCTCGTTTCACAATGTGTAACTGGTAATACCATAGCTCGTTTCCCAATGTGTAACTGGTAATACTATAGCTCGTTTCACAATGTGTAACTGGTAATACTATAGCTCGTTTCACAATGTGTAACTGGTAATACCACAGCTCTTTTCACAATGTGTAACTGGTAATACTGTAGCTCGTTTCACAATGTGTAACTGGTAATACCATAGCTCGTTTCACAATATGTAACTAGTAATATTATAGCTCGTTTCACAATGTGTAACTGGTAATACCATAGCTCGTTTCACAATGTGTAACTGGTAATACTATAGCTCGTTTCACAATGTGTAGCTGGTAATATTATAGCTCGTTTTACAATGTGTAACTGGTAATACCATAGCTCTTTTCACAATGTGTAACTGGTAATACCATAGCTCGTTTCAAAATGTGTAGCTGGTAATACCATAGCTCGTTTCACAATATGTAACCGGTAATATTATAGCTCGTTTCACAATGTGTAACTGGTAATACTATAGCTCGTTTCACAATGTGTAGCTGGTAATATTATAGCTCGTTTCACAATGTGTAACTGGTAATACCATAGCTCGTTTCACAATTTGTAACTGGTAATATTATAGCTCGTTTCACAATGTGTAACTGGTAATACCATAGCTCGTTTCACAATATGTAACTGGTAATATTATAGCTCGTTTTACAATGTGTAACTGGTAATACCATAGCTCTTCTTCACAATGTGTAACTGGTAATACCATAGCTCGTTTCATAATGTGTAGCTGGTAATACCATAGCTCGTTTCACAATATGTAACCGGTAATATTATAGCTCGTTTCACAATGTGTAACTGGTAATACTATAGCTCGTTTCACAATGTGTAGCTGGTAATATTATAGCTCGTTTTACAATGTGTAACTGGTAATACCATAGCTCTTTTCACAATGTGTAACTGGTAATACCATAGCTCGTTTCATAATGTGTAGCTGGTAATACCATAGCTCGTTTCACAATATGTAACCGGTAATATTATAGCTCGTTTCACAATGTGTAACTGGTAATACTATAGCTCGTTTCACAATGTGTAGCTGGTAATATTATAGCTCGTTTCACAATGTGTAACTGGTAATACCATAGCTCGTTTCACAATGTGTAACTGGTAATACCATAGCTCGTTTCACAATTTGTAACTGGTAATATTATAGCTCGTTTCACAATGTGTAACTGGTAATACCATAGCTCGTTTCCCAATGTGTAACTGATAATACTATAACTCGTTTCACAATATGTAACTGGTAATACTATAGCTCGTTTCACAATGTGTAACTGGTAATACCACAGCTCTTTTCACAATGTGTAACTGGTAATACTATAGCTCGTTTCACAATGTGTAACTGGTAATACCATAGCTCGTTTCACAATGTGTAACTGGTAATACCATAGCTCGTTTCACAATTTGTAACTGGTAATATTATAGCTCGTTTCACAATGTGTAGCTGGTAATACCATAGCTCGTTTCCCAATGTGTAACTGGTAATACTATAACTCGTTTCACAATGTGTAACTGGTAATACTATAGCTCGTTTCACAATGTGTAACTGGTAATACCACAGCTCTTTTCACAATGTGTAACTGGTAATACTATAGCTCGTTTCACAATGTGTAACTGGTAATACCATAGCTCGTTTCACAATGTGTAACTGGTAATACTATAGTTCGTTTCACAATGTGTAGCTGGTAATACCATAGCTCGTTTCCCAATGTGTAACTGGTAATACTATAGCTCGTTTCACAATGTGTAGCTGGTAATACCATAGCTCGTTTCACAATATGTAACTGGTAATATTATAGCTCGTTTCACAATGTGTAACTGGTAATACTATAGCTCGTTTCACAATGTGTAGCTGGTAATACCATAGCTCGTTTCACAATGTGTAACTGGTAATAATATAGCTCGTTTTACAATGTGTAGCTGGTAATACCATAGCTCGTTTCCCAATGTGTAACTGGTAATACTATAGCTCGTTTCACAATGTGTAGCTGGTAATACCATAGCTCGTTTCCCAATGTGTAACTGGTAATACTATAGCTCGTTTTACAATGTGTAGCTGGTAATACCATAGCTCGTTTCACAATATGTAACTGGTAATATTATAGCTCGTTTCACAATGTGTAACTGGTAATACTATAGCTCGTTTCACAATGTGTAGCTGGTAATACCATAGCTCGTTTCACAATGTGTAACTGGTAATACTATAGCTCGTGTCACAATGTGTAACTGGTAATATTATAGCTCGTTTCGTAGATACTGTAGACCAGCCACATTCTCTGTAGTCTACCAGTTGGAAATTATGGACAACTAACGAATAGAACCATGTTTTTATTATCGCACGAAAATTCAAATTAAAAAACTCGGTCTGCCATTTTTATCTTGATACTACATACAAACTTATGTTCTAAAATTTACTGTTAGTTTTGATGATTAAGTTTCTTCAGCTGAAGCTAGGTTGATTTAACCAACAATCCTGATTGCATAAACAACAGTGATCTTATGATATGGTTAGAACCTTATAACCAATGATGTCTTCAGAGGATTACAGCATTATAAACAATACTGACGTCTTCATAGGATTACAGCATTATAAACAATACTGACGTCTTCATAGGATTACAGCATTATAAACAATACTGACGTCTTCATAGGATTACAGCATTATAAACAATACTGACGTCTTCATAGGATTACAGCATTATAAACAATACTGATGTCTTCGTAGGATTACAGTTTTATAAACAATACTGACGTCTTCATAGGATTACAGTATTATAAACAATACTGACGTCTTCATAGGATTACAGTATTATAAACAATACTGACGTCTTCATGGGATTACAGTATTATAAACAATACTGACGTCTTCATTGGATTACAGTATTATAAACAATACTGACGTCTTCATAGGATTACAGCATTATAAACAATACTGATGTCTTCGTAGGATTACAGTTTTATAAACAATACTGACGTCTTCATAGGATTACAGTATTATAAACAATACGGACGTCTTCATAGGATTACAGTAATATAAACAATACTGACGTCTTCATAGGATTACAGTATTATAAACAATACTGACGTCTTCATGGGATTACAGTATTGTAAACAATACTGACGTCTTCATGGGATTACAGTATTATAAACAATACTGACGTCTTCATTGGATTACAGTATTATAAACAATACTGATGTCTTCATAGGATTACAGTATTATAAACAATACTGACGTCTTTGTAGGATTACAGTATTATAAACAATACTGATGTCTTCGTAGGATTACAGTATTATAAAAATACTGATGTCTTCATAGGATTACAGCATTTTAAACAATACTGACGTCTTCATAGGATTACAGTATTATAAACAATACTGATGTCATCATATGATTACAGTATTATAAACAATACTGATGTCTTCAGAGGATTACAGCATTTTAAACAATACTGACGTCATCATAGGATTACAGTATTATAAACAATACTGATGTCTTCATAGGATTACAGTATTATAAACAATACTGACGTCTTCATAGGATTACAGTATTATAAACAATACTGATGTCTTCATAGGATTACATCATTATAACCAATATTGATGTTTTCATACAATTACAACATTATAAACAATACTGATTCCTTCATATAATTACAACTTTAACGCAAAACTCACGTGGCAGGGTTTTGGTTGAGAGAGAGAGAGAAATTGTAAGAATTCTCTCTCCAGCTGGGGTGTTCAGAAACGTTGTGGTTCCTCTTCGTCCCCTTTCGTGAAAGGTTATTAGGTTTAGTCTTTATTTGTTGATTAAATAATTGTTGACTCTTTTTTAGATGAAGGAGGTCACTCTTAATGTTATCCACGACCGAGGCAAAGGCAGCACCGGAGAAAGCGACCAGGTCCCGTCCCGAAAGGCAGAAGTCAAAGTAAATATGAACATGAACTCGAACGACCCGAATCAGGGTCTTGCAATAAAGTTGCCTGGGCTGGGATCTAAAAAATTACAATTTTATATACAATATTCCTTTCTTTATACAATTACAGTCTTATGATAAGTACTGGTGTCTTTATACAATTAGAACTTCATAATTTTAGTAATAGTATTTTGACAAAATTAACGACATGTCGTTTTAATACTGGTGTTTTATGGTGTTAGAACCTTATAATATTAATTGGCATTACGACAAATTGAAGGCCTTATAATTTAATACTGGTATTGTAATACAATTTAATTTGACACAGTTAGAGACTTAAAAATAGTGCTCGTGTTTTAATGGTATTAAAGAACTTTAATTGACGCTTGTGTTTTGATAGAAATATAAACTTATGAACAGTTCTTGTGATGACAGGTATAAGCGAACTTAAGGATAATATGATTTATTAACATAGCGATTTAGAGCAAAGTAAGCATTTAAAGCCAGTTTAGTTTGTATATATGTAAATGTTGGTACTTCGATTTTTATAGTATTGTATTTTAACAGATTTTATTGCCAGGGGATGGTAGGCCTAAGTGTTTTCTTAATTTAGTATTACTTAAATAATGTCATTATAGCTTTCAGTTTAATTTCTGATTTGAAACTGATAAAATGACAGTTGTCAGAAATCAGTTCCTTATTTCTAACATTAAATTTTGGTAGCGAAATTGATTTATTACAGTTGATGTTATTGTAATATTTTAATGCTATTTTCTGTTTCTTTTCAGGCACTTTGTTACTAATCTAAGATGGAACACAAAACGTAGGAACATTTTTCTTTACTTTATTGATTGAATCAAGCATAACTACAATATATATGTACAATCACAGATACACATATATACCATTATCGAACAAGTAAACAGATAAGTAATAATTTACACATATAGAAATGTGCTGTTTTACACACTTATAATGCACACCTTCAAAGAGATATGTAATAGATTTCATGAAGTCGTAATTAAATACCAGTTCACACACTAGAAACATTATTCTTGTGTCTGAAGACATAATTGTTAACTTATAATTAAATACCAGTTCACACACTTGAAACATTGTTCTTGTGTCCAAAGACATAATTGTTAACTTATAATTAAATACCAGTCCACACATATTAGAAGTATTATTGTTGTGTTTAAAGACATAATTGTTAACTTATAATTAAATACCAGTCCACACATTAGAAGTATTATTGTTGTGTTTAAAGACATAATTGTTAACTTATAATTAAATACCAGTACGCACATTAGAAGTACTATTGTTGTGTCTGGAGACATAACTGTTAACTTATAATTAAACGTACAATTAAGCACACAAAGGCCAGTTTATAACCCCCGTTCATCTATTATCCTGGATACTTACCAATAATACTATTAATGACTGTTATAATGTGAATGTAAGCACATTTTAAATGTTCAAGATAAGTCAAAACAAACAAACAAACATGCTGTAATAAATACTGAGAGTTCATGGTAGTTTAAACTACGTTGGTTGTTAACACGTTTTGGCGAAAGCATACGTACACACACAAAAATAATAATGAGTTTCGCTGTGACCAATAATGATCGTTCACTATTTGACACTTTTTGTGAGCTATAGATATATATATATATAGCTATCAAGATATAAACGTTAAATATCCATATCATTAAATATTTGAAAGCACAACCAACAGGACAGGTATTTGAAAGAGAGGAAACGTATGGCGTTTCATTCAATCTCGATCCTTCATGGGAAGTTGGTTCCGAAAGAATGGAATATTATATATACTAGCCAATTGCCCGTGGCGCCAGAATGTTAGATCCGCGTGTGGAGTATTCATGATGTCATACATGCACCCTGAGAATGGAGTGAATTAAAAATCTCTGTGACGTGAAACGAAGGTGAAACGGGAACATTGTACCCATATTGCAAATTTACATGCACACAGAACTAATATTTTGAGAAGATAGGGGTTGCACGTGGCGTAAAAAAATGTTTTTCCAGTATCATATAGGCAAAATTTCCATTATTGTGTATGTATTAGCGCAATTTATGAAAACTATTTTTCTACTCACATATTAATGGTACTGAACTCTGGTCTAAATTAAACTCTGACCTTAGAGTCTTAATTAATAACTTGAAAGAAAACTTAGGGTTAAATAAACTGTACATCAATACTTAAACCACTCTTTCTTACAGACTAATTAATTATTAACAAATTTTACGATTGGTTTATATACACTTCAGATTGTTTTGTTGGGTTTCACTACGGGTATTTTGATTTTCTTCAAATAATAAACTTTGCATACAAGGATAAGGATTTCACATCAATTAAACATATTGTTAACACTAATTTCAACGCACGTTGTTGGCACAACATCTGTATAATTTCCAATAACAATAACCTGTACGTTATTACCACATCACCACAAGCCATAGTTTATTAACACAGTTGTTTTGATATTTTATCAGCACATCTCTATAAATCTTTATTTTTATCTACATAATGATTAACGGAGGTTCTTAACATGTAATAATGTCACTTATTCACAATAATGCTGATGTCACCACAACAAAGTACCTTGGATTAATATGATATATTAACAACAACGGTATTACAACAGTATCATCAAAGCTTCATTTCATAACAGTATCATTATCAAAATCTTATCAAAACCTTGTTTCAAACATAAATGCTAATATTCATCTTTCAAGTCCTAGGAGACGTCAAAATAAGTAATACTGTTTTAAAGAAAACAAAACCAAAAACTCTCAAAAACTTCACTTCAAAGATTTCTTTTCGTATTTATTTTAAGACAATATTTTTATTTATCATCCCGTATAATCAAAGAAATATTTGAAAGAAAAGAGTGAAATATATTTTCATATATTTGGTTTTGTTAAAAAAACGTCATCAGCTCTAAAATATGGCGAATGTAAATATAACGTGTGAAGTAAAAAAAACATACCTCGAAATTTTATACTGTTGAGTGTACGTTTATTGAAATTACGCCCTCTGGAGAGTTTAAAGTGACTGAATCGTTATCTGTTTGGAATGTAACAGTTTTCTCCTTATTAGTCATTCTTGTCTCGCCCTGCCTCAACATCTTTCTCCACTGGTTATTAAAAATCGACGGGAGCTTCTTTCGTTTTTCCGATTTCGACATCTCTTCTTCAAAGCGATGTCTTTGTTTATTTGTTAAAGAGAGGAGAGACAAACTCTCTCCTTCTTCAGCTCTCCACTTATTGCAGGGGGTGTCCGAAAAATCGCTCTTTTTTGACTCGCCTTCCACGCTGGTTCCAAATGTTTTGCTGTCAGATCTGGTTTGCCGAACATCAGTACTCCTGGACACCTGTGACTTATCTTTGACGTTACTGTAGGCTGATCTCTGGTACACTGACTGCAAGCGGACCAGTTTGTTTTTGATACACGGACAGAAAGTCTGAAGAAAAGTCCGTCGATACTTTTGACTGAGTAAACAGTACAAGACAAAATTTCCGGCCGCGTTGATGCACACAAGAAAGTTAAATATGTTACCTAGTCCTTGGAGAAGAGCTTCTTTGTTGGTGTGAGGATTGACTGCGTGCAAGGATGTATAGACCAAGATGGCTGCTGTTGGAAGTTGACAAATAAAGAACAATACCACCACAGCTATTAACATGACCGTAATCTTATTTTCCTGCTGGAGAGAATCTCTCGACTCCCTGAGATGGGTCATGGTGTTCCTCTGAATCTTGGAAAGGTGAACCGACCTGATGAGGTAGGAATTAAACACGCCAAGTAGGAAAAGCGGTATAAAGACAAATACGATGGCCGTCATGGTGTAGTAAACGGTTTTATAGAGATTGTTATTTCCAAAATCTGAGAAATCCATGGAGATTGTTGTCTCGTTGGTCTCGTCGTCAGTGATTTCGATGACGGTCCACTCAAATGGCGTTGGTATGGTCAAGAAGAAACAAATCAAAGATACACAAACGATGGCCTTCTTTGCTCTGGACTCTGTACAGTATACCTTTCCTTTGATTGGATGGCTAACTGCTATGTATCTCTCTATCGTGAAAGTTACTGTTAGCCAAACTGATGTGTTACTGCAGGCGTCCGTTAACATGATAACGAAGGGTCGAATGTGCCAGTAGATGACGTATCTGGGGTCCTGGATCCCTGGATAATGAAAGAGTGAAAGACCGAAAACGCAAATTAGATACACCATGTCAAAAATAGCTAAAGCTGCTAAGTAGTTATTGGTAGAAGAGCGCATGCGCCGCCTGGTCATTATCACGATCGTCACAGTGTTTCCAATGAGACCAATGATTAAGATAATTGGAACCAGGACTCGCTGAATCCAGAAACGACTTTTTTCTCGGAATACTTCAAACTCCTCATCTACTCCGCCATCCAGTTCTTCATACTTTATGGTTCTAGAAACGTTTTCGAGAATCGGACCAGAGGTGGTCCAGGTCTGAGTGCAGTTAGAGAAGAAACAGGTGGCGACGGCATGCGAAGAACAGTTAAGAAATGATAACCCTCCATTTGTGATTGAACAGTTCGCTGAACTTGGGCGTTGGAAAGTCATCGTTTGGAAATAGTCCATGAAACAAATGTCACTGGTCTGTATGTTTCTCAATGGTGGATTTTAAGAGGAGGTTTTGCATGAAATCTATTTTTCTTTCTTCTTGCTATTGAGGCTTGAAAGAAACAAAAAAATTGAAACAAAATTGTTAGAAATTCTCATTCAAATGCTTAACAATACATAAGTATTCAAAACGAATCGATTAATCTGTAATAAACAGACGGTTAGAATAACTCATTAATGACACAAAATTAATAATGCCTTTAGCAGAATAATAAAAAAAACCCTTCAAAACAAGGAACAAAAAATAATAAATGCTTAAGTATAGTAGTTTTTAACATAACCATTTTTTTTATTGATTTATACATTAAACAGGATATAGTAATAAGTTATACTTCACAGCAAATCATCAATTCGGAGCTCGTAAAATACCTCGCAAAAAATTTACGCTATTGCTAGATTACTGGCTTTAGTCCAACTCCATATAACAAAACATACTGAATTCAACATAAACAAAACACAACTCTTATCTGTTAACGGTTGAGTTATTAAGCAATCAAAAGGCAGAAAATCCGAAGCCTGGGTGTTAGAAAAGCTCGGCTCTTTTGACCGAGTGAAATTTGTTATTCACCAACGTTTTCCAACAAACCAAAGCTCTCTCTTGGTACGTTTTGTTTACACTCATGTTCGAAATTGTTTATCCACAATTAGGATTCATTCATTCATTCCTTTTTTTCTGGTTTCGTTTTTCGAAGTTGAGGCAGATTCAGAATGAACTAGGTAAAACATTTTTTTTTAGTCCTTACTGTTTTCCATGGCGCCATTAAACAATTAATTACAACTGCCCTATTTAGTCCAAAATGAGTCTTCGTCTATTTCAGTTTTCGTAAGCTTATGACACCATGTCCTATTAACGAACTGATCACACCATAATTTAGTGCTCATAAACAATGCACATCGTAACGTAATCTAATATAATATTCGTGAATAATACACGCCAATACGTGAACTAATTTAGTATTCAAAAATCATGGACGCCAAGCACACCCATAAGGATGGTCTTAATAAAGTGGAGGTAGCAGAAATCTAGAAGGGGCTCGAAACATTTCCTCACTATTGTCGCGGGTTCAAATTCCCGTCGCGCTAAACATGCTCGTTCTCTCAGCCATGGGGGTGTATCATGTGACGGTCAATCTCACTATTCGTTGGTAAAAGAGTAGCCCAAAAGTTGGCGGTGGGTGGTGATGACTAGCTGCCTTCCCTCTAGTTTTACACTGCTAAATTAGGGACGGCTAGCACAGATAGCCCTCGAGTAGCTTTGTGCGAAATTCCAAAACAAACAAAACAAGACAACACATCCTCTCCACAAATTTTAATCAAATTTTGAAAACGTAGAAAAGTGAATTTGTTGGCTACTGGATTGGAGGTGTGGTATTAGCCACACTATGATTTAGTGTTCATAATATATCCTATTTTGCAACGAACATGTCACACCTTCATTGGACTATGTTAATACCATTGAATAGGGCACACGATAAGTTAGTTTACTATTTAATTAGTTTTAATGCTTTAATTCAAAGCAATTTAACGATCAAATTGGACTTTTCCAGGTTCTAGTTGGAATTGAACTTTGACCTTCAGCCATTCTTAGTTCAATGAAGAAGCGAAACGCTTATAACACAATGTGACAAATTTTTTACTTTTTCTTGTTCCTGGTCAGAAAGTGTTATTTCCAATTGCTTATGCCTAAAGTAAATGGAAAAGACCTATTTTTCTCTTTAAACTTTGCTTTTGTGACCTGGGAGCGTATAACGAAAACATGATTGGAGACTGTATTTGGGGGCTGATACGTGAAAGTGATTTACATTACAGTCACAAAACTACTCACTTCTAAACATTTTTGTATAACTTTAGTGAAAATACATGTAAATCTTAATTCATATGTTGTTTTATTCAGACCTTATGTGAATGAAAATGTGCAAATTTTTACAGAGAAAATAAGTTAATTTGTAAATTTCATTATCCTGGTCACAAAAGCAAAGTTTAAAGTGAATAATGACCATTTTCTGTACTTTTACAACATAAGTAATTAAGAAATAATACATACTATCCAGGAACATAATTTATGTTATATAGTGTAATTATTTCAAGTTGACTGTTAGAATGTGAGATTGTTGTTGGACATTCTTCGTTTCAGAATGTAACAAATTGTTGGTAAATTGAACAATCGACCAATAGAAGTTTGGTGTTTTGTTTCAATGGAATCGTAGCTGAATGTAAAATACTATTCATATTACAGACTTTAACTTCGTTACTAATCTATAGCCACCAATCTGATGTTCTACATTACATATAGACAAATGTGTTCATTTTTTTAGCCGCGGGATAATGGCTTATAGTATAAACTTTAAGCTCATTGCTCTGTTAACTCTTGACCGATTTAAATATAACTACAGTTTTTTATACTCAAGAGGTCAAACCATTTTAACGATGTATTTTATCACGTCAAAGGTCTTATAGATTAATTTACTTTAATCTGGCCTAAAAAAAAATCAGTTTGAGGACTAGGTGTTAGAGATCTTGACAAAATTGAAATGGGTGTAAGAGTGCCTCGCGCTAATAAATATGTCAGAAAAAAAATCTCACAGGTAAATTTATTGTAATCTCAGATGACGAGAAACCCACTTGAAATAAATATGTATCTCAGAACGGCTGGTATGTAAAAACAACACCAATAAGATTTATTAAATGTAACTGTAACAGCTGCTACGACTTCTATATTGGAGAAACAAGCAGTAAGATGGAAACTAGATTCAAAGAACAACACAAAAAAACCTTCACACGTTTTTGAACACTGCAAGTCAAATAAACACAGCATCACCATAAAAAACCCAGATATTAAGCAGGGAAACAAATATAAACAAACGCAAAATCAAATAAGTCTCACTTATACAACAGCTAAAACCAAAATCAAACCAATATAAAGGAGCACCTTTATACCTGTACTAATTAATAACACCATTATTATAATCCTGCCTGAAAGAATCTTAAATCCGGCGGGTATAGAAGATTCCCTCTTGTTTCTTTTTTACATTAGAATAACATTTGTCTGTGAAACTGAAAAAAAATATTAATTTTGAATGCTGTTAGGCCTGGCATGACCTGGCGCGTTAAGGCGTGCGCTTCGTAATCTAAGGATCGCGGGTTCGCGCCCCAGTCGCGCCAAACATGCTCGCGCCGTGAGGGCGTTATAATGTGCCGATCAATCCCACTATTTGTTGGTAAAAGAGTAGCCCAAGAGTTGACGGTGAGTGGTGATGACTAGCTGTCTTCCCTCTAGTCTTACACTGCTAAATTAGGGACGGCTAGCGCAGATAGCCCTCGAGTAAAATTTAGGTTTTCTAAATTTACTCGATTAGTTTGTTGTTATGTTTTTCATTTCACGCAAAGCTACACGAGGACTACCTTCGCTAGTCGTTCCTAATTTAGCAGTGAAAGACAAGAGGAAGACAGTTAGTCATCTCCACCCATTGCTAACTCTTGGAGTACTCTTTTACCAACGGGCCCGGCATGGCCAAGCGTGTTAAGGCGTGCGACTCGTAATCTGAGGGTCGCGAGTTCGCATCCCTGTCGCGCCGAAAATGCTCGTCCTTTCAGCCGTGGGGGCGTTATAACGTGACGGTCAATCCCACTATTCGTTGGTAAAAGAGTAGCCCAAGAGTTGGCGGGGGTGGTAATGACTAGCTGTCTTCCCTCTAGTCTTACACTGCTAAATTAGGGACGGCTAGCGCAGATAGCCCTCGAGTAGCTTTGCGCGAAATTCAAAATAAACAAGAAGTAACGAATTATAAATAATGTCAGTTTCTAATTGGAGATGGTTCATGACTAAAAATGAATAAAGAGAAACGTAAACGGTTTTGGTAGAGATAAACAATTTAATTAAAATAAATATGACTTGTCTGGTTTCATTATATGTTAAGTAAACTTAGCCCTAACAGTCTAATATGCAAGCAGTACCTTTGAAAGTTCAAAACGTGGGAAACTGTAACTCTTAAGTGAACTTTACTTTCGGGATTTCTCGTAAAGTAACACAAAGTGTTATCTTCTAGGAGTTATCCATGATTTTGAACTAAGAGAACAGAGGGAAAGCAGTTAGACAATTAAAGAAACAACTTACCCTCAACTTTTTTTGGGCTACTCCTATCTGACTGACCGTCACCTTTATGACACATCTATGAACCCTCGAATTCACAGTTTGAGCAAGCTAACCACTGGGTCATGACAAGTTCCAAACTTTAACTGTATATTTGAATAAGATATTCAAATTTACAACTAAGACACAAGAGAAACACGTCTTCTCAAAATAAAGTATTACAAAATGTTGAAACGTTTTCCTTGTGCAAAAAACTAAATAATAATTTACACGAATACAGTTTAGCTTGAAACACTTTCAGAAATAAAAATACTTACATAATTACAACTTTAAAATCTCAGTACTTGACGAAACTTCATAATTTCAGAAATGAGGAAAACAAAAACAAATAAACAGTTCTCCGGTGGAATTGCGGTAAGCCTACTCACTCACAAAACTAACATCCGGGAATCGATTCTCCGCAGTGGACACAGCAAATGGCTCGATGTTACTTTGCTCTAAATAAAACAAACACAAATATAAGTAACTATAAAAGTCAAGTCAACTTTTCGATAAAAAAAAGAGACTTAGTGTTGTTTTACGTAAGTTTTCTATTTTTTCCCCGAAAAGACAAGATTCAAGTGACATCATTATAAAGCTTGTTTACCTATTTTTATATGAAAGTTTGGTTAGTGATGTTCAGAATATACGCTTGTTATAATGAAGCACGAAAGGCAGAAAAGTTTTCATTACACTGAACCATAAAAGATACTCATAACTATGAAACTTAATCCCCGAAAAGACTTTATTATGACGGGGGGGGGAAGACAGCTCTGAGTGACTGTAAATCATGACTGTATAAGAGGATTTTAACGTTTAAAAATTACCCTCTATGTTAGCTCTTAAAATTTGTGGCCAACTAAACCAATTATTTAAGGGTAGAGAAATGAGTGAAAGTCCATGTAGGGATAAAGTGAAATACATGGACAACACCTGGATGAAACGAACTTTATTATAATTATAATGGATCACGTGACTCTAAAAAACCTGTCAAGACGAAGCGTTATCCTAGGATAATTCTTTATTATGGAACACATTATTTGAAGTGACGTTCATCATGGTATTAAAAATACTATAGAGATGAGTGGGCCTTGTTCATGGTGGAACAGGTTTTAAGGAGTGGCTTTTCTCATGGCTGAAAAATGTCACACAGAGAATGTTTGCTTGTTTGTTTTTTGAATTTCGCACAAAGCTACTCGAGAGCTATCTGTACTAGCCGTCCCTAATTTAGCAGTGTAAGACTAGAGGGAAGGCAGATAGTCATCACTACTCACCACCAACTTTAGGGCTATTCTTTTACTAACGAATAGTGGGATTGATCGAAACATTATAACGTCCCCACGGCTGAAAGGACGAGCATGTTTGGCGCGACAGGCTTGGGCATGCCGGGCCGCACACAGAGAAAAGCTGGGTCTTGTTCATGGTGGAACAGGTTTTGAGGAGTGGCTTTTATCATCGGATAAACAGACCACAGAGAGAAGCTGGGTCGTTTGTAATTGTGGAACACGTTGTCAGTAGCGGAATTTATCTTGAAATAAAAATAGCATAGAGATAAGTTTGGTCTTGTTCATGGTAGAGCCAAGGGTGTTAAGTCGTGCGACTCGTAATCTGAGGGTCGCGCCAAACATGCTCGCCCTTTCAGCCGTGGGGGCGTTATAATATGACGATCAATCCCACTATTCTTTGGTAAAAGAGTAGCCCAAGAGTTGGCGGTGGGTGGTGATGACTAGCTGCCTTCCATCTAGTCTTACACTGCTAAATTAGGGACGGCTAGCACAGATAGCCTTCGAGTAGCTTTGTGCGAAATTACAAAAACAAACAAACAAACTTGTTCATGGTGGAATACGTTCCCAGAAGTGGCTTTGATGCAGATGGAAAAAAAAAAGTGTTTTGCATGCGTTTTTGTTATAGTAAAGCGACATCAATCTATCTGTTGAGCCCACCGAGGGGAATCGAACCTCTGACTTTAGCGTTGTAAATCCGTAGACTTACCGCGATTGAAAAAGTCCTGCTAATGATGGCGGAGGACATAACACTGAACCACTCAAAGTTCCTTAAAGTATGTTTTTCTTCTCTTAATTTTGCATAAATAAATTATTGTAAATGACAACACATTGGTACTTTCGTGTATTCATGTTATATTTATTGAGAGATGTTTGAACAGTAAAATAAGGGATTTTTTGAGCCATGACACACAAAAATATATTTATTAAAAAACGATGGGGCTTAAATTTCTGTACAAAAATGAAAATCATTCACGGACGCTAAATATTTGTAGAAATTTGATGATATTTTCGACTAAAAAACAAAATTTTAGACTTTTTGATGTAATTATATTTTCTCTTAGATCCACACGGTGTGGAGTTAGTGTTTTCCTTTCTGTCAATGTATTTCGACCCAAGCATTTTTTAAATTTAAATTCTAAACCAGCTGCAAAAGCTCTTTCATATATTAACAAACTACAATTATTTTGCGTGACTAAATTGTTTGGTTTGTTTAGAATTTTGCGCAAAGCTACACGAGAGCTATCTGCGCTAGCCATTCCTAATTTTACAATGTAAGGTTAAAGAAAAGGCAGTTAGTCATCACCACCCACCGCCAATTCTTTTACCAACGAGTAGTGGGATTGACCGTCATATTATGTCTGAAAGGGGCGAGGATTTAGGTGTGTCGGGGATTCGAACCCGTGACCCTCAAAATACGAGTCGAGTGACTTAACCTTCTGGCCATGCCATGCCTTTAAATTTGCATCTAGTGACCCTTTTTTGCAACTTTGAACAAATTTTCATTTATTTTTCCTCCAGATAAAGTGCTTGAAACCCCAACGTGCAACAGATTTCAAGTGGCAATAATGTTTTGAATAAGTTGAAAAATATATGTTTATTTGCAATTACAACGTAAAGTGTGATAATGAAAGTAGGAACATATAAAGATAAGTTATAATAAGTTCTCATTAAACTGTAGTCCTAGAAACACGGAAGCTTGTCTTGCTACGTAGAAGAAGTAATTATTTTTCAAAAACACGTTCTATCAAGTTATTCACTAACGATGTTTCTAGAAATTTCTTTTGTCAAGTTTATTATCTGACGAAGAGGTTTTTGCTTAAAATGTTGTTGTTAGCAAAAATTATTTTTCCATTTCCAGACGTGTGTTTAATAGTAATTATTATCATCACAATGTGGTTATGATGCAGCATTACGAACTTCTGAGTAAACGTGAAAAACAGGAAGTATTGTCAGGAAACTTATTATTATAGACTTCACTGTATCGACGAAAGCTACAGAAAAAGTGCCCTAAGGTATTGTTGATCTATAGATACAACTAGGAAAAACATACCTAAGGGTATTGCAGAATTATCTTTAGATGTAACTATGGAAAAGGTACCTTATGGCATTGTTGATTTATTCTATAGATGCTATTGTGGAAAACGTACCTCATGGTATTATTGACTTATTCAATAGATGCAACTATGAAAATCATACCTAAAGGTATTGCTGACTTATCTTTAGATGTAACTATGGAAGAGGCATCTTATGGTATTGTTGTCTTATTTTATTGTTACTACTATGAAAAACGTGCCTTATGGTATTGTTGACTTATTCTGTAGATGTAATTATGGAAAACGTACCTGAGGGTACTGTTGAGTTATTCTATATATGGATCTGTTGACAAAGTGTCTTAAAGTATTGATGACCTCACTGATGTAACTATAACAGTATTAAAGTGTTAGTATTGTTGACCTCACTGGTGCGACTATAACAGTATTAAAGTGTTAGTATTATTGACCTCACTGATGTAACTAAAACAGTATTAAAGTATTAGTATTGTTGACCTCACTGATGTAACTATAACAGTATTAAAGTGTTAGTATTGTTGACCTCACTGATGTAACTATAACAGTATTAAAGAATTAGTATTGTTGACCTTACTGATGTAACTATAACATTACTAAAATATTAGTATTGTTGACCTCACTGATGTAACTATAACAGTATTAAAGTATTAGTATTGTTGACCTCACTGATGTAACTATAACATTACTAAAATATTATTATTGTTGACCTCACTGATGTAACTATAACAGTATTAAATTATTATTACAGTTAATCCCTACATCACAGAGGATAACTTAAGGGAGTTGAGAAGTTACAACAAATGTCTTTGAAGATTTTGTACTTGTAAATACAAACTGTATTCAATAAAGTTGTATCCTCTTCTATGTCTGGTTAACAGAAACACTCGGTATTTTAAAGGGTTTCCCTTTAATATTTTAAGGTTATGGTGAAATAAAACAATATTTTATTATTTTAGCAGTATTATTTAAAGAAACAGGATTTAGCTGATTTACATGGATGAAGGGTTAGAAATGGACTCACAACATTGAGACCGGAGCATTATTAATTTTATTGTATCAACAGACACCCTTCTATGAAAATCAAGTACGTATATACCAGTACGTCTTCAGCACGCAGCTTACAGCCTAACTTACAACTCAACGTCGTCTAAGATTACTGACAAACATTAGTTAATTTTGGGTTTTAACTCTAAGGAAAAAAGTTACCCTTAGCCAGTTGCAGGTTGTGTCATAAAGCTCTTTGTGAGTTATTTTGAGTTTTGTTGTTGTTTTGAATTAAGCACAAAGGTACACGATGAGCTATCTGTACTCTGCTCACCACGGGTATCGAACCCCAGTTTTTAGCGTTGTAAGTCCGCATACATACCGTTGAGTTTTAACTCTGTGGTTTGATATGGATTCAATTTAACACTAAGCTACACGAGGGTTATCTGCGTTAGTTGTCCCTAATTTAGCAGTGCAATACTAGAGAAAAGGCAGCTAGTCATCACCACCCCCCGCCACTCCTGGGCTACTCTTGAATTTATGGGGTTTATGAATTATGAGATTTATCGTTTATCGTTACATCATAACACCTCCACAGCTGAAAGAGCATATTTGGTGTGGCGGAGATTCGAACCCGCGATCTTGAGATTACGAATCGAATGCCTTAACCACTTGACCATGCCGGACCTTTAACTTTATGAAAATAAATTATTGTTAGGTAGTTGTAAATTGTGTTATAAAGCTCTTCATAGATAATTTTGAGTTGTAACTGTATGGAAAGAAGTTTGTTTCGAAACTGCTGATACAGCAGTGGACAAACAAATTATTTTCACCATGTACAGAAGGAGAACAACTATAAAAGACTACAATATTATTAAAATTTAAAGTACAATTTATTTTCATTAGCTTAGCGCCACGAGAAGACAACTCTTTTTTTTATTAACTTAATACTGTGAGGAAAAAACAACAACTTTACTGCTAGTTAAGACAGCTATTTTTTCAGTAACTTAATACTTTAAGAAAATTATAATATTCTTACTTAAGACTCAATTATTTTTCATTAAAGTAACAGTATAAAACAATGATGTATATTAACACTTAAATATTAGTTTGTTTTCACTAATTTAACACCGTCGGAAATAACTTATAATTTCAACACCAGTTTTGTGTTAAAGTAGGCCTAACGTCTTCTAGCTGTGATTCTAAACATTCGTTGTTCGCGACTCGTTATCAATAAAAAATAAACTCTGCAATTTGGATCTAGCACAAGATTGGCTGTCGAATACCATTATAGCCAATAGTTAATGGTGGGTGTTGTAAACTAGCTTCCTTCGTTTTAGTCTTTCATCAGAGTATCACATAGCTTTGCCAGTTCATTGCTTGTACTCGTATATACGTTGCTTAAGTGCTTGAGAAGCAAACTGCACAGAAAGTGACGTTAGAACTCGCGTCTGTACAAGTGTAAAGAAATAAATAACAAATTGATTTCAGTTTTAATTATTTTCCTTTCTAGCATCTCTGTCCACAAAATATAGTATTGGTCTAAAAAGCCGGGAACTAAAACGCCAAAACTTTTTTAAAAACAGCATTTTTGGTTGTTGTTAAATAAAAAGATGCAGAATGGGCAATCTGTGCTGTGCTAGTGTTATGGGATCTAACCTCGAATTTTAGCGTTGCAAGCACAGAACACTTAAAAAAGATTCTTTGTTTTAAAGTTAGACAAAGTCACACAATAGGATACCTGTGCTCTGTCAACCACGGGAATCGAAATCCAGTTTCTAGCGTTGTAAGTCCGCAGAGGTACCGTTGTGCCACTAGAGGGGGAACGATAATTGAATACCTAAAATCCAGCATACTTGACAGTTGTTATAAATCTGTTTTATTAGGGTATCCTGGTGGGTCAGCGAAAACCTTTCGGACTTATGATGCTAAAATCAGTAGCTCGATTCCTCGCAGTATACAGAGTATATATCTCACTGTAGAGCTTTGAACTAAAATCAAATTACAACAGTTTTTTTTTAACCTTTCCTCTTACGTTCAGTCCCATAATTGAGAAAATAAACGAGAACGTCCATTTAATAAACACCCATAACTTGAAACGAGATATTGCTGTAAGTACGAAAAGAAATGATATTTGAGATAAAGAAATATATTGACACAAATACTTGTCCTTAGGCCTTTATTTATCCTTAGCTCACATAGTTTCATAGACTCAAACGTCTTAGATTAGCTTTAGAAAATATTTATAGTCTGTACACACTTATCAATTGTTGTTGTTTTGAATTAAGCACAAAGCTACACAATGGGCTATCTGTGCTCTGCCCACCACGGGTATCGAAACCCGGATTTTAGCGTGTAAGTCCGCAGACATACCGCTGAGCCACTGGGGGCCACACTTATCAAATAAAACCAAACTGCATTTACTCTAACTACTAACCCTGAACAATGAGATTCCCGCCTTCTAGTGGCTCAGCCAGAAACTCGAGGGATTGCAATGGGAAAATACTGTTTCGATATTTGTGGTAGACACAACACAGCTGGCTCATAGCGCAACTTTGTGCTTGACAACAAAGAAAACGGACAATGAAATATTACTCAAAAGGACCAGTTAATAGACGGCAACAGCAGCGGTCCTTGCGGTTTAAATACGAACTAGGTAAATTACAGACCTAACGATTGTTACTGTGACAAACTTGGATACTTCTCTCATTTTCATAAACTGACATTATGAATACAATGATATTTTCTACGTTCAGAAAGTTTCGTAACTACGAATTATCTGAGGCTGTGTCGAAATGAGAATACAACGAACTCTCGAGCTTTCTCTAACTCGAAGCAAAACCATTCATGTCATAAACATAAGCGTTCATACAGGTGTTCAGGAGTGCCTGAGAAACACATCTCAGCAGAATTTTGAAACCTGAAGTACCTGAAAAAAACATTATCAAGGTAGTGACTGTTTGTTTGTTTGTTTTTGAATTTCGCACAAAGCTACTCGAGGGCTATCTGTGTTAGCCGTCCCTAACACTAATATAGCAGTTTATATTTTGGTTCAACAGCTGGACTCCTCTTTTCAAACGTTTTCACCCGTTTCTACTGAAAACACTCAACCTAATTAAATATATACATTTTCTAGCCATTCTAGACGACTGAAACAAATGTTCTTTAAATATTATTCTGTGAATCTTCTGATTCGTCTCACTTCTAAGCAATTAATTAGATATGCATGCTATATGTTTAGTTGACGTGAAGAGAGAGAATCCACTTTGTTATATTAAACCTTTCTTACAGTTTTAAATTCACTAAACTTCTAGACAGGAAGAAATAGCTCGTGCCTCAAGTGGTTGAATGAAAAGTTGTTCGCAGTATGAAGTTTATTACGTACAGGTATTTCTTTAAAGGCTATAGAACGAGACAACGTGACAAATTTGCGAATAAACTAATTTAAATATTTCACAAAATAGATGTTGCGAAAGCAGTACATCGCGTATTCAACAATGTTTAATAAATCAAAATATTTAATTATAAATTATCAATCAAATACGCAATATATTGTTGCTTGAAAGCTTTTGTTATACAGGAAGTTTGTAATTAAATCACTCAGTTCTAATACTACAAGAACGTGTGTTCTACAAGCTGATGAAACAATTCATCGTTTAAGTTCACACTCATAGATTATTCAGCTACCTTACGTCGAGAGGTTTTAAAAATGAATTATTTATACTCTTTATGTAGCATTGAAACTGCTTTCTTTCAGCAAACACCATACACGTTTCCCAATTTTGACGCGGAGGCTTACAAAGTTACAGTCAATCCTACAATTCATAATTGAGAAAAGTAGTCCAAGAGTTGGCGGTGGATGATGTTGATTTGTTGCCTTTCCTCTGATCTATCAGTGCTAAATTGCGGACGGTTACCGTTGACTGTCATCGAGTAGCTTTGTGCGAAATTCAAAACAAATCGAACTAATTCTTTAAACAATTAAATTGCTTAGCATTATCCGAACTAAATACAAAGTATTGATACAAAACAGTGCCGGAAGTAATTGAAACAAAACCATACCGGAAGTACCAGTAAATCATTGTATTTTTTGATTGCAAAACAATGAACTTAAATTTAAGTTTGAAAAAGCAAACAAACAAACAAACAAACGTTTCTTTATTGATGGTTGATTTCATGTTCGGTAACTATTTGTAACTTTTGGAAACTCAGAATTTGTTTTACGATTCCCACTAAACGTTTGAAAGCTCTGACACCATTTTGGTTCTATCTTAAATCAAATAAAAGGTGTGAACAGTCTTTACGAAAATCTTGAGTTCGATTTAAGTATGTATAACGCATGCCATGAAACTTTGCGGGTTTCATGAATCATGAATTTGTCAGCAGGTTGCTAAAAGTTCCTTCTATAGTAATAACGACTCATTAATTACAAATGCCTTTCTGATATGTAATATTCCAAATAAGTTATAATTTAATTAAACTACTCGTATATTAAGTACCTTGTATTACATACGCATTAACGTAACGTCCATCTTTGTCCATTTATCAATTAGAATGTACACTAACTCAATGTTTCATTTTGAATTAATGTCCATTATAATTTTATTTCAAACAAATGAATCTGTTATATTTTTATGACTTACAGATTTACACAAATCTGATAGCTTAAACACTACTGTCATTCTGTCAGTGGGTTTATTATAATTCACAATACTTGACTTGTTTTAACGACTGCATTAGTTTTCCATTACTATTTCGTTATCGTCTTGCATCCAACACAATTCTTGTTAATTCATATGAATTTGTAAATGTAAGCACAATCGGAGTGCACATTAATATTGTAATTTACTTGGTTGTGTTTCGATCACCAGATTAAAAACTACTAGTCGATAATGCGCATGCGTTTGTTACTCTACGTAGTTTTGCAACGCAAATTTATGTTGTTTTGACGTTGGACAGAAAACGGGTCAAACTGGCTTCTTTCTAGGGTTTAACATACCTGTTGTTGTTATTGTTATTTTGAATTAAGCACAAAGCTACACAATGGGCTATCTGTGCTCTGCCCACCACGGGTATCGAAACCCGGATTTTAGCGTGTAAGTCCGCAGACATACCGCTGAGCCACTGGGGGGCTTAACATAACTTGCTTTATTTATTTGTAACTTTCCTTATTGCTAAACAAATATGACGAGCATTTAGGCCTATTTGCCTGTTCGTTTGTTTATTTGTTTGTTTTGAATTTCGCGCAAAGCTACACGAGGGCTATCTGCGCTAGCCGTCCCTAATTTAGTAGAGTAAGACTAGAGGGAAGGCAGCTAGTCATCACCACCTAGCGCCAACTCTTGGGTTACTTTTTTGCTAAGGAACAGTAGGATTGACTGTAACACTATAACGCCCTTACGGATAAAAGGTCGAGCATGTTGGTGTGATGGTGATTCGAACCTGTGACTCTCAGATTACGAGTCGAGTGCTTTAACTACCTAGCCATGCCAGGCCAGTTGTTTTGCCAACGGTGACAGCTTCATTTCAAGGTTTCCTGAATTATCTTAACAGTAAAACTAATACTGAATAAATTTGTCATGTTTGAAAACATTCTCAAGAGTTTGCGGTGGGTGGTGATGACTATCTGCCTTCCCTCTAGTCTTATATTGCTAAATTAGGGACGGCTAGCGCAGATAGCCCTCGTGTAGCTTTGCGCGAAATAAAAAAAAAAGAGATTGTCGAGTAGATTGTATTAACACAATGTAGTAGTCTAATTATGTCATCATAAGCCATGTCAAGTCCTGCTCTATTTGACGACCATGCACTTTGACAATGATCCTGCAACGTGGTATCCTTAAACAAAGGCTTTATTTAAAAATTAGAGAATGTCGTGCCTATTTTACGATCTTAGCCAATGCTTTGCTTTCGAAATACCAACGTAATCGCCGATATAATGAAACAACGCCTGGTTTTGACACGTGTGAAGCCGCCTATTGTAGTCTGATTTCTATCAGAAGCTTCAAGGTTAAGGATTTTCTGATCAGTACGCTGAAAACTTGTCATTATTTCTTTCTGAAACTTATATACTTCACGTAAAAATTCAGTTCTTTCTCTAGCTGTTAGAAAACAATGGAAACGGTCTCTACAGCAGTACTACAAGTCTTAGCTCAATGAGTAATGCGACACAGCTATAAATTTGAAAATAGTGAAATATAGTACATACCATATGGTGAATTGATTCTGTTGTTTTCCAGTATTATGGCCACCTGTAATAAAGTACCTTGTATTTGTGTACAGTTAATAAGGCGTATCTACCGCTGTTATAAATTTTGAACTATATTGACCAGAGGGAAGGACACCATTCAGCAGCGCCCCACCGCCTACCATCTTTACTAAGAGATTGACTATTACTCTTATAATGCACCTACAGCTGAAAGTGTGTGGAATATTTTTTGGTTTTTGCACGAAGTCGAATCGCCATATCTGAAATCCAGGGCACTGCTTCAGGGCCATTTTTGTAATGTTACGAGTCATAAACATTACATGCTACAAGTCATAAACATTACCTGTTACAAGTCATAAGCATTACCTGTAACAAGTCATAAACATTACCTGTTACAAGTCATAAACATAACCTGTTACAAGTCATAAACATTACCTGTTACAAGTCCTAAACATTACCTGTTATAAGTCATAAGCATTACCTGTTATAAGTCATAAACATTACCTGTTACAAGTCATAAGCATTACCTGTTACAAGTCATAAACATTACCTGTTACAAGTCATAAACATTACCTGTTACAAGTCATAAGCATTACCTGTTATAAGTCATAAACATTACCTGTTACATGTCATAAACATTACCTGTTACAAGTCATAAACATTACCTGTTACAAGTCATAAGCATAACCTGTTACAAGTCATAAGCATTACCTGTTATAAGTCATAAACATTACCTGTTACAAGTCATAAGCATTTCCTGTTACAAGTCATAAACATTACCTGTTACAAGTCATAGACATTACCTGTTACAAGTCATAAGCATTACCTGTTACAAGTCATAGACATTACCTGTTACAAGTCATAAGCATTACCTGTTACAAGTCATAAACATTACCTGTTACAAGTCATAAGCATTACCTGTTATAAGTCATAAACATTACCTGTTACAAGTCATAAACATTACCTGTTACAAGTCATAAACATTACCTGTTACAAGTCATAAGCATAACCTGTTACAAGTCATAAACATTACCTGTTACAAGTAATAAGCATTTCCTGTTACAAGTCGTAAACATTACCTGTTACAAGTCATAAGCATTACCTGTTATAAGTCATAAACATTACCTGTTACAAGTCATAAGCATTACCTGTTACAAGTCATAAACATAACCTTTTACAAGTCATAAACATTACCTGTTACAAGTAATAAGCATTTCCTGTTACAAGTCGTAAACATTACCTGTAACAAGTCATAAGCATTACCTGTTATAAGTCATAAACATTACCTGTTACAAGTCATAAACATTACCTGTTACAAGTCATAAGCATTACCTGTTACAAGTCATAAACATTACCTGTTACAAATCATAAACATTACATGCTAAAAGTGAAGCAAGATAAGTAAATATAAACAGTGGACTAAATAAACTCTCGGTTTTTGTTCATTCGGACATTTTCCATAGTACTCTGTTAATGTGTTTGTAGTAAATGACTTGTCTGGCACTCTTGACTTATGACTTGCTATTTAAACGCAATGAATCATGAAAGACTGTTATAAAACAATTTTTCAAGTTCTGACACAAACATTTGCTATCATCCCTATGATATCGTATTTTAAGCCGCAGCTGAATGGCTCATAGAAAGATTATGAGTTTTTGTTGTTCCATTTTTCGAGTACAAACTTTTAACTCATTGCTCCGAAATCTCTTGACTGATTTGAAATCTAATTAAAGATTTGTACTCAAGAGGTCAAACTCGTTCAATTGATGTACTTTACCACGTCCAAGGTCTCATTGGTTAATTTATTATTATCCTGCCAAAAAGAATTTCGAGTGCCCTGGCTGTTGAGGATTCCCTCTTGTTTAATTAGCCTTGAACGAGACGTGTCCACTACATACAAGTAAAATAAATAAATGCACTTAACATGCAAACGATATTTTGCGATGTCACACGAATTCGAAACCAGCTCGTGAACTTCGAAATTCTTTATAATCCAGATGATAATGCGAATTTCAGCGTTACTGGTCTTAAGACTTACTACTGAGCCGCTAGGGGGCCGGAGTAATGGAATAATTATCGAACATTACATTTTTGTTTTTATAGTTACATAATCTGAATGATTTGATCATCACTATTTATTATAATTCCGGAACGGCAAATAGGCGGGACGAGTGCTAAACATGACGCGAATGAATTCTCATTAGCGTGTTGAAACTTAGCCGTAATGAAGGAAAGTTTTTGAAAGAAAAAACTGAAAACGGATCTAGAAATCTGTGTTTTTAGTTTGAAACCTTGCTAATTGAAACTTGGCCTTGGTTCGCTCTGCATCTCTTCGATGCTTAACGAACCAGACAAGATCTATAGATTTCGCAACAAGTGCGCATGTGCACTGCTAGAAATATATATCTTTCTTCGCTAATGAACGTAAGTGGCAGCATCATTGGCGGTAGCAAAACTCATTGTTTTGATGTTTAACAGAAAATAGCGTGTGTTAAAACTGTTGATCAGAATTTGAAATATTGATTGAGATTTGATCTTCGAGCATATTTTATGTTTCATTTTATTAAACGTGGAACAATGTCCACAGTGAATAAAAAAAAAAGCAAAATAAATTGATAAAAAGAAAGACGTGCGTTGTTTCTAGCCCATCTGGACAGAATATTAATCATGGCGTCACAAAACAGGGTGCTAAAACATGTTGGGTGGTTTTTACAAAGTATCCAGACTGGACAACAGTAAGTTTAGGGTCTTAAAATGTCAAAATCCGGGGTTCGATGAACACAAAAATTATCCTTATGTGGCTTTGTTCTGAATAAAAACAAAAACAATTAGACTTTCTGTAAAAAAGACATTTTGAGACATAAATTACACCCGGAAAAGAGTATTGAACCTTTTTGTTTAAAATTCAGCATAAAGCAACGCAATGAGCTACCTGTGTTCTGCCCACCATGGAATTCGAAACACGGAATATAGCGTTTTAAAGCCCGCAAACATAAAGCTGTACCACTTGTGGGGTGGGCAGTATTGAAGAAAGTTTTTTTGTGTTTTTGTTTGTTTGTTTTGAATTTCGCACAAAGCTACTCGAGGGCTGTCTGTGCTAGCCGTCCCTAATTTAGCAGCGTAAGACTAGAGGGAAGGCAGCTAGTCATCAACACCCACCGCCAACTCTTGGACTACTCTTTTACCAACGAATATTGGGATTGACTGTAACATTATACGCCCCCACGGCTGAGATGGCGGGCATGTTTAGCGCGACGCGGGCGCAAACCCGCGATCCTCGGATTACGAGTCGCACGCCTTACGCGCTAGTATTGAAGAAAGAAAAAAAAGTACATATATGTCCAATCAACTCAGAAATACTTGCTCTCAAATTCTTTATTAAAGTGTTTGAAGTCTTTAAACAGCACAGGTGCAGCTAAGGTAAAGATAAACCATATAGTGACGATGAATTAAAAACAAAAACATACATACATATATGATACAGATCGAAATTCTTTTTCAAGACCATGAAAATAAAGATAAACAATTTCAATTAATCAGAAACATGACTGAAATATCGAATTATAAAAATGAGTGGGGAATCTGGTTGAACCAATTGAAACGTGATCTCTGTTGCTGTGTTGCGTTTTCAGTTTGTCATGCAAAGAGCCCGGATGTAACGTCGTTTCTCGTCATGCAAAGAGCAAAGAAATGCCACTCAAATTCAGTAAATTAATAAATGCACCGGGAAGAACGGGGGCCTCAGAAATGTGTGATGTAGCTTCAGATGAATTTTTAAGGATGGAACTGATATTAAAAAGAACTGTTTACGCTGACTGCTGATGTCACTTGTAACATGACTGGTTAAAATTTAGGTTTTCTAAATTTACTCGATTAGTTTGTTGTTATTTTTTTCATTTCACGCAAAGCTACACGAGGACTATCTGCGCTAGTCGTTCCTAATTTAGCAGTGAAAGACAAGAGGAAGACAGTTAGTCATCTCCACCCATTGCTAACTCTTGGAGTACTCTTTTGCCAACGGGCCCGGCATGGCCAAGCGTGTTAAGGCGTGCGACTCGTAATCTGAGGGTCGCGAGTTCGCATCCCTGTCGCGCCGAAAATGCTCGTCCTTTCAGCCGTGGGGGCGTTATAACGTGACGGTCAATCCCACTATTCGTTGGTAAAAGAGTAGCCCAAGAGTTGGCGGTGGGTGATGATGACAAGCCGCTTTCCCTCTAGTCTTACACTGCTAAATTAGGGACGGCTAGCACAGATAACCCTCGAGTGAGTAGCTTTGTGCGAAATTCAAACAAACTTTTACCAACGAGTACTGGGATTGACTGTTACATTATAATGTGCCTACGACTAAAAGGGTGAGCACGTTTGATGGGGCGGGTCTATATTTGCTCCAAAATCATCTTTTTATTCAGTAAAATGTTCTCAGTGTGTTATTTATCAAGAAGTGTTTCATGTTGTCTGTAAAAAATGGTGGAATTAAAATAAATAATATTAGAAACAGCAACAGTCGAAAAACTTTTGAGGGACGTAAAATCAAAATGCGAGACTTTGTTTATGTACAACAGTGTTCGTTGACTCAGCCTGTACACATTCTGTAGAACGTTTGATAGACTGGTTAGTAGATATTTGTTTGTTTCTGATTTCTATTGACTATCAAAACTCGTTTTTTTTCTTGTCTACTGGCCCATCATTGCTTCAAAACAATTTTAACAAACAACTGTAACGATATAAAAAAAATGTTGACGTCATGTTAAGTTTGATCAAAGTTTTTGAAATTAAATTCGAGTATTGTGAAACCTCTCAGGCGAAGTATGTTCCTAAATTTTAAAAAAATCTTATTTGATTTGAACAAACATGTACAACCAAGTGAAGATTCTTTTCAACTATTTTCAAATGTGTTACTTTTCAAAAAAAAAGAAAAAACGTTAATTGTGATTCCAGTTGAAAGTTTCATCGATTTATGTTTGTGAAATCCTTTTTGTTGACTATTAATTTCATAACCTGAAATGTTATAAACAGAAAAATAGACGAATATTTAGCATCATGTCTTACTTTTCAGTTGACACATCACAGGGCAAACGTTAAAGAACTTTCATTGAACACAATCAAATAAACTCAATATTTATAAGTATACATGAAACATTATAACTTTGAAAATAAGTATATATGAAACATTGTAACACTAAAATTAAGTTTACATGAAACATTATAACTCTAAAAAATAAGTAGACATGAAACATTGTAACTCTAAAAATAAGTATACATGAAACATTATAACTTTAAAAATAAGTATATATGAAACATTGTAACACTAAAATTAATTTAAATGAAACATTATAACTCTAAAAATAAGTATACATGAAACATTATAACTCTAAAAATAAGTATACATGAAACATTGTAACTATAAAAAATAAGTGTACATGAAACATTGTAACTATAAAAATTAGTATACATGAAACATTGTAACTCTAAAAAATAAGTATACATGAAACATTATAACTAAAAATAAGTAGACATGAAACATTGTAACTAAAAAATAAGTAGACATGAAACATTGTAACTCTAAAAAATAAGTATGCATGAAACATTGTAACTCTAAAAAATAAGTATGCATGAAACATTATAACTCTAAAGATTAACAAATTACAGGCACAGAAAAATATAAACATAGAACACGAAAACTATATAACACTTATATGATTTTAGCACACAAGTTAAATTTAAAACCTATTTGTCATGGGTATAAACTATAAAATACATAAGTTAGCCTGTTACAAATGTAACATGTTTAGTAAGCGCTACTGTCACGTGAGTTAATCTGTTACAGGTGTTAAATGCTTGGTATAACTTATGAAAGAGTTAGACGACTATAGATTGTTAACCATCAAATGCGATTTGAAAACACACATCTGTCAGTCATGAAATGGAAATCTCTACGTTAAGCATGTGTTAAAAGATTATTTTTATACGAAACTAGCCTACATCTTCGTTTAACGTACCCTTATGCCACTTATAGAGTGTCGTAAGGGTACATTTTAGGTTTGGTGGCAATCAGTTAAGTGGTTCGTCAGTTATAAGCGGACATGCACACAGCAACGTTTTCCAAACAATGGCTTAAATAAATAAACAATAATCATGCTATAGTTAATGAAATAACGTATTGTCCACAACGCTTCTTTAAAATACGTTTATTAGTCAGCATTGCACACATAAGTTAGCATATCTTGACAGGTGTAAGCCGGTTTCATGACACCTTTAATGGATAGTTTTAAAGTAAACACAATGATGTTTTATATTTCTTAAAATAGTAAAGCACGTGAAACGAATGTTCTTTTGTTTGTTTTCGATGCTTTACAATTTTCGTATGTTAACTCTCTGTATCAGAGCTCTACGGAATTTTTAGTTTTGGATAGAAAATAAATGTTCAAAGGTCGATCTCAGAATCACTGACGGTAAATTATACGGTAAGCGTCTCTCGAAGAAGAGATTTATGAATATGTCAGTTTTAACGTTAAAGAATTTTGTAAAAGGTTTCGTGAAGGGTAAACGGTATCGATTTTTTTATAATAAGATAAAATTCAATTCCGTTAACAAATATTCAAAAGTACAGGCCTGCTATCTTATTCATAATGCCCTTTGAATACGAACAAAACTTATATTCAATAGTTACTTCATTAGCTGGTTCGATATCCAAATATGTGGTTTCCTTGAATGTCTGTTGAAATTTTATCATCGCTAAACACCAATCGCACGGAGTTAAATTGACAGTAAGTATTCTACCAGCCATGTTTCGAGTATTTTCATAGTTTTGTTTCACACTATATATACACACATAATTTCCCATCACAAAAGTCAAATATTTTTATCGAGGTTCGTTATAGTGCACCAAACTGTTATACGATCAGTCTTCAGTTCCATCAAGAATTTCAAAATTGGAAAAAAATAACCATTTGTAAGCATAAGAAAGTGGAACATACGTTACACTGAGTAATTCTCTGAGAAGTTCTCTCTCTACGTTTCTGTGGTTTGATTAATTTCAACAAACAAAAACTGGTTCCAAACAAAAAAACAAGTGAAACTTTGGTTCAAACAGACAACCAATTTTTAAGTTTTCGTTATCTTATTGGTGAAAAACTTTTGTAATTGAACCTAAATTATAGTTTATTAGATAAAGTGTTAAAAAATTTATTAAAACTGATTTTTAACATATGTTTTTTTTTATTTCCAGCAAAGCTACACGAGGTCTATCTGCGCTAGCCGTCTCTAATTTATCAGTGTAAGACTAGAGGGAAGACAACTAGTCATATCACCCACCGCCAACTCTTGGGCTACTCTTTTCCTAACGAATATTGGGTTTGACCGACAATTATCACGCTCTCACGACTGAAATGGCGAGCACGTTTGGTGCGACCGGGATTCGAACTAACGACTCTAAAATTACGAGTCCAATGCATTAACTACCTGGCCATGTCGGGCTGCCATAAACATCTGTGTTTGTTTGTTTTCTTTTTACGATTATGATGCAGTTGTTCAAATAGTGTTAGAAGACAGTTACTTCCATATAAAGGAATATAACTGTTATGATACAGTTGTTCAAATATGGTTAAGTGAATTTTACTTCCATATAAGGGAATATAACTGTTATGATACAGTTGTTCAAACAGTGTTAAAAGACAGTTACTTCCATACCAGGGAATATAACTGTCATGTTGCAGTTGTTAAAATAGCGTTTGGAGACAGTTACATCAATATAAGGAAATATAACTGTTATGATTCAGTTGTTCAAAGTTACTTCCTTATAAGGGAATATGACTATTATGATTCAGTTTTTCAAATATTGTTAGAAGACAGTTACACCCATATTATGGAATATAACTGTTATGATAAAGTTTTTCTGATAGTGGTAAAAGACTGTTACTTCAATATCAGGGAATATAACTGTCATGTTACAATTGTTCAAATAGTGTTAGGAGGCTGTTACTTCCATATAAGGGAATACAGTGTTCCCTCGCCACTTCGCGGGCTCGGCCGACCCCCCCACACACATATATATATATATATACATACATCAGGTCGAAACGTTGTTCGCTCTTCTATTTAAAATATTTTCTGAACCCAAACGAGCCGTTTTTGCATATAAAATATACACACATGTATATATAAAATAATAAACAATTTAAAATATAGCATTAAATACCATTAAAATACTAGAAATAAATATAATTAATAGTGTAAAGAAAAAAAACAGTTATATTTTGAGATATAAACATATATTTAAGTTTATAACAGCGTAAAAATGGAAACAGAACCAACTGGAAAGGCTATAGATGTACGCACTGTGCGTCTGCGAAGGCTACGCAAGATCAGCTTCATGGCGTAGCAATGAGCAAGACGGGCTATGATTGGTGCAGAAATGAAAGACGGTCGATGACAGCTACCCATTTTGATTGCCTGTGACTGGTGTTGTCAATATTTATGTCTGGCCTGTGATTGGTGAATTCATCCACGGCAGCATCTTTGAACTTTTGTGTGTGTTTAAAGCCCTTGCAATGGCTCCCAAACGTGCTAATATTTCTAAGGATGCTTCTACGCCTAAATGGTCACGGAAAATGATGACCATCACCGAAAAGGTGAAGATATTAGATATGGTAAAAGAAGGAAACTCTTATGCGTCCATAGCCCGCCATTACGGAGTGAATGAATCCACCATTCGCTACACCAAGAAGGACGAAGTTAATATTAGGAAGACTGCTGCTATTACTTTTAATACAACGGCTAAGAGGGTTGTAACATCTCGTAATAAGAGTATCGTTCGGATGGAAGCTGCTTTGGCCATATGGATAGCTGATTGCCGTAAGAAAGGTGTTCCCTTGGATACTAACATTATCACAACGAAGGCTAAGATGTTGTATGATAATTTCGCGGAAAAGGATGAAGATAAAGAAGACGTAGACAACCCACAGCCTAAGAAACCGTTTTCTGCAAGCAAAGGCTGGTTTCAGAATTTCAGCAACGATACGGCCTGAAAAACGTATCGTTACATGGAGAGGCTGCTTCGGCTAACAAATAGGCTGGTGAAGCTTACGTTTGGAACACTTTTAAAGAAATAATCGCTGAAGGGGAATATAGGCCTAAACAGGTATTCAACGTGGACGAGACTGGCCTGTTTTGGAAGAGGATGCATTCCCGAACGTTCCTGTTTAAAGATGAGAAAAAAGCCCCTGGTTTTAAAGCTCATAAAGACCGGTTCACCCTCTTAATGACTGGTAATGCTGCTGGTTTTATGTTGAAGCCGACATTAATTTACATGTCTAAAAACCCGAGAGCTTTAAAGAATAAGAACATGAACTTGGATGCACACTCCTACTGCCTGGATAACGAAGCCTCTGAGCTCTGATTGGTTCCATCAGAGTTCAATTCCTCAAGTTAAGCTTTATTTATTAGAGAAGGGCTTGCCATTCAATGTTCTTTTTCTTTTGGATAACGCCGGTGGTCAGCAAGAAATCTTTCGTATGAAGGCGCTAGGGTTGAAGTCCTGTCAGCCAGCACTACGTCCCTTATACAACCGATGGACCAGGGAGTTATCAGGGCTTTCAAGGCCTTATACATAAGGAATACCATGTCCAACCTCGTACGTAGCCTTGATAATGCCACCGAAGCCGAAAACGACACATTCACCATGAAGGAGTACTGGAAGTCTTTCACCATTGCTACATGTCTTCAAAATGTCCATAAGGCATTGCAAGAGATGAAGCCCTGCACCGTTAATGCAAGCTGGAAGAAGTTGTGGCCTGAGGTTGTGCACGACGAAAAGGGATTCACGCCTGAAGAAATCCAACACTCGGCTGTTCAAAAAGCTGTGCAATTAGCTTCGTTAATCAAAGGTGAAGGATTTGCCGATATGACGAAAGAAGACGAAGATGAACTGATTGACTTAGAATCCGAACCACTCGCCGACCAAGACTTAAAGGCACTGACGAAGTCTGCTGCCGAGGAAGACGACGAAGAGGAAACACCGAAAGAAGCCGAGGAAACAATCGAGCAAAGTGGATGGTCGTTAGAGCGGTTAGGTAAACTAATGAAACTAATTAACGAAGTGAAGGAGTGCTCACAGGAATGGGACAACGATATGGTTCGATCAGTACAATTTTGCAATAAAATAGAAGAACTGATGACTCCTTATCAAATAATTTTCGAGAGGCTAAAGAAGCAGAGAAAACAACTGCCAATAACAATGTTTTTCAAGCCGAGAAAGAAAGAAAGGGTACCGGTGGCAAGTACTGTTCCTGAAGTTGTAACGACCGACGAAGAAATTGCCGATTCACCTTCCACAGAAGAGGAAGTGGTGTCCCTCGAAAAGACACCACCTGCTGAAGATATGTTATTTTTAATTTTAAGGCTTAATATCTTAATAATTGTTCTTATTATTTCAGCAATAATGAACAGTATAGTAATGGGAGGGTTAAATAGTTGTACAGGGAGGGTTTTAAAAGTCTAAATGCACATAAATAAATACGTAAAAATCGGCGATCCCACTTCACGGAAAATCTCCTTTCGCGGGGGGTTTTGGAACGCATCTACCGCGATACACCAGGGAACACTGTATAACTATTATGATTTAGTTGGTCAACTGTTGTTAGAAGACAGTTACTTCCATATAAGGAAATATAACTGTTATGATACAGTTGTTCAGATAATGGTGGGAGACTGTTACTTCCAAATTAGAAAATATAACTGTTATGATACAGTTGTTCAAAGAGCGTTAGTAGACAGTTACTTCCATAATACAGAATGTAACTGTTATGATTCAGTTGTATAAACAGAGTTAGGAGACAATTACTTCTATATAAAGGAATATAACTGTTAGGATACAGTTTTTCAAATAGTGTTAAGATACAGTTACTTTCATATGAGGGAATACAACTGTCATGTTATAGTTATTCAAATAGCGCTTAGAAGACAGTCACTTCCATACCAAGGAATATAACTATCATGTTACAGTTATTCAAATAGCGTTTGGAGACAGTTACTTCCACATAAGAGAATATAATTGTTATGATTCAGTTGGTCAGATATTGTTAGAAGACAGTTACTTCCATACTTGGGAATATAACTGTTATGATAGAGTTGTTCAAACAGTGTTAGGAGACAGTTATTTCCATATAAGGGAATTTTACTGTTATGATATAGTTGTTGAAATAGTGTTAGGAGACAGTTACTTCCATATAAGGGAATATAACTGTTATGATACAGTTGTTCAAATAGTTTTGTGGGGGACAGTTACTTCTTTATAAGGGAATATAAATGTTATGATACAGTTATTCAAATTGTGTTAGGTTACAGTTATTTCGATATTAGAGAATATAACTGTTATGATACAGTTATTCAAATAGTGGTAAAAGAGTCTTACTTCCATATGAGAGAATTTTAGTTTTATGATACAGTTGTTCAAATAGTGTTATGAAACAGTTATTTCCATATAAGGAAATATAACTGTTATGATACAGTTGTTCAAATAGTGTTAGGAAACAGTAACTTCGATATAAAGTAATATAGCTGTCATTATACAGTTGTTTAAACAGTGTTAGATGACAGTTAATTCCATATAAGTGAATATAACTGTCATGATACATTTTTTTTAAATAGTGTTAAGAGACAGCTACTTCCATATAAGGAAAAATAACTGTTGTGATTCAGTTTTTTAAATATTGTTTGAATACAGTTATTTCCATATTAGGGAATATAACTGTTATGATACAGTTGTTCAAATAGTGTTAGGAAACAGTTACTTCCATATGAGGAAATATAACTGTTATGATACAGTTGTTCAAATATTGTTAGGATACAGTTACTTCCATATAAGGGAATATGATTGTTATGATAGAATTGTTCAAACAGTGTTAGTAGACAGTTACTTCCATATAAGGGAATTTTACTGTTATGATACAGTTGTTCAAATAGTTTTAGGAGACAGTTAGTTGCATATAAGGGAATATAACTGTTATGATACAGTTGTTCAAATATTGTTAGGATACAGTTACTTCCATATAAGGGAATATAATTGTTATGATAGAATTGTTCAAACAGTGTTAGTAGACAGTTACTTCCATATAAGGGAATTTTACTGTTATGATACAGTTGTTTAAATAGTTTTAGGAGACAGTTAGTTGCATATAAGGGAATATAACTGTTGTGATACAGTTGCTCAAATATTGTTAGGATACAGTTACTTCCATATAAGGGAATATAACTGTTGTGATACAGTTGTTCAAATAGTGTTAGGAGACAGTTACTTTTATATATGGGAATATAAGTGTTATGATAAAAATAGAGTAAGGAGACAGCTACTTCCATATTAGGGAATATAACTGTCATAATACTTTTGTTCAAATAATGTTGAGCGACAGAGCGCAGATGGTCCATTGTTCAGCTTTGTGCCTGAAAAGAAGTAAATCAAAATGTCGTCTTTACTAACAGTGGTATCTCTGTTGTTAAAGTAACGAAACGCCTATGTTTCAGTATTTTTAGCAAACGTCCTTTGAATAGAAAATTATAAACTAAAGTATTTTATGAGCTTACGGAGTTCCGATATTATGGGCATTTTATTTCTTCTGGTATAATAAAATGACACATGAAGATCAAAGAAAAGTACTTTTTAGAAATATGTACTTAGAGAAATTAATATTGAATTTCACTAGAATTAATGTAAACTTCAGAACATCAGAATATGTTTTATTTTATTTTAATTACAAAGTGTTATTTACTTTTTTATGACGAATTTGTAACATTGGCTCACGTTAGGGGGCGCTTCAAGTATATTTTCAATTATCACATTTTTTGTCGATTTTCAGCTGTACCTTCACGTGTTTGCTCTGTTGATGTTTCTCAGATTTCAAAGCAGATAATTCGTCTTTTTTTTTTTGTAAAGGATAATTAGTTATTGTTGGAATGTTTTTAGTTACAACTTCGAACTTTATTTTTAATGTTAAAGAACCCAGTTAGGAGACGACATGTACCGGATGATAATATCGGATTGTTGGAACGTTCTGCGTTAAAAATCTAGTTTTCTAGTTTATTTCACGTCACATTCTAGCCATCTTCAGACTTTGTTATCACCAAATGAACTTGTCGAAACGTTGTATATCTATGATAAATTACCCATTCATGTCGTCTCGAAACTGTAAATTCTATTTGATCTGTTCTTTATTGTTCTTTTGCCAATAGTAGTTCTGTTCATTGGTTTGTTGTTTTAAGAAAAAAAAAATAATCATTTCTCGATCGTTCTTTGTCAGTATTCATGTCAAAACTTTTATATATGGCACGAGGATTGTGTGTTTGTTTGTTTTTGAATTTCGCGCAAAGCTACTCGAGGGTTATCTGCGTTAGCCGTCCCTAATTTTGCAGTGTGAGACTAGAGGGAAGGAAACTAGACATCACCACCCACCGCCAACTCTTGGGCTACTCTTTTCACCAACGAATAGTGGGATCGACTCTTGGGCTACTCTTTTACCAATAAATAGTATGATTGACCGTCACATTATAACGTCCGCACGGCTGAAAGGGTGAATATGTTTCGTATGACGGAAATTCGAACACGCGTCCCTCAGGTTACGACTCGAGTGCCTTGACCCACCTGGCTATGCCGGGCGTGTCACGAGGTAATATCCCCGTTAAAAAAAATAAAGCAGGAAATCATATAGTTATATGATGTAATGAATTTATAAGCTTCTTAGAAAACGTACTAAAATGTGAAATGAAAGATGGTAAGTAATTCTCATATATGAGACTATGTATCTTTGTGCTGTACCCCGCTAGTACAGCGGTAAGTCTACGGATCTGCAAGACTAAAAACAGGAGTTCGATTTCCTCTCGGTGGGCTCCGCAGATAGCGAGATGTGGCTTTGCTCTAAAAAAAACACACCCACACACATCTTTCTGTTGCTCTAGTGTACGTAAAAACTTAAATTCAAGCTTAATGTAGTGAGGTGAAACATGGAATCTCTTCTCAAATGTCCAAATTTTTTTTTTCTCCGTGAACGTGTTCATAACACGAATTTATCTTTATCCTCAACGCTTTTCGTATGGTAAATTTACTGTCGAAGTCGCGTGCGCCAAAGTCTTTGGAGAGTAAAACAGTGTTATCGTTGTGTTCCATTCCAGGTTACTATGATTATTACAAATGAATAACACAAGAACGACGAGTTTAGTGTGTCTTTTTTTTTTTTTTTTACAGCGGTTGAACATTTATGTGCTTACAAACAACTCTAAAACGCGGTAATATCTGTCTAGGAAAAAAAACCACCTTGTGCTATAAAGCTTCTCTTTAAAAGTTTATATGGCTGCTGTTGCGACACACAAGGGTAAAACAAAGGACTGAAATTGAAGCAATATGTTCTACTAAATTCACAAAATTCTTACCGGCACACCAAGAAAAACTTAACAGATACCGAACTTGTAAACAGATAAAGTTACGAATATTTACTGATGTACTGGTTTATTTGTTTTGAATTTCGCGCAAAACTACACGAGGGCTATCTGCGCTACACGTGCTTAATTTGTCATTGTAAGACTAGAGGGAAGGCAACTAGTCATCACAACCCACAGCCAACTCTTGGGAAACTCTTTTTATCAACGAATAAATTGAATGGGGATTGATCGTACATATAACGCCCCCACGGATGAAAGGGCGAGTATGTTTGATTTGACAGAGATTCGAACTCGCGACCCTCAGATTACGAGTCGAGTTCCTTAATCACCTGGCCATGCAGGGTCGTCATTATAGGAATTATACATGAGTACGCCCCGAAGAACGTGTTCGCTTGTGCAAATACATGTTCTGCATTCTCGCTCGCGCTGACACCAATAGGGTACTGTTCCCTGTGTGGGAGTAATATATATTCATTTAATAATTTTATTAAGTTAATTGGGTTATTAAAAGAAATCTCGTATAATCTGTGCTAGTCATTAAAAGTTTGTCTTAATACAGGGTGGTCGCTAGAAAAGCGGAAAATTTGAGGGTCGGATGAGATCATGAATAAAATTCGTGCTTACTCATTTCTATTTTGATTTCTTTACATCATGAATAAAATGGATGATTTTAATAATTTTGAGCATCTATGAGTGTAATATAACATATGCCTTTAAAAAACTCTGTAAAAGTTATTCTTTGTAAAAATAAATAGCTGTTTGACAAATTTTCACCCTGTAGTTTTGAGTACAACAGTAATTTACGATACAGTATGATCTACGTAAATAGTGATTATTAAAATTAATAAATCGGATAGGAACCTGGGTTCCCACTAGTACAGCAGGATGTCTACGGATTTACAACGCTAAAATCAGGTGTTCGATTCCCCTCTTTGGTCTCAGCAGATAGCGCGATGTGGCTTTGCTATAAGTAAACACAAAAACGCACATATAGTAACTTGGCTTGTCACTTGAGTCTCGTGTCGCATACTTCAAATAATTGTGTTAACCGATTTCCAAGTAATTTTAACCGCGCACGTACTACGTTGTCAGTGAACTGAGAGAGATGCGCACAAAATGGGAAGTGTATGTTGCACCCATTTTTAACGCCATAAACTCTCAACTCAAGCAGAAGTTGCTTCCGTTCTCATTATCGTTGCAGCGGAATTTTAATGTTAGATAAGATGCTGAATTAATTATATTTAACATAGAATTTTACACGAGAGCTATCTGCGCTAGCGGTCCCTAATGTGTCATTGTAAGACTAAAGGGAAGGCAACTAGTCATTACAATCCACCGCCAACTTTTGAGCTATTCTTTCACCAATGAATAGTGGGATCGACCGTCACATTATCACGCCCCCACTGCTGAAAGACGAGCATGTTTGGTGCGACGGGGATTCGAACCTGCGACCTTTCGATTACGAGTCGCTCGCCTTAACCACACGGCCATATCAGGCCTGATGCTGTAAGAAACCAGATTTTTTTAAAGTGCAAAAGATTATTCCGGAAAAAAGTATTTTTTCTTATTAAAGAGAGAGTCATGTTTCGTAAACATACGCTGCACAAAATATCGAACATGAATATTTTGGGAGGGCGAGCATGTTTAGCGCGACTCGGGCGCGAACTCGCGACCCTCGGATTACGAGTCGCACGCCTAACGCGCTTGGCCATGCCGGTCCTGTGACTGAAGAAGTTGACGTAATTAGAAATTAAAAGTAATTAATACGCAGGTCACGTGAAGATAAATTTGGTAATTTAGCTGACCTATTTGGAAACATTAACGCGAATGGTAAAACAATCCCTCATTTTATACCACTAACCAGAGGAAGGGAGCTAGTTAGCAGCATCCACACCCACAAGGGCTTTGTTGAGTTTTGGAGAAAATAGAGAGATTGACTGTATTGCACTTTTATTAAGCATCCACAGCTGAAAGCGCAGAGCGTATTAAGTAACATAACGACACAAACCTTGGACTTTCATATTGTATTGTTTGTTTTGGAATTTCGCACAAAGCTACTCGAGGGCTATCTGTGCTAGTCGTCTCTAATTTAGCAGTGTAAGACAAAAAGGAAGGCAGCTAGTCATCATCACCCACCACCAACTCTCGGGCTACTCTTTTACCAACGAATAGTGGGATTGACCGTCACATTATAACGCCCCTACGGCTGAAAGGGCGAGCACGTTTGGCGCGACCGGGGTGCGAAACCGCGACCCTCAGATTACGAGCCCTAACACGCCAACTATTGGGCTATTCTTTTACCAAAGAATAGTGGAATTGGCCGTGACTTATAATGTCCCCATAGCTGCAAGGGCGGGAATGTTTGGTGTGACGGGGATTTGAACCTGCAATCCACGAATTACGAGTCGAGTGCCTTGACTACCGGGCCATGCCGGGGCGACATCTTTAGGTACTCCAGTCACTACCTCACCTTAGCCTTCATTTTCGAGTTGGTGAGTAGGTGGAGTTTTTGCTAGTTAATAGTCAAGACGAACAAAGAAGATCCTTACACCTAATAAATAAACTAAGACGTCAAATTGAAATCTCAAAATGAGAGAACTGACCGAAGAAGTTTATGAAATGTCAGCATCATACGAACCCCATTTTTCAAGGCTTTACCATTAAAATTCCCAGCAGAAAAACACCACAGAGCGGAAATTAATTCATCAGTTTTATAATCATTATTTTACCAGTAAAGAAAGTCTAAAAGGTCTCCTAAGTTTAGAATGTGCTGCATACATCACAAAGAATATTGGTGAAACAAATTGCGCATCTAACTCAATACTTTACCAATATATTATCGAATCCCTATTCTTCAATTTACACAAATTACTAACGAATTACAAAATGCACAGACAAGTCGCGTTGAACAAATAAATCCACAAAAACGCAACATCAAACAAAGAAAACCTAATAACGGGCATTATCCTGGATGTAGAAACTATTAGCATATTACTAACAGGAATTTCGGAGGTTTTGGCACATAAATGTAGTCTCAACGTAACTAGATTCATTTTTAATCCTGAACTGAAATTTGAACTCATTTTCAGAAAATTTTGTATTACAATCAACTCCTACCTCACTTCTAACGTCCATGACGATAAAGGTCCGGCATGGTCAGGTGATTGACTCGTAATCTGAGGATCGCGTATTCGAATCCTCATCACACCAAATCTGCTTGGCCTTTCAGTCTTGGGGGCTTTATAATGCGAAGGTTAATCCCATTATTCGTTGGTAAAAGTGTAGCCTATGAGTTGGCGGTGAGTTGTGATTACTAGCTGCCTTTTCTCTAATCTTATACTGCAAAATTAAGGACGACTAGCGCGGAGAGCCTTCATGTAGCTGCGCGCGAAATTCAAAAACAAACAAACATGACGGATAGAAAACAACCACAAGCTCTTCGAATGGTATGCCACTATATTAAAAGTTGAAGCTAACATTAACAGGACAAAATCAATACAAAATTCAAATAGTTCCACAATCAACAAACACCATTCTATGAAACCATTATTTTCCTGTACATTTCCAATTGACCCCAAACTTTTCGCACATTTACCACTATTTAAATTTGTCCAGTTGTTTTCCTTATAGGATATAAAATAGATAAACAGGCTCTACTAACCATACGTATTGATTTGTGCAAACAGCTAAAACTTCATTTTTACTTCACTAATTTAAACACACTGCTCACTCATTATTTACTTAAATTCAAAATATTTCGTCTTCACCTGGAAAATTTGTGTGCTTCAGAATGTCCGTATTAATGATCGAAAAGTTTTATTGTTGAAATAAAAATAGTTTTCTTTTGTAACTGCTGTAAACCAGTAACTAAACTCATATAAAGCTCCTTGTAATTGTTGCGTGAGAAATATTCCCTGGCCTCTAGTCATGTGGCTACATTTCGGGATGATTTCTGACTTTGAATTGAGTGACAGATAAGTATATCACGAAAATATTGTTTTCGGGCGATCTTGGTAAACGTGTTGTTACAGTTGTTACTTAATATGTTACATAATACGGATTGATGTTGAAGATTGGTGCTACAAAGTTAGTTACTGATGAATTATTTTGTTTCGTGGAGAAAGATGTAAGTTTAGTTTATTTAAGTTCATAGCAAAATTCTGAGAATTATATTTCTTTTGGACATACGTAGTGTGGATAAATAATTCATGTAATCTAAATGTTTGCTTGTTTAAGTTAAAGAACATTAAAAATATATAAATACGGATAAAAGGTAATAATCTCGTAGCAAAAAAATTTTATAACTTAAAGTTCAGGGAATTGTTTGTTTGTTTTTGAATTTCGCGCAAAGCTACTGGAGGGCTATCTGCGCTAAGCGTCCCTAATTTAGCAGTGTAAGACTAGAGGGAAGGCAACTAGTAATCACCACCCACCGCCAACTCTTGGGCTACTCTTTTACCAACGAATAGTGGGATTGACCGTTACATTATAACGCCCCCACGGCTGAAAGGGCGAGCATGTTTGGGCGACCGGGATTCGAACCCGCGATTCTCGGAAGACGAGTCGAACGCCTTAATACACTTGGCCATGCCGGGCCATGTACAGTGAATTAAACAAATAAACATTTAGATACCATGTATTATATATTAACTTTGTTGTACTTTAAGTTACAGGTTTTTTTGCCACGAGATTTATACCTTCTGTCTGTCTGTCTGTCTGTTTTTAAACTTTCGAATCACTTTACATTTTCTTTCAACGTCGACTAACATTCTCCATTTTATAAGTTTGAAAACATGATACCTACTGTATGTTAGCTTTACCTCAACGAATCTTAAAGTCAGACACGCAAGTCATTATTAGAAGTTTTGTAACAGAAACAAACTCACAATCTAAAAAAAATAGATGGTTTCAAGACCTTTATAATTCGAATGAAACAGCTTAAACTCGTGTTGTGTTATCTATGCACACAGTAGACCGTAAAGAGTTCCAACAGCTGTTACAAACTCAAAACTCCAAAGAATTGTAACAGCTGCAACGAGCATTTCAAATGTCACTAACTTTCTAAAGTACACTTTAGAGGGCGCTATAAATACAGCTTCTACGTAATAAAGAAAACATCTGTCGTAGATCACCGCATCTTTTCGAAATTTTACACCAAATTTCGTCATGTCATTTGATACGAAATTATCTGTATTACAATGCATAAAATTTGTAAAACCGAAACAAGTTAGAATATTATAAACTCTCTGAACATTTTTAATGTTTGTTCTACTCTTCACTTGAATGTAACATAATGCAGCTTCACAACACTCTGTGTTTTTTCTTATAGCAAAGCCACATCGGGTTATCTGCTCAGCCCACCGAGGGGAATCGAACCCCTGATTTTCGCGTTGTAAATCCGGAGACATACCGCTGTACTAGTAGGGGCGCTTTACAATAAACAAGAGAATCTCTTTAAATTCGTTTACTTAATAATAAAACTTTTTTTTTTTTTGACGCTTAGGTTGCATTACTTTGATAGACACGAGGATTTTCTTTTATATTTACTTACGTCAATGAAGCTCGTATTAGAATATATTTCATAATGTCTTTTTCTATCAGTTCCGTAACAAGAGCTCAGCTGGTTTAAGTTTTCGATTATTGTTATTTTTACATCAGAAATCATCATTTTTTCTAACCGTGAAACATCTGAACTTTTTCAGGTATGTATTTCTGTCGAATCTTATAGTTCATTTTTTTTAAAGCACAAAATGTTATTGTGTTATATGGCATATCATGTTTACTAAATATTTTTCCATAGGTTTCTCGAATATGATTTTTTCCAAGAGTAATTCAAACCAACATTTAGTGTAACAAATGTTTTTATTCCTTGCTTTTGAACTTCATATCTCATGCCGTATTGCAACCTACAGAGTGCATAATTCTTCTCGTGATTCCTAGCATGCGCATATTTTACTGACGTCACGACGATACCAATTACAACGTTAAGTGCCCCTAACTTGACGTCAATTTAGTGTCTACTGACTGACCGACAACACACTATAGTGGTGTAAATGGTTAAAACAGGTGACCCTCCAGGAGACCTTTGGTCCTCTTTCGAAAAAAATATTAAGGTTTATTAGGGGATGGCCTGGCAGGGCCTAGCGAGTTAAGGCGTGCGCTTCGTAATCTCAGTGTTGCGGGTTCGCATCCCGGTCGCGCCAAACATGCTCACCCTTTCAGCCGTGGGGGTTATAATGTGACGGTCAATCCCACTATTCGTTGGTAAAAGAGTAGCTCAAGAGTTGGCGGTTGGTGGTGATGACTAACTGCCTTCCCTCTAGTCTTACACTGATAAATTAGGGACGGCTAGCACAGATAGCCCTCAAGTAGCTTTGTGCGAAATTCCAAAAACAACAACAGTTTATTAGGGAGAGGGGGAAGCTTTATACATTCATAGAAAATTAATTAATTAATACCAAAAAAATTAAAATTTATTTTTATAAAGATTTCAGATTGTTTTTTACTACCAAACAGCTTCAATCTATCCAAATCACATCGACTGATTTCTACAGTGAAATACCGTATTTTAATACAGCCAGTTCTGAATAGAATAATACAAATTGGATGTTATTCAATCCTTACTTAGTTTAACATTGTGACCTTCATCCAAGTAAGTTAAACTACTTTAATAAACTCATTGCAAGGATGACCAAGTGTGATAAAATTACAATTACTTGTTTTACACCTGAGTTGACACTTAGTTTCGTTTTATCATCGTGAAATTAAAGTGGGAATGCTTTGTTCTTCATCATGGAATTTCTGTCGTAATGTTCATCTTTCTTTCCGTTTCGTGGTTGAAACTTTCGTATTGCTTTTTATTTTGCTATGTGCTGCGGTAGACATTATAAACCTGTTTCCCAAAGCATCACTACTGACTTAAGAGAAATTAGCCCTTGTGGTAAGGCTCATGCTTGCGGGCGCAATACAAGATTAAAATTTCTCTCTGTTTCTTTCGAATTTCGCGCAAAGCTACACGACAGTTGTCTGCTTTAGTCGTCCCTAATTTAGCAGTGTAAGACTGGAGGGAAGGCAGCTAGTCATCACCATTCACTGCCAATTCTTGGGCTACTCTTTTATCAACGAATAGTGGGATTGACCGTCACGTTATAACGCCATTACGGCTGAAATGGCAACTATGCTTGGTGTGACAGGGATTGGTATCCGCGATCCTCAGAAAGCGAGTCGAGTGCCTTAACCAACTGGCTATGCTGGGCCAAATGATTACATAACGCTTACAAACGGGCTCAAACCTGTGTTTGGATTTTTAGGGGTGTTATTACCAATATGAAGTTGCGAGTCAATTATAATAGGAACAAATACATAGGGTGAGATTTCTTCAAAATTAAAGTGTGGTTCAGCTGCAGAACGTACCCTTGGTTTCCTAAAATTTAAACTGTAATTTGACTATAAAATTTATCCTATTATCTACAGGAAGAAATTATTCAAATAGAGATTGTATCCTTGACACTGGGATCTTCTTTATTGTGGTGGTAACTTAGGTTTCTTTGTTCTTCACAAGCATTCCACGGTGTGTTGATTGTTAAAAACTTTCATTATAAGAAACGTGTCTGAAAAGAACTAAGTTCGCGGAGGAATAAAAATGTAAAGTCGTAAACAGTCTTTTTTCTTTAAATTTTGTTTCTGGTGTGTTTTTGAGAGAGAGACAAAACGTTGGAGTTCGTATATTTTTGTTGTTTTGAAAAGTAAATAGAATGATGCGCGTTTTTCGGGCCAAGTTTGATGGAATATTTTCAGAGCTGAAATAATTATGAAAAATATGTGAAAAACGTAAAATGTTATTCCATTTAATGCGATGGAAGATAAACTGAGACTTCTTATTTTTGCGTTACATATTTCATCGTTTTATTATATCTTATTTAATTATTAAAATTATATGAAATGGGTTTTTTTGGAAACGTTTTCTTCACCTGGTGATGATTTTATTTTTTTGTTTCGTCATCTATTTTTGAGTTTATGAAAATTGTAACTTTTAAACAAATTAAAATTTAGGAATTCTACTCACCAAGAGAAAAGAAAAATCTTAGGTATATGAAATATAAATATCTTTACTTACGTTCTCGATGGCGCAACAGTACGCTAAAGACCTTTTTTGTTTGTTTTGGAATTTCGCACAAAGCAACTCGAGGGCTATCTGCGCTAGCCGTCCCTAATTTAGCAGGGTAAGACTAGAGGGAAGGCAGCTAGTCATCACCACCCACCGCCAATTCTTGGGCTACTCTTTTACCACCGAAAAGTCGGATTGACCATCACATTATAACGTCCCCACGGCTGGGAGGGCGAGCATGTTTGGCGCGACGCGGGTGCGAACTCGCGACCCTCAGATTACGAGTCGCGGCCTTAAGCGCTTGGCCATGCCGGGCCTTGCTAGTACGTAGGTAAAAGACCAGTTTTCGTGGAGGTCCGAAATTTCAGCACGCGCTGAGAACACTACCATTATTTGTTATGACGTCAATCCTGAAGTCACGAAGAGTGACATTAGCCAAAATTCAGCAGCTCTTTTAACCAGTGGCAAATTGTGATTAAAATTGGCTTTACGAAATGGATAAAAATCACATTTTTCTTGTGCAACGTTTGCTAGTTTCTACCAGAAGGAATCATTCTTAGTACAGCGTTATGTACCCACTTGAGGTAATCGTAAATGAGAATTTCTGGTTTTCAGAAAATGAGCTACATCGTTCATTATTTCTCTCATTCTTTGAAATTATCCCCCCCTTCAGTGGCACATTGACATGTCTGTAGACTTATACTGCTAGAAACCGGCTTTCGATACCCGTGGTGGGCAGAGCACATATAGACCTCTGTGTAGCTTTGTGCAAAATAACATAAACAAAATTCTTGAATTTGTGCTCGACATAGCTAATTGATTAAGGCACTCTACTTGTAATCCGAGGGTTTCGGGTTCGAATCTCCGTCACACCGAATATGCTTCATGGGGGTGTTATAATGTGACGGTCAGTCCCACTATTCGTGGGTAAAAGAGTAGCCCACGAGTTGGAGGTAAGAGGTAACGAGTAGTCCCTCTAGTCCTACACTGCAAAATTAGGGACGGCTAGCGCAGATATCCCTCGTGTAGCTTTGGGCAAAATTCAAAACAAACAAACCCCAAGTTCATGACATAGTTTTGACACTACATCATGCTGTTAGTTTTGATATGGAGATTTTATTTTTTCAAATATATATATATATATATCCTGAAATAACGTTATATATTGTGAAATTTATACAACCAGTTCGTGTCTAATTAATTGTATCAGATCTATCACGAAAGGATGGTGTTTTCAGCATAATACGATTGATTGTAATCAAATATCTATTGTTAATACTGAACAAGTCCATTTGTTTTATCAACTACATATGAAGAGTATAAATAAATAAATATATTTGTAGAAAAAAAGAAAAAATAACACCTTACAAGGTGGCCTAAAAATGTCTTCCTATTTTTAAACGTAATAATTCAATAAATAAAGCAACACAAATGTACAATTTTCTTCATCATGTAACCAAACCCTAACAGCTACCTTCTCTCTGTTCTATAATTTCTATCTTAATGATAGCTGACGCAGATAGCCCTCAAGAATCTTTTCGCAAAATTCAAAACAAACCAAACAGTTCGTTCTCGAGCAAACAGTTATCAGTTGTAACGCCTTCAGTTGATACTCGGTCAAAGAGCTAATAGTTGTTACATAGTTGCTCATTCATTCTTGTCGTTCAAGAGCATAATATTATAACTATATTGAACAAATTAAACCTTAACACGTGTCTTGATCATAAAGATATTCATTTTCTATCTGTACGACCATTCTGTCTTCTAGCTATGTCGATATTGTGATAGATTTACTATTATATATGTATTGTAATATAGATGATCGTTTCAGTTGAATAAATGTATAGAGATGCGTGTAACTTGCACTTTTAAATCGGTATTGCGAAATTTCCTCTTATTCACTAAGGTTGTAAAAGATCCTTGAGAGCAAGAATCAACAATATGTAGCGTTAAGACGCCAGTGCATCATCAGTATTGCTGTGAAAGTTGAAATTTCTAAAAACTCGCGACTCGTAATCTGAGGGTCGCGGGTTCGCATCCCCGTCGCGCCAAACATGCTTGCCCGTTTAGCCGTGGGAGCGTTATAATGTGACGGTCAATCCCACTATTCGTTGGTAAAAGAGTAGCCCAAGAGTCGGCGGTTGGTGGTGATTACTAGCTGCCTTCCCTCTAGTCTTACACTAGACGGCTTGCACAGATAGCCCTCGAGTAGCTTCGTGCGAAATTCAAAAAACAAAAGAATATACCTCTATCACTCAGTTATCATAACTTTTGTAGATCAAATTAGCGAGAAAAGACAACAAATATAATGGAGATTTTGGATGAATTGAATCCCATTTGTTATCGAAGTAAAACGCGTGGTAGTGACAACAGTTACAACAATGCATTTTTCTTTATCTTCGATTAGTTCCAAACGGATTGCCAGCAGATTTCTTTAATAAATATATTTTAATTATTATAAAATAGACAGAAAGAAGCGATCATTTTTTTTTATTTCCTTCAAACTTTATGTGCCAAACCGACACACGTTTCTGACATATCTGACAAGTTTGAAGAAATTGATTCGAAATTGTTTTAAAACGTGGCGACGTGATTGATTAAGTCTGGCTTTTTTTTTTCTTCTGATTTTATTCCTTTTCCTTTTGCAGTTAAGAAAATTCACTTGATTGAACTGCATTCAGAGGATCACGAAATTTGTCGCACATTTAGTTAAATTACACAAAATGTCTGAAAAGAAAGCGAATCGATTGCAGATGGACTTCAAGACAAATCTAAACGGTTTTTAATGTAAGAAATGAAAGCGTAAAGAAACAACAAAAACACTTTGTTTTATCTTCTAACGTCACTGGGTCTTGTTATTGTTTGTTTACGAATAATATCTGATATACTAATAATACAGCGCGATGTTTGTTTGTATTTATTTAAGCACTAAACTACACAATGGGCTATCTGTTTCTCTGCACGCTCCAGGTATGGAAACCCTGTTTATAGAGTGCCACTAGGAGCAACACAGCGTTTATTGTTTCTTTGTTAATTTAGCGCAAAGCTATACGAGGGCTATCTGCGCTAGCGGTCCTTAATTTAGCAGCGCAAAGCTCGAGGGAAGGTAGCAAGTTCAGCCATCTCTTGGGCTACTCTTTTACCAACGATTAGGGTAACTGACCGATCATTATAATGCCCCCATGGTCGAAAGGGCGAGCATGTTTGGTGTGCTGGGGATTCGAACCCGTGATCCTCAGATTATGAGTCGAGCGCCCTAACCACAACGTTTATCGTTTAGGTTTATCAAATATTTCTAATTAACACTTTTAGTAGTACTTTTAGTGTCCTCTATCCATAACTAAGCTGCATATAACATTTAAGTCAAACATTTGGTTATTAGAAAAGCAAATTATTCGTACACAATGAACAATATTATGAAGATATGTTCAAATTAAGGGCATGAACTACAGGGTGGCCCGTAAATCCCAACCCATCCTTATATCTTATATGTCTAGTGTATCTGTGTGCTGTCCCTCATTCTCGCTGTATAATATTATGCACAATACGCCCCACAAGTATTAATAGGCGTACATCGGCTATATTTTTCTGAAAAACAACAACAATTTTATAATACATGCGTAATTGAATATAACATAATAACATATGAATGAGTAGGGACTTACGAGGCACCCTGTATCATACATCATATAAACCACAGTTAATAAAGTGTTTTGCATGAGTATAGTATTCTACCCCAGTACTTTATGCTTAACAGTGGTTAAATGGCCAGTTGACCGCAAGGTTTAGGTATAGCTGTCTCAGTCTTAGAACGAGAAAACAGGATTGGTTGTCTCTTCAAAATGGCGAAAATACGGACCGCGTTTTATGTAATACTACGAATCGCATTTGGGACTTATTGTCTGTATTTTTCTGATTTTACGATGTTTTGAAACTCAGTATTCCACTAGAAATTAATAGTGAACATTCTAGAAACTTCTTGTAAAATTGGTTTTTGTAACTACTTTGAGAGTAACGCTTTCTGGATTAGCAGTATAAATACCAAACTTTTTACTTTAGTGTGTACGAGTGTAGGTACGAAAAATGATTCCACAACAATGTATTTTAAACTTTTATATTCGTTAATAAATGAAATTTTACTGATAACTTTGTTCAATAGAGAACATCTCTAAAGTAAAATAAACTGCGTTGTAAATAAAGTTTACATTTATAACAATAAATAATATAAATAATCTCCGATAGGAATTCGTTTTTCAAAAATTAGAAACTTATTTTTAACAACCCGTCAAATAAAACTAGCATGTAAACGTAAACTTTAAGAAAGATTTGCTCACTTTCATGTACTTTGTTCAAACTTAGCGTATACAAACCGTAAGCACCGTATATAAGACCTACCAGAAGGATAATGAAAGTGTGCTTTGTACTATAATGAAACTTCTGCTTATATGATACTGGAAAAACATTTTTATTACGCAATATGCAACCCGCAATTTCGCGAGGTTTTTGTACTGTATAAATGTAGATTTGCAATAGGGTAACGATTTTTCCGTTTCTTTTCCGTTTCACGTCACGCAGGGTGCAGCTACGACGTCATAAATATGTCACGTGTGAATCAAATGAGGTAGCGCAATGGGTAATCGGCAAGTACATTCTCAAGAAATGAACAACTTTAACAGTCTATCTTCTTCCTTTAGCTAATTTATTTGGCATTTTCGCGCAGAGCAACACTAGGATTATTTATGCATAACCGTCTCTAATTTGAACTAAATATCTAGAGAGAGAAGACACAGTTAGCATTACCCACTGCCAATTCTCGGATGACTCTTATTTGAACGGACAGTGAGACTTGGCCGTCATTACTACAGCGAAAACATGAGCGTAGTTTTTAAGCTGAAGTAATGGACGCGAATTGGAAATACTTGAATTCACGGTTATAAGACGTTAACTGTTTACCCACGTCTAGTCTACTGGATTTAGCAAATAAAATTTCGAAGTGGGTTTTATTACAATGTTTTATTGTGTTATTGAAAGGTCCCAAAGCTCTTTGCTCTTAATGGCTATACTCTATTCACAAAGCAAAATTTCTGAAATCTTTTAGTGTCTCTTTTTCACTTCCAAGATATATGTCATTAGTATCAGTTACAAAGTGTGACCAAACTAATTCATGAACAAAACGCATCGATGAAATCAGCGATCTTACAACGTTACATTGAAACTGTTCACTGTGACACTAGCTCACACTGTTTAGTCGAGTCTGTCTACTGTGAAACAAGCTCACACTGTTTAGTGGAGTCTGTCTACTGTGAAACTAGCTCACACTGTTTAGTCGAGTCTGTGTACTGTGACACTAGCTCACATTGTTTAGTCGAGTCTGTCTACTGTGAAACTAGCTCACATTGTTTAGTCGAGTTTGTTCACTGTGAAACTAGCTCACACTGATTAGTCGAGTCTGTGTACTGTGAAACCAGCTCACATTGTTTAGTCGAGTCTGTCTACTGTGAAACAAACTCCCACTGTTTAGTCGAGTCTGTCTACTGTGAAACTAGCTCACACTATTTAGTCGAGTCTGTCTACTGGGAAACTAGCTCACATTGTTTAGTCGAGTCTGCTCAATGTGAAACTAACTCACACTGTTTAGTCGAGTCTGTGTACTGTGAAAATAGCTCACATTGTTTAGTCGAGTCTGTCTACTGTGAAACAAACTCACACTGTTTAGTGGAGTCTGCCTACTGCGAAACTAGCTCACATTGTTTAGTCGAGTCTGTCTATTGTGAAACAAGCTCACACTGTTCAGTGGAGTCTGTTTACTGTTAAACAAGCTCACACTGTTTAGTCGAGTTTGTCTACTGTGAAACAAGCTCACACTGTTTAGTGGAGTCTGTCTACTGTGAAACTAGCTCACATTGTTTAGTCGAGTCTGTCTACTGTGAAACAAACTCACACTGTTTAGTCGAGTCTGTCTACTGTGAAACTAGCTCACACTGTTCAGTCGAGTCTGTCTACTGTAAAACTAGCTCACATTTTTTAGTCGAGTCTGTTTACTGTGAAACTAGCTTATATTGTTTAGTCGAATCTGTTCACTGTGAAACTAGCTCATATTGTTTAACCAACAATGTTCATTGTGAAACTAGCTCACACTGTTTAGTCGAGTCTGTCTACTGTGAAACTAGCTCACACTATTTAGTCGAGTCTGTCTACTGGGAAACTAGCTCACATTGTTTAGTCGAGTCTGTTCACTGTGAAACTAGCTCACACTGTTTAGTCGAGTCTGTCTACTGTGAAACTAGCTCACACTGTTCAGTCGAGTCTGTCTACTGTGAAACTAGCTCACACTGTTTAGTCGAGTCTGTTTACTGTGAAACTAGCTCATATTGTTTAGTCGAGTCAATTCACTGTGAAACTAGCTCATATTGTTTAGCCAACAATGTTCATTGTGAAACTATCTCACACTGTTTAGTCGAGTCTGTCTACTGTGAAACTAGCTCACACTGTTCAGTCGAGTCTGTCTACTGTGAAACTAGCTCACATTGTTTAGTCGAGTCTGTCTACTGTGAAACAAGCTCACACTGTTTAGTCGAGTCTGTCTACTGTGAAACTAGCTCACACTATTTAGTCGAGTCTGTCTACTGGGAAACTAGCTCACATTGTTTAGTCGAGTCTGTTCACTGTGAAACTAGCTCACACTGTTTAGTCGAGTCTGTGTACTGTGAAACTAGCTCACATTGTTTAGTCGAGTCTGTCTACTGTGAAACTAGTTCACACTGTTTAGTCGAGTCTGTCTACTATGAAACTAGCTCACACTATTTAGTCGAGTCTGTCTACTGGGAAACTAGCTCACATTGTTTAGTCGAGTCTGTCTACTGTGAAACTAGCTCACATTGTTTAGTCGAGTCTGTCTACTGTGAAACAAACTTACACTTTTTAGTGGAGTCTGCCTACTGTGAAACTAGCTCACACTATTTAGTCGAGTCTGTCTACTGGGAAACTAGCTCACATTGTTTAGTCGAGTCTGTTCACTGTGAAACTAGCTCACACTGTTTAGTCGAGTCTGTCTACTGTGAAACAAGCTCACACTGTTTAGTGGAGTCTGTCTACTGTGAAACTAGCTCACACTGTTTAGTCGAGTCTGTGTACTGTGACACTAGCTCACATTGTTTAGTCGAGTCTGTCTACTGGGAAACTAGCTCACATTATTTAGTCGAGTCTGTTCACTGTGAAACTAGCTCACACTGACTAGTCGAGTCTGTGTACTGTAAATCTAGCTCACATTGTTTAGTCGAGTCTGTCTACTGTGAAACAAACTCCCACTGTTTAGTCGAGTCTGTCTACTGTGAAACAAACTCACACTGTTTAGTCGAGTCTGTCTACTGGGAAACTAGCTCACATTGTTTAGTCGAGTCTGCTCAATGTGAAACTAACTCACACTGTTTAGTCGAGTCTGTGTACTGTGAAACTAGCTCACATTGTTTAGTCGAGTCTGTCTACTGTGAAACAAACTCACACTGTTTAGTGGAGTCTGCCTACTGTGAAACTAGCTCACATTGTTTAGTCGAGTCTGTCTATTGTGAAACAAGCTCACACTGTTCAGTGGAGTCTGTTTACTGTTAAACAAGCTCACACTGTTTAGTCGAGTCTGTCTACTGTGAAACAAGCTCACACTGTTTAGTGGAGTCTGTCTACTGTGAAACTAGCTCACATTGTTTAGTCGAGTCTGTCTACTGTGAAACAAGCTCACACTGTTTAGTCGAGTCTGTCTACTGTGAAACTAGCTCACACTGTTCAGTCGAGTCTGTCTACTGTGAAACTAGCTCACATTTTTTAGTCGAGTCTGTTTACTGTGAAACTAGCTTATATTGTTTAGTCGAATCTGTTCACTGTGAAACTAGCTCATATTGTTTAACCAACAATGTTCATTGTGAAACTAGCTCACACTGTTTAGTCGAGTCTGTCTACTGTGAAACTAGCTCACACTATTTAGTCGAGTCTGTCTACTGGGAAACTAGCTCACATTGTTTAGTCGAGTCTGTTCACTGTGAAACTAGCTCACACTGTTTAGTCGAGTCTGTCTACTATGAAACTAGCTAACACTGTTCAGTCGAGTCTGTCTACTGTGAAACTAGCTCACATCTTTAGTCGAGTCTGTTTACTGTGAAACTAGCTCATATTGTTTAGTCGAGTCAGTTCACTGTGAAACTAGCTCATATTGTTTAGCCAACAATGTTCATTGTGAAACTATCTCACACTGTTTAGTCGAGTCTGTCTACTGTAAAACTAGCTCACACTGTTCAGTCGAGTCTGTCTACTGTGAAACTAGCTCACATTGTTTAGTCGAGTCTGTCTACTGTGAAACAAACTTACACTTTTTAGTCGAGTCTGCCTACTGTGAAACTAGCTCACACTATTTAGTCGAGTCTGTCTACTGGGAAACTAGCTCACATTGTTTAGTCGAGTCTGTTCACTGTGAAACTAGCTCACACTGTTTAGTCGAGTCTGTGTACTGTGAAACTAGCTCACATTGTTTAGTCGAGTCTGTCTACTGTGAAACTAGTTCACACTGTTTAGTCGAGTCTGTCTACTATGAAACTAGCTCACACTATTTAGTCGAGTCTGTCTACTGGGAAACTAGCTCACATTGTTTAGTCGAGTCTGTGTACTGTGAAACTAGCTCACATTGTTTAGTCGAGTCTGTCTACTGTGAAACAAACTTACACTTTTTAGTGGAGTCTGCCTACTGTGAAACTAGCTCACACTATTTAGTCGAGTCTGTCTACTGGGAAACTAGCTCACATTGTTTAGTCGAGTCTGTTCACTGTGAAACTAGCTCACACTGTTTAGTCGAGTCTGTGTACTGTGAAACAAGCTCACACTGTTTAGTGGAGTCTGTCTACTGTGAAACTAGCTCACACTGTTTAGTCGAGTCTGTGTACTGTAACACTAGCTCACATTGTTTAGTCGAGTCTGTCTACTGTGAAACTAGCTCACATTGTTTAGTCGAGTTTGTTCACTGTGAAACTAGCTCACACTGATTAGTCGAGTCTGTGTACTGTGAAACCAGCTCACATTGTTTAGTCGAGTCTGTCTACTGTGAAACAAACTCCCACTGTTTAGTCGAGTCTGTCTACTGTGAAACTAGCTCACACTATTTAGTCGAGTCTGTCTACTGGGAAACTAGCTCACATTGTTTAGTCGAGTCTGCTCAATGTGAAACTAACTCACACTGTTTAGTCGAGTCTGTGTACTGTGAAACTAGCTAACACTGTTCAGTCGAGTCTGTCTACTGTGAAACTAGCTCACATTTTTAGTCGAGTCTGTTTACTGTGAAACTAGCTCATATTGTCTAGTCGAGTCTGTTCACTGTGAAACTAGCTCATATTGTTTAGCCAACAATGTTCATTGTGAAACTAGTTCACACTGTTTAGTCGAGTCTGTCTACTGTGATACTAGCTCACACTATTTAGTCGAGTCTGTCTACTGGGAAACTAGCTCACATTGTTTAGTCGAGTCTGTGTACTGTGAAACTAGCTCACATTGTTTAGTCGAGTCTGTCTACTGTGAAACAAACTCACACTGTTTAGTGGAGTCTGCCTACTGTGAAACTAGTTCACACTGTTTAGTCGAGTCTGTCTACTGTGAAACTAGCTCACATTGTTTAGTCGAGTCTGTTCACTGTGAAACTAGCTCACACTGTTTAGTCGAGTCTGTGTACTGTGAAACTAGCTCACATTGTTTAGTCGAGTCTGTCTACTGTGAAACAAACTCACACTGTTTAGTGGAGTCTGCCTATTGTGAAACTAGTTCACACTGTTTAGTCGAGTCTGTCTACTGTGAAACAAACTCACACTGTTCATTGGAGTCTGTCTACTGGGAAACTAGCTCACATTGTTTAGTCGAGTCTGTTTACTGTGAAACAAGCTCACACTGTTCAGTGGAGTCTGTCCCATGTGAAACTAGCTCACATTGTTTAGTCGAGTCTGTTTACTGTTAAACAAGCTCACACTGTTTAGTCGATTCTGTCTACTGTGAAACAAGCTCACACTGTTTAGTCGAGTCTGTCTACTATGAAACAAGCTCACACTGTTTAGTGGAGTCTGTCTACTGTGAAACTAGCTCACATTGTTTAGTCGAGTCTGTCTACTGTGAAACAAACTTACACTTTTTAGTAGAGTCTGCCTACTGTGAAACTAGCTCTCACTATTTAGTCGAGTCTGTCTACTGGGAAACTAGCTCACATTGTTTAGTCGAGTCTGTTCACTGTGAAACTAGCTCACACTGTTTAGTCGAGTCTGTGTACTGTGAAACTAGCTCACATTGTTTAGTCGAGTCTGTCTACTGTGAAACAAACTCACACTGTTTAGTGGAGTCTGCCTACTGTGAAACTAGTTCACACTGTTTAGTCGAGTCTGTCTACTGTGAAACAAGCTCACACTGTTCAGTGGAGTCTGTCCCATGTGAAACTAGCTCACATTGTTTAGTCGAGTCTGTTTACTGTTAAACAAGCTCACACTGTTTAGTCGAGTCTGTCTACTGTGAAACAAGCTCACACTGTTTAGTCGAGTCTGTCTACTATGAAACAAGCTTACACTGTTTAGTGGAGTGTGTCTACTGTGAAACTAGCTCACATTGTTTAGTCGAGTCTGTCTACTGTGAAACAAACTCACACTGTTTAGTAGAGTCTGTCTACTGTGAAACTAGCTCACACTGTTCAGTCGAGTCTGTCTACTGTGAAACTGGCTCACATTTTTTAGTCGAGTCTGTTTACTGTGAAACTAGCTCATATTGTTTAGCCAACAATGTTCATTGTGAAACTAGTTCACACTGTTTAGTCGAGTCTGTCTACTGTGATACTAGCTCATACTATTTAGTCGAGTCTGTCTACTGGGAAACTAGCTCACATTGTTTAGTCGAGTCTGTGTACTGTGAAACTAGCTCACATTGTTTAGTCGAGTCTGTCTACTGTGAAACAAACTCACACTGTTTAGTGGAGTCTGCCTACTGTGAAACTAGTTCACACTGTTTAGTCGAGTCTGTCTACTGTGAAACAAACTCACACTGTTCATTGGAGTCTGTCTACTGTGAAACAAACTTACACTTTTTAGTGGAGTCTGCCTACTGTGAAACTAGCTCACACTATTTAGTCGAGTCTGTCTACTGGGAAACTAGCTCACATTGTTTAGTCGAGTCTGTTCACTGTGAAACTAGCTCACACTGTTTAGTCGAGTCTGTGTACTGTGAAACTAGCTCACATTGTTTAGTCGAGTCTGTCTACTGTGAAACAAACTCACACTGTTTAGTGGAGTCTGCCTATTGTGAAACTAGTTCACACTGTTTAGTCGAGTCTGTCTACTGTGAAACAAACTCACACTGTTCATTGGAGTCTGTCTACTGGGAAACTAGCTCACATTGTTTAGTCGAGTCTGTTTACTGTGAAACAAGCTCACACTGTTCAGTGGAGTCTGTCCCATGTGAAACTAGCTCACATTGTTTAGTCGAGTCTGTTTACTGTTAAACAAGCTCACACTGTTTAGTCGATTCTGTCTACTGTGAAACAAGCTCACTGTTTAGTCGAGTCTGTCTACTATGAAACAAGCTCACACTGTTTAGTGGAGTCTGTCTACTGTGAAACTAGCTCACATTGTTTAGTCGAGTCTGTCTACTGTGAAACAAACTCACACTGTTTAGTCGAGTCTTTCTACTGTGAAACTAGCTCACGCTGTTCAGTCGAGTCTGTCTACTGTGAAACTAGCTTATGTTGTTTAGTCGAGTCTGTTCACTGTGAAACTAGCTCATATTGTTTAGCCAACAATGTTCATTGTGAAACTAGCTCACACTGTTTAGTCGAGTCTGTCTACTGTGAAACTAGCTCACACTATTTAGTCGAGTCTGTCTACTGGGAAACTAGCTCACATTGTTTAGTCGAGTCTGTGTACTGTGAAACTAGCTCACATTGTTTAGTCGAGTCTGTCTACTGTGAAACAAACTTACACTTTTTAGTAGAGTCTGCCTACTGTGAAACTAGCTCTCACTATTTAGTCGAGTCTGTCTACTGGGAAACTAGCTCACATTGTTTAGTCGAGTCTGTTCACTGTGAAACTAGCTCACACTGTTTAGTCGAGTCTGTGTACTGTGAAACTAGCTCACATTGTTTAGTCGAGTCTGTCTACTGTGAAACAAACTCACACTGTTTAGTGGAGTCTGCCTACTGTGAAACTAGTTCACACTGTTTAGTCGAGTCTGTCTACTGTGAAACAAGCTCACACTGTTCAGTGGAGTCTGTCCCATGTGAAACTAGCTCACATTGTTTAGTCGAGTCTGTTTACTGTTAAACAAGCTCACACTGTTTAGTCGAGTCTGTCTACTGTGAAACAAGCTCACACTGTTTAGTCGAGTCTGTCTACTATGAAACAAGCTTACACTGTTTAGTGGAGTGTGTCTACTGTGAAACTAGCTCACATTGTTTAGTCGAGTCTGTCTACTGTGAAACAAACTCACACTGTTTAGTAGAGTCTGTCTACTGTGAAACTAGCTCACACTGTTCAGTCGAGTCTGTCTACTGTGAAACTGGCTCACATTTTTTAGTCGAGTCTGTTTACTGTGAAACTAGCTTATATTGTTTAGTCGAGTCTGTTCACTGTGAAACTAGCTCATATTGTTTAGCCAACAATGTTCATTGTGAAACTATCTCACACTATTTAGTCGAGTCTGTCTACTGGGAAACTAGCTCACCTTGTTTAGTCGAGTCTGTACACTGTGAAACTAGCCCACACTGTTTAGTCGAGTGTTTCTACTGGGAAACTAGCTCACATTGTTTAGTCGAGTCTGTTTACTGTGAAACTAGTTCACACTGTTTAGTCGAGTCTGTCTACTGTGAAACTAGCTCACACTGTTCAGTCGAGTCTGTCTACTGTGAAACTAGCTCACATTTTTAGTCGCGTCTGTTTACTGTGAAACTAGCTCATATTGTTTAGCCAACAATGTTCATTGTGAAACTAGCTCACACTGTTTAGTCGAGTCTGTCTACTGTGAAACTAGCTCACACTATTTAGTCGAGTCTGTCTACTGGGAAACTAGCTCACATTGTTTAGTCGAGTCTGTGTACTGTGAAACTAGCTCACATTGTTTAGTCGAGTCTGTCTACTGTGAAACAAACTTACACTGTTTAGTGGAGTCTGCCTACTCTGAAACTAGCTCACATTGTTTAGTCGAGTCTGTGTACTGTGAAACTAGCTCACATTGTTTAGTCGAGTCTGTCTACTGTGAAACAAACTTACACTGTTTAGTGGAGTCTGTCTACTGTGAAACTAGCTCACATTGTTTAGTGGAGTCTGTCTAATGTGAAACTAGCTCACACTATTTAGTCGAGTCTTTCTACTATGAAACAAGCTCACACTGTTTAGTGGAGTCTGTCTACTGTGAAACTAGCTCACATTTTTTAGTCGAGTCTGTCTACTGTGAAACTAGCTCATACTGTTTAGTCGAGTCTGTTTACTGTGAAACTAGCTCACATTGTTTAGTCCAGTCTGTTCACTGTGAAACTAGCTCACATTGTTTAGTCGAGTTTGTCTACTGTGAAACAAGCTCATATTGTTTAGCCAACAATGTTCATTGTGAAACTAGCACACATTGTTTAGTCGAGTCTGTTTACTGTGAAACTAGCTCATATTGTTTATCCAACAATGTTCATTGTGAAACTAGCTCACATTGTTTAGTCGAGTCTGTTCACTGTAAAACTAGCTCACACTGTTTAGTCGAATCTGTGTACTGTGAAACTAGCTCACATTGTTTAGTCGAGTCTGTCTACTGTGAAACTAGCTCACACTGTTTAGTCGAGTCTGTCTACTGTGAATCTAGCTCACATTGTTTAGTCGAGTCTGTCTACTGTGAAACTAGCTGATTATGTTTAGCCAACAATGTTTACTGTGAAACTAGCTCATATTTGTTAGTCGAGTCTGTTCACTGTAAAACTAGCTCACACTGTTTAGTCGAGTCTGTGTACTGTGAAACTAGCTCACATTGTTTATTCGAGTCTGTTCACTGTGAAACTAGCTCACATTTTTTAGTCGAGTCTGTTCACTGTGAAACTAGCTCACACTGTTTAGTCGAGTCTATTGACTGTGACACTAGCTCTTATTGTTTAGCCAACAATGTTCACTGTGAAACTAGCTCACATTGTTTAGTCGAGTCTGTTCGTTGTCTAGCTGGCTCATAGTGTTAACTCACAGATTTTGTAAGTTTCTAAATTTCCACTCTCCTACTGGGGGAACTAAAGTACGTCACTATAATTATTCTGCTAGCATATACATAATAATGAAATTTTCAAAAGTTTAGTTCAGATAACTAACTAGCTAAATGTATACTATACTCATATTTAACACTTCAGGTGATATTTTAACACAATAAATGTGTACATCTTTACTCCTAACCGTATTCTTTTTATTCTAAAAGAAAGCAAAGATTTTTATGCACCCATAAACGGGTGTCATAACATGATTATTAATGTAATTTTTGTTTTTTTTAGAGAGGGTGTTTGTGTGTTTTTCTTACATAGAAGCCATATCGATCTATCTGCTTTGTTCTCTGAGGGGAAACGAGCCTCTGATTTGTAGACTTACCTCTGTCTCAGCGGGGGACTTATTGAGAGAGAAGAGAGATCAGGAGTATTTTTTTGTTCTTTTCAGACACGAGTTGTAATAAAATTTTCTAGAGAATCAGTGACGAAATAAAATGTTATTTCAAATCGAAAATGTTTTCTCACCTGATAAGCTATTGTGTCAACAAGATGCGTATGCGTTATTCGTGTTTGTAGGGAAAAAGAGTGAAATGTATCTGATCCTCATGTTTGTTTCTTCTTTTACTTCAAAGTGATAAAGTTTATGTGTGAAAGTTTTTGTTTCACACTTAACGCCCTCTCCTTATGATTCAGGAGCAACTTTGAGGAATCGTAACAGTAAAATTTAGAGTTCGATCCCTGCAGTAGGTACGCCGTAGATAGGTCATTTAGGAGCTTCTCGATTAAAACTGACAAAACCAGTTTCGCTGGGTTTTAACGAACGGCAAAATATTCAATACGTTCTTGATTCTAAAGGTTTTCTGCTATTTGTTACCTTCTAGTGGTAGAAATGAGAAACAAAATTAATGCATTATGAGGTCGAAACTACTGAGTTTAGTAAACTATACAACTTGTAATTACATTAATACATTTTTCTTTCTGTTTTAATGGCTTTAGCTTTTCCAAAGTAATCATTTTAACAACAGTAGCTAAACACCATAATATCACTTTAAAAGGTTCTTATTAACATGTGTTTTTCCCAATATAATGATGTGAAAGATGACGTACCATGTGACAAAGACTGAAGGACGTGTTTCAGCTTTTAAATGTATCGTATTTAGATAATGTAAATTATTGCAACAAATACACAAAACTGTATAAGGTTTATTTGTATTAAATACTGTTTCTGGCAGGTAAAACAACATTGTCCAACCTACCAGACGTTTCAGCAGTTGTTTCTAAAGTGAAACTTTGCAAAACACAATAGGTAAGACAACTTTGTCAAATCAACCAAAAGTTTCAGCAGTTGTTTCTAAGGTGAAACTTTGTAAAACACAATAGGTGATACAACTTGTCTAACCAACCAGAGTTTTAGAAATTGTTTCTAAGGTGAAACTTTGCAAAAAACGACCCACATAGTGATAGGATGTATTGTCATCACCGAGTTAAAAACGAACTTTGCTTATTTACGTGCCCTATTCCCTAACAGCTTTTCAAATTGTATTGCATTCCAGGTTTTGTGAAATGAAAATTAAATATTTTACTTTTTGATTTATACGAGTATTTCGAACAAGGTTTTATGGGTTCACAGCTCAAAATTTTCTGTTTGTAAATTTATATCTGAAATAAGATGTAAGAGGTAAAACCCGAAGATTTACTTTTTTTTTCAGTGACATTTCTTGTGCCAGATCTTGTAAGTCGAAAATCGATCTTTTTAGAGCTTTACATGTCTCAAACAATATCTCAACAATTTGAAACAAAAATTTACGTTTCGTGGGTTATATCTCAAGCTAAGTCTTGTAAGTCCAAAACATATAAACAGTTTGATCGATTCTAGGCCTGATTACTATAAGCTATACAATGGGAATGGGCTGTCTTTACTGTGCCCTTTGCAGGTATCGAACTCTAATTTTTATCGTTTTAATCCCTAGGCTTACTGCTGAGCCCTAAATGACGAATAAAAGAGAATACGCAGATAGTTGTACGAAAGTGCAAAATTATCATTTGTTTGTTTTTAGATGAATACAGTTTACAAACACAAAACATTTTAGGGTTGATGTACTTTTGATTATGCCCATTCAGCAATGGATGATGTAATAAAAATCCTAAAGAATAAGACAGCAGTAGTTCTTGCAGAAAAACATACCAATGTTCTCTAGAAACTTCAGACATGTTTGTAGCCACTAATGCACGAGCTTGGCAATACTCATTTCACGCGATTCATGTTACAGTGCTGAAACACAAACTTTGTTCTAAATCATTACACTAAGTACGAACTAAGCCTTTTCTCTAGATACATCATGAAGACAACATTTTAAGTTTTGTTATGACTGTTTGAATCGCATTTTCTTAGCTTCATTCTTTTTTTTGTTACTTGCTGTTGTTAAATTTAAGCCCAACATGGTCAGATAGTTAGGGCGTTCGACTCGCAGTCTGAGGGTCGCGGGTTCGAATTCCCTCATACCAAACATGCTCACCCTTTCAGCCGTGGGGGCGTTATAATGTTTCGATCAATCCCACTATTAACTGTATTCTGCTTTAGTTCGTTTTCTAGTTTTATGGCTATGTTATGCATAAATCCTAATATTTTAGTTTTATTGCTGTATCACTGCTTTAGTTGGTTTTCTAGTTTCATAGCTCTATTCTGCTTTAGTTTGTTTTCTAGTTTTCTAGTTATGTTGTGCTTTAATTCTAATGTTTTAGTCTTATTGTTGTATCATAGCTTCAGGTTGTTTTTTTAGTTTCATAGCTCTATTCTGCTTTATTTCGTTTTCTAGTTTTATGGCTATAATAAATCCAAAATTTATTTATTAAAACTGTAATGTTCTGTTCTTATACTCCCCTTCACAGATATAAAGTTTGGTTCCTCGATTGACCATCTCTATGTCTTAAGAAATTTCTATGTTCATTATATCGAATGCAACAATAAATAAAAGTTGTCGGTTTTAGGAAAATAAAGTCATAAAAATTTATTTTTTCTCACAATAAGACCTTTATGATGCATTCATAATGACTAAGGTGATTCGGAAAATGTTTACATGTGGATAATACATGTTTGACGTTCTTCCTAAGTACCTTGCATATTTAAAAAAAACTGTGACTCATTATACATTTAGAAAATTACTACAGACACCATTTGATAGCCTAGTTTACGAAACTATGGTGTCTAGAATTATATTATTACTATTCGTTAATGCTCCATTAATATAGACGTTTAATAAAACTAAAGACGTAAGAACCAGTTATCAAAATATTGTTTCATCATGAAAAGAAATAAAAACAGGTTAAAGAGTTGTTTGAGATCCACTCGGTTAGACGAAGTTTCGTTGAATGTTTCCAAGCTGTGCCCAATGTTCCAAAAAACTTTGTTTCTACTGGAGTCTTTTCCTGAGTAGGTTTCAAATAGAAGCGAGAAAATCTATTATTCTTAAGAAAATAATTTCCTTGTTATTCACAAAGTTAACCTACGAATGGCTTAACGTTTTGTAACTGCGTTCGTTTTTCAATCAGGCTGACAATAGCAAAGTTCCAAGAATGAGTCGACTACATACAAGATAAAGATTATCAAAGACGTATGTAAATTGAGTATGCTTGGAGAAAAACTATTGTTAATAACGTTTTTCGTATTTTGTATTCTAACTTGATTGGCTAGAGGTAAAACAGATGTGGGATTAGTTTTTAAAAAGGTTAAGGCAACATAGATTTTAGTTCCGATTAGAGCGGAGGCAGTTGGATAGAAATCATTTATCATCATACAAAACACAACAAACTACACCGTCCTTTGTTTAAATATGAGCTATTAAAAACGAAGCAAACAGTCATAAAAGTGCATTAGATAGTGACAGGCATACAAATATAAACTTTTAACTTTGTTAGGCTAGGTTTGCTGTACAAAAGTTTCGCTAATTAGTTCTGTGTTACTTTTTGAGGATTAGGCTTGCAACTTACCAGTTCTATGCTAGTTTTTAAGAACTGGGCTTGCAATCTACCAGTTCTCTGTTGGTTTCTAAGGATTAGACTTGTAACTTACTAGTCCTATGTTGGTTTCTAAGGATTAGACTTGTAACTAACCAGTTCTCTGTTGGTTTCTAAGGATTAGACTTGTAACTTACTAGTTCTCTGTTGGTTTCTAAGGATTAGACTTGTAACTTACCAGTTCTCTGTTGGTTTCTAAGGATTAGACTTGTAACTTACTAGTCCTATGTTGGTTTCTAAGGATTAGACTTGTAACTAACCAGTTCTACGTTGGTTTCTAAGGATTAGGCTTGTAACCTACCAGTTCTATGTTGGTGTTTAAGGATTAGACTTGTAACTTACTAGTTCTATGTTGGTTTCTAAGGATTAGACTTGTAACTAACCGGTTCTACGTTGGTTTCTAAGGATTAGGCTTGTAACCTACCAGTTCTATGTTGGTGTTTAAGGATTAGGCTTCTACTGTACCAGTTCTATGTTGGTTTCTACGGATTAGACTTGTAACTTACCAATTTTATGTTAGATTTTAAGGATTGGGCTTGTAACTTACCAGTTCTATGTTGATTTCTAAGGATTACACTTGTAACTTATCAGTTTTATAGACTTGTAACTTACCAGTTCTATGTTATTTTAAGAATTAGACTTGTAACTTACCAGTTATATTTTGGTTTCTATAGGTTAGATTTGTAACTTACCAGTTCTTTGTCAGTTTTTAAGGACTGAGCTTGCAACTTACCAGTTATATGTTTATTTTTCAGGATTAGACTTGTAATTTATCAGTTCTACATTAGTTTTAAGGATTAGACTTGTAACTTATCAATTCTATGTTAGTTTTCAGGATTGGACTTGTAACGTACCAGTTCTATGTTGATTTCTGAAAATTAGACTTGTATCTCAGCAGTGATATGTTAGTTTTAAGGATTAGACTTGCCAATTCGAACTTTAATTGTTGGATGTTATAAAGCCACTGTTTCTTGGAACCATTATGACAGAATCTTTGTGAAGGACCACATGTTAAACAGCAATCGACTTTCTTTCTCGTCTACAACATCTTGACTGTTTGACATCAGTGTAGAGAACACTCGAATTTTATTCAGTTATATTCTAGTTAGCGTGCCTGAAGCAAATAATATAAAATGTTTAGAAATAATTTAAAGTTTTTTTACTGAATTTGGTTGAAATAGAGACATTTCAAGTTGTATATGTCCTGTGTGCTAAACTTGGATAATTCTTGTGCTTCATGTGCTTCTGAAAAACATTATTTTTAACCATTTAACCTAGCACGTGACTTGTCGTTTGCGCGTGCTTTGTGCTTCTTCGAGCTTTCAACACGAGGAAGACGTTATGTGAAAGGTACTTGCAGGTCGTGTTGAGTGAGGTTGTGATAGGTGTGATTTGTGTTACTATTGTAGATGTACTAGATTTCCAATTCTGGTGTCAGATCTCTGTTTCTTGGTGGGATTTCACAAGAGATAACTATTTCTTTAGTTTTATTCACAGTTCATTAGGCTGAAATCCAGAATTTTGGAGAACTAGACCGTGCAGTGGCCTCTGTAGCGGTTTGCTGAATACCCAATAGGCCTCAGCTTTAAAGAACTACGTCAAGATGACGTATGCTAGTGACAGATATCACTGATATTAACATACGAACAAGAGAATGTCTTGAGAAACATTGGAACTAATATTGACACTTTGTCTGAGGGCTGACATCTTTTAGTGACTGCAGAGGGTACTAAGATATGTACATACGATTATCAATTTGTTGGTTCCTAATAGTTCTCTTGCGAACGACTGTGGGTAATACCACTACGATGGACATTGATATTTATAGTTTGGACTGTGGGTTAAGTTTTATCTTTGCGTAAAATTTTAAGTCACGTTGCGTCCTACAGAAAAATTTCTGGAAGAGATCCTTTTCTTTCTTTTCTTATTTTCCTTTTATGAACCTCCGAATCAGATTACACCAATCAGAAGATATCTGAGAAACAATTACAATTTGCCTTTTACGAAACTTTGAATCGGATTCTAACTTTCATAAATGCCTGAAAGAACTTTTTAAAATGAAGTTTGTCAACGTGTCTTGAATGTTAATACGAAAAATATTATTCGAATGGTTGAGCTTAAAATTGCTGAGACGAGAACTGTGGATTCGATAAACTTTTAAAGGAATTTTTTTAAAATAATTTTTTCTAGCTACAAATTGCTGGTGATTCTATTACTTTGTTGACTACAAGAGTCTTAGTACAACACACAAGAATATTTAAACAGAAATACTATTAATCCTTCTAATCACTAATGGGGTTTCCTGGATAAAAAAAGGAGATAATTTATTACAAGCTTTTACAGAAAGGAAGTTGTAACGAAATAATAATTGATAAGTAAGTTAAACTCTGAACACTGTTCCTTCCACTGAACACGCCGACAGTTTCCAGTGTGATGCGAAATATGGTGCCCACCACTGGTGCACTATTTGAAAATAAGTTTGTAACTTGAGAGTTGAATTAAAACTATTTTAATGGAAGGGATTATAGTTATTTTCACAGGAGATAGATTGATAAAGTCGTGTGGGCTTCAACTCTACTCCCCTCCAACTAAAAGAGGGCTGGATGTCAGGTTTTCGAGAAATATGACGAAACTAAATCGACTGTTTATAAAGAATTGTTGGTGTTATGGCATTCTAGAAGTACAACTGTTTTATCGCAAGGTGGGTATTTATGGCTCGTGCTTTAGCTGTTCCAGTGCTTTGTCTGATTCTGGTCTCAACCGAATCGATCATATAATCTGGCTCTGACAGCTGAAGAGAGACCTTTTCACAAATTCATCCTTTTTAACTTATTTGTAAGTAACGTTTAATCCTGGTATTAAGAGAAGGCTTAGCTCGGTATGTATCTAGTATTCCGATTTGTCGTTTTCATAGTGTACGTGGAATATTTTCTGTTATTGAAAGTTTTGAAAGCAAAACTGTTTATGGGCGCGAGCCAGGATTGATTTCGTGATTGATCATGCTTTGAAGTTCACGTAAGCTTCATTGCTAAGGGTTACTCTACTTGAAATCCAGAATAAGCTAAAAAGATCAGAATGTAAAAATAATAAGAGTAAAAACTCTTTGAAACAAGGGCTCACGTACTCTTGATGACGAAAAATCCACTTGAAATAAAAATGTATCTCAGAACGGGTGGTATGGGTATTAAGACTTTTACTGATTTGTTGTTGTTTTGAATTAAGCACAAAGCTACACAATGGGCTATCTGTGCTCTGCCCACCATGGGTATCGAAACCCGGATTTTAGCGTGTTAGTCCGCAGACATACCGCTGAGCTACTGGGGGAGCCACTTTTACTGATAAGGAGCGAACAACGTTTCGAGCTTCCTAGGTCATCTTCAGGTTATTTGATGGTAAAAGAGAAGCCCAAGAGTTGGCAGTGGGTGGTGACGACTAGCTGCCTTTCCTCTAGTCTTACCCTGCTAAATTAGGGACAGCTATCGCAGATAGCCTTCGTGTAACTTTGCGCGAAATTCAAACAAACAAATACAGGTTACATCCACTTTATTTTTTTTGAGATCGTAACTTTTTAAAACCTAAAATCTATATATCGTACATGCAAAATATATTTTACAATTAATAGGAGAATGTGATTTATTATTATTGTTTTCTTTGCTGCCGCTTCTGGTTTTGTTACGTATTCTTATAATTTCGAAACTGAAACCTAAAATAGCGAGTGAACTGATAATTTAAACTAAGAGGTTAAATAAATCTCGATATGTATTCAATTTATGATATTTGCCAGCGTGATTGATACATATATTTTTCTATCTTAATACATATATATATTGATATACCAATAATAGAACAATTTAAAATAACGATCATTACAAATAACGATTTATATGTTATAGTTTTAGAAACTTACAAACGTTATTGTGTCTTCTATCAGGTCTGGAATTTCCTTGATATCCTATCAAAGGTTTACGATGCTTAAATTAATTTTGAGATGATGTAAATACAGATTTAACTCAATCAAGTATCGATATTAAAATATATATGTAAACCCATCACGGTCGCAATGCTTGAATAGCAATCTGGGTCCGGCATAGCCAGGTGGGTTAAGGCGTGAGACTCGTAATCTGAGGGTCGCGGGTTCGCATTCCCGTCGCACCAATCATGCTCGCCATTTTAGAGGTGAGGGCGTTATAATGTGACGGTCAACCCCACTATTTGTTGGTAAAAGAGTAGCCGAAGAGTTGGCGGTGGGTGGTGATGACTAGCTGCCTTCCCTCTTGTCTTACAATGCTAAATTAAGGACGGCTAACGCAGATAGCCCTCGTGTAGCTTTGTGCAAAATTCAAAAAACAACAATAGCAATCGAAACCCGTTATCAAACGTTCTCCCTCTTACAGACGAGATATCAATAATTTGGTAGCCAGTTCCATTATTATTCACACAATTCAATAAAAATACGACATTTCGACACATGCAAAAAATTTCAGTAATTACGACCATTCGTTTCTCCAGTGAAGGCATAATGACGTATATGTGAAACGTTGTATCGTCTTTCTTTACTTTTGTTATTATGGAGTTTCGCCAAGTACCGATGGTTTTAAGTATCACTTTAATTATTATCGGGTAAAAGAGAGCACAGTAATTGGTGTTCTCTAACTCTAGTTTATCATTGCTCTACCAGATGGCTCTCGAGTAGCTTCGCGCGAAGTTCGAAACTGAACCTAGTTTATCCTGCATATTTCTTGAAATTAGTTGATATGTATGTGTCTCAAATGATGTATCATTAAGTACAGGAAAACTATTAGGCCAATAAAATAACTTTAGACGTAATTATGAATCTAAACTTGAGTCTAATAGGGTTAGTCAGATGTCACTAATGGCCTTAATTTGAAGAGAACGGCAAAGCTGTACAAGCTGCGATGAAATATTTTTAAACTGAAAACCGCTTCTGTTATCAAAGATTAGCAAGAAAACGAGAAAAAAAAGTCGTAACTTAAGAAAAAAAACACTCTTGCTTTTGTTTGAATTTTGCGCAAAGCTGTACGAGAGCTATCTGCGCTAGCCGTCCTCAATTCAGCAGTGTAAGACTAGAGGGAAGGCAGCTAGTCATCACCACCCACCGCCAACTCTTGGGCTACTCTTTTACCAACGAATAGTGGGATTGACCGTCACATTATAACACCCCCAGGGGTGAAAGAGCGAACATGTTTGGTGTGACGAAGATTCGAAGCCGCGATCCTCGGATTACAAGCCGAGCGTCTTAACCACCTGACTATTATAGGCCTAAGTATCAGAAAAACGCTGTCAGTTACCTATTTTTCGGGGGTCAACATTAAAATCACAGTCATAACGTAATTTGCGAAAGCTAAATGTTTGACCTGATGTTATTATTCCTTAGTTGAAGTTCGGGTTTACTGATCCTGTCACCACCTTCTATTTCATAAATCTATTTTTGCAATAGGTTTCCAAGTTCTAAAATTGAAATATAATTACGTTCTAGATAAACAGAAGTGTTTAGATACAACAGATATCCCTTATAACATATCTTCTTGGAGTATGTGTGTGTGTTTACTTATACCAAAGCCACGTCAAGCTATCTGCTGAGTACACCTAGGAGAATCGAACCCCTGATTTTAGAGTTGTAAATTCATAGACTTACCGCTGTACTAGCGGAGAGGGGTATCTTCTCGGATAATATCAACCTTAGCTTCTAAAGAGATAAAAATGTTTTGTTTTACTTTTCATCAGTTTGTGTTGTCATCACTTTGTCACTTCATGCTATCTGTTCTCACAAATACTACGTTATATATTACCTCAATTATAATAAGGTGTGTATAGAGTTAAACTCTACCCAAGCGTCTATCGTTAAAACAAACAAATAACAGTCTTAGAAATCTAGCATCAAAGCAACGTGTGCATCCTCGAAACAGTTAATACGAACACGAAGCGTCTATTTCGTTGACAAATTGGCTCACATTGAAAGGTTCTCTTCTTGGACTGCTTGATAAATTGCGTGCTGCAATTTTATACTTCGAAACAGAAAATAATAATAAAAAAACTTTGAAAAACTGACGTTTCATCATGCAAATTTTTCTTTCGTTTTCGAAATCATTATTCTGATTATTTACAAAATTAACATCCTGTGGGTGTTTTTTTTTTCGTTACAATACAGCACGTGACAGACAGAGCGAAGCGATTCAATTGGTCGAATTTGTTTTGCTTGTTATATACACCGTTCAAAAAACGAAAGAAATGGGATAGTGCCAGATGTCTTAATTCATATATATACTTGGTTCATAAAGAAACGTAGTTATGAAACGTCAAAGAAGACAAACTTTCCTTTCGATATATACTTAAAAAATTTCACGGTAAGTTGACTTGAGAGTCTGTTTGTAGTGTTTTTCAAGAAATATAAATACTGTGTTTGATTATGTATAAAGTGTTTTAAGTTTTATAATTTCATCATTTAGCCATATGTTTGGTTAACTTAGTGATAAAAAATTTGGGATAAAAATCGCGTTAACTGTCGAAGTTCTTGTTTCATATCGTTTTTAACTTCTCCATTGCCGGGTCAAAATCAGAGATTTACGAGAATGGCACTTCAGATGTATGTTTTGTTTCCCAGAAGTTGTTACCCTGAGACCTTTTGTTCAATACCACATTGTGACTGTGAAACCTTAATGAAAAACTATATGAAACAGTAAAGGAAACAATCGTTTTTAGTGAGCGAATTAAAACGTACAGTAACGGATTCTGGAACGTAATGAAACGTTTTATGAGATACGAATGTATGAATACTCGCGTTTTTAATCGACACGTACGCGTTTCTCTCTATGAAAAGCGGCTTGGCATGGTCGAGCGCGTTAAGGCGTGCACTCGTAATCCGAGGGTCGCGGGTTCGCGCCCGCGTCGCGCTAAACATGCTCGCCCTCCCAGCCGTAGGGGTGTATAATGTGACGGTCAATCCCACTATTCGTTGGTAAAAGAGTAGCCCAAGAGTTGACGGTGAGTGGTAATGACTAGCTGCCTTCCCTCTAGTCTTACACTGCTAAATTAGGGACGGCTAGCACAGATAGCCTTCGAGTAGCTTTGTGCGAAATTCCAAAACAAACAAACAATGAAAAGCCCCCCCTCGCTAGTACAGCGGTAAGTCTATGGATTCACAACGCTAAAATCAGGGATTCGATTCCTCTCGGTGGGCTTAGAAGAGAGACCGATGTAGCTTTGCTATAAGAAAACACGGAAAAGTATTTTTGTAAATAATGGAAAATACTTGAGAAACGTTCCAAATAAAAGATTCGTTAAATAATATTACTGAATTAAACGTAAACTTTGATCAAAGAGTGAACTGGTTTATGAAACTGTCAAGCAATGAAAATGAAAGTACTAAAACGAACAGGGGTTATATTTATAAAACACATACACGTAGGCTTAGTTACTATACATATACGAATATACATACAGAAATATAAATTTAGTCACACACACACACACACATATTTGCACATGTTCATGTCACTGCTCATGATTAATGCGTCGGGAAAGAACACGAACAGTCAACACCTCAAAAATCAAAACTAACGCGAAGAGAAATAACTGTATTTATAAAAGAATTGTCTGGTCTTTTGATCACTTTCTTTTTATTAATTTTTTTAAATTCTGTAGTCAAGACGACGCGACATTTTAATTAACATTAAAAAGAAAGCTCGCTTTCTTAAAGACAAGTTTGATTTGTTTGTTGGAATTTCGCGCAAAGCTTTATGAGGGCTATCTGTGCCAGCCGTCCCTAATTTAGCAGTGTAAGACTAGGAGGAAGGCAGCTAGTCATCACCACCCACCGCTAACTCTTGGGCTACTCTTTTACCAACGGATAGTGAGATTGACCGTTACATTATAACGCCCCATGGATGAAATGTCAGGAATCTTTGGTGTGACGGGTATTCGAAGCCGCGACTCTCGGATTACGAGTCGAATGCCCTAACCACCTGACCCTGGGAGGGCAAGAGGAGTTTCTAGGAGTAACCAGCACAGCTATAAAAAAATATTAAACATCTTGAAACGAAAGTTTGTTTTATTGTAACAAAACCACATCGGGCTATTTGATGTGCTCACCAAAAAGAATCGAACCTCTTATTTTAGCGTTCTAACTGTTTCAGCGGGAACCTCGAAAGAAGAACAGTGGAAATTGATTTAGAGTTGCCAAATCAAACTGTTGCAATTTCTGTGATTCTGATTAAACTTTTATATTTATTTTCATTTTCGTCATACAAGCGTTTAGTGGTTCCAGGCTGCGGATCGAAATGTCGAAGGCCCGAAATATGATGTTGAACACGCTTCAGCTGTGAGAATGTTAGAGAAATGAAAATAAATTACACAATTCGGTTAAGAATAGTTGTGTTGACCTTCCTCTGCTCAGCAGCTTTTTGATTTTTGGAATCTCAAACATGACCAATTAATCGTTATGCTGCAAAATACCGTTTGTTTGTTTTTTTAATTTTGCGCAAAACTACTCGAGGGCTATCTGCGCTAGCCGTCCCTAAATTAGCAGCGTAAGACTAGAAGGAAAGCAGCTAGTCATTACCACCAATTCTTGGGCTACTCTTTTACCAACGAATAGTGGGATTGACGGTCACATTGTGACGCCTCTACAGCTGAAAGGGCAAGCACGTTTGGTTCGACCGGGATTCGAACCCGCAACCCTCAGAGTACGAGTCGAACGCCTTAACTCAACTGGCCATGCTGGGCCTAATGCAAAGTATGGTGTGCTGTTTTTGATTATATAAATTAAATACAAAGTTAATGAATACGAAATGAATAAATGCATAATTAATAGATACGAAATGGATAAATACAAAATTAATAAATGCATAAGTAATAAATACAAAACGACTAAATATGAAATTAATAAATACGAAATGGAAAATTAATAAATACGGAATGGAAAATTAGTGAATACAAAATTATTTTGCACAAGTATTTGTTTCTTGCGGGACGTTATGACGTCACGGTCAATCCCACTATTAGTTGGTAAAAGAGTAGTCCAAGAGTTGGCGGTTTGTGATGATGACTAGCTGCCTTCCCTAAATTTGTACACTGTTGAATTAGGGACAGCTAGAGCAGATAGTCCTCGTGTTGGTTGGCGCGAGATTCGAAAGAAACCAAACCTCTCATTTCTTTCTTCGTTAAATTCAGGTCAGGGTGTCAATATTGCAACCCTGACCTAGCATACTTTTCTTCTTATTCTCGGTTTGTAACAGGAATAGACGCTTGTTGAGTTTTGTTGTTGTTCAAGTGATTCATTTTAGCTAGTTAGTCTTGACTCATTTCCAAGCAGCCCATAAGTCAAGCAGCAAACTCAAAAATGAGACTTAATTTTTTGTTTAAACTGAGAAAATGAGAATCTTTTAATACCGTATCTGGTTCAGCCACTAATAAAATATACATGTCACTCTGTGGTATTCCCGCTGCGGACTTACAACGCTATGAATCGGGTTTCGATACCCGTGGTGAGCAAAATACAGATAGCCCTTTGTGTATCTTGTTAATTAATTCCAAAGAGTATGATAACATTTTTATCAATATGTAGTTTCCTAAAGTATATTTAGTGAGAAGGAACAAAAATGTTTTGATAAAATAAAAAAAAACACACACTTACTTGTTTACTATCTGAAACGAACAGTATAGTAACCACAGTTAGAAACTAAGCCTAAGCATGTGGTCAACACGTGTTGAAAAAATGTTTGCTTCATTACGTGGCAGAATGTTTCGATTGAATTTAGGCTACCGCATTTTGTTTGTTTGGAACTTCGCTAAAAGCATTGACAAGAACTATCTGCGCGCGGTATCCCTGATTTTGCAGTGTGAGACTAGAGAGAAGGCAGCTAGACATCACTACCAACCGCCAACTCTTGGGCTTCTTTTTTTACCAACGAGTAGTCGAACTGACCGTCACATAATAACACCCCACGGCTAAAAGAGGAGAACATATTTAGTGAGATAGGAATTATAACCCGTAACCTTCAGATTACGAGTTGGGCACCCTAACAATCTGGCCATACCTGGCAACAACGTTTTGAAACGCATGTAATACTCTCTTACGTCTAATCTTCCTTAATGTTCACGGAATAAGAATTTCAAATCATATGACACGTTAATACGCCGTTCCGGTTGTGTATCTAGGTTTTAGTACGCTTCTTACACAAAAACCTTATCATGATCTGATTTTACAACATGTGACTGGTTCTATAATTTAATAACTCCTCTCCCCTTTACAATACTTGTAAGTGTTTTTGTAACATGAAGAATGTACATGTTCCCACTTGATAGCAGCTGTCTTCTTTGTGCTTGACGCTGTTTCTTGTGACAGCACTGTAAGTGTTTTTGTAACATGTATAATGTACATGTTCTCACCTGGTAGCAGCTGTTTCCTTTGTGCTTGACGCTGTTTCTTGTTGACAGTACTGTAAGTGTTTTTGTAATATGTAGAATGTACACGTTCCCACTTGGTAGCAGCTGTATTATTTGCGCTCCACGCTGTATCTTGTTGACAGCACTGTAAGTGTTTTTGTAACATGAGGAACGTACACGTTCCCACTTGGTAGCAGCTGTATTATTTGTGCTTTATGCTGTTTCATGTTGACAAGACAATAGTATGTATGAAACATGCTCTCTGTTTGTACCAGCTGTCTCTTTCATCTCGATGTTCCTTGTCGAAAACAGATCTTTGAGTGAGTGTCATTCAGAGATAACTCATATATAAATATTTTTCCAGTCAATACTGCGTTTGTTTTTCCCAGCCGACCAGAACATCTCTGCAGTGAAATGTGTCGCCGATAATGGATGTGACGTATGGCATGGTACGAATACCGTTATTATGTTCTATGTTCGGAAATTATGGCCTGTCTTGTTGAGGCATATCACAGTTCTTGTGTTAATATACAACACATATATTTTTTTTTGCTATGAATGATTCAGCAATTTATTTTATACGAAAACTATTTAGAAATTTGGACTTTAGATTTAATTATTTGGAGCTTCCAAATGGATTTGTCCAGAATATATAGTTTATGCATATATATATGTATATATAGAAAGACGTAATATATTTTACCTTTTTATTTGTTATTTATGAAGAAACTAATTCATGAAATTTGTCATATTTTGTTCAAGTCATCGAGGAAATCTTTAAAACATGAATCGGCTTTTGCTTAATATTTTGGGGCCCGGCGTGGCCTGCGCGTTAAGGCGTGCGCTTCGTAATCTGAGGGGTGCGGATCAGCGCCCGAGCCGTGCCAAATATGCTCGCCCTCCCAGCCGTGGGGGAGCGTTATAATGTGACGGTCAATCCCGCTTTTCGTTGGTAAAAGAGTAGCCCAAGAATTGGCGGTGAATGGTGATGACGAGCTGCCTTCCCTCTAGTCTTACACTGCTAAATTAGAGACGGCTAGCGAAGATAGCTTTCGAGTAGCTTTGCGCGAAATTAAAAAACAAACAAACAAAATTATTGGTCAGAAAAATTATACTAATATATAGAAAGAATGGAACGGAAATATTTAAGACAACTACTAGTTGTTGGTCAGAATAATTTTGTTTTCATGGTGGCTCACACTTCCAACACCAAAACTGGACTATGTTCACTCTGCTGCCATCTGGCGATAAACGTCTTGTACTCGGAGCTGGAAGATCATTATTATGACAACAATTGATCCTGTTATTTGGAAAAGAATAACTTTATAAACCGAACGTGTTACTTTCGATCAGTAACACTAAATTAGGGATCACTGTACCTGATCTTTAAATGCCTCTGACATGGTCGTCCTACCCATCTGTCCCAAAAGATGCGGTTCTGGTCAAAAATCCAACATCTTAATGTGTTTAGTTTACTATCAGAACAAGGCACCCAAAAGTTATATCAATAAAAGTTTGCCAACACCAGTAAATAAAGTTGTAACGTAATAAGCTGCAAAGTCAAAAACTAAGCAAGAAATTTCTATTTGGTTTAGTTTTTTGTTAAGAATAAAACTATCCAAATGCATAGTTGTACTCCATCAACCATGGGTATCTATCGTCGGATTGTTAACGTTGTTTGTCTGTAGATTTACCATCGAACAGCTGAAAAACAAAATCTTAGACATTTAGAACAATAATTAGACGAGCTATGAAAAGGATAAAACAGAATATTGTACTTATGGTTCATCAGAATATTTAGATTCGTACATAGATTGAATGAAACCGAAATATTCAGGACAACTACTAATTGTTGATGCAAATAATTAGACTAATACATAGATAAAATGGAACCGAACTATTCAGGACAACTACTAATGGTTGATGCAAATAATTAGACTAATACATAGATAGAATAGAACCGAAATATTTTGGAAAATAACTACTAATTGTTGGTCAGAATAATTAGACTGATATATAGATAGAATGGAACGGAAATATTTAAGACAACTACTTATTGTTGGTAAGAATAATTAGACTAACACATAGATAGAATGAAACCGAAATATTTACGACAGTCTAATTATTCTGACCAACAATTAGTAGTTGTCAGGTGGGTTAAGGCGTTCGCCTCGTAATCTTAGGGTTGAGAGTTCGAATCCCGGTTGCATCGAACATGTTCGTCCTTTTAGCAGTTGGGGGCGTTGTACTGTGGCGGTCAATTCCACTATTCATTGGTAAAAGAGTAGCCCAAGAGTTGGCGGCGGGTGGTGATGACTAGCTGCTTTCCCTATAGTCTTACACTGCTAAAATAGGGACGGCTAGCGCAGATAGCCCTCGAGAACCTTTGCGCGAAATTAAAAAAACAAACAAAAAAAGAAACAAACAAGAACTCAGAAAGGATTGTAGCCATCGAAAAACTCTTAAACTTTAAAAAGGAACCATCTGTTAAACACCATGTAAGATTAATTTTCTCGAATATTTTCTAAAGCCACGAATATTTAGAAAATCATTCGAGAGGTACAATAAACAAAAATAATTCACGCTTAAGTTCCTCAAATCTCAAACGTGGCTTACCTCGAAATAACTAGTTTTCATTTTCGTTTTGTTCGGATGGACGAGTAAACGAAATTGCATTTCATTTTAATCTCTTATTACCACAGAGATAACACTGTGAACCTGCCCGTTTCTCTCTAAGTAGTTTTTATTGTATTTATTATTAAGAACCGTGTCTGTAACTAACTCGAATATTTTCTTCATGGCTGGCAAAAGAACTCCATTTAAGTTTCTAGTTCTCAAATCAAGGTACAAAGCAACAACGGGCTGTTTCGGTGAACGAATTTTCACAGGAAAGCTCCACAGTGATACAGTGGTATGTCTGCGGACTTATAATGTAAGAAACCGGGTTTCGATACATGTGGTTGGCAGAGCGTAGAAACACTTTGTGTAGCCTTGTGCATAATAACAAAATATAACTTACCAGATAATCTCTTTAGGAATAAAAAAAAACCAGATATTGTTTGGTTCTATTGAAATTTAATTCAAATGTTCGTCTTTAGAAATAAAGTTTTAACAAATTTTGATTTTAACAAATTCACAAACTAAACAGATGTGATTGTCAACTTTCATTTGTCCAACAATTAGTAGTTGTTCTAAATATTTCCGTTCCATTCTATCTATATATTAGTCTAATTATTCTGACCAACAATTAGTAGTTATTTGTTTTAAATATTTCCGTTTCATTCTATCTATATATTAGTCTAATTATTCTGACTAACAATTAGTAGTTGTTCCAAATATTTCGGTTCCATTCAATCTATATATTAGTCTAATTATTCTGACCAACAATTAGTAGTTATTTTCCTAAATATTTCCGTTCCATTCTATCTATATATTAGTCTAATTATTCTGACCACAATTAGTATTTGTCCTAAATATTTCCGTTTTATTCTATCTATATATTAGTCTAATTTTTCTGACCAACAATTAGTAGTTGTCCTAAATATTTCCGTTCCATTCTATCTATATATTAGTCTAATTATTCTGACCAACAATTAGTAGTTATTTGTTTTAAATATTTCCGTTCAAATCTATCTATATATTAGACTAATTATTCTGACCAACAATTAGTAGTTGTCCTAAATATTTCCGTTCCATTCTATCTATATATTAGTCTAATTATTCTGACCAACAATTAGTAGTTATTTGTTTTAAATATTTCCGTTCCATTCTATCTATATATTAGTCTAATTATTCTGACCACAATTAGTATTTGTCCTAAATATTTCCGTTTTATTCTATCTATATATTAGTCTAATTTTTCTGACCAACAATTAGTAGTTGTCCTAAATATTTTCGTTCCATTCTATCTATATATTAGTCTAATTATTCTGACCAACAATTAGTAGTTATTTTCCTAAATATTTCCGTTCCATTCTATCTATATATTAGTCTAATTATTCTGACCAACAATTAGTAGTTATTTGTTTTAAATATTTCCGTTCAAATCTATCTATATATTAGACTAATTATTCTGACCAACAATTAGTAGTTTTCCTAAATATTTCCGTTCCATTCTATCTATATATTAGTCTAATTATTCTGACCAACAATTAGTAGTTATTTGTTGTAAATATTTCCGTTCAAATCTATCTATATATTAGTCTAATTATTCTGACCACAATTAGTATTTGTCCTAAATATTTCCGTTTTATTCTATCTATATATTAGTCTAATTTTTCTGACCAACAATTAGTAGTTGTCCTAAATATTTTCGTTCCATTCTATCTATATATTAGTCTAATTATTCTGACCAACAATTAGTAGTTATTTTCCTAAATATTTCCGTTCCATTCTATCTATATATTAGTCTAATTATTCTGACCAACAATTAGTAGTTATTTGTTTTAAATATTTCCGTTCAAATCTATCTATATATTAGACTAATTATTCTGACCAACAATTAGTAGTTGTCCTAAATATTTCCGTTCCATTCTATCTATATATTAGTCTAATTATTCTGACCAACAATTAGTAGTTATTTGTTGTAAATATTTCCGTTCAAATCTATCTATATATTAGACTAATTATTCTGACCAACAATTAGTAGTTGTCCTAAATATTTCCGTTCCATTCTATTTATATATTAGTCTAATTATTCTGACCAACAATTAGTAGTTGTCCTAAATATTTGCGTTTCATTCTATCTATATATCAGTCTAATTATTCTGACGAACAATTAGTAGTTATTTTCCAAAATATTTCGTTCCATTCTATCTATATATTAGTCTAATTATTCTGACCAACAATTAGTAGTTGTCCTAAATATTTCCTTTCCATTCTATCTATGTGTTAGTCTAATTATTCTGTCGAACAATTAGTAGTTGTCCTACATATTTCCGTTCCATTCTATCTATATATTATTCTAATTATTCTGACCACAACTAGTATTTGTCTTAAATATTTTCGTTTCATTCTATTTATAATTAGTTTAATTATTCTGACCAACAATTAGTAGTTGTTCTAAATATTTCGGTTCCATTCTATCTATATATCAGTCTAATTATTCTGACCAACATTTAGTAGTTATTTTCCTAAATATTTCCGTTTTATTCTATCTATATATTAGTCTAATTTTTCTGACCAACAATTAGTAGTTGTCCTAAATATTTTGGTTCCATTCTATCTATATATTACACTATTTATTCTGACCAACAATTAGTAGTTGTCCTAAATATTTCCGTTCCATTCTATCTATATATTAGTCTAATTATTCTGACCAACAATTAGTAGTTGTCTTAAATATTTCCGTTCCATTCTATCTATATATCAGTCTAATTATTCTGACCAACAATTAGTAGTTATTTTCCAAAATATTTCGTTCCATTCTATCTATATATTAGTCTAATTATTCTGACCAACAATTAGTAGTTGTCCTAAATATTTCCGTTCCATTCTATCTATGTGTTAGGCTAATTATTTGCATCAACCATTAGTAGTTGTCTTGAATATTTCGGTTTCATTCAATCTATGTACGAATCTAAATATTCTGATGAACCATAAGTACAATATTCTGTTTTATCCTCTTGTCTAATTATTGTTCTAAATGTCTAAGATTTTGTTTTTCAGCTGTTAGATGGTAAGTCTGCAGACAAACAACGTTAACAATCCGACGATAGATACCCATGGTTGATGGAGTACAACTATCCTTTTGGATAGTTTTATTCTTAACAAAAACTAAACCAAACAGAAGTTTCTTGCTCAGTTTCTGACTTTGCGGCTTATTACGTTACAACTTTATTTTCTAGTGTTGGCAAACTTTTATTAATATAACTTTTGAGCGACAAGTCTGCGGAGTTACAACACTATAACCTGAATTTCGATACCCGTGATGGGCGGAGCACAGATAGCCTATCGTGTTTTTTTTTTTATCTTAACTTCAAAACAAACAGACACAAACAAAAGTATCACAACACGAACCTTGGACCTATGTAGTTGTATTCGTAATTCGCTTCGCAACGGCCGATCATACTTTAAAAAATTAAAAGCTTCAAAATTTTAATTGTACGGTTGTACGTAACATATACATATGTCACTTGTATTTCGGGTTGTACAAATTTTTTACTTTAAATCATGGGATATCACCTTACATTTGAGGTACGCCTATAGCATAATCTGGGCCATTGATAATTGAGTAACATAAAACTAAGGAAACATGAATCTTTACACACACTCACTGCTCATAAAAGTATAGACGCCAGGGTTGGCTAGGCCACCAACCAGTGAGTTTCTATTGTCTGATCGCTGTTGTTTGAGGCTTGCTAAAATTTTCCGCAATCTCTAATTCTTGGTATTCTATTGCATATCTTCTAATGGAAGAGTTACAAACAGTTAGGCGATGAGAGATTTGTTTGTTTGTTTTTAAATTTCGCACAAAGCTACAAGAGGGCTATCTGCGCTAGTCGTCCCTAATTTAGCAGTGTAAGACTAGAGGGAAGGTAGCTAGTCATCATCACTCACCGTCAACTTTTGGGTTACTCTTTTACCAACGAATAGTGGGATTGGCCGTAACATAATAACGCCCCCACGGCTGAAAAAGTGAGCATGTTTGGTGCGACGGGGATTCGAACCCACGACCCTTGAATTACTAGTCGAGTGTCTTTACCACCTGGCCATGGCGGGCCTACAATGAGAGATTCACGTTATGAATCCTCAATTACATTTTAGAAATATTCAACGACAAACAAGTCCTTAACGCAGATTGTACATTTTGTTTTCTCCTGCAGGCCCGGCATGGCCAAGCGTGTGTTTAGGCTTGCGACTCGTAATCTGAGGGTCGCGAGTTCGCATCCACGTCGCGCCAAACATGCTCGCCCTTTCAACCGTGGGGGGTTATAATGTGACGGTCAATTCCAATATTCGTTGTTGAAAGAGTAGCCCAAGAGTTGGCGGTGGGTGGTGATGACTAGCTGCCTTCCCTATAGTCTTAAACTGCTAAATTAGGGACGGCTAGCACAGATAGCCCTCGTGCAGCTTTGTGGGAAACTCAAAACAAACAAACAAATAAACTTCTCCCGTATTTCATGTGCTATTTTAACAGTTTTAACAGAAAACCAAACACGGAAAGCAACGTTTGAAATGATTTATCTTTATCTTCGATTCACCTTGGCTTTCCTCATCTCACTTAAAGTGAAATTCAATTTCAATAAATATGTAGACGTTCCCGTGTTGTCGCGTTAAAATTAGTTTAGGTTTACTTATAAATAGGTTAAAAACACTCGCGTTTGTTCAAGGCCATAAGGAAAAACTATCTGGTGTTTTTGACTAACTGCCAGCTTCACATGGAATGTTGCTGCTTTCTACTAAAACAATATTCCCAAAATAAGTTTAGTGAAAGCATCACATTTTTATTTGCGGTAATGTTGTATGACAAGAACATGTTGTTGTAATGGGTACCGTCACCCGGTTACAATAACTAACTGGCTACTATTTCCACAATTGTTTCATAGAGTTAAATGATTCGTAATCCCACGTTTTTGCTCCTTACCTGTGTACGTCTTAGTAAAGTTTCGAGACGAACTCGATGAGTTGGCAGAGAAGGGTTTCGATTTCTGATCTTCCGGGTTCACATCCTTTAGGATCTGAATGAGCTGTATATTTAAAGGTTTTTGAAAGTTTACTGATTAACATGCTGCATTAATTAAGTGTTGTATAATTTAAACAAATATAGAGAGTTTTTTAGCTCTCTTGTTTTTTTGTGCAATCCATAACAGGAGTTTCGTTAAGAAAGTGAGAAGTCTGAGGAATTCCCTCCTCATGAGGGGTGTTCAGGGACGTTGTGGTTCCCTTTTGTCCCCGCTCATGGAAGATTATTTATCTGTACGTGTGAGTTTAGCTTCTTTGAGGCAATGAAGTGAGAAGTGACAATATGAAAATAAGAGAAGGGATAGTATGAAAATAAGAGAAGGGATAATATGAAAATAAGAGAAGGGACAGTATTAAAATAAGAGAAGGGACAATGTGAAAATAAGAGAAGGGACAGTATGAAAATAAGAGAGGGGAAATAATGAAAATAAGAGAAGGGACAATATGGAAATAAGAGAAGGGACAGTATGGAAATAACTGGTGAAAAAGGAGATCGATACAAAGGCTTCAAGTGGACAAGTCCTGAGCAGGCCAGCAGAAAAGAAGTAAACCACAAACCAACCCCGCAATAATCAGAGAAACGTCCCTTGATCAGGGCCACGGAGTGGCTGGGATCTATAAATCCAAGTGCCTCAGAATTTATAATGGTGGGAAACAGGAGTACCTCGAGAAAGCCCACTTTCCCAAAACAGGCGCCTATAACAAGATGGACTGTTGGACATATATATGGTTTTCCAGGGTCTTTTACTCCATTAAGTTTCTCAATTCTGAAACGTGTGGCTCTATGATTTTTTACAAATGGTTTTTTTGTTTTTGTAACGTAATAGAGCCCACATTTACAATAGGATGTTGTAAGTGGTGATTTTGTTTTCTATTGGGCCTTTTATGTGATTTGGTTTGTGACCGTATTGTGTTGAAACTTTAGAATATCTTTCTTAATCAACGTCATTTTCATATCCTCTCTGTATTATCTTGGCGTTTCCATAGTCGACGACAGTTGTATCGGTGTGTGTTTTAGTTTTTTCCATTAGAATTTTCTGTATTACATATTTTGTAAATTGTGAAAAGTAAACAGTTCGATACGCCAGTCTTTACATGTGTAGTTGAAAGCAAAAAACACAAGAGGGAGGGTAACTAGCTAATGTTTGATTTAAATCGTAATAACCACGAAGAGATCGTTTGTTTGTTTTTAACATATTTAGTATAACGACTTTAATGTGTGACGTAATGTTTTATGAGAAGACTGGGTCAAAGTGAATCCGCCCCCAAGTGGCACAGTGGTATGTTTGCAGACTTACACACTAAAAACCGGGTTTCGATACTCGTGGTGGGCAGAGCACAGATAGCCCATTGTGCAGCTTTCTGCTTAATTCTAAACAAACAAACAAACCAAGTGAATCCATTTACTCTTCCCAAAAAGATGACCTTGATGGATATTTCAGAGAATGAATAGAGTAAATGAAGGTAGTGAAGCTACAAGTGTTACTATAGACCGATTGGTCATGTGTAGTGAGGCTACAAGTGTTACTATTGACCGATTGGTCATGTGTAGTGAGGCTACAAGTGTTACTATTGACCGATTGGTCATGTGTAGTGAGGCTACAAGTGTTACTATTGACCGATTGGTCATGTGTAGTGAGGCTACAAGTGTTACTATAGACCGATTGGTCATGTGTAGTGAGGCTACAAGTGTTACTATAGACCGATTGGTCATGTGTAGTGAGACTACAAGTGTTACTATTGACCGATTGGTCATGTGTAGTGAGGCTACAAGTGTTACTATTGACCGATTGGTCATGTGTAGTGAGGCTACAAGTGTTACTATTGACCGATTGGTCATGTGTAGTGAGGCTACAAGTGTTACTATTGACCGATTGGTCATGTGTAGTGAGGCTACAAGTGTTACTATTGACCGATTGGTCATGTGTAGTGAGGCTACAAGTGTTACTATAGACCGATTGGTCATGTGTAGTGAGGCTACAAGTGTTACTATAGACCGATTGGTCATGTGTAGTGAGGCTACAAGTGTTACTATTGACCGATTGGTCATGTGTAGTGAGGCTACAAGTGTTACTATAGACCGATTGGTCATGTGTAGTGAGGCTACAAGTGTTACTATTGACCGATTGGTCATGTGTAGTGAGGCTACAAGTGTTACTATAGACCGATTGGTCATGTGTAGTGAGGCTACAAGTGTTACTGGTAGTGTTGGTCATCTGTGGACTACAACTGTCACTGTACACTGTATTGTTCATTTTTACATGTATATATACATTTCCATACATGATTCATAAAATTACATTCAAATTTTGATCTTATTTATTCTTCCCATTCAAAAACGAATAAACATTAAGACTGTTATTATTGAAACCAGAACACGGGAAGCACACTACAATGATATGTTAAACCTTTACCAGGCGAACATAACACAGTTACAACATGAAATTAGCAAGCGGCATTCTGAAAACATGCGAAACGTAATCATTATCCATTTTTATGTGAATGCATTTCTATGTTGCGCAGCGAGTGCAAATGTAATTAGAAATTAGATTAATTACTTTTTTTCACGGTTGAGCTACATCCTCGAAATTGAATTACACTGGATGGGTTATCGTATTACGGAAGTTCTTTTCGAACCGTTACTACAACAATTTTGATTGAAGAAATTTAATAACTGGATTAACAAGTCCAGATGGAACACGTCCAGCTAGTGTTAGTATAGTTCGTTTTACAACTTCTCGAAGGTATTTATAATATTCGTTATAAGTTAAGCTTAATTTAAATAATTTGTTTGCGATTACTTGCTGAAACGTTGAGGAAGTTTTGGTGTGAAATTGTTTGTCTGCTTGACTTTTAGAGATATGACACATTAGGCTCTCTACTAGGTCCACGTGGGGAATCAATCTCCAGACTTACCACTGTCCCATCGGGGTTTTGAGATTCTACAGTTCTTCCGAGAAGACTAAAATGGCATTTTATTATTTGTTTATTTTTGAATTTTGCGCAAACCTACACCAGTTCTAGTTGCGCTAGCCGTCCATAATTTTGCAGTGTTGTAAGACGAGAGGGAAGGCAACTAGTCATCACCACTCACCGCCAACTCTTGGGCTACTCTTTTGCCAATGAATAGTGGGGTTGACCGTCACTTATAACGCCTCCACGGTTGAAAGGGCGAGCACATTTGGTGTCACGGGGATTCGAACCCGCGACCCTCATATTATGAGTCCAGTGCATTAACCACTTGATCATACCGGACTAGAAACTACCATGTATTTATATTGTACCGCGTAATGTGTAACAGTTAAGTCTGTCATGCCATATACTGTATAGCATGGTCCAGTGTATGATGTCATAAAATGTATTACGCAGTCGCACACTATTTTAAACAAAAGCTCGACTAATAATCCGAGGGTCGCGGGTTCGATTCCCCGTCACACCAAACATGCTCACCCTTTAAGCCGTGGAGTCGTTACAATGTGACGGTTAATCCTACCATTCGTTGGTAAAAGAATAGCCCAAGAGTTTGCGGTGGGTGGTGATGACTAGCTGCTTTACCCTTGTGTAGCTTTGCGCAAAATTCAAAACAAGCAAACAATTTAAAGAAAAGCAAAACAATAAGTTAACCCAGTAAAGGTTTTCCTGATTTATTTAAAATTACCAAAATCGGTTTTGAACAAAGTATTTAGGTGAAAAAGAATACCTACATCTTAACACAATAAATTAGATGAAAAACACTCCTTTAATTCTATCAGTAAATGTGATAGAACAAACAAACTAATCGATTTCTACAGTTTTAGAGTTTTAGGGTAGATACGCTGTTCGTTAATAATAGCAAATATTCCTATGTTTTTTGTTGTTGTTGTGTTTAGAAACATTGACGTGTTGTGTGACGTAATGCAGTGTGATTTAGCAGTAGACCTTTGTTGTTAAATGAAATTTCATTCGCTATTATTTTTTAAGATTTAATGAAACGTGTCGAGATTACCCTACATCATATCTTTAAACTTTCGACATTCTAAACATATTTTCAAAGTAATTGATTAAGTAATTCGTAAACGCGTTGTCTATGGGTATAATTCAGAACAGTTTAAAATACTTAGATGTTTTTAGAGCTTTGTTTGTAGTTAAGCGCAAATCTGTACAATGAGCTACCTGTTCTCTGCTCGTAACGGGTATCGAAACTTGGTTTATAGCGGGGTAAATTTGTTTGTTTTGAATTTCACGCAAAGCTACTCAAGAGCTATCTGCGCTAGCCGTCCCTAATTTGGCAGTGTAAGACTAGAAGGAAGGCAGCTAGTCATCACCATCCACCGCCAACTCTTGAGCTACTCTTTTACCAACGAATAATGAAATTGACCGTCACATTACAACGCCCCTTTATTTGTTTGTTTGTTTTGGAATTTCGCACAAAGCTACTCGAGGGCTATCTGTGCTAGCCGTCCCTAATTTAGCAGTGTAAGACTAGAGGGAAGGCAGCTAGTTGTCACCACCCACCGCCAACTCTTGGGTTACTCTTTTACCAACGAATAGTGGGATTGACCGTAACATCATACGCCCCCACGCCTGGGAAGGCGAGCATGTTTAGCGCGTCATTCTGCTGTGTTGCTATTGGAGGGTTTAGTTCTTTATAGATGCAGTTTTTATCTCCTAAATTAAATGCTAAACAAACTCGAATGCATTTGAATTTTTTTTTAATACTTATGTTCATAGTCAGATTTAAAACAAAGTCATTATAATTTTTGACTGAATTTCTTCCTTTCCGAACTAGTTTAATCTCGAGAGTTTTAAAGAAAAAAAATCACTTGTCATGACGTAGCAATAAACCAGTGGATTATTTGATACTGAAAGTGTACAGGGAAATTTCAAAATAAACGCTCGTGGGAAAAACATAAATGGCTGCGAGATTTTCTTTCTGGAAACCATCAACGTTTGGTTGAATCATTTCTACCGCCCCCTGTTATTTGAAAGACATTCACATAGGGAGCAACAAGTATAATACCGCTCTTCGAGAATTGTACGTAAATGTACACAAATCCATTAAACTTATTTTACACAACGCAACAATTACACAGAAAAGCCTCTAAAATCATTTTTGTTTGGTATAAAACCAGTTTTCTAAACGGGTAGTAAAGGACATAAAATAATGAGCTTAAATATAAAGCATTCACAATTAGGAAACGTTCAGTGGTTTCTCGTCCATAAATCCATCATTACCTTATCAGAAAATTATCTTTTGAATATTAAAATGAAAAAAAATATATATAAAAATATGACGAAGTAATAAAATATTATCTTCCTTCTATTCTACGAATAATTTAACCAGATAACAAATCATGTCAAAATATACTGAAAACTCTTTCAGCGAATAACCTTTCATCTGAGAAAAAATACACTTACTCTCACTCGCTTATTTCTTAACATAAACAGCATACATGTTGAAAATATTTTTACAGTGACCTGATGACACAGTGCACACATCGCAGAAACAGGTTATTAAGGTAAAAACTTTTATGTTACTCAACATTAAACATTCCAACTATTGGTTGTATAATTTCTCCCATTATTTGAATTACACGATTATATCCCTACTTGACGATACACTTTTTAAGTTTTTTTCAAAAGTATTGTAATAATGGATTTTACATAACAAAACAAAGCGTGCGTTATTACTTAAAACGTGACATTATTTAGCTGTCCCTAATTTACCGATGTAATGCTAGAGAGAAGGCAGCTTGTCATCGCCACCCACCGATATCTCTTGGGCTGCTCTTACAACAAAGAATAGTGGGACTGACCGTCACATTATAATGCCTCGACTGCTGAAAGGGCGAGCATGTTTGGTGTGACGTTTTAAATATTAATTGAGAAAATCACATAGCTAAGAATGAGTTTGCAAAGACACGTCAGTCTGAGTGAAATTTGTCAAATCTGTACAAGTTTGATAGCCATAAAGTATAAATCGAAATAGATTTGTTAAGCCTATTTCAGTGATTTGAGAACATTAGCTTTCAGTACCATCCCAAATCAATCTAAATAGCTTTTTATTTTTAAGTTATATTTGATAACCCTATATATCGCACCAGATCCTCGAAGCAGGACTCAGTGATTTCAGTATTATAGATTTCACACACAACAAAATATAGTGTCATACAACGATGGGTTTTTCTCACCTAATAGTAAGATTATATTTGATAACAACTTATAACAGAAGCCCCTCGCTAGTACAGCGGTATATCTCCGGACTTACAACGCTAAAATCAGGGGTTCGATTCCCCTCGGTGGGCTGACCAGATGGCCCTTTGTGGCTTTGCTATACGAAAACCACACATATATAACAGGAAATTGGATTTTTGTATATGTTTTATTTGTTTGTAATTAAGTACAAATCCACCCAATGGACTACCTGTGCTCTGTTCGTCACAGGCATCGAAACCCGATATCTAGCGGTGCATACACACCGCTGTGCCGCTGAAGGAGGTGTTTATGAGAACAGGTGTAACGTCTCGACCACTAATGCAGTGATTTTCAAATACAAATATTTAACAAACTATTTGAATGTTTATGAATTTCGCGCAAAGCTACACGAGGGCTATCTGCGCTAGCCGTCCCCAATTTAGCGGTGTAAGAGTAGAGGGAAGGCAGTTAGTCATCACCACCCACCGCCAACTCTGGGGTTACTTTTCTACCAAAGAATAGTAGGATTGACTGTCACATTATGATGCCCCCACGGCTGAAAGGGTGAGTATGTTTAGTGTGACGGGGATTCGTATCCGCTACCCTTAGATTACGAGTCACTGTGACCACCTGGCCATGCCGGGCCTACATAACAAATTAAACTGGGATATTTGTATAATACCAGTTGCAAGGTAGACGTGTGTAAAATTAACTGTCAAACATGTTATCTGTAACGAATGTTTCAAAAATCATATACTGAGATAATAATATTAAACTTAATAGAGGGGTATGTTATAAACTTAGCATATGATTTGTAATTTATTAGAACGGTAAGTTGTAAACTTAGCATATGATCTGTAACTTAATAGAAGGGTATGTTATAAACTTAGTATATGATCTGTAACTTAATAGAAGAGTATGTTGTAAACTTAGTATATGATCTGTAACTTAATAGAAGGGTATGTTATAAACTTAGTATATGATCTGTAACTTAAGAGAAGCGTAAGTTATAAACTTAGTATATGATCTGTAACTTAATAGAAGGGTATGTTATAAACTTAGTATATGATCTGTAACTTAATAGAAGGGTATGTTATAAACTTAGTATATGATCTGTAACTTAATAGAAGGGTATGTTATAAACTTAGTATATGATCTGTAACTTAATAGAAGGGTATGTTATAAACTTAGTAAATGATTTATTACGAATTCTTCACAAATAGTAAGTGCTGCAGTTTTAATTTTGCACACGTTCACAAGTGCTCCCTGCTAGTCTAATGGTAAGTCTACGGATTCACAATCAGGAGGTTAAAACGCTTGACTCTTAATCTGAGGGTCGCAGATTCGAACCCCTATCGCACTACACATACTTTCAAAAGTAACACAAATTAAACTAGAAATTTGCTTTCATAAAGATCGAAGATGTAATCTCTATTTTAAAAAAATTTCCTTTTGATTATAGGGCGCGCAGATAGCCTAGCTGCTTTGTGCCATGAAACACTTAACCAACGAAGATAATAGAGTAAATTTACAGTTTACATTTTAGAAAACCAAGGGTAAGTTCTGTATCTGAGACAAACTTTAATTTGAAGGGAATCTCATCGTATGTTTTTTTTCCTATTATAATTGACTCGCAGCTTGATACTGGTAATAACACCCCTAAAAATCCAAACACAGGTTTGTTTGATCACATATGTGTAAGCGTTACATAATTACTCGGCCCAACATGGCCAAAACAGTTAAGACACTCGTAATCTGAGAGTCGTGGATTCGAATCCCTGTCGCACGAACATGTTCGTTCTTTCAGCCGTGGAGGCGTTATAACGTCGGTCCATCCCACTATTCGTTGGTAAAAGAGCAGCCCAAGACTTGGCGGTGAGTGGCGGTAACTAGTTGCCTTCAGTCTAATTTTACACTGCTAATTTAGGGACGGCTAGAGCTGATAGCCCTCGTGTAGCTATGCACGAAATTGAAAAACAAATAAACAAACAAGCTGTTCAAGACATGAGGAAAGAGATATCCTCAATTTGTTATCAACCCAAGTGTTCAAATAAACTGTTCAAAAAAATCACATAGAATAAACTTATCGATTATTCATAATGATTAATATACCTCTCCGTATTGAAAAGAAAGGCTTTATAGTTGTTTTTCTATACTTATCAACGTTTGAAATATTCATTAATTTATAAGATGAACAACTGACTTATCGTTGCTAATTCATTATTAATAGTTTTCTAAATTTATAGGCATGAGTCAGAGATATCAGATGACCACAAACGTATTAACAATCAAAATTTATCTTCATAATAAGGTTCGTTTGAAAACAGATAAGTTAATAAAATGCCATTTAATTTTATAATGAAGTCAGACTAACCTCCTCATGAAGGGAAGACCCAAATCGACGTTGTAAACGGTTGAAGTTTCAGCTTCGAATGAGATCGGGAAGCGACACTTCTCCTGTCTCTCTTTCCGTCAACAAGTGAACTAGCAGAAGTCCAAACAGTGGGAGCAACTTGGGTTTCTTCTGTAGGAGGCAGCGCCCTCTTTAAACCTTCTTCGCGAATAACACGCCTAGAGAAGCCCTGTCGCCATTACACACATTGACAGAACACTATATTTCATCGTCAAATCACTTCTTCCGCCACCGAAGGTAGACGGAAGTTGTATTTTTCACCATTATGTTTTAGTAAAATTTCTGAAAAAGAGCTGAATAGATTTGGACTATTACCCAACTTTGAAGTGACTAGTTTTTGGAGGGTCAAGATGAAAGGTCACACAAAGTTCACTCAAATCCACAAAATCCCTGTCTGTTAACATAGGCACCAATTTTTCACGCAATTTATGCTCTGTAACGTGGCTCGGTATGACTAGGCGGTTAAAGCACTCGCTCGTAATCAGAGAGTCGCGGGTTCGAATCCCCGTCACACCAAACATGTTCACCTTATCAGGCGTGGGGATGTTATAATGTGACATTCAAGACCACTATTACTTGGTAAAAGAGTAGCCCAAGAGTTGGCGGTGGGTGGTGATGACTAGATGCCCTCTCTGTATTCTTACACTGTTAAATTAGGGACGGCTAGCGTAGATAGTTTTTGTGTAGCTTTGCGCGAAGTTCAAGACAAACCAAACTCTATAACTTTATATATAAAAAGAGATTAGATTTCGATGAAACTTGGTGGACATGTGTAGAATATTATTTCCTATTGACCTTCTAAAAACAATCAGTGTCCATTGATAACGACAGACACATTTTCGTATTTTTTGAGACCCGAATGTGATTAAAACAGCGTGGGACGGAAGTGTGCGCTTCACTGAGGGCCCTTCTTGTTAAACGTATTTTAATACTAAATTATTTCGAGAAATATGATTTTATTAAAATTATTTGAGTCAATAGATGTTATGTTTTACATTCAATGATTCTGTTTCGTTAGGGCCCGACATGGCCAGGTGATCAAGGCACTCGAATTGTAATTTGTAACTAAACCTGCTCGCCCTTTCAGCCGTAGGAGTATTATAATTTTACTATCAATCCCGCTATTCCTTGGTAAAAGAGTAGCCCAAATGTTGGTGGTGAGTAGCGATGACTAGCTGCCCTCCCTCTAGTTTTACACTGCTAAATTAAGAGCAGCTAGCGCAGATAGTCATTGAGTATCTTTGCGCGAAATTCAAAACAAAAACGAACTGTGGGATGGAAACAAAACACATTTCTGAAACGGATAAGATCAAATGCTCTTGTCTTCTCCTTCTTTTTAATGTTTTACAGGACGCGACATGATCTCACAGATTCAATCTCGTGTAAACATTTAAAACAAAGGAAGTATAAGATCACGTGTATGTCCACATGTCTCATGAGAAAACGTGCTCATATTTGACCAAAAAGAAAATACACCGAAGCTCAGCTTGTGTGTATTGTATTCTGACCTAATTCATGACTACTTCGTATGTATGATTTCATTTTTAAAGCTCTATTTTGATATAAGTAACTAATTTAAAAGTAAATTGCTATTTAATACAATGGTGTCGTACAGTGGCGGAGAGGACACACATCACTAGATACTGGGTTTTAGTACTCGTGGTACGCCCGTTTGAGTATACATTCCTCATAATCAGTGTTAACGAGTAGCCATATTTGTCATGTTAATGTGTATCTGTTGTGGTGGGAACGTTCTCACTTGTGGATTAGACAAAGTGTACTGTCTAACGTGCTCAAACTGTGAATCTAGGGGCTTATATTCTGCGGCTTGTTTCCACTAAAACACATTTTACACTTTGTTGTTGTGGGTGACGCTCAAAACCCACTTATTGGTCAAACAAGAGTAGCCAAACATTTGCATGTTGATGGGATTTCTAATAGCCAGATAATTTAGGCTTCATGGAGCTTTTAAAAACACGCAACACAATTTCCACCAGTCCCAACAACAAGGTTACTGTTAAAATTTCTACTAGACTGTCGAGTATCATGTGAAAAACAGAAAGTCAGTTACCTATAACATCACTTTAGAAAAGTTTTTACCATTCTATTTCCAAAATAACTAATTTAACATTTTCATCTCGAACTGAAATGTAAAATTTACCCACAATTCATCTTCACTAGCAAAAACTCGTTTTCACACGTTTTTCTGTCTCTTGAATCGTGAGCCGGGCATGGCCAAGCGTGTTAAGGCGTTCGACTCGTAATCTGCTTCGAGTTATCGTAATCCGCTTCGAGCTTTATATATATATATATATATGTATTAAAAACAGGTTCAATAAAGTTTCTTAACACTTTATCCAATAAACTATAATTTAAGTTGAATATAAAAAAATTTCACCAATAAGATAACGACAACTTATAAATTGGTTGTTTGTTTCAACTAAAGTTTCACTTGTTTTTTGTTTGGAACCAGTTTTTGTTTGTTGAAATTTATCAAACCACAGAAACGTAGAGAGAATAACTTATTAGAGAATTACTCAGTGTAATGTATGTAACACTTTCTTATGGTTACAAATGGTTATTTTTTCCACTTTTGAAATTCTTGATGGAACTGAAGACTGATCGAATAACAGTTTGGTGCACTATAACGAACCTCGATGAAAATATTTGACATTTGTCATTGGAAGTTGTGTGTGTATATATAGTGTGAAACAAAACTATGAGAAGACATAGCTGGTAGAATACTTACTGTGCGATTGGTGTTTAGCGATGATAAAATTTCAACTGAAATTCAAAGAAACCACATATTTGGATATCGAACCAGCTAATGAAGTAACTATTGAATATAAGTTTTGTTCGTATTCAAAGGGCATTATGAAGAAGATAGCAGGCCTAAACTTTTGAATATTTGTTAACGGAATTGAATTTTATTTTATTATGAAAAAATCGATACCCTTTGCCATTCACGAAACATTTTACAAAATTCTTTAAGCCCGGCATGACCAAGCGTGTTAAGGCGTTCGATTCGTAATACGAGGGTCGCGGGTTCGAATCCCGGTCGTGCCAAACATGCTCACCCTTGGAGGCTTTATATTGTGACGGTCATTTCCACTATTTGTTGGCAAAAGAGTAGCCCAAGAGTTGGCGTTGGGTGGTGATGACTAGCTGCCTTTCCTCTTGTCTTACTTTGCTAAATTAGGGACGGCAGGCGATTAGTTTGCGCGAAATTCAAAACAAACAAAACTGAATCGCGAACACTTTCGCTACATTACTGCAAGGAACAGTATAATTGCGTATACTGATGTGGCACTGTATGATTACTCAGATGACAGCCAATAATACATTAAACTGACAGCACGTGATTGTATTTTGATACACGTTATTTTCCTAAAATGGGAAAGAGATCAAACAAACCGATAATATTGCATTTTGTAAACATTTTATTCACTATTTACAAGATTATTTCCAACACTATGTACACGGTTTTCACTTCATTATCACAATAATATTGTCACACCAAACCAACTGTTCAAACACGATAGTATTAGCAGTAAAAATGGAATTGTTGTGACTACGAACCCACGTAACAAAAAAAAAACACGTCTGATTTTTGTTCTTACATAATACGTTACAGGAATTGGGTATTAAACAGAATAAATTCCAAACATATCAGAAAGTAATTAATGTTGCAACATGGCAGATGGGTGCAAGGCTCTTATGGCAATATCTTACTTACGTAGAATTGAATGGCAAACAACGAAAATATTATATGTTCGTTGTCGATATAGGTTTGGATAAAGTTTACATCCTTTGTAATGGTAAGGCAAAAACACCTCTGATGTAGTTTATCATAAAAGGCTTTAAAATCCAGAAATAAAACTACAAATGTAGTCAAGCATTTTTATTTACACGTTTCTGCAGTTGGAAGAGTGATTTAGATATTGTATTAAAAATAGTAAAGTATATTAATCGTCCCAGTCTCTCGATCTTTCTACCGGAATACACTGTACAGCTGATGGTAATCACTGGTTTCTTTGTTTGCTTGTTAATTGGTTGAGGTTTGGTTTGGTTTATTGAATTTCGCGCAAAGCTACGCGAGGGCAATCTGCACTAGCCACCCTTAATTTAGCAGTCAGTGTCAGACTAGAGGGAAGGCAGCTAGTCATCACCATCTACCACCAACGTTTGGGCTACTCTTTTACTAACGATTAGTAGAATTAACCTTAACATTATAACGCCCAAACGACTGAAAGGGCGGGCGTGTTTGGTGTCACAGGAATTTGAAGCCGCGACCTTCGGATTACGAGTCGAGTTCCTTAACCACTTGACCATCCTGGACCTTGCTTGTTGAATTTCACATAATGCAACTCCAAGGCGTTCTCTGCTTCGCGTTCCTGATTCAGAAGTGACAGGCTAGAGTGAAGGTAACAAACTATTACCACTCCTCATTGATCTTGGGTTACTATTTTACAAATGAAAAGTGGAATTAACTGGCACACTGCAATGCCTCATAACCGAAAGGGGGCGTATGTTCCATGATGGGATTAAAATATGCAACTTGCAGGGTTCGGTTTAACCACTATTATAACAAGACCATGCCTAATTCCAAATTACTGCGATCCTGTAAAATCGGTTATTATTAAGACCCAAAAACAAAATATGAAAAATAATAGTCACTTAACACACTAAAGAAGTTTCAATTGTTCTTTATTAATATAACCCAGCCAATCAGGTTCAGGTATCAATATAACCCAGGCTATCAGCTTTATGCATGAACATAACCTAACTTATAGCTTCAGGTGTTAACACAACCCAGTCTATCAGCTTCAGGTATTAATACAACCCAGTCTAGCAGTTTCAGGTATCAACACAACTCAGTCGATCAGCTTCAGGTATTAAAACTACCCAGTCTATCAGCTTTAGGAATCAACACTACCCAGTCTATCAGCTTCCGGTGTTAACACAACCCAGTCTATCAGCTTCAGGTATCAAAACTACCCAGGCTATCAGCTTCAGGTATTACCACAACCCAGTCTATCAGCTTCAGATATTATCACTACTCAGTCTATCAGCTTCATGTATTAAAACTACCCAGTCTATCAGCTTTAGGAATCAACACTACTCAGTCTATCAGCTTCCGGTGTTAACACAACCCAGTCTATCAGCTTCAGGTATCAAAACTACCCAGGCTATCAGCTTCAGGTATTATCACTACTCAGTCTATCAGCTTCAGGTATTAAAACTACCCAGTCTATCAGCTTTAGGAATCAACACAACCCAGTCTATCAGCTTCAGGTATTAACACCACCCAGGCTGTTAGCTTTAGGTATTAACACAGCCCAGTCTATCAGTTTTAGTTATTAACATAACCCAGTCTATCAGATTGAGGTATTAATACAACCTAGTGTATCAGCTTCAGGTATTAACACCACCAAGGCTTTTAGCTTCAGGTATCAATACTACCTAGTCTATCAGCTTCAGGTATCAACACAATCCAGTCTATCAGTTTCAGGTATCAATTTAACCCAGTTTATCAGTTTCAGGTATCAACACGACCCAGTCTCTTAGCTTCAGGTATTAACACAACCCAGTCTATCAGCTTCAGGTATTAACACAACCCAATCTATCAGCTTCAGGTATCAATACAACCCAATCTATCAGCTTCAGGTATTAACACCACCCAGGCTGTTAGCTTTAGGTATTAACACAGCCCAGTCTATCAGCTTTAGGTATTAACATAACCCAGTCTATCAGATTGAGGTATTAATACAACCTAGTGTATCAGCTTTAGGTATCAACGCAACCCAGTCTATCAGCTTTAGGTATTAACACTACCCAGCCTCTCAGCTGCTGTTATCAACACAACCCAATCTACCAGTTTCAGGTATCAACACAACTCAGTCTATCAGCTTCAGGTATTAAAACTACCCAGTCTATCAGCTTTAGGAATCAACACAACCCAGTCTATCAGCTTCAGGTATCAACACAACCCAGTCTATCAGCTTCAGGTATTAAAACTACCCAGTTTATCAGCTTTAGGAATCAACACAACCCAGTCTATCAGCTTCAGGTATCAACACAACCCAGTCTATCAGCTTCAGGTATTAAAACTACCCAGTCTATCAGCTTTAGAAATCAACAAAACCCAATCTATCAACTTCAGGTATCAACACAACCCAGTCTATCAGCTTCAGGCATCAACACAACCCAGTCTATCAGATTCAAGTATTAATACGACCTAGTGTATCAGCTTCAGGTATCAACACTACCCAGTCTATCACCTTCAGGTATTAACACAAACTAGCGTATCAGCTTCAGGTATCAACGGAACCCAGTCTATCAGCTGCTGTTATCAACACAACCCAATCTACCAGCTTCAGGTATCAACACAACCCAGTCTATCAGCTTCAGGCATCAACACAACCCAGTCTATCAGCTTCAGGCATCAATACAACTCAGTCTATCAGCTTCAGGTATTAACACCACCCAGGCTGTCAGCTTCAGGTATTAACACAGCCCAGTCTATCAGCTTTAGGTATTAACATAACCCAGTCTATGAGCTTCAGGTATCAACATTGCCCAGTCTATCAGCTTGAGGTATTAATAGAACCTAGTGTATCAGCTTCAGGTTTCAACGCAACCCAGTCTCTCAGCTTCAGGTATTAACACTACCCAGCCTCTCAGCTGCTGGTATCAACACAACCCAATCTATCAGCTTCAGGTATTAACACTACTCAGTCTATAAGCTGCAGTTATCAACACAACCTAGTCTATCAGTTTCATATATGAACATGGTTCAGCCTGTCAACTTGAGAAGAAATAAAAATCTGGACCAGCTGTAAGCTCATACATAGGTGGTCTACTATCCCTGAACGGTTGAGGTATCTCACCACTTCGAGATGTTACTTGAAGTATACCAATCAACAACTCAGAGAAATATTTAAGTATGGTTATTTCCACCTGTGAATTATACCGTGGTTATTGTTATTTCCATTTGTGGATTGAACCAGGATCGTGGACACGTATGATGCGCGACAATAGTTGAGGATTAAAGGCAGAATCTTCTAGCGGTGCCAAGGGAAACGTGAAGGGTAAAATATTGATTCACATCACTTTGTCTAAAATCTTGTTTATCTTTTGTTTCATGGTTTATTTTTTCTGGATCTCTTTGGAGAACAAAGACTACTGGTCTCTGACGATGTTGAGACCACGGACATTGGGATTAATGAAACTGTTGGATGGAAGACCTAACATTATTTCAATGATGAAATGTAAGCGATAAATACGTATTCTTGTGGTCATTTTAATTCTTAAGAACTCAGTGTAAAAGGAAGTTGGGGTAACTTTATATTAAGATGAATTTCGAAAGAAAGAAACGATCTTTAAATGAAGAGCCACTTCTTTTACAAATGTCATTTGTGGTTAAAACATGAATTGGAAAAATGTTATTTTAGACATTAAAATGCACTTCTTGTGCTTAGAGGCCATTTTACCTATAAGATTGGATAAAGGCCAACCTCAAAATGAATTAAAATTGCCTATCTATTTTATAGCTATCATGTTCATTTGAAAAACATCTGGCTACCACTTATAGAATGTCGGATTTTCATGTATAAATATGAAACTTGATTTTTAGTGGCTGAAAAAAGAAGCATCATCATAACTGTATGAGAATAATATTGTACATTGTATATTGTGTGGCTCATTTCAAACTCACTTTAGTTTTCTTATTTCAGAAACTAAATCATATATATATTAATTTTTGCCACCAATAATAAAATTCATATTCGCGTAATTTTTTGTTCGAGTTCAGCTTCAATCACAATTGGGCGATAGCAGCTCGTTATGTCAATCATGTATTTGGTGATGGCACAGCTAATGAGCGTATAGCACATCGTTGATTTAGGAGATTTTGCTCTTGTCACACAAACCTTGAATATGAGCCTGGAGGCCACCCTCAAACAGCCAGTAATGAGGAAGAATTGAAGGCCTTACTTGAATCAGATACCTAAACAAACTGTGAGAGAACCTGGTGGCAAAATTAATGTTCATTATTTAACAGTTTTCTGACTTCTTGAAGTAATTGGTAAGGTGAAAAATCTCTATAAATATGAACCTCGCGAATTGACTGAAAACCTTCAAACAGAAAGAGTTGAAATTTGTTACTTAATCCTCACTCACAACAAAACCGATCAGTTTCTCCATAGAATTGTCATCTGTGTTGAAAAATGGCTTCTTTACAACAATCGAGAACGATTTGGACATTGGTTAGACTGATGAAGCACCAAAACATATACCCAAACTAACAAAGAAGCTTACGGTCACTGTTTGGTTTTCGTCAGCGGGTGTGATCCATTATTCATTCTCAAACCCAGGACAAACAATCACGACAAAGAAATGTTGTTGCAAACTGGAAATTATGCATCTGTCATCCAGCAATAGTCAATCGCTATGAACCCATTACCACTTCATGACAATGCTAGGCCTAATGTCTCACGGTTTACTGTCCAAAAACCAAACCAACTTTAGTATGAAACTTTATCTCATACACCACGTTCACCGGATTTATTCCCTACAGATTATCCTTTTTTTTAAACAAGTGGACAATATTTTTCTTTGAAAAATTTTGCAAATCAAAGGACAGTTGAAGTACTTTTGAAGACGTGCCTGCATCAAAGGATGTTTAATTCTTTAAAGATGACGTCTGTAAGCTAACAACTTGTTGATAAAAGTGTATTGAGTCTAAAGGTGCTTATTTTGATTAAATAAATTGAACAACAAAGAGAGGAACTTGTTTCACATTTTCCTTTAAAAATCCGAGACTTCAAACAGTCTCATATGTTGAAATCCTTTATACTATCAATTAAATGCTGTAGTTAGGAATCGTTAAGTTCATGTGCTAAGTGCAAATTGCACATTATCTGGAACAATGACACAAAATAATGTTACTTTTAATGTGGGGCAACTGGGTAAATTTCCACAATGTACACCATTGAAGTGTGATTATCTATTTATCGTAACACAGTATAAAGAAACGAAACAGTTGTTACATGAACACCCAAACTCCTTTGGGCAAAAAACAACAACAACGCAACGCCTTTAAAAGGCTAGAACTTTGTTCTTTGGAACAAACTGGGTTTACCTCTATTGTCTAGCTTCCAAGTTTACCCTAACAGAAAAAAAACTGCCTTATAAAAGCGCTTGGTCTATAGGGTTTTTAGCATTTTATATTAAGCCTTTTTAAGTATAAGTGTTTTTATACAAGTTTTTAAATAATTCCATCAGATATAATATGGTTACTCATTTTTATCGGAGTAGGAAACAAGTTACTTTATACTGACTGGACAGGAAACAGTTTCAGTTTTGTTTTTAATCTTACCCCGTGTTTTCCGCTCTCGTCGTCATCAACATAAAAATAGTAAGGCCACGCCTATTAGCTCTTTTATTCGCATACAGACACGAGTGTAAATATCACGAGGGATGCGTTCTCTAATAGCTTAATTCAATTTTTACAACTTCAAAGTGATCGGTATAAAAGTTGTAGTTTTATATTTTTAAGTTGAATTTGATTAGTCATCTCTGTAGATAGAAAAGGCCCGGTATGGCCAGGTGGCTAAGGCACTCTACTCGTAATCTGAGGCTGGCGGGTTCGAATGCCTGTCATCCCAAACACGCTCGCTCTTTCAGCCGTGAAGCATTATAATGTTACGGTCAGTTCCGTTATTACTGAAAGTATGTGATAATAAGAGAGTCTCTGTGTACGCGTGACCGCCCTAGCTCCAAAAGAAAATAACCCAGACCTAAAACTCTGTACGCATACCAGAGGGAGCCTGAGGGTGTGCACTTGGGTATTAATTTTCAGGTTTGACTTAAAACTATTTTGGCCAACGTTTTTATCCATATAACCCTCAATTATGTTTGTTCTCATGCACATAACATAATAACCTGTGCGTAGATTTAATCAATACACAAACAAACACAATAATGCGATTTTTTGTCTTCTTTACATGTTTTATGGCAAACGGTGACAAACTTCATTTCCATGATGTGTTTAGTTTGTTTAATTGTTTGTAGTTTAGCACAGTTTTCCGTGCTCTGCCCACCATGGGTATTGAAACTCGGTTTCTAGCGTTGTAACTCCGCAGACGTACATACCGCTGTGCCATTGGGTAGTAAAACACTTAGTATTTAGTTTCATTTATTGATAAGCACAAAAATGGCTCGGCATGACCAGTGGTTAAGGCACTGGAATCCTAATCTGAGGGCTGCGGGTTCGAATACCCGTCACACCAAACATGTTCGCCCTTTTAGCCTTGGAGTATTTATAATATTTTGGTTAGTCCCACTATTCGTTGGTAAAGGAGTAGCTCAAAAGTCGGCGGTGAGAGGTGATGATTAGCTGCCTTCCCTCTAGTAGTACAATGATAAATTAGGGACGGCTAACGCAGATAGCCCACGAGTAGCTTTGCGCGAAATTAAAAAAAACAAACAAAACAATGTTTAATAGGTGATCGTGATACTGAAAGGCCAGTGCGTGAGAATACACAACAGAAGTGCTATGCGGTACCTACCAACAGGGATCGAACCTTCAATTTTAGCATTGTAATTTTTGTGTTTTTTATGCTTCGTAGACGCTGACCTTATAAAATTTGTTTGTTTCAGAGCAAAGCCATATCCAGCTATCAGCTGTGCTTACCGAAGTGAATCAAACTCTGGATTTTAACGTTGTAAGTCAGTAAGTTTACAACTGTTTCACCAAGGTATTATAAAGTGATTAACAAAAAAGAAAGTTACGCTACGAAAAGTAAAATCTTACACAATAAACACAAAAACCCAAACTTTGGGTTTTAGTTACTTTTGTTATGCCCGTCATGGCCAGGTGGTTAAAGCACTCGACTCATAATATAAGGGTCGCGGTTAGCGCAGATAGCCCTCGTATAGCTTTGCGCGAAAATCAAAACAAACCAAATTACTGACAGAAATGAAAAATGAATTTACTGGAGTATCTAATTCCTCAAATAAATGCCTCACAAAGGATATTTTCTGGCTTTTATTTGAGATATATATATATCTATATATGTTCAGTTTCAGATCAGTTTGAAATTTCGCACAAAGCTTTACTCCAGGGCTATCTGTGCTAGCCGTCCCTAATTTAGCAGTGTAAGACGAGAGGGAAGGAAGCTAGTCATCACCACCCACCGCCAACTCTTGGGCTACTCTCTTACAAACGAAATAGTGGGATTGACCGTCACATTATAACGTCCCTACGGCTGAAAGGGCGAGCATGTTTGGCGCGACAGGGATGCGAACCCGCAACCCTCAGATTACGAGTCGCACGCCTTAACACGCTTGGACATGTTGGGCCACGATGTATATATATATATATATATATGTATACAAGTATTATACTTGTGTTTTAGTTTATGTAACAGACAGTTGTGTTATGCTCGTAGGCCTAGAATGAGAGCACACAGCGCACAAATTAGTAAAAAACTGTCGCAAAGCCATTGCTCACCCGAGATCACGTCTAACTGATAATACTGATGAGACATAATTTTATTTTGTCACAAAAATATTCCGAAGAATCTTTTATATTGCATATAAAAGTTCTCAACAAGTGGGTTTCTCGACATCACTGATTATTGGTTATGTTGTTTGTGATCAAATTCCTCACCAGCCTCAGCACTTCTGGTTTTATACGGATGCAAGTAATTTACTGCTCTAAAAAAAGATTTAGTTTTAAATTATATATGAAATCCTCCAGTTATATTCCAGCTTGTAGAGGCAGACCTCAAAAGTCCCTGTGATCTCTGCCTTAGGTGATAAATTGTGTGTCGTCACAGCTAGCGATGTTTTCGGCCATTAACCCAAGAATATTTAAGATGGTTAAGTGTATTTCTAAGTAAACTACCAATTAACGAAAGAGAACCATCACGGGTAAAACTACACCACATTTGGTTAAATATTCAAGAAATTTAATGGTTTTTTTTTCCAATAGGTAGCGCTATAAATGATTAAAACACATATTGAATTATTTAAATTTGCTACCACAATTACAAAAATGTATGCAAACCGAAACCTTATTTAGTGCATGGAAAGTTTAGCTAGACGCCTACACAACAATAGTAAAGCTTCTTTTAAAATATAACCGTTATTGTATGTGGTCTACTTAAAAATATATATATATTAAATGTTTAGGATCGTCATAAATAACGTCAGCATCTATAAATTGGTCTTACGTTATTTTGTGAAGTTAATAATTTAAATATTTCTATATAAGGAAAGGAGCTCTGTTCAGAAACAGATTATATTACCAGTTTAATCTTATCATTGTTTACGAAGGTTATTTTCGGATGTCCAATGGAACTATAATCTTAAAAAAAGTAAAATCCTACAGAAAAGAAGTTAGATTTCAGAATTATTTGATGAATATGTAGGCGTTCAGTGACAAGCGTGATTGAAAAAACAAGCGGATCTCGTTACCTAGCAACATCAACCTTGGTACAACATTTATAAATTAATTGAAAAATTATTTCATATTTTTACATACAAATAAAAGTTTCAATTATTTGATCTGTAGAATAATATAGTTATGTGTATTTATATACATATTACGACTATATACTTGCGTATTTATACACACATTTCGACTGTATACTTATGTGTATTTATATACACATTATTACTATATATTTATTTGTATTTATATGCATATTATTACTGTATATTTATGTGTATTTATATACATATTATGACAATATATTTATGTGTATTTATGTACATATTATGACCATGTAAATAGTGATTTGGTCAATTTCATTTCTTGTGGCAACAGACCACTGATTCTCACAACATTTCTTGTGAATCTTTGTTATGCATTAAACGCATTCATTGTAACCAGAATAAATCTGGTTGAAGGTAGCTGGTAGCTCACTTTATGCTATGTGCTTCCTCTTGTCATAAGTAAGCTCTGAGCTAAAAACACTTTTGTAATAAAACTTGAAAATACTTCCTTCGAGAAGTGTAAATCTATAGAATTTCTTTGGGTTTCGTGTTATCTGTTTGAAGTTCATCATGACTGAACTTACATTACCGCATTGTTAACCGCACACGCTCGTGCGATCCTCATTAAACTAAGACATTTTAATTAAAAAATTGTCAATAGAAGAAATGACGTTTAATCCATCCAACAAAAAAACCAAAACTAATACTTAACTTTGCGGAAATAAAAATAATGAAAAATGTTAATCAGTTCGTGATGGCGAGAAACCACGAAGTGAAAATGTATTAATTAATTAATTAAATTAAAACAGAATAGGGAACAACGTTTCGACCTTCTTAAGTCATCTACAGAACACGTACGTAGTTTTTTTAACCACGTTAACTCGGTACACTCCAACAATAAGTTCACCTGTGTACAGGAATAGACCAATCAAATAACATTTCTCAACCGTAAGATCACGAGAATTGACATACAATTCAAACCAGAGATCCACAGGAAAACTCACTTACACTGGATTATACATTCCCTGGGATTCATTACATGAAACAGAACAAAAACTCAGCGTGTTCATCGATACAATTAATGATTGAAATCAGCCATATAAAACAATACTTCGTCAACATCAACAAATTCAAAAACAGTTGAAACATTTATACACTCACAACTAGACCAACAGCACAGTCAACAACAAACAAACAATAATAAGTTTCAAGAAACAGTGATGTGACAACAGCTGATACCCTGATGTGGCTTTTCTGTGAGAAAACACACCTTACACTGCTGAATACCATATATTCCACATAAAAATCAAAATAACCAACAGTTAGAAAAATTTACAACAAACCCAACATTCCAGTAAACACCAAATTTATATAAAAAACAGGTATTGTTAGTTTGTTTTTAATTTTGCGCAAAGCTTCACGAGAGCTATCTGTGCTAGCCGCCCCTAATTTTGCAGTGTGAGACTAGAGGGAAAGCAACTAGTCATCACCACCCAACGCCAACTCTTGGGCTACTCTTTTACCAATGAATAGAGGGATTAACCGTAACATAATAACGTCCCCACGGCTGAAAGAGCAAGCATGTTTGGAGCGACGGGATTTGAACCTACGACTCTCGGATTAGGATTCTAACGACTTAATCCATCTGGCCATGCCGGGCCAAAACCAGGTATAAAACTGAAGTCCATACTATGTAAAAACTACACTGACGAACACAACATCGACATTAGTTATAAAATAACAATGCACAACTGCCAGGACTTCTATATCGGAGAAACAAGTAGAAAAAAGTGAAAACCAGATTTAAAGAACACAAAAAATCACTTTTTCAGGTTTTCGAACACTGGAAGTCAAATAAACACAACATAATCATAGAAAACACCAAAATACTAAATAAAGAAACAAACATAAACAAACGAAAAATAAAAAACCTTACTTATGCAACAACTAAAACCAAAATTAAAACAATGTAAAGGAACGCCATTATACCTATTTTAATTAATAACCTAAAGTTTACTTGCAACGCCTCCTACAATCTTGTACCCTGTTTACACTCTCGTCCCAATGTGCCCAGCAACGGTCAGTTGCAAACTCTCTTTGTTAACCTGAGGTTAACCAAAGAAGGTCGAAACGTTCTTCTGTACTTCATTGTTATACACATACCAGCTGTCCCAAGAACACACTTCCTGTAAATGTTAACTGACCGCAACTTCCCTTCCCAAACATTAAGTTGGCTTTTCCTATTTCCAGTCCACATGAGTGTCCTTTTAGCCTTAGTGCTATTTCTTGTGTATTGCAATTGAAAATAGCCTAAAACTAAGTTCAAATGTAATTTAAATTTAAAAGTTAAATAAGTTTCGATATATGTCCAATTTATGACACATACCACGAAAATATTTATCCACAGTTTCCTTTATTAATGGCCCGTCATGGCTAAACGTGTTAAGGCGTGCGACTCGTAATCTGAGGGACGCGGGTTTGCATCCCGGTCGCGCCAAACATATTCGCCCTTTCAGTCGTGGGGGCGTTATAATGTGACGGTCAATTCCACTATTCGTTGGTAAAAGAGTAGCATCGAGCTGCGTGAAATTAAGGTATCGACTTGAATCAATAATCAATCAACTTTCATATATTGTAATAAGAAACAGACAATGTTTCATCAGATGAAAATAAGATGACTGTTAAATTAGGGACGGCTAACGCAGATAGCCCTCGTGTAGCTTTGCATAAAATTAAAAAAACAATTGAGCAAAATTGGAAATACGTAGTAGCTTTTACTTTTGAAACTATAAGATTATTTTATCTAATTAAGTTCCTACGCCCCCTAGTGGTTCAGTGATAACAGACAAAGAGAATAAATCTTTGCACCAAGGTAATGGAGAATCAATTTTCTTTATATCGTTTTAAAGAAGTTAAAAAAAAAAACATGTTTTTATATTTTTGGAGAAAATCTTGAAGTTCGTTCTGTTTTTGACATTTGGAGCTCTTGTTTATAAACGATTTTTTAAACACATGCATCGATGTTTCATTAACTGATAATAGTGTTCCAATTTAGGTTTAACTAGATTAGTGAACTTGTAGGATATCGAATGATCCTGACGAAGCTGTAATAGCGATATATTGTGGTGATAAATATACATTAAGAGATATGGGTCTTTATTTACCTGAACGGATATACCTCATAATAAACTACATTTTGCGTTAAACTTAAATTGCAAGTAATGACGTTTTTACAACGTATGCATTTAAATTTCATAAAGAAAGCAAGTTTGAATCCTTATTACTTTGAATAAGACACGTCATCAACCCGAGCCAGGCTAGCTTAATATAAACACACTCGAATTGCGAATCTGAAGATTTGTGGTTCGAGTTTATCTGCTGCAAAAATGCTCTCTCCACTTTCTGATATAAGAGTGACAGTCAAAACTTGTTTGTTCAGTCGAACAAGAGTGTTACTGACCAGGTGCTTTCCACTCAGCCTCTCATTTTATAAGTATGGATGACTATGTGAAGATAGGTTTGTGTAGGTTTGTGTGAAGGTTTGAAATAAAACTAACAAAACTGACAGAACATTAAGGTACTAACCTGTCAACAATTGCTTTTGAGAAATAGGTTTAAAATTTATTCTAATTATGTATAAAATATTTAAACAATTATAAAACAATTTCTGGCTCAGCGGTATGTCTGCGGACTTACACGCTAAAATCCTAGTTTCGATACCCGTGGTGGGCAGAGCACAGATAGCCCATTGTGTAGCTTTGTGCTTAATTCAAAACAACAACAAGTTATAGTTAGGTTTATTTTTAAGCAAAAAGCTGCATAATGGACTATCTGTGTTCGTGCAGTCTCAGCATCATGGACTAGCAGATTCATGTTCAGGTATTTAATAACTCTGTATATTTCTGTAACTCTAAAAAATAACGCTGTTTTCTTGTTATTCTTAGAAAATCAAATGTACATTTTTTTATTTTATGTCTTTTTCTTTCCTCTTGGGATTTGGGTTTGTCCTACAGTCTTAGCTGAAATGTTTATATACTGATCAATATTGGAAGTTTTGTCAATATGCATGGAGTAAATACGTACCAATAACAGATGAAATTGCTTTTTATTGGACAAATATGTATAAGTTGTTTGGAGAATTTGTTTGTCAAAATACACATGCATATCTGTTAAAACCTTCAATTTTTTAAAATGGTTATTTTATACACAGTTCCAAGAATGAACACTTTTCAGTCTCAAAATTTGCGACAAAACACTAAAAAGCACATCAGATGTGTGATTTTTTACTGATTTTTATTTTATACAGCAAGGTAAGGTGTATTTTATCGGAATTTTGAGACTGATAACCATCCAAGGTTATTTCGACCAGAAGAACGTTACAAGGTTTCCATGGCCAACAAAATCTCCAGACTGTTATTCCGTTGAGAACTATTGGGCAGAAATGCTCCCAAAAATTGCTTATCACAGCCCTAAATCAGCTGCTGTAGCTGATTTGCAACGAGTTCTAGTGACACGTTGGGATAGAGTTGAGAACAATTACATCAATAACCTTATCGACAGCATGTCTCGTTGCCTTGCGAAAGTTACTACTAGAGTACAATGAGGTCCAACCAAGTAATGAATATCCAATATGAACTGATATAAGGTTACAGATATTATTTGTAATCACGTGATTTTATATTTTATCAATGTATGTGTTTTGGGAAGGTTTTTGTTATGATAGGTGAAATGGTGAATTACACGCTTTACTACTGATGTCTCATAAAATTACTATTCTACTAAATCGTTCATGATGTCCAAAGCGCCTGTCTCATTACACAAGTTACACATTTAGATGTTCAGTATAGAATTATTTCCAAGTTTGAAAGCACTAAGAGTATTTCTATTCCGTCTTAATAATAATGGTCTTATTTGATACAAAATATCCAAATATTTTGACCAATAATTTATACGTCCAATGCACATTCTTGATGCTATAGTTGTCAAGATTTTAATAGAAATATCTATAATAAATTCCAAACTGATATTAAAGAGTTAATAGGTCTTATAGTGCACATTATAAAATTAAGCGAATGTAAAAGAGTACTGGCTGTTAACCTATTATGACCTGATTGTTAAGGCGTTCGACTCGCAACCTGCAAGCTCAAAATTCGAATCCCAGCCTCCTTTTATTCTGTGGGAGCGTTATAATGTGATGATCAATACCACTTTTTGTCCGTGAAAAAAGTAGCAAAATTGTCTCGGTAGGTGTTGTTGACTAGCTACCTTTTCTGTAGTCTGTCACTTCGAAACTAGGACGATTGCGCGAAATTCAAGAAACAAACAAATACAATGGCTACGAGTATATAAGAAACACTAAAACTTTCAATTCATTATAAGAGTGTCAAAAACACTCACGTATAAGAGACAAATGACGAACATTAAAGTCGAATCGAAACGCTTAGAATTATATTTGACGTGAAAATGGATTCGGGAAACATGAAAAATAAGCGTGTTTGAAACCTCTTGTTAGTTTGTTAAGAAGATTGATTGAAATAGTTACTTTTATAAACATGAGATGAACGAAGTACATACGACACGTTGAGTACTGAATGAATAAAATAACATACATAAATTCTCGTGTCTTTCTATTCCACCGAATTACATTCTTTTGAGGCCCGGCATGGCCAGGTGTGTTAAGGCGTTCGATTCGTAATCCGAGGGTTGCGGGTTCGAATCCCGGTTGCATCAAACATGCCGTTTCAGCCGTGGAGGCGTTATAATGTGACGGTCAATCCCACTATTCGTTGGTAAAAGAGTAGCCCAAAAGTTAGTGTTGGGTGGTGATGACTAGCTGCCTTCCCTCTAGTCTTTCACTACTAAATTAGGGACGGCTAGCACAGATAGCCCTCGAGTAGCCTTGTGCGAAATCCAAAACAAACAAATAAAGAAATACATTCCTTTGAACAATGCCCACCAAATCGTGGAAAAGGGCGAAGCTGCGTGAAATTAAGGTATCGACTTGAATCAATAATCAATCAACTTTCATACATTGTAATAAGAAACAGACAATGTTTCATCGGATGAAAACAAAGAATATGTTACAGCTATAGTTTGATTGTCACATTTGACCAATACTTATCGATTTCGGATTCTGTCTTAATCAATACTTTAATATGTTAGACAAATAAATAATTTAATCTAACGGCCATGGAAATTTAAATACAATAAATTAATTTCTATCTATGTATCCGTTATGTGTTTCTTAAGTACATAGGTACGTTAAAAGTTGCTAAACGTACTGGGCTAGTAAACAATGACAAAGAGAGTGGGCGTTCCGTTGCTTCTTTTGATGTTAACCAAAGATTCGACTCTGCTACCAACACTTACAACCAACCTGTTGAATTATTTGTTTCTTGTTTGAATTTTGCCCAAATCTGCACAAGGGATATCTGTGCTAGTCGTCCCTACTTTAGTGGTATAAGGAAGCTAGTCCTCACCACTCGCTGTCATCTGTTGAGCTACTATTTTACCACCGAATAGTGGGATTGACCATCATTTATAACACCCCTGTAACTGAGAGTACGAGCATGTTTAATGTGGCGGGGATCTAAACCCGCGACTGTCGGATAACAAGTCGAGCGCCCTAACCACCTGGCTATGCCGGGCAAAAAACGGCAGCTTTATACACTAAGTAGTTCGAGTACAGGGAGTGAGTTTCAGTTATTCGTTTCGTGTTTATCTCTCAGGCTACATTTCGAGGTACGTCAAAGCATTTCTACTGAAGTCTACTCACAGTCCTGAGCTGACCACGACGCAGTATGTATGTCATTTATGATACGATTCTGAAATAATACAGAAAAAATTGATTTCCCAGGCTTTCATATTTAATAGTTTCCTTAATCCCTATAAATATTTATATATATGTATCTACCTTGGCCAGTTTTTTTGAGTTGGGATAAGACAAATATTCTGTGGACAAATCTGAAAGGAAGGTCTGACTGTTCAGACCAGACAATATGGAATGAACTTAATTACTTTTAGCTATTGTCTCTTATTATAATTTCATTGCTCGTAGCATCTAAACAGCAAATATCATGTATTTATGTCTGAGGTGAATGGATTGTGAATCGCAATTCATCTCTGCATGGAATCCAACACAAACCAAGCCCTAAATATACAGATTCATTTCACGTACATTTGGTTTTGGTTTATTTTGAATTTCGCGCAAAGCTACACGAGGATTATCTGTATTATCCGTCTCTAATTTAGCAGAGTAAGACTAAAGGGAAGGCAGCTAGTCATCACCACCCACCGCAAACTCTTAAAGTACTCTTTTGCCAACGAATAGTGAGGTTAATCGTAACTTTATAACGTTCCAACGGATGAAAGGACGATTCTCGCGACCCTCAGATTACGGGTCGAGTGCCTTAACCACCTGGTCATGCCGGGTTTACGTAAATTTTAACCTTATAATTGACTGAGGATGGATATTTTTTATTTCTTTTTTATTTCTTCAAGGCCTTTCTTACAGTTGGTTCGATATCGTAAGATTGTATAAATGTCTTGGTCATCCATATCACCATTAACCACTCATCTTTGGAGGTTCATATGTTCCTTCACTAGCGCCAACTTGATTCCAAATGGATTGTTGTGACAACTGGTCAAATGTGAAAAAACAAACTTAAACAGCAGTTCACTATTTGATCAATATCTCCACTTAATGAAGCAGAATTTCCTGGGAAAGTCGATGAATTTATCAATGTCTTGTTTAAGAATTTCTTGCGAAGCCAAACAAGGGCTGTTTATGTATAGCCGTTATAATTTTTGAAATGATAAACTCAGCCATTGAAGAATTTTAGGCTTTTTATTGTCTGACTGAGTGGGATTTAGCCATCAGTTTTCTAGCTTAACCACGGTCTCAAAGTAAAGCGGGCGTTTCTGCATCAACGTGTCGCGAACCTTGAATCCTCGGATTCATTGCTCGATCGCGCGTGAGTGTGTGTGTGTTTTCTTAGAGCAAAACCACATCAGGCTATCTGCTGAGCCCACCGAGTGATATCGAACCGAATTGCGACTAAGAAACTAATGTTTTGTTTGGGACGAGTAAGCATTGTTTAATATAGTAGTATAACAAAACATCCTGACCATGCTAAAACATTATATCATCAATGATCTCTGACTACGTTAAAACACTAAACCATCGATTATCTTTGACCACATTAACACATTATGTTATCAATGACCTCTGACTACATTCAAACATTATGTCGTCAATGTTTTCCACTTTAAAGAATTTTACTTTTCTTTCTTGAAGTTATCGACTTGCTTCCTTGCTATAATTTTGAATGACTTCTTGAACCAATCTGTTTGTTGATAAGCAGACAGCTATATAATCAGTCAGATGTGCCTTGACCACTGAAGATATTAAAGCCAAATATCGAAACGAGACTTTATAACATATTTAATTGAACTACTAAGTGGAAAAGTGTTCTCGAATAAAAAATATCTTCTATTTTGAAAAATATGTAATTTTTAATTTGAAAAATCCAAACACATTCTAACGTACAATTTGGTGAGCACAAAAGTGAATTTGAATTTTATATATACGATTATTTTGTGTACACATTTGCACAACTAACAGGGAATGTCCTGTCCACAAACACATCATTTATTTAAAGACTATATTGTTCTGTTGCACTCTGTTAGAGTGTTCCACCAGCAACTTACGAGTCACGAGATCGTATCCTATTCTCGAACATGATTGACTTTTCAGCAGTAGTGACGTTATAACGTTTCGGTCAATTCCACTTTAAGTAAGTAAAGGAAAAGCCGAAGAGATGGCGGTGAGTGGTGATGACTAGCATCTTTACCTCTAGTCCGTCACTTCAAAAATTAGGGACTACTACAGCAGATAGTTCTCGAACAGCTTTGCGCAAAACTTCAAAAAACAAATAAACAACATACTTAACAGGATACCAGTTTGTTTGTTGTTGTTCTGTTTAATCTGAACAGCACTCTATGTAGCACATGAGATAAACTGTTAGTATGTTTGTTTGTTTGTTTTTGAAATTCGCACAAAGCTACTCGAGGGCTATCTGTGCTAGCCGTCCCTAATTTAGCAGTGTAAGACTAGAGGGAAGGCAGCTAGTCATCACCACCCACCGCCAACTCTTGGGATACTCTTTTACCAACGAATAGTGGGATTGACCGTCACATTATAACGCCCCCACGGCTAAAAGGTCGAGAATGTTTGGTGCGATTGGGATTTGAACCCGCGACCCTCAGATTACGAGTCGAACGCCTTAACCTACCTGACCCGATGATTTAAGAGTTGGCGGTGGATATTTTTCACTTGTTGCCTCTTTTCTCTTTGGATAAAGCCACTTGTCATAGCTTTGTCCAAAATGTCTAAATTCCACAACCTACGATTCAGCAGTCCGTAGATTTACCAAGAACCATTCCAACTTATTCCATCGAACTCAGGACTAATGTGCTTGTTCCAAGTCCTAAAACATGCTCAACTTATCTGTGTTTTCTGAGGGTATGATCTGAGGTATTATATAGTTTTACCTCTGAAAGGATGAATACAAAGTTTTCTGAGTGGTTAGCGACATTGCGAGTATAAAACCCAAAATAATTTTTGATACAATTCATATTTTTGATAATCAGACACTGGTTAAGTTTTTTACTGCTTCATAAAATGTGATTTTAGTGCCTAACTTGCATGATCAAATAATAATTATATTTTAGCACAAGAACAAAATTAATAAATTTTTCGTTGGTTTCTCTAACTTATAATTTAAGTTTCAACAACTGCGACACATGGTTTGCTTGCAGAAACCCGGAAAATGCTTACACTTAAATTACTATCTTTATTGCAATAGTACGTCTTTAAATACAGACTTTCTAGAACAATATAACTTCAATTGCAGAAAGCAAAATCAGTAAGACAAGATGTTTCAGGCTTAACATTAATTAAGCCTTTATTCAATTCCATTAGTACAACTGTATGTTTACGGATTTACAAGGGGTTCGATTCCCCTCCATGGGCTTAGCAGATAGTCCCATGTGGCTTTGCTATAAGAAAACGCATACATACACAAGTACCATCAATATTCGATGACAAAATAAGTTAACGTAGCAACTTATTTACGGGTTTTTTTTTGTTTTGCTTTAGCTTAATTAAGGCTAAACTTTACCTGGTTCGACACTATAAATAAACTGATAATTTATTCGACGTTAAATCTTTTTTAAAAACTTTAATAAAGTTTTAATATATGTTGTACAAAACTTGCACTAAAGTATATTAATAGTCAGTTGAAATACGCACGCATGCGCATTTAGATATTAAGACAACAACAACATCGCCACGCCTTTCTCCTACAATCAATAAACAATCCATCCAAGTTCTCCTGTTACATCTCCTCTCTGCTTTTCTCCTGACCTTCTATACCATCTTCACATCTTCTCCTGACTTTTTCCTTCTTATTCAATAACCATTTATCAACGGTAAAAATATTATCTTTATATCACAGCCAATGAAAATACTCTAAAGTCACGCGCCCTATAACTCAACCATACAGTGAGGTGCAGGCTGTGTATGTCCGCTCCTGTTTAACGTTAATACCATATTATTGTGGACGATTATTGTTTTAAGCTTACATTAATTGGGAACGTTTTTTTTCAAGACTGAGATCAGTGGATCCTAGATTTGTTGGAAATTGTGCCGATGGGGGACACTGGAGAACCCCGAGAAAATCCACTCTTCCAATAAAATACCCTGACCGTACCTGGCAGATGCTGCACTTTTCCAGCCAAAGAACTGAATAAAATACTCTGACCGTACCTAGAAGATGCTGTGAAGGAAAAGACAAGCATTATTATTCATGTTTATATCAATACATGAAACTGGGCATAGAAGATACTTGACGGTTGTAGAGTTGCGGTGTAGCTGGGTGTATATAAATACATGAAACTAGATATAGAAGATACTTGACGGTTGTAGAGTTGCGGTGTAGCTGGGTGTATATAAATACATGAAACTGGGTATAGAAAACACTTGACGGTTGTAGAGTTGCGGTGTAGCTGGGTGTATATAAATACATGAAACTAGATATAGAAGATACTTGACGGTTGAAGAGTTGCCGTGTAGCTGGATGTATATAAACATGTGAATCTCGATTGAGGTCGGATTCGGAAAAGGGTTGAGCTGCTGGAAGTCTTAGATCGATAGTTGGAGGAACTGTTTGTTCAGAAAGTTTATCGTCCATGAAGATTTCGATCTCGGACCGTTAGGTTTCGGATGATTGCGTGTTCGTGACAGATCAGGGCAAACTACTGAAGTTGTCATTGGTCTGGATTATTCGGTTTCTTCTTGGCGATTCGGGTTTGTGTTTTTTGGCATAATGAGTGAGGGTTTCATGTGGAGTTTTCGTGGTTACTATCGTGTTATTGTCCTTTGTGTTTGAGGTGATTTGGAGGTTAGCGGGTTGTTTGGCGAAGATTGCCGGCGAATCACTAGCTTGGGTTAAACGGAGAGAACTCTTGATTGGGCGTTCGACTCTGAAATGGAAGAGGTGAAAAAAACAACCTCAGGAGAGGTTATGATTTGCAATAGTTTTAGACGTAGCTACCACTTTAATAAGGGGGTAATTTGGTCTGTAATTTGTTGTGGACCGAATTCTCTGAACAGCGTGTAGTTTGATCTTGATATGATATTCTTGAGTTTGTTGAATTTATTCTGGCGTAATGAAAGGGTTGATATCCATAAGAAAGACGGAAAAAAAGATTAGTAGATAGTAAGAAGAACTGAATGTTATTATAATAGCTTGTGCACCGTGTCCCCCTTCACCTTGTCCTTCTTCTGTCATGCGACCAGAACTTTTGATTTCAGTCACAAATTCTCCGAGTGGAAAGCTGACATTTAATATTTAGCTTATTCCTTGGTGTAATCGTCTTGTCTCATTTCATTTATATGTAAGTAAAAGTTTTCCTGGTGAAAGTAATAGACCTATTCGAAATACATTCAGCTCCTCATGTGAAACAACTCGTGGATATAAGTTGCTATGACATTCTAGAACCCTATTATTGATTGTTTATCTCAATGAACATAATACCGTGTTTCCAGGACAATTCTTACGAGAATAATGTCAATATATATCGTTTTTTTTTTAATTTAACGATATTAAAATAACTTTATTCGAGTTTCATGTGTTTGGAGAATCCAGATGAGACTTCCTGGAGACTCGTCTTTGATCAATAATATTCCAGTAACTCCCGTGGAAATGTTGCTAAGTTACGCTTTTTGACGTCTTCCAAACTCGTTATTAAAGTTTGGTTTGTTTAGAATTTCGCTGAAGATACACAGAAGTTATCTATTCTAGTTTAGTCGTGGTAAACTGGCTTTTGAGCTAAACTTTTATCAAAGAACAACAAGAGTGATCGCAATGTTACAACACCCTTCAAGACCCAGGTCAGATTTGTAAACGAAAACACATATATATTACAATATTCTTTTGGTCGAGAATTATCGTCATTACTAAACGTTTGGTTGTAGTCATTATTAAGATTACAAAATGATCTCTCAGAGAGCACAATTGTTCTGAATTTTTATTGTTGTTACCCTAACTACAGCCCTGATAATCTTTATAACAAAAATGTATTTTGTTAGCTTATCTTTTAGTTATAATAAAAACTTGTTAAAGAAATTTACATTTACTTCGGTATCATTAAGATACAGTAAATGAGTCACCCTGCCCCCTTTGTGAAACCGATGAGGTTTGAGGACTTACAACATTAAAAATCAGATTTCGATACTTGCACTGAGCAAAGTACCGACAGCTCGTTGTGTAGTTTTGTGATTCACAGCAAACAGAAGAAAAAAAATCAAACGATTTGTTTGTTTTCCTGTTTCGAATTTCGTGCAAAGCTACTCGAGGGCTAATTTAACAGTGTAAGACTAAGGCGGAAGGCAGCAAGTCATCACCACCCACCGCCAACGCTTGGGCTACTCTTTTACCAACGAATAGTGGGATTGATCGCAGTATTATAACGCCCCCACGGATGAAAGGGCGAACATGTTTAGTGCGACTGGGATTCGAACCCGCGACCCTCGGACAAAATTCAAACGAAATGAAATGATTTTATTGAACTTGTGACCAGAAAGCTAGTCTCAAAACGTTGTGACCAGAAAGCTGGTCTCAAAACGTTGTGATCAGAAAGCTGGTCTAAAACGTTGTGACCAGAATGTTAGTCTCAAAACGTTGTGACCAGAAAGCTAGTCTCAAAACGTTGTGACCAGAAAGCTGGTCTCAAAGCGTTGTGATTAGAAAGTTAGTCTCAAAACGTTGTGACCAGAAAGTTAGTCTCAAAACTTTGTGACAAGAACGCTAATCTCATAATGTTGTGACCAGAAGGCTAATCTCAAAACGTTGTGACGACAACGCTATAGTCTCGAAACGTTACCGCAATAAAAAAACGTGTTTTGTTGAAAATCACATCGGGTATCGAAGCCCGATTCTTCGCATTATAATCTGTCAAATGTACCGCTGACCCGCCGGTTTGAGGTACCATTAAAAGTATTTATCTCATCTTCCATCCGGGAGTGCAGTGACTCGTTTTTAATTTTAGATAGCCGTCAAGAGAGGCAATCTTCTCACGAGAGTACAATCTACGTCATTTACTCTCGATGCTTTTCATTTTCTGTTGTCGGATTTGTTGTACTTTTTAGTAAATCTCTTTCCTTATCATTAGTACTATTTTAATAAATATTTTTTTCCGTGATTGGAAACCGTAAATAATTAAGAATTAGAAGTAAAAGAGAATAGAAATCGTAAATCCCTTCTCGTTCAGGCAAGACTTTTCTTCATTATAATTCAAAGTGCGTGTTTTTCTTGCTTTTCCGAGCATTAATAATCAAATGAAACATTCAAATAGAGTCACGATCACTGTGAAGTTTTTTTTAGGATGAAGTTAATTGGTTTCTTTGTTTTTTTTAATTCGTACAAAGCTACACGAGGGCTATCTGCGCTAGCTGTCCCTAATTTGGCAGTTTAAGACTAGGGGGAAGACAACTCGTCATCACCACGCACCGCCAACTCTTGAGCTACTCTTTTACCAACGAATAGTAGGATTGACCGTCACATTATAACGCCCCCACGACTGAAAGGGCGAGTATGTTTGGCGCGACGGGGATGCGAACCCGCAACCCTCAGAGTGTTTAGTCGCTCGCCTTAACACGCTTGGCTATGCCAGAAACAACAGTATAAACACAGATGCGAAAATCTTCATAAAGGAAAACATGGAGTAACGAATGACTCTTTATTATATTAGTTTGTTCTATTGTTATTTGGTCTGGCATAATACTCTAATGGTTTGGGATGGATGCGTAATCTGTGGCTCGGTAGTTTGGGCGCTCGGCTCGCAAACTGAGAATCGCGAGTTCAAATTCCCGTACCTCTGAATATGTTCGCACTTTTAACTGTTAGGACGGTGTAATGCGATAATAAATCCCGTTATCTTTTAGTAATATTCGTAATCAGGGGTTCGCGAGTTCGAATCCCGTCACATCAAACATGCTCACTCTTTCAGCCACGAGAGCATTGTAACGTGATGGTCAATCTCACTATTCTTTGGTAAAAGAGTAGCCCAAGAGTTGGCGGTGGGTGGTGATGACTAGTTGCGTTCCCTCTCGTCTTACACTGCAAAATTAGGGACGGTTAGCACAGATAGCCCTCGAGTAGCTTTGTGCGAATTTCCAAAACAAACAAACAAAAACAATTCGAAAAACGAACACACCAGAAATAATCCAATTTCACTTCAATCAATGATCAGAGAGAGAAAAAAAAGATTAACATTTTCGTTTCACGATATTAATAAACAAGAAAGAGGACTTTTCGTACAGTCTCCACCATTCACACGAATACTTTAAGTTTCTTATCGTCTCAAGAACAGCGACACCTGTGACATTCTGAGTTCTTCTTTCCACTCCAGTCATTGGTACAGTTTCCGAATCAGCTATCTTTCCTTTATCACTCGCAAACCTGGCATTTTACCACACCCCTGCTGTGCTGTGCGATTAGTCTCAGCAAGAAACATTACGTATAGGATGACGTCTTTCGCTTCTCCCAAGCAACGTCGTAATTCGTTATTTCCTTTCAATATAAAACTCCTTTTCTTTCTTTGTGATTTTGATGACCAAACTCACTTCCACTCAATATTCTTTGCGTCATTGTTAAGCAAATCGCTTGCAGTTTTTATTCCTAATGTACTGCTGTTATTGGAGTACGTTTTGGAAGACACCTTTTACGTTATTTGTCTTCCTTGTCCAGAAAGGAACACACTCATTTCAATCTTTCACTTTTGGGATTTATTCATAAGGCCGCCTAGGTTTGTTTTAGACATGTATAATTCTGTGTTACTATGTAGAGACCGAATGTGGACTCGTAGTTAACACATCGGACTGCTGATCGCAAGGTCTGGAGTTTGAGACATGATATTACTGAACTCTTCCTGCATTTTCAACTCCAGTGCCTTTTAACAGTATCAACCACTCTATTTAATTGGTTTAACTAGTAACAAATCCTATTTGGGTGGTTGGAACTATCGACTGACTACCTTTCAACTTGGTTAGTAGTACATAACATGGGACGGCTACGCCTGATTTCTAAGAGTATATGTCCTTAGTGTTTAGATCTCCTTCTTATAAAGAGCTGTTCAAAGTTAAAATTTCCAATTCGTGTTTACTAGCTTTGATCCTAAAGAAAGTAAAAACCTTTGATCCTAAAAAGCTTTGATTTTTTTAATAACATTATATAAAACATCATATTACGCTAATTACTTTTATGAAATCCCTAAGCTTTCCTTATTACTACCATATTTCCTTATTCGACATCTTTGTTTTAATTTGTTATGTTAAAGGTAACTTCTAACATTAAAACTTTAGATTATCTAACCATGTTTCAATATCGAATACTTAATATCAGCCAGGTCTATAAACCCAAATCTTACTGAACACATACACTCTTAAACGAAACCAGTACACTGCATTGATAATTCTCGCTATAATTTACTTTAGTTAGTTATCACCATTAGATTCCATCTAGGAACATAAGGCCGCAATCACTTGCGGATTCTTCAACAGGTATTTAAGTGAGTAGGTTGTTAGGCCGCTGCACCGAGCCGTCCCTAATTTAGCAGTGTGAGACTAGTCATTACCACCCACCGCCAGCTCTTGAGCTACTCTTTTACCAACGAAAAGTAGGATTGACCGTAAAATTATAACGCCCCCACTGCTGGAAGGGCGAAAATGTTTGGCGCGACGCGGGCGCGAACCTCGGATTACGAGTCGCACGCTTTACGCGCTTGGCCATGCCAGGCGAATTTTATTTTGCTTACCATAAATACGAAATTAACATCAGTATAATAAAAATAGCAATATGTGTCAGTTAGTTCTTGCGTGCATGTGTGTCAGCTTACATGGAAACCCAATATTTCTATTGGCAAATTGCACATTTTTTACAAGTTAGAAACTAGATGTTTGGCATGCGTTATTCTATACGAGTGCAAAACTACGAGGTTTGCAACATTAATATTAAAAGCAATTGTTTCAGTAACGTAAACTAACACGCAAAAAAACGTATTAAGGTACCTTTTTGCCTTTCTGTAGATCATAAGTTACGCAATACCAGTATATTTCGAGAGATGCCTAAACAAATTGATAATTAGGCCTAAAGTTTAAATAGCTTTTCGTACACGAAAAAAGAGTTTATCCGCTAGGGGAACTCAATATTACACCAGTTCCTTAACTCTGGCCCCCTGGTGGCTCAGCGGTATGTCTGCGGACTTACACGCTAAAATCCGGGTTTCGATACCCGTGGTGGGCAGAGCACAGATAGCCCATTGTGTAGCTTTGTGCTTAATTCAAAACAACAACAACAACAACCCTAACTCTGTTCACACTTCAGTGGAAATTAACGAAGCATTAATACTATTTTGTAAGGAAAAATAAGTGAAACAGTGAGAAACGAAGACGGCTTATCTTTATATTTCTTGACACCGTAATATTAATAGTTTACTATTTTATAACATCACTTAGTCATAGCCCGGTATGACCAAGCGTATTAAGGCGTAATCTGAGGGTCGCGGGTTCAAATCCCGGTCGCGCCAAACATACTCGCCTTTTCAGCCGTAGGGGCGTTATAATGTTACGGTCAATCCCACTATTCGTTGGTAAAAGAGTAGCCCAAGAGTTGACTAGCTGCCTTTCCTCTACTCTTACCCTGCTAAAATAGGGACGGCTAGCACAGACAGCCCTCGAGTGAGTAGCTTTGTGCGAAGTTCAAAAACAAACAAACAAACTTAATTATGACCTGGTCTGAGAAGACTGTTAACATTTTAGCCAGAGACAGCTATTATCTAAAAATAATAGGTGTTTTCTTGACGAAATTGTTTCTGAGCATAAAATTACATTAAATAGGGTAACACAAACAATGCTACTTTTCTTCACGTGAGAGACTGTGTCCCTCAAACCGATTCGATTTAAACACAACAGATAACTACATAAAATCATTAATGACCGAAAGTTATTTAATCAAATCACTTCAATTCAAAACCTTCCAAGATCGCTTTACCGGAATTTGGAAGTCCGGAATCTCATAGGTTATGTTGACAAGTATTTTTTCCACTAGAAGACAACGTACGACTGAAGACAATGCACTAATCTTTCGAAACTCATTTCTCTCACACCAAGACTTCTGACGTTTCGTTCCGTTAGCCGTTTGTTTGTCTTTCTCCAACGACCATGCTACCAGTGCTATACGAATTGTTACAACGTTACAACAAATTTTAGATTAGCATCACAGTAGCATACTGTATATAAACATTGTAGGCCTAATTTACATGGCACGACCCCCTGTGCCCCCTTGTCTCGGTGATTATGATAATAACTAATGAATAGTAATTATTTTAAAGATTGAAGGTTATGTTTGATAGCCCTCAGTGGCACAGCGGTATGTTCTACAACGTTATAAACCGGGTTTCGATACCCGTGGTAAGTAAAGTAGAACACAGATGTATCATTACATAGCTTTAGGCTTAACTTCAAAGAAACAAATATATGTGAAAATCAATACTTGACCGCTGGACCAGAAACGAACATTGTGATTTTTTTTCTGTTAAAGAAGCCCACCATAGCCAGATGGTTAAAGCACTCGACTCGTAATCTGAAGATTACGGGTTCGAATGCCCCATCACACCAAACAAGCTCGCCCTTTCAGCCGCAGGTGCATTATAATGTGACGGTCAATTCCACTATTCGTTAGCAAAAGAGTCACCCAAGAGTTGACCATGAGATGTTGATGACTAGCTGCCTTTCCTGCTGTCTTACACTGCTAAATTAGGTACGGCAAGCGCAGACAGCCATCGAGTAGCTTTGCGCAAAATTATAAACAAACCAAAACCAAATGTACGTGAAATGAATCTGCATATTTAGAGCTTGGTTTGTGTTGGATTCCATGCAGAGATGAATTGCGATTCACAATCCATTCACCTCAGACATAAATACATGATATTCACTCTTTAGACGCTTCGAGATGTAACTTTACTACAAGAAAACGTACACACATTGACTACCAAGAGACCTTTGTGCGAGAAAAATGATTTTTTACTCCTTCTTATAAGCATTGTTATGTACAGGCTGCTGCACGTGCAATCAGAAAGTGTGGGAATGACTTGACACGATATTTTTGATTGATTGTTTTTTTTATTTCACTCAAAGTTACACGAGTGTCATCTGCTGTAGCTAGCCAGCAAGCACCACCAATCGCCAACAATTGGCTACTCTAATTAAATAGACGTATTGACTGTCACATTATCTCTCCTTCACAGTTCAAAGAGCAAGTTTGTTCGGTAATAAATCTGGAACCCGCAACCAGGAAATTACGAGTGGAGAGCTTTAGTCTGGTATTAACTGTATTAGAACGTAGCTTTTATTTGCTAGACTTTAGCAACAGAGTGAGCGCAATCGCTAATATATTCAGTGTTAAGTCACGAAACTTGAAAATACTTCTACTAGTTTCTGGGAGAAAATAAAACTTTTTTATTTTGTTATATACTTTGAGTTTATGTTTGACAAGGCTGAGTGGTTAAGGTCTGTCGCAGAGCATTCGAAAGGTCTGTAAAGAGCAAACTTTGCAACACGTAATCTCGGTTGGTGTAAACAGAGAAAGAACCAATAATGTTGAGAAAAGTGTTAACCTTTAACTCGAAAATCTGTCTTTGTTCTTACGCGCGGATATTTTTCTGTGCTGTTAACCGTTGTATGAAATCTCGGCTTGTGAGAAAATAAAACTGGTGAATGGAAAAGACAGCACAAGAAATAGTTTTCTCTTTTCTTGTCGTTCGAAGGAGACACAACTTTTCTTTCGGTTTGTTTCAATTACAAGAAGAGTTGGTGAATTTCAATATAGTAAACTGTTCATCTCTTGAATCGGGTTGATTCCTATTTCTATTTCCAGTGCTATTAATGTTGAAGCAATAGCTCTGGTGATGCATAGAAAATTTGGTGTTGAATAGGGCAGGATCTTTTAAATACAGTTATGGTTACTATGCACCAATGAACTAACACTGGTTGCTTTGCACAAGGTTGTACTGATTCACACAGTAAAGTGGTTTTAATAAGAGTTTTTCATAAGTAAAAAAAAAAATAGTGATTTATACTAACAAATTATGGAGTTGACGAAATATGTTAGTCGATCGTATGACTAATTTCGGTAATAACCTTAAAATGGTTTAGTTTAAATCTTTATCTTAAAATATTGCGAATAGAATAAACCTGATTTATATAAAGTTGATGGTTAATCAGATATTCGTCTTCAGACATAAATCGCTTCTGTAATCGGGAAGAATATCGTTTTCATGTAAGAGAAGTTTTAATTTAATTAGGACTGTGAGAGTTCTAGATTCATGAATATTTGCAAAGTCAATCAGGATATTCTGATCTATGAATAGTTTAATCACAATGGACGTCTATATATTCACTCATTGTTCTCACACACTTTTTTCTTCCGTTTGATATATTACTTAATTTGAATACAATAAGATAACCTAATTTCAAGTTTAAATTGACTGATGGTTAATGTATCGGGCTGCAAATTGGAAGGATTAGGATTCGAGAAATGATGACACAAAACTTTTGCATTATCAGCAACTGTTTTGGTTCGAAACATCTAACAGAGCTCTCGAGGTGATGAGTGTTGATAACTTCAAAGAAACAAATATATGTGAAAAGCAATACTTAACCACTGGACCAAAGTCCAGTCGTTTAGTAATTAGTACAAAATTTGGACCGACAACGCCTTCTCATCAGGGGTGTCTGGCTTAGCTTTGTAGTGCGCGTAACCTGCCTTTTAAACTGAAAATTCTAAACCGAATCATAAAGATTCTTTGAGTAGGGCAAACAAATCTAAAAACAAATAACAACATATTATTATTAATTAATAAATGTAAAATTAATTATGGAAATTTTCCTTTTTTCTTTGAGGTTCACTTAAAGTAGGGCCCAGTGGAGCATTATAACGCCCCTCCCCCTCTCCCTTTGAGAGGGCGAGCATGTTTGGCGCGACTTTGGCGCGAACCCGCGACCCTCAGATTACGAAGCGCACGTCTTAACGCGTTAGGCCATGCCAGGCCTTTTTTTTTTATTTAGAGCAAAGCTATCAAGACTTTCTGTTGAGGTCTGGTTTTGAATTGCTGATCAGGGGGAAGGACGCTCATCAACAACTACCTTCCACCACCATCCATTCCAGGAAGTCGAGGTTTTCAATACAGCTCGTTAGCTTAGAAACTCAGGACTCTAACACATGGTCAACCAGCGCCCCCATGGAACGTGACGTGCTCTTATTCAAATACCTTATTTAAGGAATAGCGGTGTTTCCTGTACAAAAAAAAAGTTTTCCTTTTTTATAAATAAAACATAAGGTACGAGGTTTTGAATACTAAATATTATAATTATTTCGTAACCACAGTTAAAAATGTACTTATGTAAAAGAAAGGCACTTGTATGATTCAAGTTTGAGATTGTTTCCCTCGAATCTTTGTTGGTGATTCAAAAATGTGCATTATCCCTTTGAGAAACGCTTCCAATGTTCTTGGCTTTTCTTTTGGCGGTAAGTGTGGAGATCAAAGACTGATGTTAAGTCTATTCGACCTGGTTAAAAGAATAATAATATATGTACACAGCTTTGAGTATGCTTTCATCTTCTGGCGTATGTATTACCACTTATCCGGGTCGTTCTTTGAGAAATATAGTATGCTTTACTAAAGTAAGTTAAACAGTTTGCATACATGGAAACATGATAGTGTTAACTCGTTGTAAGGCTCGTAAGGTATTTCTACTTCAGGGTTAATTAAACTGCCTTCCAAACAAAGTTCGTGAACCTAAATAACAAGACAATCATTCATGTCAATGAATAGATAAACAGAAAAAAATTGTTAATTTATTTTACAATCTTTGGATTGTTCGATTTACAAAAGTTTCGATTATCGCGAACACCTGTTCTTGACGCATTGCTGGTTTTACCTCGCCGAAATAATAACATTTTGCTATTGTAAGTTTTATCATGTAAAACAGCCATCACGTACAAAGAATAATGTTAACAGGTGGAAATTTCCCACCCGACTCTTTATTACACTTACCCAACCATCTCGCCTAAAAAACGTTTCAACTTTACGGAGAAAGAACGGAACTTATGTAACACAAGCAGAACGTATTTCACAAAATTCTAAACCCCCAATATTAGCTTTATTTTATCTATTTCTTCCGTGTTAAATTCGATGTATTCAGGAATAATTATATATATATATGTATATACAATAACGTTCTACGTTTTCTAGGTCCGGGCACAGGCTACTAATTTGCATGTTCAGACTATGAATTCCAAGATTCAATGTTTGTGTCTCATTGCTGCGAAAACGCATTTTCCACTTTGGGGCATTGGGCCGCACTAATTATATTTGTTTGTTTGGGATATTTGTGCAAAGTTACAGTCTCCACCCTTTAACTTTTAGACTAAAGAGAAGGCAGCTAGTCAACAAAGGCCACCGCAAACTGTAGGGTGACTTAATCAAATAGCGAGAGTTAGCTGTCACTCTTATAACGCAATCACGGTAAAAGAGTGCGGATCACAACTTGGCTGTAACGAGATGCGAACCATAAACTATCGGGTTTAGAGTTCGACACGCTAACCACTAAGTTGTTATGAAGCTTCGTTCTTAACCAATAAACCTACGGTTCCTAATAATTTCGTACTGTAAGGAAATACTACTATTTGTCATGTATCGATCGAGCCAGCTTTAATTAAGCTCTCTTCACAAGCATCTTCCTTTAGCATCTTGTCACATGGTATTTCTGATATTTTATGTATTTATGATGTTTAAAAGAACTCAAAATCACTAAGTGTTTATCTCATGGCCAGTGACTGTTTAAACTTTAAGTAAAGTTTGTTTGTTTGTTTTTCGTATAGCAAAGTCACAAAGGGCTATCTGCTCAGCCCACCGAGGAGAATCGAACCCCTGATTTTAGCGTTGTAAGTCCGGATACATACCGCTGTACTAGCGGGGGGCTTTAAATAAAGACTTCAGCGTGTTCTGGATAATTAATCCAGTCTTGGACAAAGCCCTGAATAAATGAATGCTCCCTTACATAAATTAAATGTTTTACACCAGAATTCAAAATACATTAATTTCGACGATTTCTATTTTAAGTTTGTTAAGTGCTAACACGGAGGCAGCAATTATGAACAAGTTAATACTTTTGTGAAACAATCCTTATTATGTGTTCATTTCTCTATTCTTTATAAAAGTCTCAACCTAATGTTAAACGAAAATACAGTTTACACAACATTTATTGTATTGACTAATTAACACCTAAGAAATTTCATGTTCTGCTACACCTGGGCCACTTGTTTCTAAAATACAGTTTACACAACCTTTATTGTATTGACTAATTAACACCTAAGATATTTCATGTTCTACTACACCTGGGCTACTTGTTTCTAAAATCGCAGGTGTTATGATAATTTCTAAAAAACGTTTGTTTAAATTCTCGTGGTATTGTTGGTTTGCTTTATCTCAGTTCAGAGTATCAGCAAATGTTTCAAGATTACAGCTTCTATAATAATTATTACAGACAACCATTCTCAGAGTCGGATCGTTTTGTTCTAAAGTTCTGCGCTAAACATTCCGTAATTATTAACAGACAGTACAGAAGGAAGACAGATAGTTGACGACACGCGCAAAAAAAAGCTTGAGTTACCTTCGCAAGGCCTAGCAATGAGCACTGACTTTTACTCTTATCACACGATTCACGGCCTCAAATTGTAAAGCGTATTTTTTCTCGCCATAAACTTTGAACCATCGGATCCACAGTCTGAAAGTATTTACATTTTTGCCATGATCGGTCAGTTTTTAGAACCTCAGCAAATGGAAAACCAATGAATGCATTTGTATCATCAAATCTTTATTTTCTGAAAGTTAATCGCTAATGTGGCAAACATTTGGTCGTCAGTTGGTTAAATGATGACTTAGGATTTTATTAACAATCACAAATAACGATTTATTTCATTATTTTCGTTAACACTATGATAATTTTCAATATCTTGTATCCAGTTTCATCCTGAACCGTTACAACGGTACTGAGATAAAACATTTACTGAAACTGCCTTTAACGGTTAATAGTATGACTTTTTGAGTTGTAGAATATGAATCTCTGTAAGTTATTTACAGGATTTTAGCTAAGCCTAATTACGGCCTTGAGTGAGAAAGCAGCCATAATTTTAAAGATGACTAAACCGAGCGACAATATAATTTCTTTGTTTGTTAGGCTTGGCATGGCCGAGCGCGTTAAGGCGTGCGCTCGTAATCCGAGGGTCGCGGGTTCGCGCCCGCGTCGCGCTAAACATGCTCGCCCTCCCAGCCGTGGGGGTGTATAATGTGACGGTCAATCCCACTATTCGTTGGTAAAAAGAGTAGCCCAAGAGTTGGCGGTGGGTGGTGAAGACTAGCTGCCTTCCCTCTCGTTTTACACTGCTAAATTAGGAACGGCTAGCACAGATAGCCCTCGAGTAGCTTTGTACAAAATTCCAAAACAAACAAACATCTTTGTTTGTTTTTTTAATTTTGCGCAAAGCTACACGAGGGCTACCTGCGCCAGCCGTCCCTAATTTAGTAGTGTAAGACAAAACAGAAGGCGACTAGTCATCAACATCCACCGCCAACTCTTAGGCTACTCCTTTACTGCTCTTTAAAACTGAGGGGTTCGATTCCCCTCAGTGGATACACCAGATAGCTCGTTGTGGATCTGTTATGTGAAAACATACACGTCTCCAATGCTAGAAAGTTTTAAATAAAATTTACTGGAATGCAATTTCTAATTGTACTGATTTATTATCTCTTTATATACGTGCTATCAGGTAACAAGTTTAAACTTTAACGTGGTGCGCAGAAATGGTGCGCAGAGCACCAGTGAGGTTCATACCTGTTTCATCATAGCGATAGAAGTTTTGCTGACGTGCAAGTAGAAAAAAAGGAAATAGTTGAACGAGCTTTAACCATTTCGGTGACGTCATGTATTCAATGACGTATATAAAGTTATCAAATTTTACTGGCTACTTTTCATGATGCAACCAAACCAGAACGTAACCTAACTGTTCGAACACCGAACTAGTAAATGTTTAATTGTTTGACTCACGACCAACGAATGCTTAAAATTTAAATAAGGACTTCACTGTGGTCTGGACGTAATTAATCCAGTCTTGAACAAAGTCCTAGCTAAATAACCTTTAACAGAAATTAGGTGTTTTATACCTATATTAATATAATGCCACTCACTACAAGTGTTGGCTGTTAACAACAAACAACAACTTAATGAAGATTAAGTTACAATTACTACAGTTCTGTGTTACTTCGGCGTCGAAATAACGGTTCGTTACACACAGTATTACCCACCTTCGAAGTATGAGAGCTACGTGTGCATCTTTAATACACATATATGCACATGACAAGAACTGAAACAAAACTGTTGTCGTTTATATTATATCATATGATATAAAATTAATTTACTGTGTTAAGTATTATAATTCATCTCGGACTAGCCTTCAATTTATTACATTTCATGTTACAGTTTGAAACAGCCTGAAATTTTAATATCAATTTGGAAGTTAATTAGATTTCCATATGTGTATCTCATTTATGTTATTTACCAACAAGATTGATACACACAATTTTCTTTCTTATCACAAATATATTATAATATAGAAACAATTATACAATTTATAATAACGGTTATTATAAACAATAATTTATAAACGAAAGTTTTATCCTGTCTGTAAAAATAATTTGAACTAGAGAAGCTGTTTTTTTTTATAAGAATCCTTAACTTTAGTGGATTGAACAGTTTGTTTGTTTGTTATGAATTTCGCGCAAAGCTACTCGAGGGCTATCTACGCTAGCCGTCCCTAATTTAGCAGTGTAAGACTAGAGGGAAGGCAGCTAGTCATCACCATCTACCGCCAACTCTCGGGCTACTCTTTTACCAACTAATAGTGGGATTGACTGTCACATTATAACGCCCCCACGGCTGAAAGGGCAAGCATGTTTCATGCGACGGGGATGCAAACCCGCGCTCCTCAGATTACGAATCGCACGCCTTATCGCGCTTGGCCATGCCGGGCTTATTACAATTAGAAATAGTCTGAAAATTTAATTGTAGCTTTGAAGTTAATCGTCACCATATATCAAATTTATTATATTTGCCAACAATATTTATACACAATATTTTCTTTCTTAACACAAATATATTTTAATATACAATCAAGTATGCAATTTGTAATAACTGTTATTACAAGTGATGACTTACATACAAAACTTTTACAAACAGTATTGAGTATTCTATTTGGTCTTGAACTGAAAATTTTATCGACAGTTTACGATGAGCGAATTACTTTCAAGTTGATATCGATATAGTTCACTTGATGAATAGCTAGCTAAATGTCTACTCTTTGTTGGTCTCTCGCAGTTAAAATGCTAATTCTTCACCGCTGAAGTTATAGAATGTTTTCGTAAAGTGTTTGATGTCTGATGTGATTTCAATGAAATTGGATGTTTTGTAGCGTTCGGAATTTATAAGTGTTTCTAGTCAAATATGTATAGTTTCCCGACTAATAAACATTTATTACATTTATAGCTTCTGAGGTTTATAGTTCACTAACTGCAGTAAATCTTCAATATAAACTGTCTCTTGGCGCGTCGATTTATAAACTTTAGGCTGGGGTCTAGAAATTTCATTTGACTCAACAATATTAGACGACACATTAGTAGTTCCGTAAAATATATATTCTGGAATATTACACTGGAGAATCTTTTGCAAATTAGGGAACAGGTGTGAATTTCGTAATACACATGTAACAGTATAAGTCACATGCATTTCTGAATATCGCTATTGAAATAAATATATCACATAAATTCCTTATAACTATAACAAACTATAAAATGTAAGTATTTTTTCAGACACGTTCAAAGTACTGTTGTTTTTCACGATCTAGTTTACGAAACGCAGATCTTGAGACACGTGAAAAAAATCAAGGAATTGCGTGGTTATTGTTAAGTACATTTCTACACAATGGAACTTTTATGCCGTGCTAGTAGCAGGTATCAAAACCTGGGTTTAGTGTTATTAGCTCTCGTACATACCGCTGATGTTTTGTATCACTTTGTAATCGTAATTTGGTTAATATTTTGTTTTGTTTAACGTGGTCTAGATGGAGCGAAGCTGTTTAAGTTACATACTTGTTGAAATTTGAAATCCAGTTTTTTATAAAGTCGAAAAAGAGCTTTGAAATTAAAACAGGGTGTTGTAATTGTTGTTAGTATGGTTCTCAGTATTGAACTGAACGTTCTGTAACGCATGGTTTGAGCAACCAGATCAAGGAACACTGAGGTTCAAAGACAGTCGTTCTACTGACCAATAGGACAATTTGACTGCCAACTGGACTTTTAGTGGTGTAAGCCCGTAAAGTTACTGCTGACCCATCTTGAGAAGCCCAGGAGATGGACAACCAATCATAAACTTCTGTTGCACGTGCAGATATTCATAACTGGAAAGCAACATTAAGTGTTCACTTACAACATTCACACAGCTGAAAGTTCGGAACGTGCTCGGCATAACGAGACTCGAACGTGGGACCATCCGAACCACAGCTTCGTAACTACTTGACCGTACATGAAACAAAAGAAGTATGAAGTTTTGTTAAAATTAGTCGGCAGATTGCCACACTTTATCTTTCGATTTGCAAAAAGATCAACTGAACGAAACGTTATGTAAATATGATAAAAAATAAATCCTTTCGTTTAACATATCATTGTGTGTCTTTGGTCAATTTAAGTACTTGTTTTATGTTTCTTCTAACCTTCCAATTTCCAAGGAAGAAACAGATATGTTTCCAATGTTAACATCGTCTTGAGCACAGACAAACATGGCGGATTTAATTTCTCCTTTCTTTCCACGAAACGGATACAAACTGCATCTTGCTGTACAGACGACTGAAGTTTCTTGAACTAAGTGTGTCTACTGAGGCCTACAGCTTTTCTGTCTAAACAAAGAAATTATATTTATTTAGTTGAATATTTTTGTTACTTTAGAGACGATGGGAATGTTTCTTGAATCTTCGTTTACTTTTGTCTTCACCTTGTGAAATATCAGTCGTCCCAGCGTGATCGACTCTGTTGATAGTTTGTTCATATTAAGTGAAATGGCCTGCCATGACCAAGCGTGTTATGGCGTTCGACTCGTAATTCGATGGTCGCGGGTTCGAATCCAGGGGCGTACCAAACACGCTCGCCCTCCCAGCCGTGAGTGCATTATAATGTGACGATCAATCCCACTATTCGTTGATAAGCTGCCTTTCCTCTTAATTAGGGACGGCTAGTGCAGATAGCCCTCGAGTAGCTTTGAGCGAAATTCAAAAAACAAACAAAACAATATTAAATGAAATAACTCTACTGTTTTTAGAATCATTTTATGGACGAATATATTTCTAAACCCTTTTTTCTCTTTCTTCATCTTATTTTATTCAGTGGTTTAGCAGCTCTGGTATCAGTGCCACAGTTGAAGGCCAGTTTAAAAAGGCTTAACATATGATGTTTTTTTGTTCACCTCTGTACATAAATATGTAAACTTCAATGTGATACAAAGACGAGGAAAACGTGTATTAACGACAAGCAAGCTAACCTTGTTCTCAAATATTTGTTTGATAAGAATTTTGACCCGAAGTATCAGAATGTTCGTGTTTTTTTTTAATTTTGAACTTGAAGATACGCAATTTGATATCTGCAATTCATCCACTGAGAGTATCGAGCCCAAGTTTTTAGCTTTTCATCTCTTTAACTCACGCTAATTAATCGGGAAAGGGCAAAGAGAGGCAGTTTTTCTTGTCTGATAGAATAATGTTTGACTGCTACTCTTATAACACGTGCATGGTTTAAAATGCGGAGCGTGTTTTTTTTTTCAGCAGCCTTTTATGGGCAGTAAATTATTAGATCCACAATCTTGGCTCGCTAACCACAATAATTCACTCTAGTAGAGAATGCATGTAGCACTGCGTTACCATATATCTTAATTACACTAACTTCGCCTTCAAGCCCTAAGAAGAAATATTTGTCATTTAGGAAACAAAATTGATTTATGTGATGGAAGTTTTCATTTTGCCCTGCGGGGCCCAGCATGGCCAAGCGTGTTAAGGCGTTCGACTCGTAAACCGAGGATCGCGGGTTCGAATCCAAGTCGCACCAAACATGCGCGCCCTTTAAGCCATGGGGGCGTTACAAAGTTACGATCAATCCCACTATTCGTTGATAAAAGAGTAGTCCAAGAGTTGGTGGTGGGTGGTGACGACTATCTGCCTTCCCTCTAGTCTTACACTGCTAAATTAGGAACGGCTAACGCAGATATCCTCTCGAGTAGCTTTGCGCGAAATTCAGAACGAACAAAAACAATTTTGCCCTGTTTTTACGAACTCACTATACACGATAAAACGTACTTTTCTTCTCTCCAAGCAACGGTTAAACACATTACATGATGAAACGAAAGTCATTTTAATTTCCGAAGATATAACTTCCCTTCCTCTATAAATCAAACTATCAATTTAAACAAAAAGAAACCTTTTATACGGTTAGAAAAACAGAAGAAACATTTCTATTTAAGGATTGTTGGAATCCATCAATTTGGAAAGTAATGTTCAGTTAGATTTTGATGCATATTTTTGATTTGTTTCGGACGTTACTTTTTGGGATTGATAATTTATTACTAATGAAAGTATTCTAGAAAGTAGAATGCACTAGATATGACCATATTTAGTTCAAACATTATTAACAGTACAGTTACTTTTTACATCGTACCTGCCATATTTCAATTATTTCACTGTGCTCTGACCGTCACTGTCTTTGAATATACAAGGATTCGCTCGTGACGATGCATACATCAAGTGTACCTTAAGCCGCGGAGTCGCCCTGAGTTAGTGAGTTCTGTTTTTACCACCTACAAACTTTTAACTGGTAACTTCGTCATCTTTTGATCGATTTGGGATCTCAATACACTTTTTGACTCAGGAAGTCAAATCCTTTTCAGATCTCGCAGGTTAATTTATTCTAATCCTGTCTGAAAGAGTTTCAGTTTCAGGATAGACTGGTGGAGGTTCTGATAATTAATAGAACTAAACCTGGTGTACACGCTCTACGTTCGGTATTGTTGGTGCACTAAAAATGTAACTAATATAAAGGAAAAAAAGTATTCCAGATAATTCTTTGATAGATTGTTAGGCAGGGCATTCATAATGAAACTTTGTTGAATGGACGGCAACTGCCTGTTGTGGAGACACAAGTGTAGAGGATGACGTTTCGAAAGTCTTCCGCCTTTCGTGTTTTTTTTTTTAATTCTAGACTATTATACTCTAATGCTGCCTAAAATAACTCCACGTTCCGCGGATATTGAGATTTCCCTCTTGTTTTTACCATTGGCTTTACATACGTTCTGTGGTATTAGAACAGTGTTTAGCATCGTGTGATATACCACTACTAAACGGTAATATATGCTAATATATGTTTTCACTCGCATTTCAATAAGCACTGATAGATTTTTTTCAGACTGTTTATACAGACCCGGCACAGCCAGATGGGTTAAGGCGTTCGACTCGTAATTCGATGGTCGTGGGTTCAATCCTCGTCGCACCAAACATAATTTCCCTTTCAGCCGTGATGGCGTTATAATGTGAAGGCCAGTCCCCCTATTCGTTACTAAAAGAGTAGCCCAAGAGTTTACAGGTTTCCAGAAAGAAGATCTCACAGCCATTTATGTTTTTTCCATTAGCGTTTGTTTTGAAATTTCCCTGTACACTTTCAGTATCAAATACTCCACTGGTTTATTGCTACGTCATGACAAGTGATTTTTTTTTCTTTAAAACTCTCGAGATTAAACCAGTTCGGAAAGGAAGAAATTCAGTCAAAATTGTAATGATTTTGTTTTAAATCTGACTATGAAAGTAAGAATTAAAAAAAAAAAAGATTCAAATGCATTCAAGTTTGTTTAGCATTTAATTTAGGAGATAAAAAACTACATTTATATTTATAAAGAACTAAACCCTCCAATAGCAACACAGCAGAATGTCTACTAACTTACGCCGCGTTGGGCCCGGCATGGCCAAGCGTGTTGAGGCGTTCGACTCCTAATCCGAGGGTCGCGTGTTCTAATCCCCGTCGCATCAAACATGCTCACCCTTTCAGCCGTGGGGGCGTTGTAATGTTACGGTCAATCTCATTATTCGTTGGTAAAAGAGTAGCTCAAGAGTTGGCGGTGGGTGGTGATTACTAGCTGCCTTCCTTCTAAGTCTTACACTGCAAAATTAGGGACTACCAATGCAGATAGTCCTCGTGCTGCTTTGCGCGAAATTCAGAAAAACAAACAAAACAGACTGCATGTAATGGCACCTCGCCATCTACAAATATTCAAAATATCCCAAAATATTCATGATTTATTATAAAACTCAATGATATTTTAGTATTAAATATATCTTTTCCAATTATCTAAATATTTTACGTTTTCTAACCTTTTCAAATGTGCGAATTTATAAAAATAAAACATTCCATATTTATGTGCATCTCATAACGAATTAACTACCAAAGTTATATTTTAAAATGGAGATTTCTTTTGTCCAATATTAAGTTTCATAATAATTATTCATTTTAGTAGTTTAAGTCCTGGAGATCCATCAAAAGTTCTAGTGTATTCTAAGATCCTTAAAGTTACCTTTTTCTATGCTTTCCTCTTGTTTTCCAATTATAATTTATTTACATTTCTTCTCCTGTGGAAATTTTAATTAAATACAACAGACGAGGGCGTTCATAGTGGTTGAACACAAGACTTGTTTTGTACTTATTAGCTGAACAGGCATTTAATTACTGTCAAATAAACGCGCCCTCCCCAGAGCCCCATAAAGAGGCTTCTAGCGAGCACGGAGCGGTGCTGTAGAGTTGCATTGATCATTCTTGGATGACACACTCGTTGTTCCTATTTGGTAAGCTAATGTTTCATATCCCCGACTCGTGGTGTTGCTCCAAAACGCATTTCAAACTGGTATATTTGTTTGATTACCTGAACGACGCATGATGACCGAATAAACAGCCAATCAGAAACTCCTTAAGTTCACGCAAAGCCCTACCTAAAGAGAGTATTTTAACCGAATTGTAAAATTTACTGTCGTTTTTAAAAAAACAAACCATAAACGTTAGTATTTTTCAGTACCAAGACCTCAGATCCCCGATCCGAAATGGTCGTAAACATAACTCTGACGGCACCAAGTCCTGGGATTGAATATAACTTGCTAACTATTGCAAGTTACGCTAGGGTCACATTCTGAAAATGGAAGTGATGTGTCAGGGGTAGTTAAATGTTTTTAGTTTGATGCATTACGATTCTGCCTTAAGAAAACGATAAGTTTTTACCTTCAGTTGTGATCTGTGTTCTGGAAGCTGTGGGTTTGTTAGTAGTGCTAATAACGTATCACACTTTAGTATTATAATACTAGAAAAACCAAGTAACTTCATTGAGGAAAACCAAATTAGGACATCACGTGCATTGCAGCGAAATAAAGTCCTAACGAAACTGAGTAGTTTGTAATTTTGACCAAGATAAAAACTGATAAGTTTCGTTAGTGTGATTGTTAGGACATTTACGTTTTCGTAATCAAGTTAACACTTTTACCTCTGAAAGGTATCACTAACCACACGAGATCGGTTTACTTAAAGTTACTATGTCTCACGGTTGAACCAATCAGAACTACTATATTTCATGGTTGAACCAATCAGAACTACTATATCTCATGGTCGAACCAATCAGAACTACTATATCTCATGGTCGAACCAATCAGAACTAACTTTTAACCAATAGGCTTACGTAATACATCGTTTGATTGGTACCAATAAAACAGATCCGCTATGTCTCATGAACTAACTTGTTACAGCTCAAAGAAGGTTTTTTTTTATTCACTTATTAGATCACGAGATTACAAAACATATAATCGTAATTTATTTAAACCTGTGCGAAATATTTACATGTGAGTTACATATTTTTGTGCAACATGAATGGTACCTGTAAGTCACCGCTAGGGGAAACTGATGTTTAAGTGTTTCAAACGACACTTAATTCTCAGCTAACCTAAACGATACTTATTTATTTTCTACAGTTTCATCTCAGATCAGCTGAAAATGTCTTTTCGCTGAATTACGTCACCATATTTGTTATTAATATATTACCGCTCGTGGTAAAGAGAATTTCGTTCTAATGTCGCGTCACTTTCTTGCTACCAGCCTATCAGGTTTTGATTTACAGATGGCAACCAATGTTTAATGGTTGTTCGAATTACCAATAGAAATCCAGTAAACGTTGATCGTGAAGTAAAATGGGGCGTGAAGTGAGTCCTTAAATCTAGAGCGATACAAACAGTCCTATAAACCGAGGTAATGAAGCGAAATATAACTTACAGATACAAACATGTTCTCCTTCGCTGGACGTTGCAGTAAAAAAAGCGAAACACGACGTACTAAATGTTTATCAGTCTTGTAATGTACTAAACGATGTAGAAAAATTATTTCTAGGAGTAAACTTCAGACAAACCAAATCTTTATACTTGGATGTGACTTTTAGGCTACTTGGATCTCAAATTTCGCAGCAAATATACTGTCAATTTTTTACTTGTCTGAACTTTGACCTACAATTAGAGTTTCTAGAGCACGTGACCTGAACAGAAACGATTCGAATTCTGTTCTTTTTCAAACGATTAATTAGTCTTTTTTGTAAATGAAGGCTATCATACATTTTAATACCTCATGAGTATAACATTTGAGTTTGTTTGTTTTGAATTTCTCGCAAAGACCTCTTCATGAGGGCTATCTATGCTAGTAGTTACCCTACTTTTAGCAGTGTAAGACCACAGGGTAGGCAGCTAGTCATCACTACCCACCGCCAACTCTTGGGCCACTCTTTTTCCAACGAATAATTGGATTGACTGTCACATTATAACGCCCCCTCAGGGCGATCATGTTTGGTGTGAGAAGGATTCGAACCCGCGACTCTCATATTGCGAGCCATAACTACCTGGACATGCCGTGTCCTATTATTTGGAAAATCAAAATACACTCAGATTATATCAGATGACTAGCATACGTAAACCAGAACCAGAACCAGTTTATTACCTCCTGAAAGTTACATTTATATATTCTCCATATCTAGAATGAAGCGTGGAGTGCATTTTGTTATGGTTTTGTTACTATGCTCGCTATAATATACGAACATTGGATTTGTAGGAACACGAAATTTAATAAAGTTATCAATCACAGTTTCCGTTTATTCTTGGCGGCGCAATCATTAAACGTGTACGGCGAAACGCGAACATAAGTTGCATAAGAGGTGTGCAATATTACGATGCACACTAAAAGTTGAAAGTCGTTTTTTTACGAAATTCGCTTTGAGGTTTTAAAATGCGCCGCACTGCTGATCGTCAGTGAAATGAAAAATCTAATTTCCTGTCTTTCAGAAACGCATATAACTCACTCAGATTGAGAACTACGTCATTTTTCAGAGCCGTAATTACGTTATGTGAGTCATATACATATTTTAGTGAATGTACAAATTGCAATATAGTGACAAAGTGTAAGCCGTAATTTTTCGTGACCAGTTTTCAGCAAAACTTTGAATCATGTATGTTCGTTCTGTTATCACAAGATCTGTTCACGAGCGATATATCAATGTGAGTCAGATTACCATATATGTTATTAAATTTACTTCGGGAAAGAATGTGTAAAACTTTGGTGGCTTTCAGAAATTAATTATGTGTAACATTAAACCATAGTGGTATTTGTTTGTCGAATGTGCTTAAGAACCAGTCAGAGGGGCTCGGCATAGCGAAGCGTGTTAAGGCGTTCGACTCGTAATCCGAGGGTTGCGGGTTCGAATCCCAAACATGCACGCCCTCCCAGCCATTGGGGCGTTATAATGTTACTGTCAATCCCACTATTCGTTGGTAAAACAGTATCCAAAGAGTTGGCGGTGGGTGGTGATTACTAGCTGCCTTCTCTTTAGTCTACACTGCTAAATTAAAGATGGCTACCTCAGATAGCCCTCGTGTAGCTTTGCGCGATATTAAAAAAACAACAAAAACAATCAGAGATTCAAGCGTTTAAGTGTAAGCATTTATTAGTTCAGATCTGATGACCAATGGGGGACAATCAATTTTGACTTTTGCTTTTTAATATTCACCCTTATCTCAATAGTTGAGCTAGTTGTTAATAGGTGTGTTTAACACCTTTTCCTCGGACTCGAACCGTAGCCTTTTCATCCAGAGTTGACTAGGATAATTACTAGGTTATTAGGGTTATCCTGTTCATAGCATTATCATGCACACATGTTACGTTTTTGTTTATGTTTTATGTTTTTCGTAGACTAAACGCAACAGAAAAACACAGATAACAGCTTGTATAATTTATTACACTAAACTATTATATGTATGTAACAGATATAACATAAATTATATAATAACAATGACAGATATTAAGTTTAAACCTTCAAAATTAATTACAAAACAAAATGGTATTAGTTTCAACCTTCAAAATTAATCACAATACAAAATGGTACTGGCCTGTATCTAATATAATGATCTAAAATGAAAGTCTCAAATTCCAGTCTAGGGTGTGAATTTGGTCCCACGAAGAAATTCCAAAGTTTGAATGAAGAAGTTCAGAAACAATTCACAGTTCAATAAATTCGACGAAGTTCTTTTCACGATGCCTCCGATGAACGTCACAAACTTGTCGCCTTCAATTTTTCTGATCTCCCGTAAATAGTTTCACACGTGTTGACTTTCAGTATAACCACCAATTCGAATGAATCGTAGAGATTGACGAAGTAAAATCACAGCTTCCGTAGATCTAACTTCAGTCACAAATCCAAGTTGAATAAACTCACAGCAAACACTTAAACTTTCTCAAACGAATGACTGACTCTCTTCACTTCTTCGAATAAAAACTAATGACTCTTTTCTTCTCGCGTCACCGTCTTTTATATATTTGTAGGCCTAGACTTCTCGAAACATCGCGAAACTTCTATAGAACTCCAGAGCAAATCCACACATGTCCGTTCTTGCACGAGACTCAACGTCTAGACACGAGGCCACCAACATTTCATTTACATACATATGATTAGTCTACTTAATTCTAGAAAATTCTAAATGTTATCTTAAATTAATAACAACATATTTTATTTGTTTAAACCTTGAAACAATAATATAAATATGGAAATATAAATAATAGAAATGAAAATTTAAACAGAACACGACATTTACATAACAATACATAGTGCAGCCTCGTTAAACACAAGCCCATTAAAAAAGTTTGTTGTTTTTGTCTGTTTGTTTTTTAATTTCGCCGAAAGCTACTCAAGGGTTATCTGAGTTATCCATCCCGAATTTAGCAGTGTAAGACTAGAGTGAAGGGTGTTAGTCATCACCATCTACCACAAACTTTTGGGCTACTATTTTACCAACAAATAATTGGATTTACTGTCACATTATAACGTTCTAACGGCTGAGAAAGCGTGTCCGATGGGACAGAGATTCGAACCCGCGACTTTCAGTTTACGATTCGTGCTCCCTAATCACCGAGGGATTAGGAACGGTCTTATTCCCTTTAAATATTTTGTTACGTCGTCATTAAAAGCGCCAATGACGACGTTAGTTAGTTTGTTTTCTTTGGGCTGTTTTTTTAATTTCGCGCAAAGCTACTCGAGGCTATTTGTGCAAACCATTCCTAATGTAGCAGTGTAAAACTAGAGGGAAGGCAGCTAGTCATCCCCACCCACCGCTAACTCTTAGGCTACTCTTTTACCAACAAATAATGAGATTGACCGTCACATTATAACGCTCCCACGACTGAAAGGGCGAACATGTTTGGTGCGACCGGGAGTAGAATCCACAACCCTCGATGACGTTAGAATATGCCGAAAAGTCACACATTAAAATATTTATGCGCTATGAAATGTTGGATTTTGCTTTACTATATACTTACATCCATCTTACGGTGGAAAAATGACAAGAAACCAAATGTACAATTATCTGGAAAGCTGAGTAAATCCGGCAGTCACGCTATTACAAAATCAGTAGAAGATAAACCATCTGTGTTTTTGCGTGGAATGAAATCCATCATTACCAACTGAAGTGTAAACCACTCCAAACAGATTTGTTTGTTTGTTTTGAATTTCGCGCAAAACTACACGAGAGCTATCTGCGCTAGCCGTCCTTAATTTAGCAGTGTAAGGCAAGAGGGAAGGCAGCTAGTCATCACCACACATCGCCAACTCTTCGGCTACTCTTTTACCAGCGAATAGTGGGGTTGACCGTCACATTATAACGCCTCCACGTCTGAAAGGGCGAGCATGTTTGGTGCGACGGGGATGGGAACCCGCGACCCTTAGATTACGAATCTCATGCCTTAACCCACCTGGCTATGCCGGACCCAGATTGCTGTTAAAGCGTTGCGACCGTGATGGGTTTACATATATATTTTAATATCGATGCTTGATTGAGTTAACTCTGTATTTACATCATCTCAAAATTAATTTAAGCATCGTAAATCAGTGATGTCGAGAAACCCACTTGTTGAGAATTTTTATATGCAAAAAACGGCTCTTCTGGGCCCAGAAAACACTTCAAATAGAAGAGCGAACAACGTTTCGACCTTCTTCGGTCATCGTCAGGTTCATATAAAAATAAGCATCGTAAACCTTTGATGGGATATCAAGGAAATTCCAGACCTGATAGAAGATACAATAACGTTTGTAAGTTTCTAAAACTATAACATATAAATCGTTATTTGTAATGACCGTTATTTTAAATTGTTCTATTATTGGTATATAAATATATATATGTATTAAGACAGAAAAACATGTGTATCAATCATGCTGGCAAATATCATAAATTGAATACATATCGAGATTTATTTAACCTCTTAGTTTAACTCATCAGTTCACTCGCTATTTTAGGTATCAGTTTTGAAATTATAAGAATACGTAACAACTCTTGGGCTACTCTTTTACCAACAAATAGTGGGATTTACCGTCACATTATAACGTCTCAACGGCTGAAATGGCGAGCATGTTTAGTGTGATGGGGATTTGACATCCAGATTTTGAGTTGAGCGTCCTAGCCCCCCGGCCAGGCCAGGCCCGTCATCAAATAGAAAGAAATAAAATAATTTCTCGCAGTCGACTGATCATGGGAACAGAGCGAATAGAATTAATTATTTTTTCTATTGGATAAATTGAATCACGTGGTGCTATTTAATATTTTTGTTTATTTGTTTTTTCACGTGCTTAATACAAATAGTTGCAAAGTCCAGCATTATAAGTGCTTGAAAACATTCAACATTGATTGTATAGTAATATAACTCAATAGCAGATTTAAGGTTGTCTGGTACCAAGGCCTTACCATTTTTGTGAGCTCTACATCTCATGCAATTTTGCATAGAATAAAATTTTCTATGGGCCCTGGGGCTGAGCCTCTACCTAAATACATCACTGACATCACTACGGCCCCCCAGTGGCTCAGCGGCATGTCTGCGGACTTACACGCTAAAATCCGGGTTTCGATACCCGTGGTGGGCAGAGCACAGATAGCCCATTGTGTAGCTTTGTGCTTATTTTAAAACAACAACAACAATCGATTATATGTAACAACAACGACTGACCTTTGTAAATTTTGAAATTATTTATTTATGATAGACAGAATAGACGTTAGCTTCATTAATTATTTGGAGAAATAAAAGAGTATGAATTTGGCAGACTTTTATTATCTTTCATAAAGATTTGAAAACTGATCATTCAAACTCCTCAACTCTGTTTAGTTATTTTCATTTTCATATAAACTTCGTCTTACCATCTGGAATCTTCAGTAATGAGCTAGAAATAAAATTCATATGGTGTAAATTCGCCAATAAGAAGCTACATAGAGCCATCCGTTACTTGGTTTCATTAATAACACACTTATGACGTCAACTTTGAATAGTTCCTTCAGACACTGTTGACAACGTGTTTCAGATGCATTACATTATTTTGAATATATTTATAGCAAACCCCCTATGGCCATAACTGAGTTTTCAGCTACAGACGAGAGACAAGCCAGTTGTAGCATTTACTGCCTACCATCGATGCTAAAGTTCGTTTGATTGTTTTAAGCTCATATCTAGACACTGGGCTAAGTATGCTGTGCCCTCAACGAGTATCCGAACCCGGTATTTAGTGGTGAAAGCCCTCATATCTACCAATTTTTAAGCTAAAACTTTTTAAGCCTCATAGATTATTACTCAACAGTTAGGGTGTGCAGTTAGAAATAGTGATGAAGTGAATAAAACTTCAACTGATTTATTATTTATTACCTAAAATAAAAAGGGAAAATTTAATTAAAATTAATAATACTCATGCACGTGTTGTTTCTTGGTTGAAGTCAATTATTCTACACTCATGGATTAAAAAAAGTATACAATATTATTACTAGTAAGGTCTGAAGTATTAGGCTCGGCTTGGCCAGGTGGTTAGGGCGCGAGACTCGTAGAGTGAAGGTCGCGGATTCGAGTCCCCGTCACACTAAACATGCCTTTTCAGCCGTGGGGGTGTTATAATGTTTCAGTCAAACCCATTATTCGTTTGGTATAAGAATAGCTCAAAAGTTGGCGGTGGGTAGTAATGACTAGCTGCCTTCCCTCTAGTGTTACACTGCTAAATTAGGGACGGCTAGCGCAGATAGCCCTTGAGTAGCTTTGTGCGAAATTAAAAACAAAGTAATCTGTGACAAAATAATTTAATATGTTTTACAAAGGCGGACTTTCACATGCATTTAATCACTGGTATTACTACAAAATTTTAACATATATACTGTGATAGTACAAGTCATCAGTGTCTAGAGTTAATTATGTTAAGATTCGTTAACGGTAATAAAAACGATAAATGATTGACTCATTTCGTCCATTTTCTATACAGCTATTGATCACCTTTAAACGTACACAAAACGTTTTAAAGTGTGGAATACATAGCTTCTCTCTGTCTTCTGTACAAATAAGCGTTAAGTATTCTCAATCTATTATAAATATATTAGCGTCAAGCATCCTTTTAAGGACGATTTATTTTTAAATGAATTATAATTAACAAGTAATTTAGTAATGAAAATCTTTAAATAATGAGTTTTACTAATTGTATAGTGTTTCTTAGGATTAATTAAATAATTTAAGTGTCCTTTTTATGACAATTTTAACACAAATTAATTAATTAACTAATATATATTAATTAGTGTTTAGCGTCCATTTTAGGAAGAGTTAATTATAAATGAATTAGTGCTAAAAATCATTTATAGGACGATTTAATTAATTATTTACCGCTATAGTGTATACTATGCGTCATGGCCGCCTAAAAATATGTTCTCTACTTAGTGATATAATCATCCATCTTGGCCACCTTTTATAGCTGCTTAGCAACGCACCCCTAACGACGCGTGGTGTCCGGCATGGACAGGTAATTAGAGTGCTCGACTAGTTAACCTAATGGTCACGAGTTCAAATTCCCGCCATACTAAACATACTCGCCCTTTTAGCCATGGAGCGTTATAATGTCATGATCAATATCTCACTATTAATTGGTAAAAGAGCAGCCCAAGAGTTGGCAGTGGGGGATAATGATTTGCCTTCCCTCTAGTATTGCACTGCTAAATTTGGGACGGCTCGTGCAAATAGCTCTGGTGTAGCTTTGCGCGAAATTCAAAACAAACAAACCCTAACTACGTGCCCTCTGGTGAAAACATTTGATAGTATGGCTACCTATAATGGTAGCTTATGCATCCCTTTTGTAAATGTTACATTACAATCTTTCACGATGTCACCTTGTTTCTCCCTCCCTAAGGCAGCCAATCAGCATTAGGCGGCATCTTCTTGATGCGATAGTTCCAGACTTATCGCTGATACACCCACTGTTCAAATTGGAAAATTATATATAAAATTAGTTAAAACATAAAGTTTACATGGTATCACTAACGTGGTTCACAACCTCAGCTTCATAATCAATCACTAACTGATCGCTAGAGGGCGTACTTGTATAAAACAATCTCCAGCAGTAGAAAAAATTCTAAAAAGAACAGCTGCTAAAAGGTCGTTTATTTCTAGTATTAAAATGTGTTCTATATACCAATATTAGCTTGCGTGTAAGTGAGACAAAATTTTCGCTTTTATTCGTTTATTTCTTAGAAAATTCCACATTTGTGTACTTATCTTGTTTTGGATTTTCTTTTTTTAGCTGTATACTTAAAGAGGCACGAGCTTATTCTGCATGGCTTAAACCGACAAACACAAATAGTCACTGACAGAAAGAGAGCTTACTGTCAATCCTTTTATCTGACGAGGAAAAAAACCAACGCAGCATTCTGTGTTTAACAACAAACAAGGAAACGAGGCTTTCTGAAAAACCGTATATTTTAAATCAACGTAAAAATACTTGTTGTTAGATCTTGAAATTCGAGAAATATTCAAGTATGCTGCTCAAAAAATAAATCTATAAGAATGAAAATTTATTTCATTCTTATTTATTTGTCAGGATTCGAACCCGCGACCCTAGGATTCGAGGGCATTAACACACTTTGCCATGCCGGGCCCACGTATTTTATTTACTTACATACAAAATAAAATTCATAAAATAGTCTTAAACTTATTTATGTTAGCTCGTTACCTGTGTGTTTTCTTATAGCAAAGCCACATCGGGCTATCTGCTGAGCCCACCGAGGGGAATTTAACCCTGATTTTAGCGTTGTAAATGCGTAGACCTACCATTGAACTAGCGAATGGGGTGGCACTTGAAACTACTCTTGTTTATTATTGCCATGATGAGACGTGTATTGTACGAGTCATGGCTGCCTGAAATATATTATCTGATTTGTGGCATTGTCATCCATCATGTCCGCTTGTCACGATTAAGCAACATATCTCTAATGACACGCTCTCTGGTGATAATGTTTGGAAGTATTACATCGTTATCTTTGATATTACACCCTCGTTCGGAAGGGACATTATAATTACTTAGCTCCAAATTGCACATTGCATTTTTAAGCTATAATACTCCACAAATTTGCAGATATTTCAAAAATATATTTATTTAAGGTTATATTTTCATACTGTTGTCGTTCTACAGAAAATTTATTTGTAATGTGTTTGGATTTGTGCTTCTCTAAACTCAAAACTCTTATACTAATTTTTTCAATGAAACAAAGAGTTTTTTAACATTTTCAAATCCACTCACATTTTAACCCAAAACCTCAAAAACGTCAACAAAACGTTTTTGATTTTGTTGCCAATTTGAATTATTATTAACGAAAAACAGTACCTCTCTCTGTCGAGCTCAAAAACATAATTTTTGGAACCACATTCAACCTGTTGTCTCACCAGACACGTGCCCGGCAACAATCATTTGCAAACTCTCTTTGTTAACCTGAGGATGACCAAAAAAAGTCGAAATGTTTTGTCCTGTACAATATTTTGATTAAATTTTAATGCCCACACCAGGCGTCTTAAGAATATATTAGACTCTGTTTTTCTTCCATCCAGCCATTGTTCTATTTAATTAGCTAACTTATAACACCGATAAAAATAATTTTTACAAGCCTTTTATGCGGCACCTTACAAAATGCTTTATGAAATTCTAGATACACCAAATCTCACCTGCATAGGTAGTCATCTTTTCAAAGAATTTCTAGAGATTTGTAAGGCACGATTTTTCCATTGATGAAACCATGTTGACCATCCAATAAAGTGTTTGACTTCGTTAAATGATCTCACAAAACATATCTTATCAGACTTTCTAAAACGTCCCCCACAATTGATTTAAGACTAATAGGTCTATAATTACTGGGATAATTTTTATCACAACCCTTGAAAAGAGGACTTACATTAGCTAACTTGAAATCCTCTGGTACCTGACCACAGTTCGAGGACTGATGAAAAATAATAGTAAGTGCTGTACGTATCCAATCTTTAATCTCCTTAAAATCCCTTAGGAAAGTATCACCAGCACCAGAAGCAATTTGATTTTTTTAAAACTTTCCAGTTTGTCTGATGAGCTCAGAATTAAATCAGTGATCTTGTTTTATCTCTTTTCCATTTATCATCTGTTCAAGATGTTGGATACAACTTAAATTGTCATTAGTAAAGAAGAAGAAGAAGAAACAAAATTTGATAACTCAGCCATCTCGTAATCACCACATACCATGCTTTATCATCCGTCGAGGGTCCTAACCCCATTCTTACATACTATGTAATCTTACTGTACTAAAAGAAATCCGTACTATTAATTTTCACATTTTAGCCAATCTTTTCTCATCCATCCTTTTGATGTCCTAATTTTCTGTTCAACCAATTATCTTCATCTTCTATATTTTTCTAAATCTCCTCTCATACCAATCAACTTAAATTTCTTAAATTCGTGATGCTTTTCTTTAATTTCGTCTCTCAAATTCTTTGTTAGCGAAACAGGATTTTTACTTCCAGTTACACTTTTCTTTCTATAACGTATATATAAATTTTCCAACATCTGACTGATGTCTCCAAATGACTCAGCACCCCGATTCACAGCACACAAATTTTCCTGCATTTCTGGCGAAGAAAGCGATCCAGGTCAGTTTCAAAAACATTTCTCTGTCGTGGTTTGACTCCAGCATTTCCCAATCTATAAGTCTGAAATTAAAATCACTTATAAATATGACGTCATTAACAGTTGAAATCTTAATCTCGTTGTAAAGTTTCTCGCTAATTTTCATTGGTGCCATCTGGTGGTCTTTATTCAACAAACTATCACTAAAAGCCTTTTCTCTTCTTACCACTAGTAAAACATAAATGGATTCAATTTCCTTGCTATTTACTCTGATATCCTCAATTTTAACAAGAAGTAACTTACATTTTACATAAAAAAACCAATCCTTCCATCTTTAACACAACTACCTGTTAAAGAGCCTAACAAAGTGTGAACGCTTATCTCCTACACAGCTCTTATGTTTCAGTATAGTTTTCTTTTTTGCATGTGGCGTATATTCTTGACTGTGTGTTGCGTAAGTCCAACCTGTTCTTGATATCTGTAGAAGATTCTTGAGAGTAAGAATCAACAATATTTATTTTACGAAAATGATAGTGGGTTTTCGAACATTGTTGAAAGTTGCAGAAACTCGAGTGATTCATAAAAAAGGAGCTACTCGAGATACAGTAATAGAAGAAGAATATTATTGGTCAGTTACAATTAGTGTGCTGTGAGCTTTGCGAGATACAGTAATAGAAGAAGAATATTATTGATCAGTTACAATTAGTGTGCTGGGGGCTTCGGAAACTATAAATGTGAGTAACGCATATTAATCGGAAAACTACGGAACTGCACCGAGAACGTTTGTATATTGGGAAAATTACAAACCGTTTAACTTCAGTGAATTAACTTAGAACATTAGTTTTTATACCAGGCCATTAGATATGATCGTCTGTGAAAACTTAAAGGACGCTTCAGGCTTAACCAGCCATCAAAAGAAGTGTACAGATATATCAATAAACCCCTAATTTGTTTTCAGTGAACGTCGATAAAAGATTTAGTTCCAGACCAGATATAAAACTCAGTAAGTTTGTGAAACTGTTATATACAAACCATTATTTGTAATAATTATTATTAATAACCGTTATTATAATTGTTTCTTGTTTGTGTATTAAAATATATTTATGTTAAAAAAAGAAAATTGTTTGTATCAATCTTGTTGGCAAATACCATAAATTTAATAAATATTAATACTTAATTAACTGTTAAATTAGCATTAAAATTTCTGGCTGTTTGAAATAGTTGTAGGTAATGTACGTAACAATAAATCGGAGACTCATCCGAGATACATTATTAGGAGTTAATTTATTCAACTAATAATATTCGTACAATTACTAATACAATGTGTTATGTAGAACTTAGAAATAGGAGTTAATTTATTCAACTAATAATATACGTACAGTTACTAATACAATGTGTTATATAGAACTTGGAAGTAGGAGTTAATTTATTCAACTAATAATACACGTACAGTAACTAATACAATATGTATTTAGCCTAAGTTATTTTCTAGCCTACCTCAACGTATAAGCTGAGTTTAAACTAATGGATCTACATTCAAGTAAACGTATTAATTCTTAAACCACAAGAAACTATAAAGTAGATTTTAGATTGTACTCATTTAATAAAACAACGCATTTTTCCTGTTTTACGACTTACCACTAAGTTGTAATATACCTAAGCCTGAAATACTAAGCCTATTTTAACGTTGTAGTAAACTTTACACCACCAAATTCTAAGTTAAAAGTTTGACCGTTTTACTGTCATTTACTATATTACTATATCTAGTTATTATTGTGTTATTTAACTCAAATTACTACATATTTTAGTACAAATATTAAATAACTTTCAGTAATCTGTAAAAGGTTAACTTTTCAACTTCCTCCTTCTTCAGTTACGCCCTCTATATCTATAAATGGGAGTGTGAGCCATTTCCCTTCCACTGTCTTGAGCCATAGTGCACGAACCATTTGTCTAATCGTCGGTTTCGTTTTGTGACAATTTCATGTAATACTACCAACTTCCTCATCCCAAAGCAGCGACAAAATTGAAATGGCTAATAAATTAGAAACATTATTGTGATCGCTTATATTATGGATAAGAAGGTTCGATTGGTTCATATGAATCCTTCTATAATATGTCGCTGCAGTCGCTTAAGCTGTTTCCTCACAACAGCTGGTAACAGCAGACAAACAAACTTATACGTAAAGAAACTCAAAAACAAACTCTAGAACAGGATGAACCATGTTTGTCTGGAAGTAACATTAGCACATTAAAAGTAACACTAGCACATTGGAAGTAACACTAACATATAGGAAGTAACAATAGCACAATGGAAGTAACACTAGCACATTGGAAGTAACACTAACACATTGGAAGTATCACTAACACTTAGAAGTAACACTAACACATTGAAAGTAACACTAGCATATTAGAAGCACCACTAGCACATCACTTAGAAACATCTACAAACAGTACTTACGGCCGGTAATGGAATACGCCTGCCCTGACTATAATAACGTTACTCTACAAATAACAAAACAGAAATAACAATCAACACAAAATGTGATTCTCTTTACAGCATATACCTCCACGCACAACAAATTCAGTTTTCCTACACAATTATACGAATATACAGCGACCCCAGAAGAGACTTCTGAATCAATCGGTCGCCTTCTTCCAGAAAAACCGAAACGAAAACGAACTGATTCATTCATTAGATTATTGTACCACCACACTTGATGTCAATAAACCTGTGTTCTACTTCCTATAGACATGTACAAACCTATGTTCTACTTCCTATAGACATGTACAAACCTATGTTCTACTTCCTATAGACATGTACCACAAACACAAGTATATTAACCAACCACACACTGCTAGACTGTGTCTTCATTGTGTATTGTTAAGATATTAATGTTAAACACGTACTAAATATATTACCGAATGTTTGTCTATTTGTTTGTCTTTGTAGTTTAGCGCAAACCTATACAATGAACTATCTGTGCTCTGCTCACCACGGTATCGAAACCCAGTTTCTAGCAGTTTGAGTCTGCAGACAAACTGCTGTGCCGCTAGGGGGCATTGCCGATTGAACGAGCATTGCAATATATAGGGCTGTTTGTGTAATAAGACTGTTTATATTCTAAAGGAAATAGAGTGCGTGCTAATACAGATACTCAAGGCGAAATATAAATGTACATAAGCCTGAGTGGGTTCGCATCCCCGTCGCGCCAAACATGCTCGCCCTTTCCGCCGTGTGGGCGATATAACGTCCTGGCCAATCGCACTATTCGTTGGTAAAAGTGTAGCCCAAGAGTGAGCGGTGGGTGGCGATCACAAGCTGCCTTCCCTCTAGTCTTACACTGATAAATTAGGGACGGCTTGTCCAAATAGCCCTCGTGTAGCTTTGTACGAAATTCAAAAAACAAACAAACCATATAATATTTGTAAACTCCACCCTAATATCTCATTGTCTGTTTTCAAAGACATTCATCCTTTTTAGACATTATAATTATCGTTTCAGATAATAAAGTAATATTTACCTTCAAAGTAATATGACAGTTACACTCAGTGAACTTTTAACATTTATCGCACATGGAATATTTTCCGTTATTACGTTAAAAACACACGGGATAGATATTTTGTTTTCAATTTCCCACAAAGGTACGAGAGGGCTATCTGTGCTAATATAATAGATAGTAATAGAGTTGGTTTTCTCATGTCTTTATTTACAAACAACTCAAGCCCAGTCAAAGTCCGAAAACAATACACTTACACCTAATAAATGAATATTTGTGTCATTAACGTGGCGTACTTTATCAGTCTTGATTTATACAATACACTTTAATTCCTGTAAAACTTATGAGGTATAAATACATTTAGGACCTAATATAATTGTTTGTTTCTGAACTTCGCGCAAATCTACACGAGAGCTATCTGTGCTAACCGTTCCTAATTTAAGAGTACAAGACTAGAAGAAAACTCTGGGTTGCCCTTTTACCAACGAATATTGGGATTGACCGTCACATTATAACGCCCCGACGGCTGAAAGGGGAAGCATATTTGGTTTGAGGGGGATTCGAACCCTCGACCTTCAGATTACTTCTTGTATTCATAACATTCATTATTATTCTTTTTATCACTTATACGATTTTATCCTGCGTTGTTCCCCGCAGGAGAGATTTGCTTTCCGACTTAAATTCCTAAAATCCTGGGTTTGATTTCCCGCGGTGAACACAATGCAGGTATTCTCTCTGATATTTACAAAATACTTCCTATCTCATGTTTCTCCTATAACCCATATTTTCGACATTTTTTACTCACGCGTAAATAATTATAATTCCTTTACCTGTACAAGTTTAAAGTGCATGTTTTCTTTCAATATTTATTTGCTCGGCTCCAGAACTACTTTACTGTAAGCGTAAGGTGTTCGTTTAAATTTTCCTTTGAATTCTAATCAACAGTGCTTTTTTATGAAAAGCGGGAACAAAACGGAAAGTACAGGCGCGAGCTTCCTCGTCACACCAAACATGCTCGTCCTTTTAGCCGTGGGAGCGTTATATTGTAACGGTCAATCCCAATATTCGTTGGTAAAAGAATTGCCCAAGAGTTAGCGGTGGATGGTGATGACTAGCTGCCTTCCATCTAGTTTTAGGCCAGGCATGGCCAGGTGGTTAAGGCACTCGACTCGTAATCTGACGGTCACGGGTTCGAATCCCTGTCACACCAAACATGTTCGTCCTTTCAGCCGTGAGGGAGTTATATTGTCACGGTCAATCCCACTATTCGTTGGTAAAAGAGTAACCCAAGAGTTGGCGGTGGGTGATGATGACTAGTTGCCTTATCTCTAGCCTTACACTGATAAATTAGAGACGGCTAGCGCAAATAGCCCTCGTGTAGCTTTGCGCGAAGTTCAAAACAAATCAAACCATTTTCTCAGCTTCAGACAATTATTAATAATACAAAAGATTATGAATAGGCTTCGTGCAATAATAACACATGAAAATAAACCGTATAAGATCTTACTTAATGGTAAATGTATTTCCATAAACAACAGCTGTGTTGAACAGACTAAAATCAAACATGCGGTTCGAGAGTGTACATGAATATTCTAATCTGTCGTAAAACTGTAGTTTGGTAAATATTCACAGAAAGTTACTCAGCATTTTCATTTAAAATGGAACACTAAAATATAACGATTTTCGTCTTTTTGTTTCTATGCGGTTGTGCTGGCCGTCAATAATTTTGAAGTGGCGTACTGGTAAAAATGTAGAATATATTCATATTAAAAATGTACGAGAAATTCATGGCAAAGACATGCTAACAAAGTTAACAACGGTCCAGTTTTTAAACACATTTCATCGATAAAAACTAATGACAAGGACATTTTATAAAACGTTAACGTACTGACGTCACGTTAACACATTTCGAAGTAAAAAATACGAAAGCAGCGAGAAAAAGAATTATAGAATAACACAGACTGAGAAGTGAAACGTTGATCAAGTTTTAGAATAAATAAAGGCCTTATTTTCAATAAGGCCCCGGCACGGCCAGGTGGGTTAAGGCGTTCGACTCGTAATCTGAGGGTCGCGGGTTCGAATACCCATCGCACCAAATATGCTCGCCCTTTCAATTATGGAAGCATTATAATGTGATAGTCAATCCCATTATTCGTTGTTAAAAGAGTAGCCTAAGATTTGACGGTGGGTGGTGATGACTAACTGCCTTCTCTGTGGTCTTACGCTGCTAAAATAGGGTTGTTGTTGTTGTTTTGAATTAAGCACAAAGCTACACAATGGGCTATCTGTGCTCTGCCTACCACGGGTATCGAAACCCGGATTTTAGCCTGTAAGTCCACAGACATACCGCTGAGCCACTGGGGGGCGCTAAAATAGGGATGGCTAGCGCAGATAGCTCTAGAGTAGCTTTGCGCGAAATTAAAAACAACAACAACATTATTTTCAATATTTCGATAAGGGGGCTCTGAAAGTCTTACTGGATCGTCACTGAGGAAACCTATTTTTTCTTGCAGCTTGTTTTTCAAACAAAAAGTACGTTTTGAAAAATAGACTGTTGTCATAACAACGCTTTCGCTCGTCTGATGAGTTGAAATGTTTTCCTCCAAGGAGATTGTTTGATTAGGCTTAAGAAATATCTTTCCTTTAAACTTTTTAAAAAATCCAGTCAGTGAATGCAAAACTTTATATCGATAAAAATACTTTAAATATTTTCCTAAAAATTGTCGATAAGAAATTCGATTTATCAGTAGCTCTGGATAGATACAAACTAGTCTACGGAATTAGGCTTAATGTGCCGTAATATCTTTCTTACTGCTTCAATCCTTATCTCGGTTGACAAAGTTAACAGTAGTTTTAAGAAGTTTGTTAGGACTTCTTCCTTATACACACAACTAAATATGAAGTAAATCTTCAGATAAGACTAAATTTATCTGTTTTTAACCAAAGGTCGAATTTAAGCTTTTGTGCACTCGTTCGTAGCGCGGATAAAACAGTGACGAAAACAAAAAAATATAGATTTCAAAACAATTATTGTGGTGCACCCTCCACCTCATCCCAGTGGCATGTCTGCGGACTTACAACGCTAAAAACTAGGTTTTGATACCAGTGGTAGACAGATAGACCATTGTTTAGCTTTGGGTTAAATTTAAAACAATAACAACAGAGAGCAGCTCTCGTCTCTATGATTTTATAAACGTGAGTATTATAACGAAATAACAACATATTTTTTTCAATATTTCAAACCAGTCGAAAGGAGTAAATTGTGTATTTCTATTTCAAACGCACGCGACAGATACACACTAAGAATCTTAGTAATGTCCCTTACAAAATCACTTTTCTTTCTTCCTTTGTTTTGAATTTCCCGCACAGCTCCTCGAAGTCTGTCTGTTTGTTTTTGGAATTTCGCACAAAGCTACTCGAGGGCTATCTGTGCTAGCCGTCCCTAATTTAGCAGTGTAACTAGAGGGAAGGCAGCTAGTCATCACCACCCACTGCCAACTCTTGGGCTACTCTTTTACCAACGAATAGTGGGATTGACCGTCACATTATACACACCCACGGCTGGGAGGGCGAGCATGTTTAGCGCGACGCGGGCGCGAATCCGCGACCCTCGGATTACCAGCGCACGCCTTAACACGCTCGGCCATGCCAGGCGTAAGTCTGTCTGTGTTAGACAGTGTGAAACTAGACTCTCATTATTGGGTTACTGTTTTACTAACGAATAGTGGGAGTGTTTGTAACATTATAACACTCCTATGCCTGATAGGGCGAATATGTTTGGTGTAATAGGAATTCGAACCCGCGACTCTCAGATCGCCAGTTGAGCACCCTAACCACCTGGCCATGCTGGACTACAACTTTCTTTATTCTTTACTCTACTTAAAACTGTAGTCGAGCAAGGCTTAGTGTAGAGATTATATAGCGTATCTTGGTCCGTATCTAAAGGTCCATGGTTCGAGACGTGATGCTTCTTTTGAAAAAGCTTCTCACTTTCGAAAACAACAAGTGTGTTATAAAACTGACAGTAATACGTATGTAACAGTAAAGAAAAAAATGTACACATAATCTGGTTCAAAGAATTTGACGACTCTTTAATAGTTCTCTTACTCTCGGGCCCAGTATGGCCAAGCGTGTTAAGGCGTGCGACTCATAATCTGAGGGTCGCGGGTTTGCATCCCCGTCGCGCCAAACATGCTCGCCCTTCGGGAATACTCGAATTGTAACGGTTATGGTCTGGCCATTCAGCCAATGTTGACGTGATGAACCATTCAAGGATCGTGTTTTAATTTCGTCTTGTAACAAAAGCCTTCGTTATTAATTATTCAGCTTCGTAATAACGAAGAATCTTTCAGTATTAACATTCGTGGTTTTCCATTGAAAGTTTAGATTTCGTATAAATTTTACGCAGATTTCTTGTTTCACTTTTTTCGACGAGTATGATGGAAAGAAGCTTTTAATATTCCATTGCACGCAAAGCACTAAATTCATCACTCAGTTCCTCCTACTAGCAGCTGCTATGTGTGTAAAATGTATACTGGTAGATAAGTTATCAATTTGATTATTCGTATTCTGTAAGTTTGCTTTCATGTTGATACCCAGAAACGTACCATTAAAACAATAAAACATATCTATGATACATTAGCGTCCTTTAGGTTCAGACTTCCGAGTCTGACGTAGATAAAACCAGCCATCTAATGGACCAGTTAATAAAGATCTCTCCTTAATCAAAATGAACGCATTTTGCTTACAATGAAACTGCTCAAGGTTATATGTTTTTATATGAAACTGCTCCACGTTATATGTTTTTATATGAAACTGCTCAAGGTTATATGTTTTTATATGAAACTGCTCCACGTTACATGTTTTTATATGAAACTGCTCAAGGTTATATGTTTTTATATGAAACTGCTCCACGTTACATGTTTTTATATGAAACTGCTCAAGGTTATATGTTTTTATATGAAACTGCTCCACGTTATATGTTTTTATATGAAACTGCTCAAGGTTATATGTTTTTATATGAAACTGCTCCACGTTACATGTTTTTATATGAAACTGCTCAAGGTTATATGTTTTTATATGAAACTGCTCCACGTTACATGTTTTTATATGAAACTGCTCAAGGTTATATGTTTTTATATGAAACTGCTCAAGGTTACATGTTTTTATATGAAACTGCTCAATGTTATATGTTTTTATATGAAACTGCTCAATGTTATATGTTTTTATATGAAACTGCTCAAGGTTATATGTTTTTATACCAATTTGTTAATAATAATTTCATCCCGAATTATTGAATTTTCTAACCTTACATCTCGTTCTCTCTATTGAGTAAATTACGGACATATAATGGTAAATGTACACATCGTGCCTCCTACTACACCTATAACAAATAATATAAATAATCGTACAAAAAGTAAAGTGTGTGTTAACAATGTGTATATTATAATGTTTATACGCATGTAAAAACAAAACAAAATATCACAGATACTTTAGGTTCTGATAACATTCCACTGGTTTTACAGAAATATTATAGTAACGCACACGTACTTTAGGTTCTAATGACATTCCAATGTTTACACAGAAATACTAAAGTGACACACACGTACTTTAGATCCTAAAAACATTCCATTGTTTACACAGAAATATTAAAGTGACATACGTACTTTAGGTTCTAATGACATTCCGCTATTATTTTATAATTGTAAAACCTTTAACGAAATATCTCACAATTCTTGTCTAAAACTTTGTTAGTATGAAATGTAGTATCTTTATATGGCTAATACAAAGTTAAGTCCGGTTTGTAAAGTTACTGTTTTAATTAAATACTAACAACATGTATAATTTTCTCAATGTCATGATTTTGAACACTTTTTTTGGTATTATGAAAATACAGCTATGTAAAAAAACAAACTATTTTTAAAGAAACAGAGAACATTGTTTTTAGAAATAAAATTTGAAAACAAAGTGTTTGGAATGTTTTAAATAGTGTTAAGATAAAATCTACACGTTTATAAATCCTTCATTATCAGTATAATAAAAAAACATGTTCTTGTTGCAACAAAACTGGTTTTGTTTAAATTTTCTAAAATTGCTTATTTACGAAGCTATATTTTTCGATACTTTAGAAACAGATAGATCATATTGAGAACAGTATAAATAACGTTTTCATAAAACACTCGTCATGTGATTTATTTTTATAGAATCGACCTTAACGAAGTTATCTTTGAGCAAGATAATATATGTGATAAAAGACTTAGAAATGTCTTCCAGACTCGTTTTCCTATCTCTCAAAAAGACCTTTTCTTGCTTTTTCTGTAGCTACTTAAGAGCTAACCGCTTCTTTTTTTCTAAAAAAGGAATCGTAATGAAACAAAACCATAAGAGAATCCTCAGTAGCCGCGGCTGTAATTAGATCTCAAATCAGTCAACAGATGGAGCCATGATGTACTTAAAAAATAAAATCTGAGAGCCGTTTTATAAGTTATGGCTATAAAAAAACAAGATAAAGATGAAAAAACTTGCTTTGATTAAGTTTAGCTCGTAAGCATCTCAATAAGAACAGTTGTATTGTTGATTAAAACAATCTAACAGCGATTTGAACAAAAATAAGATACTTGGTAATGCCACGCCCCTCTCAAGAAACACGTGACGGCTTTACTAGTGCATATTATCAGTATTTGTTCGACCACCATAGTTAGTAGTTGTATTTTTTAATGAGTCCAGGTTACATCGTGGCTTTTCCATTCTGAACAGCCTTATCAGTTTTCTGCTTACTCAAAAGTTGTAACGCAACGAATTTGATACAATATGTCATTGTCAACACGCAACGAATCACTTCAATTTCAACTTCCGTTTTTAATTTGCAAAATATTTCAAATATGTTATTTCCTTTAAAAAACATAAGATTAAAAAAAACTATCGACTGATTTTTATGCCGTCTACTATCCATCAACTTTGCACGACATAATTAATTACCACTAAAATATTAATTGTACTGTCTCTAATCAAACCCTGAGCATCTCGATTTCTGATAATTAAAATTGTTCATTCTGCGGATGCTGAAAGTGGATCGCACAGTGACTGAACTAACAGGTGTTAACTAACTCCAAGAAGTGTGAAGGTGTATACTGGTGTTGGCCCGGCACAGCCAAGCGCGTTAAGGCGCGCGACTCGCAATTTGAGGGTCGCGAGTTCGCATCCCCGTCGCGCCAAACATGCTCGCCCTTTCAGCCCTGGGGGCGTTATAATGTTACGGTCAATCCCAATATTCGTTGGTAAAAGAGTAGTCCAAGAGTTGGCGGTGGGTGGTGATGACTAGCTGCCTCACACTGCTAGATAAAGGACGGCTAGAGCAGATAGCCCTCGTTTAGCTTTGTGCGAAATTCAGAAAACAAACAAACAAACAATCATATACTGCTGTTATACTTGTAGGGTTTGGCAGCTGCTAAATCGTGCCGATAACCACTGACTACATACAATGTACCTGCTCTGTTCCTTTGTAAACGGACCGATTCAATGTTTCTTATCAATGAGTAGTTTCCAATTCCTCATAGACTTTTGTATTACCTGTTCAGTTTCGACTGTTTTGCACTAATCAGTGCTTGTTTGTTTGGGTGTGTGTTTTCTTACAGCAAAACCACATCGAACTATCTGCTGAGTCCACCGAGAGGAATCGAGCCTCTGATTTTAGCGTTGTAAATCTGTAGACTTACGGAGTTTTTTTTTAATTTAGCGCATAGATACTCGAGGGCTATCTGCTTTAGCCGTCACTAATTTAGTAGTGTAAGACTAGAGGAAATGCAGCTAGTCATCACCACCCACTGCCAACTCTTGGGCTACTCTCTTACTAACGAATAGTGGGACTGACCGTTATGATGTCCTCACGGCTGAAAGGGTAAGTATGTTTGGTGGGTAATCAATGTCGGCATGTTATCTTTGTACAGTAGCACGTGCTGCGTTATATATTTGATCCAAACTACCCTTATTGAGCTTAGACAGTTTTTTAGTAGGATAACAACACAAGGGTTGATCTTACGTCTTCGAGTAGAATAACAACACAAAGGTTGATATTAAGTTTTCCGGTAAGATAATAACACAAAGGTTAATCTTACGTTTTTCAGTACGGTATCCCAACTGTGTATTTTGTGTTGTATGTCTTTTGTAACGAGAACTTGTGCTTAATGCTAGAGCTAATTGGAATGACTGTGTTTACATTTATATCAGTTATACACTATGAACTACATGTTAGTTGGCACTGAAAAACACACTGGAAGATTTGTACGGTGCCCTCATTCCACATCAAGATAATTGAAACACGTATATTATAGCACTATAATCCTAACTGATTGAAGTACGATTATTTCACTAATGTTGTGTAATCTACCTAACTGATTAGAGCACGATTATTTCACTAACGTTGTGTAATCTACCTAACTGATTACAGTACGATTATTTCACTAACGTTGTGTAAACTGCCAAACTGATTAGAGCACGATTATTTCACTAATGTTGTGTAATCTACCTAACTGATTAGAGCACGATTATTTCACTAGCGTTGTGTAAACTGCCAAACTGATTAGAGCACGATTATTTCACTAATGTTGTGTAAACTGCCTAACTGATTAGAGCACGATTATTTCACTAATGTTGTGTAAGCTGCCTAACTGATTACAGTACGATTATTTCACTAACGTTGTGTAAACTGCCAAACTGATTAGAGCACGATTATTTCACTAATGTTGTGTAAACTGCCTAACTGATTAGAGCACGATTATTTCACTAACGTTGTGTAATCTACCTAACTGATTACAGTACGATTATTTCACTAACGTTGTGTAAACTGCCAAACTGATTAGAGCACGATTATTTCACTAATGTTGTGTAATCTACCTAACTGATTAGAGCACGATTATTTCACTAGCGTTGTGTAAACTGCCAAACTGATTAGAGCACGATTATTTCACTAATGTTGTGTAAACTGCCTAACTGATTAGAGCACGATTATTTCACTAATGTTGTGTAAGCTGCCTAACTGATTAGAGCGCGATTATTTCACTAATGTTGTGTAAGCTGCCTAACTGATTAAAGCACGATTATTTCACTAATGTTGTGTAATCTACCTAACTGATTAGAGCACGATTATTTCACTAACGTTGTGTAAACTGTTAAACTGATTAAAGCACGATTATTTCACTAATGTTGTGTAATCTACCCAACTGATTAGAGCACGATTATTTCACTAATGTTGTGTAAACTGCCTAACTGATTAGAGCACGATTATTTCACTAATGTTGTGTAAGCTGCCTAACTGATTAGAGCACGATTATTTCACTAACGTTGTGTAATCTACCTAACTGATTACAGTACGATTATTTCACTAACGTTGTGTAAACTGCCAAACTGATTAGAGCACGATTATTTCACTAATGTTGTGTAATCTACCTAACTGATTAGAGCACGATTATTTCACTAGCGTTGTGTAAACTGCCAAACTGATTAGAGCACGATTATTTCACTAACGTTGTGTAAACTGCCAAACTGATTAGAGCACGATTATTTCACTAATGTTGTGTAAACTGCCTAACTGATTAGAGCACGATTATTTCACTAATGTTGTGTAAGCTGCCTAACTGATTAGAGCGCGATTATTTCACTAATGTTGTGTAAACTGCCTAACTGATTAGAGCACGATTATTTCACTAACGTTGTGTAATCTACCTAACTGATTAGAGCACGATTATTTCACTAACGGTGTGTAAACTGCATAACTGATTAGAACACGATTATTTCACTAACGTTGTGTAAACTACCTAGAAGTGGATATTTCACTGCGATTTTTCAGGTAATGTTGTGGCAGTTTCTGAAAGGATCTAACATAATTCATTTACGAGTAAGAAATGGCCCGGCATAACCAGGTGGTTGGTGCGCTTGACTGGTAATCCGAGGGCCGTGAGTTCGAATCCCCGTCTTTCCAAACATGCTCGCCCTTTCAGTTGTGGGGGCTTTATAATGTGACGGTCAATCCCACTATTCGTTGGTAAAAGAGGAGCCCAAGAATTGACGGTGGATGGTATTGACCAGCTGCCTTCCATCTAGTCTTACACTGTTAAATTAGGGATAACTAACGCACATAGCCCTCGTGTAGCTTTGGGCGGAATTAAAAAACAAACAAACGAGCAAACAACTGGTTAAGAGAAAGTTCACAAAGTTGTTAACCATTCTTGCCTATAGAAGCAGCCTCGTCTTCGCTTTTACTTGTATTTAAATTTTCACAACACGTGCTTCTAGCGTGAGCCGTTTGACAATTAACCATCTGATACGACGAAGTTCATCAACATCTATAAAACACCAGATGTCGTGGAAGTAAAGAGAATAAAAGTGATTCAGCTGAAGGAATTGTGTTCCGTTTGTGTGACATGACAGCACATTTTGTTTCTTCCTTTAGAAGAAATTAAAACAGCACAATGGGAGAATAAATTGGCACGTATACTTAAATTTGTATGACAACCGTCAACGTCCAACCAAAAGACGGGATTTTTATATCCAGTTAATGGTGGAATAAACCACCGTTCTTAGGCCTCATCTATATCATCGCATCTTCAAATTAATTTTTAATTGTCCCCTGCTGGCACAGCGGTAAATCTGCTGATTTACAACGCTAAAATTAGAGGTTCGATTCCACTCAGTGGACACAGCAGATACCCCGGTGTGGCTTTGTTATAACAAAACACACACACACACTAATTTTAATTGTTTTGGTGGCGTGTCTAATTCTTGAATTACTGTAGTGATATCTCATTGGTGATTGCTCCTCCAATCACTGATTCTCTTTCATGGTAGCTCCGAAAGCCTTGAAGCTTTGTGCTCAACAGAACGTTTCGAATCTGATAATCAGATACTTCGAAATATTTTACGTTTGTTGCGATTGTTTCGGTTGTTGGTCTAAATGTGTGTAAGTTCTACAGACCTGAGTGATAAGTTAATCAAAACTGTTATTTTGTGTGTGTGTGAGTGTGCGTGAACGTGTTATAGGTGAAAAAGAAATTTGAAAAAAATATTTTTACAACCTAGTGGTAACCACGAAACCCTTTCACGCTGCTACACTTACATTTTGATATAAAACAATAATCAAAGAAGAGTATTCAATATTTCTTGATTCGACTATGTCTTCAGAGCTACAGAACGTAGCGTACAATAATTGCTGGAACATAGTTGTGGTACGAATGTTTAAAAATATCAAATGTTACGTCACACAGAACGTAGCGTACAAGATGTATTATCAAGGCGGCTGGTACGATACTAAAATTGTAATTAAGATATAGTATATAACAATGTTTCGACCTTCTTAGGTCATCTTCGGGTTAACCTGAAAGTCAAAACATAGTTCTGTACTTTACTTTTATTACAGTTTTAATACCCATACCAGCCGTCTTGTAAACACATTTTTACTTCAAGTGGGTTCCTTGTCATTAGGAATTAGGGTACAAGAATTACTAACACACAGTTATGGTGCTAACCACATAAAGTGTATTCAAATCGAGATTTAAATTTTACAAAACAAGAACATTACCGCTACTTAATAAAATTGGAAAACAAATTAATACGGATCAGCCTGCAATATATCGTATCCTACTACAACCGTGGTGGAAAAACTGTGGCGTCTTTTCACAGTGGTTAAAGACTGTCCCGTGTCTCGAGCAACACAATCTAGAAGAAGCTTTGTCTGGAAAAAAAATTACACAAGTCACGTACATACAAGTTGCTTCTATCACACATCCAGGAAAAGTAGACCAACATTTAAAAAATCTGTGCGAATTGATACATAGCAAGGAAGAAATGACACCACCTAGTGACACTCGACGAAGTATAAGTGTGCCTTCATAATTGGCCCGGAATGGCCAGATGGTTAAGGTACTCGACTCGTAATCCGAGGGTCGGGTTTCGAATCTCCTTTACACCAAACGTACTCGCCCTCGTGGGGGCGTTATTATATGACGCTCAATCCCACTATTCGTTGGTAAAAGAGTAACACAAAACCTGGCAGTTAGCTGTCATGGCTAACTGCGTTCCCCATTAGTCTTACACTGCTAAACTAGGGATGGCTAACGCAGATAGCCCTCGTGTAGCTTTACGCGAGTTCAAACCAAAAAACCTTAATAGCTGTGTTAAGTTTCGTATCATTTTCTACCGGTCGATTTCTGAAGAAAAATTACAAAAATAGTTTTCCAAGCGCTATGAACATTTTGCGAAGAAATTCTGTGAACACTGGGCCATTCAGGAACTGGGAGTCAGTGGAATGGATACAAACGTCACAGTAAACGAACTCTGCTTGACCAGAAACGAAGCCATCAGGATGTGAATTCGCGAAAAAAGGCTTCCAATAACACCATTGTTACGTATTATACTTTCAAATAGCCTACATATGGTATTTCTCTATAACAAACAAATTTATTTTAGGTCACCGCATCCTAAACAAATATAATATATTAATATATAAATATATATTTCACTTCAGGAAGTTATTTATGCTACCCATTAAAAATATTTTCACCAGTTCGTTCCTTGTTGGGTATTATTTAGTTTGCTTGCAATCCAGTACGTGAGAAAAAGTTCACCAAACAAACAAGTAAGGACAGTTAAAATCACTGGACGACTGAACCAAAGGAAAAGGCGTTTAAGTTCGATCCAAGTTCTGAGATCAGCAGACATTTTCGTTTGTGGCGTCTAGACGTCCCTGCCTCATTTCGAAACGTAGTAAATGCAAGACGTCAGCTAATTTGTCACCCTGATAAAAGCAGCTCCCCCTGGTGAAAGAATTACAGATCACGTTGCTTGATTCATTTTGCTAAAACACTTTCTGATTTCTGTAACAGAATTGTTTAAATGTATGTGTTTCTAATGAAACTCCTGGACACGTTGTGTGTTTTGTTTTCTGTTCCTCTCTTCATTATAAATATCGTATCAGAAATATATATATGATAGAGGATATGTTAGTTGACTGTGATTCGGGGCTAATTGGCAATTCTATTTTAATTAATAAAAGTAAGCTAATTAAATTTTTATTTTGTCTTTCTTCATTTTTCAGTACATCAAAAATATAACGACTCGCGATTATAGAGTCCTGAGATAAATGATTGGATAATTTCAAATATTTTTAGTTTTCTCTTGGGAAAACCATTAGTGAATTACATTTTCTAAACCTTTAGTACTAATTGATTCTTCTGACTGCAACAACAAAAATCCTATTAAATAATTTCAATAACAAGACTTTTCCAATTTTCATTAAGATTCAACAAAATAATCCATTAGTTGTTTTTTCTAAGTTTAGATATAATTTTAATTAATACAATAATCTATGCGACAATAACAGTACATTTCCATAAGTGTATTAAAAGCCTAGCTGATCTGAAATACAAATTCTGTTAACAAATTCAATCACAGTTTCATTAGATAGAAAGAGTGGAAAATAAAGTTATTTACGAATTTAGGCTTAATGTCTCTGAACAAAACGACTTTTAAAATATTCAAAACATTCAATTTAATTTAGTATTTAGTAAAGCCTGGTACAATGAAAGGGTTATTTGTAAAGCATAATATCATACATTCCAGTTGAAAAATGTATGAAAAAATCTAATTCGTAAGAAGTTATGTAGGCTTAAGTAACGGAAATATCAAGATAAAGCGCTTTTCTTTAGAACGCTTGATGAAAATTTAACATTTGTAACTTAAATAGGTTAAAAATGTGAAACCCGAGTTTCGAAACTAATGATGTTTTTTCATATCAAATTATTTTTCATTTACCTTTTCACATATGTGAACATTTAAAAAGTTTGAGCTCCCCGCTAGTACAGAGGTATCTCTCGGGATTTACAACGCTAAAATCAGGGGTTTTATTCCCCTCGGTGAGCAGATAGCCCTTTGTGGCTTTGCTATACGAAAAACACACAGCACAAAAAGTTTGAATTATTTTTGAAAGAAATTAGGCCCAGCATGGCCAGATGGTTAAGGCGGTCGACTCGTAATCCGAAAATCGCGGGGTTTAAATCCCCGTCACGCCAAACATGTTCGCTCTTTCAGCCGTGGGGCGTTATAATGTGGTGGTCAATCCCACTATTCGTTGGTAAAAGAGTAGCCCAAGAGTTGGCACTGGGTGGTGATGACTACCTGCCTTCCCTCTAGTCTTACACTGCTAAATCAGGAAAGGCTAGCGCAGATAGCCCTCGTGTAGCTTTGCGCGAAATTGAAAAACAAACAAATTATCAAAGGATGTAATTAAACTAAACATAAATTTAGAAATTGCTTCACTGAATTTTTGAAAGTTTATAGAATATTGATAAAGATTCAAGTACTTCTTGGACACTCATATTTTGAATATCATCCAAAGAGCATCTTTTGAACCTGATAGTTTCCTTCTGTTATCTGCTGAAAGCGATCATTCACACGCTGTTGTGTAGTTTTAGTTTCGCAACTCTACTTTTAGGTTGTTTTACATGGAAAGTGACGCTTATGGCTACTGAGGGCTTGGTTTTTGTTAAGCCTGTACACTGCCCGCCACAGAAATTTTATCACTGTCATTAATCTGATAAAACATTCCATTTTTACTGTCGGGCTGAGTGGCTGTTAGACTCGTTTGTTTTTTGTTTTTGAATTTCGCACAAAGCTACTTGATGGCTATCTGCGCTAGCCGTTCCCAATTTAGCAGTGTAAGACTAGAGGAAAGGCAGTTAGTCATCACCACCCACTTCCAACTCTTGGGCTGCTCTTTTACCAACGAATAGTGGGATTGACTATAACATTATAACGACCCCACAATTGAAAGGGCGAGCATGATTGGTGTGACGGAGATTCGAACCCACGACCCTCATACTACTATTCGAGCGCCCTAGCCACCTGGTCATTGTAAAATTTTATTTTACGTGAAATAAATTTTACAAACTGAATTATTTCTTAACTGAGAAAAAATGTGAACAGTTTTAAAATTAATAAATTTGCATCAAACGAATTATCTCACTAACATTTATGTGTGTGGGTGTATGTATATATATATATATATATAATTAAATTTCTCGATACTGGACCAATGAATTCGGTGAGTGGATGTTGAACACGTGATTCTACGTAAACTTCCAAATCTCAGAACTGGTTTGATGTAATCACTAGGCTTACAGGAAATGAAAAGAGCTATTTCATATTAACCATAACTGAAGATTTCTTCGCAGTATTTTTATTTGCTTTTCATTCAAAATCTTGATAAAATGTCTTACAGTGTACTTGCTTAATTCATTTTTGATCATTTCGGTGAAACTGAGAAAGAGACAATCCACACGACACCATATGTTGTAATTCGTTGTTCTGAGATCAAACAGTTCGCTGTAATTTGTAACAACCAAAATTTTTCCTTTCAATTCAATCGAAAACTTTAAAGCTGTTCCACAGTCGTGTACACCCCCCTTTTCTAGGTGACAACAGAAAGCAAAATGAGTATCATGTACTTTGCGTTCTCTCATTATGTTCAATTTATATTCTTAACAAGCGCACCAAACTTACAGGATTTAAGCAGGTTTGTTCTAAATACTTTGTTCTTCAGTCGTATACATACGCTTAGGCTAAAACATACGACTGTGTTATTATATTCTATGAATTCATAACCTACGTAAACCTCGTTAGTAAATTTATTTTAAAACATATATAACTGGAATATATTTTTTTTTCCTGTAAGCCATTCGAATTGAACGACATCTAAAGATTTTTTTGTGTACTAACGAAATTACGCTGACTGTGTTCGCCATGAATATAAAATACTGCCGAAATGTCACTCAGTAATGAAATAAATAAATTCAACGCGGCGCTACCTCAGCAGGCTTGTTGCGGGTTGCATTAACAGCGTTTCAGTATACATTCTTAATCAATAATGTTGTAGATTTGCTTTGTACAGCTGCTGTACTGATGTAAACGTCGATAATGTTGTGGTAGACCCTGTTTTGTTCAGCTGCTGTTCTGATGTAAATGTCAAAACTATTGTGGTACACCTGTTTTGTTCAGCTGCTGTTCTGATGTAAATGTCGATAATGTTGTGGTACACCTGTTTTGTACAGCTGCTGTTCTGATGTAAATGTCGAAAATGTTGTGGTAGACCCTGCTTTGTTCAGCTGCTGTTGTGATGTAAATGTCGAAAATGTTGTGGTAGACCCTGCTTTGTTCAGCTGCTGTTGTGATGTAAACGTCGAAAATGTTGTGGTAGACCCTGTTTTGTTCAGCTGCTGTTCTGATGTAAATGTCAAAACTATTGTTGTACACCTGTTTTGTTCAGCTGCTGTTCTGTTGTAAACGTCGATAATGTTGTTGTACACCTGTTTTGTTCAGCTGCTGTTCTGTTGTAAACGTCGATAATGTTGTTGTACACCTGTTTTGTTCAGCTTCTGTTCTGTTGTAAACGTCGATAATGTTGTGGTACACCTGTTTTGTTCAGCTGCTGTTCTGTTGTAAACGTCGATAATGTTGTGGTACACCTGTTTTGTTCAGCTGCTGTTCTGATGTAAATGTCGATAATGTTGTGGTACACCTGTTTTGTTCAGCTGCTGTTCTGATGTAAATGTCGATAATGTTGTGGTACACCTGTTTTGTTCAGCTTCTGTTCTGTTGTAAACGTCGATAATGTTGTGGTACACCTGTTTTGTTCAGCTGCTGTTCTGATGTAAATGTCGATAATGTTGTGGTACACCTGTTTTGTTCAGCTGCTGTTCTGATGTAAATGTCGATAATGTTGTGGTACACCTGTTTTGTTCAGCTGCTGTTCTGATGTAAATGTGGAAAATGTTTTGGTACACCTGTTTTGTACAGCTGCTGTTCTGTTGTAAACGTCGATAATGTTGTTGTGAACCTGCTTTGTTCAGCTTCTGTTCTCGTGTAAAGATATCTCTTATTTATGAATTACTGAATTTAAGTTTCCACTTTATATCAAACACGATAATAAAAGCTTAAAAAGTGAAGTTAGAGGTGCAATCTCTTTGATGTAAGGTTTCATTCACAGCAAAACAATATCGTATCGTTTTTATTAGGAGCGCCAGGAACGTGCTCGAGAAATCTAGTAAAACCTTGTCACGGAAGAAGAGGAAAGAAAAGAAACAGTTGTGGAAAGAACTAGTAAGTTTCATTATGGAGCTGATAAAAGGTAGAGATAAAACACGTTGTTAATTTTTGAGGAAAAAGAGAAATCTACAGAAGCATTGAAAGCTGACTGCATCACATACATCACAACTGAAACCGAAACTTTTAACTGTTACAAAAAAATAACTTAATCGTGTATAAATGTTTTAACCTATTCATTGCCGTAGACGAGATAACTCGTCCCTGCCGATCGGTAACACAGTGCCACGGACGAGTTAATTCGTTTTCATTAATACCTAACTTCAACCCTAGATATCAGCACCATACATGCATTTGACCTACTTACAAACTGTTTCACCTTCGATCTAAAATGGCGTCCCGAAAAAAAAGTTGCAAATTAAAGAAGCATTATAGTTGTATTTTAGCAGCTGAAATACTTGGCGGTTAACAGGTTAAATACCTGATGAATTTTACAAGAAAGAAAAAATCGTGTGGGCATTCACGTTCCAGCTTTCTATAACACTTAGAACTCACACAAAATAAATTTCCTTGGCATGAATACATGTTAAGCCTATTAAGTATTAAGCTTGTATGTGCTAGTTTTTCATATAGATTTATATACTTATAAACGAAATATTTTGGAAACTTCACAGTTTGCCTTTGTCAGTAAACGTAACACTCATCTAGGAATTAAACAAGAGAAGAAAATGATTTACCTCAAGCTTGTTTTTTGAACAAAGCGAAGTTGGGCTATCTGCTGTGCCCACCTCTGGGAGTTGAACCCCGGATTTTAGCGTTATAAGTCCGTAGACTTAACGCTTTCCCTCCAGGGGATTTTACCACTAGCTGATGTGACGTATGAACAGTTCTAATCAGGATATAACACTACTTACTGACACTAACAATACTTACTTGTTAAATATTTTAACAGGTAAACACATATTGCACTTGTATAGCACGAGAAATGTTTCTATTGGTTTTCTAAAAGTCTAATTCGTTAGAGTCTCTAAGCAAATATAACTATATAAATATAACTAGCCCTCTCGAATTAGTCGTGCTTTTCCGTACAGGTTAAGAATGAGATGGTTATGTTCGATTTAAAAGCAACAAAACGAATTTGCTTCACCCCTGAAGAACTAAATAATATGGAAAGATATAATACGTATCTAGTACAAGCAAGTATAATGGATAAAATATATATCGTTGAACAAAAAGTTTCTGAACTTGAAGGAAGAGCCAAACGAGAGAGAAATTGAAGTGGACACCACCCACCGCCATCTTTTGAGCTACTCTTTAATCAACGAAGAGTGGAATTGGTCACAAAATCGTGAAGCTCCAATTGCTGAAACGGCAAGTTTATTTGTTGTGACGGACATCCGAGCCCGCGGTCTTCAAGTTGCAAGTTTAGCGCTTTAACGACCTAGCCATACTAGTATCCTTGAATATCCAATTGTATAACTGATTTGATTAGTTTAATAGAGGCCTGGCATGACTAGGTCGTTACACTAGTGATCTGAGGGTGGCGCTGCGGTAGTTACAGAGTTAGAGATTTTGGTTTTATTACAACCTCCTACACACAAAAAAACCTGACAAACTTTCGACATAATCAGAGCTTTCAAGTCAAAACCTTTGGTATTCTTCACACACAGTCTTAGTTTTCTATTTCTGAAGTCAAGGATAGAAAATAGATATATTTGTCAACCTGAAGATGACCTAAGAAGGTCGAAACGTTGTTCTCTGCTATATTTTAATAAAAGTTTTAATTGTTGTTGTTTTGAATTAAGCAAAAATCAACACAATGGGCTATCTGTGCTCTGCCCACCACGGGTATCTAAGCCCGGTTTCTAGCGTTGTAAGTCCACAGATATACCGCTGAGCCACTGGGGGGCTAAAAGTGTTAATACCCATACCAGCCGTCTTGAGATACAGAGAACAGTTCAGCTTTTCTAAGATGGTAATAAAAGGGTATTTCTGTTGTTTTTATAGCTGAGTGGTTCTTTTTCGGGGTATAAAATCAACACATAAGTAGATCCAGTGGTTAGAGCGCTCGACTCGTAATCCGAGAATCGCGGGTTCGAGTCCTTGTCACACAAAATATGCTCGCTGTTTCAGTCGTGTGGGCGTTATTATGTGACGGTTAATCCCATTATTCGTTGGTAAAAGCGTAGCCCAAGAGTTGGCAGTGGGTGGCGATGACTAGCTGCCTTCCATCTAGTCTTACACTACTAAATTAGGGACGGCTAGCGCAGATAGCCCTCGTGTACTTTTGCTCGAAATTAAAATCAAACAAACAAACAATTCGTTCGTTTTGTTTTGCCCTCACGTCCTTTTTTTTTTTGTCGACAACCCTGATGAAGAGATGAACTGTCGTAAGTAGTATTGGCTTATACATTCATTATATATAAGCATACTCAGAAGACCAACTGGAACTTGTAAACGTTATTTGATTCACTGGATTTACGTCATGCTAATATAATAACAGATATGCAAACAACTATTCAATTTATAAACATAAGAAAATATTTTATTCATGGTCGAACATATCACATGCTTATATAGGTAGAAGACAAACGAGTATTCTGTCAAAACATGTAGAATTTCCCCGCCATGAATAAAACTTTTTCTTATGCTTACAAATCGTTGTTTTCGTAGTTGTAATTACTAAACACAGTGTTGTAAATTAACATCGTTAACTCTAAACTACATATTATGTCTGGTTGTCTTTGTTTGAGATTACAAATCTCAAACTACAGAATGTGTAATTATGGCATTCAAATCGTTTTCCTCTCTAGAAATAACTAATTACGTTGTGTAACCCTCAACATAATTTAACAAAGAAAATTGTTTTTTTTTTGGAACAAGTACATTTAAATCAACCCTGAAGATACCTTGTTCTTCTTTATGTATTAAATGAACATTTGTTTGTATAAGCGACCACGCCTAACTGCTTGCTTTATAAGTTATACTGACTGAGGCACGAGAGAAAACTGATGCATAGAACCATTTCATAGACAGTTACGATAACCGCAGAATTTCAAACAAACTAATATTAATTATTTTCTTATTTATTGCTACGTTTTGTGCATTAAAGTGTATTTAATTAACCATATTGAAACTGCGATTTTTCTTATAGCACTTCGAAGCAAAACGAGTAAAATTCATTACTGGGAAAACTTTTACACAAATTCAGACTTTGCGTGTTAACGTAGTAAACGTTTCGTTCAAGGCGAAATCGCAGTGAAACCAAGGGCTACCCTTACTGTGCAAGGAGTCTTAAAATACCATTCTGAAGAGAACTGTGCATGTAACTTAAACCTGCGAAACGATACAGAGGCAAAAGTTTCATCAGTTTGAAAAGAGGGCCCCCAATGTTATTCGAGGAAACAGGAAGAACGTTCAGCCAATCAGGAACAAGAGCGTCGTTTGAAAAATGCAGGCTGTGATTATAACACAGAACCTTCTGACCCAAAACGCCATTAAGATGAAGCTGGCCGTACCTTCTGGTATCGTTGACGACATGATAAGTAATAATTTGAATACTTTGACAGCACAGGAAAAAACCGATGTGTATAATGACAGTACAAGATATTACGTGTAATATGGCAGTGAATGAAACATTAGGTACGTTGTGACAGCATACAAGGTGTTATGTGATGCTTTAGTTTTCAAATAATTCTTGAACTTACGTTACAAATCTGAAAATTATAACCTACTCTTGCACATAAAAATATTGAAATGTCAGTAACAAGATACTATGAGAAATATTATATGTGTTATGACAGTATACGAAATAATGTGTGTATTATGAGTTTAAGAAATATGTATTATGATTGTGTAATATGTAATATATGTGCTATGGCGGTATAGGATATGTTATGTATATTATGGTAGCATAAGATATGTTATATGTAGTACAATAGTAAAAAATATATTGTATATTATGACAATATAACACGTTTGTATTATGGCATTATAAGATATATTATGCGTATTAGAACAGTTTGTTTGTTTCTTTGTTTTTGAATTTCACACAAAGCTACTCGAGGGCTATCTGTGCTAGCCGTCCCTAATTTAGCAGTGTAAGACTAGAGGGAAGGCAACTAGTCATCACCATCCACCGCCAACTCTTGGGCTACTCTTTTACCAACGAATAGTGGGATTGACCGTCACATTATAACGCTCCCACGGCTGAACGGGCAAGCATGTTTGGCGCGACGGGGATGCGAACCCGCGACCCTCAAATTACGAGTCGCACGCCTTAACGTGTTCGGCCATGCCGGGCCCTGTATTTGAACAGCATAAAAGATAATATGTGTATTATGAAAATATAAGAAATATAATGCGGTATCGTCAACAAGATAATAAATAATAATTTGAATGTGAAGAAAAGCTCGCAAGGTTTCTCTTACGAAAAGAAATCAATGAATATTTTTATAATAATGTAGATCACAGAAGATGTAATTAAGGTTTTATAACAGAGGCCTATCTCTCATGAATCGTGATACATAGACGTCTTTGATCTGTTTAAATGTAATTTTTGAAGCTTATGTCGTTGTACACTCGTGTGGAATGGTTTCGAGACGTGTGACACGAGGCTGAACCACGTGACGTAGCTGTGCAGAGAAGCCTCTTACAGTGGAATTTACAGTGTCGGGCAAGAGAGCGTGATGTGACTGATGACTGAGCACGATTCAGAATGGAAGAAGTAGTCCAATGAAAACCTGGAATGCAGAACGTTGTTAGGTTACGTGGAAATTGATTATCCTCAGTATTAGACACAATTATAGCGTTTATTTACAAACTTTAACTAAAACTGACACATACGATGTTAATATAGGTATTTATCTTACACAGATATTAAATGAAGTAAATCGTTGAACAAATTTTAGACTGTTGTTTAATTCTAGCGCCTCCTATTGGTAAACGAGCTGGGTTTTATTTCAGTGCATAATCTGAAGGTCATGGGTTCGAATCCCCGTCACACCAAACATGCTCGTCCATTCAGCTGTGGGGGCGTTATACATAGTTACGGTCAATCCCACGATACGTTGGTTAAAGAGTTGCCCAAGAGTGGCAGTGAGTGAAGATGACTAACTGCCCTCCCTCTTGTTAACAGTGTTGAACTAGGGATGGCTAGCGCAGATAGCCCTCGTGTAGATTTGCGGGAAAACAAAAAAAAAACACTTTTTTTCTGTGACCCCAGGGGATCGTGTTTCTTGAAATTTTGTAGGCATCGCGTCAAACAAATATTCATTTAAGCTCACAGTCTAAAACATATACAAAAACTATTCCAGAAAGCTGTTTTGCTCTGTACACTTAACTTCGTTTAACAAAACTGTAGGTGTGACCCTGTTTCATCATTTCAAAGATACACTGTAATCTTAACTCAATTAACCGCGTATTTATACACTGTTTTCAAACTTTTGTGCTTTGAAATACTTGTGACGTAGGCTAATATAATTTAGACGTTGTTTAACAATATTTTCCGACTAACAATAGTGAAGGTTTGCTATCCTTGTTATAAATGTGTATGATTATAATATTATTTATGATTGAGAAATTGTGATTGAAACTAGCTTTTTTAGCCTCACACCACATTCTGCGCATGATTTCTAAGCGGCCATGTTAGGTACCCCTAGCGTTTAGGCCTAGAAGTTCCTAATTTGAAACTAATAGCAAAAAGAGAAAAAAAAAAAAAGACCGAACCTTCCACAGACGCAAGATCTTAGAACCTAATAAAGGTGTTGACTGCGTCTTTTACGTCACACCTACTACTGAAAATGCGAAACGTATTTAATGCATCACGTCACAGTCATGAACCGTATGATTCGCAGCCCCAAAATTCAGCATCTAGGCCCTGCCCTGCCCATGTTTTGACAGTTTTATCGCAGTCATTTCACTCAGTTTGGTATGTGTAGTAATCCGCCAGTTCGTGTACAGGCGGAACTTTATTCCTGTTGTTGCGGATTAATACATTATGATTTACTTTCACAGCGAGCATTAATTTTTAGAAAACGTTTCATTTGTTTGAAAGTTTAACCTAATTAAAACTAGAGATGAAATTATTTGATTAAAACTATTTTTATTATTTTAGTTTCAAAGATAAAAAAACCCTGCTTGTGAAAAAATATGTATTATTTAGTGCGGGGAAATTGTTTGTTTGCTTTAAAATGTTTTTGCAAAGATATACAAAGAATTACTTTCACATAAATATACTTAATTTTAAACTGATAGATTAGAGAGAAGATATCTAATCAATAGTTCCCGCCGCCAACTCTTTGACTACTCCTGTACGATTACGTAGTAGAATTTCAATTGACGCTTGAACCAATCGGCGACTAATATCGTCACAGCAACCGGAAGTTTAAATCATAAATTATCAAAAGCTTCACCGTAACCAAAGCTTAAAAACATTCGATTAACTTATAAATAAATAAATCTAAAAATCGGTTAGATTTGAATTTCGCGCAAAGCTACACGAGGGCCATCTGCGCTAGCCGTCCCTAATTTAACAGTGTAAGACTAGAGGGAAGGCAGCTAGTCATCACCACCCACAGCCAATTCTTAGGGTAATCTTTTACCAACTGATAGTGGGATTGGCCGTTACATTATAACGCTCCTACGGCTGAATGGGTGAGCATGTTTGGTGTTACGGGGCTTTCAACCCGCGAGCCGAGTACTCTAAACACTTGTCCATGCCGGACGTTAAGAATCGGTTACTGATCACAAGAAAAACAATACAGCGTTCAGTTTTGAGGTGAAAAACACATCCGTTTTATACATTGTAAAAATTGCACTTGTTTGTTTGTAAAAAGATATAAGTATTTGTACTAACACTTTAGTACTAACTCTGGACATCATTCATAATTATGTTAGTACAGAATTATTATCTTATATATCAATTATCATTATAACAATATACTTTGTGAGTATATTCATAACAGCGTAACTGAATCTATGTATAACACAATACCTCAAATGATTCATATCACTCACAATATTGTAACTGAATCTTTGTATAAGACAATACCTCAAAGGTTTGATATCACTCACAATATTGTAACTGAATCTTTGTATAACACAATACCTCAAATGATTGATATCACTCACAATATTGTAACTGAATCTTTATATAACACAATTCCTTAAAGGTTTGATATCACTCACAATATTGTAACTGAATTTCTGTGTAACACAACACATCAAAGGATTCATATCACTCACAATATTGTAACTGAATTTTTGTATAACATAATACCTCACAGGTTTGATATCACACACAATATTGTAACTGAATTTTTGTATAACATAATACCTCACAGGTTTGATATCACTCACAATACTGTAACTGAATTTTTGTATAACAAAATACCTCACAGGTTTGATATCACTCACAATATTGTAACTGAATCTTTGTATAACGCAATACCTCAAAGGATTCATATCACTCACAATATTATAACTGAATCTTTGTATAACACAATTCCTTAAAGGTTTGATATCACTCACAATTTTGTAACTGAATTTTTGTATAACATAATACCTCACAGGTTTGATATCACTTACAATATTCTAACTGAATCTTTGTATAACGCAATACCTCAAAGGATTCATATCACTCACAATATTGCAACTGAATCTTTGTATAACACAATACCTGGGAAGTATCAGGAGTTCGAAGGATAATTTTAGAACCAAAGTGATATGTCTGTTCCTTAATAATGTACTTTTCGTTGCCTGGTGAAGTTCGTCCTATGGTAACAAGATAATGCTTCCACATCACAGGCATATCCATAATCTGATCTAATAAAACTGTTTCTATATTCTTATCTCAGCAAATTATTATTTCGTAAATAATATACGTTTGAAACACTTTCTAGTAATTCTCTAGTAATAGTGTTTCTCGTTATATGTTTAGTTACGATTTATCTTTATCCAGAAAACTACGTTATCCCAAGTTCACTCCTGTCCCAGCAAGTTTTTAGTAATACGTAAAGCTTATTTACTTCAGCCATTTTCTTATTTTCTTCTGGTAAATTACTTTTCTGATAACACGATGATTTTATGTTGTTCTTTTAAACACTGCTTAACCTCTCTGAGTAAAACACGTTTTCATGTATTTTTAACGCGATAAATTTCTCTATTTTAATCACGTAAAGTCGTCTCTGAACTAGCCATAAAAAGAGCGACCATTAGAAATTCCGGTAACTTCATCACTTGACATCGGAAATTCACTGAAAATTGTGTGACGTTTAGAAGATTAAAAGCCAACTGGTGTGTGTGTCGTTTCCAACATTGGAAGTCTCTGTGTGATGTTTCATCTGCCTGAATTTGATCAAAAATGGACCCGTCATTTCGAAACTTATTTGGCGTCATGTTGCTTGTTGCTGACTCAGACCTTTTAAGACTTTTAGGTCAACACCTGAGTGCGTGTTGGCAACGTGAGTTATGGATCTGATTTCAGCATTTTAACAAGTTGATGGTAGCATTATCCACTGGAACGCCATCTAGGATCAACTATATTCTTTAGTAAAGAAATGAGGCATAAGTTCTGGGTTTAGGTATACCCATCAATAATTGAACAAGTTTAATGTATCCAGTGGGACTGACACTTTCAGTTTGATGTCATAAACGTTCCTTTTCTAACTACAAATATTCCATTTCACAATGTTTATTACTCTAGACTTATTATATACATGACAGGACGTGTTTATCACTATAATATATTGTGATTTATTTATTTGTTTCCTTTCAAGCAAAAAACTGCACAATCCTCTGCCCAAACCTGGTGTCAAAACCCGAGTTTTGAGACTTACAGCTGAGCCTCTGGGAGGGTAGATTTTACGGATAAAGTTTATAGACTAACTGCCCTTGTTCACAAAAGAGGTTTCTAACTGCATATTTTAAGCAAAAAAGAAATGAATTAAATGTTGAAAGAATTTCAATGATATTTTTTTCAAATTATATATTTTAGTGTCACGGATTATGACTCACCTTAAAAAAACTTTCATGCCTCACTTTAATTCCTTGGAATGTTTGTTTGTAAAAGTGTTTATTTTATATTGTTAAGACTCTCTATGGGCAAGTGGTTAAAGCACGCGACTCCTAATCTCAGGGTCGCGGGTTTGACTCCCTCACCACGCAAAACATGCTCACTTTCTCAGCCGTGGGGGCGTTATAATGTGACGATCAGTTGCACTATTCATTGGTAAAAGAGTAGCCCAAGAGATGGCGATTGGTGGTGACGATTACCTACCCTTCCCTCTAGTCTTGCACTGCTATGCCATAGGAATGGCTAGCGCAGACAGCCCTCAGTTGCTTAGCATGAAATTCAAACCAAACCAAAAGTATTGTTAATATTACCTACATAAGAGTTCTGGGTATAGCTCCCCGCTAGTATAGCGGTATGTTGAAGGATTTACAAAGCTAAAATTGGGGGCTCAATTTCCCTCGATGGGCTCAACAGATAGCTTGATGTGGCTTTGCTATAAAACACACACACACTCTGTGTATAGTATGGCATTATGAAATTAGTTTTGTGACATTAGTTTCCGAAAATAACTTATTATACTCTTCAAAACAAGAAACGCAAAAGGGGTATTTTTGTATTTTAAAGAGAAATATATGTAAAAACGTTTCAAGCTCAGAGTATGTGATGTTACACGTGTTAAGGCACTGATTGTCAGACCAAAATGACAATAAAAGTTGTGCACTTTGAAAACGGAGGAAAACATCGGATTCTTCGCCAAAACGCATGCGCGTCCAATAAATTTGTTTGAGAGATCTGCATGTTCTGCAAGTGCAACATGTGCAAAATCTCTACAAAAGTGACGGGTTCTCGGTTTCCATAGCTCAGTGTTAAGCCACCGACACATAATACAGTTACGCCAAGATTGACTGAAGCACAACGCAACAACGCCATTGGTCGCTTGGAAGCAAGCGAATCTCGATCAGATGTTGCCAGAGCTGTGAATGTCCACCCAAGCACCATCACAAAGCTATGGAATCGTCACCAACAACATAGATCAACTCGTGACCGTCCACGATCTGGCAGACCTCGTGTGCAGGATGTTGACAGATTTGGTGGTGGAAGCGTCATCATGTGGGCTGCCATCGTCTACATTGCCAGAACAGACCTTTTGCACATTCGAGGGAATCTTACGGTTCAAGGATACATCGACGAAATTCTTAGGCTCCATGTGCAACCCATCATGGTGAACGTCAACGACGTTTTTCAACATGACAACGCCCTTTGGACCGACGTCTGCGACGACGACAACCTCAACCGTAGACTCTACCTCAGCTTGCAGCAGCTTTGCAGGCTGAGTGGACAGCCATTCCACAGGATGTGATTTGTCATCTCATCATTTCCATGGGCAGGAGATGCCAAGCAGTTATTGATGCTTACGGAGGGCATGCTCGTTATTGATGTTGAGTGACGTTAAACTTCAACTAGTGAGCGTGGACTTCGCCTTTGCAGACATTGGATGCTCAAAGTTTCACACATGTCATACAGAACTACCCGGAATAAACTTGTTAACAATATGTCTCAGATTATGCCTTTTGCGTTTCTTTTTTTGAATAGTATATATTATATTGTTAATTGTTGTAATTTTATTTTCCAAATTTTATTACTGTTATTGAACTATTTAGAGGCTTATGATGTTTTTTTTTTTACTTTTACAGAATATTTAACGCAATTTGTTACTTCTTTTGGTCAACTTATGTGTTTTTACGGGACATAGTTGAAGTGTTAGTGTTAAACATAGCACATAACACGTTGTTTTTATTATACGACATTTAACATCATTATATTTTCAACGACCTTCTAGTCATCATTACTATTTATTATTTCGTATCCGCGTAAATATTCGCGTGTGGTTGTCCTGTAGATATATTAAAGCTATCGAAACAGTTTAAATACAAATATGTTTCTTCATAAATTTGTCAGTGTTCTATAACACTAGTCAGAGGGAGTGGATTAACGTGTTATCTTTGGTAAATAAGACGGGATAGAATGACTCAAAGCCCCGGCATGATCAGGCAATTAGGGCGCTCGATTAATAATCTGAGGCACGCGGTTTCGAATCTCCGTCACACCAAACATTCTCACACTTTTAGCCGTGTGAGCGTATTCAGTTAAAAAAGAATCCAACAAAACAAAAACATTAAATAAAGTGTGTATTTTTCAGATATTTTTTCAACCCATCAGCTAGTGTTCCTGTGATTCCTAAGTGAGGTTTACCAGATTACCGATTTATTGTTTATTTAATCAATTATACTATTTAATATATCGAAAGTCGTTGTTCTTTATTTTTATTATAAAGACTTCATTTTACGCTCAATGTATACACTTAGGACTGACGTAAATATTCTAAGCTGGCCAAACCTTGTTAGGTATTATTGGGTTTATGGCCGACTGTACCCAACTTATAAAACAATATAACCTACTGTTTGTAAACAGATATACGTAATAAAAGTACATTTCACGAGCTATAGTGATTACCGGGTTGATTGCTGGTTCCACTCTCAGCTCATATCTTGCTCTGTGAAGACGTTTATACTAATTAATGAATTAACTATTACAACAACGTGTTAATGAACTTAAAAAATTAAGAATGCTCAAACAACAATATGCGGAACTCTTATATTCTACTATTCTACAACTAACCACTAATTCCTTCAATCAACTAATCCGTGGTAAACAAAAAAAACAACTGATATTTTGACCGAAAACAACGTTCAACTTCACAAACACTAATTAACAAACACGTTCTTTGTTTTTTCTTTGAGCTTCACCGAGACGTTGTTTACAATAGCTTATTCACACAATATTTGTTTACATTCACAAAAGAACACGAAAGTTCACTATAATACCTCTGAATGACAACATAAGTCTTTAATAAGCTGTCAGTAAAACAGTGAAGGCCAACCTGTTACACAAAACGAAACAAAAGATTTGTTTTTGTTTGATTTTGAATTTCACGCAAAGGTACACGAGAACTACCCGCGCTCGCTGTCCGTAATTTAGTAGTGTAAGACTAGAAGACGGGAGGCAGCTAGTTATCACCACCAACCGCCAACTCTTGGGCTACTCTTTCACCAACGAATAGTAGGATTGAGAGTGAGATTATAATGCTCCCACAGCTAAAATTGCGAGCATGTTTGGTGCGACGGAGATTCGAACCCGCCACCCTCCGATTACGAGTCGTACATCTTAACCCACCTGACCATGCCGAGCCCTAAACCCAAAGTAATTCAATAATCAAATCGAGCGTTTAAGACATCAATGTCTTATTCTTAGCTTAGCCAATAAGAAACAAACTGTGTTTGTTAATGACAAAGCTGTCTGTGCTCTGCTCACTGCGGGTATGGATACCCAATTTGTAGAGTTATAGGTCAACTGACCGTTGTGTCACCAATGGAAGTAATCAACATAGAGGGAACTTACGGTATTTCATAAGTTTATAGTTCTTTAACTTAAAATACATATAACCCTGGACTTTATGGATTATTTATAACAACTGGCAGTTAAATATTCTATTTCTTCCCAACGTTGCGAGAAAAAAGTAGGATGAAAAAAGAACCTTCACATATTAATGTTCGAGTCTCTACCATCAATATAGATGCTAGTCGACAAGAAGCTTAAATGTTATTCGATTTATATTTTTATGTCACGTAGAAAGAAAATAGACGGTACTTTGATATCCGCCAAACAAATTAGTCCAATGACTACATCTCACACTTCTAAAGTTCGATAAAATGTAAACATAAGGCTGATGCATTAAAACTAGCAGCCAATGGAAAAAAACGGCATTGTCTTGAGACATTCGCGTTTCCTTTGGAACATTTTATAAAACAAGAACTTTGTAGTTGTTCTTGTATGTGCTATACAAGCCCTTGAGACGAAACAACTCGGAAACAGAACAATAAAATTGGCTATTGTTAAAATGCTAGTTAGTTTTCATGTCAGAGCAAACTTCGATGTGTTTTTTTTATTGATTGATATATTACAACTTATTGTTTCATAACATATATATACGCATATATACACACATACCAAAACTCAAAGTCTTAAGCCTATTTCAAAGTTTTCGTGACTTAACCCCCTCTGGGTTTCTTATTCTCCAGTGCAAGTAACATCAAACGAGAAACCCATTAACAGATGTACTCAATATCCAGTGAAAACGAGGCTTCCAATTGCCTCTCGAGTGTTACTTCTCCTCAAGTGTAACACACGAGCTAGGGAATTTGTTTCAGCCTATACTCTAGTGAAACGATTGACCTAATTTATACATATTTAAATATGCTTGAGCGCATTCAAATTAGTTTTGCCCCCTAGAGGCATAACGGTATACCTGTGAAGTTATACCGTCTGTAAAACCGATTTCGATATCCGTGTTTGGCAGAGCATAGACGACACTTTGCGTAGCTTTGTGCATAATACGAACAGAAACACACAAACAAATCAGTTTCCCACGAAATTACAATTTATTCTTAGGTTACAGAACTCCGTATTATAAATTTTGAACATTAGTTTGTGTTTTGTAATAAAACAGAATCGCCGAAAATATCTCGGTCCAATGAAAGCATTCACGCAACATTTCCAACTAACGGCATTAGTGTAGCATTGCTAAAAATTCTGTTTCCTGAAATTTTACCATAAATAAAGATAATTTTAAAGCTATTAAATATCATAAAAAATTACTTCCTAATTAGATAGCAGACTTACTATATTTATTTATCATTTACCAAACATGACACCATTCTTATTATATTTATATATTTACTGATTACCTTAGTTTCATGGCAGTTACATTGTACTTATATGGTAGTTACCTAAGCTTCATGTCATTTTACTATATCTATATAACAGTTACCTAAATATAACTTTAATTTACTATATGTATGCATTAGTTACCTTCATGTGACGTTACTTTACTGAATTTATACATCAGTTACCTTCGTGTGACATCACTTTATTATACTTACGTATTAGTTATATAAGTTTTACATCTCTTTACTGTATTCATGTATTGTAACCTAAGCTTAACATTACTTGAAAAAACTTTATAATCTCTTCAACTTATCTAAGCTTTTATATTCCACACTCAGCCCGCATGGTTATTTTTACTGATTTAGACTTCAACAGCCCTTAACTACACAAGAAAAACGCTCGTAACGAGAGTACGTATAGGTTTTGGTTTTGTTTCTTATTTTTTCCACTAGCGCTAGTTGAACGTCGTCATTATTTGTTTTATGTTAGTTAAACCTAAAATAATTACAAACAGAACAGATATTTCTGAGCTCACTTTTCAAACGAAGATACTGAAATAGAACCGCTAACTTATTGACCAACTGAATAGATCCTTCCCACACGATATGGGTCAACTCGTTGTTTTTGGATGCATTCTAACTCACGACGACATGGCACATTTATCTGGAGAGGTTTCAAGCATCAGACACAGCAGCTTAAAATAGGAGCTGATTATATGGCACAATCCACATACGTTTCAAAAAGTAAAGTTGTTGTTTTGAATTAAGCACAAAGCTACACAATGGGCTATCTCTGCTCTGCCCACCACGGGTATCGAAACCCGGATTTTAATGTTGAAAGTCCGCAGACATACCGCTGAGCCACTGAGTGGGAGAGGTCAAAAGTAGCGTAAGCTATATATAAGTATAGAAGCTTCGTTTTTGGTCCCATTACTCGAGGTATTCTAAATTTCTGGCAACTGCAGAATGTGTAAACAGATAAGTTTTATGTAGCATTCTGTCTTCAGAACGTTGTCAGTGTCACATTTAAAACATTCACCTTTATACTAGTAATGTAGAGGGTATGATTTTGCTGTCATGAACACTACAGTTTCCCTTTTCATATTTTAGGCCTAAGCCACAGAACTCGATACAGGTACAAAAACAATCACACGATTATGTGATAAATCATCAGAGTTATTGTTATTTAGAATTAAGCACAAAGCTACACATGGGGCTATCTGTGCTCTGCCCACCACTTGTATCGAAACCCGGATTTTAGCGTGCAAGTCCGCAGACATACCGCTGAGCCACTGGGAGGCTGAAATCATCAGAGAAGACAACTGAGAATGCTGTTTTTATAACCCTCTTCGTGATTACTTTGAACATGGAGTTTATGGTCAACATAACTCACTTTAACCAAATAGCCTTCAATGAACAGAATCTCTTTCAGGGATCGACTTCTAGGAACGCATGAAATAATCCTGTCTCAGAGAGATTCAAGACAACGTGGAACATGACGAGCGTCATGCAATTTTAGCTAAGTGAACAAAAGTTGGTTAATACAAAGTTTTATAATTACGATTGTCTAGATAAAGAGACTTTTTATGTTACAACAGTTTTGTCATCAATACTTTTATTAATAAAGTTATTGTTATAATAGAAGACAAACAAACCTATTGGAATCGAACTGTTTGTTTGCTTGTTTTGAATTTCGCACAAAGCGGTCCCTAAGTTAGTAGCGTAAGACCAGAGGGAAGCCAGCTAGTCATCACCACCCACGGCCAACTCTTGGGTTACTCTTTTACCAACGAATAGTGGGATTGACCACACATTATATAACGTCCCAAGGTGTGACAAGGGTTAGAAGTCGAACGCCTTAACCCACCTGGCCATGCCGTGCTTGAAGAGTGGCTTAATGTTCGTGTTAAAACACAAATCTAATATATGAGTTTATATATTTCAGTAAGTAACATTTGAAGAGTGGCTTAATGTTCGTGTTAAAACACAAATCTAATATATGAGTTTATATATTTCAGTAAGTAACATTTGAAGAGTGGCTTAATGTTCGTGTTAAAACACAAATCTAATATATGAGTTTATATATTTCAGTAAGTAACATTTGAAGAGTGGCTTAATGTTCGTGTTAAAACACAAATCCAATATATGAGTTTATATATTTCAGTAAGTAACATTTGAAGAGTGGCTTAATGTTCGTGTTAAAACACAAATCTAATATATGAGTTTATATATTTCAGTAAGTAACATTTGAAGAGTGGCTTAATGTTCGTGTTAAAACACAAATCTAATATATGAGTTTATATATTTCAGTAAGTAACATTTGAAGAGTGGCTTAATGTTCGTGTTAAAACACAAATCCAATATATGAGTTTATATATTTCAGTAAGTAACATTTGAAGAGTGGCTTAATGTTCGTGTTAAAACACAAATCTAATATATGAGTTTATATATTTCAGTAAGTAACATTTGAAGAGTGGCTTAATGTTCGTGTTAAAACACAAATCTAATATATGAGTTTATATATTTCAGTAAGTAACATTTGAAGAGTGGCTTAATGTTCGTGTTAAAACACAAATCTAATATATTAGTTTATATATTTCAGTAAGTAATTATTTATAGAATGTCATTCCATGTTTCACATGAAAGGGTCAAAGGGCATAAAGAACATATAATTATTTAATTACGATTTAATGTAAGCAAATATGACGCTGAAAGAGGCATGACCAGTTATTCAAGTCTATTTCAACGTTACGTAAGGTGAAATCGTGCTCTGTTTACATAATACTAATTCATGGAGAATGTTAAATCGATAAGTTGGACTAGTTTACCTTAAAGCGTGCAACAAAGTTGTTGTTTTTTATTTCTTGGTTTACAGTTAAAGCGATGGTTCTGCTATGTATTTATAGAAGTAAAACTTTTACGTGTAAATTAATTACAAATACCGCTTCAGGACAGTTAATATAGAAAAATACTGATTAGAACAGAAATAAAAAAACAGCTTTAATAATAAACGTTTTCACTGGTGTTGAAATGCACGAGGTAATAGTATCATTCATTACGTATCACGTAGAAACCAAACGTTAGATAATAATTGGTAATTGTTTTCGAAATGACTCATTTTAATGAAGCTTAAACATAAGAGTTTCTTTGATTTGTTCACAATTTTTACTTAATATCTATAAGTTGTTAGTGTAATGTAAAATAATTAAATAATTTCATTGTTTCCACTTGAAACGTTTAGTTCATATTGTACTTTATTTGAAACGTTTAGTTCATATTGCACTTTATTTGAAACGTTTAGTTCATCTTGTACTTTATTTGAAACGTTTAGTTCATATTGCACTTTATTTGAAACGTTTAGTTCATATTGCACTTTATTTGAAACGTTTAGTTCATATTGCACTTTATTTGAAATTCAGCAAAGTCTGTGTGGTCATACGTTATTCTAGAGGGTCCATTAACCTTATACATTATTCCAGGGCGTCTATTAATTTTATACATTGTTCTAGATCGTATATTAATTTCATACGTTGTTTCTATTTACTTGATTTCCTGTCTGCATTATTACGATTAATAACTTTTATTTTTCAGCATTAAGTTTGAAGAGTTCTGAAACTATACATTTCTCCTTATTTCTCCTGTTCTGTACATTCCAAGTTCTCCTTTTCTCCCTTTTAAAATCACACACAGACATTTCATTGTCATCTAAGAGAGACACTTGTAAGGACGGCTCGTTACAACAATCAGTGCTCTCTAAGCTATGTTACTCATAACATCGCATAATTCTGTCACCTCTGGCAACACTAGTAAAAAAAGTTCCAAAATTATTCTGTACAGTAATTATAAATTGTAACAAAATACGATACACTGATACAAAACTTTAGCCAATCTCATTTTCCTTAAACGTTGAAAACTCGTGATTCCTAGGTTACTTAAGCCTTAGGATTGGCCTCACATGGTTACTTATTAATATATAACAATGAATATTGAGTAATTACTACAGACAGTGATAGATGACCTCAGCCATAATCCCTTTTATTGAGCATCTTTGACCTCACAACAACCCTCTGTGTCCCCCCTGTACAACAGTAACTCTACGGACATACAACACTAAAATTAGGGGCTCGATTCCCCTCGATGGACCCAGCAATTAGCCCAATGTGGCTTTGCTATAAGAAAACACACACACAACCCTTTGACTCTAGAACATTGTAAGGATTACACCGACATTGGTAATCACTTGGACTAACATATGAATTGTTATCACGAACATTATTTATACTTTCCCATTCGACTTGATCTGACAAGGGCATGCCTGGATCTAACTAGCCATTGGTTGTTGTCAGATTCGTAACTATCCAATCAGAAGCAACAGTTAGTCATTTATCTATTCTAATTTGCTATTATCCATATTGGATTCTAATACAGAATTACTGGGAAAGAGCCACTCCAGGATTGTCGAATTTGATTTGTTTGAATAATAAATACATAATCAGAAAACGTAATTTTACGTAAGTGACACGGAAGCGAGAGTGGATTACTGTTGCTATCTGTCAAAGAAATCTTTAAACTTGAGATTACAAGAAATGAAATACATTGTATATCTTTAGTTGATTTTTAAGACCACTAAAACAAGTCTCACTACGTTTCACTTTAATTATGAATTTCTTTAGAGCGAGTAGCTTTACTTTAGAATGCTTTGTGTAAACCTCACTGCGTTGTCAAGGTGAATCCCTCTAAACTTTGGTGATCACTTTCTACGCAAAAAAATTCTGTTTATGACCTAACGTTCTGCAAAAAGTTAGATGGTCATACTAAAAATACGATGACCTGATGTGATGACATGGCTTTAAACCGAACTTTTCAGACGATGACCTGATGTGATGATATTGCTTTAAACCGAACTTTTCAGACGATGACCTGATGTGATGATGTGATTTTAAACCGAACTTTTCAGACGATGACCTAATGTGATGATATTACTTTAAACCGAACTTTTCAGACGATAACCTGATGTGATGACATGGCTTTAAACCGAACTTTTCAGACGATGACCTGATGTGATGACATGGCTTTAAACCGGACTTTTCTGATGAAGATGAGTATTTTACTATTTGTTTTGTATTTAAATTCAATGATTCGAGAAAGACCTTACTGTAAAATCTACATGTTGAGAAATTATAAAAGGAAAGGTACTAACCCAAACTTCTAACAGTACCATTCCAATACTAATAACAATAAGGTGTTTCAACTTGTTTGGACACGTTTTAAAACCAAAAAAGTATAAGTAATTATTCATTGTTCTTTTTGGCAAATTACAACTTTGCAATCAAAAGATGGTCAAGTTCTGCTACATAAGAGAGCATCAGAACCACACAACTACCAGATAAGGTGTATATTTTAGGACGTTACAATTAAGAACCCAAAATAGTTTGCACATTGAGAGGGATCACGCAATACTCTAACCACTGTACCTGTCTGAAGGCCATAGTTTTAAAAATAAAGTTTGGTGGAACTTTTCTTTTATATCTAAAGTGGAATGGAAGTATTGAATAAAGAATTTCTTATTACTCAATAATTACTTTCATTGGAATGTGTTGCTAGGTTGCTGAGGTTATTCGAAAATTACACGTGGCCGTTAAGAATAATAAAAGTACGGTTGACGTAGAATACAGTAAATTTTGAAATTTAAATTGTCCTAGTTTGTTTGTTTTTTACCTTAGAGAAGCGCCTGGTAAGGCCTAGTAAATATAGTGAGGGTTAAGGTTTGTTTCTGAATATATTCTGAATTTTCAGATGTGAACGCGTTATAAAAGTGATAGACAATCTTGTTATTCCGGTGGTTGGGATAAACTCAAGGGGGCGTTTTTATCCACAAATGTATTACAAATGCTGCATAGGACGTCTTTCAGGTTGAATGTGTCCTTATATGCTTGCGTTGGTCTTCAGAAATTTTGACATTAACTCAGAAACAATTAATTAATTACCTTGCAATCACAATTAGAATGATAGTTTTAACTAGGAACGTGAAAATGTCTTTTGAATCAAATTTAATACCTACTGTCCTAAGACACAAGAAAGTTTGGACATTTAAGCTGATAAGAATATGAGTTGCTTAACATCTTAACTTGCAACTAGTCGTCCCACCCACCGCCAACTCTTGGGCTACTCTATTTTTCACCAACTAATAATCAGATTGACAGTCATGTTATAACGCTCTCACAACTGAAAAGTCGACCATGTTTGGTGTTACGGGGATTCGAACCAGCGACCCTCAAATTACGAATCGACCATCCTAACCACCTGGCCATGCCGGGTCCATGAAGTTTTGCATATGTTCTCTTTAATTAATGCTGTAATCGTTTCCTTGTTCACCATTAATATTTGTTATTACTTTCTCAAAATAAGTTTGAAGTTATTTGATCCTCACTAACATATTCTGTTAGTTTCCTTTCGTATGAAACACGCCTGCACTATTTTGATGCATTTTTATTTTTACTTTATTTGGAAGTAAGTCAAATACGTTGAAAGATTATGTTTTGTTTCTAAACCTCTTGTGTGAGTTCTTCAGTAACTTTTATATATGTTAATTTGGTGTCTGAATTAATTTTTCAAGCCGTTCGACTCTCTCTACTTCAGCCATATAGTTAGTTTAACCTGTTGACTGCCAAGTATTTCAGCTGCTACAATACAACTCTAATGCTTCTTCATTTTGTAACTTCTTTTCGTGACGCCATTTTGGATCGAAAGTGAAACAATTTGTAAGTAGGTCAGATGCATATATGGTGCTGAAATCTAGCGTTGAAATTAGGTATTATTGAGAACGAATTAACTCGTCCGTGGCACCGTGTTACCGATTAGGTTGAACGATTTATCTCGTCAACGGCACTGAACATGTTAAAAAACCCGGGTTTCCTAGTTTAAGGCAATTTTTTCGGAGGCTTTCCCTCGTGGTGTATTTCTCTGTGCAAGAAATCAGCTTTCTTCCAGCAAGTAAACGAAGGTGAAATTGTTTTACAGTGAGTTTTATTTTCTCTGGATTTTTCAAAAGATCAGAAAATATAAAGATCGCAGTGGATATTTTCAAAAGTCAGAGGAGATAAGACTGACTCAGTTTAGGGCCTGGCATGGCCTAGCGCGTTAAGGCGTGCGCTTCGTAATCTGAGGGTCGCGCCAAACATGCTCGCCCTCCCAGCCGTGGGGGCGTTATAATGTGACGGTTAATCCCATTATTCGTTGGTAAAAGAGTAGCCCAAGAGTTGGCGGTGGGTGGTAATGACTAGCTGCCTTCTCTCTAGTCTTACACTGCTAAATTAGGGACGGCTAGCACAGATAGCCCTCGAGTAGCTTTGTGCGAAATTCCAAAAACCAACCAACCAACCAGCCTGACTCAGTTTAATAAATAAGGAAACTAAAACTGGTTAGTTAACAGACAATGTAAAATAATTCAGTAACAAGTGATGCTTAGTTACAGTAACAGCTGCTTTATTTATCTAAGATAATATTGTTTTCATCCAGTAGCTCCCATACTGTAAACGGTCTTTCCTGGTGACAAGTTTGATTGTAACTCCCGGTCATTTACGCTGAAGATACTGTTAATTATTTTTCCAAAACTCCAAACACCATTACTAGCCTGCAATTATAATTTGCGCTTCTTGTTGGACTGGTTTGTTTAATAGCTGATAATTTACAGTTTATAAAACGAAGTTTTTACATAGTTTGCACATTATAAAGCCATATTTTCACTATTTCACACACAAAAACAAACGTGTTTACATAACTTATACAATATGTCATATTTTTGTATAGTTCACACGATAAAGGTTATAGTTTTATGCTATAAAATGTCTTTGTTTCACAGTTCTGATAAACTCTTGGTTTGTTACAAATAGCTATCTTCCAACAGGATGGAGCACCATCCCACTTTGATCGAATTGCTAAAGTGTTTTAAAACAAAACTTTTCCAGAGCATTGGGTTGATAGGGGAGAGCCTATCAAATGGCCATCTCGTTTGTACGATTGAACCCCTTTAGATTTTCGTATCTCGGTTGTTTTTTTCTAAAAGAAAAGTCAACCATAACAACATCGAAAGACACTGAAGGACTGAAACATTAGATTCGTGATGGTGTCTTATCCATCTCTACTGATGTGTTGGAAAATGTTTTATCAGAATTTGAACATAGAATCAGATTAAAGCGAATGGTGAAAGGTATGAAGAAGTTAGTTATGAAAACTACTTGTATTCATATTCAATTTTTGTGGTTTCTTGAAATAACTGTAAAATCATTCATACTTTGTTTTTGATGTATTCATTTTTGGATACTCTGTAGATTGTAATTTATAGGTCCGGATATCTGTATATGCATATATATAAGTGTGTATACAGCAGATCTGTAAGTCTGCTTGTCTTATATAGTGTCACAATTGAACGCATTTTGTTAAACTTTTCTTACCCAACTTAAGTAGATTCACACTCCTACCCCCCAAAATGGAGTTTAAACAAAAAAGCTATCGAACAAAAGGTTCAGTTTTGATGCCGTCAAAAAGGAGGGCCCCCCAAGTGGCACAGCGGTATGTCTGCGGACTTACACATTAAAAACCGGGTTTCGATACCCGTGGTAGGCAGAGCACAGATAGCCCATTGAGTAGCTTTGTGCTTAATTCTAAACAAAAAAGAAAAAGGAGGTCGGGGAAACGATGTTAAACTGAAATGATGTTTAATGCTTTGCGAAGAATTGGATCTTTTCATCGGAAGAATGGGACGTGTTCTCCGGCCCAAAATCGTGGGAGGGTGCGACTCATACCACTTTTTAAAACTAACGTTGCCGAGAACCTCCATAAAGTATGATTTAAAAAATTATATAAAGAGAAACAAGTGGACTTTATCACTGCAAATTTCACACATCTTAACATATTTAATATGATTTTTTTGGTATTTTTTGTGGTGACGTAATGCACGTCGTATAAAGCCATTGGTCTTTAGTAACGTAATAAATCACATTAAACAACTATGTTTTTATTGTTCACATCAAGTTGTAAAGCAGTTATTTAAAAGCAACGCTATTTGTTACGATTAACCATTTTAGCTTCACACGATTTCACACATGGTTGTTCGTTTGTTATTTGTCATTTCTAATAATTTATGTAAAATATATATAATACGAATGTTCTCACACTTTACCCCTTATGAAACAATTGTGTGAATTATAACATCCTCTTTCATATAATGTTTGTTTATTTTGGGATTTTTCGCAAAGCTACACGAGGGCTACCTTTGCTAGCCGTCCGTAATTTAGCAGTGTAAGACTAGAGGGAAGGCAGCCAGTCATCACCACCTACCGCCAACGAATATCGGAGTTGACCGAAACATTATAACGCCCCCACGGCTGAAAGAGCAAGGATATTTGGTGTGACGGGGATTCGAGCCCGCAACCTTTGCATTACGAGTCGAAGGCCTTAAACACTCGGCCATGTCGGGCCTCATACAATGCAAGCATTAAGAAATGTTCACATAATTCAACATGTTTAAAGGTCAGGGGTTCACAAACTTTCTCAGCACAGAGCTCTAGCAACCATTTCTCAGTTAGAGAATCCCTGGCTTCATGGATCTAACTCAACCGTTTCTGCTCAGATCTTACTATCAAACAATTGTTCTTGTTTGCTTTGTACAACACCAATAGTTCTGTTTCGCAAGTTACAACATCAACACTTTGTAAAACTCTCGATGTAATGTTTGATTACACGACATGAATGTTGTTGTTTTTCAATTATTCAAACTGTTCATAGTAATGGCTTTATAACCGTGAGGTTTTGAAATGAATTTGTACGTCATAACAATTTGCCACATTGAAATTTCGTGTTATATCATTGATTGGTGGATTAGAAATTCCAAACAACATCATTGGTTGTCGTTTTCAAACTCATTAGTACGTCATATCACTTTTATTTTTTTTTCATAACCACCATGTTACGTCTTAAAGTCAGTAGTTTTAAACTACTCCTGTAAATTACACAACTAATCACTTTTGAAACTTCGTACAATATCAAATAATAAAACCTGGCTGTTTTGAAACTCATAGGTATATTATACGACTAAAAACTAGCTGTTTCTTTAGCTCCATGTGTACAATAAATTACATTTTTTATCTTTTTCTTTAGAATTTCATACAAAGCCACACGATGGCTATCTTCGCTACCCGTCCCTAATTTAGCAGTGCAAGGCTAGTCATTATCATACACCGGTAACTCTTGGACTACTTTTTCACCAACAAATAGTGGGGTTGGCCATAACTTAATAACGCCCCCACGACTGAAAGAGCGAGCATGTTTGGTGTGACGGGAATTCGAACCCACGATCCTCATATTGCAGGTCGATCGTCGTAACCATGTGGCCATGCTTGGGCTAACTAGTTGTTTTAAACTCCCAGATATTTTATTCGACTAAAAATAGTTGTTTTTATAAACTCTTTGTTATATTACAGAATGGCCGTTTTCAAATGCGACATTCCATCGTATGACTATTCCTTTAAAAATTTTCGCTGAATCTTAAAGTTTGTCATTTTAAAATTACGTGCGGAACTAAACAACTGGTTCTCTTCTGTTCATGTTTTATAATTTAGAAGTACTTGGAGGACTTCTAATTAATTATTCTAAATATTAATTGCAAATATCACCTTTTCATATTTTTAGTCGAATATTTTTCAGGACATTCTGTTCACAAGTTAAGTGTTCGTTTAATTATACTAAATGCTATTCTAACAAATACACGAAACTTGGTTAATGAAATTGAGTTAATACAGGGTGGTCGCTAGAAAAGCGGAAAATTTGAGGGTCAGATGAGATCATGAATAAAATGCATAATTTTAATAATTTTGAGCATCTATGAGTGTAATATAACATATGCCTTTAAAAAACTTTGTAAAAGTTATTCTTTGTAAAAATAAATAGCTGTTTGACAAATTTTCCGCTTTTCTAGCGACCACCCTGTATATAGGAATTTCTGCCATTAATAGTTGACTCAATATTTATTTGATTTGTTTTGAATTTCGCGTAAAGTTACATTAGGGCTATCCGCGCTAGCCTTCCCTAATTTAGCAGTGTAAGACTAGAGAAAAAGCAGCCAGTCATCACCGCCCACAGCCAACTCTTGGGCTACTCTTTTACTAACGAATAGTGGAATAGAACGTTACATTATAACGCCCCCACGGCTCAAAGGGCGAGCATGTTTGGTGTGATGGGGATTCGAACCCGAGACCCTCAGATTACGAACATTATAACGCCCTCACGGTTTAAAGGGCGAGCATGTTTGGTGTGACAGGGATTTGAACCTGAGACCCTCAGATTACGAGTCGTGTACCTTCACCACCCGGCTTTGCTAGGCCTGGACTCAATATTTACAGCGTTTTTAATGGTGTAATGATTTGCAGTTTGAACATAATTAAACTTCCCTTTCCACAATCTTCCTATCTCACGTCTGATACAATCAACCTCAGAACACCGACAACACAAAGCTAGAGTACTAAACCTAAAGCTAGATCTGTCTGAGCACGACACCGGTTGAAACTAACGTTCCGATTCACCAAAAACTATCGATTGACTCTGAATCCTCGAGCTACTGCTATGTCATGCAGCCAAGGGACATGTGAAGCTTTTGTATTTGGAAGGAAAGGGGTAGATAATCGAATTCTGTTGACACAATATCGTTGTCAGAATACAGACAATCATCAGTAAACGTTGTGTTTCTCTTTTTGTTTTGTTCTTTTTATTCAGATAATATATTTAAATGATCCAATTAGGAATTTTATTTCTTCTTTTATCCGACATCTGCTATAGATTTTGGTTCTCTGTTTGCATTAGACTTAGTGCCAGAAAGATTCCCACACCAAAAGATGTTTGAAAAAATAAAACAAAATGGGGGGACCAGCATGTTAAAATTGTTAGAGAGCTTGGCTTTTACTCTGAGGGTCGGGGGTTTGAAACCTCGTACCAGCAAACATGCTTGCCCTCTCAGCCAGGGTTACAATGTGACTGTTAATCCTACTATTCGTTGGTAAAGAGAGTAGTCAAAGAGTTGGCGGTTGGTGGTGATGACCAGCTGCCCTCTATCTAGTCTTTCACTAATAAATTAGGGGCGGAGAGTGCACATAGCCCTCGTGCATCTTTGAGCGAAATTCGCAACAAATAAAACAATAAAATTTTTGCCAGCAAAATTTACAGAAAAAAAATGGATCTATGCTGACAACCTGTAATTAGTGAGTCCTAGTAAAATCTCACACTGATGTTACAAGATAGATCTGTGCTGACAACCTGTATACAACCTGTAATTGGTGAGTCCTAGATTGATTTTTTTACATATGGTTTCAAAAATAATTTAATGATCGTTACATTCCCACACGTTGAACCGAACAGTAACATTTAATTAAACCAGTTCACATATTATATATATACAAACAAAATGGCTTGGATGTAGTCACCTCTGTTACTATAGTGAATTTCACTCACCTTACAGTGATGTCACAGAGACATACACCATAACATCATTAATTTCAGAAATATGTGGCCCGGCATGACCAAGCGTGTTAAGGCGTACGACTCGTAATCTGAGGGTTGCGGGTTCGCATCCCCGTCGCGCCAAACATGCTCGCCCTTTCAGCCGTGGGGGCGTTATAATGTGACGGTCAATCCCACTATTTGTTGGTAAAAGAGTAGCCCAAGAGTTGGCGGTGGGTGGTGATGACTAGCTGCCTTCCCTCTAGTCTTACACTGCTAAATTGGGGACGGCTAGCACAGATAGCCCTCGAGTAACTCTGTGCGAAAATCAAAAACAGGATTATGCACTGATAAGATGTCATAACTTAATGTCAGATTTCCAATCGTCAAAGGAAGAGGATTATGCACTGATAAGATGTCATAACTTAATGTCAGATTTTCAATTGTCAAAGGAAGGACAGGACAAGCAATACGTAGAAAAAGGAGAACAAGAAGGAAGCAAAAAACATAAAAGAAACAACTAAATTCACTTTGATTTAATAAACTTATTGTTGCTACGAGATCAAACTAACTTTCGTATCCACTGTTTTTATTATTTTTCGTATATTACAGTTTCTAGGTTACCAGTGCCGTAATAAAAGCTTTAATCTTTGAAGGAGTTAGTCAGAAGAGTTATCAAATATGTTCTTAAGACAAGTCTCGAGCAGTTAAAATCTCTCAAAAGTTTGAGGAACATTTTTCATCCGATACATACTTCAGTGTACTAGTTAATGACACCCAGAAGCTCGTGAAAAAAAGTATCTGAACATTAAATTAAATTGAAACACAAAAACGCATATAACAAAATGGCAGAAAGAAAAACAAGCGCTGGTTTACAAAAAATGACTCACCCACGACGATTCATAAGTTGACTCTTTTAAGGAAAACAAATCACATTCAACGAAACATGACCGCAACGGTAACAACTTACGACACAAAACAGACTTAAATGTCGAACAATAGCAAACGTGAAATGGAACACTTTTAACAAAATCAAACACTTAACAATTTCAATCATTGAAATGAGCATTGGGTTGGGTGTAACCTGGTGATTAGCGTGCCGGTCTGAGGACCTGAAAGCCCATCGTTTGTTTTAATTTCAAACCAAGAGTGAGTTAAAAGAGTGATGGTCAACTCCATCACTTGATTACATTATCCAAGTGTAAGATGGTGTTTCATGTATTATTGCGCAGTTTCTGAACTATAACACAGTGAATACACGTTTAATTATTCTCATTGTTTTATCAAGGTCTTTTCTGAATAAACCGGACATTCTATTTGAGAGATCTAAATTTATTTACCTCCTGTGCACAAAATTCTGGATTTTATGTTATCATTCAATAAAACAACTTATGTCTCTGCAGAGAGACCTAATGCTTGTCTATTGCTTGGTATTTTTTCTCCTAAACGCTTTTCAGTTAACCACTGTTCCTTCACTTCTCAGCGGATTGACTTGAAACTTGAAAGGTTCAATACTCCTAAGCACCTTTGTCAGTTTTTTTATGTTGACTTCTATTTAGGCCGTTTTAACAATTTTACAGAATTAAAGGTAACACGACCCAAAAATGTATATTTTAGGCTCTTGTGTGGTTATATTTATGGAGAAATATTGACTCTAACATATATATTTCCATGTGACCAACATATTACCATACAAAGAGGTTGGACGTGTGCATTCTGATTCTTTTTAGAGTGGTCAGAGGTCACAAAATAGCATATATTTGGGAATTCTGACCAGTTTATATTGTAATTGGTATAAATATACATTTTTCAACAAATTCTACACACTAACAAATATAATTGGTGGACTTGCCTACTTTTGGTAATTGTGTAGTTGTCAATTTGCCACAAAAAGCATAATTTTAAGTTTTCTCGACAAAATATTCTTCATATTTCATATTTCGACCAATTCGCTTGGGACTTGGAATAAACATATTATTTTTACAAATTTTGTTTTTGCAAATTTGTTTTCTGAGTTTCGCCTAAAGCTGCACGAAAACTGTCTTCATTAGCTGTCCCTAATTTAGTAGTGTAAGACTGGATGGAAGGCAGCTAGTCGTCAGCACCTACCGGCTGCTCTTTTACCAACGAAGAGTAGGATTGACCGTCGCACACGCGAATAGCATTTTCGTCGCAATGGACAGTAAAGTTTGAGCCATCACAATTACACTTCGGCATGTTAACTTTCCACTCACTCCCTGCTTAAACATTCACTAAGAAAATTGGTTTGTTAGGGACGATTTTCTTTTGTTTTTGTTGATGTGATACTTATCACATAAGACAGAGCTCAACTGTTTACTTTTAAAACATATTCACAATCAAAACTAAATAACAATCAAGAACTATAGCTTTGCTCTTCAGAAACTTAGTGTAATGAAACTTTTAAATCTGTTTTTCACTATCAAAACTCAATAACAATCATAAACTATAACTCTATTTTTCAGAAATTTTAATGTAATTAAACTTTTAAATATTTTTGTAACACTATAGAGCTACTAAATTGTAGCTCCTTGTAACTAAGATTACTAAACCGTCTCTATTTTGGTTTTGATCATGTAAACATATATTATACATATACATACACTAAACACATACATATATACTTTTTAAAACAAGAAACGCAAAAGGGATATTTTGTATTTTAAAGAGAAATATATGTAATAACGTTTCAAGATCAGAGTACATGATGCTACACGTGTTAAGGCACTGATTGTTGGACCAAAATGTCAACAAAAGTTGTGCACTTTGAAAACGGATGAAAACATCGAATTTTTCGCCAAAACGCATGCGTGTCCAATAAATTTGTTTGAGAAATCTGCATGTTCTGCAAGTGCAACATGTGCAAAATCCCTATAAAAGTTACAGGTTCTCGGTTTCCATAGCTCAGTGTTAAGCCACCGACACACAATACAGTTACGCCAAGACTGACTGAAGCACAACGCAACAACGCCATTGGTCGCTTGGAAGCAGGCGAATCTCAATCAGATGTTGCCAGAGCTGTAAATTTCCACTCAAGCACCATCACAAAGCTATGGAATCGTCACCAACAACATGGATCAACTCGTGACCGTCCACGATCTGGCAGACCTCGTGTGCAGGATGTTGACAGATTTGGTGGTGGAAGCGTCATCATGTGGGCTGCCATCGTCTACATTGCCAGAACAGACCTTTTGCACATTCGAGGGAATCTTACGGCTCAAGGATACATCGACGAAATTTTTAGGCTCCATGTGCAACCCATCATGGTGAACGTCAACGACGTTTTTCAACATGACAACGCCCTTTGGACCGACGTCTGCGACGACGACAACCTCAACCGCAGACTCTACCTCAGCTTGCAGCAGCTTTGCAGGCTGAGTGGACAGCCATTCCACAGGATGTGATTCGTCATCTCATCATTTCCATGGCAGGAGATGCCAAGCAGTTATTGATGCTCACGGAGGGCATACTCGTTATTGACTTTGAGTGACGTTAAACTTCAACTAGTGAGCGTGGACTTCGCTTTTGCAAACATTGGATGTTCAGCAGTGAATGTGCAAAGTTTCGCACATGTTATACAGAACTACCCGGAATAAACTTGTTAACAATTTGTCTCAGATTTTGCCTTTTGCGTTTCTTTTTTTGAAGAGTATATTAAACGCATACATGTACATATGCTAAACATATGCATATACTTAGCACATGCATATACTAAACACATACATATATTAAACACATACATATACCAAACATATACATATACTAAACACATACATATACATAACAGATGCATATACTAAATCCATACATACATATGTATTAAACACATACATATGCATATACTAAACACATAAATATGCATCTACTAAACACACACACATAATATACTAAACATAAACATATATTAAACGTATACACATACCAAAACATACATAAACATATACTAAACATACACATATATTAAACATATCCACATACTAAACACATACATATAGATATATTAACACTCCTACGAAAATTGGGGCCTAATAAGCCCCAGAACAACTTGAAAGGTTATTAATATTAGGCTAATAACTTTGTATTGAAATGAAATTGCCATTAATTGACCCTATCCCTTTATATTTTAAGGAGCAAAAATATTTTGACTTTTCAGACATTTGGGAAATAATATTTAAAAAAAATTAAAACATCCACTAAGGGTATTTGGGGCCTATTAGGCCCGGATCAAAAAACATAAAGATGACTTTATTTATTTTCGGAATAATACTAGAACTGGCCTGGGCAACCGAAAAAAAGCAAATTATAGTAAAAATATATCAATTTTACAACTTCTTTTCAAAAGATGGATATTTAGGATAATAACTCTACTCCAACAATAATTTTAGACGGTCCTGATTATTGCCTAGTTTGTCCACGCCTGTTCTAGAACATTCTAGAAACTTTACAGAAGTATTTAGAATAATCTAGAATATTCTAGAAGAAACCACAAATCCAATATATATAGGAGCTGAAATCTTCAAACCGTGTCAAAAATGATATCTCTTGATGAAGCTGTACATTTACTGACAAAACCATCCAATGATAAAAGTGAGGATGATAATGTCGAAGACTACTTTGAAAGTTGTGATGATGATCCTTCTGAAGCCAAAAATGATAAACAAATCGCGCCGTACCCTTCTGAAAGTGAAGAAAGTAATCAAGAAGATCTTACTACGATGCCAGTGAACGAACTTTTGTCCAAAGATAATAATTTTAGTTATTCAACAACACCTTCAAGGATCAACAGGAGAACCGCAGCTCTCAATATATTCAATGGGAACCCAGGCATTACAAGGCAAGCTGCTCCAAGAGTCTCTACACCATTCGAAACATTCAAAATTTTCATTTCTGATAATATGATGGAACACATCATTCACTCAACAAACACCGTCATGAAAGAACCAATTTTGGAAGAAGACCTCTGAAATGGATCGCAGCTAATCTTTTCCTTGGAATAAGCAAATCCAAAAATGCATCGATAGACGAAATGTTTTCAACCGAATTCGGTTTGCCATTTTTGCGAAAACTGATTACACAAAACAAATTCAAAAAAATGAGTTCAAAAATCAGATTTGACATCCACTCTCAAAGAAATAGAGAAATAAAAGATGCCTCCATCTCTGGAGTCTGGAATTTTTTCTTTGAAAATTGCAAAAACAGTTACAACCCAAGCGAATACCTGACAGTGGATGAACAACTATGTAACTTCAAAGGAAGAGTTGGCTTCAGAACATACATTCCGACAAAGCCAGGCAAATACGGAATAAATATTTGGTGCCTAACAGATGCAAAGACAAGTTACCTCCTCAACACTCAAATTTATACTGGAAAGGTTGGAAATACGACAGAAACAAATCAAGGAGAAAGAATAGTCAGAGAACTGAGTCAGCCATTTCTTGGAAAAGGAAGGACAATAACGACAGATAATTTCTTCACAACAATGACACTTGTAAAGTACCTACGAACAAAAAGAACAGGACTTGTTGGAACCATACGGAAATGAAGAACCTTCCTGCCTCCTGAAATAAATGCAAAATCTAGAGAGTTATCACCAAAGGTTTTCTAGCATGATGACATCACTCTTCTCAGGCACTCAGACAAACCAGGAAAATATGTGCTACTACTGAGTTCTCAGCATCAGTCTGGTAAAGTAGAAGAGAATGGAAAGCCCGAAATCGTCAATCTTTACAATGCAACGAAGGCAGGTGTCGACACTCTCGATCAACTGGTGAGATATTATACAACAAAGAGGCGATCAAAGTGCTGGTCAGTCTGCATATTCTATAACATACTAGATCTTGCTGCGTACAATGCTTTCGTTCTATTCCCAACGAAACATCCAGAATTTCTTCGTCAACATGAATCAAGAGCCAGAAGAGAATTTATACGGCAATTGGTGCTTGAAATCAAAGAAATTTACTGCAAAGATAATGACAAAACAACCTCATGTGAACCGCCTACAAAGAGGGCAAAAAGAGGACGATACCATTTGTGCGGCAAATCAAAAGATAGACAGTCGAAAATGGTTTGCTCAAATTGTAAAAAAAAATGTTTGTCAGAGCCATTTTAAAGTGGTTTGTAATGAATGTTGCTAAATCGCTGTGTTTCTATTGGAAAAATATATGGGGCCTGATAGACCCCAAAATCACTTTAGTGAATGTAAATATTTTTTTCGTAGGAGTGTTAAACATATATGCACATACCAAACATATACTGAACACATACATTTATTAAACATACACATATACTAAACACATACATACAGTTAACATATACTAGATAAAAAGTATCTGAAATAACTTTAGATAAAAAAGTAAGTATGCAATCCATTCAAAGGATCTCTGGACATTTCTCCTCGTGCCAATCCATAACAACTGTTTCAAATTTTTTCTTTACGAAAGTTTAGAGTAACTATTGTGTTGCCATCTGGTAGTCAAAAATAACATTTTGTGTTGCTTTACACTTTTGAATTGCAGGTTAAACTACTGAATTCCGACCAAATTTTCTATTTTGGTTAACTGTTGTCATAAGTTTCATATAAAATTACATATATATTTTCTTTCAGAAAGTGTAAAGTGCCTATTGTATCGTCATTTTGTAGTCATTACATATTTATTTTACAGAATGTAAAAGTTCTTACTTTCATAATTTATGATGCCATAAATCCATAAATTAGCTAAGCCTACTTTTAAGCCTTCTATTATTATGTATAGTCTTTCATTTTCACTTATCGTAAACATTAGTTTTCTCTGATAAACTATTCAGAGCGTGTAAGTTAAACAAGATATAAAATTCTCTTAGTTCAGAAATACCTACGTATACGTTTCAATACCGACGAACGCCCAACACGTGCGTGCTCGGATCACACACGTTTGTGATACGTAAGTAACGAAGCACATAAAATTAACATAATACATTATTTTGGTTAAAATTCTAATTTCTGCTTCAGAGATAGCTCAGAGATGAACGTAAATCACATATAGGTGTAAAATACGCCGCATTAGTAAAATAAAATGTTATAACCTTTTCATGATTCCTGAATGTAGGTGGCGTCCCTTGCATAACGACATTTGGTGAATCACGTGAACCCAACTCCTCAATATTCGTGTTGTTTCACTTGTGTTATTCACGAAAGTTCGAAAGATGGTTGAAATTATTGGATTTGTTGAAAAGAAATGAAAACACGCACACAGTTTACAGAGTCTGAGGCTAAACTATTGGCAGTAACGTGGATTTAAAAAACAGACCTAGAAAGGTCGGACAGTAACGACCTTTGTATGGTGTATGTTGACCACGCTAGTTCAGTAGATTATTAGGTATCAGTGGAAACCCTTTCTTGTTTAACATACATAAAACCAACACTTTATTAAATACTCTCAATTACATATTGTAAACCATGACAAAGAAACTATACAATTCAACCGATAATATAACAATGCTATATATAACATGCCATAAATAGTTAGTTTGCTCGACTTCAACGTAATCACACTTCGAAGTACAATCATTACAGTTTAATAGCTGGAGTACCCGTTCTATGGACGGAAGTTATTTACATTCCTGTTTAATGAAAGGTTGTCATTAAATGTTATTGTTAATTGTACATTATGCACTACAAATATTAAATATTATTGTTAATTGTAAAATATACATTACAAGCAATAAATACTGTTGTTAATTCTACAATATGCACTACGAACAGTAAATATTGTTAATTCTACAATATGCATTACAAACATTTAATACTATTGTTAATTCTACACTATGCACTACAAACATTAAATATTATTGTTAATTCTACAATATGCACTAGAACATTAAATATTGTTAATTCTACAATATGCACTTCAAACATTAAATATTATTGCTAATTCTACAATATGCACTAGAGACATTAAATATTGTTAATTCTACAATATGCACTAGAGACATTAAATATTGTTAATTCTACAATATGCACTTCAAACATTAAATATTGTTAATTCTACAATATGCACTTCAAACATTAAATATTATTGCTAATTCTACAATATGCACAAGATGCATTAAATATTTCTGTTGATTCTACTTTATGCACTTCAATCATTAAATAGTTTTTAATTCTACAATATGCATTACAGACAAAAAATTAAATATTGTTAATTCTACATTATGCACTTCAATCATTAAATATTATTTTTAATTCCACAATATGCACTACAAACGTTAATCATTGTTGTTGTTTTTGATACAAAATAATTTCAACTGCATCAGACATGCTAACATTAAAACAAACGGAGTGAGTTGAAAGACGAATAAAAATATTGTACCTGCAAGTTTTAACTGAATACAAACACACGTTTGTTATTTGCATACTTCGAAGAAACAAGAAAATTCGCGCCATTTCAGATTCTGTATATTCAGTTCTTTAGAAATATGTAAATATTTAAATAAATATAGAGTTTTCACTTTCATGGAGTTTTATTTTTAATCAGATAATAGTTTTATTTTTAACTAGATAATTGTTTTATTTTTAACCAGAGAATACTTTTATTTTTAGCCAGAGAATAGTTTTATTTTTAACCAAATAATAATTTTATTTTTAACTAAATAATAGTTTTATTTTAACCAGAGAATAATTTTATTTTTACAATAATTTAATAAGAAATGTTAATTTGAATCTTCGTAGCAGATAAATAGAAAACAAATCATTACAGCATGAAGTATATGTAAGCCTAGTTTTTGAAGAACTTACAAAATAGCTCTTAGCTTTGTTTTTTTGAATTTTGAGCAAAGCTACACGAGGGCTATTTGCGCTAGCCGTCCCTAATTTAGCGGTGTAAAGCTAGAGAGAAGGCAGCTAGTCATCATCACCCACCGCAAACTCTTGGGCTATTCTTTTACCAACGAATAGTGGGATTGACTGCACATTATAACGCCCCCACGGCTTAAATGGCATGAGCGAAGAACCCAGAATTTGAGACACTGAATTGACCTCGCTCAATACTGTTAACAGGAAACGCGTTCAAAAAGTGACAGTCAATAGCTTTATTCGTATCAAAGACCTGAATAAAACCTTACGTCTTTCATCTTATTAATAATTAAAAATTAAAAATGAGTGTGCCTACACACTTCGGGTTCTGACTTGACTGTTAAGGTCACGTGCGCACAAAGTGCCAATCGAGTTGAACCTCCCAATTTCATTAGAGGATTAAGTGATTCTAATGACTTAGAAAATATCAGTTTGAGTTCCTGTATACGAAAAAAAATGTGTAGTGTGAGAAAAATGTTATAAAGACGAAATGAAATCGAACCACGTGTAATACTGTCATATAATTATGCATCTTTGAAAGTTTATTTTCGTTATATATATTTTCCTGTTTCTTTGCTGTTGTTTGGAATTAAGCACAAAGCTACACAATGGGCTATCTGGGTTCTGCCCACCACGGGTATCGAAACCCAAATTTTAGCGTTGAAATCCCGCAGACATACCGCTGAGCCACCGGTAGGCGTATTTTCCCGCCTACTTTTGTAATAGAAAAATTAGTTAATACTTTCAGTGAATAAAAGATAGAAAAACAAACAAAGAGAGATATAAACAGATAACGTTTCCTCATTCGTTATCCAGGTATTACTTTTGGTCAAATGACTTCGCTAATTTTGGACAATTTTAAATCCTGGCTTTCACGCAGCATATCTTACAACGATCACATCTTTGTTTCATTAGATCCATGACATTGAAATGTAAAACTAATCCACGTTTCCTGATCGTACATAATGGAATATTTCTTGTTCCCTGATTGAACTAATGGCTGTGTAAAACCAACGTATCGCCTGTCACGTGATGTAAGGATCTTCCTAAACACTGGATACTTGATAGGTTTTACGTTATGTATATGTACACATTATTATTGGGTGTTATGTGGAAACTGTCATTCAGATTTGTCGTTATATTAGAAAACGTAGAAATTCCATAATAAAAATACAGGGTTATTTTTTTATACCAATAAAGGTATTTGTATCTGATGTATAATCCGTCAAGTGAACGAAGTTCAATAACATTGCACTACACACTCGGATGATGCAATGGACCATGGATGACATGTTCAGTGTCTCCGTCTTGCTGCGATATTACTTAACGCACCATTGGCCACGACTTATGTCGTGGGAAATCTATACATCTCTAATATACCGTATCCTTAATTTTATATATGGTGTGTGGGTTGTTTTCGAAAGTCGCTGATTTAAGAAAACAACAACAACATAAATGAAGGTTCAGTCCAGATGACAGTAGAGGGCAGTGTAACACACATCTGTGTAAGTCGAGGAACCTGCGTGCGTGTGTTTTCTTATAGCAAAGCCACATCGGGGGTAACCGCTGAGTCCACTAAATGGAATCGAACCCCTGATTTTAACGTCATAAATTCGTAGACTTACCGCTGTACCAGTGGGGTTGTCCCCCTGTTGTACCTGTTCGAATCAAGTACAATTTCTTGCTATAGTGCTGCCATCTACCTAAGTCGAGTCTTCCAAGCGCTCTGCCAAATTTAACACTTTCACGAGTCACCTGTCAAATGTATTACAAATATAAATTATAAACTGCATAAAAATCGCACGATAATTGATAGCTTTTTTTTGTATTCTCAAACATCTGTTGCTCTGAACGTTTATTATTGTTTCACAGCATCAGAATGCTGAAAAAAAAATCCAAAAATGCATTTAAAATAGGGTAAACAAGGCTAGGAACACATTGGAGGCATCTCGAGTGAGTCAGTGTTACGTCCGTAAATTACTGACTTTAAAAATCACGTTTTTACATTCGGATAACCCATTGTATAGTTTTGTATTTAATGACGACCAAATCACTTTTGAAATATTTTTAAAAAATCTAAAATACGCTGGCGTAAGTTAAGACTGCGTTAAAATAAAAAATTCTTGAAACAAGAGTACACTAAATTATCTTAGAAACTGAGAAATTAGCAGTTACAGTCAAAATGTCTTAATGACCAGCTTTTCAAGCTGCAAAACAAATCAATATTAAACACAAATAGCTCGATAATAAGGAAATCCATAAAGCAAAATAGTTTATACCTCTGTGTGTATCACGTAAGCCTACTTAACAACCGTTCAACCGTCGACCTTCATTGAGACTTAGTTCTCAACCATCAACCAGTCGTGACTTTAATACTGTTTTCTGATCTGAGTTAATATATTATTAACCACGGAGGGACAAAAGTGGCAAAGAAATCAGATGTGTATTTATCTAGAAAGCTGAGTATATACGACGTCACGTTATTACAAAATCAGTAGAAGATAAATCTATTAGTATTTTCGTGTGGAAGGTTTTTGTTTGTCTTTTCTCTACTGGAAAAAGTTATCAAATAAAAACGTAGTATAAACAGCTCCAAACGGATTTGTTTGTTTAAATTTTACTCAAAGCTACACTAAAGCTATCTGCGTTAGCCGTCCCTAATTTGCAGTGTAAGACTAGAGGAAAGGCAGTTAGTCATCATTACCCACCGCCAACTCTTGGGCTACTCTTTTTACCAACGAATAGTAGGATTGACCGTCACAGTATAACTCCCCCACGGCTGAAAGGGCGAGCAGGTTTGATGTGCCAGGGATTCGAAATTGCGACCCTTAGATAACAAGTCCAGTGTCCCATCCACCTGGCCATGTCGAGCCAATTGGAAGAAATCCCGGAACAAACAAAGTGTTATTTCAAAGAGAAAAAAAATCCTTTGATTACGCATAGAAGCGATCACTTCAAAGGAAATAATTCCCAGATTAGGAAATAAAAATTGAAGGAGGATTGGCTTCTTTTACGACGTATGCAATGAATTATTTCAAATGGAAGGATTTCTTTACTGACAAAGAAGCAAAAGAACGTACTGAGAAATAAATAAAAACAGCAAACGCAAGGAAGTCCTTTAAGTAAAATAAGAAATTATAGCAGATTATAATGGATTTAACCAAACTGTTTCCTATCAGAAACGTTTCAAGTATTTAAACTACGAAGAAAAATATCCGTGGTCAATTATAGGCTGTTTATTTAAACCCATTAAGTGTGTTTGTCAGCATAAATTTTATGTTAATAGATGAAGCTCATTCACAGATATTGCTTACCAGAGAAGGACTGAAAGTCTTAGAAACATGAAAATGAACTAAATCATGATACCAGGTATCATCCACACAACCACCCAGAATATTCAAGAAGTGAGATTTTTAGCCATTTTGTTCAAGTATTTTGAAATGAAGTTCTCGAGAGAAACTTTGTTGGTCACTTTTTATTAAGCCAGTCCACAGTGGCAGGAAACACTGACCAAATCAATAAAAATTTCGTGATGAGGGTTCCAAGCAAAGGTTAAAACATTTGAGAGTAACCAAGGGCCAATTTATTAAAGGAACATCCAGCACTTTAATAGTACACAATAGTGTTTTAAAATGTGACTGTTTAGACTTCTTCTAACGACATCATTAGAGAGTCTGATGATGACGTAATAAAATGTGGAAACATGTAGAGTGTATAAGATCGATCCATTCTCTGAATGTTTTACTTTTTTCACAGTGTTCAGGATTGCCAGGTAATTAGGGCACTCGATTTGCAATCTGAGGGTCGCGAGTTCAAATCCCTATCTCGCTGGACATGCTCGTTCTTTCAGCCTTGGAGTGTTATAATGTGTCGTTCAATCCAACTGTCCGTTGGTGAAAGAGTAGCCCAAGAGTTGACGATGGGTGATGATGACTAGCTGCCTTTCCTCTAGCCTTTCATAAATTACAGACGACTACAGCAGATAGCTTACGTGTAGCTTTGCCCAAAATTCCAAACCAGATCTTTATACAGTAGTTTATCACACAATTTTTTCCAATGTGTTTTGAGCCTGGGAATAACCTAGTGTCAAATATTTGTGTGCTATAACACAGTTCTTTTGTTTTTCCAGTCAATACATGCATGTTAAAGAAAGCCTACACAAGCGTCGTCCAAATTTTAAATGACCCAGCTATTCGTGTAACTTGTTATTAATCAAACGTGTCAAGCGTAACAGTTTGTCTACGAACAACTAAGCAGTGGACCCGGCATGGCCAAGCGTGTTAAGGCGTGCGACGCGTAATCTGAGGATCGCAGGTTCGCATCCCGGTCGCGCCAAACATGCTCGCCTTTTCAGGCCCCCTTTCAGCCGTGGGGGCATTATAATGTGACGGTCAGTCCCACTATTAGTTGGTAAAAGAGTAGCCCAAGAGTTTGGGGTGGGTGGTGATGACTAGCTGCCTTCCCTCTAGTCTTACACTGCTAAATTAGGGACGGCTAGCACAGATAGCCCTCGAGTAGCTTTGTGCGAAATTCCAAAACAAACACTAAGCAGTGATGTCAGACGCGTTTGTTCATATTGCAACAGTTTGGCTGAGATCCATCAACTAGTAATAATGAACGTGTTTGTTCATACTTCAATAGTTTGACTACGATCTACGTTCCTTTCCACGTTCTGTATTGAACGTCTGAATTTCTATTTAAGAAACAATTATTATGGTCTGGTTTGTGGTTAACATTGAAAGTGAAGGAAAACAAAACAAGTTTCAATGGCTCAAAAAATTAAATTAAAATAATTTGGTTATTTTTTTATTTCATGCAAAGCTACACTAGGGCTATCTGCGCGAGCCTTCCCTAATTTAGCCGCGTAAGACAAGAGGAAAAGCAGGTTGTCAGCACCACCCACTGCCAACGAATATTGCGATTGACAGTCGCATTATAACGAGCCTCCCGACGGCTCAAAGAGCAAGAATGTTTGGTGTGACGGGGATTCGAACCCGCGACCCTTAGATTACGAAGTGCCTTCGCCACCTGGCCATGCCGGTCCTATATAGTGGAGGTGACTGTCTCATTATAACGACCCACAGCTGAAAGGGCAAACATGTTTGGTGTGACTGGGATTAGAGCCCAAGACCCTTAGATTGAGAGTCGAGTGTATAAATCACGTGACTGAGCATGAGATGAAAGTAATGACAGGAACATAAAATTTCTTGAAAAAAATCATCGTGTACAGCGACATCTGATGACAAGATCACGAAACTTTACAGATAGCGATTTTGTGAGAATTTAACAATGTTTTATATCTTCGATCCACTAACTACTGTGATGACAAAAGAACAATCACACCCAGGTAAGTAATAAAAAATCTCAAAACAAAAGAAAATTATCTGAAGGCTCTTTAAGAAAATCGCATTTGATTTGAAATAAGAAACAAATTGTACGTTTGATGGCATTAAACATGAAATAAACAGTTAATTCAGTCTGTAACAAAACTGTATTTGAACAAATTATTCTGATAACTTATAATTCTTAAGATGTTAATTCTCGTAAGGAAAAAGTCATGTGAAATGAGAAAGAAGACTTCAATAAGAGCTAAAGCATGTGAAATCAGAAAGAAGACTTCAATACGAGCTAAAGCATGTGAAATCAGAAAGAAGACTTCAATACGAGCTAAAGCATGTGAAATCAGAAAGAAGACTTTAATAACAGCTAAAGCATGTGAAATCAGAAAGAAGGCTTAAATAAAACCTAAAGCATTTGAAGTCAGAAAGAAAAGGGTTAAATAAAAACTAAAGTATGTGAAATCAGAAAGAAGGTTTAAATAAGAACAAAAGCATGTGACAACAGAAGAAAAACTTATTTAGTTAATGAGAAACGTCACAGATTGAATTAGCACTGTGTTAAAAAACAAACGAACATAAGAGGCATTTTATGCGACATATAACGTAAAGAGCAACTCCGGAAATCATTGAAGTTTAGGCAGAGTCATTTTTATTTAGAACTTCAGACAAAAAGGATAAAGCCAATCAGCACCATCTACCAACTATCCGGTTACTTTTAACCTGAGAGCGGTCCTGACTGTCTTAATAATAGCGCTATCACAGAAGAAAGTGTGAATACTCGGTCATAACCAATCGCTTCCAGTGTAAATGGAATTTAGCACTGGAAAAAAAAATGTAATTTTTGATAACTCGAAACTTTCTCTTCTGGATTCTAAATACGCTTTGTTTTGGAGGGAAAATAAAACACCTCTTTTATGGGCTAAGGTTTTAAAATTGCCTTTTAAAGTTGTGGATAGAATTGCATATAGCTCGTGATTGCGGCTCGCAGTGCCATCTGTTTAGGTAGTTTTATTCAATTAAACAGAGGAAATAGGAACTTTAAAGAATCTCTTTCGTTTTATTTCTTCGTTTATTCAATTGTGACGATAAAGTCGAAACGTTTCAATGAAAATATATTCTATTGGCATACTAAATTTAACTCTAATGTAGTACGATAGATGACGCTGCGAGCCAGAAGTAATTGAATGTTAAAAAGTGACATGAGTCACCATAGGAGAGAGATTTTTTTATAAAGTTTTATCCTCTAAAAGTAATATTCAGTTATTTCAGTTCAGATTTTTGTTTGAAAACGTTTTGAAATGTTATATATAGTTGTAAATTCGATGTACAGTTTAAGATTCAAACGTTTTATTACATCATATCGCAATACGGATTTGTGAAAACGTTTTATTACGTCATGTTGCAATACGGCTCGGTAAAAACGTTTTATTACATCATATTGCCATACGTCTTGGTAAAAATGTTTTTAATTAATCAAGTGGCAATACGGCTTGGTAAAAACGTTTTTAATTAATCAAGTTGCAATACGGCTTGGTAAAAACGTTTTTAATTAATCAAGTTGCAATACGGCTTGGTAAAAACATTTTATTACATCATGTTGCAATACGTCTTGGTAAAAACGTTTTATTACATCATGCTGCAACACGACTTTGTAGGAACGTTTAATTGCATCATATTGCAATACGTCTTGGTTAAATGTTTTTAAATAATCAAGTGGCAATACGGCTTGGTAAAAACGTTTTTAATTAATCAAGTTGCAATACGGCTTGGTAAAAACGTTTTATTACATCATGTTGCAATACGGCTTGGTAAAAACGTTTTATTACATCATGCTGCAACACGACTTTGTAGAAACGTTTAATTGCATCATATTGCAATACGTCTTGGTTAAAATGTTTTTAATTAATCAAGTTGCAATACGGCTTGGTAAAAAAGTTTTTAATTAATCAAGTTGCAATACGGCTTGGTAAAAACGTTTTATTACATCATGTTGCAATACGGCTTGGTAAAAACGTTTTATTACATGATATTGCCATACGTCTTGGTAAAAATGTTTTTAATTAATCAAGTGGCAATACGGCTTGGTAAAAACGTTTTTAATTAATCAAGTTGCAATACGGCTTGGTAAAAACGATTTATTACATCATGCGCAACACGACTTTGTAGAAACGTTTAATTGCATCATATTGCAATACGTCTTGGTAAAAATGTTTTTAATTAATCAAGTTGCAATACGGCTTGGTAAAAACGTTTTATTACATCATGCTGCAACACGACTTTGTAGAAACGTTTGTAATTAGTCAAGTTGTAATTCGGGTTTGTAGAAACGTTTGTAATTAGTCAAGTTGTAATACGGGTTTGTAGAAACGTTTGTAATTTGTCAAGTTGTAATACGGGTTTGTGTTATGAGGAAGTTTACACTGTGCAGTTTCGGTTATTTTTAACCTCATTTCGAAACATCCAACTGATGATTGTATGTTATGGTACAAGATGTATGAAAATAAAAATAGACATTAGAAATATACCGGTTTACTTTTTCTTTTCTAAATTACAAAAAAATAAAAGCGATTCGGGTAAGCGAATCGTATGTTTCTTGTTTATTTATTTGTTCCCAAAGTCACATATTTTTAACTGATAAATTAGTAGGAAGGCAACAGTGTCCACTTCTCCTTTACTTTTACAATGAACTCACGGGCCCTAAAGTGTGGAGCTTGAGTGTGGCGGAAACGGGACATGAGTCGCGAATCTTCGAGTCCACAAAGTGGAAGCACCAACTACTGGGCCACGTCCATCTCTGTAATTTTGAAATGTTTATTTATCGAGTTCAAATAGTGTTTATACAAAGTACTAGTTTGAATGGTTGTATTAGACGACTTTAGCTTTCTTATCTCTAATGAAATCATTTTGTTATTTAGCCCCTCGGTACTGTCACGTCACAGAAATCCACCTCCTTTAAAGTAATATGATACGTGTCATATATAAAAAAGTATATAAATATGTTTAATTACAAGAATTATTTATTTACACAAGATGCAAACTTATTTTTGCTTATTCTATCATTAATCACAAAGATTCCCAATGGGCTACCCATGCGCAGCCAACCGCGAACACATTAACCCAATTTTTAGCGATATAAACCTTCGTAGTTACCGCTGAGCCAACCACCAGGGGAGGTAAAACTTGGCTATAAAATTAAGATATTTTTCTAAAAAAATATTTATGGACCAAACTGCCAGAGGATTTATGAATTAGATGATTGGAGAGTTTCTACGAACTTATAACTCACATGAAAAGTTTCGACGGAAACTAACATCTATATTAAAGTTTTTCACATTAATTGGTGTTTAGGCCTACCCTCCAACGGATCAGTATGTCTACGAGCCCCAAACCTTAAACTCAGAGTTTTGATACCCGTGATAGGTACAGTACAAATATTCCATTGCGTTGATTTGTGCTTTACGATAAATAAGATAACAAAAGCTTGGGACCCAAATGTATTCTGGGTATAAAATCAAGGACTTCACTGAATTTACTTTTACGAGATGTGCTGTAGCATGTAAAAAGAAAAACCTAACACAATATTGTACGGTTTATAGACCCCTGCTGGGAGTGAACATTATAAAAAAAATATTCAGTAATTTTAGGGTTAAGACTTCAGAAGTGTAATTTAGGGTTAAGGCATCGGAAGTTCTAAACAGAACTATAAAAGTGTATACGTGACTGTAAAAAAAATGAGTCTAAATAACTTACTGTCCATTAAATGTTTTTAAAAAACAATAATTATTCACAGTTTGTTACAAATGCTTAAGTGAAAAATGACGAAATTGGGTTGGATTTCTAACTGACTGACGATCGCTTTTTCTGAAACCAAATAAACCATTGACATTATAAGTTAACCCCTGATATAATCCACAATACTGCCATGATATAAACATTAGTAACTAATGACCATTAAGCCTAATTTTCTTATTTCTATAGGTGCTATTCTCACAGTAGAATATGTGTAGTTTCTCTTTCATGTTCTTATGACTTTTCTACCCGGGCACTTAAAAAAGTGTACTTGAAGAAATGCGCGATTATACGATGCTTGCCACTTATTTTGTAATTGTTTCATGAAAATGTATGCTGTTTTGTGTTTATTTGTTTAGAATTAAGCTCAAAGCTACAGAATGGGTTGTCTATGCTTTGCCCACGATGGGTATCGAAACCTGGTTTGTAGCGGTGTGAGTCCCCAGATATGCCGCTGCACCTCAGCGGGGCATTTTTTTTTAACCTTATCAACTTATATATCTATATATACATTAATTAAACATTTGTAGTGTTTCAGATGTTTTCGGAGTTTTAATCGTGAAACGTTACTCAAAGATTATCTGCAAAACCCGTCAAAAGGCATTACGTTTCCGCTGACTATCATGTTACAATACACCCAGGCCAGGCATGGTCAGGTGGGTTAAGGCGTTCGACTCGTAATCTGAAGGTTGTGGATTAGAATCCCCGTCGTACCAAACATGTTCCCCCTTTTAGCTGTGGGGGCGTTATAATGTGACGGTCAATTCACTATTCGTTGGTAAAAGAGTAACCCAAACGTTGGCAGTGGGTGGCGATGACTAGCTGCCTTCTCTCTAGTCTTACACTGCTAAATTAGGGACGGCTAGCGCAGATAGATCTCGTGTAGCTTTACGCGAAATTCAAAAAAATAATACTTCCACAGTTCCAAGAGAAAAGTGAGTTCTTTCGTGACCTAAAATCAAATAGATAAATGCACAAGTAGTACAAAAAATATGCTGTCGAAATTCATTGTTATATCAAACCTGAGACGATTATCTAATAACCGTTTTATTCGCTAATGATAATATCAAATTGTAATTTCTTTATGTTTACATGGCCTGGCATGGCCGAGAGCGTTAAGGCGTGCGACTCGTAATCTGAGAGTCGCGCCAAACATGCTTGCCCTTTCAACCGTGGGGCGTTTTAATATGTCGTTCAATCCAACTATTCGTTGGTAAGAGTAGCCCAAAACTTGGCGGTGGGTGGTAATGACTAGCTGCCTTCCCTCTAGTCATACACTGCTAAATTAGGGACGGCTAGCATAGATAGCCCTCGAGTAGCTTTGTGCGAAATTCCAAAACAAACAAACCATCTGTTATGTTTGCATATATAAGGTTAGCGCCTTACAAAATACTCGATTGCGCTATCTAGCGGTGTTATAATATTATTACTGAACTTTGCAAATCAAAACTTGGCTAGTTAAATTCGCTCGAAGTATCTAACAGGGAGTAACCTATTATAAATTATAAAAATTAAGGCAAATTTTTATTACAGTCTGCATAATGATTATTTTCACTGATTAAAGTATTTTATAGAATTCAATTTTTTCTTTTGCGATTTTACATTAATATATTAAGATTTATAATCTACAGTTTATCACGACCTTATTTGTTTAATTCGTCTGAACAGTTAACATCCTCATAGATTGTTACTTATACTCAACAACCATAGTAACAATTTTCAATAACAGTGATAATAGAATCATGAATACCACTGATTGTAAATAAATTAATAGCATCAAGATCCAAATATTTAGCGCCATCTATCCGTTTGTATTTGAAATATGATGAAACTATTTTTGTTCCTACACTAATTTCACACTTCTCACATCACTTGTCGAGAACAATAGTTGAATACAGCGATTACTTATTACTAAAAGTCCAGCAGAACCTTTCTTATTCAAACATTATTAGCAGGAGACGTATAAACTTCACGGGCCTTTGAGCCTACTATTACATTTTTAGGAGGCCGACAGGCTTGTATTCCTCTGAAACTTTATGGAATTATCTAATGGATATTTTAAATCCAAACTATTCTATTCTAATGTAGAATCTACTCTACATTCAGTGACCAGAATCAACATATGACGCTGTTAACATATATTCTACATTCGGTTATCAGAACCACACTCAACAAACAATACTGTTAATATCCACTCTACATCCATTAGAACCATACTCAAAAAACCAATACTGTTAGCATTCACTCCACATTCAGTTACCAGAACACTTAACATACAATACTGTTAACATCCACTTCACATTTAGTTATCAAAACAACACTTAACAAACAATTCTGTTAAAATCCAGTCTACATTTAGTTATCAGAACAACAGTTAACAAACAATACTGTTAGCATCCACTCCACATTCAGTTACCAGAACACTTAACAAACAGTACTGTTAACATCCACTCTACATTTAATAATAAGAAGAACACTTAACAAACAATACTGTTAGCATCCACTCTACATTCAGTTATCAAAAGAACACTTAACAAACAATACTGTTTACATCCACTTTACATTTAGTTATCAGAACCACACTTAACAAACAATACTGTTAACATCCACTCTACATTTAGTTATTAGAACAACATTTAACAAACAATACTGTTAACATCCACTCCACATTTAGTTATCATAAGAACACTTAACAAACAATACTGTTAACATCCACTTCACATTTAGTTATCAGAACAACACTTAACAAACAATACTGTTAACATCCACTTCACATTTAGTTATCAGAACAACACTTAACAAACAATACTGTTAACATCCACTTCACATTTAGTTATCAGAACAACACTTAACAAACAATACTGTTAACATCCACTCTACATTTAGTTATCAGAACAACACTGTTAACATCATTATAGTTATTATGTTTTCAACCTCAGTGTGACAGGATACATAACTGGATTTTTTACATTACTATGGTAAAATATAACGATCCTCATCTCTCCAAGAGAAAAGTGGATTCTTCAGTTACTTTCATTTGAATTCAGTTTAATCTGTTTTACATAACTCACCTATTTCATAAAACTCAGTTTGGACCGGAATGTTTAGAAACAACATTCCTGATAACGTATTCAAATAGCTTCATCATGACGTAGTTCGTCACGTGGATAGCGAATCTATTGACTATATGGATTATTTATTTCACGCATCTTTCTTTATTTGTCTCGCGACTTCCATCGGTTAAACGATAAATTTGAGGGCTTATTACTCTCAAAAATCGGATTTAGATATTGCCGATGGGCACAACACAAATATCCAGTTATGCAGCTTCCCGGTTAATAACAAATAAAAACCATCAGTATGGGGCGTTATATGCATTCTATAAACATTTCAATAAGAAGGTTCAAAGTTACTCTTTATTTTTGGTAACATCTAATGTATCATTTAATACTGATAGCTTACAAATCGTGTATGAATATAAAGCTTCAAGTAATGAAAACAAGAAACCTGAGCACTTAATGAATATGAAAAATCTTCCTCAAAAGGAAATAGTAAAAATTATACAAATATCATTTCTTCCTTTACCATTAAATGATATAACTTAAGTTTGTAATAAATCACGTAACTGTGGCCCAATATGTAACTTAAGTTTGTAGTAAATCAAGTAACTGTAGCCCAAGGTATAAATTATGTATATAATAAATCAAGTAACTGCAGCTCAAGATATAACTTATGTATGTAACAAATCAAGTAACCTAAATCCATGATATATATAGCTTAAGTATGTCATGAAACAAGTAACTACAATCCAAGATAAAAATTGATAATGTAAATTTAAATGTATCATTAATAAGAAGTAACAACAGTTAAACTAAACAAATTTGTTTTAATAAAGAAAAGGAAAATACAACTGTAATATATTAATATAAAACTATAATTTACAACTGTAATATACAATTGTAATATAAAATTGTAACATAAAACTGTAATATACAACTGTGATATATAAATCATTCTTCACGCGTTGTTTTTCCCATCTTGCTCATCAAGGAATTTGTTGGATTGAATATTGCATAATTAAGTCTATTTGTACTAATGAACTAGTGTTTGAACTAATGACATCAAAATGAACAATTTCACAGCATGAAAAAACACTTTATAAATTATTTGGTTATGATTTTGACTGAGTTTGAATGTTTTCGTATTAGAGACAGTTTGATAAAATATTCGCAGTTCATAACAAACTTATCAAACCAAGAATAGAAATAAATTACTAGTTCGACCGAATACGCTTGAAATATTTGAACAAAATAATTTTCTTTAAAGATGACCAGTTACAATTCTGAACCAGTTCGTTCATAATCGGTGTTGGTAATATTTATAATCAACGTCTGTTTCGTATATGAGAAAATACAACCTTAGAAAGTAATTCGTGTGAGGATGTATAGAGTAATTATTTGGAAATAGGCACACAACTACACAATGGGTTATCTCAGCTCTGCCCAACACAAGTATTGAAACCCGTTTTCTAACGCAGACATTCTGTTGTTCCCCTGGGAACATTAGATAAATAAATAGGCGATTGATATAATATATATATAAACGTAACGTAGTAACCGTGGCTCTAATATAAATTATTCATAAAGTGTATATATATATGTGTAATTATTACGTCAGACCATATAGTTCTAGTGGCAAGCGTTTGTCACTGCGCCCTCTAGTTTACAAATTACGAACTACCACCTAAAATTATGATTAGTTTCCTTTCTGTTGATGTGGCATGCTTTGCTCTATCTTACATTTTGCAAATTTATATTCATTATTTTTCTAAATAGTTCGTTTCTAATTTGCATCTCTCTCAGTAATTTTTATCATTTCCTTCTAAAATCTAAAGTCCTGATGGATCAGTTCTACTGGACAGTTTGAATACTCACGTTGTCTAAAGTCATCCTGATGGAAAAATTATATTGGACAATTTGAGCATTCATGTTGTTTAAAGTCTTTTGATGGAACAATTCTATTGGACAGTTTGAATATTCACGTTATCTAAAGTCATCCTGATTGAACAATTCTATTGGACAGTTTAAACCCATGTTGTCTAAAGTCATCCTAATGGAACAATTCTATTGTGCAGTTTGAATATTCATGTTGTTTAAAGTCTTTTGATAGAGCAATTCTATTGGACAGTTTGAAACCCACGTTGTATAAAGTCATCCTGATGGAACAATTGTATTGGACAGTTTGAATACTCACGATGTCTAAAGTCATCCTGATGGAAAAATTATATTGGACAATTTGAACATTTATGTTGTTTAAAGTCTTTTGATGGAACAATTCTATTGGACAGTTTGAATATTCACGTTATCTAAAGTCATCCTGATTGAACAATTCTATTGGACAGTTTAAACCCATGTTGTCTAAAGTCATCCTGATGGAACAATTCTATTGTGCAGTCTGAATATTCATGTTGTTTTAAGTCTTTTGATAGAACAATTATATTGGACAGTTTGAATACTCACGTTGTCTAAAGTCATCCTGATTGAACAATTCTATTAGACAGATTTTGTAAGACTCATGTTCCATAACATTCAAGTTAATAACTTATCACTTGGCATCCACATGAGAACCAGCAGACAAGGTTTGTTTTGTTTTTTAAAACTGATTTGTCGGCTTTAAAAAACGATCTCACCCAGGATACTTTGATAAACGAGTAGGAATGCATTTTTTGTTATTATCATATCTAATAAATTGAAATAATTATAATAATAAATGTGTTTCGGTTTTTTTAAATAAATATTTATAGATCTCAGAAAGTCACTTATAACTACTTGAAATTGAGATAAGTGATACAAATCAACCCTAAAGTTTATTAATAGACGCATAATGTAAATATATTTCTTCGTTACACATAGTAACGCTGTTTGCAGACAACATTTACCCCCACCCAGTGGTTTATGATGCTAAGAATCAGGTTTTGAAACCCGTCATGAGCAGAGCACAGATAAACTTGTCAGTTGGTTTGCGCTCAACAACAATCAAACCAAATGGGAAAATCGATCCCCGAAATATAATACAATTTTATTTCTGTCACCACGTGTCTTGTGGAACAAAGAAACTTCTTACACTTTTATTTCTGTCACCACGTGTCTTGTGGAACAAAGGAAATTCTTACACTTTTATTTCTGTCGTCACGTGTCTTGTGGAACAAAGGAGCTTTTTACACTTTTATTTCTGTCAGCACGTGTCTTGTGGAACAAAGGAGCTTCTTACACTCTTATTTCTGTCATCACGTGTGTTGTGGAACAAAGGAACTTCTTAAACATTTATTTCTGTCATCACGTGTCTTGTGGAACAAAGGAACTTCTAACACTTTTATTTCTGTCAGAACGTGTCTTGTGGAACAAAGGAACTTCTTAAACATTTATTTCTGTCATCACGTGTCTTGTGGAACAAAGGAACTTCTTAAACTTTTATTTCTGTCGTCACGTGTTTTGTGAACAAAGGAACTTCTTAAACATTTATTTCTGTCGTCACGTGTCTTGTGGAACAAAGGAACTTCTTAAACATTTATTTCTGTCGTCACGTGTCTTGTGGAACAAATGAACTTCTTAAACATTTATTTCTGTCGTCACGTGTCTTGTGGAACAAAGGAACTTCTTAAACATTTATTTCTGTCGTCACGTGTCTTGTGGAACAAAGGAACTTCTTAAACATTTATTTCTGTCATCACGTGTCTTGTGGAACAAAAACTTCTTAAACATTTATTTCTGTCATCACGTGTCTTGTGGAACAAAGGAACTTCTTAAACTTTTATTTCTGTCGTCATGTGTCTTGTGAACAAAGGAACTTCTTAAACATTTATTTCTGTCGTCACGTGTGTTGTTGATGTTCATTTGTTCGTAGACTTCAGAACGTGTGATAAAACTGATATTCCCGTTAAAGGTTTGTTTAGTTTGGCGAATAAACTACATTATACCATTCCAGAACTAGACACTGGTTTATAATTATTCAATTTAGCCAGCAAAAAATGTACTTCCTGCAATATAGTGCCGTCTCCGTCATTATCTTCTTGGTCATCATGGCGAACAGGAAACAACTGTCCAGTGATTCAAAAAACCAAATTAGTAATGTCGAGAAACCCACTGGTTGAGAATTGTATATGCAAAAACGGCTCGTTTGGGTTGAGAAAATATTTTAAATAGAAGAGCGAACAACGTTTCGACCTTCTTCGGTCATCGTCAGGTTCACAAAGAAAGAGGTAACTGACCAAAAGCTGACCACATGTTTGGAAGGGGTTGTGTAACTGAGTGTCACAATGTAGAGGGCAGGATTAGATGTTTGAATATATAATTTTATCTATAATATTAATATAGGTATAATGGTGTTCCTTTATATTGGTTTATTTTGGGTTTAAGTTGTTGCATAAGTAAGGCTTCTTTAATTTTGCGTTTGTTTATGTTTGTTTCTTTATTTAGTATTTTAGTGTTTTCTATGGTTATGTTGTGTTCATTTGACTTGCAGTGTTCGAAAACGTGTGAAGGTGACTTTTTATGTTCTTTAAATCTGGTTTCCATTTTTCTACTTGTTTCTCCATATAGAAGTCGTGGCAGTTGTCACATTGTATTTTATAAATAATGTTTGTGTGGTGTTTGTCAGTGTTGTTCTTACACCACCCCTTCCAAACATGTGGTCAGCTTCCGGTCAGTTACCTTTTTCTTTGTGAACCTGACGATGACCGAAGAAGGTCGAAACGTTGTTCGCTCTTCTATTTAAAATATTTTCTCAACCCAAACGAGCCGTTTTTGCACATAAAAAAAACAAATTATTGTAAAATACAAGTCTCGTGTGTCTCTTTCCGGTATTGTTACACAACTTAAGGTGCAGAAATCTACTGTTCAAAGCATAATTGTCAAGTTTAAGCTCACAGGATCAACTGCTAACCTCCCTCGTACCGGACGCCCCATCAGAATTCCAGAGAGAACCAAAGGAAAGTTATCAGAGAAGCTAGCAGGAGCCCTCGTTTAACATGTAACGATATACAGATACCAGTAAGGGAAACTGGGGTTGAAGTTAGCACTTCCACAGTTACGAACATGTTACGCTCTTTTGAGTTCAAAACAGGCCGTCTTCATAGAACTAACTCCATATTTAAAGCCTGTTTATTTAGAAGCACGATTGAGGTATGCAAGAAAGCATGTAGATAAACCCATTACCTATAGGAAGAGTAGTCTTTTTTCAGACGAGAGTGAAATTAACCTATTCGACCACAATGATATTCGCTATATTTTCCGTAAGAAGGGGGAACTAAAGCTTCAAAAGAATACCGTCCTTACAGTTAAACACAGAGGTGGCTTAATCGTGCTATGGGATTTCTTCAGCTCTTCTGGTGTAGGCGGCCTTCACCCCGTCAACGGAATCATAAAAATAAGAATACGTTTATATATCAGGCACTTATATCAAGAATGATGCTCGGAACTTACTTTTTACGTTATGAGGAAAAACGTACTCTCGGAGCAGAGATACGAACACTTTCTGTCGTAACTGTGCTTAAAATAAAAAAACAAACGATTACTTCTACTGTAGTTCAGACTAATGTTTATTAAAGCAGTCAATAGCCTCCAACCAAAAAATATGAAATGTTTTGACGCTTTCTACGTAATCTTCATAGTTATTTATGAAACATTTGGTTTCAAGTTTTGTACGTACCACGCTGGTACAGCAGTGAGTTTTGGATTTATAACACTAAAATGAGGAGTTCGGTTCAACTGAGTGGACACAGCGAGTTGCATAACGTGGCTTTGCGAAAATAAATACACACAATATCTGTACTTCTGACCAGTCATTTGGCATTATTGCTTTATAATTCGTTACACAACCTTGTGCCCAACATTTACAATATGTCACGCTACATATATTACTACAATAAGTTGATGGAACTTTATCTGGTTTCAGTTTATTGAAACTGTTTATTGTAACGTGTAGGTTTGTTTGACCAATATAAATCCCAGCTTTATCTTTCAACTGACTCATTTGTGTCAATCATTAACATTTGCTTAATCTTATTCATGAAGATAAAAATGAATTGAATAAGTTGGTTGTTACTTAAAAACGTTAAATAACCGAACCATTAATCGTAGAATATCAACTGAGTTTAACTTTGTTATTTAATTTGTTTTATTAGGTCAACCCATATTTAATGTCAGAAAATTTAATACAGAAAATGCATTATCGTTTCTGTCTTTGTAGAAGATTTAATGACTAAAATATTTAGTAAGACGTGCATAAAAATGTTCAGACAAATTAAAGAAACGAACTCAACTCCACTTTTTCAGATCATTAATCAAATAAACCCTGATGAGGTTGAATGTATCTGAGGAGTACATCAGACATATAATAATTTATGAGTTTGAAAGAAGAGCAGCAGAAACTACACGAAACATTCAAGTTGTTTATGATGTGGAGTCTCTCAATGAAAGAAATTCTCGAAGATGGTTTTAGAAGTTCAGATTAAGTGACTACAACTTAAGTGATGAGTTTAATTATGACTTATTTCAGACTACATTCGATAAAGATTGGGCTGTAACAGTTAAATAATTGACACAGAAGCTTAATTAAACCCATTCAACAGTTTATCGTCATCTGCAACAGCTTAGAAAGATGTAAAAACCTAGAAAATGGGTTCCCATTTGAGTTGACAGAAGCCAACATTAGAGAAAGATTGAAATTTGCAATTTTCTACACTCTCTCAAACGTAACTCACCTTTTTTGGACAGGTTATTGATTAGAGATGAAAAATAGATATATTATGAAGATGTTAAGCGCCGCAGACAATGGGTCAGTGCAGGGAAACTAGCTATAAAATAGCCCAAAATGGACCTCCACACAAGGAAAGTCTTGTTAAGTGTTCGGTGGGATATTGTTGGTGTGATCCACATTGAGTTCCTGCCCCTCAGACTTTTATTGTCAACAGTTAGAACGCTTGAACGTTGCGTTGAAATAAAATAGGCCTGCTTTGATCAGTTGTAAAGGTGTTGTGTTACACCAGGAAAAGGCAGGGCCCCATACATCAAGGATCACACATGTAAAGATTGAAGAGGTAGACTGGGAAAACATTCACATCCTCCTTATTCTTCAGACATTGTCACCATCTGATTACCATCTACTCCGACGTTTGGAGAACGATTTTGATTAAAAAAAAGCTTGGAACACATGAAGATGTCAAAACTGCTCTCTCTACGTTGTTTTCCTCCAAATCCAAAGTATTTAATAGAAGTGGTATTCAGAAGCTTGTGAATCGTTGATAGGAAGTAATTAATAATAATGGAAGGTGTATAATTGATTAAATATCATTAAAAGCGTTTGAAATACTTTCTCTTTTTCTCAACCTAAAATCATTCGTTACTTAATGAACAACCTGATACAAGCAGATCTGAATATTATATTATTAATCCATACTGGACCATTACTAAATTCGTTCAACACACAACACTTTATCTGTGCTAGCAGTGTTTAAGTTAACAGTAAAAAAATTAAAAGAGAGGGAGCTGGTCATCAGCACCCACTGACAACTCTTGGGCTACTGTCTTGCAATCAGTAGTGGTATTAATCAGGATATTATAACGCCTCCATGGTTGAAAGGACAAGCGTGTTCGGTTGGACTAGGATTCAAGCCAGTGATTACCAAATTGCGAATGAAGCGCTTTAAACACATAATCATGTTGGGCAAAAGTAAGATTACAGGCTCAAACTGCAACCATATACGACCAGCATGTTCGGAAACAGGACTTGAATTCGCTACCTTCCTAGAGACTCCAGCATCCGAACCAACAAGTCAGGTCAAGCTCAAATTGTCCATTTATTATATTTTGTGTGTTTTTTTGTTATTAAGAATAACTTTAACTTTGAATTTGTTTATTTTTGCCCGAAAACGTTAGATTTACCAAAATAAATGTGAGCAAGAGCTAAGACTAATATTGAGCTTATCTTTGAAGTTGATCCAACATTGGGTACACTTTCTTAGTTGATTGGTTATGCAATAAAAATTAAACATACTATATTTTTATACAGAACTGTTTTAAATAACAGTTAAAATACAAAATAACAACCTTAGGTTATCTTCAGTAAATAAAGTTTGTAAATTTATTTCTTCATTAGACAGAATATCTAATTAATAAATAAGATTAAAGTAACCTACTTATCCAAATAATCCATACAAATCTAGAGTATCTCTTGTTTTATGCTGTCCAGAACAGGAACATTAAGTGGTGTGATTGTTAAGCTTTTCTAACGTTTTAACATAAGCGAATTATTGAGTAAAATCCATACTGCTCAATGCCTTGTAAATAAACCCCGAAACCAGATGAATATTAATTAAAAGTGGATTAAATTTAAGAGTTAATGTTTTTAATAAAATAAATGTAACTTATTTTATGAACCCTTTTTCTTGTTGAATTCCCCGTTAGTTTACACTTTCAATATAATTGTAATTACATTTGAATTTGTTACACATAAATGTCTATTGAAATAAAACAAACAAACAACCATGAGATTGGATGTAAGAAGCATTTAAACCATCTCATAAATGTGTTGTCTAGGTTGTCTAATGCGTATGAATGCTTGAAACATGTTTCACAGTTGTTAAAACTGTAACCAACACAAATGATTCTGGTTTTTGTTCTGAGGTAATGAATACGATGTTTGCTTATGCCCGTTCATCAAAAGCACCTTTGATCCCTGTGTATAACATAAAGCCGCTTCCTTATTGCAAAACATCTGTGATAAAATTATTTTTGGCCACCAACACTCAGCAAAGTAAAGTTGATTATAATACTTATCAGATAATTTCCGTATCATGTTCCAACCTTCAATATTTCCAAAACCGCTGGAGCTTGGAGTGCAGTATTCTGATAGAACGTTCTAGCCTGACTTGTCAGCCAAAAATGTGAACCGTGATCATGACTGAGTTTAGTTTAGATATATTGAGGTTATTTACCTCTCTATAAAAATATTTCCTGAAGGTGTGGCAGAACAGTGATTTCTGTGCTTTTCGATATCGAGACTATGTATAAGTAACGACACATGTGTCACCAGGTTTCACATTTCAATGATTGAAAGTCGCAGATTAATGGTTTATGTTCAAACACCAAAAATAAAACTAATAAGCAGATTTCTTTAATGCTTGCGTGTCAAGTCAACAAGTTAGTGTTTAAACAGCAATAATTTTTAACACCATATCATATTCCTGAGATGTTAATACAACAAATATTGTTTTCTAAAAATTATCACTGTACAAGTTCACATTCATCCTAATTAGGTCATTATGAATTTCAGGTCAAAGGAAGGTAACGATACATTTTTTAATATATATAGATATAAATTACCTGCTGCATGATAATAAGAACTTTCCTTCAATACCAGACTGGTAATCTGCACTTATTGGCTCCAAAGTTATTCCTTTCAAATGTCAAAAGTAGGGGAACCAACAGAGCCAATAGAACTAATAATAATAATAAAAATCTCAGGAAACTGTAAATATTTCATCAGATTCTCTTTAAGTAGTCCAGGATAGACGACGGCCCAACATGGCCAGGCGGTTAAGGCATTCGATTCATAATCTACAAAAAAAGGGTTCGAATCCCATAACATCAAAGATGTTCGCCTTTTTAGCCGTCACTGTCAATCCTACTCTTCGTTGATAAAAAGTAGCTTATGAATTGATGGTGAGTGTTAATGACAAGCTGGTTTCCCTCTATTTTTTCACTGTTAAATTAGGGACGGATATCGCTTATAACTCTCGTGTATATTTTCGAGAAACCCAAAAACAACATAAACGATCGTCTATTTCAATTGAATGCGTTAAAAAGAATAATTACAATGAACCTGGCGAGATATAAATCTAATTATTTTTTTGTTTTTTGTCTGTAGTTAACTGTAGAAAGTTAAAATATGAGATATCTATGCTGTACTGACCACTGGTATCGAAACTCAGGTTTCAGAGCTATAAGTCTTCTGCTGAACCATTTAATATCAATATCTGATTGTACAATTAATTTATTGTTAGCTCTTTTTAAATTCAATATATCATAATACAAACTTTTGCTTTTTTGTTCAATTTCAATAACACTCAAATATGATGAAAATGAAGAAAAAATTGAAACAAACTGACTGTAAATAAAAATATAAAAGTTTGTTTGTTTTGGAATTTCGCACAAAGCTACTCGAGGGCTATCTGTGCTAGCCGTCCCTAATTTAGCAGTGTAAGACTAGAGAGAAGGCAGCTAGTCATCACCACCCATCGCCATCTCTTGGGCTACTCTTTTACCAACGAATAGTGGGATTGACCGTCACATTATACACCCCCACGGCTGGGAGGGCGAGCATGTTCAGCGCGACCCTCGGATTACGAGTGCACGCCTTAACGCTCTCGGCCATGCCAGGCCATAAAAATGTAAAACACAAAATAAAATACATCTGAACTCAGACGATTATTAAATTAGAATAATTGAAATAAAATTAACCTTGACCTACTTGGGTCTGCAGTATTACAAAGTTAAGACATTGTGAGGTTTAACTGAAAGGTTAATGATTACATGTGCTCTTCAAACTTGTCTGAAATATATATATATATCTTTTCCAAAATCTCGCTGAAACCAAGTACTAGAACTATTTACTGCAAAAAGTGATCTGTTATTTGCATCATTGTTTTCTAAATACAACCATTTGAATTTTGGTGGATTGACAGGACAAGCAGAGGTCACTTCATATGTTTATTTTGAGCACCCGAGTTTGTCAGAGAGAGGCATTATTTTTAAAAATCTTATAGGGATAGGACTAAAACTTACGTTTAGAGAACATACTTTGGCAACGATAGATGTTTGTTTTTCAGCACAAACCTGCACAAAATGCTATCTGTATGCGCTCTGTCCATTACGGGTATCAATACCCGGTTTTTAGAGTTGAAAGTCCGCAGATATGCTACTTTGCCGGAGAGTGGGGTGCTAACGTATTTAGCTGTAAAAAAAAGATGGTGAGTCTTTGTAACTTCTTTTGAAACCTGCTGTAAGCAGATGTAATTACGTGTGTAGCTATGTTTGTACAGACCAGATTTTTATGTTAAACGTCTCGAATCTTTACATTAAGGCTCTGAAAATATCTGCATGCAGAGCCCCCAACACTTCAAACATAGTTAACTTTTTCTGGTTTTCGTATTTACGTGCTTAACGAATTGGCCTTAAATATATCAGTCCCATTCAGTCATTGCTGGGGAGCACAATGACTGTTCACTAGACACAATTATTAAAATATATAAAATATTCATACGTTCAGTATGGTTGGTAGAGAACAACCCTGTCTGTTAAGGGAATTCACACGTGGGGCTGAAGAAGAACGTCTATTCCGCGTCCCAGAAACACTGAGATATGTGAGCAGACTCACAACCCCATAAACCGTATTTCGAGCACAAACAGCCAATTGTATAATTTTGTGCTAAATTCTGAACCAAACTATTGTTTCTGAGCACCTCCTGTTGGGAAGAGCACACAACTATCGTCTTGTGCGTTTTTCCTGAAAACAAACTGTCTCATACGTTAAGTTTTTATTGTTGTTTTTTGTCCCCGGGATAAACAATGTGCACTCAGTGCGAATGCACAGAAACCAGAAGTGGTTGTATAAGACAATGATAAGCTTCCTGAAATAAAAATAAATATAATCCAACATTAATATTATTTTTTACAAACACCACAATGTTTTTCAGCCTGTTTTTAGTTCAGAGGGAGAATATACAAGGATATTTTACTTCAATTACTTTTAAATAAAATAATCAGAATAAAAATGCAAATCTGAAGTTCTCTTACTTGTTTGCTATTGAGAAATATTAATTTTTCTTTTAGATGCGGCACAGCATACATGGGTTTATATCGTGATTTTTTTCAAGTAAAAAGTATTTAATGATGGCTCTTAACATATTTGAGATGAAATTACAGTTTTAGACTCAAGATGTCAACCATTTCAATTTATATATTTAACCACGCCCAAACCACGCCCTAGGTCTCATAGATCACTTTAATCCCGCCTAAAAGAACTTCAAATTAAGGGTAATCTGGTAGGGATCTTGATAACTAATAAAATCAAATCGTGAATACACAATGAAACGTTCGGTGTTATTGGTTCACAGAAAAGTAGGAAAAAAGAAAGAAAGAAAAGATGTCATACATTATTTTGCTCTAAACCTGTCTGAAGGAATACCAAGTGCTGGGGCTAGTGAGGATTATCTCTCGTTACTAATACGTGGAACTGTTTTTAGATATATGATATTTACATTTCTGTATACATTATGTGCTCTGTCTAGCTCAACGCGTAAAATGTTGCTTTTCAACAGTACCCCAAAATTATTTAACCCTGCACTGATTAGCGACGATTTATCGGAGCTGGGAGGATATTTTAGATTTTTCCAACTCGAAATAGTTAGGTCTTGTCTGGCATGTAGACTATTGATATTTGCCAACCTTAAAAGAAAAAGAAAAACAATGATCAATCGAAATTTTCTATAAATATATTAAGACTCCTAAAGTAATAAAAGTACTGTCATCAGTTGTAAAAAGGCAGAATAAGCTTCTCCTCAAACAGTTGGGACGGCTAGCGTCGAGAGGCTTTGTGAAGCTTTGCGAGAAATTCAAAAATAAACAAACAAATGACTAAAAGAGGAATAGTTTCGTCATTTCCGGTGATATTTCGTTCTACCACCTCCTCTCTTTACGTCTCAAGAACACAACAACCTAGACATGTGTATCACATTATTAGTACAATCAACAGGTAAAGTTACGTCAGAAACATCAGTTTCATAGAGCTGTGCTCAATATATCCCAGTCTCTTCTGAACCTGTTGCATCTTGGAGTAAACGCTAAAATCCTTTGTTATCATGGTGCGTGACAATCCAGTTTACGATCTTAAGGTAATTTTAGGAAGATTTTTTCATCTATATGAACAGTAACTTATATTAAATCTTTCCTTGGTTTATGTAACATTATAACCTGAACAACCCCTTTTGATTTATAAAACTATATTAACTCACTGTGTGTTGAACAGATAAATTATATCATTACAAATTATTTCAACTTTTTCCAGCTTGTTTTTTTTCCGTAAATAGCTGTAATATTATTGAAAAATTGTTTGATTTTTGTTAAGCTTTGTTTGTTTGTTTTGGAATTTCGCACAAAGCTACTCGAGGGCTATCTGTGCAAGCCGTCCTTGATTTAGCAGTGTAAGACTAGAGGGAAGGCAGCTAGTCATCACCACCCACCGCCAACTCTTGGGCTACTCTTTTACCAATGAAAAGTGGGATTGACCGTCACATTATACACCCCACGGCTGGGAGGACGAGCATGTTTGGCGAGACTCGGACGCGAACCCGCGACCCTCAGATCACAAAGCGCACGTCTTAACGCGCAAGGCCATGCCAGGCCTTTTTTGTTAAGCAATATTGGATGTTTAGATACAATAAACATAAGTTAAGTTGAATACTTCAGTCATTATTTACGAAGATAATTCTTTAAAAATAAATATTGAGTTTTTAATATCAACGAAATTTTTATTCACAGTTTTGTTCAGAACACAGTTTCAGAACTTATATTAATAAAATGCCTTTATGTCGTTATTATAAAACTTGGGTTTTACAATTTTATTATGTTTTTGAGTTACAAATATTTCGTGTATTTATATCGAATATTACATGGAAGCACATATTATAAAACAGCATCAAGACCTTATTAAAAGCAAGATTTATGTATCAAACATTTAATTTTCTCGATGATATACCTCACCCAGAAAGTGAAAAGTTCTGATATTTTCAGATTTCTATCAGGAATTTACTATATATGTCACAATGGTTTTGATTTTTTTAAACCTGTAAGAAGAAATTATTTGCTTATTAAATAAATTAAATATTTTCCTTTTTAAATAAAATGTTGATAGGTACGAGAGATTTATATTTTTGCACTCTTACATATCTCTAACTCTAAATCATCATTTAATACCAGAATGCATATTGTTATAAAAACTGACTTGTTTAGGTTTTGTGGGTACTGCCGAAGTGAGATAACTTCGTTTGCTAAATTATTATAAATGTTTTAGAATGATAGAAACTGGCTTACACAAAATAATACATTTTGTTAGTAATCATCACAGACGGAATCTGATATACATTTTTCCATACATCAACAAAAGTATCAGTAGGATAAAATACAGAGCGATTTGAATCGATAAACATGAGAACAGCTCAATACAAACTTTATAACTAAGTTTAAGAAATATCAAATGGTAAATAAAATCATGTATGTTTCTATCGTAAAGCTCCCAATGTTTAAAGGATGAAAAAAGAAGTTTATATTTTTTCTAGAAAAGAAAGTCTTGATAAAGGCAGCTGTTGGAATAATAATACACTGCTGGTCAAAATCTTAAGGCCAATGAACATGAAGAAAAACATAAATTTTGGGTTGGTTTTTTTGAGTAGAGCTTCAAAAGATGAAAATAATAAAAGAAAAGATAAGATAAAAATTAAAAAAAATTTAGCATTCAATAGGGAAAATGTGAACACTACGAAATTAGTCAAATTACAAGCTGGTCAAAAGTTTACGACCATACCAAAAAGACTTCCTAGTCAGAACGAGAGGTCTCAGAAGTGAGTTGCACGGCCATCATTACGAATATTTGCATGGTATGGTCGATATGAACGTTTACAGAAGGCTGGCTGGAATGTTATTGCAAGTGGTAAAGATTGCTTCACGAAGATCATGCACTATTTGGAATTGTCGTCCATTTCTATAGACTTCTCTTGCTATCCACTCTCAAATATTTTCAATTAATTTTAGCTCGTGCGAGCACGCTGGATGGTCCAATGGAATCACGTTATTTACAATAAAAATTCCTTTGTCCTGCGGCAATTGTGGATTGAAGTGTTGTCCTGCTGAAAGATCCAGTCATTTCAACATAAGCGGGGGCTTTCAGACAATAAGGATGCTCTCTCAAACATGCCAGTGCAGCCAGCTGCTGTTTGACATCCCTGGAGCTCCACTGTTCCATGGAAGGAAAAAAGCACCCCAGATCATTATGGAGCTTCCTCCACTGTGTCGTGTAGAAAATGTCTTCTGTGGGAAATTCTTATCGTGCCAGTAACGTTGGAAGCCATCTGTACTATCCAGATTAATTTTGTTCTCTTTCGTTCACTTTTCTATGTCCCATGTTTGGTGCTACTCAACAAAGTTGAGCCGAGCCATTTCATGGTGTGCAAGGAGGCGTGGCCTTTGAAGATGTTTACGGTTTTTAAAGTCTTTCTCTTGTAGATGCTGTCTTATTGTTCTTGAGCTGAATTTTGCGTCCATAAGGGCCTCAATCTGGTTCGATGAACGATTGGTGTATTGACGGACAACCCTTGGAAGCCTCCTTCTCAATGCCAGCGAAATTTTCTTGGGCCAACTACTCGAAATTTTCGTTCCGTATTCTTCAAGGTCTTTTAATAAATTTGAAACAGCAGTTTCACCATGCCCTATCTCACTAGCAATGGCACGTTGAGAGAGACCTTCCTTTTGCAGCTCGACAATTCTGCCACGTTCAAACTTTGTCAACGTTTTAGCCTTTGCCATGTTTTTAGTCACTGTAACAAAGAAGATGTCAGTGGGAGATGATTACAACGCTAATACTTGAACACAAATGACTAAACTTCGTTTCGTGTTTACTGATCAACGCTTCGTTTTAACATGGTTTTAAACTTTTGATCAGCTGGTATTTAGGCTACTTTCATAGTGTTCACATTTTGCCTATTGAATACTAAGAACGTTTTTTGTTTTATTTTCCCTTTTTTATTGTCATTTTTCTGCTTAAAAAAGTGGTTGAGTTTAACAACGCAAAATGCATGTTTTTTCCTTATGTTCATTGGCTTTAAGAATTTGGCCATTAGTGTATTTTAATAATTTTAGTAAGCAGACAAATTTTTCTTCCAAATACAACAATTGCCATTGATACATCTGTTTAGAATCTGTCTGAAGGATCTTTTGAAATATTTATGTACATATAACAATACAACCTTCACCACCTTAGTAACACACATCATTCAAACGTAATTATTTCGGGTGACCACACTTGTCACTGATTACTTTAAAAGCGAAATTTAAAAAGTATTCTAGTGGTTATAAAGTACGTTTGCTAAATAATTTGAGAACTAGATTTTCTAGATTTAAAACAGTACAATAGAAATTGCATTTCGCTATGCGTTATAATTTACTTAAAAATTATTGATTGGTTACAAAGACAACAATTATTTTATTGCTTCATGTTATTATTTAATATTTGTTTCTTTTTACCTCTTCCTTATTTGTTTTCTGTTTTAGTAAATTATCGTTTTCACACAGTATATTTAGTTTACATCCCAGAACCTACTTATAAATCTTTTAGTGTAACCCTTCATTCGAGACTTTGATGTATTTTTAATTATCAACACTAAAAGCATAAGATATAGAAATAGTTCATTTTCAAAATATTACAACCTATCGTCGTGTGTATACCAATAAACGTGTCAACATTCTAACCTCAGCATCAAATTAGAATTTTGAGAATATTTGGGTTATCTATTTAATTTCTGCTGTTGTTGTTTTCTTTTATTTCCATTTGCGTAGATATGATATAAATCAACTGAACAATTTCTTCTAATATTGTTTATTTGTTATTTTATCAAATACCACTGTGACTACTAATGAATTCTAATATGTATTAAGTAAGTATGAAGGAAACTTTAATTTATAGGATTTATAGCGTATGACATAGCTGGTTTACAAAACATGAATACTGACATTTCAATTGCTTTCATGGCATTTCGTACTAATGATTCACATTCACCCCAATAACAAATTCAACTAAAAACTACTAAATATATGTTATTATGAAAATTAAAACCTACTGTATACACCAGTTTTTTGAAGTTGTTAAAACAACGTATATTATCTAATATTGAAAATCTTTTGATTTTATCACAATGTTGCGGTCCGCTGAAATAAAAATCGTGACACGTATTATGATTTAGGATTTAACTGGCTCCTAGCAGGAGCTCTGGACAGATTTAACCAGGGACCGCTTTGTCTTCAACCTACTCGTGATTGGATAATAGCCAAACCACGAGAAGAAGAAATATGTATATGTTCATACATACTCATATTATTGACAGAGGCATTCACAAGCAAACTATGGTTATGGTTGGTAAGCAACCAAGCTACGGAAAAAAGACAAACAACCGGCACCAGCCGGCGACCATCACAAAATCATCGACCAATACGGGTCTTAGGGTCCTTTAGGGCGACGTGGGATCTGTAGATCCTATGCCAAAAATTTAAGGTTGGGGAAACAGGAGAATCCCGAGAAAAACCACTGTCTTCCCCTGACTCGATTTATCCCGGGAGTGTCCGAGTTAGAGTACCTGAAGTGAAAATTAAGAATATTGATGGTTAGAAAATTTTTAGCTAAAAATTGATTAGTGCACTGTATATCACGAATTTAGTAGGAGCTAAACAGGTGCCCCATGTTTTGGCTAACGTTAAATTCTTTGTTTCTTGTGTTAGCTGTTTGGCAATATCTTTCGGCTAAATTCTGGACTCTTGCACCAGGTTAAGTAATGTCCGTTGTGAATCTAAGTAGCTTATAAGAGTATATCTTAGTAAATGATATATTTGTTTTTACTTTTGCATGAGAGCATTTGACATGCTGCACATGACCACGTATCTGTATACTATGAGTGGTCTGATATAAGCTTTACGAGTGGTTGTATGTGTAGGCCTAGCGACCTTTGTGAGTGCCCCCAATACGTTTACTGAAAGTGATACGCTGGTTAACAGATTTTCAAATTTTGCACACATAGTCCGTCCGGTATAGAAACCGATTACATTTACCTCCGAAAAGTATCATAAATTTAGTAGATCAGTTTCATCTTTTTCTTTTTACAATATCTGTGAAATGTAATTCCTTTGGTTTTGTTAGGTTATAAAAGTAAACACCACCTATTACACCACTTGATTATACGATTGAGAATAGCTTGAACTCTGTTAGCTGCAACCAAGGTGTCTCTTGATGAGCTCAAAACAGCAACATCATCAGTTTTTGTGATGCATGAGTATACGATACTTTTGGGAACGGGCTGACGTTGACGTTTATTATATAATAGAGTGGGATGATGCCATATCTTTACGCTACGCCTGCCTCCATCTTGAATGGACGCGAATATATTTGCTTTGAATCGTGCTCTGGCCAATTTGTCAGTGAGAACCCTTGAGATCCACTGAATAATTTTGAGTGAAATTTTGAGATGATATAATTTGAACAGCAATCCATTGTGCTAAATGTTGTCGAATGCTTTTTTTAATATCAAGCTAGGTTGCAACTGTCATGTGTTTGTGTGCTTAAACACTTGTATGACAGTTTGCGTTAAATTTACTAGGCGATCGCTGGGCTATATTTGGAATATCACTCATGATATTATTGGTTTCTAGATAAAATAAGAGCCTCTTTGCGATTGCATTTTCCATTAAGATTTCCTGTGAAGATCAGGAGACTTATTGGCGTGTAATTGCCAGATTTTTTAAGTCTAATTATTTTCGGAATGGCTTTTATTATTGCTGTTTTCCTGTAGGTGGGAAAGTGACCTGTTTTAAGTTATGGGGCAGTGTGTTTCAGTTTTTCGATATTTATGTTTATTTGTTTTGATTGTCGCGCAAACCTACACAAGGATATCTGTGCTAGCCGTTCATAACTTAGCAGTGCAAGATCAGAATGAAGGCAGCTCGTTATCACCAGCCACCGCCAAATCTTGGGTGACTCTTTTACCAACGAATAGTGGTATTGATTGTAATATTATAACGCCCCACGACTGTATAGGCGAGCATGTTTAATGTGACGGGGATTCGAACTCGCAAATCTCTGAAGACAAGTCGATTGTCTTAACAACCTGGCCGTGATGAGTCAATTCAGTGTTTTAAGGCATTAGCTACCGATTCCTGGTAGTTGGGTTGAAACAGATCTCCGTTGTCAAACATGAGTTATTGACAATACTGTAATGATTTGGATTAAATTATGGGAGGCTTTTGATTTGGAAATCTGACGTAAGATACTGGATAAACAGTTTGGGTTTGCTAGAATTGGTTGAGGCTATGATGTCTTTATATTTGATTTTGGTGTTGTTTTTTTTGCCGAAGGGGGGGAGTTGGATATTGATTTGAATTTTCTCCAGAAAGCGATTGGATCGGTTTTGCTTTCGTCTATGGATAGGCAGAAATTTTTTCGGTTAACATCTCTATGCCGTATTATTAATGTTTTTAATGTCATTTTCCCAATAAATGAATGTCTTGTTGGGGCGGTCTCACGTAATAATAAATTGGCATCTTTCTGTCATGTGCGAGTGGATCTCGGGAGTTAATTGTTATGTTTTTTATTAAAAAGGTTTCGGGAAAAGGTAAATTATCGACCGTTTGATTATTGGGTGTGATGAAGTCTATTTCAACGGGAGGCAAGTTGAGATATGTGCTGAAGATTTCCAAATCTGTCTGTTAAAAGTTACAGACAAGGGGAGAGGTTGTTGTTGTTTTTGTTGTTTTGAATTAAACACAAAGCTACACAATGGGCTATCTGTGCTCTGCCCACCACGGGTATCGAAACCCGGATTTTAGCGTATACGTCCGCAGACATACTGCTGAGCCACTGGGGGGCCAAGGAGAGAGGATTTTCGTGAAGTGGTTTTTGGGTGGAACAGTGCAAAATGCGTGGGGTCGTAATCCCCTCCAATTTAGCTAATACGCAAAAATTAGAAATATGTAGCAAAATGTTTGCGGTAAATATCACGATATAAAGAATTATTGAGAGCTATGAATATGGGTATGTGTAACCACAAGGTCGGTTTCTTCTATAAACTTGTTAATAAAAATCTCCTTCTTGTTTGGTTTTCTGAATAGGAAATTTGTATGCTTTGAGTTTAAATCACGTAAGTAGATAATTTTGTGTTTCTAGACAGTAATTGCTGAAATACACTTGATTCTGACATCGCCTGAGAGAGTGTTTAAAAAACAACTAGCGTGAATTCTTTTGTACTAACAGGTTTAATGAGACAAACTAAAACTTTGTTATCACTTTCTCTAATAGTTTCATCGAGTGTTTTGGTCATGTCACTTTTGTATAAAACCACGATTCCTCACCTGTTTGTTAATTTACGGCTTCAGATGATAGAATACTCGAGTAATCTGAAGTCGTGGTTTCTCTTTAGATATGTTTCGTTTAGAACAATTATATCAATACAATGTTTGCTGCAAACCCTGTGCAGTGCAAGGTTACAAGTTACAATTTATAACTTTTACAATAAGTCAGTCGGGTAGCTTGTTTATATATATATATATGGATGAGGTGAATGAAAACAGAATAATTTCGATTTATTTTCACTTTGAATATCAAAATGTTCATGTGTGTGTATATACATATCTATATCTTTACACGTAGATTGAAGAAAACGTCGTAGAAAAAAAATGAGAACGAAGTCGATGAGCCAAAGGTAAGATATTTGGTGTAAAGATGTCGTAACAGATGAATTAAATGCTTTTAATTGATAAATACTTTAGTGAGAAAGAAACGTATAAAAAACAACAGCTAGAGTATTTCAGAGTACCCAAAAATATAACAATAAGTAAATGTTTTAAAATGTTTTTTTCTAGATTTTATTGTATCTCAACAAGCTCCTTAATACGTTGCTTTTACATGTTATGAGAAAAACAGCTCAATGTTGTACTAAATCCACAGTAATACTTGGTTGTGTTATTGTGACAGTTTATTTGCATTCCTCATATATATGAGTCTGATTGAGTGAATTGCAACTTGACTATAATTGAATACAACAAAGTAAGTAAATTAACTTTTGTGTTGATCGTATGCTTCACTTAAAAACAAATTGGAATAAAACGTATGTTCTATCACATGCTCTAATATATATGTTCTAATATAATGGCCATCGGGTTAGCTATGATTGCTCTCTCCATGTAAAAGAAAATAAATAAAAGAAAATTTTATAAAAAAATTACTTAACACCTTGTGTTGCTTTGTTCGTTGTTAAACACAAAGCTGGGTCCGGCATGGTCAATTATTAAGGCTCTCTATTCACAATACGTTAGTCGAAGGTTCGATTCTCTGTCACACCAAACGTGCAAATTTTTTCAGACTTTGGGAAGTTTTAATATCACGGTCAATTTCACTATTCGTTGGTAAAAGATCTTCCGAGAATTGTCAGTGGGTGGCGATGACTCGCTTCCTTCCCTCTCGTCTTATGCTGGTAAATTAGGAATGGTTACTGCAAATATCCATTTTTAACTCCCTTCGAAATTCCAAATAAACAAAAGAATAAGAAAAAATCTTAGTGTACTCACGACAGGTATCGAAACCCGGCATATAGCATTATCAACCTTTAGACTTACCTCTGACCCAATGAAAAGTCGACAAATGTTAAAATTACACACTCGTCCTTATACAAACCTTACAATAAATATATATAGCAACATTAATTTATTATATTTTGTCCTGAAGAATATTTTATGATATAAACGAAGATTTAGTTATAACACAAAAAACCCTTATGAAGGGCGATCAGTGTGAATATGAAGGACATTTCCAGCTCATTCCGTCAAGCAGCATTATTTCTACCAGAATCAAAGAAGAGATAATTAAAAAATGTATTTTTTAATAGATCGGTATTTTTCCACATGTAGGTTTCCATTGTGGACATCGAAAACGAAGTGAGATTCAGTATGACATCTTATGCTCTGTGGATAAAATTCCTCGTTCGTACCTGTGTATCCTACTTGGGATTCAGGTAAGAACACGAAGTTTATTGTCAATTTTTACTATTCGTATTGTCTAAGTCAGTAATCTGTCACACTTCATTTCTTCATATAATATCTTACATTTTTTAATACTATTATTTTGCATTAAACTCTCGAGAACTTTTTTTCAAAAGTTTTTTTCAGCCAGTATTCTTACTGATGAGTTTGATCTCAGAAAAAGTCAAACTTCTTATTTTCTCCTATTTTTCACAACATGAGAGCTTATTTTGAACTTTTGATTTATTTTTGTTCAGGTTCACAGCGTGTTGCACAATTTGTCGTTCAGAACGAAACGTTTTCTTTTGTGTTTTAATAACAGGTATGAACTGAAACATTTATTCTTAACTTCACATAAATACATCTTTTGATATCAAAATAAATATTTAAGCGTTTGGAGCACAGCGTATTGAAGTATGATACTTTGTTTGTTCATAAATATAATGGCCTGGGATGGCCAAGCGCGTTTAGACGTGCACTTCGTAATCTGAGGGTCGTGGGTTCGGGCCCGAGTTGCGACAAACATGCTCGCTCTCCCAGCCGTGAGGGCGTTATAATGTGACGGTCAATCCCACTATTCGTTGGTAAGAGAGTAGCCCAAGAGTTAACGGTGGGTGGTGATGACTAGATGCCTTCCCTCTAGTCTTACACTGCTAAATTAGGGACGGCTAGCACAGGTAGCCCTCGAGTAGCTTTGTGCGAAATTCCAAAAAACAAACAAACAAACAAAACAGTCATAAATATAATAAAGTGTTTGATGTATCATAACAATATTATAACAATCAACCTGACCTTATTTAATAGGTCATAAAGGTTTGAATTACACCAATATGTAGTACGTCAGTAATGCGTTAAAGACACATGTATTTCATTTTGTGTGTTTTGGTTAATGTTTACGATTTTCCTGACGAAAACGAAAACTTACAAATTTACTTTTGTTGTTGATCAAAGTGATTGATAAGAAATTTATATCGTTAAATAATTTTATTGTGAGTGGTATTTTAAACGAAAAAATTAAGTATGAGATGTAAATTCTTAATGTCTCAGTTTAAATCCCGAAGATGGGCAAAACAACATTCGAATCTGAAACATTACAGACGGAAAACTTTTTTTCAAACATATATGACGTATTAAATGAAAAACAGTTCACACTGTTGAAATAGAAATATTAGTATCTCAAACTAAAACTGTTTTCTTGATCTGAGTTAATACATTTCCATTTGTGTGTTTTATTTGACTTAACTATAAACACTCATCAGTAATATTTCAAATCACAGATAGCGGTGAAATTCACAAAAATTATTCAGTTGCACCTTATAAAATACTTTTTATTTGATTAAATCGTCCACTTAATGGGATGGAAGAATAAATTATTATGATTAAAATTACATATTATTGAAACACTAATATAGAAACAGTTATTTCACTTCTTTATTGTTTATCAAAAAAATTTACATTTATTACTGTTGTTTAAAATGTATTTCAATAGGTATTTGATTGCAACGCTATGTCTTCATATTGTGATACAGTAGGCATCATGTATAATTTTCCTAGATCAGCAGAAGGTGCTTTGAATGCAGACTGGACTTGTTTGTCTTGAACGAGATGTTGTCCAACCTTCACACTTAGTCATCTACCAAGAATCTTGAAGTGCACACTGTCTCCATGTAGTAAGAAGCTAACATTAATACCATGCTTTCCTATTTATACACCTTCTTATAGGACGGATTTTGGTGAAAACTCTCCAGACATCTGGCGAAATAACCAGAGAAAGAGGAATAGATGATGATTAGAGGAACATTTGGCTGCTGTTAATTCCAGTTTACACAGAAGTAATCCATTGTCATTAAACATTTAAATCCAGTAAACTTCTTCATTCGCAATCAACATAAGAAAACCACAAGAGAACATTAGAAACGACACATTCACAATACAATGAAAACTATATTCTTTCCATCTTTAAGATCGCCATTTTCTCAAATTACCATACCTCAGAGTATTGAGATTATCAATGACGATATGAATGTGTATCAAACTGTCAGTGTGGGAAAAATATCCTGAATGAAATGCTGGTCCCCAAAATGTTCTGGACTATGTTCTTAGGAAGAATGGTCAATTTATTACCATACATAAGGAATTAGCTGTATCTATTGATACTGAGAGTTCGGTAATTGACCCGCAGCTTCTATTCCAGTACTGTTCACAGCTGGTATAATCAGAAGTGAACTGGACCGAGTATTCAAGTAAGAACTATGTAGCTACCACTGTGGTCTCATGTATTACTGTTGGACACCAACACACTTGTACTGGACAGAACTATGTGAAAAGGTGTACCTGAAATGGAAAATAACCTGCCTGTTAGTGTTCTGAACGAACTTGATGATGGTTTTAACTTATGAAACTGGATGGAACTCATACAAGAAGACATACTAGTGATCTAAGACCAACAATGTGCTTCACAAGAAACATGACGTGCACATTAAGAAAAGACAATTTCTTATTGAACATTGTCGACATTGACCTCTTTGTCTTGTTATGCCATCAAGCACGAAACATTCGTTTCAAATTGTACATAAAAAGAAGCTATATTCCAAAAATAACACAATAGTAGAATCTTAGGCAGCTCCTTCATGCACTTGGAAAAAATGCATGTAACAATATTCTCCATGTGCTACTGTGGACTATGACTCTACAACTCAAGCTTACTGTTCTGAAAAAGGCACAAACCAGTCAGCAACACCAACAGTTACCTCACATGTCAAGGTCTCCAGCTACCACATGTATAAAATCTGGTGAAAATTATTTTAATTAATTCACGTATGAAAAGATGAATTATCGTGACAGTGAGTGCAATTCCTTATAGTGCAATGCACTAGCACAGGTGTTTACATTAATTTCTTTTCAACAGATCGTTACATTTAATTTGACACGTATTCTTTGGGTTACAGGTTCGAATCTCAGCCACGTAGTGCGCTACAGAAAACCAAAGTTCAAAGCATAGATACTCACATAAACGCTGAAACAATAACATACAGAGATATACAAAAATGAAAATTACAACTAGCAAGGCTTTACGCAAAAAACTAAACAATGATGAAATTATTATAATTGTATCAGTATACTTTGCAAATAGACTCCTGCAAAAATATCAAAAAGTTTATATTCAAATTCATTGATGAACCAGGTCATGCCCCCTAGTGGCACAGTGGTGTGACTGCGGACTCACATCGCAAGAAACGAGGTTTCGATAACCATGGTAAGCAGAGTACACATAGCCAATCATGTGACTTTGTACTTAATAACAAACAAAGAATCAGGTTATAGCTAGCGTGACGATGCGAGTTAGGAAATAAAATGTTTGAAAATATGTTAAGTTATTAACGCATAGTTAATATCACAGAATGTGCTTGATCATGAAGGGGGAAATCAAAATGGTTTGTATAAAAATGATATGAAATTGTGAAATGAATTAGGGTTTCAAGGTTAAATATAAATTTCATGATACGTTTTTAGAAAATCAACCAATTAAATAAGTGATTATTGAGTTACCTTGTTTTTTAGAGGATTGTATCCGTATACAAACACAGATTCTAAAACTTTACTAACTATTCCAAAGGATTATTGTTCATGACAAAACAATCATGAAATTGAGATATCACCAGTTTTGGAGATATGTTAGCAGTGGATAAGTGAGGCAAAACAAAAATTGTTAGATCATGTATCGTCGCGATTCTGTACGTCACTGTGGGTGTAAAACATGGTTTTAACTTGTTTCCTGTGGTTAAGAACCTTTAGAAAATATTTTTTTTTTACATTCCAAATGTACCCAATTTCTAAGACAATTCAAGTTAAATAGATGTTATAAGATCTTACCTCGTACCGAATGTTGACTGGATTAGGGTCCCTAAACCTGACACAAAAAATATTGTTGATGTAATGTAGCCTCGAGTTGGATCGGACTCTTGGATGCAAAACTTTGGTGTGACTATGTAAGGATATGCAACAGTCGACCCGAACATTGTCAGGTATTGCTGTCATTTTTAAATAATAAATCCATTCATTTATTGACATTTTAATGAACTAGCTTAACCTAAATTATAATATAAGTAATAGAAAAAGTTTAAGAAAGAACTTTTTGATAGAATAAAATTAAACTTGTAAAGAAACATTATAATGTTTTTTGAGTGAGGTACTTCAACTTATATTTAATGAACATTAAAAATATTTTTTACGAAGGTATTTGAACATCAACATTATCAATGAGTAACATTTATTTTAGCAATGCGTAACATTGATGTTTCTAATATATGTTTTTTTGCAAAATAAAAAATTGTGGGGGTAAGAAGAGAAAAACACACAGATTAGTCTTAGATATCTGACATGTCACTAAATTAGCAAACTTTTAGGTAATTACATCGCTGGTCTGAAAAATTAAACATTTCAGTTTGAGACTCAAAGTAAAACACAGTTTTAATGTCTCTTAAAAATGTCTTAATCAACTTGTTTTATTCTGAAACATCGTATGCTTTTAATTGAGATTATGACATACGTAATGATATATAATTAAAAAACGACATTTATCTCCACGTTCTATCTGAATCCCAAGTAGGACACACAGGAACCAACAAGGAGCTTCCTCTACAGTGTATAAAATGTCACCTATGACTCTATCTTCGTCTGTGATTTCCGCAATAAATGCCTATATGTTGCACGATAATAAGTGGACAAATAGTAAACAATTAAATGATTCAAGTATTTTAAGATGTACTCGTATGACGTTTACTTAATAAAAACCTTACTTTTCAAGGTTTATTTGGTGCTTTTCTTCTTCTTCAGCTCTTATACTAATGACGTCACGTTTCGGGATGAACTTGGAAATTTGATGGATTCCTTTATGAGCTGTTATCTCATTTTTTACAATTTTTTGTTTATTTTTCTTCTGCATAAAATGTTTATGAACAAAACTAAAAATAAATATGACTGGTCAGTTAGAATGTATCTTTCTTCGGCCAGCTGATTCTTACCTGTATTTCATCAACTTTTGACTGGGTTTCGTTTCTTGATTCGTTTGTTTCTTTCTACGTATACAGATATATAAAAATATTAATATTAAATATTAAAAGAAACCTACAAATTCACAGTCGTTTGTTTCATTCTGAGTTTAAATTTTATATACTTTTATTTATAAATTCTGAATTTGAATGTATTTTTGTTGACGCACATTCTAATGGTTTCCAAATGCGTCGAAGTTGCTAATAACAAGTAATGTAAGAAAGTGGATAAGCTGAGAAGGATAAATTGAAACCTGAAAAAAAAACAACAACGAGAAATACAAACATGATTTCCTTGAACCCTCACAGTTATCTAATAATACCACATTACAATGCATCTTGAATCCTCACAGTTAGCTAATAATACCACATTACGACGCATCTTGAACCCTCACAGTTAGCTAATACTACCGCATTACGATGCATCTCGAACCCTCACAGTTAGCTAATAATACCACATTATGATGCATCTTGAACCCTCACAGTTAGCTAATAATACCACATTACGATGCATCTTGAACCCTCACAGTTAGCTAATAATACCACATTACGATGCATCTTGAACCTCACAGTTAGCTAATAATACCACATTACGATGCATCTTGAACCTCACAGTTAGCTAATAATACCACATTACGATGTATCTTGAACCCTCACAGTTAGCTAATAATATCACATTACGATGCATCTTGAACCCTCACAGTTAGCTAATAATACCACATTACGATGCATCTTGAACCTCACAGTTAGCTAATAATACCACATTACGATGTATCTTGAACCCTCACAGTTAGCTAATAATACCACATTACGATGCATCTTGAACCCTCACAGTTAGCTAATAATACCATATTATGATGCATCTTGAACCCTCACAGTTAGCTAATAATACCACATTACGATGCATCTTGAACCTCACAGTTAGCTAATAATACCACATTCTAATCCCCGGCCCACAGATGAAAAGCAGAACGCCATAACCACTTTGACTCATTGTATCCAATTTGTTAATTCACGAACCTTTTACCTACTAGAAAATATATATAATTTTAGTTTCTGGTGATGAGTGTGATCACCCTGAGTGATCATATTTTTGAGGATACTTTCTTACATTACTTGTTATTACAAAAATACATTCAAATTCAGAATTTATAAATATACATATGAAATTTAAATTTAGAATGAGGATAAAGTGAAAGTTAGGCACACATACATATATATAAGTATCAGTGATGTCGAGAAACCCACTTGTTGAGAATTTTATATGCAAGAAACGGCTCTTCTATTTGAAGTGTTTTCTGAGCCCAAAAGAGCCGTTTTTTGCATATAAAATATATAAGTATATTTGCATTTTAAAATGTCTTAAAACTTTTTAGAAATATATCAATCATAGTGCTTAGTTAGAAACATCTTTTCTTCTTCCAAATAATATTATGGACAGTGGTGAGTTAGGCCGTTTTAACACAATTGCTCTGAAAATTTACGGGAACACTAGTAAAATTTATCTACGTTAAATTGTAATTTGAAAAACTATAGTATTTTTATCATTACAATAACGGATTTTATACCGGTCTTTGTCAAATGTACATATTTTTCATCACATTTTAATATCTTTGCGATTATCATGTTAGACCTTTGTTGTTACTTCTTTACCTTCAGATTAAAGTTTTATTCTAACAAAACCTCCCATTAAATATATCACTCACATTAATGCGTATTTTCATTAAAAATGCCGAAATTAAAGACTAACATAGGTTCTAGACATTAAATGCACAGCCTAATTAATCGAGATTAAAACATATTGATTTTTTAGCGATTTTGTGATGGTTATTTTTCCAAGAAATTACAATTCGAAGACATTCTGTGAGATGATAATTCTGCACAAAGCTCTGGTGGTTTCTGTTATTGTATTAGTTGACACTTTTACTTCGTTATATAAGCCTATTGTGCAGTAGTTTGATGTTTGTGATTTGCCACACATAAATAAAGAACACTTTGTAATATTACCTGAAGCTCGAAAGCTGGACTATCCTGCGCCATGATGACGAAAGTTTTCACAAGTAACTTCAAGATGTAACAAGTACAGATCTAGATGGGTAACTGATCACAAAATGTCATCCTAATTTCTCTCTCGGTACACCTTCCTTTTGACTGAATTGCATACAAAAAAGTTTTTAGTAGTGCGTTCTTGTGTTGTAACGAGATGGAGGAAGCAATGAGTGTAATGTAACAGGATGTGACGTAGCGATTAAACTAAACGGATGTGATTAAACTATTACACTAATGATGGGATGTTATTTCACATAAAAAATAAAACACACTTATTCCTTAAATCTGCAATTTTCGATAAGACTTCACAAGATAATTGAAGTATATTGGAGATAAAAACAGAAACTCACTGATAAAAAAGTTTTAACTGAACAAGATAAAAATGTGTACTCAAAAGTATTAGGGTTACTTGGCTTGTTTATTATTAAGCTAAGAAAATGCTGAAAGTTCAAAGTTTATGTCTTTTATTTTAGATAAGAAATCTTTATCAAAAAATTCATTGTAAAAAATACTGACACTTTCTCGCATCAACAGAAATAAACTGAATTGTATATTATTTAGATTTTTGTATATAATATGCTTATAGAATTCTCTTTTTTTTCTGTTATCGCTTTCTGAAAATGTCGTATAACGTTTAAACACAAATAACTGCTTTTTCTGTTTCAGTTCTACTTATCAAATGTCACATGTCATTTAAGTCAGTGTTTATGGTTCTCCAGTAGCAAAGCGGTATGTCTGCAGACTCACACTGCTAGAAACCGGATTTCGACACCCAGGAATGACAGAGCAAAGATAACCCATTGTTTAGCTTTGTATTTAATTAAAAACAAACAAAACAGTGTTTAGTTATTTGTAAAAGCAAACATAACGATTTATTATGGTAAATAGACCAAGATATATAAATTATCTGTGTGAAACAGGTCTTTGTTTTTCTAATATAACAACCAAAACAGTACGATAGCAGTAAACTGTTTAAACTCATAACTCTCTACAAGAACTGGATAAATGAATGTGAAGCGAGAGAAGATGGTACAATAACGTTTTACTGTACATGTTTATTACCATATGTTACGACTGCATGTGTGGGTATAGAAACGTACATGCCATGTTAAGTACAAAATTGTACATTGACAATATTCTAGATATGAAAGGATCAATCACAAAATGGTCACATATAAATGAAAAGGAAACATTTAACCTTCGAGACATCAAATAAACAAAAACAAGTAGGTAATAATTAAATGGAAGACAAATCTGATAATTTTTAACGACAGTTTGAATTCGCAGCTCTGACCTTGATGAAGGTTAACAAGATCATAATGGATTTTCTTTTTAAAGTTTTTTTAATATAGTTAAAATGTCTTCTTTTAAAACGTTCTCAAGTTGTTTTAAAGAGACTACACTTTATAACCTTATTTGAAAACGTAGAAAATTTTGCCAAGAAGAATGGAAATATTTACCAGGATTTTCAAAAACGTTCACTCTCTGAGGAACCTGTTGTTAGACAGAAAAAGTCATTACTGATAAGTGGGGAAGGGTTGAAGTCAAGACGAGAAAATCCGCAAAAATGGAAAACGAGTTGCGTCAGTTCTCATTCAAAGCAACCCATTTTACAGTGGAGATGTGGTTAATATTTCTACTATCCGCATTTGGTACACTTGACACAATAATTTTGCTTTTTGCTTTTACGGAAAACTATATTTTACGTCAAGAAGTAGGAATCATTCTGAAAGTATTTTAATAATTCAATATGCGTCTAATTCAAGTTTAAGCCCTTATTTTGATTCTAATATGAACCAGAAATTAAAATGTGTAATCAGAAAATATCTTCTAACTTAAGTGGTAGCAATATCTTAATTCTTAACATTCTAACTGGATATTTTATTTTATTTATTATAAGAAACGAGTCAAAACACTCAAATTTTTATATACAGTCTTTGACTAAAGGAATTTTGCTGTGGTGTGAGTTTTTATTTACAACAGCTACTGCAAAAACGATATTCAACAGAATATTTTTATTTTTGAATGTGTGAAACGTTTAACAAGAATTTTTTTACACATAGTATATTAAGTTAACATGTTAAATTTGAACTGAATCAGTCAGCTCGTAGAGAAAGAGGTACGTCCAAAGACATAAAGTTTTACTGTAATATTAGATCTTCATCACACAGGTATGACTTAACTTGTTTAGTGCGCATGAGAGAAAAACGCCTGTACCTTAATTTTTATGCTTATCTACACCCTGTTTCACTAGCTAGAGCTGGATAATTTTAAGATGAAAAAATACATCTTTACTTGTTAGAATATAACAGTTCGGCAACACATTTAACTAAACAGGAAATAATACTGGTATCATATGCTCATAGATATGGATGAGAAAGAAAACTTTCATAGTGTTTTAACTCTCTAATTTTAATGCAGTTGGTGTGGCAGTAGATATTTTGTAAAATATGTAAAATAACGCTTGACATACAAGTGTCTTCTACATAACCAAACCTTCTCAAACAATACACACCTGGTATCAGTTGGTATCAAAGCACATGCAATCAGCAGCTGTGGTAAAATTTGAATTAGGTATAACAATACCATAAATCTATAAAACTGAAATCTTTAAAAGTTCACGATGAATATTATTTGAAATATTTTAAACTTATGTCTTCTTCAGATGTATTTGTATTTTATTTTGATAACTTTACATCATGATTGTTTCTACTGTTGTAAGTTTGTTGTTCGTGGACGGTAAACTTCCCAAATTATGAAGACATTGAAATCCCACACACTAGTGTTTGCACAGAGACGTAAGGAAGTAATAATTAATTTTGATAGTTTGTAAGAGTTCGTGTTAAAATTACTTATTAAGTCAAATATAGGAAAGTTTTTATTTAGTTATCTTTAGTTTCTTTGTTTTGAATGTTTGCCTAAAGCTTCATGAGGGTTTCTTTGTATTTTGAATATTCAAGTATGACTGTTGAATAACATGAATAGTTATCCAGTTCTGTGAATGGATGATTTCCATAACTTTGTAAAGTGGAGTAAACGACACGCAGTCACAAGTTCATAATGATTCAATATATTTCTGGATAGTCGCAACTTCATGGTAAAGATGTTGGCCCTAAGTATAGTTCTATTAGAAATACAATTTACTTTACTATCGACATACGTCTGATCTTTCAGAACTTATTGAAAGTCAAGGTATCGTTATGTTTGACTATATTGAACGCACAATAATGTCTGTAATTCAGCAGTGTAAGACTAGAAAGAAGGCAACTAGTCATGACCACCCACCATCAACTATTGAGCTACACCTGAAGATGGATGGTGATGGCTAGCTGCTTTCTCTCTAGTCATTACCACCCAACGCCCACTCTTGGGCTATTCTTTTACCAACGAATAATAGAATTGACCGTATTGCTTTTAACGTACCCATGGCTGAAAGGGCGAGAATATTTGGTGTCACGGGGGTTTAGTCACGCAACCATCAGATTACCGTCCAGCGACTGGACCACATAAAGGTTTGGTGCAATATTTCAAAACTTTACACGCCTGGTTGTCTAGTTACATTATATAATGATCATAAAGTTACGCTATTTATAGCTTTTCAACCCAAAAGTATTCCTTGATATTAAAATAAAAAAAATGATACGGATATTGCATCGTATATGCCCAGCATGACCACGTTTGTCAAGACGCTCGACTCCTAACGTGACTGTCGTGGTTTCGAATCTCCGTCCCAACGTTTTTATTTATTTCTTTACATTAAAAATAATGATAATTTATCAATGACTTTAAATGGATTCACTCTGTTTTCGGTAAGTATGGGCAATGTTACCATGTGTTAATACTATGAATTTACGTTGAAATAATCCAATGTTATATGATCTACTGAGGACTGATCATTTTGTTATCGACTTGGATGGTTTTGGTTTGTTGAGTTGGTGAGTTTATACTAAGCTGACCTTCGTAAAGTTTGAGAAACTCATATTTAAAATCCATAATAGCAGATAAAACGGATTTTCGTAATTCATTATTTAATTTAAAGCATGTGTAACCTTTTCGTGGCTGAATGCTTGAAAAAGTGAAATACAAAAGGAACCAAAAATGTTTGGGAATGAAAGAGTTGTGTGAAATTTGAATTTGAAAAATGTCTACAAGATGGTGAATGTGAATAATTCAGTGCATTTCTAACTGAACTTGAACCTTTTGTGTACTTCTGGGTTCAGTTGTGGTAAATTAGAATTATTGCATAGCATGCTATTAAAGTATTACCTAATATTACATTGCATTTTGCAATTGATATTCACAGGATTTCATTAAATTATTTTACATTTAGACATACATGAGATACTAAAACGGTTTAATAATGTTTTAAATCTAATTTAGAGCGTCATCACCTCCACTCATACTCTATCCGATGACCCTGCACCTTTACAGTAACCCTGCAGTTTAAAACCAACGTCAAAAGTTCTTCCTCAAGAATGCTTTGTCCAAAATAAGCAACTTTATTGTGTTTAGTTGTTTAAAATTTATCTACTGTACGAATAAAACAGGTTCCTAGTACCAGATTCAACACTTTGATTGCCTAAAAATCAGAAGAAAATACAATCAACAGTTTAACTCGCAAACCCTTGCCTGAAATACCTTAAACCCCTCTATCATCCACCAGCTCTTTAAGGTATGTGACAATTGAACAAAAGATATAACTGGAAATTTTTTCTTGGTGAACCTCTTCCGTATTGACCTCGTTTCGAGATAAAAAAACATTTTTTGAATATTTGTATTTTGTTGTTTGAGACACATGGATGGCTTTTTGCCACATTATTCTTGTGAATTCTCACTTGTTGTAATACATTGCACTTTGCTGGACGTGGCTGAAGCACAACTTGTTGCATGACTCTTTCTAGATGGTTCTGGTGCTCCAACCTTACCTTTATGACTTCGAACAGATATTTCCACCCTGATCTAAACACATTTTTATGATATGAGTATATGAATACTTTGTATCGGAAAGAGCTGTGACAAATCCTTTAAATATGATCATTTTTTAAACAGTTTCAAACTGCCTTCTTACATCAAAAAGTTAAAGTTATATCTAATTAACTCCAATCCTAATACAAATTTATATATATACTGACTTGCATATTTTAAATCGTTTCAATATGACGTATTCAGCCCTAAACTTGCACATGTTTTGTTTTTACTGAATTTATGCCTCACAATCCAGATATAAATCTTACTGAATTCTCGACTTGCTTTGACTGAATTTGTCATTGATATATTATTTTGGAGGTAATGCATAATGGTTTATGAATATTTCATACACCAGATGAGGCCAAAAATCGAATATTATTTGAACCAACTTGAATTTCGTTAGAAAATTTGTTGAGATAAAAAAGGGTAAAAGTTTTGTGAAGATATAAAATGTAACTAATATTTAGAGAAACTAATTCAAACTTATTCAAAAAATCAAAATAATTCTATACTTCGACAACGTAGGCAACATACTTTTTTAGGAACGTTACCTAGCTTCTTAAAGTTTAAACATTAATTTTAATCCTGAAATTTGATTAGTGTGTTTTATCTTTATTATTGATTATTAATTATTTGAGGTATATTTTAAAAAACACGAACATCTGATAGATACAAAGTTATGACTGAAATGGTAAAAACCATAACTATATCAGACAGCATCCGCAGACACATTAACATTATACTGATGGGAGGGTTTGTTTTTTTGTTTTGGAATTTTGCACAAAGCTACTCGAGGGCTATTTGTGCTAGCCGTCCCTAATTTAGCAGTGTAAGACTAGAGGGGATGCAGTTAGTCATCATAACACACCGCCAACTCTTGGGCTACTCTTTTCCCAACGAATAGTGGGATTGACCGTCACATTGTACACCCCCACGGCTGAGAGAACGAGCATGTTTAGCGCGACGCGGGCGCGAACCCGTGACCCTCGGATTACGAGTGCACGCCTTAACGCGCTCCCTGATGGGAGGGAAAAAATTTCATAGGTAATATAAAAATACTAAAAGAGAAGAGTGTTTGTGTGTATTTCCGCAAGTGTAAGCATGTGAATAATAAAAAGAAATATAAATAAATAAAAGATAATTTATACCATTGATAAACCTCATTGTTGTCTCTACATGTGTATGTGATCATGTCAATATTCAGAGCCAAACAAATCTGAAACTTCTGATTCATTCAACTCATTCTCACAGTCGTTTCTATTCAAACAATATTCTCATTGTACTGATAACTAGTATTCAACATTCTAGTTTTGAAGCTGCTTTTATTTTGTAAATTAAACATGTCAAAGTTAAAATACTTCAGCATTGTTCAAAAATACCTAACAATACCATTGCATCCATACAATCTTTATAACATTTGATAACGTGACCGTGACAAAAGAATTCCATAAAAAAGCAAGCAAAAAAACAATTTGAAAATCCTAACAAGTAGAAACCCATTTTTTAGAAAATAAAGTTTGAAGATGGTTTTAGTGGGTAGTGAAATAAACTGTGTTACACATGTACAACGTCTCAAGAAACTTTAATTTTTATCAGGTAAAAGTGTTTTGTGTAGAGAATGGAATGATTGTTTGACGTTAAGCGAAAGGCTATTAATGGCTTACCTGTGCTCTGCCCACCACGAGTATTGAAACGCGATTTTCTGCACTGCAGGTCGCAGAATTTCCACTGTGTCATTGGAATGCATTTATACATTACGTAGCATACGTCACATGAATGGATATTGTTTAAAAGTAAATATATCTTTAAAAAGAGGCTGTGTTTCAAAGTTAAAATAGCTTCCTTTATATCCGTTGTTAGTCTGATGTTATGTAACTGTCATGTAAATGTTATGTAAACGACAACCATGTCGTGTTGTGTTTGGATTTCCATATCTATAATTTATATTTCCATTTTTATATTATTGTTTCGAAGTTCAAAACAATAAAATACGTCGTTATTCATTTAAAATAACATTCAGAAATTTCTAGAATTAGGTAGATCAATCATATGTTTATAAATAGAATGTATGTCGGCCTGGTGTCTATACGACGAGTCTCGTGCAAAAAGACAGACATGCGCAGATTACTCTGGAATTCTGTGGAAGTTACGCGATTGTTCGAGGACACAGTAAGCCTACTAGTATAAAAACAGACGCAAAGAGAAGAAAGAAATCAGAGAAATCAGTTAGTCATTAGTTTTTATTCGATTCAAGAGGTTGTCTTCGTTTGAGAAAGATTGAACGTTTGCTGTGTGTTTATTCAACTTGGATTTGTGACTAGAGTTCGATCTACAGAAGCTGTGATTTTATTTCGTCAATCTTTACGATTCAATCGAATTACTGGTTATACTGAAGGTCAACACGTACAGAACTGTTTAGGGGAGACCGGAAAAGTTGGATAACGACAAATCTGAGACATTCATCAAAAACATCGTAAAAAGAAGATCGTCAAATTTATTGGACTGTGAATTGTTTCTGGACTTCTTTATTCAAACTTCGGAATTTCTTTGTGGGACCAAATTCACACCCTAGATTGGAATTTTGGATTTCTGATCTGGAATTTTGGACTTTCATTCTAGATAATTATATTGGACACAGGCCAGTATCATTTTGTATTGTAATTAATTTTGAAGGTTGAAACTGAATATCTGTCATTGTTATTATATAATTTATGTTATATCTGTTACATATATAATAGTTTATTGTAACAAACTATATAAGCTGTTATCTGTGTCTTTCTGTTGCGTTCAGTCTACATAAAACAACGTAACACTAACATTTCAGCATTATCTGTGGATATACAGTTTTTTTAGAGATGATTCGTGTATTGCAATGTAATGTTGTGTAGCTGTAATTTTGTGCATCCGAGTTAATGTTGTTTGTGAGTTACGTTGTACCTTTGCAAAATGTTTTTTTACTACGCATTCAATCCGTGTCCATACTTTATATGAGTGAAAGTAAAATGCTTATTTATGCTTCACTATTGACTCATCACATTCCAATACATCTAATAAAAATAGATGATCTAATAAAAAATGATGAGGCAAAAAGATGTATTGCTATAAAGAACCTGGAAGGTTGTGTTTCATAAATGGTAATAATCCCTTGGTAAAAATACATTAACAGTGGAAAAGCAATGGTAAAAATACCCATAAAAACTACAAAACTGAAAATATTTATGTACTCACTGACGGATCTAATAAATATTCACACAAATTTTGGTGAAGATCCGTGCAAACTCTACAAAGTAGTATATGGATAAACAACGGATAATAATAATATTATATAATATTGTATTTATATTTATACAGCTACGTAGATGATGTCTATCTGAAAGTACTAACTCCCACTCATTGTCTCGCTGGGAAGCACCAGAAAGCGTAAGATAAGAATTCAGGGTTGAATACCGTCACTGTTACAGATTAATTCCAAGATGAAAAATAAATGCATTTCACTTTCTCTCGTTTTAGCATTCCAAAGATAAGACATCCAATACACTTTTCGTGTTGGCGGTGACCGTTGATTGTTCCTAAACTATTTCATCTTGCTGTTTTCTGGCAACAGTTTGTACCTTATTTATATCACAATCTGTCTTTTTCTAACAGCAAAGCCACATCGGACTATCTGCTGTCAACCAGGGAACTCGAACGCCTGATTTTAGCGTTATAAATCCGAAGACTTACCGCTATCTCAGTGGGGAATTAAACTAAAAAGAAGGTGGTTGATATTCAAACCAATAATTGTGTTACCTTGTTTTATAACAACGAGTTCAATTAATATTTCTTCTCGCTTAGCAAAACCTATTTAAACTTTTGTTTTATTTATTGATTTATCTTTGAAATTTTGTTATTTTTGCCAATAGCTAAAGACAACATCTGATTAATTCAACATATAATTGCTGTTTAAACGTCACTAGCTCAATATTTAAAAAACTTTTAAAAACCGACACAGAAGTACCTCCAATATTTTAACCAATAAACAACTAACCCTAATTTTCGTTCCATAATTTGTATAAATGAATGATATCAGAATACAGCTTGCAAATATCGCTAAATTCATTGTAAAAAGCATTATGACTGTTGACTGGATGGCTGTTGTGATATTAGAAATTCTTTAAACCATTTTTTGGTAATTGTTTGTTCCATTTTTTGGGGAATTAGTGTATATTTACTAGTTTGTTTAAATGTGTGGATTAGTGGCAGCTATATGTCGGCAAAACAAAATCGATCTTGTATTTTTTTTCGAGTGACGATTTAGAAGTAAATTAATTGAAGAAAAAGTAAGTTTATGATAAGCAGACTGTAACAAAACCAATCACCTCCTTGATTTCAGTTTGTACTGTTTCTGTCAGTAAACTGAATACCAAACTAAAATCTAAACTCAAGTGCATAAGTGTAAAGATAATTATATAAATCGAGGTTTTATTTTCATAAGAACAGTTCTAGCTGACAGGAACATGAGGACAAATAAACGTACAAAGCAAATGGGTAGGACCATCGAGTTCCTCAAGCGACAAGTAAACAAACTTTAAGGGTAAAGCAATTTTTAAACCAGGTAGTTGTTCCAGGAAAAGTCTTTATCACGTGGTAACATATCCAGTCAGCAGTTCAAGGTCAATATGCGCTTGTAGAACTAAATTTTGAACAGATAGACTAAGGAGAAGGCAGATTTAAGAAAAAATGAGAAGCAATTTTAATATAAAATCTGGGGCTCGTTTTGAGTTAAACAAAATGAGCAAGATGATCCACAAACGCTACTAGAACGTCGTAACGTATTACACAAAACCTGTTTCACATTAACCTACGAGAACAAAACAACTGAAGCGATTAAAGAACACTTACTAAACATATTTAAAAAACAAACAGGAATTCTAACTTTCATTTGGTTAATTATAAATAATAATAATATTTTAAATAATTTGAGAATCAAATTGTTGTCTTTTAACCACAGTTTTGAGAATTAAGTGAGCTATATTTAAATATCACTTTGTTTGTTATTGTAACACCATTAAAATCATACCTTTATTTAAACAGACCCAAGACAGTATTCTGATGTTAGTAGGTTAAAATGGAATTAGGGGAGTGAATTATCAAAAACGTCATGCTAGAAATGCAAGATATTGTTTGTTTCGAAAGTTATGCGTAAAAAAAATTAATGTTTTGTACAGCCGCAATAAAATATAAAAATAACTCAATATTTCGAGGCTGAAAAGCGAAGAAAACAAACCCTAACATAATACTGTGTTTGGTTTATTCGCGAACTCTCGAAAGAATTGTCTCTTATCTGTAATGAAACTGTCTGTACAAAAACGCAATGAATTCACCAAAAGAGAGTTGTAATGAGGCGTATTGATACGTCAATCCTTTAATGAAACAAAGTAAATTTTAATAATAAGATACAATTAGGTTCACAAGCCCGTTGTAGTTTAACGAAAATTTTATAAACTGACGAGCTGGTTCTCTGGAAACTAGGTAAGTCTTAACCTTTTTATAATGTTATAAGAATCTTTCATTTTGTGTGAGAGAAACCACAATGACATATTTTAAAACATTTGGTGTCCTGTATGTTTTGTAAGTTGTGGAGCATTGAACCATTAGTATTGTTTTACAGATTATTTCAGAAACTGTTTCATAACTTTAAAAAAATTACTCTATCAAACTGCAGTATCGTCCCTAATTTAACAGTGTTAGACTAGAGGTGGGCAGCAAGTCATCACCACCCACCGCCAAACTTTAGACTACACTTTTAACAACGAATAGTAGAATTGACCGTCATGTTATAATGATTCACGCCCGAAGGGAAGAATATGTTTGGTGTGACGGGAATTCGAACACGCAATCCTTACATTACGAGTTAAGCGTCTCAGTCACAGAGACGCACCGTCCATCTGATCAAATAGGCAAACAAATATCAACTGTTAGAAAAATATAAATAAACATTACTCTGAAATTATTACAGTTTATAGCGGCTAGTGTTAGAAATATATTTAAATTAATAAAAATAATTTTTATAATATTTTGTTTTTGATATCATGTTTCTAAAAATTACAGCAACCAGAAGGGTACAAATTATTATAGATAGGAAAAAAACATAAAATATTAAAAATTAATTTCAAAATAAGTATAGTATTTCTCAGTTTAATATATAAACAAAGAACTGATATGTTGCGATGTAAATTCCGATTGTGCCTTACTTTTTGTTCACTGTTGTCGGGATTTTTTTTATGCGATTTATTTTTCGCCCTGTGGCCCTGCATGGTAAAGCGTGTTCAGGCGTGCGACTCGTAATCTGAGGGTCTGCAGATATTTATTCAAAAAATTTCAAAGAATTTAAGCACTATAAACTGTTTAACTTTGGATGGTAGCATTTCTGCGAGGATATTTTGTAATTTCGGTTGTTAAAACTTACGTGAAAGCAGCAAAGAACAGAACTAGTTGCTTCATGTAAATGAACTGTACTCATGTGTCTTCGAAAGAGATTCGCTCATCGTAAACTATTGATAAAATATTCAACTTCAGACTAGAAATAAAACCAAGTACTGTTTGTAGCTTTGTAAAACTTTTGTATATTTTGTTCGGAATTTTGCAAAAAGCTACTCGCGGACTATCTGTGTTAGCCGTCCCTAATTTAGTAGTTTAAGACTAGAGAGAAGTTAGTTAGTCATCAACAATAATTCCTGGGCTACTCTTTTGCCAACGAATATTTGGAGTGACCGTCACATTATAACGCCCCCACGGCTGAAAGAGCGAGCATATTTGGTGCGACTCGGAGATAACGAAGCGCACGCAATAACGCGCTAGGCCATGACTGCTTTTTTATATAAATCATTATTTGTAATGACAATTTATAAAATCTATTACATTAAATTGTGTTGTTGTTTATATAATAAAATATATTTACGTTGAGAAAGAAAACTGCGATTATCATTCTTTTTAGGCTGTATCATAAATTTTATATATATGTGATATATAATTAATTTCTAAATGTGAATTAAAAGTTAACTCGGTTTCAGGCGATATGAAATCACAATACGTTGCATAATAAATTAAAGACTCGTCCGAGATCAATTTCATTACATAACAATTTAAAATGTTATTTGAAATCTCTAAAAAACTACTTAAGACGAATATGAAAGACAGTTGTGAAGCCTATTTGGATTTCTGTTACTTTTGCCCCCCAGTGGCTCAGCGGTATGTCTGCGGACTTACACGCTAAAATCCGGGTTTCGATACCCGTGGTGGGCAGAGCACAGATAGCCCATTGTGTAGCTTTGTGCTTAATTCAAAACAACAACAACTGTCATTTTTATCAGCGTTTTTAATTTTGTTGTTTATTTTTGAAATTGTATGATTTTGATCACACATTTGAGCTTAACTGTACCTACACGAGACTATAACCCACACTTTAGGTCGTGTAGCCAAATTTCAACATTAATCCAAAAGTGTACCTTCCTAGTTACAGCAGTTTAGTAAAAAGAAGTCAGTAACCTACATACGCGTAAATAAATAACGAAAAAACTACAGAGCAGAATCATACCAAGGAAGATATCGTGTGTTTTTTTGCTGCGTAGTGCTTAGCTGTTGTGAAGTAATGCCAAGTAATGAGTTACTATGTGACACTGACATTTTCTAAATTAAGCGATTCACAAAATATGTGTAGTGATTACAAAAACACATTCAACAGTGGGATGTCTTATGAGAAATATTAGATCAACTGTGATGTTCCGCTGGTTGAATAGCAGAAAATAGGCCAACTTAAAGGCTTATGTGTCAGTTTAAAAGTACTGATGGCAAGCGTAAATAGTAATTCTGTTTATTTTCAAGAAATTTGTAAAATAAATTGCAGTTACATCTAGTGATTAATAATCCAGTATTTCATTAAATATCAACAATCTGCTTTTGTATTTCTTGTAGAACCTTTCATGAATTAAATAATGATTAAACTTTGTGAATTCTCCTTCCTTTAAGTCATTAACAACAACATAATATTTATTTTCAAACAGAAAACACTTTATTCAGAAATAATAAGTTTGAAACTTTTGTATAATTTCTATAAATACGGTGAAGATCGTTGAAACCTGAATGTTTCAAACACGAAATCTTGTACCAACGTTATAATCATTGAGAGAAAGAGTTTTCAAGGGTTTAATTTATTCAGTTAATGAAACTTAAAAGTATTTATCTTGGTATATTTTTAAGCTTTATACAGGGTGGTTGCTAGAAAAGCGGAAAATTTGAGGGTCAGATGAGATCATGAATAAAATGCGTGCTTACTCATTTCTATTTTGATTTCTTTACATCATGAATAAAATGCATGATTTTAATAATTTTGAGCATCTCTGAGTGTAATATAACATATGCCTTTAAAAAACTTTGTAAAAGTTATTCTTTGTAAAAATAAATAGCTGTTTGACAAATTTTCCGCTTTTCTAGCGACCACCCTGTAGTTTATAAAGTTTTTCTGCCAAGAAGCATTGAAACAAAACACTCTAGACAGAAAATACGATTGATAAATTTTCATATATTTACGGTACTCTAAAAGATATTACATTTTAAAGGTTCATGGGTGTTTGTTTGTTTTGATTCTGATCACAAAGTAATAAAACGGGCTGTTTGTGCTCAGTCCATTACAGAGATCGAAAAGGCCCGTCATGGCCAAGCGCGTTAAGACGTTCTACTCGTAATCTGAGGGTCGCGGTTTGGCATCTCCATCGCGCCAAACATGCTCGCTCTTTCAGCCGATTGGGTCGTTATGAAGTGACGTTCAATTCCACTATTCGTTGGTAAAAGAGTAGCCAAAGAGTTGGCAGTAGCTGGTGATGACTAGCTGTCTGTCCTCTAGTTTTACATTGCTATATAAGGGATGGCCAGAACATATAGCCCTCGAATAGCTTTGTGTGAAATTCAAAAACAAACAAACAAACAAACAACATATCGAAACTGGATTCTGACATTGTAAGTCCACAATGAAACCGCTGAGCCATACAAAATGATAAATAAATAGCGAATAAAATTGTCCTGCAATTCATATTATAACAATGTTCTTCTATACCCAGAAACTAACGTAATATAAAATTTTATACTGATAATCCTAGCAATACAGCGGCATTTGGTGACAAAGGTTACAAAATGCTCATATCAGTTTTGAACTGTTTATTACATTTTCAAATATTATTTGAGGTTTATATTTCCGAATTTCAAATATTAAATTTAAAACTGCTTAATCAATGTTTTTTATAGGTTTGAAACCAAATAATAAAATGTGAACGATTTATTAAAGTTTGAAAGTATATTGTTTGAAAGATTATACCAACAAAAGCCACAATACAACGATTTATTATTGGTATAAAATTTGTCTCTTACCAAATCATTCATCGATTTTTGTACACTGAAACTGCTAACACCTAGATAAATTTTCTAAAGGTATTATTATTTCTTGGTAAATGTAATAAAATATGAGATACTCTGAAACTTAACCTTGTTTTCGATTTTGGTATTGCTTTTATTACGTGATTTTACTTTGTAAATATGCATGACGAGATTTAGCTATTTGATACACAAGCGTTATTTTCCACTTGTTCATTTGCCATTAAGTATTCAGCACAAAATATAATGTACAGTAAAGTACATAATAATAATTACTGTGAGAGAAATGATACACAAATAGCAGGATGTTAATGTCAGGGATACGAGTGTCATCTTTATGGGGTAGAAGATCATTTACTTGAGTTTTGGTTCGCAGTTCCATCTATAAATTACAAACTTAGATGTTTGATGTTTAGATATTATTAAATACTATTAAATCAGTCATAAGGTAAAATACTTGTTAATTCTCATCTTTAATTTACTCAGTCGTGAAACAAGAACGACCGTACCACGTGTCATAATATCAAACCGATTATACATTTGTTCTAGCTAAACAAGAGACGACTGTATCGTTACATTACAGAGTCAATTTTATGTTTATTTTTCTTTTGAGATTTGAATCTTTTAAGTAATGGTCACACTTTACGAAGAAAAATATTCTGATTGAATGTTGGACTGATAGGAATGTAAATTTTATGTCCTTCAATGAGGTTCATGCCGAGGTTGAAGGTGACGATAATGTCAACTTGTCACCTTTTGATCCATTATGTTTAAGGACTTTCTTTCTCCATTTCATAAGTCCTCTTTCTTCGTTTGTCCCTGAAATTCTTACATTCTTATTGTATATTTTTAGTTTTTAAAAGTAACTTAAACGTGTTATTATTTCCGTGTATCAAAATGAAAAGTGTTTATTGATTTATATCTAGTATTACATTTGTAGTTAAAATGAGCCAATATTTTCACATATTTTAGATGTGTCATCTGTAGATATTACTTTCCTGACACAGTTGTTTTTTTTCCTGATGCTTCTTTGTTGCTCAGCTTTGAATAAAAATGTTTGATACTTATCGATTGTTAAGCGAAACAATCGAAACAAACTTTCCTCGATTCTACAACTGTAGTGACATAATACATAAAAGGTAAAGAAATAACAGAAAATTAGTTTCTTATACGAAATAGGTTATATTTTAAGTTTAAATTTTGTTTGTTGTTACGTACGATGACACACAACGAACTATCTACACGGTGTCCACTTGAGATATTGAAATTTGATTTTTAGCGCGATAAGCTCTCACACTTAATAGTTAGACTGTTTGACTTTCACATGACATAAAGTGATCATTTTGTAAAACGAGAGAGAATAGGATTCATAAACATTTCATAACCATACTTTGTTTGATGTTATTAAATAACATGTGTTAGAGTGAAAAATGGAAAAAGGTAGATTAGTTATCAAAACAGTTATGTTACAGGTGCAAGTGGGTTTCTTCCTATTCCTAAGTTGTGTAAAACAAAGTTGTTTTTTATAGATTCTAAGAAAATAAAACTAACTGAATATTTTAGGGATAAAAATAATAATAAAACACTTAACGTAACACTTTAACAGTGTCACAATTCACATTGAAATGTTAATCGATGTATTCAAGAACCTTTGAAGGAATGCTCTCTTATCTCGTGAGGAATTGTCTAGCACAAACGCACTGAGTCTACCAACAAATAGACTGGTGTTCAATAGAACTGTAATGAATTGGTTTCCTAAGTCGTTACCTGAACACAAAAATAAAAGTTTTAATAATAAGATACATTTAAAGTTTGCTATCCCGTGTCAGCTAAAAGATCTGATTCTCTGTTAACTAGATAGGTCTCAATTATCTTATAATGTTATATGAATCTTCAATATTTTGTGAGGGTAACATCTATGACATATTTTTCTAAATTTGATATTCTTTATGATTTCTAAATTGTAGATCGTTGTACTGTTAGTGTTATCTTAATGATGGTTTCAGAAATTGTTTCATTAGTTTCAACAAATTTCCTTCTCCAAACTCCAGGCGCACTCAAAACTGTACATAACTATATCAATAGTATCTGGGTGTCTCTTGAACCACTTTAGTATGGCAATGCCCATAAATAAGGATAATCCAAGGATAAAAATATCTCTTGATGAGTGAAGGTCGATAAATTGGGCTTTGGACAATTCAGCTCCGTAACCATTGCGAACATAACACATGTGATTTCCCATTGTTTCTGCAATATCAGCGGTTACTATATTTACACAAGTTGAGTTTTTGAAAAATTATCAGTTATGATATACATACACGTGTATAATAACACAATAAATCTAAGCAAAATAAATCCAACCAAATAGTTAACATTGACTTGACGTGGACGTTCACTCTATTGGTAATTAGTAAAAAAAAAATACAGTTATAATAGTATAAATACGTAACACATAACAACAAAAAGTTACTTATAATGAAATAATGCTGTAATATTTATTTCATACATAAAATATAAACATGTGTGATCTTGCCTTTGTGGTATCTTTTTTGTAATACGTTCCTTCTGGATTCCATTTTGTAATATCTCGTGACATTACAACAACACAAGTTGGCTGTATTTAAGTTCTTTTGTTTTTACAACATTACAGCAAAACATTTCTCTGTAATATTAAAGAGCATAAGAAGTAAAACTGTGCTGAGAAACAAACACAACAAGATATAGATTCTTTAATAGTAGGTTATTAGAACAATGAACGCAAAACTAGAAGAGCTCTTTAGGGGAACAGAGTTTATATGAATATTTAACAATAGTGATCAATATAATTTTGTTCTTAGCTGTTAATGTTCTTATCGTTAACCCTTTAACAGTGCTATGTGAAGGGCTAACTTTAGATTATCTATATATTTAGCAGTAATCATATGTCCCTGTGTTCCTTCACCAGTGTATTTGCCAAGTATGTACACATGTTGGTTTGCAGGGAAAATTTTCAAATTTCTGGTTAATTCTTAGGCAATAACTTTATGTCGATTTTTTTTCCATTTTAAATAGCGAATATGTTAAGTAAATAGATTTGAACCGGCAACATGCAATTTTAAACGCATCAACACCAAGGCTATGTCAAGCTTCTTGAGTATTGTGTAATGCGTTGTGTTACAAACTTTATTAAATCGGTTTTTCTCACCATTAATATTCGTTCACTTTTCAGAAGATCATGGGGGAAACTTTTCTTCTAAATATTGTTTTCAAAATCTGTTGGAAAATGCAACGATTATCAACTAACTGTAAAAAATAAATAAATTATCAGATTGATATATACGATACATGATTACGAAATAATGCTGCTGACATTATTGTAGAATAGTTTTACCTTAATTTGATTTGTATCTAAATAAAGTTTTCATTTCGAAAGTCATTTAATGAGAACGGTTTGTCTGATTGAAAGTTTACAAAGGAAAATATTGTTGTGATGAATGGAAAGCAAAGCCATAACGAAAGTTGTTTGGGAGTTTACAGTTATTTATTATTAAAGTTTTGATAAGTTAAAGATAAACAGAGTTGTTTTTGTTATAGGTAATCTCCACAGTGATCTGTGTGTATAAGTATATTCCATATGTTTGCAGGTTGGACAAGATACTTTCAATGACCAGTGCAGATAACTTTGGTTTAACTTTGCGCGATATTCATACAAAGCCATAAAATAATTAATATTCTACAAATAAAAGCTTCACTTGAGTGTTGCAAGTTTTTCTATACAAATAACAAAACACCATTAATAAGTTTATTATAAAACAAGACTTACATAATTGCCATTCCCTAGTTTTTACTGGCTTTAGAAGTTGCTTCTTCGAAGAAAGAAATTCCAACCAATGATATGGTAGGGACGAAAACTAAAGGTGTTAACCACTGAAGTTTAATTCCTTTCACACCTGTAAGTCCTATAACCATTTCAAAGATAGATGTTCCAATGATAGCGCCTTGTATCTTCACAAATATATCATTTTGTACGGCTCAGCGGTATCAATGCGGACTTACAATGTCAGAATCCAGTTTTCAATATCTGTAATGGACCGAGCACAGACAGCCCGTTTTGTCACTTTGTGATCAAAATCAAAACAAGCGAACACTATCAACATTTGGTATGTGATATCTTTTAGAGTACAGTTTATATATGAAAATTTATCAATCGTGTTTGTTATAAGCTACAAAACTTACGAAATATACTAAGATAAATACTTTTAAGAGTCATTAACTGAATAAATTAAACCCTTGAAAACTCTTTCTCTCAATGATTATAACGTTGGTACAAGATTTCGTGTTTGAAACATTCAGGTTTCAACGATCTTCACCGTATTTATAGAAATTATACAAAAGTTTCAAACTTGTTATTTCTGAATAAAGTGTTTTCTGTTTGAAAAAAATATTATGTTGTTGTTAATGACTTAAAGGAAGAAGAATTCACGAAGTTCAATCATTATTTAATTCATGAAAGGTTCTACAAGAAATAAAAACAGCAGATAGTTAATATTTAATAAAATACTGGATTATTAATCACTAGATGTCACTGCAATTTATTTTACAAATTTCTTGAAAATAAACAGAATTACTATTTACGCTTGCCATCAGTACTTTTTAACTTACACACAAGTAGAGGGCAGTATTTTTGGCCTATTTTCTGCTATTCAAATAGCGGAATATCACAGTTGCTCTTGTATTTCTCACAAGACACCCCACTGTGGAATGATTTTTTGTAATTACTATACATATACTATAGATCGCTTAATTCAGAAAATTTCAGTGTCACATATTAGCTCTTTACTTAGCATTACTTAAAACACTTAAGTAGTACACACCAGAAACATATGGTGTTTTCTTTGATATGATAAGCTTTGTAGTTCTTTTTGTAATTTATTTACGCGTATGTAGGTAACTGACTTTTTTTTTCTAAACTGCTGTAACTAGGTTGGTACACTTTTGGATTATTGTTGAAATTTGGCAACACGACCTTAAGTGTGGGTTATCGTCTCGTGTAGGTACAGTTAAGCGTAAATGTGTGATCAAAATCAAACAATTTCAAAAATAAGTAACGAAATTAAAAACGCGGATAAAAATGACAGAAATCCAAAAAAACACTTCACAGTTGTCTTTCACATTCGTTTAAAGCAGTTTATTAGATATTTCCAATAACATTTTAAATTGTTATATAATAAAATTTATCTCTAATGAGTCTTCAATTTATTATGCTACGTATTATGATTTCAGATAGCCTGAAACCGAGTTAACTTGTAATTCACATCTAGAAAGTAATTAAATATCATATACATATATATGTATGTATATTTATCAAAGTTATGACATTATCCAAGAAGAATGATAAACACAGATTTTTTTCTCAGCACAAATATATTTTATTATATAAATAAAAATACAATTTATAGTAATAGTTATTACAAATAGTCATTACAAATAATGATTTACATACAAATGTTTTATAAAGCTACAAACACTAGTTGGTCTTTTTCTAGTATGAAACTGAATATTTTATCAACTGTATACGATGAGCGAATCTTTTTCGAAGACACGAGTACAGCTCATTAATAGGTAGCAGCTCGTTCTGTTTTTTGCTGCTTTCATGTAAGTTTTAACAGCCGAAGGTACAAAATATCCTCGCAGAAATGCTACCATCCGAAGTTAATTCACTGAAGTTAAACGGTTTATTCTGTTTAAATTCTTTAAACATTTCTGGTCAAATATCTGCAGTGTCTCAATTAATAAACATTTATCACATTTATGGCTTTCGAGGTTAATTATATTTTAAAGCAGCAAACCACCAATCTTCAGCTGTTTCTTGGCAGGTCGATTTATTCACTTTTGTTACTTCTGTTACAGATTTATAGGAGAGGCGGAAATTTGTCAATAAACATTTAATAACATACAATACATGCATTTTTAGACAAATATTTAACTAAAGCAACTATCAGTGTTAAAAGAACGCGGTATGTGAAACATCTAATTCAGTCAACAGTTACGCGAAAATATGTCCACATTTCCATAGTTGTGGTCAACATGTCCCATCAGTATCTGTAACTGTGACTTCTCAAACTCTTCGCAAATTACATTTCGTCATCACGGAGAAAAACAATTCAGCTTTCGAATTAAAGATACTTTATAAAAGATTTAATAATTTATACAAAAAGATATATGTATTAAACCATAATACTGTTTGTGTTATAAAGCGTTGTAAGCCTGTCCGAGAACGAGCCTCACTTACATAATTATGAGTAAATAATATTATGAGCAAGACTGAAGACATTAATTAAGCCTCATACCCATCACTATAATTGTACAGGTATGTTAATAACACAATTGCTGGATTCACATCTACACAGCATACAATTAGTTTCTTCAATCACATAAACAACGTACATCCCAACATTAAGTTCACCTGTGAACACGAGAAACCTAACTAAATAGCAATTCCCAATCTCATTATCACGAAAACCCATAACAATACAAAACAAATCCATAACAGAACACAATATTCGGTGAATACCAAATTTATTCAAAAGCCAGGTACAAAACTGAATTCCATACTATGTAAAATCTATACTGACAAATACAACACAAACATTATTTATAAAATACAATGCCACAACTGCCACGACTTCTATATTTGGGAAACAAACAGAAAAATAGAAACTAGATTCAAAAACAAAAAAGAAAAGAAAAACACCTTCACACGTTTCTGAACACTGGGAACCAAATCAACACAGCAAACACCCAGATACTTAGTAGAGAAACAAATATAAACAAACGCAAAATCAAAGAAGTCCTACTTATACCACAACAAATAACAAAATTAAACCAATATCAAGCAACACTTTTATTCCTATACAAATTATTTGGGCCCGGTACGGTCAAGCGTGTTAAGGCATGCGACTCATAATCACAGGGTCGCGTGTTCGCATCCCTGTCGCGCCAAACATGCTTGCCCTTTCATACATGGGGTGTTATAAAGTTACAGTCAATCTGACTATTCGTTAATGAAAGAGTAGTCTAAGAGTTGGAGCTGGGTGGTGATGACTAGCTGCCTTCGGTCTAGTTTTACACTGATAAATTGGAGACGGCTAGCGCAGAAAGCCGTTGTGTAGCTTTGGGCGAAATTCAAAACCAAACAGTTGACTCTTTGTTTTGTTTACAAGCTACGACCAGCTTTATACTTCATTCTCAGAAATCGTTTAATGTGCGTTTTGTAATGTTTGTTGCTCATGTGAAGTGGGGTAGTGCTAATAATGGTTGCTTTCAAATATTATTTCAAAATGTTAGTTATGTGATAGTCGGGTGTTGAAATTTGTAATATTTGATAACGACGTTTTAGATTGTTAGATGTATAGTTTCATTGTAAAAACGTAATCAATTTAGGTGGATAAATTTATATTTATTTTAGATATCTGTTTGTTAAATTGGCTTTAGTGTTTCCTGAAACACCAGAGAAAATTTTCTTTTCCAATGGGCCATTATATAAATCTGAATAGGGTATGCGTGGAACTAATACACTAATCAGCCTGCCCTACAAGTACAGCTAAGTTCTGCGTGAAAAAAAATACTATACATAATTTTCATGGCCATTTAGAACAAAAACGCGTTACACCCTTAAGAGCTCTTTGAGTAACACACAAATCCTATTATTCCGTAATGAGTAAGACAGGAGTAGCCAGACAGCGAGTGTTACGTGCTTGTTGATTTGGTGAATCTTGATCAGGGTTCTGGTGCTATGTGGACTTCTTCCTCCAGCACTATTGATTTTGTGATCCCCTTTGACTTATGTTGGCTACATTAGGTTTAGAACACTGTTAAGTGCTAAACACCACATAGTTAAATGGATCTGTATTTGTATAAAGTCACAATAATAATTATATTATTCTTACAATGAGAGCCCGGCATGGTCGGTGGTTAGGGCACTTGAATCGTAATCTGAGGGTCGAAAGTTTAAATACCTCCCACACCAAACATACTCGCCCTTTCAACAGCAAGGGCGTTATTAATTTTTCTGTCAGTCTCCCTATTCGTTAGTAAAAGAGTATCGTTTGTTTAAGGCGATGATGACTAGCTGTCTTCCTTCTGGTCTTACAATGCAAAATTTGGAACAACTAGCGCAGATAGCTCTCGTGTAGCTTTGTGCAAGATTCAGAAAACAAACAAATTTGTTAAGGGCATGTTCATTTACGTTCAGCGTTGACAATTTTCACTAACATACACATTTCTTCTTTTGGAATATGGACAGCCTTACGTTACACAAATCTTAATACCATATTTCCGAAAGCATCTTCATTTGCTAATATATTAAGTATGTATTATTTAAAATGAATACTCTAATAATACACAGAAAACACATCACAGTAATAACATGGCTAAGTAGGTACAGGGGAGAAAATCTTTTTTTGGTTCATGTCTGTCACATATGATAAAGCGACCAGGCACATGCAATAGTTTGTTTTATCAAACATTTACTGAAACTCGGTGGAACAAATTTACACTGGCTGTGTGTTCGTATATGTGTGTAGAAATCTGAATATGTTGTGGGTGAAACTCCATATACTGATATATAGTGATAACTGAGTTTTGTATTGTTTGTACTGACATTTTGATATTACATGGTGCAACGTTGACCCAAACAGAGCAGACAAACTACAGTCTATTGTTTATAGAATTTTAACATGTTTCTCTCTGATGTTCTTTTGTTGTTTCGTTTTTTTTTCTTTGAGTTCGTTTGCATGTGTTTTCCAAGGTCAACAGTTAAGGCCCAAATATTTTGTTGGTGTGTCGGTCTGATAAAGAGTTCCATCTCGGTGAATCTCGAGGTTTTTTTTTAGTTTTTTACGAGCATTATTGGATCTTGAGAACATAAGGACCTGTATTTTTAATAAATTAATTATTATGCTTTATTTTTCCAGTATTCAGAAGAACGTTTGATAACTATTTCATATTGCTGCATTATCCACGAGTTATGAAGCTAAAAAGTAAAAAAAAACAAACGTGTATCAGTTAAAGACATGTTTTTTCATGTCGACATTTTATTTTCAATTCATGATAGTAGATTTATTTGTAACAATTTAAACCTAATACACAAATGTCAAATTATATTTGTCCAGGTCGAGTTAACAATCGATTATGCACTATTTTTTATTTCATTATTATTTTAGTTAACCTAATTAACAGTGGTTTCCCAAAATATTCTGAAACCGTATTGCACTTCGGATAATTTTATGATTTTCTCTCTAAATATGTACTTAATCTAGTACTTATCACTCTTATTAGAATTTTACCTACGCAGCTGATTTTGTGACTATGTGTGTGTATCTGTTAAGATGTACTAGAAGTATTTGTGGACCATCTTGATTATTTTGTAACTATGTGTGTGTATCTGTTAAGATGTACTAGAAGTATTTGTGGACCATCTTGATTATTTTGTGATTATGTGTGTGTATCTGTTAAGATGTACTAGAAGTACTTTTGGACCATCTTGATTATTTTGTGACTATGTGTGTGTATCTGTTAAGATGTACTAGAAGTATTTGTGGACCATCTTGATTATTTTGTAACTATGTGTGTGTATCTGTTAAGATGTACTAGAAGTATTTGTGGACCATCTTGATTATTTTGTGATTATGTGTGTGTATCTGTTAAGATGTACTAGAAGTACTTTTGGACCATCTTGATTATTTTGTGACTATGTGTGTGTATCTGTTAAGATGTACTAGAAGAATTTGTGGACCATCTTGATTATTTTGTGACTATGTGTGTGTATCTGTTAAGATGTACTAGAAGTATTTGTGGACCATCTTGATAATTTTGTGATTATGTGTGTGTATCTGCTAAGATGTACTAGAAGTATTTGTGGACCATCTTGATTATTTTGTGTAACTCAGAACGAGCCCCAGTTTTTATATTATGATTGCTTTTTATCCTTTCTTACATTTACCTTCTTTTTAGTCGATCTATTTAAAATTTAGTTCGACTAGCGTATTTTGATCTTGAACTACTGACTGAATATGTTACCACGTAATAAAGACATAAGCTTAAAGGTTTCATATACCTCTCTTCATGCGAGGTCTCGATTGGTTCATAACAGTAGAATATTCTATAGCATGGCTTTAGGCTCATTCCCAAAAATATATTTTGCTGCAAAGAAGCTTCAAGACTTTTCATGGAACAACGGCCTGGTTTTCAAATTGCTTTACCCTTAAAGTTTATTTACTTGTCGCTTAAGGAACTCGATGGTCCGACCCATCTGCCTTGTACATTTATTTGTCCTCATGTTCCCATCAGCAGAAATTGTTCTAAGAAAATGAAACCTCGATTTACATAATTATCTTTACACTTATGCACTTGAATTTAGATTTTAGTTTGGTATTCAGTTTACTGACAGGAATAATACTCACTGAAATCAAGGAGGTGATTGGTTCAGCTACATTCTGCTTATCAAAAACACTGTTATTTACTTTTTCTTCCGATAATTTACTTCTAAATCGTCACTCGAAAAAAAATACAAGATATAATTTGTTTTGCCGACATATAACTGCCACTGTTCCATACATTTAAAACAAACAAGTAAATGTACACTAATTTCAGAAACTTGAAACAAACAATTAATAAAACATGTGTTAATGAATTCCTGATATCACAACAGCCATCCAGTCAATAATCATGTTGCTTTTCACAATGAATGTAGAAATATCTGCAAGATGCATTTTAATATCATTCATTTATAAAAATATTTAGAATAAAAAATAGGGTTAGTAGTTTATTGGTTAAAATATTGGAGGTACTTCTGTGTAGGTTCTTTAAAGTTTCAAGTAAAACTACGTTTTTTCAATATTACGCTGGTGACGTTTATACAGCAATTTTATGTTGAATTAATGAGGCCCGACCTGGCGAGCTGTCTATGGTGCTTGACTCGTAATCTCATGGTCACGGGTTCGAATCCCCGTTGCACCAAACATGCTCTCTCTTTCAGCCGTGGGAGCGTTATAATGTGACGGTAAATCCCACTATTCGTTGGTAAAAGAGCAGCCCAAAATTTGGCGGTGGGTGGTGATGACTACCTGCCTTTAGTCTGGTCTTGCATTGCTAAATTAGAGACAGCGCAGATAGCCCTCGAGTAGCTTTGAGCGATATTAAATAAAAACAAATACATTTTTAACATAACTTCGCCTCCTGTTAATGGATCTTTGCCAAGGGATTTATTAACATTTATAAAACAAGCCTTATGTGAAACAGTACCTTCTAGGTTCTTCATAGCAATAAATTTTCCTGCTTTAGTCATCTCTATTTTATTAGATGTCTTGGAATGTGATGAGTTAATCGTGAAGTTTAAATAAGCATTTTACTTTCACTCATATCAACCACGGACACGGTTTGAATGCGTAGTAAAAAAAAACAACTTATTACAAAGGTACAACGTAACTCACGAACAACATTAACTCTGATACACAAAATTACAACTACACAACATTAAATTGCAATTTACCAATCGTCTCTAAAAAACACAGTATATCCACAGAAAATGCTGTAATGTCAGACAAATAACGGATATAAAGGAAGCTATCTTAACTGAAAAATACAGCCTCTAATAAAAAGATATATTTACCTTTGAAAAATATACAATCGTGTGACGTATTTTACGTAAAGTATCGATGCATTTCTGTGACACAGCGGAAATTCTGCTAACCTGCAGTACAGAAAATCGCATTAAGTAGCCCTGTGCTTAACATCAAACAATCATTCCTATCTCTATACAAAACACTTGTACCTGATAAAAATTAAAGTTTGTTGAAATGTTGTACATGTGTAACACAGTTTATTTCACTACCCATTAAAACCATCTTGAAACTTTATTTTCTAAAAAATGGGTTTCTCCTTGTTAGATTTTTTAAATTGTTTGCTTGCTTGCTCGTTTATGGAATTCCTTTTGTCACGGTCACGTTACCAAATGTTATGAAGATTGTGTGAATGCAATGGTACTATTAGGTATTTCTGAGCAATGCTAAAGTATTTAAACCTTTGAAATGTTTAATTTACAAAATAAAAGAGGCTTCAAAACTAGAATGATGAATACCAATGTCCAATACAATGAGAAGACTGTTTGAATAGAAACGACTGTGAGAACGATTAGAATGATTCAAAAGTTTCAGGTTTGTTTGGCTTTGAACATTGACGTGCTCAATCACATATATAGAGACAACTATGAGGTTTATCAGCAGGATAAATTATCTTTTATTTATTTATATATTTTTATTAACATATTTACACGTGCGCAAACACTCACACACACATATATATTTTGAAAACCTGTGGTGTCTGCACGAGTATTCGTCTCTCTAATGTTTTAGTATTTTTAAATTACCTATGAACTTTTCTTTCCATCCCATCGGTATAATGTCCACGTGTCTACGGATGCTGTCTGGTATAATTATAGTTTTTACCATTTCAATCACAGCTTTGTCATCATCAGATGTGTTGTTGTTTTAAATATACTTCAAATAGTTAATATTCACAGAAAGAGATGAAACACACTAATCAAATTTCATGATCAAAATTATTGTTTTAAAGTTTAAACATTGAAAAACCAGTTAACGTACCTAAAAAAGTATGTCGCTTTCGAAGTCGAAGTAAAGAATTATTTTGAATTTTTGAATAAGTTTGAATTAGTTTCTGCAAACTTTAGTTTCATTTTATATTTTCACAAAACGTTAAGTGTTTTTTCCAAACAAACTTTCTATTGAAATTCAAGTTGGTTCAAATAATATTTATTTTCTGGCCTCATGGCCCCCCAGTGGCTCAGCGGTATGTCTGCGGACTTACACGCTAAAATCCGGGTCTCGATACCCGTGGTGGGCAGAGCACAGCTAGCCCATTGTGTAGCTTTGTGCTTAATTCAAAAACAAAACAAAAAAACTGGCCTCATATGGTGTATGAAATATTCATAAAAACCATGTATTACTCTAAAATAATATATTACTGATCAAATGCAGTAGATACAAGTCAAGAATCCAGTAAGATTTATATCTGGATTTTGAGGCATAAATTCAGTACAAACAAAGCATTTGCAAGTTCAGGGCTGACGAGGTTATATTGAAACGATTTAGAATATGCGATTCAATATGTATATACATTTAAGTAGACAGTCTGAAATGTTTAAAAAATGATCAAATTTGAAGGATTTGTCACAGCTCTTTCCTATGCAAAGTATTTAAATACTCATATAATTAAAAAATGTGTTTAGATCAGAGATTTAAAATTTCCAAGGTAGAAATATCTGTTGAAAGTCATAAGGGTAAGTTTGGAGCACCAAAACCATTTTCAAAGAGTCATGCAACATGTGCTCCAGCCATGTCCATCAAAGTGCAATGTATTATAACAGATGAGAATTCACAAAAGAGAATGTGTCTCAAACAACAACAAGCAAATCTTCAAAAAATGTTGTCCATCTCGAAAGTAGGTCAACAGAGTGTAGGTTCACAAAGATAAGGTTTCCAGTTATATCTTCTTTTCAATCGTTACATACATCAAAGAGCTGGAGAGTGATACAGGGTTTTATGGTATTTCATACAAGGAATTGCGAGTTAACGATTGGTCGTATCTTCTACTGATTTTTACGCACCCAAAGTGTTGAATCTGGTACTAGGAACCCGTCCTCTTCGTACAGTAGATAAATCGTAAATGACTAAAAGGCAATATAGTTGCATTGTTTTGGATATCAATCCTAAGGAAATAAAACTTTTACAAATGGTTTTGAACTGCAGGGTTACTGTCAAGGTGCAAAGTCATACCTGAATCGTTCAGATTTGTTCTAATGTAACCAGCCACACTACAGAGTCGGACTGCGGTTATCAAAGTTGGCTCAGTCAAACTGTTTACTTCCTTGTTTTATTCGCATGATTACTAAAGTACGATTAAGCCTTCAACTACCAAATGGAATTTTAAAATCTTGTTCAAGGAATACTTTTGGATTAGAAAAAACTATAAATAGCGACATATTCTGATCATTTTATAACGTAACTAGATAACCAGGCATGTAAAATATTGAAATATTACACTATCCTGAATAGACAACCTTATGTGTGAACCATCATTTCAATTGAGTTTATTTTTGGAGCAATCAGTTAATTTATTACTCCCACATAGTTTTTCTAGAGACGAAACGAAAACAGCATTTATCCTTCTTCGAACTGTGGCTATGCGCGTAACACGTCACTGGAAACTCATATCAGAGCTACATGCGTGAATGAGACGGCACATATTTCCTGAAATTTCTTCTAATAATATTTATTACAGGATTTAAAGGATATAGATGTAGTCTTCTGATTCATAATGCTGAGATCAACGGTTCGAGTCCGGTAATTAGACACAGCGATAACTATAAGAAAACACACACTTAAATTGGCTCGACAAGGTCACATTGAAAGGAGCAATCGACTAAAAATCTGAGGGTTGCAGTTTCGAATCCGAGTCACACCAAACATGCTCGCTTTTTCACCCGTGGGGCATTATTATGCTCCATCAATCCCAATATTCATCGGGAAAAGAGTAGCCAAGATTCGAGAAGGTTGGTGATGACTATCTGCCTTCACTCTAGTCTGACATTGTAAAATTAGGGACGGTTAATATAGATACACTTCAAGAAGGGCCCGTAATTGGCCAGGTGGTTAAGGCACTCGTATTGTATTCTGAGGGTCGTGATTTCGAATCCTCGTTACATCAAACATCTTGCCGTTTCAGTAGAGGGGCGTTATGATGTGACGTGTCAATCCAATTATTCGTTAATAAAAGAGTAATCCAAGTGTTGGCGGTGGGTGGTGATGAATATGAAGAAGGCAGCTAGTCATCACCACTCACCATCAAGAGTAACCCAGAATTGATGGTGGGTGGTAATGACTAGCTGCCTTTTTTCTTGTCTTACACTGCTAAAATACAGACATCATATGTGCATTCAGTATACTCAAAAATAACGACACCTTTTCTTTCAAAAAGTTACGAGAGATCAGATGTATGTTGATGGTAAATTAAATTATATTTCTAATGAGAGTATACTTTTGGCCAACATCTTTACCATGAAGTTGCAACTCTACAAAAAAACATTAAATCATTATGAACTCGTATCGTTTACTCCACTCTACAAGGTTATGGAAATCAGCCATTCACAGAACTGGATAAATATTTATGTTATTCAACAGTCATACTTGAATATTTAAAATACAAACAAACCCTCATAATCCTTTGGGCAAAAATTCAAATCAAAGAAACTAAACATAGATAAATAAGAACTTTGATATCTTTGACTTAGTAAGTTATTCAGAAGTAACTCTTTTAAACTATCAAAATTAATCATTATTTCGTTAAGTATCAATGCAAATCAACACTAGTGTATGGGATTTCAGTGCTTTATTATACAGGAAGTTTAACGTCCACGAACGACAAACATTCAACAGTAAAAACAGTCATGTGTAAAATTATCAAAATAATATATAAATACATCTGAAGAAAAGATATGTTTAAAACATTTCAAATAACTTTCACTTCAAACTTCTGGACATTTCAGCTTTACAAATTAATGGTATTGTTTGTCCTAATTCAAATGTTATCATAGCTTTTTACATGCTTTGTTTAATTCTTAGCACAGTATCCTTAACAGAAGAAAATCCTTTTTGAAAATTTTAAAATTACGCGATGACCTTTTCTTTCAATTTGACTCCTTTGTAACGTATTCAGTCAAACAGAACATATGAAAAGAGACGACGTGGCTTCTCTCGAAACCAACTGATACCAGTTGTTTTTGTTTGGGTAATGTTTTTATGTGGAAGACGTTTGTATGTTAAGCGTTATTTTACAATTTTACAAAATATCTACTGCTACACGAATTGCATTAAAATTTAACAGTTAAAGCATCATGGAAGTTTCCTTTCTCCTCTACATCTATGAGTATATGATACCAGTATTAACTCCTGTTTAGTTAGATGTGTTGCCGAACTGTGATATTTTAACAAGAGAAGCTGCTTTTTTTTCTTCATATACTCAGATCTGGCAAGTGAAACAGGGTATGACTGAGCAAAAAATACAGGCGTTTTTCTCGCAGTAAACAAGTTTAATCAGAACTGTAGGTTGAATATCTCATATTGCGGTGAAAATTTGTCTTTGAACGTATTTCTTATTTAATTTGGTGATTGATTCAGGTCAAATTTAGCATATTATCTTAGCAGACTATATATCAACAAATTCTTGTTAAAGGTTTCACATAATAAAAATTAAAAATATTCTGTTGAAAACAGCTATATTTTTACTGCGGTAGCTATTGTAAATAAAAATCCACTTCACAAGAAATTTCCATAAGTCAAAGACTGCAAATAAATGTTTGAGTCTTTTGACTTGTTTCTTATAATAAACAAAATAAAATATTCAGCTTCAATGTCAAGAATTAACATAATGCTACAATTTAGGTTTCAAGATCTATCCTGATGCACACATTTTGACCTCTGCTTCATATTAGAATGAGAATTAGCACTTAAACCAGAATGAGACGAGTATTACATAATTAAAATACTTTTGGAATGATTCTTATTTCTTGATGTAAAATATAGTTTTCCGCAGAAATAAAAATCAAAATTATTGTGTCAAGTGTACCAAATCCGGACAGTAAAATATTGACCGCATTACTTATCACTTTCTCTGTCAACAACAGCTTTCTTAGGGAATTAACTTTGTTTTGAAAATATTGGTAGAAATTTTCCTTCTTCTTGGCAAATTTGTCTTCCTTTTCAAAAAGAGAAATAAGGCTGTGAATGGCAGTCTACTTAAAACAGCTTGAAAACGTTTCGTAAGACATTTTAACCATATTAAAAGAACTCCATAAAGAAAGTCCATTATGGACTTGTAAACTTTCATCAAAGGCAGAGCTGGGATTTCAAACTGTGGTTAAGAATATTGTCAGATTCGTCATTCTCCTAATAATTATCAGTCGGTTTTCGTTTATTTGATGTGTCTGAAGTAAAATATTTATTTGTCATTTTATATGATCATTTTGTGATTGATCCTCGTTATAATTAGAATTTTGTAAGTAAATAGTTTGTAATGAACATATGTGGTCGTTATATTAAAAGAACAAAGTCCTGCTTTATAGACATAATTTTTAAATCCAGGTCTATTAACCACAAGAAATCGCCATATCTACTTTTACAAATAACTAAACACCGTTTTGAATTAAGCTCAAAGCTAGAGAAAGGGCTACCTGTGCTCTGTCACTCCTGGATGTCGAAATCTGGTTTCTCGTAGTGTGGTGTGCAGACATACCGCTTTGCCACTGGATAAGTAGAACCGAAACAGAAAACTTTCTATCCGTTTCTGTTTTTATCTCAAATATACTTCAATTATCTAAGGACGTTTTACCGAAAATTACAGATTAATAAACATGTCTGTTTTCTTTAAATGTAGAGTAACATTCCATCATGAGATTATTAGTTTCGTCACATTTGGCAAGATTAATAATTTCATCATATCCGCTTAGATTAATAGCTTCGTCACATCTCGTAATATTACACTCATTGCTACCTCCATCTCGTTACAGCTCAGAGTACACAACTTGAAACTCTCTTATATTCGATTCAGTCAACAGGTAGATGACTTTTTGTCATCAGTATACCCCATACAGATCTGTACCTGTTACATCTTGGAGTGACTTATAAAATCTTCAGTCATCATGGCACAGGATAATCCAGCTTTTGAGCTTGAGGTAATATTAGAAAGATTTTTGTATTTATATGTGACAAATCTCTAACATAAAAATTCTTCACCATACGCTAATATGACGTAGTAAACGTGTTAACCAATACGATTATAGAAAACCACACTTTGTTTGTTTATTTGTTTTGGAATTTCGCACAAAGCAACTCGAGGGCTATCTGTGCTAGCCGTACCTAATGTGTCAGTGAAAGGCTAGAGGGAAGGCAGCTAGTCATCACCACCCACCGCAAACTCTTGGGCTACTCTTTTACCAACGAAAAGTGGGATTGGCCGTCACATTATAACGTCCCCACGGCTGGAAGGGCGAGCATGTTTGGCACGACGCAGGCGCGAACCCGCAACCCTCGGATTACGAGTCGCTTGCCTTACGCGCTTGGCCATGCCGGGCCATCCGCCAGAACTTTGTGGAGAATTATCATCTCACAAAATGTTTTTGAATTGTAGTTTCTGGGAAAAATAAACATCACAAAACCGCTCTAAAGAAAACTTGTTTTATATCAATTAATTGGGTTGTGTATTTGATATATAGAGTCACGTTAGTTATTAATTTAGGCATTTGTAATGAAATTATTGAGCATGAAAATACACATTGTTGTGAGTGATTTAATTAATGGGAGGTTTTGCTGGAATAAAACTTTAATCTAAATGTAAAGAAGTAACGCCACAGTCAGTTTTAACCTCTTATGGTCATCGCAAAGAAGTTAAACTTATTGAAAAATATGGGCGTCTTACAAAGGTCAGTATATAATACGTTATTGTAATAATTATAATGCGATAGTTTTTTTTATTGAAATTACAATTTAACGCAGCAAAAATATTAATAATCTTTCTTTAAATTTTCATAGCCATTGTGGTAAAATGGTTTGACTTTCTTTGATAATATAATTTGGAAGAGGGAAATATATTTTTCACTGAGCACCATGATTGATATATTTCTAAAAAGGTTTTAAAAATTCAAATATACGGAAATATATGTATGTGTGTGAAAAGAGAGCATGCCTAAATTGCTCTATAACCTCATTCTTAGTTTAAATTTTGTGTATGATTATAAATTCAGAATTTGAATGTATATTTGTTGACATACATTCTAATGGTTTCTGAATAGGTTATAACAAGTAGTGGAAGAAAGAATTCTAAAATATGATTACTTAGGGTAATCACACTCATCATCACAAACTAAAATATTATATTATCTAGTTGGTATAAATTATGTGACTAAACAAATTAGACCAAATTGGTAGAAGTGGTTATGGCGTTCTGCTTTTCGAATCCCCATTCCACAAAACACGTTCAAACTTTCAGCCGTAGAGGGAGTTATAAAATGAAAGTCAATCCAATTATTCACTGGTAAAAATTTAGTACTAACTGGTGTGATAGCTGCCTTTTTTTGTCTCTTATTTCACTACTAAATTAAGGACAGCTGTCGTAGATAACGCTCTTGCAACTTTGCGCAAAATTAAAAAGAAACCATATTAACAAATCTGTGAAACAGGTTTTCTTGTTTAAAACAGTAGAACATGCGATGCATTGTAATATGATATTATTAGATAACTGTGAGTATTCAAGGAGATCATGCTTGTTTTTCTAGTGATAATTTTATTTTCAGGTTTCAATTTATCCTTCTCAGCTTATCCACTTTCTTGCATTACTTGTTATTGGCGACTTCAACACGTTCGAAATCATTGGAACGTACGTCAACAAAAATACATTAAAATTCAGAATTTATAAATAAAAATATATAACATTGAAACTAAGAATGAAACAAACGGCTGTGAATTTATAGGTTTGTTTTAATACTTAATATTAATTTGTTTATATGCATTTATGTTTATATATGTGTGTTTACAAGTAGAATGAAACAAACGGCTGTGCATTTGTAGTTTTGTTTTATTGCTGAATATTAATATGTTTATATATGTATATATGTTTATGTATGTGTCTGTGAACGTAGAGAGAAACCAACGACGCAGGAAATGAAACCCAGACAAATGTTGATGAAACACAGGTAAGAATCAATTGGTCCGAGAAAGAGACATTCTAGCTAACCAGTTATATTCATTTTTAGTTTAGTTTATCAACATTTTATGCGTAAAAATGAAATAATATTTCACAGAGGAATCCGTCAATTTTTCAAATTCATTCCAAAACGTTATCTCATCAGATTAATAGCTGAAGAAGAAAAAAATAACACCAAATTAATCTTGAAAAATAAAAGTATTTCTTAAGTAAACGTAATGCGTGCGCATCTAAAAATACTTAACCCATTTAATAAGCATTTGTTGTCCATCTATTATTTTACAACAAATCGACGTCTGTTGAGGAGGTCACAAACGAAGATAGAGTCAGAGGTGACATCTTATACACTGTGGACGAAGCTCCTTGTTGGTACCTGTGTATCCTACTTGGGATTCAAGTAAGAACGTGGAGATAAATGTCGTTTTTTTTTCCATTATATATTATTATCCATATCATAATCCAGTTAAAAGCATACGATATTTTAGTTTCAAACAAGTTGATTAAGACATTTTTAAATGACATTAAAACTGTGTTTTACTTTAAGTCTCAAACTAAAATGTTTAAATTTACAGAACAGTGATCTAATTACCCAAAAGTTGGCCAATTTAGTGAAATGTCAGACATTTAAGACTAATCTGTGTGTTTTTCTCTTCTAAGGTCCAAAAACGTTTATTGTGAAGAAAAACATCAATAAGAAACATCAGTGTTACACACTGTTTACCCTCATAAAAATATATTTTTAATGTTCAATAAAAATACGTTGAGTATTTTACTCATAAATCATCATAACGTTTCTTTATGATTTTAATTTCACTATGTCGAAAGGTTCGTTGTTAAACTTTTTATCTTGCTTCTACTATATTTCAGAAAAAAGTCAGTTCATGAAATATCAATAAAAACAATGTATTTATTGTTTAAAAATAACAGCAATATCTAACAATGTTCGGGACGACTATTGCATATCCTTACATAGTCGCACCAAAGCTTTGCATCCAAGAATCCGATCCAGCTCGAGGCTACATATCATCAACAATATTTTTGTGTCAGGTTTAGGGACCCTAATCAGACAACATTCGGTACAAGGTAAGATCTTATAACATTATCTAACTTGAATTGTCTTAGAAATGGGGAACATTTGAAATGTAAAAGAAACTGTAATATTCTGCAGTGGTCCTCAACCAGAAATAACAAGTGAGAACCATGTTACACACCTATAATAACGATAGTATCGTGACGATACATGATCTAACCATTTTTGTTTGGTTTTACTTATTTACTGCTTACATATCTCTAAAACTAGTGTGATATCTCAATTTCATGGTTGTTTTGTCATGAAAAATAATTTTTGAAATAGTTAATGAAGTTCTGAATGTGTTTGTATACGGATACAATCCTCTAAACCTCAAGTAACTAACTAATCACTTTTTTAACTGGTTGATTTCCAAAATACTTAAAATAAAAATTATATTTAACCTTGAAACCCTAATTCATTTCACAATTTCATATTTTATTATACAAACCATTTAGATTTCCCCTTTCATCAAGCACATCCTGTGATATTAACTGTGCATTTATAACTCAAAATATTTTTAAACATTTCGTCTTCCAACTTGCTTCGTGAAACTAGTTATGACCTGATTCTTTGTTCGTAATTAAGTACAAAGCTACATAATGGATTATCTGTGTCCTGCTTACCACGGTTATTAAAACCCAGTTTCTCGCGGTGTGAGTTGCAGACATACTACTGTGTCACTGAGGGGCATGACTTGGTTCATTAGTGAATTTGAATATAAACTTTATGATATTTTTGCAGGAGTCTATTTGCAAAGTGTACTAATACATTTCTAATAGAGGGTGGTCGCTAGAAAAGCGGAAAATTTGAGGGTCAGATGAGATCATGAATAAAATGCGTGCTTACTCATTTCTATTTTGATTTGTTTTAACTTTGTAAAAGTTATTCTTTGTAAAAATAAATAGTTGTTTGATAAATTTTCGCTTTTCTAGCAACCACCCTGTAATTTCATTATTGTATAAGTTAATGCATAAAGCCTCGTTAATTACAATTTTTATTTTTGTATATCACTGTATGTTATTTTTTAACGTTTTTGTGGGTATCTATGATGTGAGCTTTAGCTTTATGTAACGCAACTACGTGAGTGTGATTGGGATTCAAACAAGCTACTCAAATAATATGAGTTCAATTAAATGTAACAATTTGTTGAAAAATAAATTCTGTAAACAACAATGCACGATAATTCACCTTTCCATATATGTATTAATTAATACAATTTTCACCAGATTTTATACATGTGGTTGCTAGGGACCTTGATGTGTCAGGTTACTGTTGATCTTGCTGACTAGACTGTGCCTACTTTAGAACAATAGGCATGAGTAGTAGTGTCATAGTCCACAGTACCATGCACAAGGAGAAGATTGTTGTTACACGCATTATTTCCAAGTGTCTGATGGAGCTGCTTAAGATCCTAACATGGTGTTATTTTTAGAATATAGCTTCTTTTTGTGTATAGTTCGAAAAAAATGTTTTGTGCTTGATGGCATAACAAGACAAAGAGGTCAGTGTCGTCTCAGATCAACACTTTATTGTGATTATTAGTCAACCTGACGAACGTTTGGATAATTTAAACATCCATATTTGATCTGCACATAACTCCTCGCAACCCTCTTGTTGGCTGTTAAAAAAACTTGTCTTTCTTATTGTACACGTTTTATGTGTCTTGCGAAATACATTGTGGGTCTTAGATAATCTGTATATCGTCTTGTATGAACTCATCAGTTTCATAAGATAAAACCACCGTCAAGTTCGTACAGAACACTGCCAGGCAGGTTATTTTCCACTTCAGGCATACTTTTTTTCATAGTTCTGTCCAGTACAAGTGTGTTGGTTTCCAACAGTAATACATGAGACCACAGTGGTAGCTACATAGTTCTTACTTGAATACTCGGTCCAGTTCGATACTGATTATACCAGCATTGAATAGTACTGGAATAGAAGCTACGGGTCGATTACCAAACACTCAGTATCAGTAGATACAGCTAATTCCTTATGTATGGTGATAAATTGATCATTCTTCCTAAGAACATAGTCCAGAACATTTTTGGGACCAGCATTTAATTCTGGATATTTTTCCCGCACTGACAGTTTGATACAAATTCACATCCTCCTCGGTAATGTCAATGCTATGAGGTGTGGTAGTTTGAGAAGATGGCGATTTTAAAGCTGCAAAGAAGACAGGCTTCATTGTATCATGAATGTGTCTTTTCTGATGTTCTCTTGTGGTTTTATTATCTTGGTTGCTAGTGCAAAAAATCACTGGATTAAAATCTTGAATGACAATGGTTTACTTTTGTGTATACTGGACGTAAAAGTAGCCAAATGTTCCTCTTACTGTCATCTATCCCTGGTCCTTTAGTTATTTTGCCAGTTTTTTGTAAGTTTCTTACCAAAATCTGTTCTATAAAATGGTGTATAAACAGGCAAGCATTGCATTAATTTTAGCTTCTTACCACGTGGAGACAATGTGTACTTCAAGATACTTGGAAAATTACTGTGTCACAAATAAACATGTATGGATATTGTGTAAAGGTAGAAAAACATCTTCTGCAAGACCCATAAGTGCAGTCTGAAGTCACAAGTGCCTTATGATCTAAGAAAATTATACGTGATGCCTACTGTATCTAAATATATGAAAACATACCTTTGCAGTGTAGAAATCTGTCAATTATACCTTTGAAGTCTGTATTGTAGATTATATTCCTCGAAAATATTTAACAGTCATGCTATGACTACTGGCATACAGTAAGATATGAGATCATTGTACAAACTTGCTGCCTTTCTACTATGTATCAATGACACTTTTCTGTCAAAAGAGTCACGTCTGACAACATACTTTTGACTATCTACTGATGGATCATTGCCACTGCAACTTCAACATTTTCTACTGCACCAGTAGATGATGATAATACTGTCCTCATCATGCTCATCTGCATCAATCAGTTTCTGTCTGAGCTGTTCTGCAACAGAACAGCTTCTGGGATGTGACTGTCAGTGATATGATGATGTGTCAGCCAACACATGTGTGTGTGGCTGTTGGAATGGGGCCATACATTGCACTGTCATCAGCCTTACCAATTAGTATGTGGCTCACATTACCTCCAGCGTAATCTTTCTTTAATGAGACACTTTAAAAACACCAAACCAAGCTATTATATGTCTGATACACCCAATAAAGTTTATGAATGTACAGAAACCCCTGACCTGAGAATAACATCATGAAATTACCTTCCATTGGGTTGAAATTTTACAATTATCAGTGTTTTCTACCAAAGTAGTCAATGGAACGTTATGACGGGTATTATATAATACGGTTTGATAATGAATTACATGATACATTAGATACAGGAGGGATTTGTTGGTCCAAGGTCGATCATAAGTAGAGAAATTATCTCCGCTGTTCCAGAATAATAGGACTAAAGACGTATGAAAATACTCCAGAGTGTGTTAATAAAACTATCCAGTGTTTAACGTGGCTGGAAGTCCAATTTTCATAAGTTACACACTGCATCCCTATGCATAGCAATGTGAAGTATTCGACAAAAACCGTCCAACATCTAAATTATATTCTGTTGTTACAGACATTCGAAGGATAATTCTTGTGTCTTTTATTGCAGGAGTAATTGTATGATACCCAATACGAGCAAAACGTTGAGGTCATCAGTGGTTTTCACACTGAGGTCAATATTTTCACCTGTATACTGAATGTAATTGTCTGCAGTGAAGTTACGGTGTGAGTGTTGTGAGTTACAGCAGTACTCTGTTTAAACAACTTGACTTTGTGATTTAAGCTGCATAAACCACGTTCACTGAAGGACCCGAATAGCATTCTTTAGACCTATATGTGAATTTTGTAATTTCTTTTCTTGAATAACTTTGAAGTTTGGTTGTCTACTGTCAAAAACTTTGATTCAAACTCTGAAGTGGGACCTGCACAGTTCTGGTATGTAACATTAGCTTCACGAA